>JAUMJM010000052.1:8010351-9223203 GCA_033558235.1 Neomorphus geoffroyi
TGCTGGGAGGTGTTGTGAAGGACATCGTCCAGCCTAAAGGACCACTCTGTCCGCTGGTTATTGACAATTCCTTTCTTGGCATCTTTCTTGATGTATATATCTATGCTCTGAAACCCAAAGAGATGACAATAAGTTCAACAGCCATGAAGAAGTTTCAGCAGTCACTGAGAAAAAAACCCACCCGCTGGAGACCTGAGGGTAAGCATGAGAAGAAGAAAAAGTGACTCAATCGGTAGATGTTGGAGTCCTCAGTTCATGTCTGGAGTCCCCAACATCAGAAGGAGATGGAACTGTTGCAGCGGGCCCAGAGGAGGCCACAGAGATGATGTGAGGGCTGGAGCCCCTCTGCTCTGAGGACAGGCTGGGAGAGTTGGGGTTATTCAGCCTGGAGAAGAGAAGGCTCTGGGGGCACCATAAAGCCTGGAACACATCAAGTGTTGGGATGGGGCAGCCAACACTTGTCTGGAAACCTGGGACAGGGCTTCCCCATACTCATCCTGAAGAATTCCTTCCCAATGTCCAATCTCAATCTCCCCCTTCCAGTTTAAAGCTGTTCCCCCTCATCCTGTCACTCCAGGCCCTTGGAAAAAGTCCTTCCCCAGCTTTCCTGGAGCCCCTTTCAGCACTGGAAGCTGCTATAAGGTCTCCTCAGAGTCTTCTCCTCTCCACGCTGAACAACCCCACCTCTCCCAGCCTGTCCTCAGAGCAGAGGGGCTCCAGATCTCGCATCATATCTGTCGCCTCCTCTGGACCCACTCCAGCAGTCCCATCTCCTTCTTCTGTTGGGGACTCCAGACTTGGAGCCAAGACTCCAGGTGGGGTCTCCCCAGAGTGGAGCCAAGGGGCAGAATCCCCTCCCTGGCCCTGCTGCTCCCACTGCTTTGGATGCAGCCCAGGACACGGGTGGTTTCTGGGCTGGGAGCGCACGTTGCCAGCTCCTGTTGAGCTTCTCCCCCCAGCACCCCAAGTTCTTCTTCTCAGGGCCCCTCCCAACCCATTCTCCATCCACTTTGTGTTTGTGCTTTGGGTTGCCCTGACCCAGGTGTAGGACCTTGCACTTGGCCTTGCTGAACCTCATGAGGTTCTCACAGCCCCACTTCTCCAGCCTGTCCAGGTGAAACAAAGAATTGCACAAGGGTGGACAGAAAAAGGCTGCACCACATGGAGACCTCTTAGGTTGGGAACTGTGGTTCCCACCAGGAATTCCTCAAGGAGCCCTGGTCTTTTTGAGGAACTTCTCTAGATCTCACCAATAGGAAACCACGAGCCCCCACAGAGGAGCATGAACACAGTAACCAATATCCACCAAATCCTTACTCACGACTTTAAAGAGTGGAACAATTTCACATTTCTGGGGCAAAACTGAAATCCATCTCCAAAACTTTCACCCTCACCACCTCTTTTTCTCTACCTTCTTGTCTGCCCCAAACTTGATCACATCTTGGGCAAAATTGGCTGTCGGCTTCACTCGCACGAATGTCTGGACTCTCTTTTCCACCACATCCATTCCAGCTGGAGAGGGAAATAAAGGGAAAATCAGCAATGCTGGACTCCCTAAAATTATTTGTAATGTTATTTGCTATGAAAAGACCAGTTACGGAGTAGTCCATAACTTAAAAATAAAGTGTTCATAAGTTGTCTCAAGCAGTTTCAATGCTTTACTCATAACAACTGTGGGCAAACAGTAGCTGAAGGTGCTTTCCAGCTTTGTTCTGCTCAGAAAATTGTGACCTGTCGACATGAGCCAGTAATGTGTGCTCCCAGCCCAGAAACCACCCGTGTCCTGGGCTGCATCCAAAGCAGTGGGAGCAGCAGGGCCAGGGAGGGGATTCTGCCCCTCTGCTCCGCTCTGGGGAGATTCCACCTGGAGTCCTGGGTCCAGGTCTGGAGTCCCCAACATCAGAAGGAGCTGGAACTGCTGGAGCGGGTCCAGAGGAGGCCACGGAGATGATGTGAGTGCTGTAGCCCCTCTGCTGTGAGGACAGGCTGGGAGAGGTGGGGTTGTTCAGCCTGAAGAAGAGAAGGCTCTGGGGAGACCTTAGAGCAGCTTCCAGTGCTGAAAGGGGCTTCGAGAAAGCTGGGAAGGGCTTTTTCCAAGGGCCTGGAGTGACAGGACGAGGGGGAACAGCTTTAAATTGGAAGAGGAAGATTGAGATTGGACATTGGGAAGAAATTCTTCAGGATGAGGGTGGGAAGGCCCTGGCCCAGGTTGCCCAGGGAAGTGGTGGTTGCCCCATCCCTGGAGGTGTTCAAGGCCAGGCTGGATGGGGCTTTGAGCCCCCTGATCCAGTGGGAGGTGTTCCTTCCTATGGCAGTGGGTTGGAACTGGATGGGCTTTGAGATCCTTTCCAATCCAACCCATTTTGTGAAGTGAAGATGCTAAGGGGAAGATAAAAGGCAGGTCCGAGGCCATGGCAGCAGTGGCTACACAACCCCTGGTGGCAGCACTGGAGCGAGGAGGAGTTGAATAGAGAGATGGAAAAACACGGCGTGGCGCTTCCCTCCATAGGGACGGAGGCTGCCCGTCTGCACAGCCCCCGCTGTGCATCGAGCTCAGACATTTCTGCCATTCACGGCCCAAAAAGCAACTCCAGTTTGATTCCAGGCTTCACGGGTGGGATTTTTCCGGAGGCCCTGGGCGGGAGAACGAGGCTTTAGGTGGGGGGGGAACGAGGCCTTGAAGCACGTGACTGAGGCCTGGAAGATGAGCGGGGGACACTTTGAGGGCGAAGGAACAGAGGCCTTGAGAGGTCCCTGAGGCGGGGAGGCACCCCCCATTTCCCCGCCTACCTCGGCCCCCTCCTCCGCCAGTCCCCGCCGTGCTGGTTTACACCGTTGCCATGGCACCCGCCACTTCTGGACGTTACTTCCGGTCGCTCCCGGAAGCGCATGAGCGAGGCAGAGCAGGGTGGGAGCAGTCCTTACGGCGGCCGCGCGGGGTCAGCGCGCGCAGGAGGCGGAAGCGGCTTGAAGGTGGGAGCGGTCCCTACGGCGGCCGCGCGGGGTCAGCGCGCGCAGGAGGCGAAGTGAAGATGCTGGAGGCGGCGGGAGGGGTTGAGGCCGAGCTGGACCCCGAGGACCTGGTGCATTTCTCGGTGGGGGATTTGCCCAGCAGGGGGTACGGGGTGATGGGCGAGATCCGGCGGCAGGGCAAGCTCTGCGACGTCACCCTCAAGGTGAGCCTGGGCGGGGGAGGGGGACACGGGGGGGCCTGGGAGCTGAGCAGAGGGGGGGCACTGGGAATTGAGGGGGACCCCTGGGAGCTGAGGGGGTCTAGAGCCTCGGGGGAACCCCCGGGAGTTGGGGGAGGGGCTGAAGGCTGGGGGGGATGGAAGCTGAAGAAGGGGCGGCCCTGAAAATTGAGGGGGGGTACACATGGGAGCTGGGGGAGGATCTCTGGCAGCCGGGGGAGGGGCTGGAGGCTGAGGGGGGGAACCTTGGGAGCTGAAGGGGGGACTGGGACCTTGGGGGGGGCGGGGCTGGGAGCTGAGGAGCTGAGGAGTGCACTGGGAATTGAAGGGGGGCCCAAGGAGCTGAGGATGGAGATGGGACCACAGAGGGGACCCCGAGAACTGAATGGGGGGGCTGGAGGGCAGTTGAGAGGACCCTGGGATTTGAGGGAAGCTGGGAGCTGAGAAGGCGGGGGGGGCTGGAGATGGGGGTCACTGGGGTGCTGGGGAGGGCATTGAGAGCTGAGGGGGTCTGGAACCTCGCGGGGAGGGAGCACTGGGAATTATAGGGGACCCCTGGGAACTGAGGAGGGGACTGGGAGCTTGGGGGGAGGGCTGGGAAGGCAGGACAGACACCTGAGAGCTGAGGAGGTGGAGGAGGGGCTGAAAATGGGAGGCTGGAAGCTGAGAGGGTGGGGTGCCCCTGGGAGCTTGGGGGAGCCAGGGCTGGGACCTCAGAGGGGACCCCTGTGACCTGGAGAGAGGGGCAGGTGGAGAGGAGCTGGGAAATGGGTGGCGGGACCCCTGGGAACTGAGGGGTGAGGGGATAGAGGGAGGTGGGCAGTTGGTGGGGGATGCTGGAACCTCAGGGGTACCCCTGGGAGCTGGGGAGGTGGGGGAGTCTGGAGGTGGGGGGCTGGGAGCTGAGGAGGGGGTTGGAACCTCAGGGGGACCCCTGGGAACCGAGAGGGGGATTGGGGGACTGAGGGGGCTGGAGTCGGGGGATACCTTAGGGGAGAGCCCTGGGAGCTGGGGGACACGTGGGAATTGAAAGGGGGCTGGGAGCGTTCTCAGATTCTTTGGTGGGGAAGAAGAGACAGCTGTGGTCCCCTCTGGTTGGGGGACAAGATGGGATCGAGGTCCCCTCTGGTTGGGGAACAAGGAGGGATCGAGGTCCCCTCTGGCTGGGGCCAAGGTGGGGCCAAGGTCCGCTTTGGTTGAGGGACAAGGTGGGGCTGAGGGCCCCATTTTGGGGCACTGAGGGGGTTGGGTGGTCATGCTGTGGAAGTTGGTGCATATTTATGGACCCACCTGAGCTCCAAGCCACAGGAGAAGACTTCTTCTCCCTAGGAAACCTTTCTGACATCAATAACTTGTTCCATAACCTTTTTAAATCCTTGGAGGTGGTCCTGGTGCTCCAGGGTTTGAGCTGTTGCGCTATGGATGTTGGTGCAAGTTGATGGACCGACCGGAGCTCCAACCCAAAGGAGAAGACTCCTTTTCCCTAAGAAACCTTTCTCTTTGAAGCACATCCCTTTGGGACATCAAGAACTTCATCCATAACCTTGTTAAATTCTTGGTCCCAGCACTGAGGGGGTTGAGATGTTGCGCTATGGATGTTGGTGCAGGATTGATGGACCGACCTGAGCTCCAAGCCACAGGAGAAGACTCCTTCTCCCTGGGAAACCTTTCTGACATCCAAACCTTCATCCATAACCTCGTTAAATCCTGGGGATCTACCTGGGTCTGCCAGAGGTTGGAAGGGATTGGGTTGAGCGGCAGCTTTGAGAGCAGTGGGTTGGAGATGGCGGAACCCTTCAGCTCTGGAGATCACGGGCAGAGGAGTTTGTCGTGGGGTGGGCGTCATGCTCAACTCTTTGCATTTGTTGAGTCATTCCCTAATTAAGTCTGCAGATTAATTAAACGTGAAGGTGGTTCCCAGCCTACTCATGGTGAAACTCTTCATCTGCAGAAGGAGGAGCCTGTGAGGGTTCTACCTATTGTGGAGACACCAGGATGTGCCATTGACTCTTCCATGAAGAGTGGCTGCTCCGTAGGGTGGAATGGTGGCTGTGGAGAGCACAGCCAAGTACTGGTCCTTATCAATAGAGGCTGGACCTTCTGAAACGTGGTGGTTGTCAAACTCTGTGCCGTCACCTGGGAGGTTCTGTGTGGTTTGTGGTGGAGAGCGGTGTTGTGTTAGGTTTGAGCTGTGTCTTGGTGAGGCTGGGTCAACATGAGGTTCAATAAGGGCGAGGTCCTGCACCTGGGTTGGGTGGAGAATGGATCGGGAGCTGCTCAGTGGAGGACCACAGCAGCTGAACATGAGCCAGCAGTGGCTCAGATGGCCAAGAAGGCCCCCAGCATCCTGGCTTGGCTCAGCCATGGGGTGGCAGCAGGAACAGGGAAGGGATTGTCCCCCTGCACTTGGCGTTGGGGAGGCCACACTTTCAGTTTTGGGCCTCTCACTCCAAGAAGGCCCTTAAGGGGCTGGAGCGCATCCGGAGAAGGGATCGGAGCTGGGGAAGGGTCTGGAGAACAGGGGTTGTGGGAGCATCTGAGGGCTCTGGGGCTGTTTAGTCTGGAGGAGGCTTAGGGGAGACCTCATTGCTCTGTGCAGCTCCTGGACAGGAGGCTGTGGTGAGGTGAGTGCTGGGCTCTTCTCCCAAGGAACAAGGGATGGGACGAGAGGAAATGGCCTCAAGTTGCACCAGGGCAGGGTCAGAATTCCAGACCGCTGTGTAATTCCAACAAGGTCCTTCAAAACCCTCTGCTTGGCTGCTCTGTGGATGATTGAGGACGTTTAGGAGGTCCTGAAGGAGCTTTGTAGGAGAGACAGAAGATCTTTTCATTTGAGGAACCAGATAATCTGTTATGTGGGTAAGACCTTTCGGTTAATGATATTGTTTAAATCTCATAACGAGCTACTTTGGATGCTGATTGGACTTGTTTCTACACCCAAGGCCTCAGGTAGCGCAGATGATGTTCTTCTTCTCTAAAAATTGACTATTTTTAGTGCTTTTTGAAGACACTCAACCTGAAGTGTGAGCAGAAACCACACATTTCGGCACCAGGCTTCTCACTCAGCTTCTCCAAGCGTGGCAGAAAGTCTCAGTCTCGGCCTTCCACACCCACTGCCACTGTTTTTGGGTTGCTTTCCTCAAAGCAAAACTCCTATGCTTCTAGGTGGGCTTCCTTGACCTCGGTGTTTAACCTGGTGCCTGGCAGACACTCCTTGCCCATTGAGGAGCTGTGGTCGAGTGAAGAGCAGAGGTTGGATGTTCCTTGTGGTGCCTCAGGGGTTGGGTTGTTGGAGGAAAGGAAAGATTTGGAGTTACTGCTGTGAAGAGGTTGGAGAACGTGGCAGGGAACAGAGGTGCCTCTGGCTGGAGGGGTCCTCAGCTGTTGGGTTACTCTCAACTTTGTTTTCCTGGTCCTTAAGTCGTGGCTGCCCCATCCCTGGAAGGGAGTGGGGTGCTGAAGGATGGGTTGGATGGAGCTTTGAGCCCCCTGATCCAGTAGGAGGTGTCCCTGCCCATGGCAGGGGTTGGGACTGAATGGGCTTTGAGGTCCCTTCCAACGCAACCTATTCCATGGTTCTGTGACTCCTCAGCATCACGGCACAATGATGGAATGAGAACAATCGGTGCCTTTCTTACACCTACACTGTTTCTCTGCAGACAAAGCCTCATTGTACTCTGGAACTTGGCAACATTTTGTGGACGTGAGAGCATGAGGAAAACATTCCCTTTGTAACTTGTCTAGAGAATATGTTGGAAGGGAATTCTGTCATATTTGTGGTCAGAAAGGATGTTTTGCAGGCAGAGACTCCATTCTTTTGAGGCAAAAGGTACCGGAGACAAGAAAGGTCCCTAAAATTATGTATTAGAAACTAGCCCATCATGAAGGTGGAGAGCTTCTCAAAGGTCACCTGTTTTGCTCAGGGTGATGGTCCTGCCTGAAGGACTGACCTTCAAGCCTGCTTATGTGGAGTTTGTGGAGTGTTTCTCTTTCTGGTGCTTGTATAGACAGAGTGTGAACTGATTCTGAGTTAGCGATGGGGATGTGATTAGGATCACAGAATCACCTGGTTGGAAAAGACCTCTGAGATGATTGAGTCCAACCATCCCTGTCCACTACTGAACCAGATCCCTGAGCACCTCATCTGCCCATCTTTTAAACCCCTCCAGGGATGGGGACTCCACCACCTCCCTGGGTGCCTCTGCCAGGGCCTGACAACCCTTTCCATGAATAAACTTCTCCTGATGTACAATCTTGCCCTGGTGCAACTTGAGGCCATTTCTTTGCGTCCCATCTCCTGTCACTTGGGAGAAGAGACCAACACCCACCTCACCACAACCTCCTTTCCTTTGATGAAACTCAAAGCCCATCCAATTCCACACCCCTGCAGTGAGCAGGGACATTTTCAACCAGATCAGGGGGTTCAAAGCCCCATCCAGCCTGGCCTTCAACACCTCCAGGGATGGGGCAGCCACCACTTCTCTGGGCAACCTGTGCTGTGCCAGGGCCTCCCTGCCCTCACAGCAGAACATTTCTTCCTAAGATCTCATCTCAGTCTCCCCTTTTTCAGCCTCAAGCCGTTCCCCTCATCCTGTCACTCCAGGCCCTGCTCAAAGGTTTCTCCCCATCTTTCTTAAAAGCTCCCTTTCAGCACTGAAAGGCCACCATGAGGTTACCTTTGAGCCTTCTCCTCTCCCAGCTGAACAACCCCAACTCTCCCAGCCTGTCCTCACAGCAGAGGGGCTCCAGCCCTCACATCTCCATCGCCTCCTCTGGACCCACTCCAACAGCTCCATCTCCTTCTTCTGTTGGGGATTCCAGAGCTGGACCCAGGACTCCAGGTGGGGTCTCCCCAGAGCAGAGCAGAGGGGCAGAATCCCCTCCCTGGCCCTGCTGCTCCCACTGCTTTGGATGCAGCCCAGGACACGGGTAGCTTTCTCCTCGCATCACCGCACCCATTTGAAGCTCATCTATCTTATAATAAGCACCCATCCAATTTTTAACACTCCTTTTTATATCAGAAATGCTGAAACGGCACTTGAAAAAATGGTAATTTTGGCAAATCCTGTTTGGG
Organism: Neomorphus geoffroyi; assembly: GCA_033558235.1. Taxonomy (NCBI): domain Eukaryota; kingdom Metazoa; phylum Chordata; class Aves; order Cuculiformes; family Neomorphidae; genus Neomorphus; species Neomorphus geoffroyi. Next base: position 8,018,617 of record JAUMJM010000052.1, read on the forward strand.
TGGAAACAAAATTCAGCAGAAATGTTGAAAGATGTTGCTCAGCCACTTTCTGCACCACATGGGAAGGTGTTTCCCTGCAGAAGCTTGGTGCTTCAGGCCAGGATCTCCCAGCCGTGCTGTCCTCAACCCTTTGATTGAAAGCATTTTCACCAAAAAAAGGTTGTTTTAAAGAATAAATTCATCTCACGTGAAGGAGTTTTAATCAGCCTCTGTCCATGACCATAGAATGGACTTCTCTTGTCCTGCAGGCTTCATATCTGGGCAAGTATCTCTTGCTTAAGCAGTGATGTTGGTCCCCCAGCTCCACAGTGACAATGGTAACACTTAGATCTGACAGCAAGGAGCTGGGGAAGCGACAAGGACAGGGCAGGTCCTGCCACCAAGCTCCCAGCTTTGAGGAGACAACTTGAACCTGAGTTCTGTTTTGGGCCCCTCACTCCAAGAAGGACACTGAGGGGCTGGAGCATGTCCAGAGAAGGGGAAGAGGCTGGAGAACAGGGGTTATGAGGAGCGGCTGAGTGTCCAAGGCCAGGATCTTGAGTCCCCTGATCCAGTGGGAGGTCTCCGTGACCATGGCAGGGAGGTTGGAACTGGATGGGCTTTGAGGTCCCTTCCAAGCCAAACCATTCCATGACTGCATGAGTCTTTGACCTGGGGCTTTTTAGGCTGGAGGAGACTGAGAGGAGACCTCATCACTGTCTACAACTGCCTGGAAAAGATGTTGTAGTGAGGTGGATGCTGGGCTCTACTCCCAGGGAACAAGGGATGGGACGAGAGGAAATGGCCTCAAGTTGCACCAGGGCAAGTACATCAGGAGAAGTTTATTCATGGAAAGAGTTGTCAGGCCTTGGCAGATGCACCCAGGGAGGTGGTGGAGTCCCCATCCCTGGAGGAGTTTAAAAGCCGGGCAGATGAGGTGCTCAGGGATCTGGTTCAGTAGTGGACAGGGATGGTTGGACTCGATGATCTCAAAGGTCTTTTCCAACCAAACGATTTCATGATGGTGTTCCTGGGCTGGGTCTGTCCCAGGTGTCCCAAGCTGGTGGACGTTAAGGTGTGTCAGGAACAACACCTGTTTTGTTGGCTTGGCTGGTATTTTTTCCTCATTGGGCTGGGCCGGAGTAGCTGCTTTGGACACAGAGGTGGAATGGCTTCATCCATGGGGTAGGAGAAGTGACGGAGCTTGCTGAGCAGGGCCAGCATTCCTGGATTGGAATGTGGACAGGTTGGACAGCCGATGAGTCATCACGGTCAACCAAGCCGTGGCTGTCTGTGTGTAAATTTTTCTTCAGTGAGAATTCCCAAACAGAGATTTTCAGGTCTTCCTTATTTACCTCTCCTAATCCTATACCTCTTGTGCTTCGTGCAAGCAGCACCTTGGACGCTCACATGGAGAAAGAAAAGCAAAGTTGTCCATGTGTTTGACTTAGAACCATGGAATGGTTTGGGTTGGAAGTGACCTCCAAGCCCATCCAGTTCCAGCCCCTGCCATGAGCAGGGACACCTCCCACTGGATCAGGGGGCTCAAAGCCCCATCCAACCTGGCCTTCAACACCTCCAGGGTTGGGTCAGCCATGACTTCTCTGGGCAACCTGGGACAGGGCTTCCCCACCCTCATCATGAAGAATTTCTTCGTAATGTCTAATCTAAATCTCCCCCTTCCAATTTAAAGCCATTCCCCCTCGTCCTGTCACTCCAGGCCCTTGGAAAAAGCCCCTTCCCCGCTTTCCTGGAGCCACTTTCAGTACTGGAATGCCACTATGAGGTCTTCTCCGGGCTGAACAACCCCAACTCTCCCAGCCTGTCCTCACAGCAGAAACCCCTCCCAAGCTGCACACTGGAGGTCAAGAAGCTTTTCAGAGGAGCAGGTGTAGCAGAGCTGGTGGAAGTGGACCTTCAGAGATTTAAAGATGAGCCCATGAGCCTTTAGATCATAGTCAAGGTGGCCCATCTTGGAGCATAAGGTGAAGGTACAGGATGGGTGTGTGGGATTCAACTCATAAGGTGGTCACCATTTCAGAGCTAAGGAAGAAGAAATGGATGGCTGCATCTCCCATCTTTAAGTTCTGGTGAATAACCCCAACCCAGGTCTTGGGTTGAATTTTGGTGGCTCTGCTCAAGGTGTTCCAGGACCACACAGGCCATGTGGGATTGGGATTGCCTGCTGTTAAGGGCAGGGCATTACCTGGAGCAGGACCATGGGAGAGAAGTTCCTGCACTGAGCAGATCTGGATTTGGAACATCTTGTCTTGTGCAAACACATGGTTCTGTGGACCTGGCTCTTCTCTGTTATCATCTTAGAGGTGACCCACTCTTAGGCTGTGATGCTGCTTCATCTTGGCCTGGTTGTCCACTCACGGTGGCTTATGAGGCTGGAAAACTGGGTTCAAAACTTCAGTGAGCTGCTGTCCTGTTTGCAAACAGAAATTGTCCACCTTCCAGCCCTCAGTTACTGCTGGGCTGGTGGAGTTGTGCTGCAATGAATCATCTGGACCGTGCACTTGGTGGTGGATGGTGATGGTCTCCCATGTTCTCCCGTTTTAGGTAGGAGACCATAAATTCAGCGCTCACCGCATCGTACTGGCAGCTTCCATCCCGTACTTCCATGCCATGTTCACCAATGACATGATGGAGTGCAAGCAGGATGAGATTGTCATGCAGGGCATGGATCCCAGGTACCGTCCCAATGCACAAGCGAGGGTGTCTAGAAGGACCTGTCTTGAAGGTTGGGTGGGGTCTTGAGCAGCCTGGTCTGGTGGGAGGTGTTCCTGCCTATGGCAGGGGGTTGAAACTGGATGGGCTTTGAGGTCCCTTCCAACTCAACCCGTTCCATGATTGTAACTTGCCATTAACCAGAGCCTCCAGATCCCATCCCTGGACGTGTTGAACGCCAGGTTGGATGAGACCTTGAGCAGCCTGGTCTGGTGGGAGGTGTCCATGCCCATGGCAGGGGGGTGGAACTTGATGGTCTTTGAGGTCCCTTCCAACCCAAACTGTTCTGTGATTATGGCCTCAAGCCCTCAAGCTTTTTCTGTGTCCCAGGTCCCCTGCTAGGTTCATTCTTAATTTCTGCCTTTTTCCTCCTGGTTTAGTGCCCTGGAAGCTCTCATCAACTTTGCCTACAATGGTCACCTGGCCATCGATCAGCAGAACGTCCAGTCGCTGCTCATGGGGGCAAATTTCCTTCAGCTGCAGAACATCAAAGATGCTTGCTGCACATTCCTCAGAGAGAGGTCAGGGCTCATCTTTTGGATCTGCTTGAACAGCAGCGAGGTTTTAGTCATCTCTGGCTTGGAAGGAAGGGAGCAAGATGTCTCCTGCCAGCGTGATAAGGAGGTCTCGTCCTCCCAAGAGTCACTATTCTTGTTGCATTTAAAATTTACCTGGTTTATAAGATGGGACAGGTGGGACACAATATAAGACCTTGGCCAGCCATGGGATGACCTTCACAATAACGGTGAGGAGGCCCTAGCCGAGGTTGCCCAGGGAAGCTGTGGCTGCCCCGTCCCTGGAGGTGTTCAAGGCCAGGTTGGATGGCGTATTGAGCAGCCTGGTCTGGTAGGAGATGTCCCTGCACATGGCAGAGGGGGTGGAACTGGATGGACCCTTTCAAGCCAAGCCATTCTCTGAAGTAATACCTAGACGACTTAATTCACTGATGACACCAAGCTGGGTGGGAGTGTGGATCTGCTGAAGGTCAGGGAGGCTCTGCAGAGGGACCTTGCCAGGCTGAGTCCATGGGCTCAGACCAACGGGATGGGGTTCTACCAGGCCAAGTGCCGGGTCCTGCCCTTGGGCCACACCAACCCCACGCACCTCCAGGCTTGGGGAAGAGTGGCTGGAAAGCTGCCTGGAGGAGAAGGACCTGGGGGTGTTGGTCGCCAGTGACTGAACATGAGCCAGCAGTGGCCCAGGTGGGCAAGAAGGCCCCCAGCATCCTGGCTTGGCTCAGCCATGGGGTGGCAGCAGGAGCAGGGAAGGAATCGTCTCCCTGCACTCGGCGCTGGGGAGGCCACAACCTTGACTCCTGGGTTCAGGTTTGGGCCCCTCACTCCAAGAAGGCCCTTAAGGGGCTGGAGCGTGTGCGGAGTAGGGATCAGAGCTGGGGAAGGGTCTGGAGAACAGGGGTTGTGGGAGCAGCTGAGGGCCCTGGGGCTGTTTAGGCTGGAGAAGAGGAGGCTGAGGGGAGACCTCATTGCTCTGTGCAGCTCCTGGAAAGGAGGCTGTGGTGAGGTGGGTGCTGGGCTCTTCTCCCAAGTGAGAGGAGAGGGGACGAGAGGAAATGGCCTCAAGTTGCACCAGAGCAGGATCAGACCGACCATCAGGATAAATTTCTTCCCCAGAAGGGTACTCAGGCCCTGGCAGGGGCTCCCAGGGAGGTGGTGGAGTCCCCATCCCTGGAGGGGTTTAAAAGCCAGGCACATGAGGAGCTCATAAATATGGTTTAGTAGTGGACAGGGAGGGTTGGACTCAATGATCTCCAAGGTATTTTCCAACCAAATGATTCTAGGAGTCTCAAGCTTCCCCTCAACTCACAACCATAAGCCCAGCTGAGTCTGCCCGGTGTCTCCTAGGAGGCCTGAGAGGGGACTTGTGGTTTCCGTCTGCTGTGGATTCACCTTCAGATCTCTGTGTAGATGTGTTCACTGGTGAGCTGGACCTACCACCACTGAAGAGGACACAGCTGTGGCTTTCGCTGCATGACGTACCCTCCAAGGCTTGCATTGCCTCACTGAATTGGTTTGAATTCTTTCCATCCTTTCATTAAACTGATGGTTTCTGCTTTCCTTCTCCCAGGCTTCACCCCAAGAACTGTCTGGGCGTGCGGCAGTTTGCAGAGACCATGATGTGCGCGGTGCTCTACGATGCTGCCAACAGCTTCATTCACCAGCACTTCGTCGAGGTCTCTATGTCCGAAGAGTATCTGGCACTGCCTTTTGAAGACGTCCTGGAGCTCATCTCTAGGGAGGAGCTCAATGTGAAGTCTGAAGAGCAGGTGTGAACCTGGTGTAGGTCTTGGCCGAGGCAGCTTCTTCCTTGGAGTGTATCTGGTTGCTTGGGAATAGAATGGGATGTGACCCTATGACCTCTCAGAATACACCAAGCTGGGTGGGAGTGTTGATCTCCTTGAGGGTAGGGAGGTTCTACAGAGGGATCTGAGCATGGATCCATGACCTGAGACCAACGGGATGAGGTTCAACAAGGCCGAGTGCTGAGTCCTGCACTGTCAATATGGGGTTTCTTTTCCACTGAACAAATGGCAGCAGTGAGAACTTGCAAAGAACACCTCCAAAAGTCCAACTTTCCGTGTGTCTCTTCCATAGGTGTTTGAAGCTGCATTAGCCTGGATACGATATGACCGAGACCAGAGAGAGTCGTTCCTCCCTGAGCTCCTGTCCATAATCCGCCTGCCCCTTTGTCAACCTCAGTTCCTCACTGACCGTGTGGAACAAGATGACCTGGTCCGTTGCTGCCGCATATGCAGGTGGGGATGGAGAATCACCTAGGAGATCATAGAAGCATGAAATGCCTGGTTGGAAGTGACTTCCAGGATCATCTGGTCCAACCTTTTTCAGGGATACATAAGTTAAATGAGAAGGTCCAGCAACCTGGAAGGGATGGTGGCGCTTGGTGGGATGGAGGAATTTGGTTTAGCAGTCTTGGAGACTGAAATTCCCTCTTTGTGTGGACAGAGCACCTGATATAGCAAAAATGAATGCATCCTCCCCAATTTTGACCTGGTAGCAGGACCATGTTGGCTTCTAGAAGAGTTGAGCATGGTGGGGGAAAGACATCTGCTTACATTTCCATCCGACTTAAGACAGTTGGACTTCATCCTGTCAACCGATGTCTTCAGCAATTTAATGGCTTTAAATTGGAAGGGAAAGATTTAGAATGGACATTGGGAAGAAATTCTTCACGATGAGGGTGTTGAGGCACTGGCCCAGGGCCCAGGGAAGTTGTGGCTGCCCCATCCCTGGAGGTGTTGAAGGCCAGGTTGGATGGGGCTTTGAGCCCCCTGATCCAGTGGGAGGTGTCCCTGCCCATGGCAGAGGTTTGGAACTGGATGGGCTTTGAGGTCCCTTCCAACCCAAACCATTCCATGGTTCTCTGACCTGTTTGGATTTTGATTTCAGGAAACTGGTTGATGAAGCAAAAAATTATCACCTTATGCCACAGTCCTACCCACAACTCCCAGCGTTCAAGACGCGTCCTCGGTGCTGCACATCGATTGCAGGATTGATTTATGCTGTCGGAGGACTCAACTCTGCAGGTACCTTGCAAACCCGCTCCTCGCAGTGGAGGGAGCGGCATAGGTTGCTAGGTAGGGGATGAGCTTAAACCAGGCTCGGTTCTGCGTCCTGCACTTGGGCCACACCAACCTCACGCAGCTCCAGGCTTGGGGAAGAGTGGCTGGAGAGCTGCCTGGAGGAGAAGGACCTGGGGGTGCTGGTCACCAGCGGCTTAACATGAGCCAGCAATGGCCCAGGTGGGCAAGAAGGCCCCCAGCATCCTGGCTTGGCTCAGCCATGGGGTGGCAGCAGGAGCAGGGAAGGGATCATCCCCCTGCAGTCGGCACTGGGGAGGCCACACCTCAACTCCTGGATTCAGTTTTGGGCCCCTCATTCCCAGAAGGCCCTTAAGGGGCTGGAGCGCATGCATAGAAGGGATCAGAGCTGGGGAACGGTCTGAAGAGCAGGGGTTGTGGGAGCAGCTGAGGGCCCTGGGGCTGTTTAGTCTGGAGAAGAGGAGGCTGAGGGGAGACCTCATTGCTCTGTGCAGCTCCTGGAAAGGAGGTTGTGGTGAGGTGGGGGCTGGGCTCTTCTCCCAAGAAACAAGGGATGGGACAAGAGGAAGTGGCCTCAAGTTGCACCAGGGCAGGGTCAGATTGGACATCGGGAAACAGTTTTTCCCTGAAAGGGTTCTCAGGCCCTGTCAGAGGCTCGCAGGGAGGTGGTGGAGTCCCCATCCCTGGAGGGGTTTAAAAGCCGGGCAGATGAAGTGCTCAGGGATCTGGTCTAGCAGTGGACAGGGCTGGACTCCACGATCTCAAAGGTCTTTTTCAACCATGCAATTCTGTGATCCTGTGGGGTCATGAACTTCCCTTGTGTGAAGCGTTGAGCAGTTTGTCATCCACTGTGCAGCTTTTTGACCCTTCCCCTGAAGTGTTCCAGGTGGATCTGCGCATATTTTGACATCTTCCAACTAGGAACTGTCCAAGTCAGGTTTATTTAGGTCAACTATTCTTTTATATCTCTACGAACTGGCATTTTAAAGATGTCATCACCTACAGCATCAAGCAGAGCTTGGAGGTGTCCAAGTGATGATGCTGGGGTTGTGGGATCACATGTGCAGACACATTGTGCTTGCACGAGCCCCGTTTTAGTGTAAAAAGGCACCTAAAGCTTTCATGAAACGATCTGCTGGAGCTCAAACACCCTGGTTAACCTGGCATGTAGAGGAGGAGAGCAGGTCTCTGCTGGGCACCACCTCGTGGGCGTCATGCAACGGTCCCACCACAGCAAGGCTGGTTCCTAGGAAGCAAGGACAGCAATAGATGTGACATGGCAAGTCTATGCTGCCCCTTTGACGTTATAAGAGGCCTCACTTCCACAGCCAAGGACTTGTCAAGTCTTCTGATACAGAGCTTGGAAACACCCCGCCATCCTTTTGCATTGCTGAGAGAGTTGGGGTTGTTCAGCCTGAAGAAGAGAAGGCTGTGGGGAGACCTTAGAGCAGCTTCCAGTGCTGAAAGGGGCACCAGGAAAGCTGGGGAGGGGCTCTTGATCAGGGAATGCAGGGACAGGAGGAGGGGAACAGTTTGAAGCTGAAAGAGGGGAGACTGAGATGAGATTGTATGAAGAAATGTTTTCTTGTGAGGGTGGGGAGACCCTGGCCCAGGTTACCCAGAGAAGTAGTGGCTGCCCCATCCCTGGAGGTGTTGAAGGCCTGGGTTGGATGGGGCTTTGAGCCCCCTGATCCAGTGGGAGGTGTCCCTGCCCATGACAGGGAGTGGAACTGAATGGGCTTTGAGGTCCCTTCCCACCCAAACCATTCCAAGGTCCCATGAAACTCGGCTCTGGCTGTAGAGCTGGACTTCTACCACCAGGGTCCCTTCTGACCCAACCCATTCCATGAGTGTGGAGTGCAGCTCATGTGAGTTTTTCGGAGCAGGATCTCATTGGAGTTTCAGAGAAATGTGACTGGCAGATGCATATGACTTGACTTGATGTGGGCTGGAACAGAATGTTTAAGAGCTCAGAACAGGATATATGAGATCACAGAATCAGAAAATGACCTGAGGTGGAAGGGACTCACAAGGCCCATTGAGTCCAACTCCTGTCCCGGCACAGCACAACCCCAACATTCCCACTGTGGGGCTGAGGGCGTTGGCCAAAGGGTTCTGGAATATTGTCAGGCTGTGACTGCTTCCCTGGGGAGCTGTTCCAGTGCTCCCCCACCCTCTGGGGGAAGAACCTTCTCCTCAGGTCCAACCTAGCCCTCCCCTGGCATCTTCCTGCCACTCCTTGTCCCTCAGGTTCCTCTGCCTCAGGTGAGGTTGCTGGAATGGTGGTTTTATCTCCCTCTTTTAATTTGAGTAGCAAATTTTTATGCAGGTGACTCACTGAATGTGGTGGAAGTCTTTGACCCCGTTGCCAACCGTTGGGAGAAGTGCCAGCACATGATGACGGCCCGGAGCCGAGTTGGGGTAGCGGTGGTGAACGGACTTCTCTATGCCATCGGTGGCTATGATGGTCAGCTGAGGCTGAGCACTGTGGAGGTCTACAACCCGGAGCTGGATTCCTGGTCCCAAGTGAAGAGTATGAACAGGGAAAGAAGGTACGTGTGGCTTGCTCGGTGAGAAAGGGACGCTGGGAACAGGAAGGAGGAAGAATCATGGAATCATAGGATGGTTTGGGTTGGAAGGGACCTCAAAGATCATCCAGTTCCATGTTCCTGCCATGGGCAGGGACACCTCCCACTGGATCAGGGGGCTCAAAGCCCCATCAAACCTGGCCTTGAACATCTCCAGGTATGGGGCAGCCACCACTTCTCTGGGCAACCTTGGACAGGGCCTCCCCACCCTCAGCACGAAGAATTTCTTCCTAATGTCTAATCTAAATCTCCCCCTTCCAATTTAAAGCCATTTCCCCTCGTCCTATAACTCCAGGCCCTTCTAAAAAGTCCCTCCCAAGCTTTCCTGGAGCCCCTTTCAGCACTGGAAGCTGCTGTAAGGTTCCCCTGGAGCCTTCTCTTCTTCAGGCTGAACAATCCCAGCCTGTCCTCAGAGCAGAGGTGGAAAACAAGGTGTCCTCATGCCACAAGCATCTTTCTTGACCTGGGAGCCCCATTGCTTGGATGAGATTGAGTGGTTGAGCTGCCTGGAAGTGCAGCAATGAAAGGAGTTTTGGTGGCGCCAAGGAGACCATGGCAGGCTGGACAGGTTTGCTGTGTTATGCATGGGGTCACCTACATCCATCTCATGGTGTCCTCCTGCTCTTTGTTGCAGTGCCATGGGAACGGTGGTGCTGGATGGTCAGATCTACGTGTGTGGTGGCTACGATGGCAACTCATCCCTCAACTCTGTGGAGTCTTATTCTCCAGAAACAAACAAGTAAGAGGTCCTTCTTGCCCTGAAGTGAACAAAACCATGGCTTAAATAAAACAAGGGGTTAAAGGGGAGTTGGTGGAACCCAGCCTTGGAGAATCAACTTGAAATGAATCACATGCCTGGAGGAGCCTTGCTAACCTCTCTTCTCTCCCAAAAAGGTGGACAGTGGAGACGCCTATGAGGTTCAACCGCAGCGCCGCTGGAGTCACCGTCTTCGAGGGACGGATCTACGTATCGGGAGGACATGATGGCCTGCAGATCTTCAACAGCGTGAGTCTACAGGGCATGGGTTCCCATGAGCCTTGTGCAGAAATTCAAGGCCAGTTTGGATGGGGCCTTGGACAGCCTGGTCTAGTGGGAGGTATCCCTGCCCATGGCAGGGGGGTGGAACTCTATGGGCTTTCAGGTCCCATCCAACCCAAACCATTCCATGGTTCCATCATTCTAACTTGATGTCAACCAGAACCCCCAGGTCCCATCCCTGGAGGTGATCAAGGCCAGGTTGGATGGGGCTTGGAGCACTCTGATCCAGTGGGAGGTGTCCCTATTCATGGCAAGGGTGTGGAACTGGATGATTTTTAAGGTTGCTTCCAAGCCAAACCATTCTACAAGAAGGTCAAGCTGGGGCCAGGAAGGCTCTGTGCCCTATGCCCCTTCCTTGTGCACCCAAAGTGCTGTCAGTGTGTGCTCCACCAAATTCTGTCACTTCCAGCGTCCTTCTTTGTGCTCAGGAAGAAATGAGCTTGCCAGGTGACCCCTGAGAACTGGGCTGGAAGTGCTGCTCTTGTCACCCAGGGAATCGTAGAATTATGGAATCACTTGGTTGGAAAAGACCTTTGAGATCATCAAGTCCAACCATCCCTGTCCACTACTGAACCAGATCCCTGAGCACCTCATCTGCCCAGCTTCTAAACCCCTCCAGGGATGGGGACTCCACCACCTCCCTGGGAGCCTTTGACAGGGCTTGAGAACCCTTTCAACAAAGAAATTTTCCCTCAGAAGAAATTGTCCCAGCAGGTTGCTGGAGGTTCTCCTCCCCCTCTGCTCTTCCTTAGGGAGGCCCTGTCTGGAGTCCTGTGTCCAGTTCTGGGCTCCTCAGCTCCACAAAGACAAGGAACTCCTGGAGAGAGTCCAGTGGAGGCTGTGGAAGATGGTGAAGGGGCTGGAGCACCTCTTTTAGGAGGAGAGGTTCAGGGACCCGCTGTTCAGTCTGGAGAAGACCGAAAGGGGACCTTATCAATACATCCATTCACAAGAAGGATCGGAGGGAGGATCCAGGGAACTAGAGGCCTGTCAGTCTGACCTTGGTACTGGGGAAGATCATGGAGCAGATTGTCTTGAGTGCTATCATACAGCACACACGGGACAACCGGGTGATCAGGCCCAGCCAACATGGGTTCACCAAAGGCAGGTCCTGCCAGACCAATCTGATCTCCTTCTATGACAAGGTGACCCGTTTAATGGACGAGGGGAAGGCTGTGGGTGTGGCGTACCTGGACTTCAGTAAAGCCTTTGACACGGTTTCTCACAGTATCCTTCTGGAGATACTGGCTGCAATCGGCGTGGACAGGCACAGCCTCTGCTGGGTTAAAAACTGGCTGGATGGCCGGGCCCAAAGGGTTGTGGTAAATGGAGTTAAATCCAGTTGGAAACCGGTCACGAGCAGTGTCCCCAAGGGTTCAGTGCTGGGTCCAGTCCTGTTTAACATCTTTATCAACTATCTCAATGAAGGCATCGAGTGCACCCTTAGCAAGACTGTGGATGACGCCAAGGTGGGTGAGAGTGTGGATCTGCTTGAAGGAAGGGAGGCTCTGCAGAGGGGTCTGGACAGGTTGGGTCCATGGGCTGAGACCAATGGGATGGGGTTCTACCAGGCTAAGTGCAGAGTCCTCCATTTGGGTCACAACAACCCCGTGCAACATTACAGGCTTGGGGAAGAGTGGCTGGAGAGCTGCCTGGCAGAGAAGGACCTGAGGGTGTTGGTTGACAGCGGCTGAACGTGAGCCAGCAGTGGCCCAGGTGGCCAAGAGGGCCAATGGCATCTTAGCCTGTATCAGACAGTGTGGCCAGCAGGAGCAGGGAGGTGATTGTGCCCCTGTACTCAGCACTGGTGAGGCCTCACCTCGAGTGCTGGATTCAATTTTGGGCCCCTCACTCCAAGAAGGACATTGAGGGGCTGGAGCGCGTCCAGAGGAGGGCCACGAGGCTGATGAGGGGGCTGGAGAACAAGTCCTACAAGGAGAGACTGAGGGAACTGGGGTTGTTTGGCTTGGAGAAGAGGAGGCTGAGAGGAGAGCTCATCACTGTCTACAACTGCCTGAAAGGAGGTTGTGACGGGGTGGGTGCTGGGCTCTTCTTACAAGTGACAGTGATAGGACAAGAGGAAATGGCCGCAAGTTGTGCCAGGGGAGGTTTAGACTGGACATTAGGAAAAATTTCTCCACTGAAAGGTTGGTCAGGGATTGGCACAGCTGCCCAGGGAGGTGGTGGAGTCACCATCTCTGGAGGTGTTTAAAAAACAGGTAGATGAGTTTCTTAAGGACATGGTTTAGTAGGGAGACAGGCACGGTTGGACTCGGTGATCTCAGAGGTCTCTTCCAACCTTATGATTCTATGATTCTAATACTTACCAATATCCAAAGGGTGCAGGCAGGAGGATGGGCCCAGACTCTTCGCAGTGGTTCCCAGTGACAGGACTTGGGGCAACAGGCACAAACTGGAGCCCAGGAAGTTCCACCTGACCATGAGTGTGATGGAGCACTGGACCAGGCTGCCCAGGGAAGGTGTGGAGTCGCCTTCTCTGGAGACATTCAGACCCCTCCTGGACATGTTCCTGGGCAACCTGCTGGAGGTGACCCTGCTTTAGCAGAGGAGTTGGACTGGATGAGCTCCAGAGGTCCCTTCCCACCATCCTTTGAGGTCCACAACCTTAGGAAAGCTTAGCAACATCATGAAATCCTAATGCATGAAACCAAGAACCAAAGCCCACATTTCCCAATCAGCTTGCAGTTGGGTGTTGAAACCCTCTGTGTGGTGTGGTAGATCCTCCATGAGGTCCTCTAACTCCACGTGCTTTCTTGTGACTGCAGGTGGAGTACTACAACCACCACAAGGGCACCTGGCACCCGGTGGCCAACATGCTCAGCAAACGTTGCCGTCACGGAGCTGCCTCATTGGGCAACAAGATGTTCGTCTGCGGAGGCTACGATGGCTCAGGGTTCCTCAACATTGCTGAAGTCTACTGCTCCATGGCTGATCAGTGGTATATGATTGTCCCTATGAACACCCGGAGGAGCCGCGTGTCCCTTGTTGCAAACTGTGGGCGCCTCTACGCGGTGGGAGGTTACGATGGACAATCCAACCTCAGCTCAGTAGAAATGTATGACCCAGAGACCAAACGTTGGACGTTCATGGCTCCCATGGTGTGCCATGAGGGAGGGGTTGGCGTGGGTTGCATCCCCCTCTTGACCATCTGAGAAGAAAGCACGCCATCTTCTCAACGACAATCTGGGGAGAGGTTTAGATATGGGGTTTCATGGTGTGATGACCACACAGGTGCATTTCCAGGTGCTCAAGTGTCATTCCCAAACACCTCCACACACAAAAACTTGACACAACACAATCCCCCACCCTTGACTTTTTGGGCTGAGTCTCCTCAAAGATCAAATGGTCTACGTGGTGGTGCAAGCGAGGACACGCCTGCCTCCTTCCACCACCCATTAGCTCTGTGGTGAAGCTTCTCCTTCCTCGTACTGTTGGGTTTTCCAAATAGCCTTGTGGTCTGCTTTCAGTTGCCCCTTTGGGAAGTGCTGGCGTAGGCTGGGGTAGGAGGACAGGCACAGTTGCGACATCAAAACGGCCGCATGATGTCTTCAAGAATCCATCTGCATCTTCTTTCAGCAGCAAAGTTACCCCAGTACCCCAAGGGCTTGACCTGCAGAGATGTTTGGGTGGTGTGGTGGCACCTTGGGTCTCACTTGGGTTATTGGAATGGGTCAAAACCCAGCAGCATCAGTTCCTGAACCCAATCCATGCTCTGCATGTTGAGGTCCTTCTTACACAAGACATCATTGACTTCTCCAAGCTGTGCTGTCCTTTCTTCACCCTGGTGAGGGAAACTTCTCCACAAGAGCCACACAATGGAGAAACTAGGAAGAGGAGAAGTGGTTGGTTAAACCATCAAGGCATTTTAGCAAGCTTTGGAGGAGAAGGGTGAATGTAGACACCACTGAGGAACCGTCTTTGGATTTCAAGATGGGAAACGGGCCAAGGTGTTAATTAGAAAGATGGACCTTAATTTAGATCTTGATGTGTTTTCAAAGTTGGTGTTTAAGACACAGCTGGAGCAGAGCCTGGACAGGACCTTTCCATGTTGGATTTGTCAGCTCTGAAAGCCCATCACAATGCTGGGGAGAGTAGTGGTTGCCCAAACAAGAACGCTTTGGGCAGCAGAGGCGGAGAAATCCCACGTGGGGATGCAGAATGAGCATCTTTTGCAAAGGGAAGGGAGTAAAACCCACCAGTTGGTGGAGGTGGCATGGGTAGGACCTACACCCTTGGTGTTTCCTACACTAAGAAAGGTCTTTGGGGTGGGTTTTGGGCCAGGGAACTCTGTCGTGAAGCCACGAACCTGAGAAAAGTCCTTGCCTGCATCAGCTCTTCAGCACTTCCCTTGCATGAATGCGTCCCACCATTCTTCTGGGCTCTCTTCCATGCTCGTGTCCTCCCGTGCCACCCTTCGGCAAAGCCATACCTCTTCGCTGCCAGTGGGCAGGAGAAACTCGACACTAATCCCACCGGCAGCAGCAAGGGGATGAAGATCTTGCCCTTTATCCTGCCCCAGCCCAGTGTTCTGGGGGAGCTTGGAGCCTGTCCCCAACTTTGAACCAAGCTGGAGGGACCTGGATGTTCTCCCCAACCTCCACATCCAGACACTCCTAGCTCAGTGAGATCTGATGACCAACGTTGCTTGGGGTTTTGACGCTGGGTGTCCATGTGGATGTCTTTGTCTGCAGGATATTTTAGGGATGTATAATGACCCTATCTGGCTATAAATGTGATTTGTCCGAAGATGTCCACGTCCTCTGTGTCCATCAGCTCCTGGGTTCACTGGAGGGGGAATTCCCTTGGGGTTTCCATGCTGCTAAAACACACAAACGGGAGAGTGAGAGGCTGGAGAGCAGTAGAAAGGGACCTGGGGGTTCTGATTGATGTCAAGTTGATCATGAGCCAACAAGGTGGTAGCCAAGAGGGCAACCATGTCCTGGGGGGCATCAAGCACAGCATCACCAGCTGGGCAAGGGTGGGGATTGTCTCACTCTGCTCTGCACTGGGGAGGCCCGACCTTGAATATTGTGTGCAGTTTGGGCACCACAGGGTAAAAAGGACAACAAACTACTGGAGAGTGTCCAGAGGAGGCCACAAAGCTGGGAAAGGGTCTGGAGAAGAAATCATCTGAGGAGAGGCTGAAGGCCCTTGGTCTGTTCAGCCTGGAGAAGAGGAGACTGAGGGGGGACCTCATTGCCGTTCACTGCTTCCTCACAAGGGGAGGAGGAGGAGCAGGCGCTGAGCTCTTCTCTCTGATGACCAAGGACAGGAGCCAAGGGAATGGCAGGGAGATGCCAGGGGAGGGTTAGGTTGGACCTGAGGAGAAGGTTCTTCCCCCAGAGGGTGGTGGAGCACTGGAACAGCTCCGCAGGGAAGCAGTCACAGGCTGACAATATTCCAGAAGCTTTTGGCCAACGCCCTCAGCCTCACAGTGGGAATGTTGGGGTTGTCCTGTGCAGGGAAAGGAGTTGGACTCGATGGTCCTTGTGAGCCCCTCCCAACTCAAGACAGTCTGTGATTCCATGATTCTATTACCTTCAACCACCACTTCTCTGGGCAACCTGGGAAAGGGCCTCCCCACCCTCATCCTGAAGAATTCCTTCATAAGACCTCATCTAAACTTCTCCTCTTTTAGTTTAAAACCATCACCCCTCATCCTGTCAGTCCAGACCCTTGGAAAATCCCCTCTCCAGCTTTCCCGAAGCCCCTTTCAGCACTGGAAGCTGCTCTAAGGTCTCCCCACAGCCTTCTCCTCTCCAGCTGAACAACCCCACCTCTCCCAGCCTGTCCTCACAGCAGAGGGGCTCCAGCCCTCACATCATCTCTGTTGCCTCCTCTGGACCCACTCCAGCAGTTCCATCTCCTTCTCACGTTGGGGATTCCAGAGCTGGACCCAGGACTCCAGGTGGGGTCTCCTCAGAGTGGAGTAGAGGGGCAGAATCCCCTCCCTGGCCCTGCTGCTCCCACTGCTTTGGATGCAGCCCAGGACACGGGTGGTTTCTGGGCTGGGAGTGCATGTTGGCGACTCATGTTGAGCTTCTCCTCCCCAGCACCCCAAGCCCTTCTCCTCAGGGCTGTTCCAAATCACGTCGTCACCATCCTGTATTGATACCAGGTGTTGCCCCGACCCAGGTATAGGACCTTTTACTTGGCCTTGTTGAACCTCATGTAGTCACACAGCCCTGCTTCTCCAGCCTGTCCAGGTCCCTCTGGATGCCACCCTTTTCTCTAGGACATGTCCTTCTGATAGTTACCCTGTGCTGAGGAGGCGTAGATGCACATGGAGCTGCTCTCCTGCCTTGCCATTGTCCCACCTTGCGTCCCTTCTCCCTCCCTTCATCTCCCACTGTCCCAGCCAGGGTTTCGTGTCAGTAAGAACATGAATATTGGTACAAATGCTGTTGCAAGAGCGGCAGCTCTTGCTTCATCCCCAAAGTTGCTAAAGCTGGAGCTGTTAATGTCCCATAGCCTCCCATGCGGATGCTTGAAAGCACAGTGGCCCTGGAGGACTTGGGTGTCTTCCAGCCACACCACTTGAGTTCCCCATGTTACATTCCCCAGGGATTGCTTTGCTTTTCCTTTGTGGATGAATCAAAGAGAGAGGGAAGCTCCTTGTGCTCCATCATTGTCCCCAAGGTGCTCATGTCCATGAGGGGACAGGAAAACACTGAATTGTGGGGAGAGGAGCCCCAGTCACCCAAGGAATCGTGGAATCGCTTGATTAGAAAAGACCTTTGAGACCATCAGGTCCAGCCGTCCCTGTCCACTGCTGAACCACATCCCTGAGCACGTCATCTGCCTGACTTTTAAACCCCTCCAGGGATGGGGACTCCACCACCTCCCTGGGAGATTCTACCAGGGCCTGAAAACCCTTCCCCTGATGTCCAGTCTGACCCTGCCCTGGTGCAACTTAGAATCATGGAACGGTTTGGGTTGGAAGGTACCTAAAAGATCTTGCAGTTTCAAAAAGTCTGAAACCTTGAGGTCCAAAGATCCAAAACTTGAGGCCGTTTCCTCTTGTCCCATCTCCTGTCACTTGGGAGAAAAGCCCAGCACCCACTTCACCACAACCTCCTTTCCAGGAGCTGCACAGAGCAATGAAGTCTCCCCTCAGCCTCCTCTTCTCCAGACTAAACAGCCCCAGGGCCCTCAGCTGCTCCCACAACCCCTGTTCTTCAGACCCTTCCCCAGCTCTGATCCCTTCTCCGCACACGCTCCAGCCCCTTAAGGGCCTTCTTGGAGTGAGGGGCCCAAAACTGAACCCAGGAGTTGAGGTGTGGCCTCCCCAGTGCCGACTGCAGGGGGATGATCCCTTCCCTGCTCCTGCTGCCACCCCATGGCTGAGCCAAGCCAGGATGCTGGGGGCCTTCTTGCCCACCTGGGCCACTGCTGGCTCATGTTCAGCCACTGTTGACCAGCACCCCCAGGTCCTTCTCCTCCAGGCAGCTTTCCAGCCGCTCTTCCCCAAGCCTGGAGCTGCGTGGGGTTGGTGTGGCCCAAGGGCAGGACCTGGCACTTGGCCTGGTTGAACCGCATCCCGTTGGTCTCAGCCCATGGACCCAGCCTGGCCAGGTCCCTCTGCAGAGGCTTCCTGCCCTCCAGCAGCCCAAAAACTGGAAAGAAAGAGGGAGAAGGAGAGGGCTCCTGTTTTTTCTTCCCAGAGGAGCTAGGAAGGTCCTCTCACTCCTGGCTTGGGAGGAGCATAGCATTAAGCGTGGCTGGATGGATGCCGAGGACATCGTTTGTACCACCCTGCCCTGAAACTGGGAGGGGATGAAGGGAAGGGGCCACAGAGAGGGGAATCAACCCTGCTGAGATTCCAGCATCATCACATCTCCTTCAGGTCTGGGCGAGCGCCTGGTGAGGCATTGAGCCAAGGAAAACACCGGCAACCTGATCCATCCTCCACGGCAGTGAAGGGCGCGATGTTTATCCTGGAGGTGAAGCTGGAAGAGTTGGGGGGCCCCAAGTCAAGAGCTGAGTCCTGAGTTAAGAACCAATTCGCCTGTCCTCCTGCTTTCCCTCAACCTTATGGCTTTGGTTCTCGGAGCCGTTCTGCTGGCGGCGGGTGCTGCGGTCCCACCAGGGCTGCCGGCTCCTCGCGACTTGGCCCGCTCTGTGCTGGAGACCCACGGGCAGGACCTGAAGCTCCTCAAGCTGCTGGGAGTCACCAGGACGGTAGGAGCGGGGTGGGTGGTGGGATTGGGTGGAGCACTTCCCACCACCGGTAGTGGGAAGCCATGGAATGAGAACATCTAGGAGGCTGTGAGAGATGGAGTTGTTCAGCCTGGAGAAGAGAAGGCTCTGGGGAGACCTTAGAGCAGCTTCCACTGCTGAAAGGGGCTCCAGGAAAGCTGGGGAGGGGCTCTTGATCAGGGAGTGCAGGGATGGGGCGAGGGGGAATGGTTTGAAGCTGAAAGAGGGGGCATTCAGATGAGAAGTTGGGGAGAAACGTTCTCCTGTGAGGGTGGGGAGGCCCTGGCACAGGATGCCCAGAGGAGTGGTGGCTGCCCCATGCCTAGACGTGTTGAAGACCAGTTTGGATGGGGATTGGAGCCCTCTGATCCAGTGGGAGGTATCCCTGCCCATGGCGGGGGGTTGGAACTGGGTGGACTTTGAGGTTCCTTCCAACCCAAACCATTCCATGGTTTCATGGTTCTAAGTTGACGCCAACCAGAACCCCCAGATCCCATCCCTGGAGGAGTTGAAGGTCAGGTTGAATGGGTCTTTGAGCCCCCTGGTCAAATGGGAGGTGTCTCTGCCCATGGCAGGGGGTTGGAACTGGATGGGCTTTGCCACCCCACCCCTTCTGTGATCTTCCGGCTCCGTCCTTCTCCCCCTTGCAGACGTTTGACTGGGGCACCCATTTCAGCATCAACTTCACAGCCCGACCACCTGCCTGCCCCAAAAACTTCCCCGACCGCCGCAGCGCCGCCTGCCGAGCTCGGCCAGGACAGGTAAGTGTGGGACCAGGTCCTCCCCAAAACATGGACCCAGGGGAGACAGAGAGGTGTCCCCAAGGACCTCCAGGTCTCTCCATCTGCCAGGTACAGCGATGTATGGCCCAGGTCTCCGTCTTCTCCTTCCTGCCTGATGTTCCACTGTCAATGGTGGAGTGTGGCCAGGAGATGGTGAGGCCTCCATGTCCCCTCCATTTTTGGGGTGGGAACATCCATGGGGATGTCAACCCCACCCATCACTTTGGGGATGTTTTTTTGGCTGAAGGGTGAAGCCCATCCCTATTTGTCCTCCCAGAAGCCTGGTGGCAGCACCCAACCCCATTCCCCAGGCACTCCACGGGTCTTCAGCACCAGCCGTGGTCACCCATCATAATCATCATCTTCATCATCATCATCCTTGAATCCACCTCGTCCTCCTGCTGGATCACCCCCCTTGGGGACTTCCCATGGAGCCCTGTCCCCTGTGGGGCCACAATAAAGAGATCTGGGAGTCCTACATGTGCATGTGTGTGGGTGACAGACGTTGGGGGGTAGGTGGAGCATCAGCCCCACCATTGGGCAACCAGGATGGGGCAACCCTGGGGTTGCGAAGGTTGGGGGTCGCCAACCCGACTTGGTGTCACCATGGTCCCTGTGGGTCCCTATGCCCCATCAGGAGATGGGAATCATGGAATGTTTGGGGTTGGAAGGGATCTCAAATCCATCCAGTTCTACCCCACAGGCAGGGACACCTCCCACTGGATCAGGGTGCTCAAAGCCTCACCCAACCTGACCTTTAGCACCTCCAGGAATGGTCCTCAAGGTCATGTTGACCCCACCATGCCCCACCAAAGGGCTCCCAGAGCTGAGGACACCTCAGAAGATGTGGTGTGGAGTGCTATCACCCACATGTGGGACCCCCAACTCCCCCTAAAAAACTGCCTCTCTGTGGGTTGCGGGAAGGAGCTTCCACAGGGAGTTGAGGTTCCTCAATGTTCCCAGTGCAATAAAAGTCCCTGCAACGCTCCCAGTGTCACCAAGGTCCCTGAGCACCATCGGGGAGTGGAAATAGTCCTCAAGGTTCTGTAGACCCCACCCTGCTCAGCCAAGGGGCTCCTAGGGATGAGGACACACCAGAAGACGTGATGTGGAGTGCCACCACCCACCACTCCATGTGTCCCCCCCTCCAGAAACTGCCACTTTGTGGGTTGGGGCCAGGAGTTTCCGGAGGGAGGGAGTTGAGGTTCCTCAGCCTCTCTGGGAGGGATAAAAGGGGACCTGGTGGTGGTTGTGGGGACAAGGATGCTGAGCTCCTGGGTGCTGCTGGTGGTGGTGGTGCTGGGGGGGACCTGCGCCCTCCCGGCGCCCCTGGCCTACACCCAGGCGCTGGCTCAGGCCGTCGACTCCTACAACCAACGGCCCGAGGTGCAGAATGCCTTCCGGCTGCTCAGTGCCAACCCTGAGCCCGTCCCGGTGAGTGGACCCACCCACCCATGACCCCCACCCACCTGTGACCCTCCATCCACTCATTATTCCCCACTCACTATCCCCCACCAGCTCCTGGACCACCACTACTTATGATCATCTCCTCCTGACCCCCCCGTCTCTTCCTGACCTCCAGCTCATGACCCACCACCCACTCATAACCCCCAAACACTCGTGACCCCCACCCACTTCTCATCATCCCCTCGTAACCCCCATCTAATCCCATCCTCCCACTCATGACATCGCATTCACAACCACCTCTCATGACCCCACCCACTCGTGATTCCCCACTCGTAATCCCCAACCCACTCTTGAAGCTCCCAACTTCGGACCCAAACCCACTTCTGATCCTCAACTCCTGACCACCACCCACTCGTGACCCCTAGTCCTGACCTCCCACTCATGACCTCTCACTCATGACCCACCCCCTACTCATGACCCACCCACTCTGGACCCCCACCCACTTGTGATCCCCAACCCCCTCTTGAAGCTCCAAACTTTGGACCCAAATCCACTTCTGACCATCCCCTTGTGACTCCCCCCTTCTCCTGAGCACCCTTTTCTGACCTCCCAACCACTTGTGACCCCCAACCACTTGTGATTCCCCACTCATGACCCCCACCCACTAGGGACCTCCCACTTACCATCCCCCACCAGCTCATGGACCACCACTTCTGACCACCACCTACTTATGACCATCTCCTCGTGACTCCAGTCTGCTCCTGACCTTCCACTCATGACCCACCACTCATGACCACCCACTCTGGACCTCCACCCACTCATGATTCCCCACTCATGACCTCCAACCCACTCATGACCACTACCCTCTCCTGAACCCTACCCTCTCCTGACCTCCACCCACTCCTGATCCACCACTCCTGACCCTCACCTACTCATGACCCCCCCATCCTGATCCACCAATCATGACCCCAATCCAATCCTGACCCACCACCCATGACCCCCACCCTCCCTGACCTCATCAACTCATGACCTTCACCCACTCATGACCCCACTGAATCCTGAACCCCACCCACTCCTTACCCTCATCCTCTCATGATCCACCTCTCATGACCCCCACCCACTCATGACCTTCGCCTTCTCCTGACCCCCATCTACTCATGACAACCTTCCACTCCTGAACCCCATCAACTCATGACCTTCACCCACTCACAACCCCACTGAATCCTGACTCTTATCCACCCCTGACCCCCATCCTTTCATGATCCACCACTCATGACCCACACACACTCATGACCTTCACCCGCTAATGACCCCCATGCACTCATGGTTTCATCCACTCATGACCCCACCAACTACTGACCCTCATCCCCTCCTGACCCACATCGTCTCATGACTCACTCACTCAGGACCCTCACCCACTCATGACCTTTACCGTTTCCTGACCCCCATCCACTCATGACCCACTGCTCCTGACTCTCACCCATTTATGACCCAATCAACTCAGGAACCTCACCCACTCATGACCCTCACCCATTCCTGACCCCCATCAACTCCTGACCCCCACCCACTCCTGACCCTCACTCATTCCTGACCCTCATCCACTCATGACCCCCACCCACTCACGACCCCGTCAACTCATGAACCCCACTCACTCATGACCCTCACCCTCTCATGTCATCCCCTCCCCGTGTCCACCAGGGCGTGGAGTTGACCTCGTTGCGTGGACTCAACTTCAGCATCATGGAGACCGAGTGTGCCCCCAGCGCCCGCCTCAACGCCGACGACTGCGACTTCAAGGAGAATGGGGTGAGGATGAGGATGGGGGTGCCACCAGGAGGTGCTGGTGGTGTTGGGAGGTCCTGGGTGTTCCCACTCGAGGTGACCCTGCATGTCCTCCCCACCCCAGGTCATCAAGGAGTGCTCGGGGCCCGTGCACTTCCTCCAGAGCTCCCCAGAGATTGACCTGCGCTGCTCCGATGCCTCCTCCGATGTGAGTCAGGGGTTGGGAGGAACCAGCACCACTGGTGGTGGGTGGGGACACCCATGAGTGGGGTGTCCTGGTGCTGGTGGCCCTCAACCTGCTATGTGTTTCGGGGTCTGCTCTCCTCAAAAGGGTCATCCTGGTGTCTCCAGCCCATGGGTGGGATAGGGGGGTCTTGGGTGTGGGGTCCTGGATGAGCATTCCTGGGCATGGAATGCCAGGTGTGAGGTCCTGGATGAGGTTCTGGATGGGGTCGTGGATGGGGTCCTGGGTGCGAGGTCACAGGCATGGAGTCTGGGATGGGGTCTTGGATGGAATTCTGGGTGGGGTTCTGGATGGGGTCCTCGGGGAGGACTGCTGGGTGTGTGGTCATGGGTGGAGTCTTGGATGGAGTTCTGGATGAGGTCCTGCATGGGGTCCTGGGTGGGGTCTTGGATGGGTTCCTGGATGTACAGTCATGGGCATGAAGTCCGGGATGGGGTCCTGGATGGACTCCTCATTGAGGACTCCTGGGTGTGGGGTCTTGGATGTCTCCTGAGCATGGAATCCCAGGTGTGAGGTCCTGGATGGGGTCCTGGATGGGTTTCTGGATGGGGTCCTGGATGAGTTTCTGGATGGTGTCCTAAGTGCAGGGTCCCAAGCAGCCCCCGTGACCTTGTTGTCCCCCTGGCAGCCGGTTCTCGTCCAGCGGGGCCGATTCGGACGCTTCCTGAGCAGGGTCCGGCGTTTCCGGCCCAGAATCCACTTCAACATCCATGGCACCGTTGGCCTGGGCTGAGCCAATAAAGGGGCCTCTGGTGGCCACAAAGTGTGATGTGGCCTTCTTGCATCTCCTTGGGCACCAAGGGTGGGAAACTGAAGCACACAGGGGGCAGAAGCCAGACGGGCTCCTCAGTCCACATCCACTGTCATCTCCATGTGTGACCTTGGCCTCCACCGTGGGGATGAAGGGCTTGCGTGGGGGGTAGGCACTGGGATGGGGCCTCCAGGACATCTTCATCCCCAAAAGAAGCCATTCATGGAACCATGAAATGGTTTGGGTTGGAAGTGATCTCAAAGCCCAGCCAGTCTCAACTCCCTGCCATGGGCAGGGACACTTTCCACTGGATCAGGGGGCTTAAAGCCCCATCCAACCTGGACTTCAACACCTCCAGGGATGGGGCAGCCACCACTTCTCTGGGCAGTCTGGGCCAGAGCCTCACCACCCTCATCCGGAAGAATTCCTTCCCAAGATCTCATCTAAACTTCTCCTCTTTTAGTTTAAAACCATCACCCCTCATCCTGTCACTTCAGACCCTTGGAAAAAGCCCCTCCCCAGCTTTCCTGGAGCCCCTTTCAGCACTGGAAGCTGCTCTAAGGTCTCCCCACAGCCTTCTCTTCTCCAGCTGAACAACCCCAACTCTCCCAGTCTGTCCTCACAGCAGAGGGGCTCCAGCCCTCACATCATCTCCATGGCCTCCTCTGGACCCGCTCCAACAGTTCCATCTCCTTCTCATATTGGGGATTCCAGAGCTGGACCCAGGACTCCAGGTGGGGTCTTCCCAGAGCAGAGCAGAGGAGAAGAATCCCCTCCCTGGCCCTGCTGCTCCCACTGCTTTGGATGCAGCCCAGGACATGGGGGGTTTCTGGGCTGGGAGCGCACGCTGCTGGCTCATGTGGGGCTTCTCTCCCCCAGCACCCCAAGTCCTTCTCCTCAGGGCTGCTCCCAATCCATTCTCCACTTAATTTATGGTCTGGGGTTGCCCTGACCCAGGTGTAGGACCTTGCACTTGGCCTTGACGAACCTCATGAGGTTCTCACAGCCCCACTTCACCAGCCTGTCCAGGTCCCTCTGTATGCCACACCACCCCTCTGGATGCCAATCCACCCTTCAGGGGTGCCAACCTCACCACTCAGCTTGGTGTCACCCACAAACTTGATGAGGGTGCCCTACACCCCATTATCTGTGTCACCACCCATCATGAATCTCCATCTGGACATTGAGCTGTTGACCACTGCCCTCTGGTTGCAACCATCCAACCATCTCCTTATCTACTGAAGAGCCCAGCCATGACATCCATCTCTCTCTGACTTGGCGAGATGGATGGTGGAAGAGACCACGTCAA
Source organism: Neomorphus geoffroyi (assembly GCA_033558235.1). Classification (NCBI taxonomy): domain Eukaryota; kingdom Metazoa; phylum Chordata; class Aves; order Cuculiformes; family Neomorphidae; genus Neomorphus; species Neomorphus geoffroyi. Next base: position 8,043,028 of record JAUMJM010000052.1, read on the forward strand.
AGGTCATTCCATGTCATTTCCATACCATCTCCATCATTCTCACCAGGTCATCATCATCCCCACCATGTTTTGTCCCCCTGAAACCAGTGGTGAGGGCAGAGTGGAGACACTGGGGCCATGAGACCCCCATGGAGCTGCAGGAGAAGGGACAGCAGGTTCAGCTCCTGTGGGGTCATCACCAGTGGTTTGGGATGAAGACACTGGGACACATGGACAAGGCACATCCCTGTGACCCAAGAGTGACACCCCCAGGGTTGTCATCACCACATCAGTGGACATGGGAGAAGCAATGGATGTCATCTCGCTGGGCTTCTGCAAAGCCTTTGACATGGTCCTCCCCTACCATCCTTCTTTCCAAGCTGGAGAGAGATGGGTGGACTCTTCAGTAGATAAGGAGATGGTCACACCCAGAGAGTGGTGCTCAATGGCTCGATGTCCAGATGGAGATGCATGACAAGAGGAGTCCATCAGAGGTCCACAGTTGGACCACTGCTGTTCAATATCGTCATCGACAACACAGACAGTGAGATCAAGGGTACCTTCAGCAGGTTTGCAGGTGACACCAAGCTGAGTGGTGAGGTTGGCACGCCAGAAGGACACTGGCATGGGTTGTCCAAAGAAGTGGTGGCTGCCCTATCCCTAGAGGTGTTCAAGGCCAGGTTGGATGGGGCTTGGAGCACACTGACCCAGTGGGAGGTGTCCCTGCCCATGGCAGGGGGTTGGAACTGGATGGGCTTTGAGGTCCCTTCCAACCCAGACCACTCCATGGTTCCACAATTTTAACTCAACGTCAACCAGAACCCCCAGACCCCATTCCTGGAGGTGTTGAAGGCTGGGTTGGATGGGTCTTTTGACAGCCTGGCCCAGTTGGAGATGCCCTACCCATGGCAGGGAGGTTGGAACTGGATGACCTTCATGGTCCCTTCCAACCCAAACCATTCCATGGTTCCGTGATTCTAACTTGGTGTCAACCAGAACCCCCAGTTACCATCCCCGGAGGTGTTGAAGGCCAGGTTGGATGGGGCTTTGAGCAACCTGATCCAGTGGGAGGTGTCCCTGCCCATGGAACTGGATGAGCTTTGAGGTCCCTTCCATACCAACCCATTCCATGTCCCCTCCTGTCACCTCCACCCCATAATGGACCAAAGGTCCCATGAGCTCGTGCTCCACATACCCCTGTGATGTCCCCACTGGTGCCACCATCTCCTGAGGGACCCTCTGGTCCCCAAGGTGTTTTGGGGTGCAGAGGGTGGCCCAGTCCCTGCACAAGGTTCGTGCCAGGATGAGACCTTGAGGAGCCGGTGGTGTCCAACCAGGGGGTCTGACCCTGCTCCCACCACCCCAGGACCCTCCTCCATCATCATCATCCCCCGTGTCCCCTGTCCCTGGTGGGGTGGCAGCAGCCGGAAAAGGCACAGAGGTGCCGGGAAGCAGCTTTATTTGGGACTGGGTGGGTGTCAAAGCAGGGATCTCCATGCTGGTGGCACCTTGAGAAGGTCTCATTTCCTCCTGATGGACTTGAAGATGCTGAAGGCCACAGTCAGCAGTGGCCAGAAACGCTTGACACGGATGGGCTGTGGGGACAGGAGGTGTCACGGGGTGGGGAGGACCATGGAGATCTCCCCTCCATGCTCTGAGGTTCCACCACCCCTCCAGGAACCCCCAACTCACGTCCATGGTGGAGTCCACGCAGGTGACATCGAGCACAGTCTGGCTGCCGTGCTGGGGCACGGGTGCCGAACACTCCTTGATGACCTGCAGAGAGCGGTTGGTGAGAAGGGTGGACAACCTGGGAGGGGACCGTCCCCAGGTTGGGGACCCCACAAGAGGTTAGTGACCCCACAAAAGGTTGGTGATCTCCCCAAGGTTCTCACCCCGTCCTCCTTGAAATTGCAGGCATCGGGGCGGCCAGCCGAGCGTGCGGGGCATTGCGTCTCCATGATGGTGAAGTTGAGGAGCTGCAAGGAGTTGAGTTGGACATCCTGTGGGGACAGGGATTGGGACATCATGGTGGCACCCATCCATCGCTGGGTTCCTGGACCCAGCATAGAGGAACATCTCACCCCACATCCCAAATCCCACCCCATCCATGGGTTCTTGCAGCCCCTAGACGTCCTCATGGGGACACTTGAGGTGCTGCAAGGAGCTGAGCTGGATGTCCTGTGGGGACAGGGATGGGGACAATGTGGTGTTACCCACCAATCACTGGGTTCCTCTAACCAACGTGGAGGAGCATCACCCCCAACACCCCAAATCCACTGCTCAGTAACCAAGTTCTCGCATTCCCTTTATGGCCCCATGGTGCCAACTGAGGTTCTGGAGGGAGCTGAGCTGGACATCCTGTGGGGATGGGGACATCATGGTGGCACCCACCAGCGAGAGATGCCACCCATTCCCGGGTTCCTGGACCCAGAGTGGAGGAACAACTCACCCCACACCCCAAATACCACCCCATCCATGGGTTCTTGCAGCTCCTCAGTGTCCTCATGGGGACAATTGAGGTGCTGCAAGGAGCTGAGCTGGACAGTGATGGGGACATTGTGGTGGCACCCACCCACCACTGGGTTCCTGGACTCAATGTGTGAGGAACATCACATCCCACACCCCAAATCCCACTGCATCCATGGGTTCTTGCAGCCCTGTGACATCGCCATGGGGACACTGAGGGATGTGGTAGCATCCCCAGGTGGTGGCACTCACCGCGGCGGGCTCAGGGTCAGCACTGAGCAGCCGGAAGGCATTCTGCACCTCGGGCCGTTGGTTGTAGGAGTCGATGGCCTGAGCCAGCGCCTGGGTGTAGGCCAGGGGCGCCGGGAGGGCGCAGGTCCCCCCCAGCACCACCACCACCAGCAGCACCCAGGAGCTCAGCATCCTTGTCCCCACAACCACCACCAGGTCCCATTTTATCCCTCCTAGAGAGGCTGAGGAACCTCAACTCCCTCCCTCCGGAAACTCCTGGCCCCAACCCACAAAGTGGCAGTTTCGGGGAGAGGGGGAGGGAGCGGGGGGGAGGCGGAGGGTGGCACTCCACATCACGTCTTCTGGTGTGTCCTCATCCCTAGGAGCCCCTTGGCTGAGCAGGGTGGGGTCTACAAAACCTTGAGGACCATTTCCACTCCCCGATGGTGCTCAGGGACCTTGGTGACACTGGGAGCATTGCAGGGATGTTTACTGCACCAGGAATGTTGAGGAACCTCAACTCCCTCTGGAAGCTCCTGGCCCCAACACACAGAGCGGCAGTTTCTGGGGCAGGGGGTGGGGGAGAATGGAGTGGGAGTTCCTGAGCACGCCCCAAGTGTGTGTGGTGGCAGCCCACACTACATCTTCTGGGGAATCCTCAACCTTGGGAGCCCTTGGCTGAGCATGGTGGGATCTACAAGACCTTGAGGACCATTGCCACTCCCTGATGTGTCTCAGGGACCATGGTGACACCAGGATCATTGCAGGGACATTTATTGCAAGCAGAGCATTGGCAGAGGACACAGTGGGGACACGGTAACACTTGCTCAGGGTTTGGGGGTTTTGAGGTTGAGCTTGTCCCGGATCCAGATCTTGCCACACTGAAAGAAGCTCCTCAAACGTTCCTTGATCCTCGCAAAGAAATTGTTGAACTTGGATGTCCCGTTACGGCCAAGCTGGAAGGAGAAGGAGCAGCTTCAAACCCCGGGGAGATGATGGACGGGGTCTGGGGACAGAGGAAGGGGGAGCAGGTGGCAAACCTGGTGGACACGGTGAGGACAACGCCGTTTCAGGCACCTTCTTACCGTGATGGGTATCTTCTCGCATGAGAGCTCCACCATGGGCTGATGTTGCTCCAGGAAGACGTGGCCCTGGCACCAACTCACCGCCTGTGGAGAAGAGGAGGACAGGATGAGGTCAAGAGGAGACCTCAATCCCCATGCTGTGCCTCAGTTTCCCCATCTGCTCCTCGATTCCTCATTGAGTTTGAAGCCTCACCCCAAGCCAACGGGTCTTGCAGGCGGTCGTGGCCACTCCTGGTGCTGGGCATGAAGTCTCCTCCATGGTGAAGCTCAGTTCCTGCCTCTGCTGGAGGTCACTGGGCTGGGAGAGGGGACAGGACCCATCAATTCCCCATATATATTGGATCCCACCCCAAGATGGGTTGGGTTTGATCCCCTGGAGAAGGGTCAGCCTCAGCCCCATGTTAGGTGGCCTCCATTCCTACAAGGGGTTGGATCCAGCCGCAAGATGGGTTGGGTTTGACCCAAAAAGGATCCTGAGAAGGCCAGGTCCTGCACCTCCAGGCCTGGTGCTGCTCTGGGGATGGAGAAGCTCAGGACTCACCCAACCAGGACGGGGTTGGACCTCCCGGAGCCTCAGGACGTAGGGGCTGATGGTCCTGGCGTTGAGCAGCTCCAGGACAGCCAAGATGGCATCCTCGTAGCTCACGGCCGACAGTGCTGGTGTGGATGGTGGGATGGAACCAACCAACCTTGGTGTGGATCCAGCCAAGCCTGGTGTGGATCCATCCGGCACTGGTGTGGTGGCCCTGGTCAGCCCCAGCAGCAGAAGCAGCAGAACCTCTCGGCACGGCCTCATCCTGCCTCCTGCCACCCACCGTGCTGTGGAGACCTTTTATGGACCTTCTTGATGGTTGACACCACCCCCTTGTGCCACTGGGAAATTCCCAGAAGGCCAAATACAGCCAGGAGCCAAGTCTTTGGTCACCAGACCCATGGAAGGTGACACAGACACCTCAAGTCACAACGCAGACATGGAGACTGCTGGCCCTGGGTGCCACAAGCCACTACTGGGGCAAGGTGAACGTCAAGGTGACCACCAAAAGGCCAGCCCAGGTTTGATGGGGACCCACTTAGGGTTTCTCACCCCCTGTTCTCACACAGGGCTGGATGAAGAAGACACTCAACCGGGGCTTTCCATCCCCCGCGGGTGTTTTATGGCTGGGCGGAGCAGTGAAAGCATCTTCTCCCTCACGGCAAACAAGGTGGGCCTGACCAAACATCAACCTTGGGAGCAGTTGCCCTCTGCGAGGCCAAGCAGGAACCTCCAGGAGGATGTCAAGGAACCCTGCCCAGAAGATGACCCCTGGCTGTGCCATTCAGGCATAGAGAGGGGAAGCTCAAAGCCACCCAACAGGTTCAGAGCTCCTGGCAGGTGGAGACCATCAAGAAGGTTCCTCAGCAGCTTGTAAATCAATCAGGGGACAAGTGTGCCCAGGTCAGAGCTGGTGGGTGGCACCTGGGAAGTCCCCAAGGACGGATGCTGTCAATCACAGCCCACGTTGGCCCTGGAAAGACCCAGGTCCAACTTTCCATGGAGAAAGGACCCCAGGTGAGATTCTCTCACTCCCCATCCAGATTCATCTTGAGAACTTCCATAGTGCTCTCAGAGAGGTTCTTCCAGTGAGCATCTGGTCTCCCTGTACAACCTAAGTTGAGATGGAACCTCTCCTGGTGCAACTTGTACCCATTGCCCTTTGTCTTCTCCACGTGGCTCCTTGAAAGCCTCCACTGAGTACTAGGCTGCTCTGATGAGGTCCCACCTCAAACCACCTCCTCTGCAGAGAGAAGAGACTCAACTCCTTCAGTCTTTCCTCCTGGAGATGGTTCTCCAGCACTTTGACCATCAACCTGGCCCTCCTTGGGACAGTCTCCATTCTGTCGATGTCCTTCTTGACTTGTGGGGACCAGAACTGGACACACAACTCCAGAAGTGGCCTGGAAGATGGCTTCCTGAGCCAGGTGACTGAGGAGCCATCAAGGAGAGGTGAACCTCCTGCTTACGAACAAGGACAAGCTGGTTGGAGATGAAAAGGTCAGGGACAACCTTGGCTGTGGTGACCATGGGATGGTGGAGCTCAAGATCCTGAGAGGAGGAAGCTGGGCAGAAAGCAGAACGACCACCTCACACACTTCAAGGGAGAATTTGGCCTCTTCAGGACCTGCCTGGCATGCGACACAGCCCTGGAGATAAGGGAGGTCCAAAAGAGGTGGTTAATTTCCAAGGATCGTCTTCTCCAAGACAATGACCCATCCTGACAGGCAGGAGACAAAGAGACATGGCTGGAGGTCCACACGGATGAGCAAGGAGATCCTGATAGAGCTCAAGGACAAGAGGGACGTGTGAAAGAGGAGAAGCAGGGACAGGTGACACAGGAGACACTGCCCAAGGTGTAGGGATGGGTGTGAGGAAGCCAAAGCTTTGTCGAGTCCAACCACAAACCCAACACTGTCGACTCCACCATTAAACCATGTCCATGAGCACCTCATCTCCCCAGTTTTTAAACATCTCCAGGGACAGGTACTTCACCACCTCCCTAGGAGCCTCTGCCAGGGCCTGAGAACTCTTTCCATGAAGAAACTTCTCTTATGTCCAATCTGGACCTGTCCTGGTGCAACGTGAGGCTAATGGAAGGGGAGTCGATGATCCCCAAACCCAATCCTATGGCCTCCAGCCGTGAGAATCACCTGCTCGTAAATCAGCTCCTTGCTTTGTTTGTCCACCATGAGCTCGAGCTCCTCTTCCTCATTCCTGGCAGCCGCTGTGTTTATTTGTCATCTACTCGTTCCCACAGTTGGGCCTGGAGATGTTTGGACATTGATACAGCAGGAAGGAAACCACGGGGTCAGGTGAGGTAGAACCTGGCCAACCTTGCTGCTGAGAACCTCAGGAGGTGAACAGAGGGCCATGGAGAGGGGGAAATGCCAGAAGATGGTTGTGGTGAGGTGGGTGCTGGACTCTTCGCCCAAGTGACAGGAGATGGGACGAGAGGAAATGGCCTCAAGTTGTGCCAGGGCAGGTTCAGACTGGACATCAGGAGAAGTTTATTCATGGAAAGGGTTCTCAGGCCCTGGCAAGAGGCTCCCAGGGAGGTAGTGGAGTCCTCAACCCTGAAAGGGTTTAAAAGGCAGATGAGGTGCTCGGGGATCTGGTTCAGTAGTGGACAGGGACAGTTGGACTTGATGTTCTCCAAGGTCTTCTCCAACCAGGCCATTCTACAACAAGGACATTAAGGACAGCCTGGCCCTCAAAAACCTCCCTTGGAGCTTGGAGATAAAAATTGAGAGCGTTTGATCCCATGAATCCATGGTCCTATAAGTCTATGATTCCAGGGTCCCATGATTCCATGATGCTATGAAACCCTGATTCCATGAATCTATGATTCCATAAATCTATGTTTCCATGGTCCCATGAATCTATGATTCCACAATTCCATAAATTTATTATCCCATGGTTCCTCAATTCCAGGATTCCATGGTTCCATGATTCCAGGATACCATAAATCCACGGTCCCATGATTCCATGAATCTGTGATTTCATGATTCCACATATCTATTATTCCATGGTCCCACACAGTCCCATGATTCCATGGGAATCCATGGTCCCATGATCCTATGAATCCATGATTCGGTGAATTTGATGCCATAAATCTATTATTCCATGGTACCGTGATTCCACGAATCTGTGATTCCATGATTCTATAAATCTACTTTTCCACGGTCCCATGGTCCTACGGTCCCACAACTCCAACAGGGAAGGCTCTGAGGGGCCCTGGAGGCCTCTGAGGGCTCGGCCTGGGGCTGCCCCGGGCCCCGCCCCCCAATCCCAGGCAGGCAACGGCGGCAGCGCCCCACCCCCCCCATCAATCCGGAAGGGCTGTCCCCAGCTCAGCCAATCAGCGCCCTCCGCCACGCCGCGGCGTCCAGTAGGGAGCGGGCTTGGCGTGATGATGTCATCGCAGCGCGCCCGCCGCGCTTCCCTGCGGGCCCGGCGTGAGGCGAGGTCAGGGCGCGGGGGGAGGGGGGGGGTGCTAAGAGGAGCGGGGGGAACCTGGGGGATGAGAGGAGGGGAAGGACCTAGAGGGCAGGATCAGGCCCTGGGGGGCTCTGAGGGAGCTGGGGGGGGCTCTGAAGACAGTGGAGGGAGGCTTTTAGGAGAACGAGGATCCCGGGGCCCGCTCTGAGGGGAACATTGGCGGGGGGGAGGGGAAGGAGGGAACTCTGTGGGGAATGGGAAGGGGGAGGGGAGTGGGAGGTTTAGGGGAAGGGAGGCTCTGAGGGGAGTGGAGGAGGTGAGGGGAAGGGGAGGATGAGGGGAAGTGGGGGGCGAGGAACAGGGAATTGTGAGGAGAAAGAGGGAGGGCTTTGAGGGCAGTGAGGGGAGAGGGGGCTTTTAGTGGAACAAGAACCCCAGGGGGAGCTTTGAGGGACCCAGGGGTGGAGAGGAAGGATCTGGGGGTGCTCTGAGGGGAATGGAGGCAGGATTGAGGGGAATGGAGGGGGGATTGAGAGGAATGAAGGGGAAGGAGAACGGGTAGGGGGCCTCTGAGGGGAATGGAGGGGGGGCGAAGTTGAAGGGGAAGGACCAGGGGACTCGTGAGTGGAATGGGGGGACCCAAAGTTGGAGGGAGTGGACCTGGGGGGTTTTGAGGGGAACAGGTAGACGCTCTGAGGGGAATTGGGTGATTTGGGGAGGTCTCTGGGAGGACTCAGACAGCATTTGGGAGCCCAATGTGGGGTCTCCGAGTGGGAATTGCCCAGGGATTGGCCCTGTGGGGTGGGACAGATGTGGGGGCTCAGAGGAACTGGGGTTGGGAAGGAGGAAATGTGGGGAAACCAGGATTGGGAATTGTGTCTGTGTCTCTGAGGGTCTGAGTGACTCCAAACATGCTCCGGAGAGGCTCCAGGAAGCCATGTTGGAGCTGGGCACCCCCTCAAGCCACATCCATCCTCCTTTTTTATGCCCAGAAACCTTCCATTCCCTCTTCACACCCAGTTTAATCAGCTGGAAAATCCCTTCCCTGCCAGCCGTGACTGGAAGTCCGCGGCTCCTGTTCTTCACCCCTTAAGCTCTCTCCATCCTAAGGGGTTCCTTATTTTCTCACAGCGTTCCCAAAATGCTACGCTGACCCCACCGTGTTGCCGCCCCCACCATGGCAGCTCGCTTGGTACGACGCTGCTGCTGGTGGCACCTGGGTGCCTTTGTGGCCCCTCCCGCCACGATCCCAGCTCCTCTTTTCATGTCAGCTGGGAAGGTGACAATGGGCAGAACCCTGCTTCAACCACCTCTGGCTTCTCTTCACCTTCCAAGCCCTTCCAGCTGGGCAGATGGAGCCTCGGTGAAAGAGGAGGTGGAGGAGAGCAGAAATCGAGAGGACAGAGCGATCAGGGGACTCATTGAAGCAGCCACGAGCCCTCAAGAACTCTTCCAGTTGAGCGAAGTCCACATGCTTAACAGTAACGAAGCCTCACTGATAATTACTCAACTTTCCCGGCTTGCGGCGGAAAAACAACTGGAAACGGAGAGCATTGTGCAAGATGAACGCTTCCAGCAGCTCGTGGGCATCACAGATAGCCAGGTGAGTTCTCTCCTTCACAAGGAGGAGAAGGAGCAAGCACTGAGCTCTTCTCGCTGGTGACAAAGGACAGGACCACACATTGCATTAGGGGAGGCTTAATGATAGAGTCATAGAATCATGGGATCGCTTGGTTGGAAAAGACCTTGGAGATCAGCAAGTCCAGCCATCCCTGTCCACTACTGAACCAGATCCCTGAGCACCTCATCTGCCCGGCTTTTAAACCCCTCCAGGGATGGGGATTCCACCACCTCCCTGGCAGCCTCTGCCAGGGCCTGAGAACCCTTTCCATGAATAAACTTCTCCTGATGTCCAATCCAACCCTGCCCTGGCACAACTTGAGGCTGTTTCCTCTCATCCCATCTCCTGTCACTGGGGAGAAGAGCCCAGCACCCACCTCACCACAACCTCCTCTCCAGGAGCTGCACAGAGCCATGAGGTCTCCCCTCAACCTCCTCTTCTCCAGACTAAACAGCCCCAGGGCCCTCAGCCGCTCCCACAACCCCTGTTCTCCAGACCCTTCCCCAACTCCGATCCCTTCTCTGCACGTGCTCCAGCCCCTCAATGACAACTGAATGCAGGAGATTCTTTGAATGCAAAGATGCTCTGATGCAAAGAAAGTAAAATTATAAATCATAGAATCATGGAATGGTTTGGGTTGGAAGAGCTCTCAAAGCCCATCTAGTTCCAACCCTCTGCCATGGGCAGGGACACCTCCCACTGGATCAGGGGGGTCAAAGCCCCATCCAACCTGGCCTTCAACACTTCCAGGGATGGGGCAGCCACCACTGCTCTGGGAAACCTGGGACAGGGCCTCACCACCCTCATCAGAAAGGATTTCTTGATAAGATCTCATCTCAGTCTCCCATTTCAGCTTCGAACTGTTCCCCTCATCCTATCCCTGCACTCCCTGACCAAGAGCCCCTCCCCAGCTTTCCTGGATCCCCTTTCAGCACTGGAAGCTGCTCTAAGGTCTCCCCACAGCCTTCTCTTCTCCAGACTGAACAACCCCACCTCTCCCAGCCTGTCCTCAGAGCAGAGGGGCTCCAGCCCTTGCATCATCTCCGTGGCCTCCTCAAACAATTGTCAGTCATTTCAACCACTCTTTGTTTTCCCAGCCACACCTCCAGGAAGCTCAGCTGCGTCCAGAGAAGGGTAAAGTCTACTAAAATATTTTACCGAGCTGGTAGAAACCTTCGTGGCTTCCTTCTCTGAGGTGGAGAGAGTTCACAACCCAATGTCAGCTCTGTAAGCAGCGTTTGGTCACCTTCCAGGCTCAGTTGTGCCACTGGGATTGGTGCTTGGCTTCAGCTTCTACAGGCATTGAGGTTCCTCTTCCTCACCACACCACTTAGGTCACTCTGGTCCATATTTGACTGTGCAGGCTACTCCTGTGAGTAGGAGGAGCTTTGTTGAAGGGAAATCTGGTTGTCCTCAGACCAAGGAGGCCACTCCTGCCTCCTCCTCAGTGCTTTCTGTAGAGACAGAGTTGACCATCAACCAAATATTCGCTTCTCTTGACCAACAGCTTTCTCTTCTTTCTCTTTGCTGCCAGATTTCTCAGGTGTGGAATAAAACCTTGGTGAATCTCCTGAAGAGCCTCTACTCCCTGGGGATGGATGGCAACAGGAGGGAGATGCAGTCAGTGGAGCAGGAGGTGCTGTGGCGGCTGCGACGCCTCACCTTCAGGCAGCTCGCATCCTTGGCAGAGTTCCTGGCCATCAAGCAAGGGAAGGAGAGCAGGCTCCTCAAAGAAGTCATCAAGAAGCTGGAGCTGCGTTGGACGGAGCTCGAGGGCACCCGAACCGTGGTGATGCTGATGGGCAAGGTTGGGCACGTCTCCCCTTCTTTGATGGACCGTCTGGAGGACAAGGTAGGGGTTTGTATTCTCTGTTCTGCCTCTGTTCCCTTCAGGTGGGCCACCTCCTGCAGGTGGGATCAAAGCTCATCCAGTTCAACCCCACCGTATCTACTAAACCATCTCCCCAAGTACCACATCTCCATGTTCTTTGAACCCCTCCAGGGATGGAGACTCCGCCACTCCCTGGGCAGCCTCTTGCAATGCTTGACAACCCTTTCCATGAATGAATGTTTCCTGATATCTAATCTAAACCCCTTACCTCTGTTCCCATTGGACAGGTCACCTCCTGCAGGTGGCAGCAGCAGAAGGGAGAGCCCATCTATTTCAACCCATCCCACATGGAAACAAGAATTCCACCCAGCCCATGCTCGTTGCTGCTCAAGAGTAGAATCGCAGAATCCTTGGGGTTGGAAAAGACCTAAGATCATCCAGTCTAAGCACAAACCCAACGCTGCCAACACCACCACTGAACAGTGTCCATAAGCACCATTTCCACATGGTTTTTTAACATCTCCAGGGATGGAGGGGTTGGAACTGGATGATCTTTAAGGTCCCTTCCAAACCGGTTCCTGAGCTCACAGGAACAGGGAAAGGACTTTTGGGTTGGAACCACCTCAGGAACGTGGAATGCAGCTCTGTCAAATTCAGTCCTCGCCCAGCCCATGGTGGGGACTGGCCAAACAGCTGCCACAGCAACATCTGTAGCTCGTGACCCCCATGGTCCTTCTCCCCTTGGCTATGGGGTTAAAGAAACACTACAGACAGCACCATGTGACGAGGCTGGTTGGGGTTGTCACCTCGGGCACAGCCCGAGCTGATGATGCTGGGTTCTTGTCCTGCAGATGAAGCAGAAATGGAAGTGGAAAACGGGTGCTGACCCAGCAGCGAGTGCTGATCCAGCAGCTCAGTCACATTATGGTGCTTGGGCATAGGGTGGAGTGGACACTGAGGTCCTGCTGGCAAGAAGCAGAACCAGCAGTGGGGAGATCCTGGGCAAGCTCTTCTGAGGGGTAGAAGGACCTGCTTCTCCTTGCTGTCCCTCCGTGTGAGCTCCCTTGCTGTAGAATCACAGAATGGTTTGGTTGCAAAAGACCTTGGAGATCAAGTCCAACCGTCCCTGTCCACTACAGAACCAGATCCCTGAGCACCTCATCTGCCCGGCTTTTAAACCCCTCCAGATTTGAGTACTCCATCACCTCCCTGGGAGCCTCTGCCAGAGCCTGAGAACCCTTTTGGGGAGGAAACTTCAACTGATGTTTAATCTGAACCTGGTTTAATCAAACCATTCTATGATTGTATGGGGATTCTGCCACTCCCTGGGCAGCCTCTTCCAATGCTTGACAACCCTTTCCATGAAGGAATATTTTCGGATTTCCAATCTGAACCTGTCCGGGTGCAACTTGAGGCCATTTCCTCTTGTCCCATCGCTTGTTCCTTGGGAGGAGAGCCCAGCACCCACCTCACCACAACCTCTTTTCCAGGAGCTGCAAAGAACGATGAGGTCTCCCCTCAGCCTCCTCTTCTCCAGCCCAAACAGCCTCAGGGCCCTCAGCCGCTCCCACAACCCCTGTTCTCCAGACCCTTCCCCAGCTCCGCTCCCTTCTCCGCACACACTCCAGCCCCTCAAGGTCCTGGGAGTGAGGGGCCCAAAACTGAACCCAGGATTTGAGGTGTTTAACAATGTGCTAAACTCTCACTGGTTCCAGTCCTCATCACCCTCGGAGAGGCTCAGCTGGTGGCACTGGTTCATCCTGCTCCACACATAGATCAGGGCAACCCCAAGCGCAAACACAGGTTGGGTGGAGAATGGATTGGGAGCAGCCCTGAGGAGAAGCACTTGGGGTGCGGGGGGGGGAGAAGCTCAACAGGAGCCGGCCCAGAAACCCCCCATGTCCTGGGCTGCATCCAAAGCAGTGGGACCAGCAGGGCCAGGGAGGGGGTTCTGCCCGTCGGCTCAGCTCTGGGAAGACCCCACCTGGATTCCTGGGTCCAGCTCTGGAATCCCCAATGTGAGAAGGAGATGGAACTGTTGGAGTGGGTCCAGAAGAGGAGACGGAGATGATGTGAGGGCTGGAGCCCCTCTGCTGTGAGGACAGGCTGGGAGAGGTGGGGTTGCTCAGCCTGGAGAAGGCTGTGGGGAGACCTTAGAGCAGCTTCCAGTGTTGAAAGAGGCTCCAGGAAAGCTGGGGAGGGGCTTTTTCCAAGAGCCTGGAGTGACAGGGCGAGGAGAATGGCTTTAAATTGGAAGGGAGAGGTTTAGTTTGGACATTAGGGAGAAATGCTTCACGCTGAGTGTGGGGAGGCCCTGTCCCAGGTTGCCCAGAGAAGTGGTGTCTGCCCCATCCCTGGAGGTGTTGAAGGCCAGGTTGGATGGGGCTTTGAGCCCCCTGATCCAGTGGGAGGTGTCCCTGCCTTTGGCAGGGGCTTGGAACTGCGCGGTCTTTGAGGTCACTTCCAACCCAACCCATTCCATGGTTCCATGATTCTAACTTGCTGTCAACCAGAACCCCCAGAACATCTTCCCTGGAGGTGTTCAGGGCCAGCCTGAATGGGACTTTGAGCACCCTCATCAGGGGTGGAGGTGGTGAGGAGGTGGAACTGGATGGGCTTTGAGATCCCTTTCAACCCAAACCATTCCATGATCCTGTATCTTCTCAGTTTCTGCTTTCCCGTTACCCCTCTGCTCCAAATGTTTCTCCCCAGGCTTTGGAAATTGCCGAACACTTCAACCCTGATGACATCCGCAAAATAACGTTGGCTCTTGCCTACCAGAACCGGCGCTGTGTTCCTCTGCTCCGAGCCTTGTCCTACCACCTCCTCCAGAAGCACTCTGAGCTCAGCATCAACGTCCTCATGGACCTCATTTTCGCCTATGGTAAGCAGCTTGGTTGTGTCAGGACTTCCTGGGTGTTCCATGTAGTAGATTTTGGGGCACTCAAGCTGGGATTTGGTGGCTTTGCTACCATGGCATCAAGGCCAGGGGAAGGAGAAAGGCTGGAACGGTTCATTGGGCTGGACCCAGTACACCAGCCACCTTGGTGATGTTCCTGGCCACAGGGCAAGCCAGATGATCATCTGATTCATGAACCTCAGTGTCTTGGCTCTCTGGCTTCTCTTCCCATGCATTGTTGCGTGGTCCTGTTCTCCTCTTACTGTTGGTAGTGAGTGGAAAGCACAGACAAGCAGAGATGGAGGAAGCTGGGAGAGCTAAGGAGGACCTCATCTTCAGTCAATCTTCTAGGCAGGCACAGGTTGGCCAGGGAAGCGGTGGCTGCCCCTTCCCTGGAGGTGCTGAAGGCCAGGTTGGATGGGGCTTTGAGCCCCCTGATCCAGTGGGAGGTGTCCCTGCCCATGGCATGGGAGGTGGAACTGGGTGTGCTTCGAGGTCCCTTCCAACCTAAACCATTCCATGGTTCCATGATTATAAGTTGGTGGCAACCAGAACTCCCAGATCCCATCCCTGGAGGTGTTGAAGGCCAGGTTGGATGGGGCTTTGAGCACCCTGATCCAGTGGGAGGTGTCCCTGCCCAAGGCAGGGGGTGTGGAACTGGATGGGCCTTGAGTCCCTTGCAACCCACACTAAGCTGGTGGGTGCAGCAGGACACGGCAGAGACTCAATCGACCAGGAAAGATGGGCCAAGCCAACTGGAGGAGACCATATATGTCTCCGAGCCTCTTCTGGTCCTATCAAACAGCTTCCTGCCCTCCCTTGTGCCACCACCACCCTTCCAAGCATGGTTCCCGTTCCACCTCCTTGTAAGTAGCTGCCGCTTTCTCTTTGCTCCTTTAAGGAAAACTGAATTTCCACCAGCCCCAGGTCTTCCAGAAGATTGCCACTGACCTGCATCCCCACGTTCCCACCATGACTCCCATCGAGGTGACGCGCTGCATCAGATCCTTCGCCCTCCTCAAGTGGCTTAACCTGCCGCTCTTCGAGGCCATCACACAGGTGAGGTGAGGCCTTGGGTGGTCAAGGAAGCCACAATCCATCCCAGGAGATGGGAGCAGTTTTTCCCACCACCAGCCTTCCAGAGATGCTCTCTGGATTGTCCTCACTGGTTACCAGTGGCTGTGATCAAGTTTTACCAGACTTGCTGCTCATCTTCCACATGAAGTCAGGAGTCCATGTGGAGCTGGGGACAATCTTGGCTCCATCTGAGCCTCTGCTCCTGAGTTATGGGGTTGCTTCTCTCCGTGGGTGCCTTACCAGTTCTGCCTTTGGAATGGACCTCTAAGATCATCAAGTCCCATCCCTCAGCCCAGTCCCACTGTAGCTACTAAACCATGTCCCAAAGTGCCACATCTACATGTTTTTTGGTCCCCTCCGTGGGTGGAGACTCCACCATTTCCCTGGGCATCTTGCCATGGGGCTGGACGTGTTGCTGTTTGGTGTTTCCAAACCTTTCCTCTCCATTCTCATTCAGGATGGATCTAAACTTCTGGTTTTGCTTCCTGTGTCTTCCAGTACGCCCTGGACAACACCAAGAAGCTGTCGGTGACCCATCTGTGTGGCATCATCCTGTCGTTTGCTCGCCTGAACTTCCAGCCTAGTGGAAGCGAGGACTTCTTCAAGATGGTAACTTTCCTCCTTTCCCACCTCTTTGTCATCTGTCCTGCAGCGGGAAGGCTGCGCATCTCTTCTGGCACATCTCCCCATGGATGACACCAAGCTGGGTGGGAGTGTGGATCTGCTGGAGGTCAGGGAGGCTCTGCAGAGGGACCTGGCCAGGCTGGGTCCATGGGCTGAGACCAACGGGATGGGGTTCTACCGGGCCAAGTGCCGGGTCCTGCCCTTGGGCCACACCAACCCCACACAGCTCCGGGCCTGGGGAAGAGTGGCTGGAAAGCTGCCTGGAGGAGAAGGACCTGGGGGTGCTGGTCAACAGTGACTGAACATGAGCCAGCAGTGGCCCAGGTGGGCAAGAAGGCCCCCAGCGTCCTGGCTTGGCTCAGCCATGGGGTGGCAGCAGGAGCAGGGAAGGAATCGTCCCCCTGCAGTCGGCACTGGGGAGGCCGCACCTCAGCTCCTGGGTTCAGTTTTGGGCCCCTCACTCCAAGAAGGACCTTGAGGAGCTGGAGCACCTGCGGAGAAGGGATCAGAGCTGGGGAAGGGTCTGGAGAACAGGGATTGTGGGAGCAGTTGAGTGCCCTGGGGCTGTTTAGTCTGGAGAGGAGGAGGCTGAGGGGAGACCTCATCGCTATTTGCAGCTCCTGGACAGGAGGCTGTGGTGAGTTGGGTGCTGGCCTCTTCTCCCAAGTGACAGGAGATGGGACAAGAGGAAATGGCCTCAAGTTGTAGACCTTTGGACCTCAAGGTTTTAGACCTTCTGGAACTGGATGATCTTTAAAGTTCTTTCCAACCCAAAGCATTCCGTGATTCTAAGTTACACCAAGGCAGATTCAGATTGGACATCATAAATTTCTTCACTGAAAGGGCTCTTAGGCCCTGGCAGAGGCTCCCAGGGAGGTGGTGGCGTCCCCATCCCTGGAGGGGTTTAAAAGCCAGGCAGATGAGGAGCTCAGGGATCTGGTTCAGTGGTGGACAGAGATGGTTGGACACGAGGATCTCAAAGGTCTTTTCCAACCCTAATGCCTTGGGGCTCTGTTCAGCTGCCAGACCTGTGTATTGACCACAGGATCGAGGTGGTGCTGAGCTGAGACATTTGGTTTCTCTCTCTGCAGGTCCATGAGGAGCTCCAGGGTCAACTGGACAACCTGGAACCTTACCTGCTGATGGACCTGGTGTGGTCGCTCTGCGTGCTGCAGCAGGCCAAGGCTCCCTACCTGCAGCGAGTGCTGACACCTGACTTCTACACTCAAATCCAAGGTGAGGTGGAAGTCTCTGGTGAGGATGAGAACTCCTAGCATGGAGCCGGGAGTGGGGACACTGAGCCTGGTCTCCCTAAATTTGAGTTAACAAGTTATGAACCAGGAGGAAATGGACGTCCAACGGTTCCACCCACAGCTTTGTAGGCCAAGGCGAGGGCAGGACAGGAAGACCAGGAGAGCTGGGCTGGTGAGAGCCATGGCCTCCAGCTCTGAAAGCCCTCTTGGACTTGCAGATGACACCAAGCTGAGTGGGGCAGCTGTCACACCAGAAGGATGGGATGGCATCCAGAGGGACCTGGACAGGCTGGAGAAGTGGGGCTGTGTGACCTCATGAGGTTCAACAAAGCCAAGTGCAAGGTCCTGCACCTGGGTCGGGGCAAGCACAGACACGGTGGGTGGAGAATGTGTTGGGAGCAGCCCTGAAGACAAGGACTTGGGGTGCTGGGGGGCAACGTGCACTCCCAGCCCAGAAACCACCCGTGTCCTGGGCTGCATCCAAAGCAGTGGGAGCAGCAGGGCCAGGGAGGGGATTCTGCCCCTCACCTCTGCTCTGGGGAGACCCCACCTGGAGTCTTGGGTCCAGCTCTGGAATCCCCAACAGAAGAAGGAGATGGAACTGTTGGAGTGGGTCCAGAGGAGGCCATGGAGATGATGCGAGGGCTGGAGCCACTCTGCTCTGAGGACAGGCTGGGAGAGGTGGGGTTATTCAGTCTGGAGAGGAGAAGGCTGTGGGGAGACCTTAGAGCAGCTTCCAGTGCTGAAAGGGGCTCCAGGAAAGCTGGGGAGGGGCTTTTTCCAAGGGCCTGGAGTGACAGGACGAGGGGTAACAGCTTTAAATTGGAAGGGGGAGATTTAGCTTGGACATTTGGAAGCAGTTCTTCATGATGAGTATGGGGAGGCCGTGGCAAAGGTTGCCCAAAGAAGTGGTGTCTGCCCCATCCCTGGAGGTGTTGAAGTCCAGGTTGGATGGGCCTTGGAGCCCCCTGATGCAGTGGGAGGTGTTCCTGCCCATGGCAGGGGGTTGGAACTGGATGTGCTCTGAGGTCCCATCCAGCCCAACCCATTCCATGACTCTGGATTTGTGCTTATGTGCGATGGGGAGGAATGAGAACAAGACAGCAAAGGGGATCTTCTCAATCCATCCTCCACCGTTCTATCCTTCTCGAGCATTCCCGGCTCATTCCCTGTGCTGCTTTCTCTACCCTTCTGCCCCAAGTCCTGCCTAGCGTTTGATTTTCCTCCTGGACAGCCCAAAGATCAACATTAAACGTTTGGAGCGGTGTCTGCGGGGTTGAATCTCCACAGGCTGTCATGATGCCCCCAACCTTGCCTAGGAAATCAGCTTCCTCCAGGCACATGTGCTTTCCCCAAGATCTTGAGAAGAAATAGGAGGGCTTGGTGTTTCCCAACACAATGATGGTTTCTGGGGAGGTGCAGCCCTGTCAAATTCAGTCCCTGCCTCCTCCGTGGTGGGCACTGGCCAACCGGCTGCCATAGCAACTTCTGTGGCCCACGAGCCCCACGTCCGCTTCCCATGGGACCCTGGGGATGAAGTCACACCACAAACACTGGGCTCCAACTGGGTTCTCCACACCAAACGAGCTCGTGGTGGCTTCGTACAAGTGCCTGGCAGCAGAAGCAAGGCCAGCACCCCAGTGTTTGCCCATTGGTGATCTGTATCTCCATGGCAGCAGGTGGAGGGAGGGGATTGTGACCCTCTGCTCCACTCTGAGGAGACCCCACCTGGAGTCCTGGATCCAGCTCTGGAATCCCCAACAGAAGAAGGACACGGAACTGTTGGAGCGGATCCAGAGAAGGCCACAGAGATGATGTGAGGGCTGGAGCCCCTCTGCTCTGAGGACAGGCTGGGAGAGTTGAGATTGTTCAGCTGGAGAAGAGAAGGCTGTGGGGAGACCTTAGAGCAGCTTCCAGTGCTGAAAGGGGCTCCAGGAAAGCTGGGGAGGGGCTTTTTCCAAGGGCCTGGAGTGACAGGACGAGGGGGAATGGCTTTAAATTGGAAGGGGGAGGTTTAGTTTGGACATTAGGGAGAATTTCTTCATGATGAGTGTGGGGAGGCCCTGTCCCAGGTTGCCCAGAGAAGTGGTGGCTGCCCCATCCCTGGAGGTGTTTGAGGCCAGGTTGGATGGGGCTTTGAGCCCCCTGATGCAATGGGAGGTGTCCCTGCCCATGGCAGGGGGTTGGAACTAGGTGGGACTTGAGGTCCCTTCCAACACAAACCATTCTGATGGACCCATCACAGCAGGATTGGAACCAAGTATCCCAGTCAGACCGGGTATGGAGACATGGGGCGAAGATCCAGACCCCACTGTGGGCCAGGGCTTTGGTCCACATCTCTAACTCTTCTTCTCTCCTCCCACCAGGCGATCAGTCCCTCAAAGCCCAGAGCCTACGGCTTAAGCTCATCCACATCAACACTGCTGCCAAGCTGGAAAGCTCTGACTACCAGGGACCATTCCTGCCACTGGAGATGCTGAACACCACGGAGACAACAGGGGAGAAGGTCACCCTGTTGCAGAGCAGCCTACGGGAGGCATTGCCAGGGGTCCTGGGCAGCCAGGACAACGGGCGCTTTGACGTGCGCACCATCTACGGCTGGTACATCGGTGAGTGCATCTTCTCCTGGCCTTCAGCAGCAGCAGTACCTCATTGGGCTCTGCCTAATGGAGGGATCTGAAATTGAGAGCCTGGAAACGGCAACTGGGCTTTATCCTTCTGCTCTGGTGAGATCCCCCCTGGAGTCCTGGGTCCAGCTCTGGAATCCCCAACAGAAGAAGGAGATGGAATTGTTGGAGCGGATCCAGAGGAGGCCACGGAGATGATGCGAGGACTGGAGCCCCTCTGCTCTGAGGACAGGCTGGGGGAGTTAGGGTTGTTAAGCTGGGGAAGAGAAGGCTGTGGGGAGACCTTAGAGCAGCTTCCAGTGCTGAAAGGGGCTCCAGGAAAGCTGGGGAGGGGCTCTTGATCAGGGCGTGCAGGGATAGGATGAGGGGGAACGGTTTTGAGCTGAAAGAGGGGAGACTGAGATGAGATCTTAAGAAGAAATGTTCTCCCATGAGGGTGGGGAGGCCCTGTCCCAGGTTGGCCAGAGAAGTGGTGGCTACCCCATCCCTGGAGGTGTTTGAATGGGACTTTGAGTCCCCTGATCCAGTGAGAGGTGTCCCGGTTGAAACTGGATGGGCTTTGAGGTCCCTTCCAACCCAAACCATTCCATGGTTCCGTGATTTGTACTTGCCATCAATCAGAACCTCCACATCCCATTCCTGGAGGTCTTCAAGGCCAGGTTGGATGGGGCTTTGGGCATCCTGATCCAATGGGAGGTGTGGAACTGGATGGGCTTTGAGGTTCCTTTCAACCCAACCCATTCCATGGTTTCCCCCTCATTCCTCACCCTCGCACCCCTCTGCCTCCTCATAGTAGTTCCCATCTCCTCCCACAATTTGCCTCCAAAGGTGGAGTGGAAACAGCAGTTCTGGGTTGTCAATGTGTGAGGGAAGCCCTTCTCCTGCATCCAAGTAGTGATGAAGCCAATGAAACGCTTCTGGCTCTGCTCTCCCTTCTGCTGCTCCTCAGGCTGCCCCTACTCTCCTGCAGCCCCGTCAAATTCGATCCCTGCCTCCTCCATGGTGGGGACCGGCCAAGCGGCTGCCACAGCAACTTCTGTGGTCCTTGAGCCTCCTGTCCCCTTTCCTGTGGGACTGTGGGGGATAAAAACACACCATGGACATGTCTTCTGCTTGAGGAGATACTTGGGAAGCAGCCCCCGCCCTACAGTGGTGGCAGGAGGCTGTGAGCTGCTCCGTGACTCCAGCAAGGATGAGGTTTTGGGGAGAGAATGGTGGGACCTCGCATGCTCTGCGTTGTCAGGTGGGAACAGCATCCTGGGTGGGGGGAAAATCCATGGTTTCAATCCAGGATGAGGACAATGTGATGAGATGCAGCCCTGAGGAGAAGGACTTGGGGTGCTGGGGGGCAGAAGCTCAACAGGAGCCAGCAACGTGCGCTCCCAGCCCAGAAACCCCCTGTGTCCTGGGCTGCATCCAAAGCAGTGGGAGCAGCAGGGCCAGGGAGGGGATTCTGCCCCTCTGCTCCGCTCCGGGGAGACCCCACCTGCAGTCCTGGGTCCAGCTCTGGAATCCCCAACAGAAGAAGGAGATGGAACTGTTGGAGCGGATCCAGAGGAGGCCACGGAGATGATGCGAGGACTGGAGCCCCTCTGCTCTGAGGACAGGCCGGGAGAGTTGGGGTTGTTCAGCCTGGGGAGGAGAAGGCTGTGGGGAGACCTTAGAGCAGCTTCCAGTGCTGAAAGGGGCTCCAGGAAAGCTGGGGAAGGGGTTTTTCCAAGGGCTTGGAGTGACAGGATGAGTGGGAATGGCTTTAAATTGGAAGGGGGAGATTTAGATTGGTTGGTAGGAAAGAATTCTTCATGCTGAGTGTGGGGAGGCCCTGTCCCAGGTTGCCCAGGGAAGTGGTGGCTGCCCCATCCCTGGAGGTGTTGAAGGCCAGGCTGGATGGGGCTTTAAGCCCCCTGATCCAGTTGGAGGTGTCCCTGCCCATGGCAGGGGTTGGGACTGGATGGGCTTTGAGGTCCTTTCCAACCCAACCCATGGTTCTCCCCTCGTCTCCATGCAGATGCTGAGATGTTGGTGAACAGTGAAAATAAACCTCTCCCCGCGAAGGACTTTGTTGCTCCCCATCTGCTCCGCTCGGAAGGGACAAAGCAGCTGCCGAAGGGCGCCAGGAGGTGAGTGTGGGCTCAGCAGAACTTCTGCCAAGGCTTCCTGTGGGGTCTCGGTGTTGTTGCCATGAGTCTCAGTGTCCCATCCTCTTGTCCATCTCCAGGGTTGCTTTCCTGCGGTGGGAGTTCCCCAACTTCAGCAACAGAAGCAAAGACCTGCTGGGCCGCTACGTCATGGCCCGGCGGCACATCCAGGCGGCTGGCTTCCTTGTGGTAGACGTGAGTATGGAGAGATATCTCTGTGGAGATAGAGGAGCAGACACCTCATGCTGGAGGTGTCTGATGGAGAAGACTCCAGGGACACCTTAGAGCAGCCTTGGAGAGAGGCTCCAGGAAAGCTGGGGAGGGCCTCTTGATCAGGGAGTGCAGAGACAGGATGAGGGGGAACAGTTTGAAGCTGAAAGAGAGGAGATTGAGATGAGATCTGAGGAAGAAATGTTCTTCTGTGAGGGTGGGGGGGCCCTGGCCCAGGTTGCCCAGAGAAGTGGTGGCTGCCCCATCCCTGGAGATGCTGAAGGCCAGGTTGGATGGGGCTTTGAGCCTCCTGATCCAGTGGGAGGTGTCCCTGCCCATGGCAGGGGAATTGGAACTGGATAGGCTTTGAGGTCCCTTCCCACCCTGGTTGTGGGGCACATGCTTCCATCTTAATCCCATCCTCTTCTTGATGTCTCTGGGTCCCACACGACAAAGCAGAGCCCTGTGTTGGCTCTGACTGCTCCTTCCTGCTCTCGGCCGGTCACTGCCTGTCCACCCGCGCCAGGATAAGCCACTGTGATCCCCTCCAGGCCACCTGGAAGGCAGCCAGATGGTGGCAGGAGGGGTTTGGTCATCAAGGAGGACAGCAGACAAGGTCTTAGGGCGCTGATCCCCTGCGTCGGAGCCCTGTGCTCTGCGGGGTCACGCACGGTTTAGCTTCCCAGAGCGAATTAGCCTCCGGAATTATCCTTTCCTGCACCGGCACCGCGGCTCTGTCACCCCAGAGCAGCGTCATTGTCACCTCAAGGCTCCATCCATGAGGAGCCTGAGTTTCAGTGCTTCTCCAGCCTCCTCCCCCCACCCCCCTGCTCCCACTGCAGCACTTTGAGGCTGATGTGAAGTGAGGTTTGAGGTTCATCGCGCTGTGTTTGCCGGCCACTTGCGTAATTCCACCCCCACAGGAGAAGCAGGAGAAGGAGGAGAAGAAGGAGGAGGGAGGAGAAGGAGGAGGAGGAGGAGAAGAAGCAGGAGGAGGAAAAGGAGAAGGAGGAGAAGCAGGAGGAGGAGGAGGAGAAGGAGAAGAAGCAGGAGGAGGAAAAGGAGAGGAGGAGAAGCAGGAGGAGGAAAAGGAGAGGAGGAGAAGCAGGAGGAAAAGGAGAAGCAGGAGGAGGAGAAGGAGGGCAGAAGAGCCAATTCCTGCAGCTTCAGACATGCCTCCTCGCTGCTAAATATAGAGATGGAGTGGGGGTGGAGAGGTGTCCCCAGACGAGGCTGCTCCCTCCTACAGGCTGGCATGAGGAACTGTGTCCCCATGTCCCCTCACGCTCTGTCAGGTGATGCCCCCATGTCCCCGAGTCCCTCACACTCTGCCAGTTGACGCTCCCTGTCCCCCCACATGCCCATGCTCTGCCAGGTGATGCCCCATGTCCCTGTGTCCCTCACGCTCTACCAGATGATGCCACATGTCCTCGAGTCCCCATGCTCTCCCAGGTGATGCTCCCTGTCCCCCCACATCTCCACGCTATGCCAGGTGATGCCCTGTGTCCCTCACGCTCTACCAGGTGATGCCTCTGTGTCTCTGTGTCCCTCACACTCTGCCAGGTGATGCCCACATGCCCCCTCAGTGCCAATTCACTCCAAATAAACATCTCGTGGGGCTGGGGCTGCTGGGAGAGGCAGGAGGAGGATGGGATGGGCCACCAGCACAGCCATGGTGTCCTGCACATCCTCTGCATCTCACATGAAAGATGAAGCAGGTTTTGGTGCTCAGCAGGGTTCCCAGGAACTCCGGTGGCCAAGGTGCTGGCCAAAACCTCCTCGACCAGGAGGAGCTCCTGCTGCTTTGTGCCCTAATGGTTGTTCACAGAAGCTCATTTTTCGGTGGTGGTGACGCTAATTTGGGGACGATCCCAAATGTTCTGTGTCCCGTTGTCACCTCCTTCTGCCGGGATGGGGTCATGGGGATGCTGCCACAGTGTATCCACAGGCCTTGGCATGGGACAACAGGATCAAAATCCAAGGCCAAGTTGGATGGGGCTTGGAGCCCCCTATCCAGTGGGAGGTGTCCCTGCCCATGGCAGGGGGTTGGACTTGGACGGGCTTTGAGGTCCCTTCCAACCCAACCCATTCCATGGTTCCGTGATTCTAAGTTGGTGGCAACCAGAATCCCCAGATCCCATCCCTGGAGGTGTTCAAGGCCCGTAGAGCCAAGGAGGAGCTCATCTTTAGTTGATCTTCCAGGCCCTGGCCCAGGTTGCCCAGGGAAGTGGTGGCTGCCCCATCCCTGGAGGTGTTCAAGGCCAGGTTGGATGGGGCTTGGAGTGGGAGGTGTCCCTGCCCGTGGCAGGGGGTAGAACTGGATGGGCTTTGAAATCTCTTCCAACCCAAACCGTTCCACGGTTCCATGAAAATCAGTTATGGATGCCAAACGCAGGACCCTGTTGGGTATCTCTGGGCTCTGATGTCTCCACTCCTGTTCCGTCCCCGGCAGGTTCCACACTACGAGTTCCTGGACCTGAAGCTGGAGCGGCAGCGGGTGGCGTACCTCAAAGACAAGCTCAACAAGGCTGTGGCCAAGGAGCTGGCGAGTTGACCACTCTGCTCTGGTGGCTCCTGTTGGTGTTAGAAATGTGTCCCAATAAACCCATCACTGTACAGTGCTGGAGTTTGGCGTCCCAGTTGGCATCGGTGTTGGGTGTCACCTGGCTTTGCTGCTTCCTGGAGTGGGAGCAGATCCTTTGAGTCCAGTCCTGTACAATCTCTTCATCCATGATCTGGATGAGGGGATTGAGTGCTCCCTCACTCACTTTGCAGATGACACCAAGCTGGGTGGGAGTGTGGATCTGCTGGAGGGCAGGGAGGCTCTGCAGAGGGACCTGGCCAGGCTGGGTCCATGGGCTGAGACCAACGGGATGGGGTTCTACCAGGCCAAGTGCCGGGTCCTGCCCTTGGGCCACACCAACCCCACGCAGCTCCAGGCCTGGGGAGGAGTGGCTGGAAAGCTGCCTGGAGGAGAAGGACCTGGGGGTGTTGGTCGCCAGTGGCTGAACATGAGCCAGCAGTGGCCCAGGTGGGCAAGAAGGCCCCCAGCATCCTGGCTTGGCTCAGCCATGGGGTGGCAGCAGGAGCGGGGAAGGGATTGTCCCCCTGCAGTCGGCGCTGGGGAGGCCGCACCTCGAGTGCTGGGTTCAGTTTTGGGCCCCTCACTCCAAGAAGGACCTTGAGGAGTTGGAGCACGTGCGGAGAGGGGATCCGAGCTGGGGAAGGGTCTGGAGAACAGGGGTTGTGGGAGCGACTGGGGGTCCTGGGGCTGTTTAGCCTGGAGAAGAGGAGGCTGAGGGGAGATCTCATCGCTCTCTGCAGCTCCTGGACAGGAGGTTGTGGTGAGGTGGGTGCTGGGCTCTTCTCCCAAGGGACAGGAGATGGGATGAGAGGAAAAGGCCTGAATTTGCACCAGGGCAGGGTCAGACTGGACATGGGGAGAAATTTCTTCACGGAAAGGGTTCTCAGGCCCTGGCAGAGGTTCCCAGGGAGGTGGTGGAGTTCCCATCCCTGGAGGGGTTTAAAGCCGGGCAGATGAGGAGCTCAGGGGTGGCTCAGTAGTGGACAGGGACAGTTGGACTCAATGATCTCAAAGGTCTTCTCCATCCAAGCCATTCTATGGTCCCAGCGCGCCGCCACGGCTCAGCTCCCACAGGAACAGGGTTTAGGATTATGTCCCATCCCAGCCTCTCATTCCTCTTTCTGAAGAGGGCTTTATCCCGGGGTGGTTGCGCAGTGCAAGCAGGAAGGGAGGACACACAGGTCTGGATCTTCTGCCGCTTCCACCCAGAGCACCAGGACCCTCGGCACACAACACAAAGGGAGTTTATAACCAGGAAGGGTTTGACCCTGCATGGCTTGGTGTCCCCATGGGTCGTTCTACCCCAACGCACGTGTGTCCTGTAGGACACGTGTGCCCGAGCTCGGGGTGGGAGGGGGGGGACAAGGTGGGTGAGGAAAGCCCTCTGTGCGGTGACGCATCGGAGCCAGCTGCCAAGGAGGGGCTTTGGGGACAGATTAGCAGCCATCTGGCCATGGGGACAATTCCGCTCTTCATAGAATCAGAGCTTGGCTGGAAAAGGTCTTTGAGATCATCAAGTCCAACCATACATGTCTACCACCAAACCATCCCCAAGCACTTCATCTGCCAGGCTTTGAACACCTCTGGCTGGAGGGTCATGGTGGGGTTGTCCCCAGCTCTGCTCTGTTGAGGGTCACCTTCTGGAGCATGGTCTTCTGGCGCTCTGCCACCCCGCGGTGCCAGGAGGAGGCCGCGGTGGTGCTGAGCTGCCAGCTGGGAGCTGCTGAGTCATGGCTCGGCGCTGCTCCTGGCACCGATGTCACCGGCATCACCAGCGTCACGGCCACCAGCCTTGTTCTGTGCCCAGGGTGGCAGGCAGGCCCAGGCACCCCCAGCTTGTGCCTCAGTTTCCCCACCCACCTCAGCACCCTTTGGGGAGGGGGGGGTGTCTGGGATGTCCCCAGCAGGGATGGTGTGTCCTGGTGTATGTGGGCGACATCTCCTTCCACCCAAGGACCTGTCACCATCCATTCAGAGAGTCCCCACTGCCAGCCCCACAGCAGGGTACCACCACCACCACCCCCCAGTTGCTAGGAAACCATCCTCATCCTCATCCCCATCACCATGGCAACAAGAGGAGAAGGGCTGTTCCCATGGTGACCACACCAGCTCCAATCCTGCCCCCCCCAGTGCCCCCCCCAACTCCGTGTGGCTCCTTTTTGGGGTGGAATTACCTTTCTGACCTTTCTCTTCCCTCTTGTTAAGGACCAAACCCCATCTCCACCCCCCCACTTTCCTATCAAACCACTCCTCCTGCCCCCCCAGTGCTCCCAGTGCCCCCCCCCCCGCCCCCCCCTCCCCCCGCCCCCCCGATGTGGCTGCTTTTTGGGGTGGAGAAGACCTTTTTGACCTTTCTCTTCCCTCTTTTTAAGGACTGAATCTCCATCCCTCCTTTTCCCATCAATCCCACCCCTACTGGGGAAACTGAGGCTGGGGAACCTGGAGGTGATGCGAGCAGTGGTGGGATGTCCCCATTGCCACCCCATCTCCTCCCACCGCCGCAGTGCCTGGCACCCACCCCGCTTTCTCCTCGCCGGAGAGAGAGAGAGAGAGAGAGAGAGAGAGAGAAAGAGAGGGAAGAGAAAGAAAACGGAGACAGAGAGGGAGGGAGGGAATAAAAAATCCTGCTGACATCATCTGGGATGACGGAGCTGATCCTGGTGGTGGCCCCCCCGCTGGAGCCCCACTAATGCTCCCCGCGCAGCCGCTCGCGTCCAGCGCCAGCAGAAGGTGGTGGAGGTGGTGTTGGGGTGGCAAGAGGCCACCCAGGCCGGCCGGCCGGGCCCCGGCATCGCCATGCCCGGAGAAGCGGTGACCATGGAAGGGTTGGGAGCATTGGAGAAGGAGAATGGGGCGCCAGAAGGGTCGGAGGCAGGTGAGGCCCCAACAGAGGCCACAGGGAGGTGGGGATGGAGGGGTGAGGGATGTGGGGATGGAGGGGTAAGGGATGTGGGAATGCAGAATGGAGGGGTGGAAGGACATGGGGGTAGAAGGACATGGGGATGGAAGGGGGGAGGGGGGAGGGATGTGGGAATGGAAGGATGGAGGGGTGGAAGGACATGGGGATCAATGGATGGAGGGGTGAGGGAGGGGGGGATGGAAGGATGTGGGGACGGAGGGGTGAGGGATGTGGGGATGTGGAACACAGGGATGGAGGGGGGAGGGATGTGGGCATGGAGGGCTATGGAATACAGGAATGCAGGGAGAGAGAGGATGGAGGAATGAGGGATGTGGGGATGAAAGGGTGAGGGATGTGGGGATGGAGGACAGAGGGGTGAGGGATGGAGAACAGAGGGGTGGAGGATGGAGGGATGTGGGGCTGCAAGGATGGAGGATGTGGGGATGAGGGGATGTGGAAGACAGGGATGGAGGGAGGGATGTGGGGATGCAGAGATGGAGGACAGAGGGGTGAGTGATGTGGGGATGGAAGGACGTGGGGATGCAGGGGTGTGGGGATGGGTGATGGAGGGGTGAGGACTGAGGGATGTGGGGATGGAGGAATGTGGAACCCAGGGCTGGAGAGATGAGGGATGTGGGGCTGGAGGGATGAGACATGTCTCATGGGGATGCGGGGCTGGAGGGATGAGGGATGTGGGGCTGGAGCAGGAGGGCTGGAAGGGTGGGGGGCCGGAGGGATGTGGGGCTGGAAGGATGGAGGATGGAGCACGAGGGCTGGAGGATGGAAGCATGTGGAGATGTGGGGCTGGAGGACACAGAGATGTCGGGCTGGAGGAATGTGCCCCCACCCCCCCCACCCCCCGAGCAGCACCAGGAGGGGAAACTGAGGTACAGCCCAAGGTGACCCCGCATGGGTGTCTCCGGGGTGGGGACAGAAGGCGGGGGGCCTGGTCCAGCTTCTGCCCCCATCCCAGCACTCCCACCTCCCCCTGTGCCTCAGTTTCCCCCCCCCCCCGAGGAACTGGGTTTGGTGGCGGGTTGGTTAAAAAGGGGGGGCGGGGTGTCAGGGCTGCCCCCACCCCCAACCAGGGAATCGGGGGCGAGGGGGGGACCCGAAAAGACCCTTTGGGGCGGTCCTTGCACCCCCCAACACAGAACTTGAGGAGACTCTGAGATGGGAAGACTCCCAAAAAACCCTTGTGGGGTCCCAGCACCCCCTAACACAACACTGGGGGGGAGCTGAGATAAGGGGGACCCTAAAAAACCCCTTGAGGGGGGTCCCAGCACCCCCTCCAACACAGAACTTGGGGGGGGTGGGAGCTGAGCTGGGGGAACCCCAAAACGTTCCTGGAGGGGGGTCCCAACTCCTCCACAGAACTTGGAGGGCTGGGATAGGGGGTCCCCAAAACACCCTTGGGGGTGTGTGTACCTGTGCTCCCCCAACACAGCATTTGGGGGGGGGACCCCAAAGCACCCCGGGGGGGGGGGGGGGAGGCAGAGTTAAGGGGGTCTCAGCATCCTCAACACAGCATTTGGGGGAGTCTGAGCTGGGGGAACCCCAAAATATCCCTTGGAGGGGTCCCAAAACACCCCCCAACACAGAACGTAGGGGACCCCAAAACACCCCTGGAGAGAGCAGAGTTAAGGGGGTCCCAGCACCACCCAAGGCGACACCTGGGGTAAGGTCCCACACCCCCCAACTCCCCTCCCCGACACCCCCCGGGAGGCCCCGCCTCCTTCCCAGCAGCCCCCAAACCCCGCCCCTCCCCCCCCTCCAATAAAGCCCCCTCCCAGGTGTCCAGGGGGCTCTGCTGGGGTTGGTGTTGGTCCTGGTGGGTCATATCGGATCTTCTGCCCCATGGACTTGTCCTTGGGGGGGGCAGGTAAGGGGGTGGGGGAGGTCTTCAAGGAGGTTTTGGGGTGTCTGTGGGGTGAGAGGGGTCTATGGCTGAGTGTTCCCCCCCATGGAAGCATCCTGGGGTGCCCCTTGAGGAGGTCCATGGCCCATGGGAACATCACGAGGGGCACCTGGGGGGTTCCATGTCCTGGTGCCAAAACCCTCCCCCCGCCCCATGGGAGCATCATGAGGTGCACCTGTGAGTTCCATGTCCTGGTGCCCCCTCCTCATGGGATCATCACAAGGTGCACCTGGAGGGGGTCCTTGGCTTGGTCCCCTCCATGGGAGCATCTCAGGGGGATCCATGGCTGAGTGTCCCCCCAGTGGAAGAGTCCTGGGTGCCCTTGAGGAGGTCCATGACCCATGGGAACAACACAGGGGGTACCTCGGTGGGGGGGGGAGGGAGGAGTCCATGGTTTGGTGCCCCCCCCATGGGATCATCCTGGGAGGGTCAAAGGCTGGGTTTCCCCCCCCCCCATGGGACCATCATGAGGTGCACCTGGAGAGGTCCATGACCCATGGGAACATCATGGGGTGCACCTGGGGGGATCCATGGCTCATGGGAACATCATGGGGTGCCCTTGAGGAGGTCCATAGGACCACCATGAGGTGACTTTGGTGGAGAGGGTGTCCATGAACCATGGGCACATCATGAGGTGCAGCTGGGGGGGGGGGGGGGGGGTCCTGATGCCTCCCCGTAGGAGCTTCACAGGATGTCTCTGGGTGGGGGCAAGGGTGTCTGTGGTTGGTTCCCCCAGTAGGAACATCCTGGGGTGCCCCTGGTGGGGTCTGTGGCCCATGGGACCATCATGGGGTTCTCCTGGTGGCCCCATGACACTGAGGGGGGGGGGGTGTCCCCTTTTTCACAGCCCCCCCGCCGCTGCCGGCCAAGGAGGAGGCTCGCCCACCACCCGAGGGGGCCAGCTGTGACCCCACCACCACCACCACCACCGCCCCCCTGGACACCCGCATCGTCATGGGCGAGGAGACCCATTCCCCCACCACCCCGGAGCTCCGTGGGGGGCCGTGTCCTCCTGCCGTGCCTTGTCCCTTCCCTGCGCCCACCAAAGAACCTCCCATGGGAAGACCCACCACCTCCATGGACCATGATCTCTTCTTCACCGCCCCCTCCACCCCCATCAGGGTTGGAGGCTCCAGGTTGACCTTTCACGAGGAGCAGACAGATGGGGAGAGCGAGGGGCTCTGCTCCCCACCAACGTCCCCCTCGGGGTCCTACATGACGGCCGAGGGGGGCAGTTGGGGTTCCTCAGGTACTGCCAGCACCTCCCCGTCCTGCTCCCCCAACCTGGTGGAACCTGAAGCTATGGTTGAAACTGAAGGCTTGGTGGAGGTGGACTCCATGGTGATGCTCCCCACCCACCTGGAGGGTCCTCACGATGAGGATGAGGATGGTCCTTTCTCTCCCGAAGAGGATGAGGATGGACCCTTTGCTCCACCGGGAGACGATGATGAGGACGAGGATGGGCAAACACCAGAAGAAGATGATGAAGATGAGGAGGACTGGGAGGTATCTGGAGGCGGTTTGATCCCAGCAGCTCTCCTGCCCTTCCGTGGGAGCTTGCTCTTCCAAGCCGAAGCGGTGGAGATCTCCCCACTGCCCCTCCAGGGTGAAGAAGAAGAAGAAGAAGAGGAGGAGGAGGAAGAAGAAGGTGGCAGCACCTCAGCCTCCTTCCTGCGCTCGCTGTCAGAGACCTCCATCACCGAGGGGGTGGACGAGTCCTTTGCCTTCCATGATGATACCTCGGCCTCCTCTGACTCGGCCGCCTACGACGGTGAAGAGGACGAGCGGCTCTATGGCACCGAACGCCATGCCCTGGGTGCTGAGGGAGGACCCACCAGCACCGCTCCCCACGACACTGATGGTGGCATCGAGCTCCATCTCCATGCCGGGGTGGCCTTGTTTGGCTCACCAGAAGGTTCTCCCCAGCACCACCACAGTGAGGAACCAGTGAGCGTGGTGGCTGGTGGTGAGGACGCCGGCGCTGAGCCTGTGGAGGGGTTGGATGGTGGTGAGATGCCACCAATGCTTTCTGAGGCAGATGGTGAGAACTTTCTCATCTCCTCATCTTCCTCCTCAGAGCTGGAGGAGACCTCAGTCCTGGAGCCCAATGTCCCACCAGAACCTCCCCAGCTCCCAGAGGAACCGGTGGTGGTGCCGGGTTCTGAGAAGGAGCCAATGTTAAAGGATGATTCCAGCTTGGTGGCACTAGGAGAGGAACCCAGAGTGGAACTGGTGGCCAGTGGCAGTGTCCTACAGCCACCTGGTCTCTGCTCTGGGGAGCCCAGGGACCTCCAGAGCGGTGGGTCAGAGTGGGAAGAGGTGACCCCAGTCAATGGGGAGACCCAGGATGGCCCTGGGAGTGATGGTGGTGACAGTGACCATGAGCTTGGCACCATGGCAGCATTGAGCATCGAGCCAGTAGCCATTGATGGCCACCATGAGCTGGACATAGTGACCACTGACCTTGACCTGTCACCATCAGTGACGCCCAGCCCTCCAGATGAGCAGGAGACTGTGGCTGCCAGCCCTGACCTGGCACCATTGGTGACACCGAGTCCTCCAGATGCACAGGACACTGTGGCCACCAATGTGGCACTATTGGTGACACCAAGCCCTCCAGATGAGCAGGACACTACGGCCACCAATGTGGCACCATCGGTGATGCCAAACTCTCCAGATGAGCAGGACACCACAGCCACCAGCCCTGACCTGGCACCATTGGTGACACTCAGCCCATTGGACACCGTGGCCACCAACCTGGCACCATTGATGATGCCCAGCCCAATGGATGAATTAGCCACCACAGCCACTGACCTGGCACCACTGGTGACACCAAGCCCACTGGATGCTGTGGCCACCAATCCAGCACCATTGGTGATGCCCAGTCCACCAGACGAGCTGGACACTGCGGTCACCAAACCCAGCCTGGCACCAGTGGTGACGCCCGGTCCACCAGACGAGCTGGACACTGCGGTCACCAAACCCAGCCTGGCACCAGTGGTGACACCCCATCCAGCAGATGAGCCGGACACTGTGGTTGCTGACACCAACCTGGCATCATCAGTGATGCCCAACTTGCCAGATGAGGAAGACACTGTGGCCACCAACCTTGAGCTGATGCCATTGGTGACGTCCAGCTCACCAGATGAGCCAGACACCATGGCCACCAACCCAGATGTGGCACCATCAATGACACCCACCTCATCGGATGAGCCAGACACTGTGGCCACCAACCTGGCACCATCGGTGATGCCCAACTCACCAGATGAGCCAGACACTGTGGCCACCAACCTGGCACCATCGGTGATGCCCAACTCACCAGATGAGCCAGACACTGTGGCCACCAACCTGGCACCATCGGTGATGCCCAGGCCACCAGATGAGCCGGACACTGTGGCCACCAACCTGGCACCATCGGTGATGCCCAGGCCACCAGATGAGCCCAACACCATGGAGACCAACCCTGACCTGACGCCATCGGTGATGCCCACCCCGCCGGCTGAGCTGGACACCATGACCACCAACCCAGATGTGGCACCATCAGTGACACCCAGGCCACCAGGTGAGCCGGACACCATGGAGACCAACCCTGACCTGATGCCATTGGTGATGCCCACCCCGCCGGCTGAGCTGGACACCATGGCCACCACCCCAGATGTGGCACCATCAGTGACACCCAGGCCACCAGGTGAGCCGGACACCATGGAGACCAACCCTGACCTGACGCCATCGGTGATGCCCACCCCGCCGGCTGAGCTGGACACCATGGCCACCAACCCAGATGTGGCACCATCAGTGACACCCAGGCCACCAGATGAGCCGGACACCATGGAGACCAACCCTGACCTGACGCCATCGGTGATGCCCACCCCGCCGGCTGAGCTGGACACCATGACCACCAACCCAGATGTGGCACCATCAGTGACACCCAGGCCACCAGGTGAGTTGGACACCATGGAGACCAACCCTGACCTGACGCCATTGGTGATGCCAAGCCCACTGGCTGAGCTGGACGCCATGGCCACCAACCCAGATGTGGCACCATCAGTGACACCCAGACCACCAGGTGAGCTGGACACCATGGAGACCAACCCTGACCTGACGCCATCGGTGATGCCCACCCCGCCGACTGAGCTGGACACTATGGCCACCACCCCAGATGTGGCACCATCAGTGACACCCAGGCCACCAGGTGAGCTGGACACCATGGAGACCAACCCTGACCTGATGCCATCGGTGATGCCCAGCCCACCGGCTGAGTTGGATACCATGGCCACCACCCCAGATGTGGCACCATCAGTGACACCCAGGCCACCAGGTGAGCCGGACACCATGGAGACCAACCCTGACCTGATGCCATTGGTGATGCCCACCCCACCGGCTGAGCTGGACGCCATGGCCACCACCCCAGATGTGGCACCATCAGTGACACCCAGGCCACCAGGTGAGCCGGACACCATGGAGACCAACCCTGACCTGATGCCATCGGTGATGCCCAGCCCACCGGCTGAGCTGGATACCATGGCCACCAACCCCAACCTGGCACCTTTGGTGACAACCAGGCCACCAGATGAGCTGGACATCGTGGCCACCAACCTGTCACCATTGGTGACATCCAGGTCACCAGATGAGCTGGACATCGTGGCCACCAACCTGGCACCATCAATGACACCCAGGCCACCAGATGACCTGGACACCATGGCCACCATCCGAGGTGTGGCACCATCAATGACACCCAGGCCACTAGATGACCTGGACATCATGGCTACCAACGCAGACCTGGCACCATCGGTGATGCCCACCCCACCAGATAACGTCACGGCGCTGTGTGCCCCCCCACCCCGTGACACCATCAAGGAACCAGTGGATGGAGCAACCTCAGCCTCCGTGGAGACCCCTGTGCCCGCATGTCCCAGTGACGTGGTGACACCACCACATCCCTTGAGGGCC
Organism: Neomorphus geoffroyi; assembly: GCA_033558235.1. NCBI lineage: Eukaryota > Metazoa > Chordata > Aves > Cuculiformes > Neomorphidae > Neomorphus > Neomorphus geoffroyi. The sequence goes on from JAUMJM010000052.1 coordinate 8,077,396, forward strand.
ATCAACGAAGCCCTTGAAGAGTGGGATGTCACCACCACCGCTGCCACCTCCTCTGAGGAGTCCTCCCTGGAGCTGCTGGACACCTCACGCTCCTGCACCAACTCCAGCTTCTTCACGGCCCCCGAGGACAACGTGGGGGAGGTGCCTGTGCCCCCCAGGCCCTCATCTTCTCATGAGGATGGTGATGGTGATGCTGCCCAACGCTGCCTGGCCCTCTGTCTGCCCCCCTCGCCCCTTGCTGTCCCCCCCTTGGTCTTCACCGCCTCAGAACAGGAGGTCTACGTGGGGGTCCCACCACCCTCCCTTGAACTTCTCCAACCACCTGGTGCCTTTGTGGAGAGCGGGGAGGCCCGCCAGGAGGTCACTGCTATGTTACGAGGTTCCTTTGGGGACCTACCAGCCCCCCGCCTCCTCCCCAAGCCCCCTGAGATGCCACCAAGCCCCCCCAGCCATGGGGGGATGGAGGAACCTCCAACCCCTCAGGTGGACGATGAGACTGCTGGAGAACCCGATGCCAAAGTCCAAGTTGAGAGGGGTCCCACCAGCCGCTCCAAAGAGCCCTCAGGGCAGGAGGAGGATGAGGAGAAGGTGGTGGTGGTGGCCACATCCACCCCTCAACCGGTTCCAGATACTCAACCAGTGGTGGTGGAAGCAGCTCCCCAAGTTCTCCCCTGTCCTTTGCTCCCCAAAATAAACCAAGTGCCTCCTCTCACTGCTGCTGCGGCGGCGCCGTGTCCGGATCCAGCCCGCAGCCACCAGGACACCTCAGGGCTCCCTACCGGCGAGGAGCGTCCACCTGGCCTGCTGCCCTCCAGGAAGCACCTCGAGGGTAAGATACAACCCCCACTGAGGTGATTTTGGGGGGCTGCCACCAGCTCAGCCCCTTCACAGCCTCCCCTGACCACTGTGGGCCATTGTGTGGGACCAGGGTGGGCATCACCCTCTGGTGGGGTCGAGGGGGTCCCAAGGTGGGTGATGGGGATGAGCAGGATGGGTTCATCCCCACTGAGGTGATTTTGGGGGCCACCACCACCATGTAGGACCAGGGTGGGCTTCACCCACTGGTGGGATGCTTGGGGTCCCCTTTGAAGGTCCAAGAATGGGTAATGGGGGTGAGAAGGGTGGGTTTGACCCCACTGAGATGATTTTGGGGGCCACCACCAGCTCAGCCAACCCTGCCCACCATGGGGCATCATACTGGGACCAAGGTGGGCATCACGACTGGTGAAGTTCAGGGTTTCCCAAGGTGGGCAATGAGGGTGATCGGGCTCAGTTCAACCCCAATGAAATGATCTTGGGGGTCACCACCAGCTCACCTGCTTCACAGCCACCCCACCATTACCACCACATGGGACCAGGGTGGGCATCACCCACTGGTGGGATGCTTGGGGTCCCCTTTTAAGGTACAAGGGTGGGTGGTGGTGGTGAGCAAGGCTGGGCTTCACCCCATAGAAGAGATTCTGGGGACCACCACCACCTCAGCCCATCCTCCCCCTCTCAGCCAGCCCACCACCACCACCATGGGGCACTGTGTGGAACCAAGGTGGACATCACCATTGGTGGGTTCAAGGGTGGGTGAAGGGGATGAGCAGGCTGGGTTTGACCCCACTGAGATGATCTGGGGGGCCACCACCATTTCAACCCCTTCTCTTGACCCTGCAGCCCCCCAGCCCTCTCCACGCAAGGAGAAAGAGCCCCGGGGCCGTCAGGGAGGTCCGGGCAGCCGAGGACCTCCCCGAGGGTCCCTGCAGTCAGAATCGAGCTCCTCCAGTGAGGCAGAAGCTCCATCCCCTTGCCCCGAGCTCCAACGCCTGCGTGAAGCCACCGGCATCACCCTGCGACCGGACAAGGCCCCAGCCTCCCACCGCTGTGAGGCCAACCACAAAGGTGAGGGATTGGAGGTCCTTGGGGAGGTCCCCTTGTGTCTTTGGGGTGGCCATCTCCATCCCATCCATCTTCTTGGCCACAGGGTCGTGCAACGACTCGGAGAGCAACGACGAGTCCATCCCGGAGTTGGAGGAGCCTGAGGGATCGGAGCCACCACCAGCCCAGACCCAGGTGGGGGTTTGGGGTGGGGGTGGAGAAGAATTTGTGGGTGAGAAGCTCCACCACATGTGCTCCCAGCCCAGAAACCACCTGTGTCCTGGGCTGCACCCAAAGCAGTGGGAGTAGCAGGGCCAGGGAGGGGATTCTGCCCCTCGGCTCCGCTCTGGGAGACCCCACCTGGAGTCCTGGGTCCAGCTCTGGAGTTTCCAACAGAAGAAGGAGATGGAAATGTTGGAGCGGGTCCAGAGGAGGCCATGGAGATGATGTGAGGGCTGGAGCCCCTCTGCTCTGAGGACAGGCTGGGAGAGGTGGGCTTGTTCTGCTGGAGAAGGAGGTTCCAAGGACACCTCATAGAGACCTTCCAGGACCTGTTGAAGGTCTGCAAGAAGCTGAGGAAGGACTTTTTCCAAGGTCCTGGAATGATAGGACAAGATTTGAATCTGAAAGAGGGTAGATTGAGAGGAGATCTTGGGAAGAAATTCTTCAGGATGCGGGTGGGGAGGCCCTGTCCCAGGTTGCCCAGACAAGTTGTGGCTGCCTCATCCCTGGAGGTGTTGAAGGCCAGGTTGGATGGGGCTTTGGGCCCCCTGATGCAGTGGGAGTGTTGGGACTGGATGGGCTTTGGCCCTTCCAACCCAACCTGTTCCATGGGGGCAATGGAAAACCCCTGGGTGGTGGGGTCAGTGTTGTCCTCACCCATCGGTCTCTGGCAGGCGCAGCTCACCCACTCATTGGGCACTGGGGAGGAGACGGTCAGCAAGGCGAAGCAAAGCCGGAGCGAGAAGAAGGCCAGGAAGGTGAGATGAGACCACCAGGATGGGGTAGGGGGTCCTCCATGGAGTGGTCCCTGTTGAATCCCAAAGTTACGGTGGGGTGGATGAGCCTTGAGGTGTTGGGTAGAAGATTCCCACTCTGGGGGAGTCTCTGGGAGGTCCCAGCATGGTGGTGGGATGATGGGTGCCCCATGGTGTGGTGGAGCTGAGCTTGGCGACAACGTTGTCCAGCACCCCTGGTTTTGCTGTTGTCCAAGGAATCTGGGGGGGGCTGAAGCCACCCTGTTGGTTGCTCTGGGTGTGATGATGCCAGGGAGGTGGACACAGGGTGACCTCTGTGACCCCACCCCTCCCCAGGCCATGTCCAAGCTGGGGTTGAGGCAGATCCATGGTGTCACCCGCATCACCATCCGCAAGTCCAAGAACATCCTCTTTGTCATCACCAAACCTGATGTTTTCAAGAGCCCCGCGTCTGACATCTACATCGTCTTTGGGGAAGCCAAGGTAGGCGTTGGGTGGGCTCTGGGAGGTCCCGTCCTTGAGGCTGGTGGCCCTGGAGGTGATGGCACCTCCCAGATCCTCCCCCATCCTTGAGGCTCGTGGGCCCGTAGGTGATGGGGGGGGGGGGGCTCTGAGAGTTCCCATCCTTGAGGTTGGTGGCCCTTTGAGTGATGGGCGGCTCTAGGAGGTCATATCCTTGAGGTTGGTGGCTCCACAGGTGATGGGGGAGGGGGAGGGTTAGGGGGCTCCAGGGGGTCCTATCCTTGAGGTTGGTGGCACCGGGGGGGGACTTAGGGAGGCCTCATCCTTGGGGTTGGTGGCCCCATAGGTGATGTGGGTCTCTGGGAGGTCCCATCCTTGGGCCATGGGTGGGTGACCCTGTGTCCCTGCAGATTGAGGACCTCTCGCAGCAAGTCCACAAGGCGGCAGCGGAAAAGTTCAAGGTGCCGATGGAGCACTCGCCCCTTATCACGGAGACAGCTCCAACCCTCACCATCAAGGAGGAGAGCGAGGAGGAGGAGGAGGTGGGTATTGGGGGGACAGAGGGGCCACCACTGTCCCTAGAGGTGGGTCAACACCATGGAGGAAGGGGGTTGACAGTGATGTTCTCCAATGCGCAGGTGGACGAGACGGGGCTGGAGGTGAGAGACATCGAGTTGGTGATGGCTCAAGCCAACGTCTCGCGCCCCAAAGCCGTGCGGGCGCTTCGGCACAACAACAATGACATTGTCAACGCCATCATGGTGAGTGGTTGGGGTGGCCTTCAAAGGGCCAGGGGGAGGTTCTCCACCATGAATTTGGGGGCCACCTGGGATGCCGTGGTGGTCCCTGATGTTCTGCTTTGCTCTTTCTCCTGCAGGAGCTGACCATGTAGCAACCGGGGGTTGTCCTGGCCCCCCTGTATAGATGCACAGTTCCTCCCCCACTGCCATCCTTCCTCTTGATGCCCCCCATCTTCCTCCTCCTTCTCTGCGTCTGTAATGCTCAATAAATGCCTCATGTATCACTTGGATCGCAACCCACCTCCCACCATGGTCATTTTTGGGGGGACCTGGCTCAAGGTTGGGGTGCTCCAGGTTGGCCCATGGTTCTATCAGCCCCCTATCTCGGTGAGGTTCTGGCCCTGGAGGTGTTTGGAGGGGCTTTGGGGCATCTGAGGAAGCTGGGGGTGAGTCATTGTGGTCCTGGTGGCCAAATGTGGTGGTGGGACCAGGTGGCACCTGCCTTGGTGGTGTTGGGAGGCACCTGGTAGGGGATGGGGTAGTGGAGCTCCATGAAGCTCTCAAAGCCATCAGTGCTTTGCCCACTCTGTCTGTTGGGTGGGAAAGAACCTAGGGGGCATTGGTTGACAGCTGCTGAATGCGAGCCAGCAGTGGCCCATTGGACATCAGGAGAACTTTCTTCATGGAAAGGGTTCTCAGGTCCTGCCAGAGGCTCCCAGGGAGGTGGTAGAGTCCCCATCCCTGGAGGAACCCAAAGCCCATGCAGATTTAGTGCTCAGGGCCGTAGTTTGGTCAACACGGTGGGGCTGGGCTGACAGTTGGACTGGATGAGCTTAGAGGTCTTCTCCAACTGCGATGATCCCATGACTCTAACCTGGATGTCCTAACGAAGCCGGGCTTTGGGAACACCCAAGGAGCTGAGCAAGGGCTTCATGAAGGACACGACCCACCAGTGGGTGCAGATCTATATTTACCGGTAACAAAGACTCCATACAGAACGTGTACAACACAACCCCCACCAGGACCACCCTGGCCACTGCCCCTGGTGGCACCAGGGATGCTGAGGTGGCCGGAATCCTGGCTGCTGCCTCCTTCCTCCCAGACAGTTACAAGGCAGCATTAATTCCAGAATTAAGTCCTCTTTCTCACCAAGGTATAAAAACCCCTCCACGAGCTTCTCCTCCATTGCTTTCCATCCACACTCATGGCAAAACCAGGGCTTCCATGTCTTCCAAATCTTCCAAGACTTGAAGGTCCACGTTTTTGAGCTGTAACTTGTAAAAAGGCACTAAGAAACCACCCCCAGCTCCACATTCTCCCACCACCATTGCCTCCTGGGCTTTGGAAGGAGTAACATCTTCATTCCCTGGATCCTGAGGACCCTTGACCCAAGGATCTTCATCTCCCCAAGCCTTCATAGACGGTGCCTAGGGAGGAGGAACATCTTGGTTCCCCAACTCTTGAGGACCCTGGAACTGAGGATCTTCATCTCCCCAACCCTTGGTGGGTGAGAACACACGACAGGAGGAGGAAACCTCAAGTTTCTCCACCGTGGGTTGTTCCTAGGGAAGGTGCTCTCCAGGATGGACGTGTCCTGGCCAAATCTTTTCCTCCAGGAGCTGGTGGGACCCTTTTTGGGGGCCCTCCATGGAGTTTGTACACCTTGAAACTGGAAGAGAAGGGCTTTTGGAGACAGAGGATGAAGGCTGTGTTGGACAAGACAGCAGCGAGGAGACACCAGTGAGGGTAATGGTGAAGTGGGAACTGCTAGGGGGAGGAAGGGGGTTGGGTTGTGGACCTGGAGGGACAGCAAGGGTTGAAGGCACTGGGGGGGGGGACAGGGGTGGCTTTGGGATGGACGGACCCGAACCTGCAGGACATGGAGGAGAAGGTTGGATCCCCCCAAAACTGCTGAGCCAGCATCCAGCCTTGGAGCATCTGCTGGAGGTGTCCTCCTGGATCTTAGGCCCTCTTCCAGCCCCATTGGTTGGTGGCTCTAGGAGGACTGAGGAGCCCCATCTTGACCTTTCTGGGGTGCTGATGGCATCTCCATGAGGTCTCCAGCTTTAAAAAAATAGGTGTGGATTTATAACGGCATGTAAAATATCTACAACGTGTCTACATCCCTGGGTGGGTTCTCCTGTCCCACCGGTGGTCAACAGGTAGCCAGCAGCCACTGTGACCTCCTCCCAGCACCACCAACCCCAGGACGGATGCTAGGAAGGACCATGAGGTCCTTCATGCTCGGAGGAGATGCGTGAGGCGAGTCTTTGTGCTCGATGCTCGTGGTATCTGCATGGCCACCACTTCCTTGAGGACCACATGGTGCTACTCCAGGTGGGAACAGGGTTTGCAGCAGCACGAGGACAATGGTGATGGCAGGGCCACCGCAGCGTTGGGGTTGGAGCAGAAGTGTCTTGATGAGAGCAAAAATTGGTTTAAATAATTCACATTGTGGTAAACTTCATTCGAAAGCAGGAGGAGGAGGAGAAGAGCAGGTCCACCAGGGATGACCATGTGCAAAACTGTAAACCAGGTGGTCTCCTCGGCTTTGCTCCTCGCTGCGCTGGTAAAACCAAACCAGGGATGGTCAACGGGCTGGGGTTCTCCATGACATTGGCTCCTCAGAGCCATTAACGAGGCTGGGAGAGCGATTACATCCTGGTGGAACCCCAAAACCTCCTCCAGAAGGATGGTCAGGATGTAGGCACCGCTGTGGGGTCTCTCTGAGAGGTTCTGGGAACGTCCTCCTCCTCCTCCTCCTCCTCCCCCCAGGCTTGGCCTCAGGAGGAATCACGGTCCATGCTGCACCCCAAGGCTTCAATGTCGTTGCTGATGTGCGAGATCATTCGGTCCCACTCGTCTTCTTCTGAAGGGACGGACTGGTCATCCGAGCTGCCGGCAGTGCCATTGCCGTTGGTTGTGGAGTTGGAGGTGGTGCTCAGAGTCCGTCTGTACCTCCCAAAACTGTCTGTGATGATGCCCCGGCCATCCTTCACCCCAATGGTTTCCAAGAAGTTCTCAAAGTGTTGGCTGTCCTTCTCAGGGATGAAGGGACGAAGACCTGGATCAGGGAGGAGGAAACAATTAGCATCATCCATGGTTGGAAACCACCAAGAGATGTTTCTACATGGGTTTGCTCAGCTGGCTGAAATTCCCTGGGGCTTCCAAACCCTCCAGCAGAACCTGGAAATCAAGGCTGGCTGCAGTGTTGTGCTCCAGCTCTGAGAAATGGGGCAGGAGATGGTTTGGGGAAGACAGGGACCACCAGTGTGTGGCCATATGTCCCACTTCCACCCTTGAGAACCACAGCCTCCACCCACAGAGGACAAAATCCTCCTGAAGGGGGCGGTTCCAAGCTCAAACAGCTCATCTGCTCATTCCTCAGTGGAAGATGGTAGTTGGCTTTGCAGGAACATCTCCTTCCATCAATCCTGCCATGGACCAGATGGGTGGCCACCACCACTGAGGAGCAGAGAGGGTCACCAGGGTGCAGATGAGGCACCTGCTAATTATCCTTGGAGGATTTTAAGTGATTAACTTGTTCATGGAGAGGAAGGTGAGGGTCCTCAAGTGATCAAGCTAAGGCTTCCCAACTGTCTTCTCCTCCAGCTGTGGCAGCTTCCAAGCTGACCATGGTCTCTCTCCCCTACCTGCTCCATGGCCAAAATCAAAGTGCCTTCTGCTTCCCCCACTCTGTCCCAGCTGGAGGGCTACAGAAACCACTCAAAATGTCCGAAGAAACCTCCAAGCACTCAAAAACTCGGAAGAAAAGATTTTACAGGAAGTTCCAGCAGAACCTGGTGGGATCTTAAGAGGCATTTTCCAAACTAAATAATTCCATGATTCTATCCAGGCTGGATCCATGAGCTAAGGGAAACGGGATAGGGTTCAGCCAAGCCCCATCCCTGGAGGTGTTGAAGGCCAGGATGGATGGGGCTTTGAGCCCCCTGATCCAGTGGGAGGTGTCCCTGCCCATGGCAGGGGGTTGGCATTGGATTGGCTTCAAGGTCCTTTCCAACCCAACCTATTCCATGGTTCCATGATTCTAACCTGATGTCAACCAGAACCCCCAGATCCATGGGCCTCACCTCCTGTTCTGCTGGTCAAACCCATGAGGAGCAACCAATGCTCAGGACAGTGTGGTACTGGGAAAAATGAATGGAATCTGCTTTATGGTGACGTTCAGCTGACACAAAGCCAATGTCTCAGCACAGCAACCTTGCTGTGGCACCATGTCTGGCACCGATGATGTTAAAGTCAAAAGTCATTCGTGTGCAAATGCTGGAAGAAAAGTCCTTTGTGGTGGAAGACGCACCAGAGCCCCAGGACAAAGACAGAAAAGCTGGCTGGTGCCTGTCTGGAAGGGAACCCAAGACCAATGTGTCTGGAACAACAGCAGAGTCGCCTGGTGTTGGGCACCACATGGTTGGCCAAGGACCAGACCCATCTCTCTCGTTACCAGCAGGCATGGAGAAGTCCCATGCCTGGTCTAGAAGAGGAACCCAAGCCCCCTCTGCAGACAGGAGGGAGAGGGGAGCATCTCGAGGGCTGGGATCTCCTCTTCTACTCCACTCTGGTGAGTGGAGTACTTCTCCAAGTAACAGGAGATGGGATGAGAAGAAATGGCCTGGCAGTTAAGGACCTGGGGGTGCTGGTTGCCAGCGGCTGATCATGAGCCAGCAGTGGCCCAGGTGGGCAAGAAGGCCCCCAGCATCCTGGCTTGGCTCAGCCATGGGGTGGCAGCAGGAGCTGGGAAGGGATCGTCCCCCTGCACTTGGCACTGGGGAGGCCACACCTCAACTCCTGGGTTCAGTTTTGGGCCCCTCACTCCAAGAAGGACCTTGAGGGGCTGGAGCGCGTGTGGAGAAGGGATCAGAGCTGGGGAAGGGTCTGGAGAACAGGGGTTGTGGGAGCAGCTGAGGGCCCTGGGGCTGTTTAGGCTGGAGGAGGCTGAGGGGAGACCTCATCGCTGTCTGCAGCTCCTGGACAGGAGGCCGTGGTGAGTTGGGTGCTGGGCTCTTCTCCCAAGGTACAGGAGATAGGATGAAATGGCCTCAAGTTGCTCCAGGGTAGGTCTAGATTGGAGATTAGGTCTTTGCTGAAGGGGTGGTGAAGCCCTGGCAGAGGCTTCCAGGGAGGTGGTGGAGACCCCATCCCTGGAGGGGCTCACAATACGCATAGATATGGCACCTGGGGACAGGGTTCTGTGGGCACGTGGAGGTTGGACTGGATGATCTTAGAGGTCTTTCTTTAACCTTACTGATTCTATTACTGAAGGCTCTGAGGTGGGGGGCCTGAGCTAGATGGACCTTCAGGAAAGAGGTATCTCCAAAGGAATGATGGATTGAGATGTTGGTGACACTCCAAGGCATCTTTGTGCCATCCACACCACGTCCCAACAGAAGGCTAGGACATCATGGCTGGCCATGCACTTCATGATGGCTTTGGAGCAGACGAACACTGGCTCTTGCCCTCTTCATGGTCATCCACGATGAATCCCTGGATGACGGCACTCACCTAAGAGCAGGAACTTCCTGCTGTCCCCGTAGAGCTGCTTCAAGTTGATGCAGAATTCGTGGATGGAAGCCCCGTTGCGATACTCGTGGAGGAGCATTGCGAACTGCTGGATCTCTTGGGACGAGAGCTTTGTTCGGAGCTGTGGAAGAGAAGAACACAATCATCAGTGGAGTTTTAGGATGAAGAGATGATGGGAAGCCTGGAAAGGATGTTTACTCAAAGGAACCAGCTCATCCTGATGGAAAAGCTGGACAGGTTGGTGCTGGAAGCTTTCAAGTGGGGACAATTCATGAATGTAGACAGGGACCGCAGCTTGTGAAGTGACAGTGGATGGTGTGATGCAACTTTAGTTGGGGACGCTCCTGCAGGAGAAGGATGGGTGCCCAAGTTTAGGTTCCAAGAGGCCTCCAAGAACAAGAAGGAGGTTGTAGGAGATGTAAGAACCCCTGCAGATGTTGGAGATGTTTCTACAACACAGGCTCATGTTCTATAAACCAAGGGGACAATCTCAAGAGCACTAGGACACCCTAAAGGGAAGAAAACCCCTTCCACCGTGTCCTGCAACCCTACCGTCATCATATAGTCCTGGAGCAGTTCCGTGGCCGTGGTGCTCAGCTCACTCTCGCTGACCGTCTTGATGTGCGGAGACTGCTGGGTGGAGAAGGAAGAGGGGGAGTTGCCACCTGCATCCAACATTTCTGGAAAGGAACTGAAATGCAAACAGATCGTGAGGCCTCCTGAGCTCCTTGGACATTTTCGAAGTCATCATTGTTGGTGGACACAGTATGGGAAAGCCTGGAAGAGTGAAGAGGAACATGGAGACATGCGCTCCATGCAACAACTCTACCAACTTTCCACTCCTGAGGGCACTGTAAGGCTCCCGCAGCACCAAGGGCTTAACTATGTGAATATGAAGCCCTGCCTGGGCAAATGTCCCCTCCAACTGTCTTCTCATGTTGGAAGAGCGGAAGAAAGAGTCTCCGATCACCTTATTTCGGAATTAAACATGGAATTTTCATATAGGATGGGTCAATTTTAAACAATGGGTTTGCATGTTGGGTTTTCAGCCCAGAAACACTCTTGGAGTGCAGGGATGGGATGAGGGGAATGGTTTGAAGCTGGAAGATGGGAGATTGAGATGACATCTTAGGGAGAAATGTTCTCCTGCAAGGGGGGGGAGGCCCTGGCCTAGGTTGCCCAGAGAAGTGGTGGCTGTCCCATCCCTGGAGGTGCTGAAGACCAGGTTGGATGGGGCTTGGAGCCCCCTGATCCAGTGGGAGGTGTCCCTGCCCATGGCAGGGGGGTGTAACTGGATGGGCTTTGAGATCCTTTCCAACCCAAACCATTCCATGATTCTAAGCTCAATGTTTTCAACGATCACTGATTCAGGAGGGAAAGACATTTCCAAAATAGAGTTTTTGTGGAAACATCTCTCCCAGCTCCAGCTGGACCAGCAGCAGCCATGTTCCTGCTTTGCTGACGCAGAGGACGGCATGTACGATGTGTACGTGACCTCCTCTGCAAACCCATGGTGGCAGAACAATCCAGCCAGTGAAAACATCGGCCGGGGCTTCAGCCAGGCTGAGCAGAAGCTTCTCAATGTGCAAAGCTCAGCAGATCCTGCTCCAGGGAGGATTTAAACCCGTCAGCCAGGCTGCACTAATAAACCCGGGTGCTGAGTGAGCTCGGCACGGCCCACTTACAAAGTGCTCGCTTCCGCTTCGTATGAGTCCTTGACATCCACTTTTGTAGAAGAGTCATCTGCAAGGGAAAAAAATGGAGCTTAACAGGCAGAACTGGGGTTAAAGAAGCAGAATTGGGGTTTAAGAATTGGCGTTTAAGAGGCAGAATTGGCGTTTAAGAGGCAGAATTGGCGTTTAAGAGGCAGAATTGGCGTTTAAGAACTGGGAGTCGAAGGAGCAGAACTGGGAGTCAAGGCAGGACAACTGGGAGTTGAAGGGGCAGAACTGGAGTTGAAGTGGCCTCTCTCAGCCCATGTCCACCCCCCACACACACACACTGGTTTCTGGCTCAGCTTCCATGACAGGCAGCCGGGTTGGGATGGTGCCGAGTGGTGCTGTGTCACAACAGGTTAGAGCCTCATCGGATATGTCGGAGGTGCCTCCATCCCATATGAATGCAGAGGGAAAGGGAATGGGGGACAAAGATCATGGAATTATATGGTTGGAAAAGGATCTTTGAGATCACTGAGTCCAGCTGTCCCTGTCCACTACTGAACCAGATCCCTGAGCACCTCATCTGCCTGGCTTTTAAATCCCTCCAGGAATGGGGACTCCACCACCTCCCTGGGAGCCTCTGCCAGGGCCTAAGAACACTTTTGGTGAAGAAATTTCTCCTGATGTTCAATCTGATCCTGCCCTGGTGCAACTTCAGGGCACGGTGGCTGATGTCCCACAGCTGAGGTGGGGAAACATCTGCAGGCAGGAGGGAGACCTCAAGCCCTTCCAGTTCAAGCACAGTTAAAGCAGAGGAGGGTTTTTTTAAAGTCCTGCAGGAGGAAGCCCACCAGGCTTGCTCCAGCCTTGGAAGGAGCAGGAGGAGATGTGAGGAACATTGGTGAAGATGGGGAGAGACCACAAAGTCCATCATGTACTGGGCTGCATCCAAAGCAGTGAGAGCTGCAGGGCCAGGGAGGGGATTCTGCCCTTCTGCTCCGCTCTGGGAAGACCCCACCTGGAGTCCTGGGTCCAGCTCTGGAATCCGCAACGGAAGAAGAAGATGGAAATGTTGCAGCTGGTACAGAGAAGATCACAAAGATGATGCGAGGGCTGGAGCCCCTCTGCTCTGAGGACAGGCTGGGAGAGTTGGGGTTGTTCGGCTGGAGAAGAGAAGGCTGTGGGGAGACCTTAGTGCCGCTTCCACTGCTGAAAGGGGCTCCAGGAAAGCTGGGGAGGGGCTCTTTCTCAGAGAGTGCAGGGAGAGGATAAGGGGGAAGGGTTTGAAGCTGAAAGATGGGAGATTGAGATGAGATCTTAGGGAGAAATGTTTTCCTGTGAGGGTGGTGAGGCCCTGGCCCAGGCTGCCCAGAGCAGTGGTAGCTGCCCCATCCCTGGAGGTGTTGAAGGCCAGGCTGGATGGGGCTTGGAGCCCCCTGATCCAGTGGGAGGTGTCCCTGCCTATGGCAGGGGGTTGGAACTGGATGGCCTTTGAGGTCCCTTTCAACCCAACCCATTCTGTGATTTTATCACCCTCAAATAAGGAGGAGAACACAGGAAGAGCATGGACTCACCACTATGTAGGGACATGTGTCGTGTCGGAGTGGACGCCCCATCAAATATGGCCCTGTCCAAGAAATCTATTGTGGACTCCGTGTAAACAATCTGGAAGACTTGGCTGAGAAGGGAGCAGAGCTCCTCGGCCGTCACCTGTGGAGGGAGCATGGAAGGGTTGCTGCAGAGCAGAAGACACTGTGGTGGCTTTTCTCTTGTGCCAGCCATATGCTGGATTTCTGAGGGTGGTGTCCTCCCAGGAAGGATAAGGAATCCACTCATCCAAGATCCAAGACACTGCTTGACCTGTAGGCTCTCCAGGGCTGGTGGTGACAAATCTGAGCTGCCTTCTGCTGTCCTCTCCTAGAAGAGATTTATCACCCCTCCCGTTCTACCAAAGAAGCAACCCAGCCTTCTTCAACCACCCCATCCCAAGCAGTAGAAGATTAGAAGCTCCAACAACAACTCAGAGCTATTAATGAGCACCCAGATGCTTCATCCTTCTCCTTAGTTGGGATTTTGGCTCCATAACCTCCATCCCAAATAGGTTCAAGGACCCCAGGAAGGGTTGGAGCTGAAAACAAGGTGAGAACTCCACCCTGAAGGCAACTGAAGGTTGAAAGAACCCTGAAGATTCCTGCTGTAGAAAGAGGAGGACACAGACCCTCAAAAATCTTTGGATCTAGATGTTGAATGAAACAAATTTCCAGGTCAGCATCAGGAAAACAACTCAATTGGTGAAATCCTACTGTGGGAGAAGTTCAGTTGTCTTCTTCTGCTGCTGGGTAAAGCTTTGGGAAGCAGGAACCACAACCAAGTGGAAACAACCTTCTGGTACCCTCTTGTGCTCGCATCAGGTCCCAGGGCTGGGCTAGGGACCAAGTTTCCTCCTCCAGATGGGCCAGCAAAGTCAGGTTGGACCCTGCAGTTCCACATCCTGCAGGTTGGACCCTGAACCCATACCCTGTGGTCTTAAAAGCTGGTCTATGTGTGTCCCACACCCAACAGCCAAGCAAGAACCTGGTCACATAACAGAGGGGACACTTGGAGAAAGCAGGATGAGGCCACCTTGGGCCTCATGGCTCTCCATCGTCAACCTGAGGGGTGGTGGCCTAGCCTAAGAGCCATAAAACCTCCCAGGAACCTCAGTTCCATCACAATCGGTGACTCTGGAGGCCACACCAAGGTGGGACAGTGTCTTAATCGAGTGGTTTGAGTCTTACTTTGTTCTCCGTAGCCAGGATCACCAAGGAACAGGCTTCGACAGGAACCACCCCGCTCTCTGACAGTGAGCCCGAAGTCAGTGCTTTGGAGCTCTCAGCGCAAAGACTCTGGTTTGGCGAGATCCCAGGGTCCTGAGCTGAGAAACAGAGACAACTGGTGATGGACAAGGAGAGAAGAGCACGGAGACCATCACACAATGAGGTATCTTGGTGGGAGAGCAAAGCCCTCAAAGCAGGAGAGCAGAGGAACCCACAACTCAGAGAAAACACTCTGGAGGAGGTGGAACTCCACCTGAATGTCATGTGGAGCCAAAGCTTGGATAAAAAGCCTTCAATTTAGAGTTGGTTTCTGGTTGCTTTCAGCCCTGGAAAGCCACCAGAATTACAGCCTCCTAAGTCACCACTCATTCCACACACGGTCCGTGGCTGTCAGAGGGGTCACAATCCAATCAGTCACTGTTCGTTAAGTCCTCTGAGCAGCTCAAACTTCTTCAAACATTCCAGCCCACCATAAGAAGAGCTGCTGGGGATGGACTGAAGGCCCTCAGGGGTAAGTCAAGGGGTATTTAGACATCCAGCTCGATTAAATCCACCCAGCAACCCGTACGAGGGTTGGGAAGAGCAGGGCAAGTCCAGCACACACAGGGATGACGTTGGAGGAGATGTTTCTACCTGCTCTCCTTGCTTTTCCTCCTTGCTGACATCCATAGAGACTGGAGGAGGATGGGCAATGCAGAATCATGGAATGGTTTGGGTTGGAAGGGACCTTAAGAATCATCCAGTCATGGAATGTTTCGGTTGGAAGGGACCTTGAAGATCATCCAGTTCTCCTTTGGGCAAAAATACACCAAAACATTGCAAAGTTCCTAAAGAAGGTCGGCTCTTAAAGTTTCCAGAAGAAAAAAGTCACATTCCTGACAACTCCTGGGAAAATCATTGTAGTGTTCTTCCAGTCAATGGGAATTCCATAAGTGGCCATCAATGCCAAGCAAAGGTAGAGGATCTCATAGGGGCCTTCCAGTACCTGATGGGGGCTCCAGGAAAGCTGGGGAGGGGCTTTTTCCAAGGGCCTGGAGTGACAGAATGAGGGGGAATGGCTTTTAATTGGAAGGGGGAAGATTTAAGTAAGACATTAGGAAGAAATTCTTCAGGATGAGGGTGGGGAGGCCCTGGCACAGGTTGCCCAGAGAAGTGGTGGTTGCCCCAACCCTGGAGGTGTTGAAGGCCAGGTTGGATGGGGCTTTGAGCCCCCTGCTGCAGTGGGAGGTGTCCCTGCGCACCGCAGGGCGTTGGAACTGGATGGGCTTTGAGGTCCCTTCCAACCCAAACCATTCTGTGAAAGACAGCAATGTTTTTGGTCTGATCTCACCCAGTTGTCCTGGTTCTAGTCAGCTGCTGTCCTACACGAGGTCAGCACTGGCTGTTGCGCACCCTAAACACACACCAACACCAAACCACGAGGCACCACTGCACCTGCGATGGCCACAACCTACCTGTTTTCAGCACAACCAAGTGAGAGGAGTCATCTCGGATGTAGGAGACGGATGCGATGTCGTGGATGGGGACCCTGAGAATGAGATCTTCTCCATCCCTCCACACCAGCTTGATGTTGTAGGCCGAAAGACTGATGACAGCATCGTGTTCTTGGGTCAGCAGGCCCGGGAGCTGGTGAGCTCTCTACAATAAACATGTTAACATGGCTTTGCTGAACACTTTCATACCTGGATGGTGGCTTTCAGAGAGCTTTGGTCAACAGCTTGATGTCCAGATGGAGACCCATGACAAGTGGTGTCTCTCATGGGTCCATACTGGGACCAGAGAGGTTTAATATTGTCATTGGTGACACAGACAGTGAGATCAAGTGCACCATCATCAGGTTTGCAAATGACACCAAGCTGAATGGGGCAGTTGTAAAATCAGAAGAATGGGATGGCTTCCAGAGGGACCTGGACAGGCTGGATAAGTGGAGCTGTGTGACCTCATGAGCTTCAACAAGGCCAAGGGCAAGATCCTACACCTGGGTCAGGGCAATCCATGGTTTTAATACAGGATGGGGACAACGTGATTGGGAGCAGCCCTGAGGAGAAGGACTTGGGGTGCTGGGGGAGAGAAGCTCAACATGAGCCGGCAACGTGTGCTCCCAGCCCAGAAACCACCTGGGTCCCGTGCTGCGTCCAAAGCAGTGGGAGCAGCAAGGCCAGGGAGGAAAATCCGCCCCTCTGCTCCACTCTGGGGAGACCTCACCTGGAGTCCTGGGTCCAGGTCTGGAGTGACCACCAGAATCATAAAATCATAGAATCGCTAGGTTGGAAGAGACCTCTGAGATCACCGAGTCCAACCGTGCCTGTCTCCTTACTAAACCATGTCCCTAAGAAACTCATCCACCCGTTTTTTAAACACCTCCAGAGATGGTGACTCCACCACCTCCCTGGGCAGCTGTTCCAATCCCTGACCACTCTTTCAGTAAAGGAAGTTTTCTTAATGTCCAGTTTAAACCTCCTCTGGTGCAACTTGTGGCCATTTCCTCTTGTCCTATCGCTGTCACTTGTGAGAAGAGACCAGCACCCACTCTGTCACAACCTCGTTTCAGGCAGTTGTAGACAGTGATGAGGTCTCCTCTCAGCGTCCTCTTCTCCAAGCTAAACAACCCCAACTCCCTCAGCTGCTCCTTATAGGGCTTATTCTCCAGCCCCCCCCCCCAGCCTTGTTGCCCTTCTCTGGATGCGCTCCAGCCCCTCAATGTCCTTCCTGTAGTGAGGGGCCCAAAACTGAACCCAGTACTCGAGGTGCAGCCTCACCAGTGCTGAGCACAGGGGCACAATCACCTCCCTGCTCCTGCTGGCCACGCTGTGTCTGCTACCAGCCAAGATACCATTGGCCCTCTTGGTTTCCATGATAATAGGGTTCCCTCCCATGTTCGTAACATCAGGATGGAAGCCACCATGTAGACCACAACTCAAGCCTGGGGAATCATAAAACAGTTTGGGTTGGAAGGGACCTCAAAGCCCAGCCAGTTCCAACGCCCTGCCATGGGCAGGGATGCCCAGGAAGCCCCACAAGTCTTCTTCCAAGCTGTGCATTAGATGGAGCAGAGCGGGTGGTTCAAGAGGCTGAGCGCTCACCTTCGCATTATCGATCAAATGCAGGATTTCCGTGCGGCTAGAGGGGTTCAGGTACCCTGGGATGGACGTGAGTTGACCTAAATACTGGAAAAGAAGAACGAAACCATCACCATAGCGTGTAACATTAAGTACAGCCCCCAAAAAACTGCTACTCCGAAAAAGACATCATGAACATTCAAAAACGTCATGGATCTTTTAGAGTGAGTCCAGAGGAGGCCGTGGAGATGATGCAAGGGCTGGAGAACCTCCCATGTGAGGACAGGCTAGGAGAGTTGGGGTTGTTCAGCCTGGAGAAGGCTCCAGGAGAACCTGAGCAGCTTCCAGTACTGAACAGGCTCCAGGAAAACTGGGGAGGGGCTCTTGATCAGGGAGTGCAGGGACAGGACAAGAGGGAATGATTTGAAGCTGAAAGAGAGGAGATTGAGATGAGATCTTAGGGAGATCTCTTCTGTGAGGGTGCGGAGGCCCTGGCCCAGGTTGCCCAGAGATGTGGTGGCTGCCCCATCCCTGGAGGCGCTGAGGCCAGGTCGGATGGGGCTTTGAGCCCCCTGATCCAGTGGGAGATGTCCCTGCCCCATGGCAGGAACATGGAACTGCATGATCTTTGAGGTCCGTTCCAACCCAAACCATTTTATGAACACAAAACAAAGGGCTGGTGCTCCAAACCCCTGTTCAGAAGCTGCTCCACCTCCACCTCAGGCCTTCAAGTTGTCCCAACACCATATTTCATGAAGTACAAGACCCAGACGCAGCCCACCAGACGTTACCTTCACTTCTTTCTCGATGTAGTCATTCAGGAGCACATCAGGCTCGACACGGTCTGGCAGGGACACCACCACTGTATGCAGAGGCCTCCTCTCCGTAACCTTTTCCTGGGCTTTCTTATCTCGACCCTTTTCGCCTTTCAGGAAGACTCGTTTAAAAGGAGACACAATTCCAGGCTGTAGAGAAAAAGGAAAACACTGGAGTGTTGGGGCTATGGACTTCCTGCACCAAACTTGAGGGGCAACCAGCAGCACCAAATGTTCCTCCAGGCCATAAATCCATCATCATAGCGTGGTTTTACAGCTCCAACCACCCCACAGACAGGTTGGTTTCAGAGCTACGAACCCACAAGTGTGTGATCATAGAATGCCCCGCGTTGGAAGGGACCCACAAGGCCCATCGAGTCCAACTCCTGTCACTGCACAGCACAACCCCAGCATTCCCACTGTGGGGCTGAGGGTGTTGCCCAAAGGCTTCTGGAATATTGTCAGGCTGTGACTGCTTCCCTGGGGAGCTGTTCCAGTGCTCCACCACCCTCTGGGGGAAGAACCTTCTCCTCAGGTCCAACCTAACCCTCCCCTGGCATCTTCCTGCCATTGCCTCGGGTCCTGTCCTCGATCACCAGAGAGAAGAGCTCAGCGCCTGCTCCTCCTCCTCCCCTTGTGAGGAAGCAGTGAATGGCCATGAGGTCCCCCCTCAGTTTCCTCTTCTCCAGGCTGAACAGACCAAGTGCCTTCAGCCTCTCCTCAGATGATTTCTTCTCCAGACCCTTTCCCAGCTTTGTGGCCTCCTCTGGCCACTCTCCAATAGTTTGATGTCCTTTTTATCCTGTGGTGCCCAAACTGCACACAATATTCGAGGTGGGGGCCTCCCCAGTGCAGAGCAGAGCGGGACAATCCCCTCCCTCGCCCAGCTGGCAGTGCTGTGCTTGATGCCCCTCAGGACACGGTTGCCCTCTTGGCTACCACCCTGTAGGCTCATGGTCAACTTTATGTCAACCAGAACCCCCAGGCCCCTTACCATAGGGCTGCTTTCCTATCTATTATACTTCACCCAAGCATTTAAAGGTTTCCAATCATCAAGGACTGTGAAAAGAGAAGGCAGAGTTGCTGAAAGGTTGTCTGAGGGCACAGGAGACTCTCAGACTCGAGTACAGGACCCACCAGATGGGCTTCTTTGGGCAAAAGAGGTCCTCATGGCTGCTAAAGCATTAACTGTTGCATTCGAAAAAACATCGGAGCCAATACAAGTCCAGCCGGTAGCAGCACGGGGATTCCAGCTATCAAGGGAGCATCACCACCAACCTTCTACCATAGGGCAGGTGCGCTCCCAGGCCAGAAACCACCCATGTTCTGGGCTGCAACCAAAGCAGTGGGAGTAGCAGGGCCAGGGAGGGGATTCTGCCCCTCTGCTCTGCTCTGGGGAGACCCCACCTGCAGTCCTGGGTCCAGCTCTGGAATCCCCAACAGAAGAAGGAGATAGAACTGTTGGAGCAGGTCAAGAGGAGGCCACGGAGATAATGCGAGGGCTGAAGCCCCTCTGCTCTGAGGACAGGCTGGGAGAGGTGGGGTTGTTCAGCCTGGAGAGGAGAAGGCTGTGGGGAGACTTTAGAGCAGCTTCCAGTGCTGAAAGGGGCTCCAGGAAAGCTGGGGAGGGGCTTTTTCCAAGGGCTTGGAGTGACAGGATGAGGGGAACAGCTTTAAATTGGAAGGGGGAGATTGAGAATGGACATTGGGAAGAAATTCTTCAGGATGAGGGAGGGGAGGCCCTGGCACAGGTTGGCCAGAGAAGTGGTGGCTGCCCCATCCCTGGAGGTGTTCAAGGCCAGGTTGGATGGGGCTTTGAGCCCCCTGATCCAGTGGGAGGTATCCCTGCGCATGGCAGGAGGTCAAATGGGATGGGTTTTGAGGTCCCTTCCAATTCAAACAATTCCATGATAACCTTCTCTGGATGTACTCCAGCATCTCAGTGCCCTTGGAGTGAGGGGCCCAAAACTGAACCCAGCAAGTCGACGTGTGGCCTCCCCAGCACCAAGCGCAGGGGGACGATCCCTTCCCTGCTCCTGCTGCCACCTCATGGCTTGAGCCAAGCCAGGATGCTGGTAGCTTTGGGAGCAGAGCTGGGGAAGGGTCTGGAGAACAGGGGTTGTGGGAGCGTCTGAGGGCCCTGAGGCTGTTTAGGCTGAAGAGGAGGAGGCTGAGGGGAGACCTCATCGCTCTCTGCAGCTCCTGGAAAGGAGGTTGTGGTGAGGTGGGTGTTGGGCTCTTCTCCCCAGTGACAGGAGGTAGGATTAGAGGAAACGGCCTCAAGTTGTGCCAGGGCAGGGTTGGATTGGACATCAGGAGAAGTTTATTCATGGAAAGGGTTCTCAGGCCCTGGCAAGAGGCTCCCAGGGAGGTAGTGGAGTCCTCAACCCTGAAAGGGTTTAAAAGGCAGATGAGGTGCTCGGGGATCTGGTTCAGTAGTGGACAGGGACGGTTGGACTTGACGATCTCCAAGGTCTTCTCCAACCAGGCCATTCTATGACAAGGACATTAAGGACAACCCGGCCCTTAAAAACCTCCCTTGGAGCTCAGAGATAAAAATAGAGAGCGTTTATAGGACAAACAGCGACGCGATGGTGGCCTTGTGAAACAGCTCTGCCTTTTCAGCAGTAGAACCAGCACTACAAAGCCCGGAAGATCTTGGGGATGACACCCCTTCCTTTTGCTGGGATGCCAAAATCAGATCACCCTGCGCTGAGCAATCCTGGTGGCTTCTACCAAGTGGTTGAGGATCATTCCCACTCTAGAAAGAAGAAAATGTTGAACGCAACAGCTCTATTTGACAAGATCAGAGCATCGGGGGTCAACCCCAGCTCTGCCACCTTAAGTGACGGTGTCCAATCCCAAGCATCAACTGCCAGAGCCTAAAGATCTCATTCCACCAGCAGAGAACCATGGAATGGGTTGGGTTCGATAGGAACCTCAAAGGCCATCCAGTTCCACCCTACTGCCATGGGCAGGAACACCTCCCACTGGATCAGGATGCACAAAGCCCCATCCAACCTGGCCTTGAACACCTCCAGGAATGTGATCTGGAAGTTCTGGTTGACAGCAAGTACAAATCCTGGAACCATGGAATGGTTTGGGTTGGAAGGGATCTCAAAGACCACCCAGTTCCACCCCCTCCCACTGGATCAGGGGGCTCAAAGCCCCATCCAACCTGGCCTTCAACACCTCCAGGGATGGGGCAGCCACCACTTCTCTGGGCAACCTGGGCCAGGGCCTCCCCACCCTCATCCTGAAGAATTTCTTCCCAAAATTCATTCTAAATCTTCCTCATTCCAATCTAAAGCCATTAAAGCATCTTCTAGGAAACAAAAGCAGAGACCTCTACAAGGGTCCCAAAACACTTCCCTCTCCACCAGCTCTGAGTACGTTCAACTTTCTGGGCTGAGGCCACCAGATCCATACGGCGCAAACCAGAAGCTTTTATGTGTCCCTCAAGGATGCAGGCAGCCTCCATGGGGTTGGGATTACGCCATAGTGGGACCATCATTCCCAGCATCCCACGTCCCTAAGCCCCATGGGAGAGCCACAAGCTCTCTAGACGGAGGCTTTGAGGAGCCGAAACCCAAAGCATGTCACGACGCAACATGGAAAACAACAGCTTCTGCTTTTCCTGAGCTGATCCAAACCCAGGACCTACCTCGTTCTCCATGGAAGCACCCACCCACGGACAGCAGAACCAAACCGTGCGGGTGTGGACCTCACTGAAAGCACCTGCTGAGGAGCAGAGAAGCTTCTCCCCTTGGTCTTGGGGTCTTCTGAAGCTCACGGCCCGAGTTGGAGGGGTGGTAAAGCCATGAGCTTTCATTGGCCAACTGGGTGGTGGCCAGGAAGTGGGATAACCACAGCTTCTTCCTGCTGCGTCGCTGTTTTGTCACAACAGCGACAAAACCAAGGTGGTGGTGAAGAAGCTCAGCAACCATGGGGCCAGTGGCGAGACAGGGTGAGGAGCAGAGGTCCTTTTGGCAAAGCTCGAGTCTATTCCTGACTCCCAAAAGCATGAGGTCCCACCTCCTGCAGCCTCTAAACCCATGGAAACCACCCAACATTCTTTGCTGCTACAGCTGTGATGCACACCCCGCATGGGGATATCTCCAACCCATGGGGGGTTCTAACCTTGCTTTCTCTTCCAAGTTTCAGAGCTACTCGCTTCTCCAAGGTCATGGAATAAGGGAATGGTTCGGGTTAGAAGTCCATCCAGTTCCACCGCCCCTTGCCATGGGCAAGGACACCTCCCACTGGATCAGGGTGCTTCAAGCTCCATCCAGCCTGGCCTTGAACACCTCCTGGGATAAGGCATCTGCAACTTCTTGGACCAACCTGTGCCAGGGCCTCCCCCCTCACACAAGAATTCTGGGCTTAAAGGACACATGGGCTCTTCTGCCCCCAGAACTCACTGGGCAGTTCCCAAGGTGTTCTCTTGCATCCCAAGGTGGGAATCTGCCCAGGGAGGTGGTGGAGTCCCCATCCCCAGAGGGATTTAAAAGCCGGGCAGATGAGGTGCTCAAGGATCTGTTTCAGTAATGGACAGGGATGGCTGGACTTGATGATCTCAAAGGTATTTTCCAACCAGGATCTTCCATGATTCTAATCCTCTGATTGCAACTCCTGAGCGCTCATCAAAGGCCACCAAGGTTGCTCAAACACTTTATGCTCTCCCTAGGTGCCTCCTGGGAGGCCTTGTCTCAGGCACAGAGCACATAATCTCATTTCTAAGCTTTGCTTTTCTCATGTGAACAAGAAACATAAGGAGTCCATGCAGAGGGACCCGGACACCCTGGAGAAGTGGGGCTGTGTGACCTCATGAGGATCTACAAGGCCAAGTGCAAGGTCCTGCAACTGGATCAGGGCAACCCCTGGTATCAATACAGGATGGGGATGATGTGATTGAGAGCAGCCCTGAGAAGGACTTGGGGTGCTGGGGGGGAGAAGCTCCACATGAGCGGGCAATAAGGGGTTCTCCCCTTATTTTTGGGGTGGCCATCTCCATTCCATCCATCTTCTTGGTGACAGGGTCATACAATGAGTCAGAGAGCAACAGTGAGTCCATCCTAAAGCTGGAGGCACCTGAGGGACCAGAGCCACCACCAGCCCAAACCCAGGTAGAGGTTTTAAGGGGGGATGGAGAAGAACTTGTGGTTCCTGGTGGGTGAGAAGCCCAACGTGAGCCAGCAATGTGTGCTCCCAGCCCAGAAACCACCCGTGTCCTGGGCTGCATCCAGAGCAGTGGGAGCAGCAGGGCCAGGGAGGAGATTCTGCCCCTCTGCTCTGTTCTGGGGAGACCCCACCTGGAGTCCTGGGTGCAGGATTTGAGTCAGCCCAAAGAAGGAGCAGAAATCCCCTCGAGGTGATCACCTCAGATCTAATTAATGAGGTTAATTGTCTGCATGGAGATTAAAGGAGCTGGAGATCTAAAGGTCCACCCAGTCCAGCATCCTTCACACCCCCAGGGACAACCTGTGTCCCAAACCTACTTATTCCGTTCCTAACAAGATGCGGGGAACGCTTGATGAGGGTAAACCCAGAGGCCCTGGCAGCACCCCAGGACCAGGCGACTCTTCTGAGCAGATGACAAACCCACCCCTTGGACAGATGAGATTCACAGTGGGTGGAATAATTAACCCAGCCCAAAGGGGGTCTGAGTCAGCTTAAGAAAGGAGGGAATGAGGACCACAGGTTGCTCTAAAGTCTCCTCAGAGCCTTCTCCTCTCCAGGCTGAACAACCCCAATTCTCCCAGCCTGTCCTCACAGCAGAGAGGCTCCAGCCCTCACATCATCTCCGTGGCCTTCTCTGGATCCGCTCCAACAGTTCTATCTCCTTCTTCTGTTGGGGATTCCAGAACTGGACCCAGGACTGCAGGTGGGGTCTCCCCAGAGCAGAGCAGAGGGGCAGAATCCCCTCCCTGGCCCTGCTGCTCCCACTGCTTTGGATGCAGCCCAGGACAGGGGTGGTTTCTGGGCTGGGAGCGCACGCTGCTGGCTCATGTTGAGCTTCTCCCCCCCAGCACTCCAAGTCCTTCTCCTCAGGGCTGCTCCCAATCCATTCTCCATCCAGCCTGGATTCGTGCTTGGGGTTGTCCTGACCCAGGTGTAGGACCTTGCACTTGGCTTTGTTGAACCTCATGAGGTTCCCACAGCCCCATCTCTCCAGCTTGTTACTTTGAGCTTGTGACCTACCACCACCCCAGATAATTCTCTTCAGGGCTACTCCCACCAGTTCCTCAAAAAACAAAATAGGTGCAGCCTAAACCACTCAAAAAAAACCAACCAAGGCAGCAGCTCAAGACTAAAGACACTGGCTGCACAAAACCCATCTCCAAAACACATTTCAGTGTGGTTTCACATTTCAAACCATCTTCCAACCTCCCCTAGGCCAACTTCCCCACCTTCCCAACCAGATTTGCCTCCAAGGCAAGAGGAAAGGAATTTTCCCTGCCTGTTTTTAGCAGAACCTTGTTCCTCCTCCCAGAGAGGTTCCACATGCCCAGCTCAGCCCTCCACCCACAGCTGTCATCTCTGGGTGGTGAATCCAGACATCTGGAGCAGGAGCAGAGATGTGTGGGAGCTTTGCCTTGATGCAGCAGCTCCTCAGGCAGGAGGGAGGAGAAGAATCATGGAATCACCTGGTTAGAAAAAACTTTGAAATCAGCAAGTCCAGCTGTCCGTGTCCACTACTGAACCAGATCCCTGAGCACTTCATCTGCCCAGCTTTTAAACCACTCCAGCGATGGGGACTCCATCACATCCCTGGCAGTCTCTGTCAGGGCCCGAGAACCCTTTCAGTGAAGAAGTTTCTCCTGATATCCAATCTGAACCTGCCCTGGTGCAACTTGAGGCCATTTCCTCTCATCCCATCTCCTTTCACTTGGGAGAAGAGCCCAGCACCCACCTCACCACAACCTCCTCTCCAGGAGCTGCACAGAGCGATGAGGTCTCCCCTCAGCCTCCTCTTCTCCAGACTAAACAGCCCTCAGATGCTCCCACAACCCCTGTTCTCCAGACCCTTCCCCAGCTCCGATTTCTTCTCCACACGTGCTCCAGTCCCTCAAGATCCTTCTTGGAGTGAAGGCCTCAAAACTGAACCTAGGAGTCGAGGTGTGGTCTCCTCAATGGTTGCTGAGAAGGCACCAACACAGCCTCCAATTCCTAAGCCGTGTTCACCCCAGGCTGTTCCACATCGCCATGAGCAGCTCAGGATATTGTGAAGCTCATGGGCTTCAGTTAATCCCTTGCTGCCTCCATTCCTGATTTTGGCAATCCACATCTGCAGGACTGAAGAGAATTGAAGCCCAGCTTAAATTCTAAGATAGACTTAAGTGCTGTGGACAAGAGACAAGAATCTTAGAATGGTTTGGGTCAGAAGGGACCTCAAAACCAAGAAGGACCTTGAGGGGCTGAAGTGCATCTGGAGAAGGGAACGGAGCTGGGAAAGGAGGAACCAGCACCCAGAGGACACAGAGAAAGGGAAGAGGAGTTGGGAGCTCCTGATCAGGATCACAAAGTCTGTCTTCACGATGGGGTCAATTCCAGCCGCCAGGAATCTGCACTAGTCACCTGGAAATGGGACATTGGTGAGGTGGAATCAGCATAGAAACCAGGACAAGAAGAGCACAGGAAGGACATGGAGCTGCGAGAGCTGGAGCCCAGGCAAGACACGAGCTCCACCAGCATTGTAGAACCATGGAATCGCTAAGGTTGGACAAGACCTCTAAGCCTCTCCAGTCAAACCCCACCATGCCTGCTAAACCCCGTCCCCAAGTGTCCCAATTCCATGTTCTCCAGGGATGGAGACTCCACCACTGCCCTGCGAGGGCTTGACCATCCTTTCAGTAAACAAATGTTCTCTAATATCCAACCTAAACTTCCTGTGGTGCAAACTGAGGTCACCCCAAACCCCTGGAAGAAAGCGAAGCAAAGCTCCACACTATAGGACACCATCAACACATTTCTGCAGGGCCCTTCAAGTCCCTCAGGACACCACAAGGCCCTGCTCTGCCCTAGAGAAGGCAGAAGGTTTCCAAGTTGGGCATTGATGACACTAAAACACAGAGATAGACTCACATCAAACACTGGAAATTGGACAAGCCAGTTGTGTGGCACCACAAGGTCCACCAGAACCATCCCAACCTCTGTGCCAAGCAGCCCAGGTCCAGAACCATCAAGAGAACGATGCCACCACCTGGAGGAGAGCAGAAGACCTGCCCTGTTTGAGGCCACCACACCAGAGCCCCCCAGATAGCCTTCACCTCACCATTCCCCTCTCTCTCTGGACTCCAAGGACAAATCCGAGATGATCCCACCTCCATTCTGGAATACGAAGAAGAGAGGTTGAAGATCTCTGGCTTCATCCAGAAGCAGGAGAAGGCACTGAGAAGACCGATCACATGCTTGTAACTGCGCCAAGGACAGAAGAAGCGCTGAGAACAGCAAGGACAGGTTTGTCCCGCTGAGCCCCACGGTGAGGAGATCAAAGGAGAGCAGCTCCTAAAATCCAGCTGAACAGGTCAACCACAAGAACCTAGATCACCAGATGGTTCTCAAAGCACAAAGCCCGTTTCCCAACCCTTTGGTGTGAACTGGGGACATCATATTTAGCCTGCAGAAAAGGAGGATGAGAGCAGACCTCATCACTGTCTGCAACTGCTTGAAAGGAGGTTGTAGCGAGGTGGGTGCTGGGCTCTTCTGCCAAGTGACCAGATGAGAATAAACAGTCTCAAGTTGCACCAGGGCAGGTTCAGATTGGACATCAGGAAACAATTCTTCCCCAAAACGGTTCTCAGGCTCTGGCAGAGAGTGCCAGGGAGGTGATGGAGTTGCCATCCATGGAGGGGTTTAAAAGCCGGGCAGATGAGGTGCTCAGGGATCTGGTTCAGTCCTGGACAGGGACGGTTGGACTCGATCTCAAAGGTCTTCTCCAACCAAAGCATTCTATGATTCTACGGAGTTTAAGCAGCCCAAGTGCCCAAGAAGTTGTAAGAAAGTGAAGATGAGTGAGGGCAGCACCTCGACCAGCAGCAACTGACACCTTGACTGTGTCCACTCCGGGAGCCTCCTGCATCTGGAAGCTCAGGGAGAGGGAACTCCAGAAGATTTCCGAGCTGGACCCCAGGTGGGCATTGAACCACAGTATTTAATCAGCACAAACTTAGAATCATAAAATGGTTCAAGGTGGGAAAGACCTTTGAGATCACCAAATCTAACCACAAACCCAACACTGCAACTCCATCGCTGAACTTTGCCCATAAGCACCACATCCACATCTTTCAAACCCCTCCAGGGATTTGGACTCCACCACATCCCTGGCAGCCTCTGCCAGGGCCTGAGAAGACTTTCCGTGATGGAATTTCTCCTGATGTCCAATTTGACCCTGCCCTGGGGCAAACTGAGGCCATTTCCTCTCATCCCATCTCCTGTCCCTTGGAAGAAGAGCCCAGCACCCATCTCACCACAACCTCCTCTCCAGGAGCTGCAGACAGCGATGAGGTCTCCCCTCAGCCTCCTCCTCTCCAGACTAAACAGCCCCAGGGCCCTCAGACGCTCCCACAACCTCTCTTCTCCAGACCCTTCCCCAGATCCGATCCCTTCTCCGCATGTGCTACAGTCCCTCAAGGGCCTTCTGGGATTGAGGCACCCAAAATTGAACCCAGCACTCGAGGTGCGGCCTCCCCAGGGCCGAGTGCAGGGAGACGATCCTTTCCCTGCTCCTGCTGCCACCCCATGGCTGAGCCAAGCCAGGATGCTGGGGGCCTTCTTGCCCACCTGGGCCACTGCTGGCTCATGTTCAGCCACTGTTGACCAGCACCCCCAGGTCCTTCTCCTCCAGGCAGCTTTCCAGCCACTCTTCCCCAAGCCTGCAGCTGCGTGGGGTTGGTGTGGCCTAAGGGCAGGACCCGGCACTTGGCCTGGTAGAACCCCATCCCGTTGGTCTCAGGCCATGGACCCAGTCTGGCCAGGTCCCTCTGCAGAGCCTCCCTGACCTCCAGCAGATCCACACTCCCATCCAGCTTGGTGTCATCTGCAAAATGAGTGAAGGCACACTCGATACCCTCATCCAAATCACAGATGAAGAGACTGAACAGAGATGGACCCAACACCGAGCCCTGAGGACACCAGGATCCAACTGGATTTATCTCCATTTCCCGCCACTCTTGGGACCACTTCTACTCTCTTTATTTCATTTGAGCTCCGATTCCAGCCTTGCATTCACCACTCCCACACAGAATAGGTGTTTCCATACATCCAAAGTCACTCCAGATCATGCACAGTGCCAGGTGGGAACATCTGGAAATGTTCCTCTCAAGAGGAAACCGGAGGTGTCCCTGCCCATGGCAGAAGGGTTGGAACTGGATGGGCTTTGAGGTCCCTTGCAACCCAACCCATTCCATGGTTCTATGGTTCTATGAAAAGCCACCTCCAGGTGAACAATTCCTCTCCCACCTCATCCAGGTGGGGACATCGCAAGGTGACACCGGTGGCTTTAACTCTGTAGGAAGCCAAGGCGGCCACTCCAGGAGAAGAAAACTACTCAACATTGCCTGTTATCCCATTCACTTTCGACCAGAGGTTCAGCAGGAGACTCTACTGCCACCTTCTGAGCTCCCCATCACCGCAGGTGCCCCCAAAACCAATAGAAAGTGCCTTTTTCACCCCAAATAAGTCATCAAACTGAGGGAAAAGATCCTTTTTGCAACGGAAGAGCTACCCAGCCCTGCTTGGGCAGCGCTGCTCTCAACCATCCCATCTTAACCCCACCTCCTCCCCATCCCCACCTCTTCTCATCCCCGTCCCCATCCTGGACGCCACAACGAGGCTCCAGGTCCCTCCCAGGTGAGGCCTCCAGGTACCCCCAGATAAACCTCCACACTCCCGCAAGGGAAGCCCCAGGCCTCTCAACAAGGGAAGGCCCGGGCCCCACCCCTTCCCCTAAAGAAGCCACCAGTGTGTGTCCCCCCTTCAAGAAGCCTCCAGCCCCTGACTCCCACGGAGAGGCCTCCAGCACCGCCTTCCCCAAGGGAAGCCCCCAGGCCCCCCCCCAAAAGCCTCCAGGAGCCCCCAAGGAAGCTTCAAACACCACCCCCCCAGGGAGGCCTCCAGAGCCCCCTATGGAAGCCCCAGGCCCCCCCTCACCTTCTTGCCCTTCTTGCCCTCCTCCTCCATGTCCCCAGCGGCGGCGACAGCGGCGGCCCCGGCCCCCCCCGGGGCATCCCCGCAGCGGTCCCAGCGGCCCCGGCTGCCGCTCCCTCAGGGCCCCCCCAAGCCCAGAGCCGCCCCCTCCCCCCCTCCCTTCACTCAGCGCCGCCCCGAACTCTCCCTCCTCGCCACCATCTTGGGGCGGTGGCAGGTCCCGGCGGGCACCGCGCGCTGCGATGACGTCACCAAACTGTGTCCGCCCCCTCCCTGTGAGCCCCGCCCCGCTCGCTGATGATTGGCTGTGTACATCTGTCTGGCCACGCCTACCCGCACCCGTGCCCACCCCCGGCCAGCCCCGCGCAGTTCCCCGCCAATGAGCCCCGCCTGCTCGCTGCTGATTGGCTGAGAACGCATGTCTGACCACGCCGCTCTCCCCGCACGGTCCCTGCGAGTCCCGCCCGCCACCGCTGATTGGCTGAATCCCTCTACCTGGCCACGCCCCCAGCCCCGATGTCATCGCCCTCGCGAAGCCCCCAGCCCCACGAGCCCCGCCCCCCGATGCTGATTCGCAATTCGCAAACCCCACGCCCACCGCCCTTGGCCACTCCCGAAGGTCTCTCTCTCCGCCCCCACCTCGCCCGCTCGGTGCTGATTGGCTGCGCCCTCCCGCCTAGCTCTGCCCCTCGCGCTGGACCCGGCCCTTCCCCGTCGCGTACGTCCTTAGGCATGGCGGTTGCCGGGGCGCGGTGAGTTGCGGTTTGGTTGAATCCGACGCCATCCGCGGGGGAGGCGGCTCCTTCGGGGCCGGGAAGAGCGGGGAGACGGGAGAGGCCGCCACTGGGGGAGGGGAGTCATTGGGAGGAGTGGGGGTCACTGGACTTGCGGTCACTGGGAGGATTTGGGGTCATTGAGGGGGCGGTGTCACTGGGGGAGGGGACTGAGAGGAGTGGGGGTTACTGGGCGGGGAGTGGGGGGCACTAGGAAGGGAGTTGAGGGTCACTGGGAGGGGAGGCCACTGGGAGGGAGTGGGGGTCACTGGGCTAGGGATCACTGGGAGGGGAGTAGGGGTCACTGGGAGGGAGTGGGGTGCACTGTCCCCCCTCAGCAAGGCTTCCAGCAGGTGGGGCCTGGCGTGGCCGCCACCATTCCTGCAGCACTTGCCACAGCATCTCCGGGACCGTTTGAGGCCTCTCCCTGCACTCACGGGGAGGGGTTATGGACATCCCAGACACCCCTGTGGGTGACAGGACCTGGGAGGACCACAGGGAACCCCACGGCCTTGGGACAGAGCCTGGACGGTGCCACTGAAAGCCTTCCTTCCCTCTCTGGTTGCAGGTTTCTGCGCTGAGGAACCAGAGGCACGTGAGAACCCATCAGGAATAAGATGTGGGAAGCCACCAGGAGCGGCTGTGGTGGTTGTGTCCACACTCTCCCATGAAGGTCATTAGCCAAATCCTGGCTAATTAGTTCTGCCACCTCTCTTTAACCACCAAACAGGTCTCTTTTCTCCCCAGGGCTCAATGTGTTCAATCTCTTCATCCATGATCTGGATGAGGGGATCAAGTGCTCCCTCACTCAGGTTGGAGATGACACCAAGCTGGGTGGGAGTGTGGATCTGCTGGAGGTCAGGGAGGCTCTGCAGAGGGACCTGGCCAGGCTGGGTCCGTGGGCTGAGACCAACGGGATGGGGTTCTACCAGGCCAGGTGCCAGGTCCTGCCCTGGGCCACACCAACCCCACGCAGCTGCAGGCTTGGGGAAGAGTGGCTGGAAAGCTGCCTGGAGGAGAAGGACCTGGGGGTGTTGGTTGCCAGTGGCTGAACGTGAGCCAGCAGTGGCCCAGGTGGGCAAGAAGGCCCCCAGCATCCTGGCTTGGCTCAGCCATGGGGTGGCAGCAGGAGCAGGGAAAGGGTTGTCCCCCTGCACTCGGCACTGGGGAGGCCACACCTCGAGTGCTGGGTTCAGTTTTGGGCCCCTCGCTCCAAGAAGGATCTTGAGGGGCTGGAGCACCTGCGGAGAAGGGATCGGAGCTGGGGAAGGGGCTGGAGAACAGGGGTTGTGGGAACGGCTGAGGGCCTTGAGGCTGTTTAGTCTGGAGAAGAGGAGGCTGAGGGGAGACTTCATTGCTCTCTCCAAGGAGAAAGGAGGTTGTGGTGAGGTGGCTCTTCTCCCAAGGGACAGGAGATGGGACGAGAGGAAATGGCCTCAAGTTGCACCAAGGCAGGGTCAGATTGGACATCAGCGGAAGTTTCTTCACGGAAGGGGTTCTGAGGCCCTGGCAGAGGCTGCCAGGGAGGTGGTAGAGTCTCCATCCCTGGAGGGGTTTAAAAGCTGGGCAGATGAGGAGCTCAGGGATCTGGTTCAGTAGTGGACAGGGACGGCTCAACATCAGGATCTCAAAAGTCTTTTCCATCCAGGTTATTCTGTGAGGATCTCGGTTTCTGCAGGGTCCTCGACAGCAATGGATGTCCCTGGGCCTGGGGGAATCAGGTCATGGAGGCTCCAGGGGTTTTGAAGGAGAGTGGGGGTCACTGATGTTACTTGAGGTCCCCACCCCCAGCAAGGCTTCCAGCAGGTGGGGCCTGGCATGGCCACCACCGTTCCTGCAGCACTTGCCACAGCATCTCCGGGACCGTTTGAGGCCTCTCCCTGCACTCACGGGGAGGGGTTATGGACATCCCAGACAACCCCAACCCACCAACTGGGTCTTTTGGGGCTGGAATCCCACCAAGAGCCGTGGCTCAGGGCTGTGCAGGCATTGGGTTATGCTCCTACCAACATGGGGTGGGTCCAGGTGACACTGGGGACACCTCAGGGCACAGCCCAGGCAGTGCCGGTGTGGCTGAGAACATTCCTTCCCTCTCTGGTTGCAGGTTCCTGCACTAAGGAACCAGAGGAACATGGGAAGCCACCAGGATGAAGGAGGCGTAGAAAGCCACCAGGGTTGAGGAGACTTAGGAGGCCACCAGGAGCGAGGACACATGGTAGGAATGTTGGGGTTGTCCTGTGCAGGGACAGTTGTACTCGATGGTCCTTGTTGGGTCCCTTCCATCTCAGGTCACTCTGTGGTTCAATAACACCAAAGATAGAACCAGGAACCACCACGCCATGGATGGCCACCAATGCCAAAGTCCCTCTGTTGGCCGTTGCCATCTCCACCATCACCCAGACTGGTTCCATTTCCATCCACCGTCGAAACAACTCTCCAAGAATGAAAGGTCCTCAATGTTCTGTCCAAGGCCACAAACCAAGGGTCCACTTGTATCTCCAACTCTTCAGCTCCCAAAGAAGGACAAAAACCTGCCACACTTTCTCCTTGTGCTCCTCAAACCTTGCCCTGATGGGACCTGGACAGGAGCTTCAACCTCCAGCGTGGAACAAAGTGATCAGCCAAGC
This sequence comes from Neomorphus geoffroyi, assembly GCA_033558235.1. Lineage (NCBI taxonomy): Eukaryota > Metazoa > Chordata > Aves > Cuculiformes > Neomorphidae > Neomorphus > Neomorphus geoffroyi. The sequence goes on from JAUMJM010000052.1 coordinate 8,109,872, forward strand.
TTTGTGGAGAACACAAGGTTCACTTTGATCAAAAACTCGACGTTGGGCACCACCACGGTGGAGAGTAAAGAGGTGGTGGCCAGCTGGGTTCCAGCCTGGTCTTCACCCAGTTGCAGAAGGTACAAAGCCTTTCAGTTCTTCCATGGGGTCTTCATGTCCTCAGAATTCATCACTGACTCATAGAACCATGGTTTGGGTTGGAAGGGACCTCAGAGCCCATCCAGTTCCACACCCTGCCATGGGCAGGGACACCTCCCACTGGGTCAGGTTCCTCCAAGCCCCAAACCAGGACACTGACCCCATATAACTCCAACCATAACTCCTGGTCACCCCTCACTCCTGTTGTCCCTTCTCCCACACTGCTGACCAGAACCAACCTGGTGAGGCTTCCCCGTGTCCTCCAGGTGGGCCTGGAGAACCTCAGCAAGGCTTCCAGCAGGTGGGGCCTGGCGTGGCCACCACCGTTCCTGCAGCGCTTGCCACAGCATCTCTGGGACCGTTTGAGGCCTCTCCCTGCACTCACGGGGAGGGGTTATGGGACATCCCGGACAACCCCAACCCATCAACTGGGTCTCTTGGGGCTGGAATCCCACCAGGAGCTGTGGCGCAGGGCTGTGCAGGCTCCTACCAACACGGGGTGGGTCTAGGTGACACCGGGGACACCTCAGGGCAGAACCTGGGCGGTGCTGGTGCCGCTGAGAACATTCCTTCCATCTCTGGTTGCAGGTTCCTGCGCTGAGGAACCAGAGGAGCATGGGAAGCCACCAGGATGGAGGAGACATAGGAGGCCACCAAGGTTAGGAAGATGTAGTCACCAGGAGCAAGGAGCTGGTGTCCATGCTCTCCCAATCCTGTCTAATTACCTCAGCCACCTCTTCGACCATCAACCAGGTCTCTTGGGGTTGGGAACCATTTGTTGATTCAAAAGGGGAACTGAGAATACTGGTGGGCAGTGGTTTGCTGGGAGAAGCTGGAGTGGAACCATGATGAGGTGCTTCAGGTGGACAATTCCAGAGAGGAGTTGTTCCCCACCTCATTAGCGCCGTGATCCTCATTTCCCTAATGATGTCCTCCCTTCTTTTCCAGATGGATCCTGGATCTCCTCATCGATGGTCCTTGACTTGGCCTTCCCAGTGTTCCCAATGTTGAACTGGGGATACTGGGATGGGAGTGGGTGTTGGCAGCATCTTAATAAACTGATTTCCTGGTGGGATTTTGGTCACATGGTGGTCATGGAGAAGGGGATGTGGAGATGCATTTAGGGACGTGGTCATGGGGACATGGAGATATGTTTGAGGACATTGGGACAGTTTTTGAGACCTGGTAATGGAGAAGTGGAGATGGGTTTGGGGATGGGGGGATGGGTTTGGGGACGCTGAGATGCGTTTGAGGATGTTGGAATGGATTTGGGAAATGGGTTTGGAAATGAGTGATGAGGTGGGTTTGGAGACATTGGGATGGATATGGGGACGTGGAGATGGGTTTGAGGACCTGGTGATGGGGTCGTGGGGATGGCGACAATTGATGGGTTTGGGAATGTGGCCTCCAGCCATGATGTGGTCACCATGGTGTCCAGTCATCCCAGCCAGGTGCTGGAATGACACTGGAAGGACACCCTGAAACCATAACAAAAGGACAGGTATGGTGGCTTCAGCCCAACGGTGTCCACCCCACATGTCCCTCACCCACTTTGCCATGGGGTTGGTGATGGCCAGTGTTGACGCTGAGGTCAATGTAGATGCTGAGGTCAACATCAGTGCTGAGGTCAATGGTTGAGGTCATTGTCAATGCTGAGGTCAAGGTCAGCTCTGAGGTTAATGCTGAGGTCAATGCCAGCATTAAGGTCAACGTCAACGTTGAGGTCATTGTCAATGATGAAGTCAATGCTTTGGTCAACAACGTTTTAGGTCAACCCTTTGGTCAATGTCAAGGACGAGGTCAGCATTGAGGTCAACATCAACACTGTGGGTGTGGGACCAGGTCCCCAACCCCCACCTCTGGGTGTCCCCACCCCGTTGTCACCCCATGGGAGGGGACGGTGACAACGAGGTCCTCCCCACGCCTGCGTCGCCACAGCCGTTGGTGCAGGAAGAGGAAGCAGGCACCGCGAATGGCGGAACCCGAGGGGGCCCTGTTGGGCAAAGCCGACTTCGTCCTCCTGGACGAGGTCACCATGGAGCAGTTCCTGGCCAACCTGCGTCTGCGGTACAGGGGGACATGGGGGGTGGAGAGGGGGATGCCCCAAGGGGCAACCTTGGAACCCCAAGGGGCTACCTTGGGACCATGAAATACCACCATGGGTGATGGAGCTTCTGGTGACGTTGGGAGGAACCTTCAGGACCTGGGATGGGGGCTCCTCCAAACGGGGAGCAACTGGGATGGGGACATCACCAAACTGGGAGCAACTGGAATGGGGCCATCACCAAACTGGGGGGGACTAGGATGGGGATGCCTCCAAACTGGGGTGAACTGGGAGCCCAAGAGCTGGGATGGGGGCATCAGCTTGGAGGGCAACTGGGATGGGGGCATGTCCAAATGGGGGACAACTGGGATGGGGGTGCGTCCAAAATGGGGGTGATTGGGATGGGGGCACCTCCAAACTGGGCAAGCTGGGGGGCAACTGAGAGGTGTCCCCTCCACATTTCCTGCCCCTCCCAGGGCCCTGCAGGAAGAGCTGCTGCCCCACAGCTCAGCACCCGCCAGGGTGCCATCCTGCCCCACAACTCAGCACCATCCTGCCCCACAGCTCAGCACCCCCCAGGGTGCCATCCTGCTCCACAGCTCAGCACCACCCTGGGCACCCCGCCCCAGCCCAGCACCGCCCCACCCCACAGGAAGGCACTCACAGGATACACATCCTGCCCCATGGCTCGCGCCCGGCAGGGGGGCACCACACCCCATAGCTCAGCACCCTGCAGGATGCCCCTCAGCCCCACAAGTCAGCACCCCACAGGATGCCCACAGCCCCTCAGCCCACCCCATAGCTCAGCACCCTATAGGGTGCCACTCCACCCCATGGTCCAGCACCATCCTGCCCCACAGCTCAGCACCAAACAGGGTGCCATCCCACCCCATGGCACAGCACCATCCTGCCCCACAGCTCAGCACCAAACAGGGTGCCATCCCACCCTATGGCACAGCACCATCCTGCCCCATAGCTCAGCACCTCACAGGGTGCCACCTCACCCCATGGCACAGCACCATCCTGCCCCATAAAGCAGCACCCCACAGGGTGTCATCCTGCCCCATAGCTCAACGCCCCACAGGATGCCCCACAGCCCACCACATAGCTCAGCACCCTGCAAGGTGCCACTCTGCCCTATGGCTCAGAATCCCACAGGGTGTGCATCCTGCCCCACCACCCAGTGCCCCACATGATGCCCCCCAGCCCACCCCACCAACCAGCACCTCCCAGGATGCCCCCCAGCCCCATCCCACCACTCAGCACCCCACAGAACAGCCTCCCAGCCCCACACCCCACCCCACAGCCACCCCTCTACACAGGTTCTCGCAGGGCCACATCTACACCTACATTGGGGAGGTAGTGGTGGCCATGAACCCGTACCGGGCGCTGGCGCTGTACGACGCATCTGTCATTGAGCGCTACCGTGGCCGCGAGCTCTACGAGCGCCCACCACACCTCTTTGCCTTGGCCGACGCCGCCTACAAAGCTATGAAGCGCCGCGCCAAGGACACCTGCATCGTCATCTCCGGTAGGAGCTGGCTGGTGGCCCATGGTCATAGGGATGGTGTTGGGTCAGCAGGCATGCCCCATGGCTGTGGGGTGGTCTTGGGATGCCCCATTTCCATAGAGATGGTGTGGGGTGACCTTGGGTGCCACATGGGCCTGTGAGGTGGTCCTGGGGTCCCTTGTGTCCATAGAGATCATGTGGGGTCACCAGGGTTGCCACATGCCCATAGGGATGGTGAGGGGTGACCAGGGGTGTCCCATGGCTATAAGGATGGTCTGGGGTTACCAGGGGTGCCCTGTGCTCGTGAGATGGTCCTGGGGTGCCCGAAGTCCTTAGAGATGGTCTGGAGTGCTCAGGAGTGCCCCATGGGCCTGTGGGGTGGCCCTGGGTTGCCTCACGCCCATAGGGGTGGTGTTGGGTCACCAGGGCTGCCCCATGTTGGGGCTGGTTGTGGTTTTTTGGGTGGGCAGATGGGTTGGTGGCACCTTTGGGTGGATTCCTTCACCCAACCATCGGTCTCCGTGCCAGGTGAGAGTGGGGCAGGCAAGACGGAGGCCAGCAAGTACATCATGCAGTACATCGCTGCCATCACCAACCCCTCCCAGCGTGCGGAGGTGGAGAGGTGGGTCCAGGGTGGGAGGGATGGGACACGGACCCACCAGCCTGGGGTGAGAGGGAAGCTGTGGTGACCATGTCTATGGGATGAGAGTGGGAGGATCACGTGTTCCATGTCCTGGAACCATAGGGATGGTCTGGGGTGACCTTGGGTTCCACATGGCCATAGGGATGGCCTGGGATGATCCATGCTCATAGAGATGATGTGGGGTGACTTTGGGTGCCCCATGGGTCCATGGGATGGTTCTGGGGTGCCCCATATCCATACAGATGGTGTTGAGTGACCAGGGGTGGCCCATGGCTGTGGGGTGACCTTGGGTGCCCCATGGCTGTGGAGTGGTCCTGGGATGCCCCATGTCCATAGGGAAGGGTCATCTTTCCCTGTGTGGTGTGACCAGGGGTGCCCCATGTCCATAGGGACGGTGTGGGGTGACCAGGGGTGCCCCATGGTCATAGGAATGGTACGGGGTTACCTAGGGTGCCTCATGCTCAGGGGTGGCCATGGGGTGCCACAAGTGCATAGCAAAGGTGTGGAGGGACCAGGTGTGAGCTCCCCACACCATCTCAGGCACCCCCAGGCGCTGCAGGAGAACCCCATGGTCGGGTGGGGTGAGAGTCCATCAGTGGGGCTGCAGACGTGCTGTGCCATGCCATGCCACCCCACCCAGGGTGAAGAACATCCTGCTGAAGTCCAACTGTGTCCTGGAAGCCTTCGGCAATGCCAAGACCAACCGTAACGACAACTCCAGTCGCTTCGGCAAATACATGGACATCAACTTCGACTTCAAGGGTGACCCCACTGGTGGCCACATCCACAACTACCTCCTGGAGAAGGTGTGGTGCCACGGGGCGTGGGCTGGTGGGGGCTGGTCCAGTGCAGGTGCCACCTGGCACCCACCACCTGCTCCCTCTTGCAGTCCCGAGTCCTCCAGCAGCAGCCAGGAGAGAGGAACTTCCATGCCTTCTACCAGGTGAGCGGTGGGGTGGGATGCGATGCGATGCGATGCGATGCGATGCGATGCGATGCGATGCGATGCGATGCGATGCGATGCGATGCGATGCAGTAGGAACTGTGGGATGAGTGGGTTAGGATGGATGGGATGAGAAGACGGGATGGATGGGATGGGACAGGATGGGATGGTCATGGGATAGATAAGACGGGATGGACAGGATGGGATGGGCATAGGATGGATGAGATGAGATGAGATGAGATGAGATGAGATGAGATGAGATGAGATGAGATGAGATGAGATGAGATGAGATGAGATGAGATGGGATGGATGGGAAGGGGATGGATAAGATGGTGGATGTGAAGGGGACAGGACGGGATGGGACAAGGCGGTATGGGATGGGACAAGGCGGTATGGGATGGGACAGAACTGGATGAGAAAGTTGGGATGAGGTGATTGAGATGGAGTGGATGGGATGGGGATGGATGGGATGGGATGGGATGGGGATGGATAAGATGGGATGGGATGGGATGGGATGGGATGGGATGGGATGGGATGGGATGGGGATGGATAAGATGGGATGGGATGGGTTGGGATGGGGATGGATAAGAAGGGTGGGTGGGAAGAGGATGGGATGGGTAAGACAGGATATGGGATGAGAAGGTTGGGATGAGTTGGTTGAGATAGAGTGGATGGGATAGGATGGGGACGGATAAGATGGGATGGATGGGATGAGGTGGAACAGGTCAGTCAGGATGGGTTAGGTTGGGCCAGGACAGGATGTGACAGGCCAGGAGGACCCCAACCTTGGTGTTCAACCCCTGGTGACGCCGACACCTCCTGCTCCACAGCTTCTGCTGGGTGCCCCGGAGGAGCTGCTGGCCTCGCTGCGTCTCTGCCGTGACCCCCGTGCCTACGGCTTCACGCGGGAGGGCTCCATGGGCGGCGTGAGTGGGGCTGGGGTAGCTTTGGGGAGGACAGGGGAGGTCCCAGGCCTTCATGTGCCACCCCCATATTGGTCCCCAGGCCCACGGGGACGACGCATGTGGGTACCGGGCAGTGGAGGAGGCCATGGGCGTCATCGGGTTCTCCACGGAGGAGATGGGCTCTGTGCGCCGCATCCTGGCCACCATCCTACATTTGGTGAGACCCCCCAGTATGGCCCCACGCCGCCCAGTATAGACCAGTGAAAACCAGCACGGCCCTGGGTAGACCAGTCTGGCCTCTCTACACCAGTATGGTCCCTTCTGCACCAGTATGGTCCCCTCTGCGCCAGTATGGCGCCCCCACACCATTACACCACCCCCCCAGTAAAGACCAGTTCAAACCAGTACAGCCCCACAGAAACCAGTGCAGCCCAATGCAGACCAGTATGGCCAAATGCAAAGCAGTATGGCCCAACACAAACCAGTATGGCCCAGCACAGCCCAACACAAACCAGTAGAGCCCAACACAAAGAGGTATGGCCCAACACTGCCCAATGCAGACCAGTAGAGCCCAACACAAACCAGTATGACCCAGTAGAGCCCAACACAAATCAGTATAGCCCAGTAGAGCCCAACAAAACCCAGTACAGTCCTGTATGGCCCAGTCCATGGTGTGGGAGCAGCCAGTGCTGGGACCCTCCAGCCCCTTTCTGGGGGCTCCTGGTTGTCCCCTGCCCCTCATTTCCCAATGTGGTGGGGCCACCCCAGGGCAACATCCAGTTTGTAGCGGAGGGCGAGACAGCAGCGGTGGAGGACGAGTCTCAAGTCTTGACGTTGGCCAACCTGACATCCACTACGCCCGACCACCTGCGTCGGGCTCTGCTGGCCCGCACGGTGGCCACCGGTGGTGGAGAACTCATCGAGAAGGGCCACAGCCCCAAGGAGGCCACCTATGCCCGGGACGCCTGTGCCAAGGTAGGGATGGGACATAGGGTGATAAGGTCCTCAGCAGCATCCTTTGGTTGGTTGCCCACCATCCTGGGTGTCTCCAGGCCATCTACGAGCGGCTGTTCTGCTGGATCGTGGGGCGCATCAATGCCAGCATTGCCACCCGCGGCTACGACGCCCGCTTGCACGGCAAGAGCACGGTCATCGGTGTCCTTGACATCTACGGCTTTGAGATCTTTGACACCAACAGGTGACCTGGCCCAAGAGGGGGGAGGGAAACATGGAGAGATGGGACCTGGGAGGGGCTGGAGATGGGAAGTGACAGGAGGACGCTTGGGAGGGACTGGATGGAGCTTGGAGCACCCTGATCCACTGGGAGGTGTTGCTGCCCTTGGCATGGGGGTTGGAACTGGATGGGCTTTGAGGTCCCTTCCAACACAAACCATTCCATGGTTCCATGATTCTAACTTGACGCCAACCAGAAACCCCAGATCCCATCCCTGGAGATGTTCAAGGCCAGGTTGGATGGGGCTTGGAGCCCCCTGACCCAGTTGGAGGTGTCCCTGCCCATTGTGGGGTTGGAACTGGATGGGCTTTGAGGTCCCTTCCATGGTTCCATGACACCTGTGGGTGGGGAGATGTGTGGGGAGAACGGGGTCCCAGGAAGGGCACATGGAGGGGACAGGGCTTGGGAAGGACACACAGGAGGGGAGGACATCCAAGGGACACATGGAGGGACAGGACCGGGAAGGAGATGTGAAGTTGGGGTTTGTGAGGGACACATGGAAGAAGGAGGATGCTCAATGGACACATGGAAAGGACAAGGCTTGGGAGGGACACATGGAGGGGATGGGACCCAGGATGGACACAAGGACAGAACAGGACCCAGTAGAAACATGGAGGGACAGGACCATGAGGGATGTGTTTGGATTCAATGATCTTAAAGGTCTTTTCCAACCTTAATGATTCCATGATTCTATGACACATGGAGTGGATGGGAACCAGGAGAGACAGGACCACGAGGAACACATGGAGGTGACAGGACCAGCATGGAGATATGGAGGGGCTGGGATTTGTGAGTGACACACAGGAGGAGGAGGATGCTCAAGGGGCACGTGGAGAGTACAGGGCTTGGGAGGGACGCATGGAGGGGATGGGACCCAGGAGAGATAAGTCCACAAGGGACACATGGAGGTGACAGGACCATGAGGAACACATGGAGGTGACAAGACCAGCAAGGAGATGTGGAGAAGTTGGGTTTGTGAGAGACACATAGAAGGAGGAGGATGCTCAATGGACACGTGGAAGGGATGGAACCTATGGTGGACACATGGAAGGAACGAGACCCAGGAGAGACGTGGAGGGACAGGACCACGAGGGACATCTGGAGGTGACAGGACCCAGGAGGGCCAAGACCAGGAGGTCCCCAGCGTGGTCATGTATGGGAGGACAGGGTGTGTAGGAGGGGTGGAGCTGGGTCTCATGGCCACCCTGACTTCCTGCCCACAGCTTCGAGCAGTTCTGCATCAACTACTGCAACGAGAAGCTGCAGCAGCTCTTCATCGAACTGGTCCTGAGGCAGGAGCAGGCGGAGTACGAGCGCGAGGGCATCGCCTGGCAGAGTGTGAGGGACACGGGGCACGGGGGGCATCACCAGGAGAGTGTGAGGGACATGGGGACATGGGGGGACGAGGCGCATTTTCTGTAGAGCATACGGGGACTTGGGGGAACATGGGTGCATGTGGCTGGCATCACCTGGCAGAGCATGAGGGACACGGGGACACAGGGACATGGGAACAGGGGACAAGGAGCATCACCTGTAGAGCATGAGAGGACATGGGGGCATCACCTGTGGACTGTGAGTGACACAGGGACATGGGGACACGGGGGCAGGGGGCATCACCAGCAGAGTGTGAGGGACACAAGGACACAGGCACATGGGGGCATCACCTGGCAGAGCATGGGGACAAGGGGCCATGGAGAGGATATGGGGGACATCACTTGGCAGAGCATGAGGGGCATGGGGGGAGCATGGAGGTGTCACCTGGCAGAGCTCTGGGGACAGGTGAACATCAAGGGGACATGGGCAACATCACCTGGCAGAGCTTTGGGGACAGTGGGACATGGGTGGCATCACCTAGCAGAGCACGGAGGGCTTAGAAGGGTCATGGAGGAGGTGGTGGATATGGCCTGGTAGAGCATTAAGACCAAGGTGAGGGACAACGAGGGTACATGGGGACATCACCGGGCAGAGCATGGTGGGGACATGGAGGGGACATGGACACCATCACCTGGCATGGCCAGATGTGGGTCATGTGGGGGCAAATAGTGGTGCCTGGGTGGAACAGCTGGAGATGCCCACTCCATGACCGCCCACCAGATCGAGTACTTCAGCAATGAGCCCATTGTGGAGCTGGTGGAACAACCTCACCGTGGCATCTTGGCGCTGCTGGACGAGGCCTGCTTGGCTGTGGGCACCATCACTGACGCCCTCTTCCTCACCTCCATGGACACCCGGCTCTGCCACCACCCCCACTACACCAGCCGCAAGGTTCTTCTTGGAGGAGTTTGGGGGAGCAGGGTGGGCCATGGGGTGGAGACTGAGACCTCCTTGCTCTCCAGCTTTGCCCCACGGACAAGACCATGGAGTTCAACCGGGACTTCCGCATCAAGCACTACGCTGGAGATGTCACGTGAGGGGATGCTGGGCAGATGCAGGGGGACCATAGTGGGCTGTGGGTGTCATCAGGTGGCCATGGGGCTCCATGGAGGACTTTGGGATGGCTTGAAGAACCACCAGGGGCCATTTGGGACCAGGGGGTCATAGGTGTTCTTGGGGATCTATGGTTGACCATGAGGCCCTGGAGAACCATGGAGGACCATGCAGGGAGATCTGGAAGGACTGTGGGAGGTGGTTTGGGCTGATGCGGGACCACTGGGCTGTGGGGAACCATGGGCCACTGGCAGGTGGACAGTTGTGAGCATGGGAGTTTGGGTGGCCCTGGGAGACCATGGACATCATGAGTGGCCTTGAGGTCATGGGAGGCCATGGAGAACCATGGTGGGCCATGGGTGGCCTTGAGGAACTTTGGGACCATGGAGAACCAATAGGGGCAACTGGGAGACTATGGGGCAGCCTTGGTTGACCATGGGGCTTTGAGGGGACCTGTTTAGGACCGTGATGGTCCATGGGGTCTGGGAGGTCCCTGGGAGGTGCAGCAGGACGGGCTCTGTAGGATGTGCCATGCCCTGGGGATAGTGGGGACAGGGTCAGGGGACATGGCTGAAGCCCACAGCACCTTGGCCTCCATGGGTGTCCCTGCGGACACCTTCAGGGCCACAGATCACCTCTGCATGGAGCTGGGTGACCCCTGCAGCCCCTGTCCCACCATGAGGAGGAAGGGTTGCCCAGATGCCTGGGTCCTTCAAACTGAAGCTCCCACCACACCCCAACACCTGGGGTGGGACGTGGGACATGGGATAGAGCATGGGACACAGCACAAGGTGGGATGGGGTCATCAGATGGAGCATGGGACATGGGATGGTGTGCGACATGGGATGGAGCATGGGACATGAGATGGTGAGGAACATGGGACCATGTGGGACATAGGATGGAACCTGGGACATGGCTTGAGGTGGGATAGGGTCATCAGATGGAGCAGGGGACATAGGTTGGTGAGGGAGATGGGATGGTGATGGACATGGGATGGTGAAGGACATTGGATGGTGAGGGACATGGGGTGGAGCATGGGACATGGCGTGAGGTGGGACATGGCACCTCAGGGTTCCTGGTGGATCCCTCAACACGGTGTCCACCTCCCTCAGGTACTCGGTGGAAGGATTTCTGGACAAGAACAAGGACACGCTCTTCCAGGACTTCAAAAGGCTCTTCTACAATAGGTTGGGGACACAGGGAACACAGCTGGGGGGTGGTAGCACAGCCATTGGCGCGTGGTGCTACCAACTCCATGCTGACTCTGTCCCCAGTGCGGACCCCGTCCTGCAAGCCATGTGGCCTGACGGCGAGCAGAGCATCACCGAGGTCACCAAGCGGCCGCTGACCACTGGGACGCTCTTCAAGAACTCCATCGTGGCCCTGGTGGAGAACCTGGCCTCCAAGGTAGGGGGTGAGGGACAGCAGGGCACGTCCCCATGGCAGCTGAGCATGGTCTCAACACAACTTGATGTGACCCCAGCCCAACCTGATGTGTCTCCATGGCACCTGGGCACATCCCCAACCCATCTTGATGTGTCTTCAACCCAACCTGGTGTGTCCCCATGCCAGCTGAGCATGTCCTCATGCCAGCCTGGTGTGTCCCCAAGCCATCCAAGATGCCCCTTAGCCAGCCCAGCCTGTCCTCAAGCCACTGAGCCCTACTGTCCCCATGCCACCCATCCCCAGTGCAATCCCACCTGGAAACCCCAAGCCCAGGATGCCTGTGGGCTCGGTGCCACTTGCAGGTGCCACCATGGTGCCGTCCCCTCCCTGTCATGGAACCATGGAATAGGTTGGTTTGGAAGGGACCTCAAAGCCCATCTAATTCCAACCCCTGCCATGGGCAGGAACACCTCCCACTGGATCGGGGGCCTCAAAGCCCCATCCAACCTGGCCTTGGACACCTCCAAGGATGGGGCAGCCACCACTTCCCTAAGCAACTTAGCCAGGGCCTCCCCACCCTCATTGAGAAGAATTTCTTCCTAAGATCTCATCTAAATCTCCCCTCTTCCAGCTTCAAACTGTTCCCCTTGTCCTGTCATGGAACCACTTGGTTGGAAAAGACCTTTGAGAACATCAAGTCCAACCATACCTGTCCACTACTGAACCAGATCCCCACCCTCCCTGATCAAGACCCCCTCCCCAGCTTTCCTGGAGCCCCCTTCAGTCCTGGGAGCTGCTCTAATGTCTCCCCAGAGCCTTCTCTGGGTTGACCAACCCCAACTCTCCCACCGTGTCCTCCATGCAGGAGCCCTACTACGTGCGCTGCATCAAACCTAATGACCAGAAGTCACCGACGCTCTTCGATGAGGAACGCTGTCGCCACCAAGTCTCCTACTTGGGCCTCCTGGAGAACGTCCGGGTGCGCCGTGCCGGCTTTGCCTACCGCCAACCCTACCACCACTTCCTCCTGAGGTACAGCCCGTGCCCCACCAGGACTTCCACCCCACCCTGTGCCACCTCACCCCACCCTGTTCCCCAGGTACAAGATGACCTGTGAGTACACGTGGCCCAACCACCTTATGGCCAGCGACCAGGAGGCCACACAAGCCCTCATGGAGCAGCATGGCTTCCAAGATGACGTGGCTTATGGTCACACCAAGGTCTTCATCCGCACGCCCCGCACCCTCTTCTGCCTCGAGCAGGAGCGGGCGCAGCTCATCCCCATCATCGTCCTCCTGCTGCAGAAGGTGGGCATGCGTGGCACGACCCATGGTTTCAGCTCCACCAGGGTGATGCGGGGGTGGGGGCACACCTTGGTGGTCCATCGTGGTGCTGGCAGAGCAAGGGGACAATGCATGGGGTGGGATGTGGGGCATCGGATGGAGCAAGGGACGTGGCATGGGGTGAGTGGTTGATCCACAGTGGGATCCATAAGGCAATGCCCACCATGACCAGGTGGGATCTGTGGGGCAGTGCCCACCATGACCAGACAGGATCCGTGGGCCAGCTCCCACCATGACCACCAATATTCCTTAGGCCTGGCGTGGTGCCCTGGCACGCCGGCGCTGCCGTCACCTGCGCGCTGCCTACACCATCATGGCCCACTACAAGCGGCACAAGGTGAGGTCCTACCTGCGGGAGCTCCTGCGCCGCTTCCAGGCCGTCCGCTCCCTCCCGGACTTTGGCAAGAGTGTGGCTTGGCCAGAGCCACCGGCAGTGCTGGAGCGCTTCCAGGAGGCCACCCAGCACCTCTTCCGCAGGTCGTGTCCCTGATCCTGCTCCAATCCCACATTGGGATGGGGGGGGGGACATGGGACATGGGATGGGGACATGGGATGAGGATGTGGGGTAGAGATATGGGATGGGGAGATGAATGTGGGATAGGGTTGGGATGTGGATGTGGGATAGGGACATGGGATGGGGGTGTAGGACAGGGATGAGGACCTGGAATGAGGACGTGGGATGGGAACATGCGTGTGGGGTGGAGATGCACATGTGGGACAGGGACATGGAATGGGAATCTGGGACAGGAACAGAGATGTGAAATGTGGGCACAGGGTAGGGATGTGGGACAGGGATGGAGGTGTGGGATGTGGACATGGGGTGGGAACATGGATGTGGGGTGTGGGATGCAGAATGGGACAGGGATAAGGACGTGGGATGAGGATGTGAGATGGGGACATGGGATGGGAATGTGGAACAGGGATGGAGATATGGGATAAGGACATGCAATGGGAACATGGATGTGGGGTAGTGATATGGGACAGGGGCGTGGGATGGAGATGGGGACGTGGAATGGGGATGGGAACAGGGACGTGGGATGGGAATGTGGGACAGGGATGGATATGTGGAATGGGGAGATTGGATGTGAGCATGGAGGTGGGATGGGGGACAGGAATGTGAGATGAGGACATGGAAAGAGGACGTGGGATGAGGAAGTAAGATAGGATGTTGGATGCAGATGTGGGACAGGGATTGGGATGTGGGATGGGGAAGTGGGATGGGAATAAAGAATGGGAACATGGATGTGGGATGGGGATGTGGGACATGGGACGGAAATCAGACAGGGATGGAGATGTGGGATGGGGACATGGAATGGAAACATGGATGTGGAGTGGGGATGCGGATGTGGGACAGGGGCATGGGATGGGGACAGGAATATGGGATGGGGACATGGAATGGGACTATGGGATGGAGACGCAGTTTGGAAATATGGAGTGGGGACATGGAGTGGGAATGTGAGATGGCAACATGAGATGGAATGGGAACACAGATATGGGATGAGGATGCAGCTGTGGGACAGGGACTTGGGATGGGTTCAGGGATGTGGGATGGGGAAGGGGTTGTGGGACAGGGATGGGGACGTGGGATGAGGACATGGGATGGGAACATGGACATATGATCAGAATGGGGGACAGGGACATGAGATGGGGATGTGGGATGGGAACGGGTGTGGGAAGAGAACGTGGATGTGGGACAAGGACATGAGATGGGGATGTGGGACAGGGACATGAGATGGGGATGTGGGACAGGAATGCGGGATGGAGATGGGGACATGATGGGAACAGGGATGTAGGATGGGGAGATGGGATGGGAACATGGATGTGGAATGGGGATGTGAGATAGGGACATGGGATAGGGATGTGGGACAGAGATGGAGATGTGAGTTGGGGATATGGGATGGGGACATGGAATGGTAACGTGGACGTGGGATGGGGATGTAGAATGGGAATATGGAATGGGAATGTGGAATTGGGATGGGGATGTGGGACAGGATGTGGACAGGGACAGAGAAGTGGAATGGGGCCGTGGAATGGGAACACAGAACAGGAATGTGGATGTGGGATGGGGTTGTAGATGTGGGACAGGGACATGGGATGGGAATGTGAGACAGGGATGGGGACGTGGGGTGAGGAGTGGGGATGTGGAGTGGGGGTATGGGATAGAGACAGAGACATGGGATGGGAACATGGGATGAGGACATGGAATGAGAACATGGATGTGGAATAGGGAGGGGGACATGGGATGGGGATGTGGGACAGAGATGTGGGACTGGAATGTGGAAAGAAGATGTGGGATGGGGACGAGGATGTGGGATGGGGATGTGGGACAGGCACACATAGGATGGGGTCATGGGATATGGACCTGGGACAGTGACGTGACCACACTGTGTCCCCCCCTGCCACAGGTGGAGAGCGCGGCAGATCATCAAGAACATCCCCCCATCGGAGATGGGGCAGATCCGGGCCAAGGTGGCTGCCATGGAGGTCCTGGAGGGGCTTCGGAAGGACTGGGGCTGCCAGCGCAGTTGGGCGCGTGATTACCTCTCCTTGGTAAGAGCTGGTGATGGTTTTGGAGGTGCCACCACCACTCCAAGGTGCCACCATCACCCCAAGGTGCCACCTCCACCCTGCAGCCCACCGAGAACCCGGGGCTGGCACTGCCCTTCGCCCGCCGCGTCCAGACCCTGAAGGACAAGGTCCACTTTGGCTCCGTTCTCTTCTCCTGCCACGTCCGCAAGGTGAAGGACAGGGGGGTCCTGGAAGGCAACCGCATCCATGTCACCCTTCCAGCGTGTCCCCTCACCTGGCTATGTCCCCACAGATCAACCGCTTTGGGAAGAACCGGGACCGGGCCATCCTGGTGACCGACTACCACCTCTACAAGCTGGACCCCCGGCAGCAGTACCGGGTGATGCGGGCGCTGCCCCTCAGCTCCGTGAGTGTCCCCAGCCCCACCGGTGTCCCCAGAGTATGGGGGGGGGACGACACACAAGGCCACCACCTACACACTATACTGGTGAGCCTGGGTTGAGGGGACACAAGTGTGCTGGCTGCCCTGCTTCCACCTAGAGGTTGGAGACCTCTCCACTATGCTGGCCATACAGTGCTGTTCCCACCACGTTGTTCCCACCACGCTGGCCATGCTGTGTCATCCCCATCGTGCAGGTCCCATCACACCATCCCCACCACATTGCCCCCACCACACTGGCCGTGCTGTGCCATCCCCACCATGCTGGCCATGCCATATGGTCCCCATGTTGTCCCCATCACACTGGCCATGCCATGATGTGTCGTCCCACCATGCTGGACACAATATGTGCCCAAGCCCCCACTCAGCCATGGTGGTGGTGGTGGTGACACCCAGACGTCCCCACAGGTGACGGGGCTGAGCGTGACAAGCTGCCAGGCGCAGCTGGTGGTCTTCCACACTCAGAGCCAGGACGACCTGGCCGTGTGCCTGCACAAGATGAAGCCAGCAGAGGACAACCGGGTGGGCGAGCTGGTGGGCGTCCTCCTGGAGCACTGCCGAGCGTGAGTTGGGGGGACTTGGGGTCAGGGAGGTCCCAGCACCCCATGAGTCCTCCTCATTGATGCTGAGATGTTGTAGGACCAAGCGGGAGCTGCAGGTCCGGGTCTCTGACTGCATCCAGCTAACCCTACGTGGACGCCGGCGGCTGCTGACGGTGGAGACGCGGCCGGATGCAACCACCCCCAATTTTGGGAAGAGCCGTGATGGCTTCGTGCTTTTCTGGCCTGGGAGATGAGAAGAGGAGGAGCTGCTCCACCACCCCCCAACCCCATCCTGCTCATCTTCCACCCCACTGGCCTCTGCTCAGGACCCTGTGTCCCACTGCCACTCTGTGACCCCCTCACTGCGCATCCCTCCCTGATGCTGAAGCCTCTGTGTGTGCTGGGAATGAAGATCTGGATGGGATCCATGAAGTCCCCCCAGAACTCTGCCCCATGGCTTGGGACTCTGCTGGCCCAGGGCGTGTGGGGCAGGAGTGGGATGGGGGCACAGGTGGAGGTGGGGTGGGACCTGTGGGATGGAGTGAGATGGATGGGATGCGGTGGGATGGGATCTATGGAATGAGATGGGATCGGATGTGATGAGGTGGGATGGGATCTATGGGATGGAATCAGTTGGGATGGGATGGAAGCTGTAGGATGAGGTGACCTGGGAAGTATGGGATCTGCTGGGATCTAGAGAGTGGGATGTGGTGGGTGGGATGGATGGATGGATGGATGGATGGATGGATGGATGGATGGATGGATGGATGGATGGATGGATGGAAGGAATAGGGTGGGATGGGATCTATGGGATGGGGTGGAATGGGGTGAGATGGAGGGGGTGGGATTTATGGGCTGGGGTGGTATCTATGCATGGAATCAGATGGGATGGGATAGAATTGATGGGATGGGATGAAATTGGTGGCATGGGTTGGGCTGGGACCTATAGGGTAGGATGGGGTGAGATGGGTAGATGGAATGGGGTAGGATAGAATGGAATGGATGGGTGGATGGAAATCAGTTAGGATGGGATGGAACCTGTGGGATAAGGTGGGCTGGGATCTATGGGATCTGATGGGATCTATAGGGTGGGATGTGGTGGGATGGATGGGTGGATGGATGGATGGATGGATGGATGGATGGATGGATGGATGGATGGATGGAATAGAGTAGGATCTATAGGGTGGTATGGGGTGAGATGGATGAGGTGAGATTTTTGGGCTGGGCTGGGTTGTATGGATGGGAACAGAAGGGATGGGCAGGACTGTATGGGATAAGGTGGGCTGGGACCTATGGGGTAGGATGGGGTGAGGTCGGTAGATGGAATGGGGTTGGATGGGATCTATGGGATGGGGTGAGATCAGTTGGGATGGGATGGAATTGGGGTGGGGTGGGCTCTACAGTGTGGGATGGAGTAGGATGGGATCAGTGGGATGGGATAGGAAGGACACGTGGTGGGATGGACAGGGCAGGACAGGGCCGTTCTCCGCAGTGCTGGGGCCTGCTGGGATCCTTCAGCATTCACATGTCCTGGGTCTCAATGTCCTCACGACCATTTGTCCTAGATCCACGTGTCTGTAACACTTGGTGTCCCAATGTCACCATGTCCCAAGGCCTCTGTGTCCTGGTAGTCCTGAGCCCTGATATTCCTGACATCACATGTCCCAGTGTCACCATGTCTTGGATCCCTATGTCCTTGTCTCCCTGTGTCCCAGATCTTTGTGACCCTGGCACCCAGTGTCCTCATGTCCCAATATCCCTGACAGCCAGTGCCCCATGTCCCCATGCCCCAATATTCCTCACAGCCAGCGTTCCCATGTCCCAAAACTCAGACAACCAGTGTTATAGTTGAAGTTGAATTAAGACAAAGTCTCAATTGATTCGCTAAAAGTTTATTTAAGATAGGAAATCAAATGCAGCGCTGGGCGGCCGGGAAGTCGCAGCTTCACCGAGGCTCGCAAAGTTCGGGTAGCCCAAGCAGTCTTTTATACCCTTTTTTCTCTGACTTGCAGATTTCAGCAGTTACACAAGCAGGAGAGCAAAGGGGGTAACAACACCTGTTAATCTTGAGCAAAAGCAAAAAGCAGAGGCAAAGACATAATAGTTCATTAAGCAGACAACTCTGTAACCTTGAAATAATGCTGTGCCTCATTCCTTCTTGAACGGGGCGTTTTGTGCCTGGAACAGTGAGGCCGCTTTCTCCTTGTATTCTTTGGTTTAAGCAGCAAATTGATCTTTATTTCTCACAACCAGTGTCCCCATGTCCCAATATCTCAGTGTCCCCGTGTCCCCAGATCACAGTACATCCATGTCCCATGTCCTAGTGTCCCCATGTTCCCATGCTCCATCCGCACAGTGCCCCACCGGAAGTGGGCGGGGCGTCGAGCCGGAACAGGAAGTGGGGGCGCGGCGGACCCGGAAGTGGCGGAAGGCCTGCGCGTCCCGTCAGGCGGCGGGGTTGGGGCCGGCCGGGCCGGGGGGCGGAGGATGGAGGCCGTGCCCCGCATGCCCATGATCTGGCTCGACCTCAAGGAGGCCGGCGAGTTCGCCTTCAACGCCGCCGTTAAAAAGGTGCGGGGGGAGGGCGGGGGGAGGGGCTGTGAGAGGGCGCGCTTTTAGGGGTTGGGAGGGCTTTGGGGGGTCGGAGAGGAGTGTTTGGGAGAGAGGGGGTCTGTGACAGAGGGGTCTGTGGAGGGAGGGAGGGAGGGAGGGGCTGTGAAGGATGGAGAGGCTGTGAGGGAGGGGATGTGTTGGGAAGAAAAGGGCTGTGAGGAAGAAGGGGCTTGGAGAGGATAGGGAGGGGGGAGTCTGCGAGGGAGGGGGGGTTCTGTGTGGGGGGAGGGGATCTGTGAGAGGGGCTTGGAGAGGGAGAGGAGGGACGTCTGAGAGGAGGGGGCTTGAAGGAATGGGGAGAGAGTTTGGGGGGGGTCTGTAGAGGGGGGCTTGGAGAGGGAGGGTGGTCTCTGAGAATGAGGGAGTCTGAGAGGGGAGGGAGAAGTCTGAGATGGGTGCTTGAAGAGGGAGGGTGGGTCTATGAGAGGGAGGCTTGGGGGGGAAGGGTGTGTCTAAGGGTAGGGATTGCTTGGGGAGTAGGGAGGGGTCTGTGAGGGGATGGGGGTGCTTGGGGGGGTGTCTGAGAGACAGAGGGGGTCTGTGTGTGGAGATCTGGGGTGGGGCTTGGAGGGAAAGGGGGCTGAGAGGAACCTTTGGGGTGGAGCCTGGTGGGGGAGCTTCAAGGGGGAATCTTTGAGGGGTGGGAGAGTCTGTGAAGGGGGGTGTGTTTGGAGGGCATGGGGTGTCCATGAGGGGAGGGGAATTTGGAGCAGGATGAGAGGGTCTGTGAGGGTCATGGGGACACATGGGGGGGTGTCTCAGAAGAAGGGGATGGGGACACACGTTTCACTCATGGGTGTGTCTCAGCACCTGGGGATACAGTGTAGGTCAGGACCAAGTTGTCACCACTCTCCTCCTTTCCAGTTTGTCCTGAAGAACTATGGAGAGAACCCAGAGAACTACAACGAGGAGCTGCGGAAGCTGGAGCTGCTCCGGCAGGTGAGGTGGGCTCCATCCCCAAGAAGACCTTCTTCTTGAGGACACATCTGCCAGCTCCCACCTCTTCCATGGTGGCTCCTTGACCTGGACAGTGGCCCATGAGCAAGACTTGTGGCTGCAACCTGGGATTTCCAGATGCCTCTGGCTTCCAAGGAAGGGTGGAGGTGGTGGGCGTTAGGACTTCTGTGTCCTCCTCCATGGATTTGTGTTGGACACAAGTGGAAGGAATGACTTGTCCCGTTGGGATGGTGCTTGAGGTCTTCTTGGGGGATAAATCAGCCCTTCCCTCTCAGCTCCAGAGCCCCAAACACTTGTGTTAATTACTGGGGTTACGAATTTTGGGGCCACCGAGCAGGTTAGAGACAACCTGAGGTGTGAAACTCATGAGGTTCAACAAGGCTAAGAGCAAGGTCCTACACCTGGGTCAGGGCAACTCCCAGTATCAATACAGGATGGGGGCGAGGGGATCGGGAGCAGCCATGAGGAGAAGGATTTGGGGTGCTGGGGGGGAAGAAGCTCAACATGAGCTGGCAACGTGCGCTCCCAGCCCAGAAACCACCCATGTTCTGGGTTGCATCCAAAGTAATGGGAGCAGCAGGGCCAGGGAGGGGATTCTGCCCCTCTGCTCCACTCTGGGGAGACCCCACCTGGAGTCCTGGGTCCAGCTCTGGAATCTCCCCAACATCAGAAGGAGGTGGAACTGTTGGAGTGGGTCTAGAGGAGGCCACAGAGATGATGCGAGGGCTGGAGCCCCTCTGCTGTGAGGACAGGCTGGGAGAGGTGGGGTTGTTCAGCCTGGAGAGAAGAAGGGTCCAAGGTGACCTCATGGTGGTTATCTTCAGGATGAGGATGTGGAGGCCCTGGCCCAGGCTGCCCAGGGAGATTGTGGCTGCTCCACCTCTGGGGGTGTTGAAGGCCAGGCTGGATGGGGCTTTGAGCCCCCTGATCCAGTGGGAGGTGTCCCTGCCCGTGGCAGGGGGATGGAACTGGATGGGCTTTGAGGTCCTTTCCAACCCAAAACGTTCCCTGGTTCCATGATTTTGTGAACCTGGGCCCCAAACAGCTGGTGACTGAAACACAGATGGGCCAAACCGCCTGGAGATGGTCAGGAACTCACCTGGAGCTGGGACCGGTGTCAGTTTGTGCCGTAGGGTGGAGCTGGCGTGGCGCTGGAACTGGCATTATCTCACCAGCATCTCCAAAACAGAGCGGTGGGTGCTTAACCCCTCCAGCCAGGAAGTTCCCACCTCTTCCCATGGTCCCAATCCTGAAGCAGGAGGTTGTGAAATCTTCTTGGGGGCTCCTGCTTTCTCCCAGTACAGCAGAAGGTCCCGTGCCATGCTCGAGACACCCTCTTTTTGGTTGCTCCCAAGTTCCTCCCATTTATTTCACCCATGGGAGGCTGCGCTGGGGACAGCAGGGATGTCCTCCCAGACTCAGTTCCTCTTGATCCATGAAGTGGCTCCTTCCAGCTTCATTTTTAGGTGGACAGACCCATTTTTCCAGTTGTTTGCCATGAGGTCTTCCTCCTTCCACCACTTCCTTATTCTGGAGGAGCCGATGCCGGAGCAGGTCCATGCCCAGCTCTGTCCACCTCACCACACCGAGCAGGTGTGACCCATGAGCATGGTCCTGTCTCCTTGGCAGCTTCTTCCTTGTCCTTTCCTCTTCCAGAGTGCCGTCAATGTGCCCAGGGACTTTGAAGGCTGCAGCACGCTGCGGAAATACTTTGGCCAACTCCACTACCTGCAGAGCCGCATCCCCATGGGTGCTGAGCAGGAGGCGGCCGTGCCCATCGTGTGGTGAGGAGATGGACCTTCTTTTCTCTGGCGGTGCAGGTGGGAGGGTTCTAGGCTGTGTCCTTGCAAAGCCAAACTGAGCTTGCAGTGTTGGGGGACAGCATCCCACCAGCTCTCACCATGATTTGATGCACAGGGTGATACCAAGCAGAGGGAGAAAACTTCTCCAAACCTCTGAGGGTCTCTTGCTGGCATGGGAACACCTGGTCACCAGGTTCTCTCCTTGCAGGACTGAGATCTTCTCAGGCAAGACAGTGACCCATGAAGACATCAAGTACGAGCAGGCGTGCATTCTCTACAACCTGGGTAAGAGCTTGGGAGACGACACGTCCTCTTCATGTGAAGGATGTTCTCCTTCTCTGCCTGCCTTTGTTCCACGCTCAGCGTGGGCTTCCCTAGGATCAACAAGGTGGCGCTATGACTTGTCTGGTCCTACCAGAAGCCCTGGCTCAGTGTTGTTGTGTGTCTTCCTCTAAACTGTGCTGAGTGCTTCGCATCAGAGCTGGACGAGTGGTTGATTTTGGCTTTGGCTGGAAGCCATCTGCCCTTTCCTCATGGTCCAAGAATGCCCTGGTCGTGCGCTGTCCTGAATCTTGGTCAGAGGTTGCACCAGGGAGGCTGAACAACAGTTGGGGGAGAGGGTTCTGCCTCTCTGCTCTGCTCTGGGGAAACCCCACCTGGAGTCCTGGGTCCAGCTCTGGAATCCCCAACAGAAGAAGGGGATGGAACTGTTGCTCTGAATCCAGAGGAGGCCACAGAGTTGATGCGAGGGCTGGAGCCCCTCTGCTCTGAGGACAGGCTGGGAGAGGTGGGGTTATTCAGCTGGAGAGGAGAAGGCTGTGGGGAGACCTTAAAGCAGCTTCCTGTGCTGAAAGGGGCTTCAGGAAAGCTGGGGAGGGGCTTTTTCCAAGGGCCTGGAGTGACAGGACGAGGTAGAACGGTTTTAAATTGGAAGTGGGAGATTTAGCTTGGACATTGGGAACCAATTCTTCATGATGAGGGTGGGGAGGCCCCGGCTGAGGTTGCCCAAAGAAGTGTTGGCTGCCCCATCCCTGGAGGTGTCGAAGGCCAGGTTGGATGGGGCTTTGAGCCCCTTAATCCAGTGGAAGGTGTTCCTGCCCTTGGTAGGTGTTGGAACTGTGGATGGGCTTTGAGGTCCCTTCCAACCCAAACCATGGTTCCATCTAACACGTATGTTGAAGAAGGGAGGTGTTAGGTCCTCGCTTTTCATAGAATTGTCTGGTTGGAAAAGCCCTCTGAGATTGAGCCTGACGGTACCTGTCCACATAGTAAACCATGTCCTTGCGAGAATTGCGAGGGTTTGTTTTCAGCCCTGTGTGGTCCTTCATGCTGTTGCCAATAGGTGGGCATCCCTAGTGCTGCAATTCCCTTCATCCCATGGGCACAGAGAGCCACCAGCATGCTCGTTGCCTGATGTCCACTTGCCACACATTTGGGTTTCTGTTCTCCAAGCCAGTGGGACTTGGCAAGCTGCCCTCACCCTGCTGAGCTGCTTTCTCTTCCCACAGGTGCGCTGCACTCCATGCTGGGCGCCATGGACAAAAGAGTGTCCGAGGAGGTAATGTTCTCTTTCTCTCCCACATGGTTACCAACCACAAGCTGGTGGAGATGAGGACTTCTCCTCCATGACTTGGGTGGTTTCAAGCATCTTGAGGCCAGCTCTGGATGTCTGCTGTGATCTAGTGGTGCTGTAGAGTGTTACGAGGAGCTACCTTCTCCTCCTGTGTCCTTCCCTGCCCTGTCATTGCCACGCCTTCTCTGTCTCTGCTTGCTGGCCGGGCTGAATTCCACCCTCAGTGTGTAGGTCCTGGAGGAGAATGCTCTGATGCTTGGCCAGCAGAAAGCACCGAGCCATTTAGATCCTTGTAAACCCCAGGACCTCCCTCTGGCCTTGTGGTGGCGCCTTTTGGGGTCCTGGAGGAGACATAGGTTGGGGTTTATTGTCTTGAACCCCAGAAAGTTGCAGGTTCTCCAGTCTGGTCAAGTCTTCTCAGATTTCTCATGTCCAGCACGACGTTTTTATGGACATGGTTTGGCTTGGTGTGCGTGCAAGAGGGTTGTGGGTGTCCACCACATGTTCTTCTGTCTTCTCAGGGCATGAAGGTTTCCTGCACCCATTTCCAATGTGCTGCCGGCGCGTTCACATACCTGCGGGATCACTTCCCTCACTCCTACAGCGTGGACATGAGCCACCAGATCCTCAACCTAAACATCAACCTCATGCTGGTAGGAATTGGGTTCTGGGCACACCAGGATGGCTCCTTGTGCACCTTGGGGGTGGCTACTATTCTGCCAGGAATGAGGAGTTTGGAGTGTTGGGTGCTCCTTGCTGATTCCAAGGGTTTGGAGCTGGTCAAGAGAGGACCTCAGTGTCCACAGGGGCTGCTGTGGGGGGGGGTCCAGGCTGCTATGGGCAAGAGGGGCTCCTTCATGGGGGAAGGAAGGAGATTATGGGGAAAAGGGGGGACTTTGGGCTGCTCTGCTTGACCCTGGGGTGTTCCAGCATCCCTTGGATCTGGTGTTGCTGTGCTCTGCTTGTCCATCAGGAAAGGAACCTGGAGGTGGCTTGGATGCGGGAGGTGTAGGGGGGAAATGAGTAACTCCCCTCTTGCCTTTGGCAGGGCCAGGCACAGGAGTGTCTCCTGGAGAAGTCCATGCTGGACAACAGGAAGAGTTTCCTCGTGGCCCGGATCAGTGCCCAGGTGAGCTCCTGGGCAATCGTCTATGTGGTTGAACACAAAAAAACCCACAAGATCCCCAAAGGAGAGCATCAAATATTCCAGAAGGATGGGGTGTCATTCAGAGGAATGTGGACAGGCTGGAGAGGTGGGGCTGTGTGAGCCTCATGAAGTTCAACACGGGCTTGCGCCTGGGTCAATGCAGGCCCAAGCACAAACATGATGGGTGGAGAAAGGACTGGGAGCAGCCCTGAGGAGAAGTACTTGGGCTCCTGGGGGGGAGAAGCTCAACAGAAGCCAGCAGCGTGCGCTCCCAGCCCAGAAACTACCCGTGTCCTGGGCTGCATCCAAAACAGTGGAAGCAGCAGGGCCAGGGAGGGGATTCTGCCCCTCGGCTCCGCTCTGGGGAGACCCCACCTGGATGAAGTCCTGGGTCCAGCTCTGGAATCCCCAACAGAAGAAGGAGATGGGACTGTTGGAGCAGATCCAGAGGAGGCCACAGAGATGATGTGAGGGCTGGAACCCCTCTGCTCTGAGGACAGGCTGGGAGAGTTGGGGTTGTTCAGCCTGGAGAAGAGAAGGCTGTGGGGAGACCTTAGAGCAGCTTCCAGTGCTGAAAGGGGCTCCAGGAAAGCTGGGGAGGGGCTTTTTCCAAGGGCCTGGAGTGACAGGACGAGGGGGAACAGCTTTAAATTGGAAGGGGGAGATTTAGCTTGGACCTTGGGGAGCAATTCTTCATGATGAGGGTGGGGAGGCCCTGGTTGAGGTTGCCCAGGGAAGTGTTGGCTGCCCCATCCCCGGAGGTGTTGAAGGCCAGGTTGGATGGGGCTGGGGGAGGTGGGAGGTTGGCTGATCCAGTAGGAGGTGTCCCTGCCTGTGGCAGGGGTGTTGGAACTGGGTGGGCTTTGATATTCCTTCCAACGCAGCCCATTCCTGGATTCTACCCCTTGTGTGAGGTGGGTTTATCATGGTGTTGTCACTTATCCCTAGGTCTGACCCAAAACACATCTGTGGGTTCTCCACCAGCCGTTCTCCTGCTCTGAGGCTTTGAGCATTGATGCTGGTGAATCATAGAGTGATTTGGGTTGGAAGGGACCTTAAAGATCATCCAGTTAATCCTCATTTTCCTTGTTGCTCTGGATTCCACCTGGTATCCAGCTCTCTCAGTACTTTCCAAACACTCCTCTCTCTCTCTGTAGGTGGTGGATTACTACAAAGAGGCCTGCCGGGCGCTGGAGAACACAGAGACAGCCTCACTGCTCGGAAAGATTCAGAAGGATTGGAAGAAGCTGGTTCAAATGAAGATCTATTATTTTGCTGCTGTGGCCCATGTAAGCGGGGACACCAAGTGGGGGCTGCGGTGGGAGGAGCTGCCCTTGGTTCCCATCCCGTTTGGGCCACTCATGTCCCTGGCTCTTGGCTCAACACGACCAATGGACGGGTTCTGGCTGATCCTTCTTGCCCCTTTCCAACCTCTTCCTCGAGTTATGGAGCTCTGACACCACCGATGTGTGTTCTCTTGCAGCTCCACATGGGAAAACAGGCTGAGGAGCAGCAGAAGTTTGGAGAAAGGGTAAGCAGCACCGTGACAGGCCAACTTGTTCCATCTGCGCTCCTGACTTGGGAAGGCTGAGTTGTAGAATCATGGAATCATGGAATGGTTTGGGTTGGAAGGGACCTCAAAGCCCATCCAGTTCCACCCGCTGCCATGGGCAGGGAGGTCCTACCATTGGATGAGGGGGCTCAAAGCCCCATCCAACCTCTAGGGACAGGGCAGCCAATACGTCCCTGGGCAACCTGTGCCAGGGCCTCCCCACCCTCATCCTGAAGAATTGCTTCCCAATGTCCAAGCTAAATCTCCCACTTCCAATTTAAAACCGTTCTACCTCGTCCTGTCACTCCAGGCCCTTGGAAAAAGCCCCTCCCCAGCTTTCCTGGAGCCCCTTTCAGCACTGGAAGCTGCTCTAAGGTCTCCCCACAGCCTTCTCTTCTCCAGGCTGAACAACCCCACCTCTCCCAGCCTGTCCTCACAGCAGAGGGGCTCCAGCCTCTGCATCATCTCCATGGCCTCCTTTGGACACGCTCCAACAGTTCTATCTCCTTCTTCTGTTGGGGATTCCAGAGCTGGACCCAGGACTGCAGGTGGGGTCTCCCCAGAGCAGAGCCAAGGGGCAGAATCCCCTCCCTGGCCCTGCTGCTCCCACTGCTTTGGATGCAGCCCAGGACACGGGTAGTTTCTGGTCTGGGAGCACACGTTGCTGGCTCGTGGAGCTTCTCTCCCCCCAGCACCCCAAGTCCTTCTCATGGCTGCTCTCAATCATGTCGTTCCCCCATCCAGTATTGGTTATTGAGTCCTGGAAGAGGTGGTCATGCTAGTGACACTGCATTTTCATAGCCCCAGGGACAACAGTTTGGAGTGGTTCTTGGAAAGCCCCAGTGTAGGAAGCTCTGGCCCTCAGGGACTGGGGGTGATGTTCTTGTGCAGAACACTTCCATGCCAACCCTAATTCCTGGTCTCTCTGCAGGTCATCTACTTCCAGAGCGCTCTGGATAAACTCAATGAAGCCATCAAGCTGGCCAAGGTGATTTCCTGCTCCATCTGGTTGGAGGAACTGTGTTTTTTAAGTGGCTGTGGTAGCATCAGCGGATGCCAGGCTGAGAAGATGAGAATTGGTATCCATTGAAAAGCTTTCCTGGCCGTTCAGTAGGTTGGGAAACCTACGTTGTCTTCCCAAAGTGTCCTTTTGCTTCTTTCTGGGACATCCAGCCAAGCCCAAGGCTCTGGTGTCTCCTGACTGCTTCGTCTACCAGGACTTTAGCAAGTTTTGGGTTGGTTTTAATGATCCTGGAACATGTGGGCAGCTATGGAAGGGCTGTGGCTCTTGTTGGTGCTGCTCAGGAAACCGATGACATCCCTGTGGTGGGGAAAGTGGGACATGGAGGGTCTGGGGCTGCCTGTGAGCATCTCCAATCCTTTATGGGGCACAAGAGATGATTGGAGAAGCTCCTGCTGGCTCCTAGGCTGCTGGGACAGCAGTGCCCCTTCCCCACCTGCCCTTACTTGCTCTTGTTCCTCCAGGGCCAGCCAGAAACCGTCCAGGAAGCCCTGAGGTTCACCATGGATGTGATCGGTGGCAAGTGAGTCCGTGCATGGGTCACCCATGGTCCTGCTTTTTGTGGGGCAGAAATACCTGGTGACCAGAGCAGCCTAGAGAGCATCCCTGGTGTCCCCTGATGCGCAGAGGAAAGCGACCTGGAGCTCTTAGGACATGTGGTTGCCATGGAAGTTGCTCTTCTTGGAGCAAACCCAAGAGACCCAGGGCATGATCCCACCAGGAGCAAGCTCAGGGAGACAGGAGTACTGGCTGCTCCTCACCAGTGTGGCGTCACTTCTTGTTTCTAGGTACAACTCGGCCAAGAAGGACAATGACTTCATCTACCACGAAGCTGTGCCTGCGCTGGACACCCTGCAGTCCGTGAAAGGTGAGGATGGGAGATGGGGGACACAGAGGGACACGGGGTGAACCCATGGTGCTCTTGAGACCCAAGGAGCTTCCTGCCAGGATGATAGAATGGTCTGGCTGGAAAAGACCTTTGAGATTGAGTCCAGCCATCCGTGTCCACTGCCAAACCAGGTCCCTGAGCACCTCATATGCCCGGCTTTTACACCACTGCAGGGATGGGGACTCCACCACCTCCCTGGGAGCCTCTGCCAGAGCCTGAGAACCCTTTTGGTGAAGACATTTTTCCTGATCGTAGAACCATAGAATGGTTTGAGCTGGAAAGGACCTCAAAGCCCACCCAGTTCTACCCCCTGCCACGGGCAGGGACACCTCCTGCTGGATCAGGGGGCTCCAAGCCCCATCCAACCTGGCCTTGAGCACCTCCAGGGATGGGGCAGCTACCACTTCTCTGGGCAACCTGTGCCAGGGCCTCCCCACCCTCATCCTGAAGAATTGCTTCCTAATGTCCAAGCTAAATCTCCCACTTCCAATTTAAAACCGTTCTACCTCGTCCTGTCACTCCAGGCCCTTGGAAAAAGCCCCTCCCCAGCTTTCCTGGAGCCCCTTTCAGCACTGGAAGCTGCTCTAAGGTCTCCCCACAGCCTTCTCCTCTCCAGCTGAACAACCCCACCTCTCCCAGCCTGTCCTCAGAGCAGAGGGCCTCCAGCCCTCGCATCATCTCTGTGGCCTCCTCTAGACCCACTCCAACAGTCCCATCTCCTTCTTCTGTTGAGGATTCCAGAGCTGGACCCAGGACTCCATCCAGGTGGGGTCTCCCCAGAGTGGAGCAGAGGGACAGAATCTTCTCCCTGGCCCTGCTGCTCCCACTGCTTTGGATGCGGCCCAGGACACGGGTGGTTTCTGGGCTGGGAGTGCACGTTGCTGGCTCCTGTTGAGCTTCTCCCCCCCAGCAAGTCCTTCTCATGGCTGCTCCCAATCACGTCGCCCCCATCCTGTGTTGATACTGGGGGTACCCCGACCCAGGTGTAGGACCTTCCTCTTAGCCTTGTTGAACCTCATGGGATTTCCTCCTCATGTCTGGTCTGAAGCTGCCCTGGTGCAACTTGAGACCATTTCTTCTTGTTCCATCTCTTGTTCGTTGGGAGAGATGTCCTGCTCTCCTGGGCTCTCCTAGGAACAAAGGCGTTCAGTGGAAGAACCCATCTTGTGAATAATCAGCTCCCCGTAGTGATTTCAAATGTGTGTTGTGTGTTTCACCCCCAGGTGCCCCATTAGTGAAAGCACTCCCTGTCAACCCCACGGATCCAGCTGTCACTGGCCCTGATATATTTGCCAAGCTGGTGCCGATGGCTGCCCATGAGGCCTCTTCTCTGTACAGGTGGGTCCTTTCCTATGGCACAGGTGAGAATGGCTCTGGTTGGAGCAGGGGATGGAGTTCTCCAACAACAACCTCATTGAGGAGCTCATGTCCTGACTCAGCTTTTCCACAGGCTGAAAGGTGCTGGAGGGGATGGAACTGTCTCCCCAGTGCAGCCATGGCCTTCCTTAAGAGTCCCCAAGTCCTCCTCATGTCTGGCTCTTGTCCAGGTGTCTCCTGGCAGCTGGAGCTGGCCTCGCTCCTGGAAAGGGCTTGGGGATGGACCAGGCTCTGGCTGATTCCCCCAGGGAATGTTGTGATTTATGGAGGTTTCTGACACTGAAGGATTTTTCTTCTCCTGTGTTGCAGTGAGGAGAAGGCCAAGCTGCTCAGAGATGTCATGGCCAAGATTGAAGCCAAGAATGAGGTGCTGGAGTAAGTGTGAGCTGGACCTGGAACGGGGCCTTAGGGGATTCCTCCCCTCTGGAGACCCAGGTGGTGGTGGGGCTACCTGTGACGAGGGGATTGAGGGCACCCTTAGCAAGTTTGTGGATGACACCAAGCTAGGTGGGAGTGTGGATCTGCTGGAGAGCAGGGAGGCTCTGCAGAGGGACCTGGCCAGGCTGGGTCCATGGGCTGAGACCAACGGGATGGGTTACAACCAGGCCAAGTGCTGGGTCCTGCCCTTGGGCCACACCAACCCCACACAGCTCCAGGCCTGGGGAAGTGTGGCTGGAAAGCTGCCTGGAGGAGAAGGACCTGGGGGTGTTGGTTGCCAGTGGCTGAACGTGAGCCAGCAGTGGCCCAGGTGGGCAAGAAGGCCCCCAGCATCCTGGCTTGGCTCAGCCATGGGGTGGCAGCAGGAGCAGGGAAGGGATCGTCCCCCTGCAGTTGGCACTGGGGAGGCCGCACCTCGAGTGCTGGGTTCAGTTTTGGGCCCCTCACTCCAGGAAGGCCCTTGAGGGGCTGGAGCACGTGCGGAGAAGGGATCAGAGCTGGGGAAGGGTCTGGAGAACAGGGATTGTGGGAGCAGTTGAGTGCCCTGGGGCTGTTTAGTCTGGGGAGGAGGAGGCTGAGGGGAGACCTCATTGCTCTGTGCAGCTCCTGGAGAGGAGGTTGTGATGAGGTGGGCGCTGGGCTCTTCTCCCAAGGAACAAGGGATGGGACGAGGGGAAATGGCCTCAAGTTTTGGACCTTTGGACCTCAAGTTTTTATACCTTTTGGAACTGGATGATCTTTAAGAACTCTTCCAACCCAAACCGTTCCATGATTCTAAGTTGCAGCAGGGCAGGTTCTGATTGGGCATCAGGAAACATTTCTTCACAGAAAGGGTTCTCGGGGAGAACCCTTAGGGTGGTGGCGGCGTCCCCATCCCTGGAGGGGTTTAAAAGCCAGTTAGATGAGGTGCTCAGGGATCTGATTCAGTAGTGGACAGGAACGGTTGGACTCGGTGATCTCCAAGGTCTTTTCCAACCAAGTGATCCATGATTCCATGACTCTATGATCCACCACGAGGAGGTCCTGACGCTCCCCTCGCTGCATTCCCCATATCCCTGATCTGTCCCCTCACACTGAGCAGGGTCAGATCCCAGTTTGCCCAGCTGTGGGGCAGCCCCTGTTCCCCCCATGAATTGTCCCCACATTCACCCTGTGACCTTGCTCATGCCATGGGAGGTGACACTATGGGGTTGCATCCTGAGCTGGCCCTGGTTTGGGATGGAGAAGGCTCTGCCACCACTCAAGGACTTGTTCTGTCACCCACAGCCAGTTCATGGACTCCATGCAGCTGGACCCGGACACTGTGGACAACCTGGAGATGTACAACCACATCCCCCCCATCCTGATGGAGAAATGTGCTGCGCTCAGTGTGCGCCCTGACACTGTAAAGAACCTTGTCCAATCCATGCAGGGTGAGGACACATGGTGGGGACACCTGGGCGCGTCTTGGGGGGCCACCACGCTGGTCTCTGGGTGGATTTTGGTGTTGGGAATGGCCGTTACGTCCTTGCTGACAGGAATTCCTGGACCCCACAGCATTTTACTGCTGGAGGGTGGTGGGGGATAATGCTCCCTCGCAGGCCAGACCAGAGTCACCCTGTAGACCATGGCCAAGGAGTTGGTGCTATGTGGAGCCCATCACCCAGGCTTCTGGGCTGTAAAGTCCTCCCCTTCTCCAGTTGCCCACAGCCAAATTTATCCTTGAGGCTTCTGTGTCCATACTTGGCTTCAGGCTTGGACCAAACTCGGGCAACTCATGGCATGTGGTGGCTCAACTTTTTTCTCTCACCTCCAGTGCTTTCCGGAGTCTTCACCGATGTGGAAGCTTCCCTGAAGGAGATCCGTGACCTGCTCGAGGAGGACGAGGCTGAGGAGAGGAAGCTTCAGGAGCTGCTTGGGAAGGTCCCACCACCCCAGGGTTCCCCCCTGCCACCGTCCCCGGCATTGGCCGAGGTCAGCAAGGAGTGCTCCAAGTACATGGAGGTGCACGAGAAGGCCAGCTTCACCAACACCGAGCTCCACAAAGCCATGAACCTGCACATTGGAAACCTCCGTCTGCTCAGTGGACCTCTGGAGCAGGTCCGCGCTGCACTGCCCTCGCCCACCTTGACTGAAGGTGTGTCCTGGGAAGCCGCTCTGCTTCCCTGTAGCTCTTCTTCTCTCTCTGGTGCTCCCCTTGTGTTGTCCTCTGCCTTGGCTTTGCGCTTCTTTGGCTGCGTGGTGGTTGTGGGGACTTGTTCCTCTAAAAGCCATGAGCAATGGGATCCTGATACAGGAACAACCAGTCCCACCTGGAGTCCTCTGTCCAGGTCTGGAACCCCAGCATCATAAGGAGATGGAACTGTTGGAGTGGGTCCAGAGGAGGCCACAGAGATGATGCAAGGGCTGGAGCCCCTCTGCTGTGAGGTCGGGCTGGGAGAGTTGGGGTTGTTGAGCTGGAGAAGGATCCAGAGGGACCTCAGTAGTGGCCTGCCAGTACCTGAAGGGGCTCCAGGAAAGCTGGTGAAGGGCTTTTTTCAAGGGCCTGGAGTGACAGGACAAGGGGGAACAGCTTTAAATTGGAAGTGGGAGATTTAGCTTGGACATAGGGAAGCAATTCTTCATGATGAGTGTGGGGAGGCCCTGTCCCAGGTTGTCCAGAGAAGTGGTGTCTGCCCCATCCCTGGAGGTGTTGAAGGCCAGGTTGGATGGGGCTTGGAGCCCCCTGATGCAGTGGGAGGTGTCCCTGCTCATGGCAGGGGTGTGGAACTCGAGGGGTTTGAGGTCACTTCCAACCCAACCCATTCCATGATTCTATGACAGAGGAGCCAGTTACTGTCACAGCTTTATCTCAGGGTGGTTCCTCACCACTGTGCGTGTCCCCATGAGTGGGCTGGGGCCTGTGCCAGGCTCAGTGGGATCCAGCATGGCCGCTTAGCCTCCCCTGTCTCGCAGATGACAAGCAGGTGCTGCAGAACCTGAAGCGAATCCTAGCCAAGGTGCAAGAGATGAGGGACCAGCGCGTGTCCCTGGAGCAGCAGCTGCGCGAGATGATCCAGAAGGACGATATCACCACCTCATTGGTCACCACCGACCGCTCCGAGATGAAGGTGGGTGCCAGGCACCATGTTTGTGTTCCACGCATCCTGGTTTGGGCTGCAGGAAGAGCTCATCCTTGAGCCTCCTCAGCTCCCACCACCCCTCATATCTTGGTGAGAAGAGCGATGGAGCTGGGGAAGGTTGTGGAGCTACAGGGGATCTGGGGTTTTTTATTCTGGAGAAGAGGAGGCTGAGGGGAAACCCCATTGCTCTCTTGAAGGAGAAAGGAGGTTGTGGTGAGGTGGGTGTTGGTTTTCTCACCCAAGGAACAAGAGATGGGACAAGAGGAAATGACCTCAAGTTGCACCAGGAGAGGTTCAGATTGGCTATCAGGGAACACTTCTTCACTGAAAGAGTGATTAAGCATCGGGTGAAGCCGCCCAAGGCAGTGGTGGAGTCTCCATCCCTAGAGGGGTACAAAGAACATGGAGATGTGGTACTTGGGGACGTGATTTAGCAGACATGGTGGGGTTGAGCTAATGTTGGCACTGGGTGAGTTTGGAGGTCTTTTCCAACCTCAGTGATTCCATGATTGTCCCCTCTCTCGGCAGAAAGTCTTTGAGGAGCAGTTGAAGAAGTACGACCAGATCAAGGTCTACCTGGAGCAGAACTTGGCTGCCCAGGAGAACGTTCTGAAGGCCCTGACGGATGCCAATGTCAAATATGCAGCTGTGCGCAAGGTCCTGGCTGAGGTGGAGCACAAGTGAGTGGTGTGCGGGGCTGGAGAAGGTGGGGACAATTCCCTGGAGGTTGGATGCACAGGAACAGCCCTCTCCCACCCCAAGGAGAGGCGTGAAGTCACTTCACCTTCTCCAGCCGGTCCTTTGTCATGTCCAGCCACTGGGGAGCCACTGGTGGCTTTGTCTTGTGCCCAGTGTCCATCCAAGGTGGGTGCTGGTGGCTTCCCCAGGTCCAGGGAGTGGGGACACCCGGCTTGGGCCTGGCTTTATGTCCCTGCTGCTCCCCTCCATCCCATCCCTGGAGACATCCAAGGTCAGGTTTGCTGGGACTCTTGAGGTGGCTGAAGATGTCCCTGCTGCACGGACATTGGACTGGATGGGCTTTTAGGTTCCTTCCAGCCCAAACCATTCTATGATCTTCCCAGGTGGAACACCACCGTCCAGACCTTGGTGGCCTCCTATGAAGCCTACGAGGACCTGATGAAGAAATCACAGGAGGGGAAGGATTTTTACACTGACCTGGAAGGCAAAGCGGCCAAGCTGCTGGAGAAGGCCCGGGCTGCCTGCCAAGCTGCTGAGGCCAACAGGCAGCAGCTCTTGGAGAAGTAGGTGGTGCTGTATCCACTGTGGAGATGCTGGTGTGGGGTGGAGGGGATGGAAAGCCAGGGTTGGGGTCCAAGCCTCTGCTCACTGCACCCACAGGAGGTGGGGAGCACCTTTGGGTGCTGCTGGGGTATCAGGGCTGTGTTGTGAGGGCCTCCTGGTGGCCAAGATCCATCCAGGCTTGGCTCAGCCATGGGGTGGCAGCAGAAGCAGGGAAGGGATTGTCCCTCTGCACTCGGTGCTGGGGAGGCCGCACCTCGACTCCTGGGTTCAGTTTTGGGCCCCTCACTCCAAGAAGGCCCTTGAGGGGCTGGAGCGCATGTGGAGAAGAAATCTGAGCTGGGGAAGGGTCTGGAGAACAGGGATTGTAGGAGCGTCTGCGGGCTCTTGGGCTGTTTAATCTGGAGAAGAGGAGGCTGAGGGGAGACCTCATCGCTCTCTGCAGCTCCTGGAGAGGAGGTTGTGGTCAGGGGGGTGCTGGGCTCTTCTTCCAAGGAACAAGTGATAGGACAAAAGGAAACGAGAGGAAATGGCCGCAAGTTGCACCAGGGCAGGTTCTGGTTGGACATCAGGAAACATTTTCTTCACAGAAAGGGTTCTCGGGCCCTGGCAGGGACTGCTCAGAGAGGTGGTGGAGTGCCCATCCCTGGAGGGGTTTAAAAGCTGGGCAGATGAGGTGCTCAGGGATCTGGTTCAGTAGTGGACAAGGACAGTTGGACTTAGTGTCACAAATTCTTTTCCAGCCAAATGATTCCATGAGTCCACGAGGGGGTGGTGGGCAGCCCCGTGCTGAGGCCCTGGTCCAGGTTGCCCAGAGAAGTGGTGGCTGCTCCATCCCTGGAGGTGTTTAAGGCCAGGTTGGATGGGGCTTGGAGCCCCTTAATCCAGTGGGAGGTGTCCCTGCCCAGGGCAAGGGGTTGGTCGTGGATGGTCTTTGAGGTCCCTTCCAACTCAAACCACTCTATGATTCCATGATCCTGGTGGCTCTTTGGTGCCCAAGGGTTGGTAGGCACCGCCATGGTGACCCCTTGGTTCCTTCTGGCAGGGAGATGAAGAAGCAGCCACCTCCTCGGCCCACAGCTCCCAAACCCACGCTGCAAATGAAGCCTCAAGAGCTGGAAGCTGGTAGCCTGGACACCAGTGAGGTGCCACCACTGGGCTCCTTGGTGCTACCCGAGCTGCCAGATGAGCTGCGGAGCTTGCCACCAGACGTTCTTGCTGGCCACCTGGCTCGCTTGCCACCTCCAACGCTCGCCGCTCTGACTGCTGGGCTGCGGCCACAGGTTGCCCCGTTGCCACCCTTTGCCCACTTCCCGGTTTCACCAGGCGTCCCCAGGCCCTACCAGGTGCCGGTGACCCCTGCACCAGGACAGCTTCTTCAACCTTCAGCTCCCCCAGGCTCAGTCCCGACTGCTGTGCCCCAACTCTTCCCCGCCACCTCGGTCCTGCGAGCCCAAGGTCCACCAGGCACAGCACCAGGGCCACCAGCCTACGTGGGACCTCTGGTGCCACCACCACGCTCGTCTCCACAACACGGCCCCCTCCCCGCTCTGGGTCAACCTGGAGGTCCCACATCCACACCGCTCAGACCCCCACCTCTAGGGCCATCACCGATGGGTGCCCAACCGCTGCCTGGTGGCCCCGAGGTGGCCACACGGCCGGCCACCACCACAGTGGACAGTGTCCAGGCTCCCATCTCCAGCTGCTCTGCTCCACCACGTCCTTTCTTGGCCTCCCCTGCCCCTTTCTCCTTCACCCAGGGGGCGCTTCAGCCCTTTGGGGCTCAACGTCCCTTCCCCCCTTCCTTCCCCACCACAACACAGCTCCAACCCAGTTTGGAGATGTCCCCTCGTGCCCAACAGTTTCCCCCAGCCCCATTCCTACCCCCCACGAGAGCCCAGGTCCCTCTCCCATTCCAACCCCAGTTCCCCCAGCAACCCTTTACTGGTCCCCAGCTCTACCAGCTCCCAGGGCAGGACAAGGTGGCACCACAGGGCATTGCTCCACACACTGGGACCCTCTCCTTCTCCAGGGTCCCCTCTCAGAGTGGTCCTCAAGCTCTTGGGGGGCTGCAACCGGTGCCCTCCAGCTCCCCAGCTCTGCCCTTCTGCCCCGTTCCCACCACCCAGGCCACCCCTCACCACGTCCCACCTTCTCCCAGCCCTGGTCTGACCCAGATGCCGGGCACCGTGGTGGTCCAAGGTCCCCTCGTTCCCTCCCCAGCGCCGTCCCCGCAGCCAGCATTGCCCATGCAGCCCCCGGCGCTGGTGCGACCTCCACCAACGTTGACGCCCAGCGAGACCCCATTCCAACGACAAAGCTCCTCCACCGATGACCTTCTGTCCTCCAGCCCTGAAAGCCAGCATGGTGGCTCCAAGGTGGCCGTGGGGCAGCCCCTGCTGCAGCCCACCAAGGCGGACGCCAAGGATGGGCAGAAGCCCAAGGCGGTGCAGCTGATTGAGAACGATCCCTATGAGAAGCCGGAACGTGTTCTACGGTTACTGGAGGACCTCGACCGCTTCCGTGGCTTGGTGGAACGGTTGGAGCGCCCAGGACCTAATGGCACCGCTGAGCTGGACGTTGTCTGGAAGGAGCTTCAGGATGCCCAGGAACGGGATGCACGGCAGCTCTCCATCGCTATCGCTCGCTGCTACTCCATGAAGAACCGGCACCAGGACATCATGCCCTATGACAAGAACCGCGTGGTCCTCTGCTCAGGCAAAGACGACTACATCAATGCCAGCAGGGTGGAGGACCTCTCGCCCTATTGCCCCACCATCATTGCCACCCAAGCGCCGCTGCTGGGCACCGCAGCTGACTTCTGGCTGATGATCTACGAGCAGAAAGTCTCTGTTGTCGTCATGCTGGTGTCGGAGCAGGAACTAGACAAGGTAGACCCTTCCCATGGTTTGTGGAGCTGGGTAGGGTTTGGGGTTGTGGGATCCGTCACCCCTCGTGCGATCTCCACTCATGAGGCCACACCTCAAATCATGGCTTTGGTTTTGGGTTACTCACTCCAAGAAGGACCCTGAGGGGCTGGAGAAGGGGAGTGGAGCTGGAGAAGGGGATGGAGAACAAGGGTTATGAAGGTCCTCGGGTGGTTTAGTCTCGAGAAGAGGCTGAGGGGAGACCTCACTGCTCTCTACATGGAGGAAGGAGGTTGTGGTGGGGTGGGTGCTGGGCTCTTCTCCCAAGTGACAGGAGAGTGGAATGAGAGGAATGATCTCAAGTTGCACCAGGGGAGGTTCAGGTTGGATATGAGGGAACATTTCTTCAAGGGAAAGGGTTGTTGTCAAGGCCTGGCAGAAGCTGACCAGGTGGGTAGTGGAGTCTCCATCCCTGGTAGGATTCAAAACCCATGTGGCCATGGCATTGTCAGATAGAGTTTGCAAGCATGGTGGGGTTGGGCTGACGGTTGGACGAGTTGAGCTTAGAGGTCTTTTCCAACCTCAGTGATCTCACACATTGGTGGCCCCAGGTGGCACCTCCAGGTCCTGACAAGGGACAAGGAGGAACATGAAGTCCCATGTGGAGGTGGTCACCATAGGTAGGACGTTATGGATCTGCCTGTGCCTGCTCCTCATGGTGTGCCCTGTTCCCTCTTGGCAGCAGAAGGTGCTGAGGTACTTCCCCTCCGAGCGGGGCCAGCCCATGGTGCAGGGACCTGTCACCCTTGTCCTCACCAGCCTGAAGGTGGCTCCCACCCATGTGGAGAGGATGATCACGCTGCAGTACCGTGACCAGAGCCTCAAGCGCACCGTCGTCCACCTCCAGTTCACCTCCTGGCCAGAGCTGTACGCTGTGGGGAACGTGGGGGGGGATCCAACTGGGGAGCCCCTTGGGACCTCTGACCACCAGGGGCTCCAGACTTGGTGTGGGGAGGGATGTTTGGGGCAGCACTGACCCCTCACAGGGGGTAAAATTGGGGCCCTTGCACCCCAACAGATGTGTTCCCAACATAATGTGGAACCCTCAACCTCAGAAGGAGATGGAGCTGGTGGGAGCGGGTTCAGAGGAGGCCATGGGGATGATGCAAGGGCTGGAGTCCCTCTGCTCTGAGGACAGGCTGGGAGAGTTGGGGTTGTTCAGCTGGAGAAGAGAAGGCTGCGGGGACACCTTAGAGCAGCTTCCAGTGCTGAAAGGGGCTCCAGGAAAGCTGGGGAGGGGCTTTTTCCAAGGGCTTGGAGTGACAGGATGAGGGGAAACGGCTTTAAATTGGAAGGGGGAGATTGAGACTGGACATTGGGAAGAAATTCTTCACGATGAGGGAGGGAAGGCCCTGGCCCAGGTTGCCCAGAGAAGTGGTGGCTGCCCCATCCCTGGAGGTGCTGAAGGCCAGGTTGGATCGAGCTTTGAGCCCCCTGATGCAGTGGGAGGTGTCCCTGCCCAGGGCAAGGGGTTGTAACTGGATGGACTTTGATGTCCCTTTCAACCCAACTCATTCCATGATTCCTCGCTCCAGGGGCCTTCCTGACAGCAAGGGAAGCCTCCTCCGCTTCATCCAGGAGGTCCATGGCCACTACCTGCACCAGCGCCCGCTCCACACACCCATTGTCGTGCACTGCAGGTGAGCGGGGCTGGTGGGGCTCCCTTGGGTGCTGGGTTGTCCCCTACCACCCTGCTCCCCCGTCTCAGCCCTGGTGGGGGGTCTTTCTGCAGCTCTGGCGTGGGTCGCACCGGGGCCTTCTGCCTGCTCTACGCGGCTGTGCAGGAGGTGGAGGCAGGCAACGGGCTCCCAGAGCTCCCGGAGCTGGTGAGGCGCCTGCGGCAGCAGCGGAAGCACATGCTGCAGGAAAAGGTAGGGCAGGTGAACATGGTGCTGGCCGAGTGGGCCATGGTGCTGGCTGAGGGGTGGCCCTGATCTTGGGCAGGGTGGGCATGGTCTTGGGCAAGGGGCCATAGTCCTTGGTGGGGGGGCATGGTTTTGGGTGGTGGACCATGGTCTTGGATGAAGAGGCCATGGTCGTGGTTGGGGGGTCATGGTCTTGGGCAGAGGGGCTGCTGGGGAGAGAAGGGCTCACCATTCCTGCCTTTCCCCTTGGCCTTCCCTTCCCCTTGGCCTTCCCGTCCTCCTCCTCTCCTGCAGCTCCACCTCAAGTTCTGCTATGAGGCCGTCCTCCTCCATGCCGAGCAGGTCCTGCACCGCCATGGCGTGGGTGTCCCCGCCATCCCCAAGGCCACCACCAGTGCCTCTCCCAAGGTGGGTACGGACTTTGGGAGAGGGACCGGAGGTGGAGGAGCTGCCTGGTGGAGCTCACAGGCCCTCTCTCTTCAGCTCTACTTCCAGCAGGACCCCCAGGACCTGGTGCTGGGTGGGGACATGCCCATCAGCTCCATCCAGGCCACCATCGCCAAGCTGAGCATCAAGCCCTCAGCAAGTGGTGGGGAGCCTGCGGTGCCAGATCCCATCACCCCACTGGATTCTGTGGACATCGAGGTGATGCCAGTGCTTTCCGATGGCACTATGGATGGCGTTAGTGCCCCCGAGCCCTCCCCACCACCCCTCGAGCCATCCGCTGACTCCGAGAACAGCAACCATGTAGCAGAGAGCCCTGAGGTGCCTGGGGTGCAACCAGTGATGCCTCCCACCGCTCCATCCTCTTCCTCCTTGGAGCTCCTGGCTTCCTTGACACCCGAGGCCTTCACCCTGGATGCATCCCTCAAGGGCAAGCAACGCATGAACAAGCAGAACTTCCTCCAGGCACAAATGGGTGAGGGGCTGCGCGGCCCCCGAACCAGCGATGACCCCCTCAGCATGCTCGACCCCCTCTGGACGCTCAACAAGACGTGAGGGGTGGGGTGGCAGGATCTTCCCAACACCCAGTTTATGATGGGACCACCTCAAGGAGCTGTGGGGGCCTATGGGGCGGGTCCCTTCCACCCCTTTTGCTTTGTACAGGCACGACGCAAGCGCTCGCCGTGTTCTTCCACTCCAAACTGACTTTTTCAGCTCTTTGCTACTAAAATAAAGCGAGTTTGATCTGCGATTCCACACGGTGATGCACAAGAAGGTCCCAACTCCATGTCCATCCCATGAGGATTCCGGAAGGGAAGTAGCAATGCAACCGACACTCGGGTTAGTTCTGTTTAATTGCAGCGTCCTCGTACAGGTTAGAAAACACGGTACAAAAAGTGTCCCCTGTACAGAAGAAAGAGTACAGCTGGGCCAAGGCCACCAGGCAGAGGTGGGAGGGGTGTCCAGGTCTTCCCTAGGGACACAGGAGGAGCCCCCCAAGTCCTCTCACCCTCTCCACCTGCCGCTACAATCACCAAGATTCAAGGAAAGGGCATCGACCGATGTTTGCTTGGAATCATGGAATGGGTTGGGTTAGGAGGACCTCAAAGATGTTGGAAGGGATCTCAAAAGGGATCTCCAGTTCCACCCCCTGCCACAGGCAGGGACACCTCCCACTGGATCAGGAGGCTCCCAGCCCCCTCCAACCTGGCCTTCAGCACCTCCAGGGATGGGGCAGCCACAGCTTCCCTGAGTAGCCTTTACCACGGCCTCCCCCTCCTCAGCGTGAAGAATTCTTTTGTAATGTCCAGTCTAAATCTCCCCCTTCCAATTTAAAGCCGTTCCCCCTCATCCTGTCACTCCAAGCCCTTGGAAAAGCCCCTCCCCAGCTTTCCTGGAGCCCCTTTCAGCACTGGAAGCTGCTCTAAGGTCTCCCCACAGCCTTCTCCTCTCCAGGCTGAACAACCCCAACTCTCCCAGCCTGTCCTCAGAGCAGAGGGGCTCCAGCCCTCGCATCATCTCCGTGACCTCCTCTGGACCTGCTCCAACAGCTCCATCTTCTTCTGTTGGGGATTCCAGAGCTGGACCCAGGACTCCAGACGGGGTCTCCCCAGAGCGGGGCAGAGGGGCAGAATCCCCTCCCTGGCCCCGCTGCTCCCACTGCTTTGGATGCAGCCCAGGACACTGTTGGCCTTCTTGAGGGAAGAGACCATTGGAGAATGCTTCTGTTCCTGCTCTCCTTTCCCAGCAGGGATGAGACTGCAGGGCTTGGGACTCTGCAGAGCAATCACAGAGGGGCTCTGAGCCCCCTCTGTTTCACAACAGGATGGAGGAACCAAACCCATGGCTGGACGTGCTGCCATCCCTGTGGTCCCACTGCTCCCTCCTTGCTCCTCACGAGCAGTGGAGCCAACTCCTCCAAAAGGAGCTTTGTTCCCCATTCCTGCAGGGAGAATGAGGCGGGGAAAAGGGCTTCCTCCGCTCTTCTGACCTGGGAATGTTCTCCTCCAGCCCCACAACAGGACGAGGAGGAGGAGGCCAGGATGGGTAACTTGGTGGAGCATGGGAATCTCCTGCCATAATAAATAAATATATACAGGACATAAATAAATAGGGTGGGGGCTGCTGCACCGCGGGGCCACCCCCGGCCAGGCTGGGTGGGGCTTGGTCACACCCTAAGGCACATGGGGGCCAACCAAGTGCCCTGGTGGGATCAGCCCTGGGTTCTCCCTGTATGGTGGAATCAGCCCTCGGTTCTCCCCGCCTGGTGGGATCAGCCCCAGCTTCTCCCTGGTTGGTGATGGCTCCACTCAGTGCCAGGAGGTCCCCATGGCCTGGCAGCACCCCCTGGTTGCTCCTCTCCAGCTTGGGGCTTGAACTTGTGGCTGCTGTGGGTTCTCTGTGTCCTGGGAGCAGGCACTGACCTGGGATGGATGCTGGTGGTGGGCCCAGTTGCATCCAGGGCTGTGAACAAGCTGGGACAGAGCTGGGCCCAGCTCAGCTCCTGCAAGGCCACCAGCACTTCCCAACTCCAGGACCTCCCTAACCTTCATGCTATTCCCATCTCCTGCCCCATCTAGAGCAGGATCCTGAGTGGACCCTGTAGGTCCCACGTGTCCCTCTGCACCAGCCCCGGGACCACAGGCGCTGCGGGGAGCTCCAGAGACCACGTGAAGTGTAGGAAGCAGGGCGAAGAGCAGAACTTGGGCGCTGTGGACCACCAAGAGATGAGAGTCCAGTGTAGGAGGAAGGAAAGCGATGGACACGGAGATGGAGCTCAGAGCCCACCGCTCATCCACCTACACTGCCCTTGCATCCAGAAGAGGTCCAGGTGCCCCATCAGGTCCACCCAGGCTCCATCTCCTGCCCTTTTCTCCTCCTCCTCAGTCCAGCTTCTCCAGCACTGAGGGCACGTAGACCAGGCTGAGCTCGCTCCCGAAGTTGCAAACAATGGCGGCATTCTCCAGCACCAGGATTTGCCGCGCAGGCTGCGACTCATTGCTCTTCCCAAGGTAGACGGTCTGGAGGAGGTCACCGTAGCCGATGTCCCAGAAGGAGACGCAGCCCTGGCCTCCCGTCACGAGGAGGTTGTCCGAGATCACGCCCAAGCTGGCACCACAACCCATCTCCTGCGGGGAATGAGAAGATGTCAGTGAGCCAAGCCCACAGCAGGAACTGCTCCAGGAGGGACAGCCCATGGCAGGGTAGGCTGGAACTGGATGGACTTTGAGGTCCCTTCCAACCCAAACCACTCCATGGTTCCATCATTGTAACTTACTGTCAACCAGAACTCCCAGACCCCATCCCTGGAGGTGTTCAAGGCCAGGCTGGATGGGGCTTTGAACATCCTCATCCAGTGGGAGCTGTCCCTGAGGGCTCTTCCAACCCAAACCATTCCATGGTTTCATGATTGTATCATGGAGTGCAGGGACAGGATGAGGGGAATGGTTTGAAGCTGAAAGAGGGGAGATTAAGGTGAGATCTTAGGGAGAAATGTTCTCCTGTGAGGGTGGGGAGGCCCTGGCCCAGGTTGCCCAGAGAAGTGGTGGCTGCCCCATCCCTGGAGATGTTGAAGGCCAGGTTGGATGGGGCTTTGAACCCCCTGATCCAGTGGGAGGTGTCCCTGCCCATGGAAAGGGGTTGGAACTGGACGGGCTTTGATGTCCCTTCCAACCCAACCCATTCCATGGTTAAATATGTACAAACAGGGACGTTTCCCAAACTGTGTGGCATTTAAAGAGACCCCATCACACTCCAAGCCCAGCAGACGTTGTCCTTGGGATTTGGTAGGACCCAGACAAGCCCAGCAGCACTCTTAAGCTTTGCTCCCCTGGAACCAACCTGCTGGATGGAGTAGAGCTTGATGCCCGAGCTGCGGTCCCAGATGCTGATCACGTCGTCCAAGCCACTGCTGATGACGCACGAGGTCGTGCAAGTGAGGGAGGTGACGTCCCCTCGGTGGGCGTACATGTGGCTCACCTTGCTTCCTGTCAGCACGTCCCAAAGGCAGATGGCGCCGTCCTGGCCCCCACTCGCCAGCACCATCGTCTGTGGGGATACCAGAAGATCCCGGTCAGGGACATCACCCTTTCCATCACAAACATCAAGTCCACAGTGGAGCACTTCCAGCCTTCTGGACGTGCTT
Organism: Neomorphus geoffroyi; assembly: GCA_033558235.1. Classification (NCBI taxonomy): domain Eukaryota; kingdom Metazoa; phylum Chordata; class Aves; order Cuculiformes; family Neomorphidae; genus Neomorphus; species Neomorphus geoffroyi. Next base: position 8,153,065 of record JAUMJM010000052.1, read on the forward strand.
CCAGGCTGTGGGAGGTCACAAGAACATTGGATGGAAACAAAAACCACTGCCTTGGTGTCTCCTCTACCATTATAAACACGTTGGAGTGCCCTGGAGATAACACAGACCCCATCAGGACTCCCAAGCACAGAGAAGCCTTGATTCACTTCATAGAATCACAGAATGTCCTGAGTTGGAAGGGAACCCCGCCAAGGACCATCAACCCTGCATAGGACAAACCAACATTCCCACCGTGGGGCTGAGGGCGTTGGCCAAAGGCTTCTGGAATTGTATTAGGCTGTGACTGCTTCCCTGGGGAAGTGTTGAAGGCCAGGTTGGATGGGGCTTTGAGCCCCCTGACCCAGTGGGAGGTGTCCCTACCCATGGCAGGTGGGGTGGACCTGGATGGGTTTGGAGGTCCCTTCCAACCCAACCCATTCCATGTAAATCCAAACAAGGACCCAGCAGTGGCTGAACCAGCAGCACAGCAGCTGCATCCGAAGGCCGTTCTTTCCTGGATGGCCCCAAGCTGGACTCACCTGGTCAATGTACACGGCTGTGATGGCTCCTGAGTGACCCTGGAGCGTGAACAAACAACACGAGTCCTCCAGCCGGAACATCTGGAGGGCAGAGGAAGCAGAGGTGAGCGTCTGTGGGGCCGCCACGACGTCAGGAAGCCACCCCGTTAGCATTAGAATCACAGAGTCACTGAGGTTGGAAAAGACCTCTAAGCTCATCCAGTCCAACCGTCAGCCCAGCTCCACCATGTCCCAAAGTGTCACATATACACAATTTTTGAACCCCTCCAGGGATGGAGACTCTACCACCTCCCTGGGAGCCTCTGCCAGGGCTTCACCACTCTTTCAGTGAAGGAATGGTTCCTGATGTCCAATCTGAACCTGCCCTGCTGCAACTTGAGGCCATTTCCTCTCGTCCCATCACTTCTTACCTGCAAGAAGAGCCCAGCACCCCCCTCACCACAACCTCCTCTCCAGGAGATGCAGAGACGTCCAGCCTCAACAGCTCTGACTATGAAAGGGGAACCCAGATCTAAGCCACAAGGATCTCACTGTTCACCGAGACCTCACACAGGGCTCTGTCCTTCTAACTCCAGCAAGGAGCCCCATCCAGGGAGACTTCAGGAATGCGCTGGATGGACTTCAACTACCCCACCCCAAACATTTGCCCACCTTACATAAACTTTGGAATGGTTTGGGTTGGATGGAACCTCAAAGCCCATCCAGTTCCACCCCCTGCCATGGGCAGGGACACCTCCCACTGGATCAGGGGGCTCCAAGCCCCATCTAGCCCGGCCTTGAGCACCTCCAGGGATGGGGCAGCCACCACTTCTCTGGGCAACCTGGGCCAGGGCCTCCCCACCCTCATCCTGAAGAACTTCTTCCCAATGTCCAATCTAAATCTCCCCCTTCCAATTTAAAGCTGTGCCCCCTCATCCTTTCACTCCAGGCCCTTGGAAAAAGCCTCTCCCCAGCTTTCTTGTAGGCAACCTTTGTGTGTCTTCATCCATCAGCTCTGCTTCCCACCCACTTATGAGACAAGCTTATGTCCCACAGTGTCCACCCATGAGCACCCACCCCCCAAGGAATTCTTACTCTCAGAGTGTGGTCTTGGCTCCCAGTCACCAACCGTCCAGCTGCGGCCTTGAGTGCTGTGATGGGCTTCTGGTGGGCACAGGACACTGTGTGGGTGAGCTGGCATACGATGACGTCACTGCTGCTGAACACAGGGGAGGATGGGACGCTGCTTCTGCTGGGGGCTCCTGCGGTGAGACATGTGGGATGGGGTTCAACCAGGCCAAGTGCTGGGTCCTGCACTTGGGCCACACCAACCCCACGCAGCTCCAGGCTTGGGGAAGAGTGGCTGGAAAGCTGCATGGAGGAGAAGGACCTGGGGGTGTTGGTTGCCAGTGGCTGAACATGAGCCAGCAGTGGCCCAGGTGGGCAAGAAGGCCCCCAGCATCCTGGCTTGGCTCAGCCAGGGTGTGGCAGCAGGAGCAGGGAAGGGATCATCCCCCTGCACTCAGCACTGGGGAGGCCACACCTCGAGTGCTGGGTTCAGTTTTGGGCCCCTCACTCCAAGAAGGCCCTTGAGGGCTGGAGCACATGCAGAGAAGAGAGCAGAGCTGGGAAAGGGGCTGGAGAACAAGGACCAAGTGCCTTCAGCCTCTCCTCAGATGATTTCTCCTCCAGAACCTTCCCCAGCTTTGTGGCCTCCCCTGGCCACTCTCCAGTAGTTTGATGTCCTTTTTATCCTGTGGTGCCCAAACTGCACACAATATTCGAGGTGGGGCCTCCCCAGTGCAGAGCAGAGCGGGACAATCCCCTCCCTCGCCCAGCTGGCAGTGCTGTGCTTGATGCACACCAGGACACGGTTGCCCTCTTGGCTACCACCCTGTTGGCTTGTAGTCAACTTGACATCAACCAGAACCCCCAGATCCCTTTCCACAGTGTTGCTCTCCAGCCTCTCGCTCCCGGTCTGTCTAGCCAAGGTGGGATATGAAGTGGGGATGAGGAAGACTGAGTGGCAAGGGAAGAGGAGAAGGCTCAGTGGCGGTTGGAGCAGAACACGGCGTGGTGGGACGCTCGCTTACCTCGGAACTGTAGGTGGTTCAAGGACGTGTGTGTCTCTAGCGAAAAGAAATCCAAGGAGCCATTCAAGCGGGCAGCGACGATCCTGAGGGAGAAACCAGGTCAGGGACCAGAAACCAAACGGTGCTATAGAACCGTGGAACGGGTTGGGTTGGAATGGACCTCAAAGCCCATCCAGTTCCAACCCAGGTACACCTCCCACTGGATCAGGGGGCTCAAAGCCCCATCCAACGTAGCCATGAACACCTCCAGGGATGGGATTTGGGGGTTCTGGTTGACCTCTGCCACCTGGAGCTGTTCCATCTCCAATAGCAGAAGGGTCAGCGCTGGGGTCCTGACTTACCTCACATGTTCCCTCGCTGGAGATCATCAAGCATGGACACAATTACCTGTTTTTCAGGAAGACAAGTGCCGTGATGCCGGATTGACCTTCATCGTTACTGCTACGGAGGGTCCCCTCGATAGCATCCCAGACCTGGAAGTAGAAGGGGTTCAGGCCACGATCTTTACCCAAAGTCCACTGTTCCTTGAGGAGTTGTTAAACCCTGTAACAGGTGACCTGTGCTGTGCCACATACATCCCCCCCACCCCTCAGCTGTCTGATCTTTATGGTGGAGCCTGGAGGCATCTCCCACTTAACCCTGGTGGTTACAACCATCAATATAGAATCATGGAATGGGTTGGGTTAGAAGGGAACTCAAAGCCCATCCAGTTCCACGTCCCTGCCATGGGCAGGGACATCTCCCTCTGGATCAGGGGGCTCAAAGCCTCATCCAACCTGGCCTTAAACACCTCCAGGGATGGGATCTGGCTGTTCTGGTTAACATCAAGTTAGCATCATGGAACCATGGGTTGGAACTGGATGGGCTTGAAGGTCCCTTCCAACCCAAACCATTCTATGATTCTATGTGGACTGGAAACAAGATCTGGCAACAAAATTCAAGTTGCATCTGAAGGCAGCAGCTCAGAAGAAAGTATCCAAGCTCAAAATCTCAATGAACGGCTTTAAATTGGAAGGGGGAGATTTTGATTGGACATTAGGAAGAAATTCTTCAGGATGAGGGTGGGGAGGCCCTAGCACAGGTTGCCTGGAGAAGTGGTGGCTGCCCCATCCCTGGACGTATTCAGGGCCAGGTTGGATGGGGCTTTGAGCCCCCTGATCCAGTGGGAGGTGTCCCTGCCCATGGCAGGGGGGTGGAACTGTATGGGCTTTGAGGTCCCTTCCAACCCAACCCAGTCCATGGTTCTATGAAAGCCATATTTAAATGACAAAGAAACCCAATTGAGTGGCCCTTCAGTGTCTTTGTTGGGGAAAGTGTGAGCTGTTCACGCGCAGCATGGGTCAAAAATCATTAAAAACTGCATTTCAATACGTTCGGTTAAAAAAAAAAAAAAAAAGTGCTTTTTGAAGGAAAAAGTCAAACTTCATTTCCAAAAATGACACTGAAACAAAGCTGATCTTGAAAGTTTCTTGGAAATTTAAATTCCTGATGAAAATTGTTGGAGAGCATCTATTGTTCCCATAGAATCCCGGTCCATGACTGCCCAGCAACGTTAATTAATGGTATCGCAATCATTAAGCTCATTGAGTCTTAGCTGAGGCAGAACCTTGCTCCTCACCTCCAGCTTCCCATTACTCCGGCCGGCCACAATCAGGTTCCCTTGGAGTTCCAGGCTCCACACCGAGCTCTCCAAGTCTCCTCCCCAAGAAGGAAGCAGTGAGGACTTTTCAAACCCCATGAAAGACTCATCTTCCAAGCTTCTCCTCTGGTTGCCACCGTCCTCAGTTCCACAGCCCCGGGAGTGGGGAATGCTGCTCCCCACACAAAACCCAGCATGTCCATGCGGAGTGGAGACACGGGGGAAGTTCATGGAGTTGGAGGTGCCGTGTTCTTTGTACACTTTGCCAACCAAGCTGCTGAAGTCATAACCGGTCTCCTTCTGGCGGCTGCCCACTGTGCGGAGCCGTGTCTCCGATTCGGGCACCTTCACCTGCTCCGAGAAGTTCGTGTCAATGAGAGACGTGAGGTCCGGCTGGTTGCAAAAAAGAGGAGGTTGGGGAGAGTTGAGCATCCTTTTCAGCTGGTGGTTGTTCTCAAAGGAGTCATCCAGACCATTCTTGGCATCAGGACTGTGATCCCAGCTTTCCTGGTAATCGAAGATGCCACTGCTGTCTCTTCGCAACCTGAAATGCAGCAATCGCAGAATGGGTTGGGTTGGAAGGGACCTCAAAGCCCATCCAGTTCCAACCCCCCTGCCATGAGCAGGGACACCTCCCACTGGATCAGGGTGCTCAAAGCCCCACCCAACCTGGCCTTCAGCACCTCCAGGGATGGGATCTAGGGGTTCTGGTTGATGGCAAGTGAGAATCATGGAACCATGGAATGGGTTGGGTTGGAAGGGACCTTAAAAATGATCCAGTTTCACCCCCCTTGACATGGGCAGGGACAAAGCCCTGTCCAACATGGCCTTGAATAAAAGGCCCATCCTCCCACCTCTGCACCCCAAGCAGAGATGGCGGAGGGACCACAGTGAAGGATTTGGTAAGGTCACCACTTACCTGGGTTTAGGAATAACGGTGAGGCAGTCACCAGTCTGAGCGTCCCACACGCGGATCTGGCCCACCAGGCAGCAGCTGACGAGCAGCATCCCGTCACTTGCCAGACATTCGATGTCCTGGGAAGGAAGAACACACACAGTTGAGCGAGTAGCACCACCAAGACATCTGGACCACAACAATTACTACAAGCATGCTTGAGGAGCCAAAGAGATGATAAATAAGTCATAGAACCAAGGAATGAGTTGGGTTGGAAAGGACTCCAAAGCCCACCCAGTTCCAACCCCCTGCCATGGGCAGGGACACCTCCCACTGGATGAGAGGGCTCAAAGCCCCATCCAACCTGGCCTTCAACACCTCCAGAGATGGGGCAGCCACCACTTCTCTGGGCCAGGGCCTCCCCACCCTCATCGTGAAAAATTCCTTCCCAATGCCCAATCCAAATCTCCCCCTTCCAGTCTGAAACGGTCCCCCCTCGTCCTGTCACTCCAGGCCCTTGGATAAAACGCCTCCCCAGCTTTCCAGGAGCCCCTTTCAGCACTGGAAGCTGCTCTAAGGTCTCCCCACAGCCTTCTCCTCTCCAGGCTGAACAACCCCAACTCTCCCAGCCTGTCCTCACAGCAGAGGGGCTCCAGCCCTTGGATCATCTCCGTGGCCTCCTCTGGACCCACTCCAACAGTTCCATCTCCTTCTGTTGGGAATTCCAGAGCTGGACTCAGGACTGCAGGTGGGGTCTCCCCAGAGCAGAGCCGAGGGGCAGAATCCCCTCCCTGGCCCTGCTGCTCCCACTGCTTTGGATGAAGCCCAGGATATTTTCTGGTCGGGAGTGCACATTGTCAGCTCATGTGGACCTTCCTTCCCCCACCCCCCCAAAGTCCTTCTCCTCAGGGCTGCTTCCAATCCATTTTCCACCAACCCTGTCTTTGTGCTCAGGATTGCTCTGACCCAGGTGAAGGCCCTTGCACTTGGCCTGGTTGAACCTCACACACAAACCCGTGGATGCTTCCACCACTGGAAACCACATTTATCAGCCCAAATCCATATAATAAATATATATATTTATATTTTCACACCAGTTGTTACTGAAATAAAACAGAGACATTAAAGGACATGAGGAACAAGTCTACAAAACACCTTTCCTAGAAGGACCACACCCCTCTGACCTACCATGAGGTGCCCCCGGAGAACCAAGGGGACAATCTCAGTCTCCGGTGGGGAGTAGCCGTAATCGTCACAGGGCAGGTCCCCCCTCTTCCTCCTGCTGTGCGAGAGCCCGTTCTGCCCATAGTTCTTGGGGCAGAAGACCCTGTATAGGCAGAAGAGGAGGAGGACCAGGAGGATGCCCGATGCCAGACCCAGCGCTGCCACCCTGGTGGGAGAGACAAGGACAGACAAAATCAAACTCAAGTTGAGATAAAAGATTCAATTCTGAGCTGACAAAGAACACGGTGGAAGTCTTACAGACATTTCTGGTCTGAATTTTTCCTCTGGGAAGGATTTCAAAAACATTTTTGGGATTTATGGAAAATTAGATTATTTTTTTTTACTGGGAAAACGTCAATTTTAACAAGATTTTCAGATTTTTCAATCAACAGGAATTAAGATGTTAAAAAAATGTAAGATGGGGATTGGGATAATATAGAACCATGGAGTGGTTTGGGTTAGAAGGGATCTCAAAGCCCACCCAGTTCCAGCCCCTGCCATGGGCAGGGACACCTCCCACTGGATCAGGGGGATCAAAGCCCCATCCAACCTGGCCTGGCACACCTCCAGGGAGGAGGCAGCCACATAAAGTGCCTTCAAAGCAGCTGCAGATTCAGTCTTTCCATAGGAAAGGAAGATCCTTCATTGCATCAGAGGTTGATCTCACACCCAATAAACCATTATTGAATCACGATGTGTATTCCTGAACTCCTGTCACTCTTAGGCAGTGACAATGCATCAAGGAAAAGAATAAAAGAGCAACCCAAGTCTCCAAAGGAGTTCAGGAATGGTCAGGAGACCACATCAAGGATTCCCTTACTTGTAAAGAGTGACATCCTGGTGCCCTTGCAGCTTGGATGAAGGTTGGTCAGATTGAGCATCAGCATCCAGCTTCCCACCGCTTGAAGATAAGAAGGGGTGGTAGCGATTGGCCTCCTGGGGATGTCGCACTTCTAAGGCCTCTTGTGGGTTCAAGTAGAGTGTGACCGGGATTGCTGGAAGGATGCTGATGTACCTGCAGGAACGGAAAGATGAGAACAGCTTAGGAACCACAAACCCGAAGTACACAAAAAACCCAGCAGGTTCCCCAGCCCATCTTCTCACGAGGCAGGGCTTGGGACGTCCTTCCAGTCCTGTAGTTCCAGGAGTTCTACATGGAAGACCCCTCTGGAATATTTGTTATAGAAGCCTGGAATGGTTTGGGTTGGAAGGGACCTCAAAGCCCACTGAGTTTCAACCTCCCTGCTTGTCCCTTGGGAGAAGAGCCCAGCACCCAGCTCACCACAACCTTTCCAGGAGCTGCAGAGAGCCATGAGGTCTCCCCTCTCAGCCTCCTCTTCTCCAGACTAAACAGCCCCAGGGCCTTCAGACGCTCCCACAACCCCTGTTCTCCAGACCCTTCCCCAGCTCCGCTCCCTTCTCCGCATGCACTCCAGCCCCTCAAGGGCCTTCTGAGAGTGAGGGACCCAAAACTGAACCCAGGAGTCGAGGTGTGGCCTCCCCAGTGCCAACTGCAGGGGGATGATCCCTTCCCTGCTCCTGCTGCCACCCCATGGCTGAGCCAAGCCAGGATGCTGGGGGCCTTCTTGCCCACCTGGGCCACTGCTGGCTCACGTTCAGCCACTGGCGACCAACACCCCCAGGTCCTTCTCCTCCAGGCAGCTTTCCAGCCACTCTTCCCCAGGCCTGGAGCTGCGTGGGGTTGGTGTGGCCCAAGGGCAGGACCCGGCACTTGGCCTGGTAGAACCCCATCCCGTTGGTCTCAGCCCATGGACCCAGCCTGGCCAGGTCCCTCTGCAGAGCCTCCCTGACCTCCAGCAGATCCACACTCTCGCCCAGCTTGGTGTCATCTGCAAAGTGAGTGAGGGAGCACTCAATCCCCTCATTCAGATCATGGATGAAGATACTGAACAGGGCTGGACCCAACACTGAGCCCTGGGGACACCATGTGGGACCAGTAAGAGTAACCCATGTCGAACTCAAATTATCCAACTCAGAAGGATGGAGGAAAGAAGAAATAAAAACACTTGGAGTCCATTCCTCAGGGACCTCCAAACACCTCGTCAAGTTCGGCCAACTTGCCTTTTGGCCAGGGTGATGTTGTAGTAGCTGAAGAGCGACGGCCAATGCCTGAAGGAGAGCTTCCTCCAGATCTCCTCGTCCTCTGCTCCCCAGGTAACTTCTGCTTCAGTTCCAAACTCTGTCTGTCCGTTCCCTTTGCCCTCTGGTCCTTGGGCCCACGTGTGCTGGTTTGAGCTCAGGGTCTCGAGCCCTGACTTCTGCTCCCGCTGCTGTGTCTGGTTTTCCGACAGCTGCATGGGGTCCGATGGGAAGACAGAGAGATCAATCTTGGGGTCACCAGCTGGAAGGACCCCTCCGGGAACAGGCATAGGAGGCAGAGCCGCATCACCCAAAGGACTTTGTTCTGCAACTTGGGATGCGAGGTAGGTGCGGAGACCAGCAGGATCCGTGTAGACCAGGATTCCGATCCAGATCACTGTCCCAGCCTGCACGAGATGAGCAAGAAGACAAGTTTAGGACATGGCCTTCACACTCCATCTCCAACACCTCGTCAGCTGTCCAAGCTGATTAAGAACCCCCCAACCAAGGGTGCGCCCTGCACTCAGTTGTGGTCCAGGTAGATGCTTATCCTCTAAAAGGACTGGGAGAGGTTGCACGAACACTGGACACCACTTTTCCATGAGCCATCAAACTCAACCCGATGGCAAGAGCCAACCTGATGGGCCTCCAAGAACGTTGGGGAAGGGCTTTTTCCAAGGGCTGGAGTGAAAGGACGAGGGGGAATGGCTTTAAATTGGAAGGGGGAGATTGAGATTGGACATTGGGAAGAAATTCTTCATGATTAGGGTGGTGGAACAATGGCCCAGATTGCCCAGAGAAGTGGTGGCTGCCCCATCCCTGGAGGTTTTGAAGGCCAGGTTCGATGGGGCTTTGAGCCCCCTGATCCAGTGGAAGGTGTCCTTGCCCATGGGCAGGAGGTGGGACTGGATGGGCTTTCAGGTCCCAATCCATGATTCTGCAGGTCTGTGAAAAGCCCACCATTTTCAGGCATCCTTCCAATTTCAAACTGTTCCCCCTCATCCTGTCACTCCAGGACTTTGGAAAAAGCCCGTCCCCAGCTTTCCTGGAGCCCCTTTCAGCACTGGAAGCTGCTCTAAGGTCTCCCCGCAGCCTTCTCTTCTGCAGGCTGAACAACCCCAACTCTCCCAGCCTGTCCTCACAGCAGAGAGGCTCCAGCCCTCTCATCATCTCCGTGGCCTGCTCTAGACCCGCTCCAACAGTTCCATCTCCTTCTGATGTTGGAGATTCCAGAGCTGGACCCAGGACTTCATCCAGGTGGGTTCTCCCCAGAGCAGAGCCGAGGGGCAGAATCCCCTCCCTGGCCCTGCTGCTCCCACTGCTTTGGATGCAGCCCAGGACATGGGGGGTTTCTGGACTGGGAGCACACGTTGCCAGCTCATGTGGAGCTTCTCCCCCTCCAGCACCCCAAGTCCTTCTCCTCAGGGCTGCTCCAAATCCATTCTCCACCCTGGCTGTGCTTGGGGTTGCCCCAACCCAGGTGTAGGACCTTGCTCTTGGCCTTGTTGAACCTCATGAGGTTCTCACAGCCCCACCTATCCATGGAATCAGGGAACCATAGAATAGTTTGGGTTGGAAGGGACCTTAAAGACCACCCAGTTCCAACTCCCCTGCTATGGGCAGGGAGCTTTCTCCACCCCCTAGAAGCCCCTTCAGGCTGGGTTGGTGTTCACCAGCAAGGGCTATGAGATAACAACCACACAAAGTACCATGATGAGTCTCTGGGCCAGCCGGGTCCTGGCGAAGAAGTATATGACCCGCAGCCTCTTTGGCAGGCGCAGGTTCCTGAAAGACGACGGCTGCAGTGTGATAGTGTGAGGAGTGGCCGGGCGCAGAGCTGGTTGGCGTTCGTAGCGCTGAGAGCGGCTGACTGGCTTCGCCGGCGCCATACAGGCTTCTGCTGGCAAGCGTTTGTTTAGGTCAGCGAGCTGCCAAGGGAAAAGCCAACGGGTGAGAACCATGGTGAAGGCGTTCCTCAAGAGAAGGGAATCACAGAATCATTGAGGCTGGAAAAGACCTCTCAGATCACCAAGTTCAACCATCAGCATAGCACCTCCTTGGCTTGAACTGCAACTTGGAACTACAAGGTTTTTGAACCCCTCCAGGGATGGAGACTCCACCACCTCCCTGAAGTCTCTGACAGGGCTTCACTACTCTTTCCAGGAAGAAATGTTTCCTAATATCCAACCTAAACCTCCCTGATGCAACTTGAGGCCATTTCTTCTTGTCCCATCTCCTGTCACTTGGGAGAAGAGCCCAGCACCCACCTCACCACAACCTCCTTTCCAGGAGCTGCACAGAGCAATGAGGTCTCCCCTCAGCCTCCTCTTCTCCAGACTATACAGTTCCAGGGCCCTCAGACGCTCCCACAACCCCTGTTCTCTAGACCCTTCCCCAGCTCTGATCCCTTCTCCGCATGCGCTCCATCCCTCAAGGGCCTTTCTTGGAGTGAGGAGCCCAAAACTGAACCCAGGAGTCGAGGTGTGGCCTCCCCAGCTCCGAGTGCAGGGGGACGATCCCTTCCCTGCTCCTGCTGCCACCCCACGGCTGAGCCAAGCCAGGATGCTGGGGGCCTTCTTGCCCACCTGGGCCACTGCTGGCTCATGTTCAGCCACTGTTGACCAGCACCCCCAGGTCCTTCTCCTCCAGGCAGCTTTCCAGCCACTCTTCCCCAAGCCTGGAGCTGCGTGGGGTTGGTGTGGCCCAAGGGCAGGACCCAGCACTGAGCCTAGTTGAACCTCTTGTTGAACACAGCCCAGTGCGGGGACAGTGATCTTTGACACACACCCACGTCTCCATTCCCACCTCCACTCTCAAGACAATCCAGCCCAGCTTCTCTCCAGCACACACTCTTCACGCAGCCATGGCCATTGGTTTGTGACTGGGTCTCCTTCCAGCCCACAAACCCCAGATCTGCTTGTTTATATGATGAATTGCCCAGAGAGGTGGTGGCTGCCCCAACCCTGGAGGTGTTGAAGGCCACGTTGGATGGGGCTTTGAGCCCCCTGACACAGTGGGAGGTGTCCCTGCCCATGGCAGGGGCGTTGGAACCAGATGGACTTTGAGGTCCCTTCCAGACCAAACCATTCCAGGGTTCTATAATAGCAGAGAAGGAAGACCCAAAGCAAACAGCCCGTTCCAAGCCCTTCCTCACCTCCATCCGGCGAATATCAATGGACAGCACGGTAGTGAAGAAAAACATCTGCAGGAAGAAGTCGGACACCAGGCCAACAACGGCGAAGAGACAGAACTCCTGTAAACAGGACACAGTGATTCATTACAGGAAACAATGGTAAATATTCCAGCTCCAGAAGAAGGGGAACTCAACCACCTCCAGCCCAGAGCTCTGGCTTGGTCGATTTTGCTGTGAAATCCTTTTATCCACGGGTTGAGAGTTTGGCGCTGGAGAAGTCCATGTGAGACCTCAAGAGAACATTTGGCCAACACCCTCAGCCCCACAGTGGAAATGTTTGGGGTGTCCTGTGCAGGGACAGAAGTCAGACTCGTGGGTCCTTATGGGTCCCTCCCAATTTAGGGCATTCCATGATTCCATGATCCATAAGCTGCTGTAACAGCGCTACTCTTCAAAACTCCCTGTGTCACAAGGTGTCAAACCAGTTACCATGGAGAGAAGAGGACAACTCTGGGACTTCCCTACACAGGGAGAGCTTCTCAAGCACTGAGTTTCTCCAGTGTTGAGGTCTGGAGGCTGTTCTGCCCTTTTTCTCTTCCCTCTCCCACTTATTTCTCCTCCAGCGAGGTCTCCTCTCACTCGGTTGTGCACCACGAAGCCCCACACAATCGCAATAACAGCGTGGGACCTCAGCACAACCACCACCACTCAACCAGAACAAGTCCATGGTGGTGACCAGTTTTCACTTTTGCCTCTATGGTTCTGGAGTAGCTTGGAGGGAAGAGAAGCTCTGGTCCTGCTCCAGGATCAGGCACTTCAGATCTCACACCATTCCTGGGTGATGGTGTCTTGGCTTTATCTGCTGAGCTGAATCATGGAATGGCCTGGTTGGAAAAGACCTTTGAGATCAAGTCCAACCATCCTTGTCCATTACTGAACCAGATCCGTGAGCACCTCATCTGCCCGGCTTTTAAACCCCTCCAGGGATGGGGACTCCAGCACCTCCCTGGGAGCCTCTGCCAGGGCCTGAGAACCCTTTTGGGGAAGAAATGTTTCCTGAGGTCCAGTCTGACCCTGCCCTGGTGCACCTTGAGGCCACAAACACACAGGCTCTCACCCCAGTCCCCACTGGTGCTTAGTGCTGTCCCCTCTCCCCCACCACCCTCAAAGCTTCACAGCAACACAGAATTAAAATACTTTGGAGAGGCGTTTTGTTTCCATTGGAGGTGCAGATTTCTGCCAGGACCTGTGAGGACCCAAAGAGGATGCAGTAAACGCGGAGAGATCAAGAAACCTGAATGTGAGCGGGATGAAAACCTTAGGCTAAACCACAGATGAAAGATGCTGGACCTTGGCTGCAGAACAGAGTTGGCCAATATCTACTGATGTTCACTGCTTCCTTCTGGCATGGCGGCATCTTCCCTACTTGTGCTCCATACCAGGACACATCTAACTTAAGAGAAGCAGAGAGGCCACAGAGATCCATTTCTATTGTCCTCTTTCTTCCCACCCTTGCCCCAGCCTCCTGCAGAACAATGGAGGTCAAACTTGGAGAATCATGGAATGGTTTGGGTTGGAAGGGACCTCAAAGCCCAACAAGTTCCACCCCCTGTCATGGGCAGGGACACCTCCCATTGGAACAGGGGGCTCAATGCCCCATCTAACCTGGCCTTCAACACCTTCAGGGATGGGGCAGCCACAGCTTCTCTGGGCAGCCTGGGCCGGGGCCTCCTCATCCTCATCGTGAAGAATTTCTTCCCAATGTCCAATTTAAATCTTCCCCTTCCAATTTAAAGCCAGTGTTTCCATGCATCCTTGTTCCTCTGCAAGACTTGTGCTGCCCCTGGTTCAGAAAACACTTTCCTAAGAACACAGCAATGCATTTCTTCACCAAAGGGGTTCTCAAACACCCTTGTGAGACCCCACCTGGAGTCCTGGGTCCAGCTCTGGAATCCCCAACAGAAGGAGGAGACAGAACTGTTGAAGTGGGTCCAGAGGAGGCCACGGAGATGATGCGAGGGCTGGAGCCCCTCTGCTCTGAGGACAGGCTGGGAGAGGTGGGGTTGTTCAGCCTGGAGAAGAGAAGGCTGTGGGGAGACCTTAGAGCAGCTTCCAGTGCTGAAAGGGGCTCCAGGAAAGCTGGGGAGAGGCTTTTTCCAAGGGCCTGGAGTGACAGGATGAGGGGGAATGGATTTCAGTTTGAAGGGGGAGATTGAGATTGGACATTTGGAAGCAATTTTTCATGATGAGGGTGGGGAGGCCCTGGTAGAGGCTGCTCGGGGAAGCTGTGGCTGCCCGATCCCTGGAGGTGCTGAAGGCCAGGTTGGATGGGGCTTTGAGCCCCCTGATCCAGTGGGAGGTGTCCCTGCCCATGGCAGGAGGGTTGGAATTAGATGTGCTTTGATGTCCCTTCCAACCCAACCCATTCCATGATTAACAGGGTCTATAGAGCCATGGGGAAAAGCGACACCATTCCCCTTGTCTCTCGTTAAAGCACTCCTGTTCATTAGCAGTGGACAGGGATGGTTGGACTCCATGATCTCAAAGGTCTTTTTCCAACCAGGCCATTCTTTGATTCCATGATTACAGCACTTTCACATGTGTGGTGACCCCCACTCCCTGCTCTCTCTCCATGGATGCCTTGTTTCCCCGGAGGAGGAATCTGGCAAGGATGCTGTGGGTTGGAGCCTGGCAGCCGCTCTGCTGGAGGCTGCTGAGTGCCTGTTATCTTCGTCCCTGAGAGTGAAGGACACCACACAGATAATGTGCCCAGATAACACGTTGCAGAGTCCAAGGCAGAAAAAGCCACGCTGCGTAAATCCAGCTGGGACCTTTGCTCTCGGCTGTCGAAGGGAGCAGAGCTGTACTGGGACACAGAACCATGGAATGGGGTGGGTTGGAAGGGACCTCAAAGCCCAACCAGTTCCAACCCCCTGCCATTGGCAGGGACACCTCCCATTGGATGAGGGGCCTCAAAGCCCCATCCAACCTGGCCTTCAATACCTCTGGGGATTGAAGGCCACCACTTCCCTGGGCAACCTGGGCCAGGGCCTCCCCATCCTCATCCTGAAGAATTTATTCCCAATGTCCAGTCTGAAGCTCCTCTGTTTAATTTAAAGCTGTTGCCCCTCGTCCTGTCACTCCAGGCCCTTGGAAAAAGCCCCTCCCGAACTTTCCTGGAGCCCCTTTCAGCACTGGAAGCTGCTCTAAGGTCTCCCCACAGCCTTCTCTTCTCCAGGCTGAACAACCCCACCTCTCCCAGCCTGTCCTCAGAGCAGAGGGGCTCCAGCCCTCGCATCATCCCCGTGGCCTCCTCTTGACCTGCTCCAACAGCTCCATCTCCTTCTTATGGTCCTGGGTGAACTATGGAATGAACTGAATGTGTAACATTGACACACTGTTCTTGCAGTGCCTACAAGCTTCAGTCCCAAAAAACGGGGCTATGAGCAACCTGATCTAGTTAAAGATGTCCCGACTTCTGCAAGGGTTTGACTGGACGACCTCTAAAGGTCACTTCCAACCCAAACATTCTATGGAGTTCAAAACACTTATCCATACTCACCTGGATGGCTGGGACAAGGGTGAAATATCCAATCAAGATGATGCCAAGCTCTGTTGCCATGTTCTTCATAATGGACCAGCTCTCGTTGCTCAATCCTGTAGAAAGAAGGTGCAAAGACGGGTAAAATGAGACTGTTCTCTAGAGGACAGATATGACCATAGCAAAAATGAACTGGATTCCCCTCTTTAATTAGGGGACAACAGGCAAAAAAGGCTAAAATTAATTTGATATATTTTGAACAACTATGTCAAGGAATCATGGAATGGTTTGGGTTGGAAGGGATCTCAAAGACTATCCAGCTGGCACCCCACTGCCATGGGCAGGGACACCTTTCAGTGGCTGAAAAGCTACTCAGTGGAAAAGGACCCAAGGGTGTTGATCGCCAGCATCTGAACATGAGCCAGCAGAGGCCCAGGTGGCCAAGAAGGGCCTCAGCATCCTGGCTTGGCTCAGCCATGGGCTGGCAGCAGAAGCAGGGAAGGGATCGTCCCCCTGCAGGTGCTGGTGAGGCCACACCTCGACTCCTGGGTTCAGTTTTGGGTCCCTCACTCCAAGAAGGCCCTTGAGGGGCTGGAGCGCGTGCAGAGAAGGGAGTAGGGCTGGGGAAAGGTCTGGAGAACAGGAGTTGTGGGAGCGTCTGTGGGCCCTGGGGCTGTTTAGTCTGGAGAGGAGGAGGCTGAGGGGAGACCTCATCGCTCTCTGCAGCTCCTGGAAAGGAGGTTGTGGTGAGGTGGGTGCTGGACTCTGCTCCCAAGGAACAAGGGATAGGACTGGAGGAAATGGCTTCAAGTTGCACCAGGGCAGGTTTAGATTGGATATGAGGAAAAATGTTTTCACAGGAAGAGTGGTGAAGCCCTGGCAGAGGCTCCCAGGGCAGTGGAGGAGTCCCCGTCCCTGGAGGGGTTCAAAAAATGTGTAGATGTGGCACTTGGGGACAGGGTTTAGCAGGCATGGTGGGGTTGGGTTGAAGGTTGGACTGGATGAGCTTAGAGGTCTTTTCCAACCTCAATGATTCTGTGATTCTTGGAATTAACAAAACCAATACAAAAAGGCCGATGGAACCCAATTCACATTCAACTCTGAGTCCTTTTTTCCTTCCCAGACCAGAATGAAGATCATTCCCCATCTCTCACTCCCTGGATTCCCCTCAAGCTCTCTGTCAACATTGTCCCAGAGCTGCCTACCTTGGGCAATGCGTAGCTTCACTTCTAGGTCGACGGGTGTGGAGACAACCGACTTGGTGAGAACCAACACATTCTCCAGGCCGATCACTACAACCAAGTATGGGAATATTTCTCTAGAGGAAAGAGAACCAGAACCGAGCATGAGATCCTTGGGGAAACACAAAGGAAGAACCTAAGCCAAGGACCCACCACTCATCTCAGAGTCAAGGCCAGGAAACATTCTCCAATGCTCTTGGCCAAATGCTTTCTCATATCATCATAGAATAGAATTACGGAATGGGACCTTAAAGTCAATCCAGTTCCAAGCCCCCTGCCATGGGCAGGGAAACCTCCCACTGGATCAGGGGGCCAAAAGCCCCATCCAACATGGCCTTCAACACCTCCAGGGATGGGATCTGGGGGTTCTGGCTGAAAACAAGTTAGAATCATGGAATGGTTTGGGTTGGAAGAGACCTCAAAGTCCATCCAGTTCCAATCCCCTGTCATGGGCAGGGACCTCCCACTGGATCATTACCGTATGAGGAGAGGCTGAAGGCACTTGGTCTGTTCAGCCTGGAGAAGAGGAGACTGAGGGGGAACCTCATCGCCGTTCACTGCTCCCTCACAAGGGAGGAGCAGGAGCAGGTGCTGAGCTCTTCTCTCTGGTGACCAAGGACAGGACCCGAGGCAATGGCAGGAAGATGCCAGGGGAGGATTAGGTTGGACCTGAGGAGAAGGTTCTTCCCCCAGAGGGTGGGGGAGCACTGGAACAGCTCCCCAGGGAAGCAGTCACAGCCTGACAATATTCCAGAAGCCTTTGGGCAACACCCTCAGCCCCACAGTGGGAATGCTGGGGTTGTGCTGTGCCGGGACAGCAGCTGGACTCGATGGTCCTTGTGGGTCCCTTCAAACTCAGGGCATTATCTGGTTCTGTGATGATTTTCCTGCCCAAACCCTGTGCTGGAAATCAATTTCCTTAGTGAAAACAATACAAAATACAGGTAAGATTCTCACGAGCAACTTCTCGTTCATGTCAAAGAACCCAAGATCCAGCAAGTCTTGCCTTTATCTACAGCATTTTTGGTTCAGAGCCTGTGTGGCTCCTCCAAGAAATGCTTCAAGGCAGGAGATGGAGCTGAGAAAAGCTCTTCATGATCCTTAGGGATGGAAATTGCTAAAGGGAACGTAACCAACACGAGGAGCTCTGCTACCCAGCACAGCACCATCCTGCAGAGCATCTTATCTGCAAGGACATGTAGAGTCCTTGCACAGCCCTGCGAGATAGGCAAGGGGTGCAGAACCACATGCAGATAAGGGGCAGGAAGGCTTCAGAAGGACAAATGTGGAAAAGGCAACTCATGAATCTCTGATCAACCACGTCCCACTTAAACCACAGCTTCTCCTGCAGAAGATAATTAACTGATAGGCCCAGGTTATGAGTTTTGATACACCTTGAGAAGTCAGCAGTTTTGGAATCAAAAAATGCTTTGGGTTGGAAGGACCTTTATAGGTCATCCAGTTCAACCCCCCTGCAGAAGCAGGGAGAGCTTTAACTAGATCAGGTTGCTCAGACCTGACCTGGAATGTTTTCCAGCGTTCCAGTAATTACAGCTCACACACAAGAGAAGACGGAGCTAGAAGGGATGTCGAGGGTTCCAACTCACACACCTCACTCGGAGCACCGTAGCACCGTGAGCTACGCCCAGGTTATTCATAGAATCGCGGAATGGATTGGAAGGGACGTCAAAGCCCAACCAGTTCCACCCCACCATGGGCAGGGACACCTCCCACTGGATCAGGGGGCTCCAAGCCCCATCCAACCTGACCTTCAGCACCTCCAGGGATGGGGCAGCCACCACTTCTCTGTGCAACATGGGACAGGGCCTCCCCACCCTCATCATGAAGAATTCCTTTCCAATGTCCAAGTTAAATCTCTCCCTTCCAATTTAAAGCTGTTTCCCCTCATCCTGTCACTCCAGGCCCTTGGAAAAAGCCCCTCCCCAGCTTTCCTGGAGCCCCTTTCAGCACTGGAAGCTCCTCTAAGGTCTCCCCACAGCCTTCTCCTCTCCAGGCTGAACAACCCCACCTCTCCCAGCCTGTACTCACAGCAGAGGGGCTCCAGCCCTCTAAGCTTGGCAGTAACCATATCTGAAGTCCCAAAGGCCAACTCCACCATGCACAGGAACCTTGGTTAAGAGAAAAGCTGACACTATCTGGTGACCAGCTGTCACCAGAGAGAAAAGCTCAGTGCCTGCTCCTCCTCCTCCCCTTGTGAGGAAGCAGTGAACGGCCATGAGGTCACCCCTCAGTCTCCTCTCCTCCAGGCTGAACAGACCAAGCACCTTCAGCTTCTCCTTACATTTCTCCTCCAGACCCTTCCCCAGCTTTGTGGCCTCCTCTGGACACTCTCCAGTAGTTTGATGGCCTTTCTTTACTGTGGCACCCACAACTGCACACAACATTCAAGGTGGGGCCTCACTTCAAACACTGTGTTCAGTTCTGGGCACCGCAGTATAAGGACATGAAGAAGACATCCCAACAATTCCTGCTGGTATAAAACCCAACTGTTAAGCAATAACGTGGCTTCAGGAAGACTGGGACCGAGTCAGGCCGGCACAGAAACACATGTTTCCTTCAGCTGTGGAGAGCACCTGGTGATGGTTTTGCACAGCACTGTGTAAAACACCACAAAAGCTTCTTTGAAGAACATCAGATCTTAAAGATGAAGCATCTAAAGGTGTTTTCAAATAATTTCCCCTTCATCCACCGTTCTTTAGGAAGAGGCTTGATGGTGGAAACGTACCCTCCGTTCAGAGTAGGTGTCAAACCAAAGAGTGTGCACAGCCCAACAGACATGAGCAGGGAGCTGAGCACTGTCACAACTGCTGCCAGTGCCAGACCCCACTTGGATTTCACCATGTCGATCTTCCCTGTAACAGAAAATGCAAAGTCTTGTTTACGAAGGGAAAAAAAAAAGGACATTTTAATAAGAAATCAAGTTGGTATCCTCATCCTGACTTATTCCAGCAGCATCTTCATACGCTGTAACTTAGACTTAAAGGCATTTTAGTCTCAACATCGGAAATCCAGTCCCTCCCAGTATGCAGAGGTACTCCGGCAAGGGTGGGACAGAAGATAATGCATGGTTGGCGGCTTAAATTAGTTCCAGTTCCGCACTGTTGAGGCATAGAGAAAGGAACTTGAATCAGAATCACAGAATAATGGAACCATTGGGTTGGAAGGGACCTCAAAGCCCATACAGTTCCACTCCCCTGTCACGGGCAGGGACACTTCTCACTGCATCAGAGGGCTCAAAGCCCCATCCAACCTGACCTTCAACACCTCCAGGGATGGGGCAGCCACCACTTCTCTGGCCAACCTGTGCCAGGGCCTCCCCACTCTCATCATGAAGAATTTCTTCCCAATGTTAAATGTGGATAATGAGGTCTAAACCCACCATCTCAGAACCTGCATTTGATCAGATTATAAATTTATGTCTCTAAACTGGAAAAACAGTCCTTACTATGGCATTTAAAGCTCCCGAAGACAGAAAATACCACAAGGAGTAACACCACCACACTGGCTAGGAAGGGCAAATTAACTGCCCCATCCCTGGAGGTCTTCAAGGCCAGGTTGGATGGTGCTTAAAGCACTCCGATCCAGTGGGAGGTGTCCCTGCCCATAGCAGGGGGTTGGAACTGGATGGGCTTTGAGGTCCCCTCCAACCCAAACCATTCCATGATTCTATGAAATTAGCAGAAATCAGATAAACATGATCCCCAATTGTCTACGTGACACTTCAGGGTAGAATTTCACCACCACCTTTCCTGCTGAAACAGGAGGGAACTGCAGTGCCATGGACAGGAGTCTCTTTTCTGCAGCTGTGGAAAGGGCACCCCACCGCTGATCCCTTGCATATATTAAAATGGAGAGTGTACAGGTGGCTTAACAGCTTCTGCTCTACACCCAAAAACCTACGTGTGGAGAAGTAGATATAAGCGAAGAGAATGATGTAGGTGGTGACGAGGGGTATAAGCTCGGCAATGCCAATCTCTTCCTTGAAGTGGACATGGACGATGTTGTCCTCTCGCAGGGTGCAGTTTGGGCTGGGATGCAGCAGCTTGAGGCGAGAGCGGAGGCTGCTGAGGAACCTGAGGTGAGGAGCAAGCAGGAGAATGTCATTGTCCTAACAACCAGCACACAATTCCACAGAGGAACTCAACGGGAATAGACCAAGTGGGAAGAAGCTCAGAACAGGAAGGTGATCATCCTCAGGCCACACCAACCCCACGCAGCTCCAGGCTTGGGGAAGAGTGGCTGGAAAGCTGCCTGGAGGAGAAGGACCTGGGGGTGTTGGTCGCCAGTGGCTAAACGTGAGCCAGCAGTGGCTCAGGGGGTCAAGAAGGCCCCCAGCATCCTGGCTTGGCTCAGCCATGGGGGGGCAGCAGAAGCAGGATAGAACCATCCCCCTGCAGTTGGCACTGGGGAGGCCACACCTCCACTCCTGGGTTCAGTTTTGGGCCCTTCACTCCAAGAAGGACCTTGAGGAGCTGGAGTGCATGCAGAGAAGGGATCAGAGCTGGGGAAGGGTCTGGAGAACAGGGGCTGTGGGAGCGGCTGAGGGCCCTGGGGCTGTTTAGTCTGGAGGAGAGGAGGCTGAGGGGAGACCTCATGGCTCTGTGCAGCTCCTGGAAAGGAGGTTGTGGTGAGGTGGGTGCTGGGCTCTTCTCCCAAGGGATGGGAGATGGGATGAGAGGAAACAGCCTCAAGTTCCACCACAGCAGGGTCAGACTGGACATCAGGAAACATTTCTTCATTGACAGAGTGGTGAAGCCCTGGCAGAGGCTTTCAGGGAAATGGGGGAGTCTTCATCCCTGGAGGGGTTCAAAAAACATGTAGTCATGGCACTTTGGGATAGGGTTCAGTGGTCACCGTGGGGTTGGACTGGATGATCTTAGAGGTCTTTTCCAACCTTAATGATTCCATCACTCTAAACTCTGTAGATCCACACAGCCTTACAAAACCCAGCTCTCTCTAGTCCCAACTGACAAGTCTCTTCTCCTGTAGCCCACCCGATGAAGCACCTGATGAAAGGTGCTACCTGACACTTCTGAAGGCTGAAGTGTTCCTGCATGAGCAGCAGCAGAGAAACTTTTGACTACGGTGCTGCCAACTCTAACCTGGAGGATTCCATGACCACAGATCCACTCAGTCCAAGCCAGCTTTGCCACCACTGCCAAAGGGTGGCAAACTCAGTTTAGTTAGTGCTTACTGGAAAGCAAACCACTCTGTGCCCCAGGAACTGGGTCAGAACAGGCCAACTGGGCCTTGGCTGCAACACTGACAGCTTGGTGTGTAGATGAAGCCTTCATGCAAGGAAAAACCAATGCCAGCTCTGGGTGTTACAGATCAAAGAATCCTGGAGTGGTTTGGGGTGGAAGGGACCTCGAAGCCCATCCAGTTCAACCCCCTGCCATGGGCAGAGACACCTCCCACTGGATCAAGGGGCTCAAAGTCACATCCAACTTGGCCTGCAACACCTCCAGGGATGGGGCAGCCACCACTTCTCTGGGCAACCTCGACCAGGGCCTCACCACCATCACAGGAAAACGTTTCTTCTTAAGATCTCACCTCATTTCCCCCTTTCTGATCTTCAGATCATTCCTCTCATCCTGTCCCTGCACTCCCTGATCAAGAGCCCCTCTCCAGCTTTCCTGGAGCCCCTTTCAGCACTGGAAGCTTCTCTAAGGTCTCCCCACAGCCTTCTCCTCTCCAGGCTGAACAACCCCAACTCTCCCAGCCTGTCCTCAGAGCAGAGGGGCTCCAGCCCTCGCATCATCTCTGTGGCCTCCTCTGGACCCACTCCAACAGTTCCATCTCCTTCTCATATTGGGGATTCCAGAGCTGGACCCAGACCAGGTGGTGTCTCCCCAGAGCAGAGCGGAGCGGAGGGGCAGAATCCCCTCTTTCCCCTGCAGCTCCCACTGCTTTGGGTGCAGCCCAGGACACGGGTGGTTTCTGGGCTGCAAGTGCTGAGACAACTTTTCAAAAAGAAACTGAGAACTGATAGTTTTTTATTTGCCTAAACCACAGCAAGTTTTCTCCCCAGGATCAGAAGATCCTAAAATACAATAAAACTCAAGTAAATGGAGAGTAAAGTCAACAAAAACAATAATCAGAGCAGAAAAACCTACGGAGTTGGCAAGATATATAATAAAGGATCCTTAAAACAAAAGCAGCAAAGCTACAACTCCTTACCTGGAATCGTATCGTTGGAGACCAAGTGTGACAGTGTAGGACACCACTCGCTTCCTATTGTAGAGGTTCACCCCACTGAACTTTCCAGGGAGCCCAAATAACAGGTCTGCAAAAACACAGCATGAAAACAAAACAATAAGAAGTAGGACCCACCAGGTTCTCGTTGTGAAGCAAAGCTCCACAACAAAGCTCCACATGTTCCTGCTGCCCTCACACATGAAGAAAAACTCCTTGCCCTTCCAGGTGGATGTTCTTGAAGAGATCGTGTCTACTGGAACAAGTTGACCAAGGAAGTTGTGGCTGGAGGTGTTCAAGGCCAGGCTGGATGGGGCTTAGAGCACCCTGACCCAGTGGGAGGTGTCACTGCCCACGGCAGGGGGTGGAACTGGATGGGTTTAGAGGTCCCTTCCAACCCAACGATTCTATAATTTTACACTTTCTGTAACAAAATGCCACCCAATTTATGGTTGGACTCGATGATCTCAAAGGTCTTTTCCAACCAAGCAATTCTATGATTTGTGAACACAGGCAATCGAGATGTTGGAGATTCCAAGGACAAAACAGCCATGAAAGCTGGAGGGACCCCTCCCAAGGTCTTTGGTGTTTGGGCTCTTACCTTTGAGGGTTGCTGATGTTTGTAACGTCTTTGGTTCATGCTGGTGGATGGTTTTGATGATATCCGGATCAGCATTGAATCGCTCTCGGTCATTCTGCCAGAAGTTCCCTGGAGACAGCAAGAGGCAGCCATGCTCGGGGAGCAGATTCCGTAGCTTCTTGAGGCCAGGCAGAAGATCCGTTACCTGAAGACAAACTTGCTCCAAGCTTTTGACACCAGAACTGAAAAGCAAACAAAGGTTTGAAATTGCCAGGCGTGTGGCAACTCTCACAAAAGCTGCTGAGATGAATCCCTCGAGGAACCATCACCTTGTTACTGCTCTTGAACTTAATAACTGAGGAGCAAGAGCCTCGGGCCACAGACCAGGATCTCAACACAACACCTGTACAGACTCCAGAACCTCATCATAAGAACAACCCCATCTCCAGCATAAGACGGGTTTGGGAATCCCCAACATAAGAAGGAGATGGAATTGTTGGAGCGGGCCCAGAGGAGGCCATAGAGATGATGCAAGTGCTGGAGCCCCTCTGCTCTGAGGACAGGCTGGGAGAGGTGAGGTTGTTCAGCTGGAGAAGAGAAGGCTCTGGGGAGACCTCAATTGTGACCTTCGAGTACCTGAAAGGGGCCCAAAAAAATGCTGGGGAATCACAGAACCATGGAATGATTTGAGTTGGAAGGGACCTCACAGCCATCAAATTCCACCTCCCTGCCATGGGCAGGGACACCTCCCACTGCATCAGGGGGTTAAAAGCCCCATCCAACCTGGCCTTCAATACCTCCAGGGATGGGGCAGCCAACACTTCTCCGGGCAACCTGGGACAGGGTCTCCCCACCCTCATCCTGAAGAATTCCTTCCCAATGCCCAATCTAAATCTCCCTCTTCCATTTTCAAACTGTCTCCCCTTGTTCTGTCACTCCAGCCCCTCCCCAGCTTTCCTGGAGCCCCTTTCAGAACTGGAAGCTGCTCTAAGGTCTTCCCACAGCCTTCTCTTCTCCAGACTGAACAACCCCACCTCTCCCAGCCTGTCCTCACAGCAGAGGGGCTCCAGCCCTCACATCATCTCCGTGGCCTCCTCTGGACCTGCTCCAACAGTTCCATATCCTTCTTCTGTTAAGAAGGTTCCTGACCACGTGAAATCCTAGAAGAGCTTCACAGTAGGCATGGTGGAATCCAATGAACTTCTTTAATACGGAGCTTCCATGCTCATGAAGAGATTATGTGACACTGCAGGTATAACCTGCAGCTACCAGGTATAACCTTGGAGGCCCCTTTCAGACTCTGACTGGAAGGTTCCTGACAGTATCAGTGAGTAGAGGACAGGAGGGATCTCCAGCGTAAATGTTAAACTCCTCAAGGCACAGGATGGAGAGGATGTAACTTGTTACCAGTGACTTCATTTTCAAATCAGGGAATCACTTGGTTGGGAAAGATCTTTGAGGTCATTGAGTCCAACTATCCCTGCCAACTACTGAACCAGATCCCTGAGCTCCTCATCTGCCTGGCTTTTAAACCTCTCCAGGGATGGGGACTCCACCACCTCCCTGGCAACTTCTGCCAGGGCCTAAGAACCCTTTCCATGAAGAAATTCCTCCTCATGTCCAATTTAAACCTGCTCTGGTGCAACTTGAGGCCTCAAAACTTGATTTCCTCTCGTCCCATCCCATTCCCTTGAGAGAAGAGCCCAGCACCCACCTCACCACAACCTCCTCTCCAGGAGCTGCACAGAGCGATGAGGTGTCCCCTCAGCTTCCTCTTCTCCAGACTAAACAGCCCCAGGGCCCTCAGCTGCTCCCACAATCCCTGTTCTCCAGACCCTTCCCCAGCTCCAATCCCTTCTCCACATGCGCTCCAGCTCCTCAAGGTCCTTCTTGGAGTGAGGGGCCCAAAAGTGAACCCAGGAGTTGAGGTGCGGCCTCCCCAGCGCTGAGTGCAGGGGCACGATCCCTTCCCTGCTCCTGCTGCCACCCCATGGCTGAGCCAAGCCAGGATGCTGGGGGCCTTCTTGCCCACCTGGGCCACTGCTGGCTCATGTTCAGCTGCTGGCAACCAACACCCCCAGGTCCTTCTGCTCCAGCCACTCTTCCCTAAGCCTGGAGCTGCACTGTATTTCTTCTAATTTTGAGAACCTTCCAAATTCAAAGCTCATCACCAGACGAATGAGGCAGTAATTTAGAAGATGTCTGCACACAACAGTGACCCCACGATCACAAACTTTAACGAACAGCAATTACCTGTCTCTCAGGGCATGGTTTCTGATCTCCTCCACAAGCTGGAAGACGCGGGACAGCGGTGAACGAAACACATCGACTGCGAGGAAGTTCTTCTGCCACGGGGAGACTGTAGCCTTCACCAAGATCTGCTGAATGTAGGCCACCGGCGCACCAACGTACTGTGGGGAACACCAGAGGGAGAAGGGAAACACATGGTGAGTGGGAAGGTGCTTAGCAGGGTTGGACCACAACTTTGCAACCTTTCAGGAAGGGGTTTGCCAGACAATATTTTCCTTTCCTGATTTAGAGGTGGAACATGATGGTACCAACCCAGCAAGAACAAAAAGTGTCTTTCTCAAAGAGGCAAAATGGCAACGACTATGTTGGCATCATTCTAGAGAATCATGGAATGGGATGGGTTGGAAGGGACTCCAAAGCCCAGCCAGTTCCAAACCTCTGCCATGGACAGGGACACCTCCCACTGGATCAGGGGGCTCAAAGCCCCATCCAATCTGGCCTTCAACACCTCCAGAGATGGGGCAGCCGTCACTTCTCTGGGCAACCTGGGCCAGGGCCTCCCCACCCTCATCTGGTGAGACCCCACCTGGAGTCCTGTGTTCAGGTTTGTAATCCCCAACTTCGGAAGGAGATGCAGCTATTGGAGCGGGTCCAGAGGAGGCCACGGAGATGATCCAAGGGCTGGAGCCCCTCTGCTCTTGAGGACAGGCTGGGAGAGTTGGGGTTGTTCAGCCTGGGGAGGAGAAGGCTCTGGGGAGACCTTAGAGCAGCTTCCAGTGCTGAAAGGGGCTCCGGGAAAGCTGGGCAGGGGCTTTTTCCAAGGGCCTGGAGTGACAGGACGAGGGGGAACGGCTTTAAATTGGAAGGGGGAAGTCTGAGATTGGACATTGGGAAGGAATTCTTCATGCTGAGGGTGGTGAGGCCCTGGCCCATGTTGCCCAGAGAAGTGGTGGCTGCCCCATCCCTGGAGGTGTTGAAGGCCAGGTTGGATGGGGCTTTGAGCCCCCTGATGCAGTGGGAGGTGTCTCTGCCCATGGAAGGGGGTTAAGATTGGATGGGCTTTAAGGTCCCTTCCAACCCAAACCATTCCATGGTTCTATGAATGGAGCGAAGTGTAGGCAACGCAGCATGGGTGTTTCACTATCTCATCTCCCATGAACACCAAGCCACCTCCCCATCTCATCTGCCATGGACACCCCGTTACCCGAATGCAAGACTCACCCAGTCAGGACGCTCGCTGAGATCCCCTGGCTGCACAACAACATCTGGAGAAGGTGGAGCGTAGTCCTTCACGGGGGTGCTGTACTCCACAGGTCCTGTTCCAGGTAGCGGCAGCTTCAGCAGAGGGTAACTGCGAGTGAGACATCAGCAAGAGACTTTGCACTTCGGGTTCAACCAAGCTTTTTATACAATCTCCAAGAAAAAAGAATGGGTTATGAAAAATGAGCCTGTTCCAGCTGAATCCAAGCTCTACAGGACAGCAGACACAGCTGCAACACAAGAGGGCTCGTGGAGACTGCTTGGCATTCTTCTCCCTTGGAAAGGGACAACTGAAGGTCCTGGGTGCAAAAGAAGAAGTTCTTGCAGGACCTCACCTCAGTTACTCTCCATCACCTGGATGCCAGCAGGACCTCACCTGAACCACTCTCCATCTCCTGCAGGACAGGAGACCTGGCTGCAACCCAAGAGGACTTCAGCTTTCATGGGAACTGCCCAGTGTCTTTACCCAACAGAGGACATCACAGGTCTTTCTCCCTTAGAAACGGAAAACTGAAAGTCCTGGGAGCAAATGAAGGGAGGTTCTTGCAAGTCCTCACCTCAATTACTCCCCATCACCTGGAAGTCAGCAGGACCTCACCTCAACTACTCTCCATCACCTGCAAGTTAGTCTCTTCCAACTCAAACTGTTCTGTGAATTTACGAATTTGAACGTCCATGCAAATGGAATGGAGGAGAGAGTCAACGGCCTCTCTTGGGAAATTCAATGGCAACCAGATGAGGGGGAAAAAGAAAAAGGAAATTTTTGATGGAAGAACGCAAATCCTAGAGATGATTGAATCATGGAATGGTTTGGGTCAGAAGGCACCACGAAGTCCATCCAGTTCCAACCCCCCTGCCATGGGCACGGACACCTCCCACTGCATCAGGGGGCTCAAAGCCCCATCCAACCTGGCCTTCAGCACCTCCAGGGATGGGGCAGCCACCACTTCTCTGGGCAACCTGGGACAGGGCCTCCCCACCCTCATCCTGAAGAACTCCTTCCCAATGTCGAATATAAATCTCCCCCTTTCAAGTTAAAGCCATTCCCCTTCATCCTGTCACTTCAGGCCCTTGGAAAAAGCCCCTCCCCAGCTTTCCTGGAGCCCCTTTCAGCACTGGAAGCTGCTCTAAGGTCTCCCCAGAGCCTTCTCTTCTCCAGCTGAACAACCCCAATTCTCCCAACCTGCCCTCAGAGCAGAGGGACTCCAGCCCTCACATCATCTCCATGGCCCTAGTTATCTTCACATTTGACTGAGACTGGAAGAGCAGTGGACCTAGAAGACACTGAGCCACACCCATGAGGAGCAGGACTTCCTAGCAGATTGTCTGGTACACCAAAAATACCCCTCTGGAAGTATTTTTCATTATAATCCCTATTTTTAGCAACCATGCCCAGAGAAAAGGTCCACTGGGAATCTGCATTTAAGGGTTCAAATGGATGGTGTGGTCTGAACACCTTGTTTAGCTCCTAAAGCCATCCTCGCAACAAGACCTAAAGCGTAGATGGGTTCATGTTTATTAAAGTTTTGAGAAGGTCTGATGGAAGAGCACTCAAAGCATGAATTCTAGATGATGTTCATCGTAAGCTCCTTCAATAGGATGGTAGAACAATAGATCTTGAATTCATTTAGACTAAAACAGACACGCAATACCAGTTGACCTCGTCAGCGACACCCAAGACAGATGGACAGCAGAGATAAAAGGACAGAGTGAAGGAACCACTCAACAATGCCAAGAGGTTGACCAGACCTGCTACTTAAGACATCAACGGGAGAGAGTCTTTCAAGGAAAGAGATGCTCATAAACCAAACAAAGAAGCATCCTGGCTTCCACCAACACCAAAAACTGCGAGGACTGCAAGAGTGGTGAAGCACTGGAGAAGCTGGTGGTGGGGTCTCCATCCCTGGAGGGGTTCAAAGATGTTAGATGTGGCACTCTGGGACAGGGTTTAGCCGGCACAGTGGGGTTGGGCTGATGGTTGGACTGGATGAGCTTGGAGGTCTTTTCCAACCTTACTGATTCTGTGATGTGACAGGTCTAGGTCCTTTCCATGTGCACATCCCACCAAACGTGAGAACTGCTCCAACTGAGCTACAGGAAAGTGAGTTCTTTGATTTCTCCTCACATTTCTCTTAGTGAAGAGATCTTTTACACTGTCATGGAAAGAGAAGACACCAAAACAGATTGGATTGAGAAAGGAGGGAAGACAAACAGGATCTAAAATAGGTGACGGGGAAGCTCAATCGGAAGATTTAGTTTTGAGAAGGAATCTTTTTAGATGCTCATGTGACAGTGAAACTGGGACCCTCCTGCAGATCCAACTCAGAGGAAAAATGGATCATTTAGTAGTTGGTGTTGTTGAACAGCAAAGCTGGGGAGGGGCTCTTGATCAGGGAGTGCAGGGATAGGACAAGGAGAATCATTTGAAGCTGAAAGAGGGGAGATTGAGATGACATCTTAGGGAGAAATGTTCTCCTGTGAGGGTGGGGAGGCCCTGTTCCAGGTTGCCCAGAGAAGTGGTGGCTGCCCCATCCCTGGAGGTGCTGAAGGTCAGGTTGGATGGGGCTTTGAGCCCCCTGATGCAGTGGGAGGTGTCCCTGTCCAAGGTGGGGGGTTGGAACTGGATGGGCTTTGAGGTCCCTTCCAACCCAAACCATTCCATGATTCAATCATCTCTAGGATTTGTGTTCTTCCATCAAAAATTTCCTTTTTCTTTTTCCCCCTCATCTGGTTGCCATTGAATTTCCCAAGAGAGTCAATGAATCCAAGCAAAAGCACATTTTCAGGTATCACGCATGAGGCAGATCCAAGAACAAACATCCATCCAACTACTTTACATATTTTCAAGACAGCTTAGAGGGCCAAGATGGAGACCTGCCAGGTCAGCCTGAGGCATCTGGCAACTCCACTGAGCTGCAAACCCTATGACAGCCCATTCCTTCTCCTCAGAAGGAAAACAGAGATCTCCTCCACCCCAGAATAGAATCACAGAATGCCCTGAGTTGGAAGAAACCGACAAGGACCATTGAGTCCAACTCCTGGCCCTGCACAGGACAACCCCAACATTCGCACCGTGGGGCTGAGGGTGCTGGCCAAAGGCTTCTGGAATATTGTCAGGCTTGGTGACAACAGTCTTTGGCTTGTGAATATGAAGAAGAGTAGAGACCTGCCAGGTCTTACAGAAAAGGGCAGGTGGGGATTTATTGCCTGAAAACAGCTCCAGCCTTCATTGTTCCAACTCCCTGGGTGGGAAGGCCCTGGCACAGGCTGCCTAGAGAAATGGTGGCTGCCCCATCCCTGGGGTGTTGAAGGCCAGGTGTGATGGGGCTTGGAGCCCCCTGATTCAGTGGGAGGTGTCCCTGCCCATTGCAAGGGGGTGGAACTGGATGGGCTTTGAGGTCCCTTCCAACCCAAACCATTCTGTGATTCTACGATTCCTGTGCTGAGGACTCCAGACCTGGACCCAGGACTCCAGGTGGGGTCTCCCCAGAATGGCGCAGAGGGGCAGAATCCCCTCCCTGGCCCTGCTGCTCCTACTGCTTTGGATGCAGCCCAGGACATGGGGGATTTCTGAGCTGGCAAATACTTCATGAGAGACAATAAAAACCTATTACATTTAAAACCAAGAGGTGCTGCTGGATTGACCCACAAGGCAAGGAAACCTGAGCACCTTCCCGACGTTGCTATGAAACGTCACCCAGCAGCAACACGTTGTGACACCGAATCCTCTGTGGGACTTACCAGCAGGCCAGGATACAGAGCCCAGTAAAGAGGATGATGGGAATGGGGTAGGAAGCGCACAACAACCCGTGGTTGTAGAAAGCCCGCGATATCCTCTCGCGTAGTTTATCAGTCAGGGTCATCCTCGACTGTCATCACCTCGTTGCCATCCCGGAACACATCAGGGGGTGAGGCAATTCCAGCATGTGCAACGCTTCTGCAAAGGCACTGTGTCCACCTAGGAATGGAAAGAGAGGAAGCTCATGAGAAACATAAACAGATAAAAGGAAAATAGCCATCACCAATGTGGTTTAGAAAGGCTTTGAGGATTTTGTCTCCTCAGCAGGGAGAAGAAGACGCCTCACATCAAGTATTTGTTATGATCACATTGCCTGTAGATTCCTATTACTGGGTTTAGGCCTGGAGAATCATAGAATGGCTTGGTTGGAAAACAGCTTTGAGATCATCAAGTCCAACCGTTCCTGTCCACTACTGAACCATCCCTGAGCACCTCATCTACTCGGTTTTTAAACCCCTCCAGGGATGGGGACTCCACCACCTCCCTGGGAGCCTCTGCCAGGCTCTGAGAACTCTTTCTGTAAAGAAATTTTCCCTTATGTCCAACCTGATCCTGCCCTGGTGCAACTTGAGGCCATTTCCTCTCATCCCATCTCTTGTCACTTGGGAGAAGAGCCCATTACCCACCTCACCACAACCTCCTCTCCAGGAGCTGCAGAGAGCATGAGGTCTCCCCTCAGCTTCCTCTTCTCCATCCTAAACAGCCTCAGGGCCCTCAGACGCTCCCACAGCCCCTGTTCTCCAGACCCTTCCCCAGCTCTGATCCCTTCTCCGCACCCAATTCAGCCCCTCAAAGTCCTTCTTGGAGTGAGGGGCCTAAAAGTGAACCCAGGAGTTGAGGTGTGGCCTCCCCAGTGCCAAGTGCAGGGGGACGATCCCTTCCCTGCTCCTGCTGCCAGCCCATGGCTGAGCCAAGCCAGGATGCTGGGGGCCTTCTTGCCCACCTGGGCCACTGCTGGCTCATGTTCAGCCGCTGGCGACCAACACCCCCAGGTCCTTAACTGCCAGGCCATTTCCTCTCATCCCCTCTCCTGTTACTTGGGAGAAGACACCAACACCCACCTCACCACAACCTCCTTTCAGGGAGTTGTAAACAGTGAGAAATCTTTCCTCAGTGTCCCCTACTCCAAGCTAAACAACCCCAGGCCCCTCAGCCGCTCCTTATAACCCTTGTTCTCCAGCCCCTTCCCCAGCTGGAAGGGCAGAGAAAACAAGCAGAGGCTGAACACCAGCAGATCAGATGTCAGGTGTCGCTGCCGGGATCTGCTGGGCAGGGTGAGCACACAGGAACCCAGCAAGGAACTGAAACGACTGAAAGGAAGGATGAAAAGGAGCTCAGTGGTGAAAGAATGAAGCAGTGCTCCAAGGAGATGCCAAAATGCCAATTAAAAAAGAAGGATTGAGGCACTGAGGTCTTAAGGGAAGGGTTCTTGGACAGCGGCTGAGGGACTTTGAGGGCTTTCACTCTTAGCAACACACAAGGGAAAAGGGGCTGAAAGGGGCTTTGCAGCAAGGACAGCCTTAAGAGAGCTATTTCTGCTTGAGGAACGAGGGAGGGAAGCTCAAGCAGCCACAGAGCAGAAGACTGAGCCAGAGTGCAACCCACAGCAACATCAACTGGTGCATCGGTCGGGTTGGGTTGGAACTGGAATCCCATCCAATTCCAACCCCCTGCCGAGGGCAGGGACACCTCCCACTGGATCAGAGGGCTCAAAGCCCCATCCAACCTGGCCTTCAGCACCTCCAGGGATCGTGCAGCCACCACTTCTCCAGGCAACCTGGGACAGCCCCTGTCCCCCCCCCCCCCCCCCCCCATCCTGAAGTATTTCTCCCTAATGTCCAATTTAAAGCTGTTCCCCCTTGTCCTGTCACTCCAGGCCCTTGGAAAAAGCCCCTCCCCAGCTTTCCTGGAGCCCTTTTCAGCACTGGAAGCTGCTCTAAGGTCTCCCCAGAGCCCTCTCCTCTCCAGGCTGAACAACGCCACCTCTCCCAGTCTGTCCTCACAGCAGAAGGGCTCTAGCCCTTGCATCATCTCTGTCACCTCTTCTGGACCCGCTCCAACAGTTCCATCGCTTTGAGATGTTGAGGATTCCAGACCCGGCCCCAGGACTCCAGGTGGGGTCTCCCCAGAGCGGAGCAGAGGGGGAAATTTAGCAAAGTCCAAGTGTCCCTCTGCCTCCTGGAGCCAAGAGAGACACAGGAAGCAGCCACATCTCATATCACAGATGCACCAGCAAAGTAAAGACTGATTTTCTAATCCTTTATTGGACCATTGAGGTTCTTCATGCCCTCGAGGTGCCAGAAACCATCACCTCAATATAACGACCAGTGCGAGCTGCCGTGGGAGCTCTCACATCATGGCATCAGTGAAAGGAAGGGAGGAACAGACCTCACACACCCGGTTCTCTCACTCTTCTGCAAGGGTGACCCCTCCTCCAGCAATGGCCAAGAATGAAGCGTTCCTCTGAAGACATCAGACATCACAGATGGGAAACCAACAAACACGCTCAAGACGCAGCCTCCCTTCACAGAAACGCTCCACAATCAGCTCTAACAGGGAGTTCCTGTTCTCCACTTGCATTCCCAGGAGAAGAATAATGGGCTTTGTGCTCTGAAAGGACACAGAGGTCACGGGCAACAGAACACTTCCTATGGGAAAATCATGACCAGCGTGCTAACCTCCTGCAGGCCAGTGCCTGCAATGGGTTAATCCTGACACTGTTCTTCTGGGAACGAAGCTCCAGGACTGCCAGTAGAAGCTCCAGGACTGCCAGTGCGTTCTCAGCTTTAGGATTCTCCAGACAGGGCTATTTTCCACATTGTAAAAGTAGAAACTCTTCAATATATTCAATTCGAGGCTGTATCATCTCTAAGGCCAAAACAGGTTTTGAAGTCTGAACTGAGTTCTTGAACCAGATTTCAGTGCTCAAAAGGGCGCCTTAATCAGGATCATAAAATCATGGAATGGCTTGGTTGGAAAAGACATTTGAGGTCATCGAGTCCAGTATCCCTGCCAACTACTGAACCAGGTCTCTGAGCACCTCATCTGCCCAGCTTTTAAATTCCTCTAGGGATGGGGACTCCACCACCTCCCTGGCAGCCTCTGCCAGGGCCTAAGAACCCCCTCCGTGAAGAAATTCTCTCATGTCCAATCTGACCCTGCCCTGGGGCAACTTGAGGCCATTTCCTCTCATCCAATCTCCAGTCACTTGGGAGAAGAGCTCAGCACCCACCTCACCACAACCTCCACTCCAGGAGCTGCAGAGAGCGATGAGGTCTCCCCTCAGCTTCCTCTTCTCCATCCTAAACAGCCTCAGGGCCCTCAGACGCTCCCACAATCCCTGTTCTCCAGACCCTTCCCCAGCTCTGATCCCTTCTCTGCACGCACTCCAGCCCCTCAAGGTCCTTCTTGGAGTGAAGGGCCCAAAACTGAACCCAGGAGTGGAGGTGCAGGCCGAGTGCAAGGGCACGATCCCTTCCCTCCTCCTGCTGCCAGCCCATGGCTGAGCCAAGCCAGGATGCCTTCTTGCCCACCTGGGCCACTGTTGGCTCGTGTCCAGCCACTGGCGACCAACACCCCCAGGTCCTTCTCCTCCAGGCAGCTTTCCAGCCACTCTTCCCCAAGCCTGGAGCTGTGTGGGGTTGGTGTGGCCCAACAGCAGGACCTGGCACTTGGCATTGTTGAATCTCATCCCCTTCATCTCAGCCCATGGATCCAGCCAGTCCCAGCTCCCTGCCATGGGCAGGGACACCTCCCACTGGATCAGGGGGCTTAAAGCCCCATCCAACCTGGCCTTCAACACCTCCAGGGATGGGGCAGCCACCACTTCTCAGGATAACCTGTTCCTGTTGCAGGATAACTGGGTACGTGGAACCTCAGCATATATCTCATCTTCCTCTGGCCAAGTGAGTTGACAGGAGCATCTCCCAGTCCTCTGGGCAACCTGTGCCAGTGCCTCATCATCCTTAACACGAAGAACTCCTCCCTGAGATCTACGTTCCTGGAGGTGTTTAAAAGATGGATGGATGAGTTCCTTACGGACATGGTTTAGTGGGGAGACAGGTACGGTTGAACTCGATGATCTTGGAGGTCTCTTCCAACCTTGGGATTCTACGATTCTATACTCTAATTATGTTCTTTCTGTGTATCTTCAGCATCTGCTTCACAACAAGCAGGTGGGGAATGGCTTTCTCCTAGAAGCACCAGAAGACTGATGCAACACCCACGTGCAGTTTCACACCAGAGTTTTCCCACTGAACCCACCTCTGACCTCACTATGAGCTTGCTGCACTGCTGTAATGTGTCCCACCTCACTGGCCAGGGGCAAACACTGAGGACTTTGGTCACTTCTCATCCTGTCAGGAAGTTCCTGACTCCAGAACTTAATTCCAAGATGCCAACAGTAACCAACGAAGAGCACCTCTGATTTTTTTCAGGACATACCTTGGCTACACGAAGGCACTGATCAAACATCTTAAACCCATATTTTAAACTTCCTTAATCATAGAATTCTGAAAAGGTTGGGTTGGAAGGGACCTCCAACGTCCATCCAGTTTCAACCTTCCTGCCACAAGCAAGGTCACTCCACTCTGCACCAAGCTGGTCAAAGCCCCTCCAACCTGGCCTTGAAAACCTCCAGGGATGGGATCTGGGGGTTCTGGTTGATGGCAACTTAGAATCATGGAACCATGGAACAGGTTGGGTTGGAAGGGACCTCAAAGCCCATCCAGTTCCAACCCCCTGCCATGGGCAGGGACACCTCCCACTGCATCAGGGGCTCCAAGCCCCATCCAACCTGGCCTTGAACATCTCCAGGGATAGGACAGCCACCACTTCTCTGGGCAACATGTGCCAGGGCCTCACCACCCTCACAGAACATTTCTCCCCAAGATCCCATCTCCATCTCCCTTCTTTCAGCTTCAAACCATTCTCCCTCGTCCCATCCCTGCAATCCCTGATCAAGAAACCCTCCCCAGCTTTCCTGAAGCCCCTTCCCAACACAAGTTTACCAACGGGCTCTTAAGCATTGAGCCAGAGGTCCTTCAGCCACCGCACCTGACAAATCCAGGACTAAATGGGAGTCATTTTTTTTAACATCTTACCTGTGTCCCTCTCTATTTACCCCCGTACTTCTGCACTGTTCTCAGTGGGCCTGGAGAACACAAGGGCCTCAGCAGCAACACTTGTAGGAGTCAATGCCTCAAGCCTGCCCTCAGCCCTCTCAGGACACACAAAAGAATCATTAAGGTTGGGAAAGACCTCTAACCTCATCCAGTCCAACCATTAGCCCAAACCCACCACGCCTTCTGAACACTGGCCCAAATAACCACAACCACACACTTTTTTAACCCCTCCAGGGATGGAGACTCCACCACTGCCCTGGGCAGCCTCTGCCTGGGCTTCACCACTCTTTCTGTGGAGGAATTTTTCCTAATATCCCTGAGCACCTCATCTGCCCGGCTTTTAAACCCCTCCAGGGATGGGGACTCCACCACCTCCCTGGCAGCCTCTGCCAGGGCTGGAGAACCCTCTCCGTGAATAAACTTCTCCTGATGTCCAATCTGATCCTGCCCTGGTGCAAATTGAGGCCGTTTCCTCTCATCCCATCTCCTGTCACTTGGGAGAAGAGCCCAGCACCCCCTTCACCACAACCTCCTTTCAAGGAGTTGCGGAAGAAATGTTTCCTGGTGTCCAATCTGAACCTCCCCTGGTACAACCTGAGGTCATTTCCTTTCATCTTGTTCCTTGGGAGAAGAACTCAATACCCACCTCATCACAACCTCCTTTCAGGGATTTGAAGACAGTGACAAGGTCTCCCCAACATCCAGAAACAAGCCTGGTGTCTGATCCTAGAAAGCAAACTGGCTTTGCCAAGGAAGTTCCTGTCCAAGCAGCATCAGCTCTTCGTGCTCCTTGTAATCTTCCAGGTTCTTACAACTCATTTGCCTGCTTGCTGCAGGGTTTTGGGATGACTACTACTCTCCGTTGCCTTTTTCCCACTCCACCTACACAACGTGCTTAATCTTCTCCAGTCTTTCAAAACATCACCTATTTTCCATTCCTCCAAAGACGCCTCCTGAAGCCTTTAAGGGTTTATTTTAGTCCGTACTTTCAGGACGGAGATGAAAATATCTCACTTAGATGGCTGCTGCAAACCCGCTCCTTATTGTCACCTGCCACCAGCACCAGTTGCATGCCAGCTGGCTCTGGTCTTCTGTAAGAGTCACCTATAGAAGATACAGTCCCTCACTCCAAGAAAGACCTTGATGGGCTGGGGCGTGTGCGGAGAAGGGAGCGGAGCTGGGGAAAGGTCTGGAGAACAGGGGTTGTGGGAGTGGCTGAGGGCCATGGGGCTGTTTAGACTGGAGGAGGATGAGGGGAGACCTCACTGCTCTATGCAGCTCCTGGAGAGGAGGTTGTGGTGAGGTGAGTGCTGGGCTCTTGTCCCAAGGGACATGGGATGGGATGAGAGGAAATGGCCTCAAATTGCACCAGAGCAGGATCAGATTGGACATCAGGAAACATTTCTTAACCTGAAGGGATCTCAGGCCCTGGCAGAGGCTGCCAGAGAGGTGGTGGACCCCCATCCCTGGAGACATTCAAAAGACACGTAGATGAAGTGCTTAAGTATACGATTTAGTAGTAGACTCAATGATCTCAAAGGTCTTTCCCAACCAACCGATTCTATGATTCCATGAAATACTTTTCCCAGAAGGAAATGTGATTCGTTCAGCACTGCTTATGTTTGGGTTGCAACTCAAGTCCCATCTGCTACAGACACAGTGTGTTTTCTCAACCCTTCCCAGGTCAACCACACCTATGTAAATGCTTCTAATGGACTTCTGCATTCTCCATCTACTGCTCCACTTCCCCATAGAATGGTCCCACCACCAGGCAGAGAACAGATCTAACCCTGACGTTAACAAGGGCAGAAGAGCTTTTCTAGGTCCCTCCCTAGGAGGTGTTCAGCACCTTCTGAATCAGCATCATTTTCATTGCTGCTCTCACAATCCTTTCAATCCAGTTCAACACCTCGCTTTGGTCATCTTTGTTGGTGCAACAGCATTGTTATTTTTCTGGTTTAACAAAATCATGGAATGGTTTGGGTTGGAAGGGACCTCAAAGCCCATCCAGTTCCATCTCTGCTACGGGCAGGGACACCTCCCACTGCATCAGGGGGCTCCAAGCTCCATCCAACCTGGCCTTCAACACCTCCATGGATGGGGCAGCCACCACTTCCCTGGGCAACCTGGGACAGGGACTCAACACCCTCATCGTGAAACATTTCTTCCTAAGATCTCATCTCAATCTCCCCTCTTTATCTAAACTAAGACACGACTTCAAACCGTTCCCTTCATCCTGTCCCTCATTCCCTGATCAAGAGCCCCTTCCCAGCTTTCCTGGAGCCCCTTTCAGCACTGGAAGCTGCTCTAAGGTCTCCCCGCAGCCTTCTCTTCTGCAGGCTGAACAACCCCAACTCTCCCAGCCTGTCCTCACAGCAGAGGGGCTCCAGCCCTCGCATCATCTCCGTGGCCTCCTCTGGACCCACTCCAACAGTTCCGTCTCCTTCTTCTGTTGGGGATTCCAGAGCCGGACCCAGGACTCCAGGTGGGGTCTCCCCAGAGCAGAGCCAAGGGGCAGAATCCCCTCCTTGGCCCTGCTGCTCCCACTGCTTTGGATGCAGCCCAGGACACGGGTGGCTTTCCAGGCTCCGAACACACATTGTTGGCTCAAATGTGAGAGCCTGACTCGAACATTGTCTTCCGCAAACAAGCCAACTATTATTCTTTCGGCATCTTTACCACAACGCTCTATACAAGATTAATTCAATTTTAACCAAAGAAACACAACCCTTATCCCCTCCTCATTCACCACCACGGCTTTCGCTGTGGCTGAAACTCACTCTTGTACTCGCAGGAGCCTTGGAATTGTATTTTCTGCCCAAGGGAACCCAGTTATGTGGGAAGAACACCAACACCAGATCAGTGCCTTCACCTTAGGATGCAAATTAAAACATTGAATTGAAGGCAACCTGATCCTCCACCTTCTTTATGAGGAATCTCTGATCTCAGAGGTCTTTTGCACCTTCAATGAATCCATATTTCAGTCCAGAAGTAAAAGCTTACAGATGAAGCAGAGAGCTCCAGAACCGCAGAAATGGTTTGTGTTCCTCAAGTCCTTTCTTTCTCACCCTTTAATGCACTGAAGAATTGTGGAACGGTTTGGGTTGGAAGTGACCTCAAAGCCCATCCAGTCCCAATCCCCTGCCATGGGCAGGGACACCTCCCACTGGATCAGGGGGCTCAAAGCCCCATCCAACCTGGCCTTGAACACCTCCAGGGATGGGGCAGCCACCACTTCTCTGGGCAACCTGGGCTAGGGCCTCCCCAGAGAACATTTTTTTCTGAGATCTCATCTAAATATCATCTTCCTCCAGAAACCACACGTTGAACTGGGTTGCATGCAAAGCAGTGGGACCAGCAGGGCCAGGGAGGGGATTCTGCCCCTCTCTTCCACTCTGGGAAGACCCTACCTGGGGTCTGTGTTCAAGGCCAGGATGGACGGGGCTTTGAGCCCCATGACCCAGTGGGAGGTGTCCCTGCCCATGACAGGGGGTTGGAACTGGATGGGCTTCGAGGTCCCTTCCAACCCAAATCATTCCACAGTTCCATGATTCTAGGATTGTATCAGCTGAAAACTGAAATCTAAATCTTCCCCTTTTCAACTTAAATCCATTCCCTCTCATCCTGTCACTCCAGGGCCTTGGAAAAAAACCCTCCCCAGCTTTCCTGGAGCTCCTTTCAGCACTAGAAACTGCTCTAAGGTCTCCTCAGAGCCTCCTCCAGACTAAACAATGCCAACTGTCCCAGCCTGTCCTCGTACAGGAGTATCGCCCTGTATGTTCCACTACAGATGAGTAAAACCATTTTTGCTCCTCAGGGAGTACTTATTCTACATTTTTTCATTAAAGAAAGAAAGAAATTACTTTTCCACACCGAATTATACAAACTGAGATGAACAGTCAGGCCTAGGAACCCACCAAATAAAGGTAACATTGAGTAACTCACCAATTGTCTGCAGAAAGAGCCTGACAAATTCTTTCATCACTGAGATTTTGACACTTCAAAACTGTTTTAAGGCTCTCAAGAGAAAATCTGTTTTTTCTTTTCTCTTTTGCAATATGACTTGAATATATTGAACATATTTCCCAATATAATTGGGAAAATAAACAGCTTTGCATCAAGTTAAGCTTTGTAACTGAATTTGCTGAGTGGTTGTTGCAGTGGAAGGACCCAGGGGGTGACAGCACAGCTCTGTGTGTGTCACACAGTGAGAATCCCAGGGTGGTTTCCTTTCTCCTGCATCCAAGGCAGTTAATCTCCTTTCTGCATTACACAACAGCTCCTGTAATCCTGAATTTATCACCCTCGCATGCTGTCAGAGCAGGGAGAGGTTTCACAAAGAGTGAGACCATGCCTCATCCTTGCCACTCTCATGAAAGGAAACTTTGTTTCATACAACCATAGAATGGTTTGGGTTGGAAGGTTCCAAAAGACCTTTAAGATTATAGAGTTCAACCACAAACCCAACACTGCCAAGTCCACCACTAAATCAGGTGCCTAAGCACCACATCTACCCAGGTACCATAGAATCTGAATGCAAAAAACTAACTATATTTCATCATGGAATGGGTTGGGAGGGACCGCAAAGTCCATCCAATCCCAACACCTTCCATGGGCAGGGACACCTCCCACTGGATCAGGGGCTCCAAGCCCCATCCAACCTGGCCTTCAACACCTCCAGGGATGGGGCAGCCACCACTTCTCTGGGCAACCTGCACCAGGGCCTCCCCACCCTCATCCTGAAGACTTTCTTCCTTCTATGCAGTCTAAATCTCCCCCTTCCAATTTAAAGCCATTCCCCCTCATCCTGTCACTCCAGGCCCTTGGAAAAAGCCCCTCCCCAGCTTTCCTGGAGCCCCTTTCAGCACTGGAAGCTGCTCTAAGGTCTCCCCACAGCCTTCTCTTCTCCAGCTAAACAACCCCACCTCTCCCAGCCTGTCCTCACAGCAGAGGGGCTCCAGCCCTCACATCATCTCCGTGGCCTCCTCTGGACCCGCTCCAACAGTTCTACCTCCTTCTTCTGTTGGGGATTCCAGAGCTGGACCCAGGACTGCAGGTGGGGTCTCCCCAGAGCGGAGCAGAGGGGCAGAATCCCCTCCCTGGCCCTGCTGCTCCCACTGCTTTGGATGCAGCCCAGGACACGGGTGGTTTCCGGGCTGGGAGCACACGGTGCCGGCTCATGTTGAGCTTCTCCCCTCCAGCACCCCAAGTGCTGCTCAGGAATGCTCCCAATTACATCGTCCCCATCACCAGGAAGAACCGCTCTCCTGAGAGGCCTTGGCCCAGGTTGCCCAGAGCAGTGGTGGCTGCCCCATCCCTGGAGGTGTTGAAGGCCAGGTTGGATGGGGCCTTGAGCCCCCTGACCCAGTGGGAGGTGTCCCTGCCCATGGCAGGGGGTGGAACTGGTTGGGCTTTGAGGTCCCTTCCAGCCCAGAACCATTGCATGTCTCCCAGAGGCCTCAACCCCCGCGATTCTCCGTGGATTTCCCCGTCCCTTCTCACCTCGGATTCTCCTGCTTCTGCTTCTTCTGCTTCTCCTGCTCCGGCCTCTCCCGTGCTGTCGGTGAGGTTTTTCACCCCGTTTTTACCCCCCAGCCCGGCCGCTCCCGCTGCCGGTTCTCCCAACCCCCTCCCGCCCTCCCCCCGCGGCCACCGGGCCCCGCGCGCAGACGTGGCCACGCCCCTCTTAAACCACGCCTATTCCCTTAGGCCGCGCCCCCTGGCCGCCAACCCGCTCCCTCAGCCCTGTGGCCACGCCCCCTCGGGTCCCCCTACGCGGCGCTCGCTCAAAGCCACGCCCCTTTCATTAAGCAACGCCCCCACTACCAATCCGTGTCCTTAACGCTTTGGCCACACCCCCTGTCTGCCAATCGGCTCCCTTTAGCGCTGCTGTGACCACGCCCCCTCACAAGCCACGCTCCTTCCTTTGAATCCGCGCCCCCCAGTGCTTTGGCCATGCCCCCTCCGAGGCCGTTAAGTAGTCTTCCCCTAAGCCACGCCCCCTGGCTGCCAACTCGTGCCCCTAAGGGTTTGGACACGCCCCCTCCCTTCCCACTAAATTGCCGTCCCTCTTAGCCACGCCCCCTCGCCTAAGCTACGTCCCTCGCCTGGCAATCCACTCCCTCAGCGCTTTGGCCACGCCCCGTCGCACTGATAAGCAGCTCCCCTTTAAGCCACGCCTACTCATTTAAGCCACGCCTCCTGCCCCCGATCTGCTCCTCTAATGCTTTGGACATGCCTCTCTAAGCCACACCCCTTCGCCTAAGTCACGCCCCTGACTCCAAATCCACGCCCCTTT
Organism: Neomorphus geoffroyi; assembly: GCA_033558235.1. Lineage (NCBI taxonomy): Eukaryota > Metazoa > Chordata > Aves > Cuculiformes > Neomorphidae > Neomorphus > Neomorphus geoffroyi. The sequence goes on from JAUMJM010000052.1 coordinate 8,194,954, forward strand.
TGTCCCGGTAAGACGCTCTTCCTCTAAGCCACACCTACTCTTTCAAGCCACGCCCCCAACCTGCCAATCTGTGCTCTTAATATTCTGGAAACTCTCCCTCTAAGCCACGCCCCTTCCCCTAAACCACGCACTGGTCGGCCAAAGTGTGCCTTGCGCTTTGCATACGCCCCCGCGAAAAGCCACGCCCCTCACATACCAACCTGCTACACACGCCTTCGCCACGCCCCCTTTGCCCAAGCCACGCCCCTTCCTTATGTCAGGTCCCCTGGTGGCCAAGCCCCGGCCCTAATGCTTTGGCTACGCCCCTTGCGCTAAGTCATCCCCTCTGCCTTCCGATCCGCGCCCCCTCCCGCCTGCAGGCCACGCCTCCTGTGTTCGGGCGGGCGCGGCGCCGGGGTGGTGGAACACGTGGAACGGGGGTGGACTGGGGGAAGCCAGACCGGGGCCTAGGGCAGAGGGGGCTGGGGGCACGGAGGAAGGACCTGCGACCGGGGAATGGTCGGGTCAGGCGCTGGGAGACCTGTGGAGATGGGCGGAGAAGTTTGGGCATCGGGAACCTTAGGATGCTGCAGGGAGAGTGGGTCTGGAGGGAGGACCTTGCACCTGGGAATGGTCGGGTCAGACACTGGGAGTCCTGTGGGATGGGGTAGATGTGGGGCTGGGAGAAGAAGTTTGAGCACCAGGAACCCTGAGACATCATGGGGAGAGTGGACCTGGAGGGAGGACCCTGCACCTGGGAACGGTGGGGTCACGTGCTGGGAGTCCTGTGGGATGGGGTGGATGTGGCACCAGAGCAAAGTGATTCTCTTCTTTTCCAGCACTTCCAGAGGAAGCCAGGGGCAGGCCGAGGTGGGACACAGCAGCTCCAGTGGCAGAGGAGCTGGAGGGAGATGATGGAAGGCAGCCAAGGTGCCATGGCCTGGCTGGCACCCCTCGGTACAGCTCTGGGCTGCCGAGTGTCACCTCTGAAATCCCACGGTAGCGCCATGAGGAGAAAGACAGTGTCACAAAAGGTCTTGGTGGGAATCCAGAGTGAGAAGCAGGGAAGGAGAAGAAACAGGGCAGGAGAAAGGAAGCCCCTGCTTGTTCATCTCCTGGGGCTGAACACCTACACGTCCTGGATGCTCAGGAACCTGTGATTTAGGGACATCCTGAAGGAATGTCACACCAGAAGGACGGGATGGCATCCAGAGGGACCTGGACACCCTGGAGAAGTGGGGCTGTGTGATCTCATGAGGTTCAACAAGGGCAAGGTCCTACACCTGGGTCGGGGCAACCCCTGGTATCAATCCAGGCTGATGATATGACTGGGAGCAGCCCTGAGAAGGACTTGGGGTGCTGGGGGAGAGAAGCTCAACATGAGCCGGCAACGTGTGCTCCCAGCCCAGAATCCCCCCGTGTCCATGGCTGCATCCAAAGCAGTGGGAGCAGCAGGGCCAGGGAGGGGATTCTGCTCCACTCTGGGGAGACCCCACCTGAAGCCCTGGGTCCAGCTCTGGAGTTCCCAACAGAAGAAGGAGATGGGACTGTTGGAGCAGGTCCAGAGGAGGCCACGGAGATGACGCGAGGGCTGGAGCCCCTCTGCTCTGAGGACAGGCTGGGAGAGTTGGGGTTGTTCAGCCTGAGGAGGAGAAGGCTGTGGGGAGACCTTAGAGCAGCTTCCAGTGCTGAAAGGGCTCCAGGAAAGCTGGGGAAGGGGCTTTTTCCAAGGGCCTGGAGTGACAGGATGAGAGGGAATGGCTTTAAATTGGAGGGGGAAGATTGAGATTGGACATCAGGAAGAAAACCTTCAGGATGAGGGTGGTGAGGCCCTGGCACAGGTTCCTAGAGAAGTGGTGGCTGCTCCATCCCTGGAGGTGTTCAAGGCCAGGTTGGATGGGGCTTGGAGCCCCCTGATGCAGTAGGAGGTGTCCCTGCCCATGGCAGGGGGTTGGAACTGGGTGGGCTTTGAGGTCCCTTCCAACCCATTCCACAGTTCAAATGTTGCTATAGATGTTCCGGGGAAGTTGGGAGTTGAGCAAATCTCTCCTGCGCCAGAGCTGGGAGAAAGGTAAGGATTGCAACACCCTCCAGGACCATCGCTGCCTCCACCCACGCTATGTCATCTCATAAAACACCAGCAGGAGGGTGGGGTGATCACTCCACACAGCTGCGCCTGGCACTGCCATGCCTGAACGCACCGGAAAAGATGAGGAACACCCAGCCCTGAGGAAAACCGCTGCTTGTATTTACATGCTTTAAAGGCCATTCCTGCAAGGTTCTGCTCTTCCTGTTGGCCGTCAAAGGTTGGGAACGGGGTGGGAGGACAAAGGGATGCAGAAGCTCCAGGCAGGTTAATCCCATGGCAGGAAGATGTGCCAGGGAAGGTTGGTGTTCCCACCTCAGATTCAGTTCTTAAACCAGCCCTGAGGTGGATCTTCTTTTTCCTGGTCTTCTGCACGGGGTTTCTGAGCAGAAACTGGTCCCACCGGGTAAGGCACCAGCCAGCATCTTTAAAGACCCCCTTTTGTTTTCAAGCATCCTCTCAAAGAGCAGCTTCATGGTAGGAAGATGGGCCAGGGGAGGGGTAGGTTGGACATGAGGAGAAGGGTGATGGAGCACTGGAACTGCTTCCCAGGGAAGCACTAACAGCCTGACAATATTCCAGAAGCCTTTGGGCAACACCATCAGCCCCATGGTGGGAATATTGGGGTTGTCCTGTGCAGGGCCAGGAGTTGGGACTCGATGATCACAGAATCATGGAATGGTTTGGGTTGGAAGGAACCTAAAAGCCCAACAAGTTCCACCCCCTGCCATGGGCAGGGACACCTCCCACTAGGTCAGGGGGCTCCAAGCCCCATCCAGTCTGGCCTTCAGCACCTCCAGGGATGGGGCAGCCACCACTTCTCTGGGCAGCCTGGGCCAGGGCCTCCTCATCCTCATCCTGAAGATTTTCTTCCCAATGTCCAATCTCAATCTCCCCCCTCCAATTTAAAGCTTATTGTGAAGAATTTCTTCCTTATGTCTAATGATCCTTGTGGGTCCCTTCCAACTCAGGACATTCTATGATTCTATGAATCCCCTCATGTTCTGCAGTTCCACACATGTTTAATCTTCTCTCCTGGGTCACTTTGCTGCAAGACTCCTGGAAGGTGCTGGTGATGCACCTGGCACATCCACTCTGGAGGTACCAGCCTCCCCAGTCTTGATCCATGTTGCTCTTGGTGGTATCTTGAGCATCACAGGACTGCAGCTGACAGCCCTGGGGCAAAAAAGGTGACATTCCTGTCCTGGATCTTATACTGGTAGATCAGAACACGATCCTCCTCTGCTGTCAGCTGCAAGGACCGCCTCCTAATTATTTTAATCTGCAAACGGAAAGGAACAGGAACATCACCCCAGTGACAGGATCCTCACATCCCAATGCCTCTCGCTGATCTGCAGGCAAGGAGGGTCATGAACCCCCTCCTGGAGGTGCTGAAGGCCAGGTTGGCTGGGGCTTTGAGCCCCTTGATCCAGTGGGAGGTGTCCCTGCCCACGGCAGGAGGGGTGGAACTGTGTGGGCTTTGAGGTTCCTTCCAACCCAAACGAAGCCATGATTCTAACTTGCTGTCAACCAAAATCCCCAGATCCGGTTCCTGGAAGTTTTGAAGGCCAGGTTGGCTGGGGCCCTGATCCAGTGGGAGGTGTCCCTGACCATCGTATGGGGTTGGAACTGGATGAACTTTAAGGTCCCTTCCAACACAAACCATTCCACGGTTTTATAAACCACCTGTTCTCTCCTGTCCATTACCTGCCCGTGAACATCCTTGCAGAAGCCAGTCGCCAGCCCCTCTGCCCACAGGATCAGGTCACTGTGATGACACAGAGAGTTGACAATCAGGTCATTTTCCTCGTCTTCAGAATCCTCATTGCTGTGAACCAGCACTACGATGTTTCCCTGGAACAAGAGAAGCAGATGGAGATGAGCTCCTCACTGAGTTCTAATCTGCCCAGAGTAAGGAAAGGGGGAAAACACCAGGCCCTTGCACTAATGACCTGCTTATTAAGCTACTTCGATATCTCCAAGCACGGCAGCTGGTGCTGAAGTCCACTGGGAAACCAAGCAGCAGATACACAGTGGTGTCCCCAGGGCTCAGTGTTGGGGCCAGTCTTGTTTTATCTCTTCATCCATGATCTGGACAAGGAGATTGAGTGCTCCCTCACTCACTTTGCAGATGACACCAAGCTGGGTGGGAGTGTGGATCTGCTGGAGGCCAGGGAGGCTCTGCAGAGGGACCTGGCCAGGCTGGGTCCATGGGCTGAGACCAATGGGATGGGGTTCTACCAGGCCAAGTGCCGGGTCCTGCCCTTGGGCCACACCAACCCCACGCAGCTCCAGGCTTGGGGAAGAGTGGCTGGAAAGCTGCCTGGAGGAGAAGGACCTGAGGGTTTTGGTCGTCAGTGGCTGAACATGATCCAGCAGTGGCCCAGGTGGCCAAGAAGGCCCCCAGCATCCTGGCTTGGCTCAGCCATAGTGTGGCAGCAGGAGCAGAAAAGGGATCGTCCTCCTGCGCTCGGCACTGGGGAGGCCGCACCTCGACTCCTGGATTCAGTTTTGGGCCCCTCACTCCCAGAAGGCCCTTGAGGGGCTGGAGCGCATGTGGAGAAGAAATCAGAGCTGGGGAAGGATCTGGAGAACAGGGATTGTGGGAGCAGTTGAGGGCCCTGGGACTGTTTAGTCTGGAGAGGAGGAGGCTGAGGAGAGACCTCATTGCTCTCTGCAGCTCCTGGACAGGAGGTTGTGGTGAGGGGGGTGCTGGGCTCTTCTTGCAGGTAAGAAGTGATGGGACGAGAGGAAATGGCCTCAAGTTGCACCAGGACAGTTTCAGAAGGACATCAGGAATAATTTCTCTATGAAATAGTGGTGAAGCACTGGCAGAGGCTGCTCTGGACAGTGATGGAGGCAGTCTGACCCAGTGGGAGGTGTCCCTGCCCATGGCAGGGGGTTGGACCTGAATGGGCTTTGAGGTCCCTTCCAACCCAAACCATTCCATGATTCTGTGACTGTAACGATGTTTGTCCACAAATGCTCTCAGAAGGTTGCACATCACTGGGGAGATCTTTGTAGAGGTGCTGTGTTGTCACATATTCTTAGAAACCACTCAGTGCAACACACAACAATCTGAAGACTGGTGGAAGCACTCACATCGTCTCCAAGTAGTCTTTCATCTCAGTCCTCTCTGAGGTTATCAGCCCCTCACTACCTTCCTGACACGTTTCCTTCCCTGCCCTCCCACACTCACACTAACGTGGATATGAGTTGTGATCTCCTGGAGAGCCAAGACCTCTTAGAAACAATATTTTATGCTTTGGAGCTCTGCTCTGCGTCAGGGATGGACAGCGCCCTGCTCTGGGCAGTACTTCCTGGGAAACCGGTGGCAAAGGGACAAACACACCTCCAGGGACAAATACATCTCTTCAAGGGTGGCCCAGAGCCATGATTTCATAGACTCACGGAATCATTCAGGTTGGGAAAGATCCCTAAGCTCATCCATTCCAATCGTCAGCCCAACTCCACCATTCTTGCTCTGTCCCAAAGTGCCACAACCACACACTTTTTGAACCCCTCAAGGGATCGGGACTCCACCACTGCCCTGGGAGCCTCTGCCAGGACCTGACAACCCTTTACATGAAGAAATGTTTCCTTATCTCCAATCTAAATCTCCTCTGGTGCAACTTGAGGCCGTTTCTCTCGTCCCATCTCCTGTCACTTGGGAGAAGAGCCCAGCACCCCCCCACACCACAACCTCCTTTCCAGGAGCTGCAGAGAGCGATGAGGTCTCCCCTCAGCCTCCTCTTCTCCAGACTAAACAGCCCCAGGGCCCTCAGACGCTCCCACAACCCCTGTTCTTCAGATCCTTCCCCAACTCGGATCCCTTCTCCACATGTGCTCCAGCCCTCAAGGGCCTTCTTGGAGTGAGGGGCCCAAAACTGAACCCAGAAGTTGAGGTGCGGTGCAGTCTCACCGAATACATTTGAATTTCCTCAAAGCCTTCCAAAACTCCTTGATTCCCAGGCTGTGAAAGGGAAGACAGCCAAGCTCTGCTCCAGATGGTCTTTCATACACGTAGGGTGGGAGGAACCGTACCTTCAGCTGGGAGCACACCACAACTCTGCAGTAGTGGATGAAGTCCAGCACTGCCACCGGCGTGGCGCCCAGGCTGAGCAGGATGCTGAGGTCGTCTACCAGCAGCACAGAGCCTTTCCAGGAATCGTTGTCAGCAGGAGTCAGGGATGTCCTGATGAAGTCAAACAAGGCTTTGAGGTCAGAAGTGCTCCCACTGGAAGAGAAGAAGGAGGTTTCAAGGGCTTGGCCCACACATGTATCCCGTGTCCCCCTCCTCAACCATGGGGAACACCAGCCTGCACCCTCCCTGCCATGACAGTCACCAGGTCCTACACTTCCCTGCAGCCACTGCCTTTTTCCTCATCTCTGTGAGTGAAACCCTCCAGTTCTTCTTCAGGAATCATGGAACCATGGAATGGGTTGGGTTGCAAGGGACCTCAAAGCCCATCCAGTTCCACCTCCCACTGCATCAGCGGGCTCAAAGCCCCATCCAGCCTGGCCTTCAACACCTCCAGGGACGGGGCAGCCACCACTTCCCTGGGCAACCTGGGACAGGGTCTCCCCACCCTCATCATGAGAATTTCTTCCCCATGTCCAATCTCAATCTCCCCCTTCCAATTTAAAGCTGTTCTCCCTCATCCTGTCACTCCAGGCCCTTGGAAAAAGCCCCTCCCCAGCTTTCCTGGAGCCCCTTTCAGCACTGGAAGCTGCTCTAAGATCTCCCCACAGCCTTCTCTTCTCCAGTTGAACAACCCCAGCTCTCCCAGCCTGTCCTCACAGCAGAAGGGCTCCAGCCCTCGCATCATCTCCGTGGCCTCCTCTGCTGATAGTTGGTCTGGATGAGCTTAGAGGTTTTTTCCAACATTAATGATTCCAGGATTCTACTGAGTACAGTGATGACCTTCCCTTTCACTCAGGGTTCCCAGAGGGAAGCCCAGAGGGAGCTGGGTCTCAGCCATGGACCTCACTACCACTCTTGGTGTTGGCAGCAGTGTAGGGGACACAAGGATGAAAAGGCTCAGTGCTGGAGGCCCTGCCAAGCCCCAGCAGAACCACAGCCACTCCAGCTTACCTCATAAACTGAAGAGGACTGGGTTGTCCCAACTGCTCCTCCTCCTCTCCAAACACAAGGTCAAGGCAGGACTTGAGGCCTTCCAAGAAGACAAGCTGTCCCCGTTCCTTGGCAGCTGTCAGACTGACGCCCTCGAGAGAGGAAAACACAATGTTACAGCACGAACAGCTTTGGAGAAACGGTGCGAACAAGCCCAGGAGGACAGATAGGAGAGATTTATCAAATGTCATCTAAAGGTGCTGAAAACATCAATGCACGGGGGACAAAACAGGTGGTTCCACAGTGTGTGGAACATGATGGAATCATGGAATGGTTTGGGTGGTAGGAAGGGACCTCAAAGCCCATCCAGTTCCAATCTCCCTGCCATGACCAGGGACACCTCCCACCAGATCAGATCAATCAAAGCACAGCCCCTCCATCATGGATGGTGCCACCTTGGAGGAAAGGTTGGCAAGGCACAGCCCTTCCATCACAAATGGTGCCACCTTGGAGGTAAAGCTGGCATGACACAACCCCTCCTTCGTGCTGTCAGCACGGCACAGCCCATCCATCCTGGATCTGCCCTGGATCCACACAAAGGTGCCCACCTTGGGACCCTCCCAAGTGGACAAGGTGGCAACTAGGGTTGCTTGTCTTTCACCATCCATGTTTTGCCCTTTCAGAGGAGCCCAGAATGTGGTCAAGGTGGGCAGCGAAGGGTAGCAGGGGACCAGCCTCTCCTCAAAGGTGGATGGTAACTCCTCGGTGTTAACCCCTTGTTTAAGAGATGGACCTCAGGAGAAGTCAAGAGGACGGGTGCAATCCTCAGCCCAATACTCTCAGCTGCAGCTGCTCAACCACATGAGGGACTTCAGAGAGTGGTTGGGTTGGAAGAGACATCAAAAATCATCCAGTTCCAACCCCCTGCCATGGGCAGGGACACCTCCCACTGCATCAGGGGGCTCCAAGCCCCATCCAACCTGGCCTTCAACATCTTCAGGGATGGGGCAGCCACCACTTCCCTAGGCAACCTGGGACAGGGCCTCCCCACCCTCACAGGAGAACATTTCCCGCTAAGATGTCATCTCAATCTCCCCTCTTTCAGCTTCAAACTGTTCCTCCTCGTCCTGTCACTCCAGGCCTTTGGAAAAAGTCCCTCCCCAGCTATCCTGGAGCCCCTTTCAGCACTGGAAGCTGCTCTAAGGTCTTCCCACAGCCTTTTCTTCTCCAGGCTGAACAACCCCAACTCTCTCAACCTGTCCTCACAGCAGAGGGGCTCCAGCACTTGCATCATCTCCGTGGCCTCCTCTGGACCTGCTCCAACAGTTCCATCTCCTTCTTCTGTTGGGGATTCCAGACCTGAACCCAAGACTCCAGGTGGGGTCTCTCCAGAGCGGAGCAGAGGGGCACTTGCTCACTAAAACCATGCCAGAAAGCAGGGCAGAATCACAGAGCCAAGGGAAGCCTCTTGGGTGATTGCATCACATACCATGGAAAAACTTACAGACAAGAACAAAAGAACTTGATCCAGTGGGAAGTGCTGCTGCTCACATCAGTCTGGTTGGAATTGGAAGATCTTTAAGGTCCCTTCCAACCCAAACCATTCCATGGTTCCATGATTCTAACCTGTCATCAACCAGAACCCCGAGATCCCAACCCTGGAGGTGTCCAAGGCTGGGCTGGATGGGGCTTGGAGGCCCCTGATCCAGCGAGATCCATGGTTGGAACTGGATGGGCTTTGAGATCCCTTCCAACCCAGACCATTCCATGGTTCTATGAATCTATGAAGGGAGGTGGTGCGAAGAAGAACATGCTTTGCCCAGGGGACTTTGGAGAAGAGATTCCGTTTGCCCGCAGCGCTGAGCTGTCCCTGTCCTGGTGGTTTCACAGCTGAGTCAGTCTTACATTATGACTTCCCACGTGCCCTGTGGTTAATTGTTGTGAGTTCTTCCTCAGCTCTGAGAAGCAGGAGGTCACAACATCAATTCTTTATATCTCAGTTTCCGTAGGATCTTGTCTTTGCTTTAATCCTTCTTTGCTTAAACGAAGGCTTCAGGCTCCGTAAATGTGGTTTTTGGCAGGGTAGCTTCACTTAAAGCCACCACTTGGAGGAACCTGACCTTTGGGCATCCACCTGTGTTGTTATCCAGGTTATATCTCCTGTGTGTAATCATTCTTAGGAGAAGATTATGCACCTGGGAAAGCTGGAAGAGCTTCCTAACTCCTGTTCCTGGTGGGAACAGTGTGATTCCAGGCCTGGAAAGAAGAGTCCTGGAGCCAGGGTGGCATTAGACAGCCTGTAGAGTGATAGTTTGTGGACCTGGTCCTTGCAGCACCTGATGTGCTGTGGGACACTCGATGCTGAAATAGCTGAAGTAAAGCTTCATGCTTCCCCAGAGCACTGTCAGCTCTTCCCAGTCCAGAACCAGTCCCTTAGGTGTGACCTAAATGTCTTGTAGGATTTTTACCTGCAGGTAAAAACTCTCCCTGGATTTTTGTGCCTGGGCTGGTTTTGCAATCCCAGCTTTTCACTTTCCCTTTTCTGCAGACCCTGATCTTTCCCATGACCTGCACTTAATTTTAAGGCACAGTTGGTGTTCTTTGTCCTGACCTTGCAGAGAAACTGCTGGGCCATGGGAAGATGAAGGACATCAGGGCAGCTTGGTGTTCCCACCCTCGTTTGTACCAAGTTTGTTTGATTTCAAAGGAAAAACATCTTTGTCCCCATTTGATCTCCCTCTTCCCTGCTCCCTGCTGGGGTTACAGGGCATCGCTTGGTCACCTTTTTGCTCCCCTGCAGGTACAGGCACTGGAGAAGTGACCTTGGTTGGTTGCCTGATGCCAGATCATAGAATCATGGAATGGTTTGGGTTGGAAGGGACCTCAAAGCCCATCCAGTTCCAACCCGCTTACTATGGGTAGGGACACCTCCAACTGGATCAGGTTGCTCCAAGCCCCACCCAACCTGGCCTTGAGCACCTCCAGGGATGGGATCTGGGGACTCTGGTTGATGGCAAGTTGAGAATTATGGAACTACACAATGGTTTGGGTTGTAACGGACCACAAAGCCCATCAAGATCCAACCCCCCTACCATGGGCAGGGACACCTCCCACTGGGTCAGGGGGCTCCAAACCCCATCCAACGTGGCCTTGGACACCTCCAGGGATGGGGCAGCCAACACTTCCTTGGGCAACCTGCGCCAGGGCCTCCCCACTATCATTGGGAAGAATTTCTTCCCAACATCCAATCTAAATCTCCCCCTTCCCATCTAAAGCCGTTCCCCCTCGTCCTGTCACTCCAGGCCCTTGGCAAAAGCCCCTCCCCAGCTTTCCTGGAGCCCCCTTCAGCACTGGGAGCTGCTCTAAGGTCTCCCTAGAGCCTTCTCTTCTCAGTGCAGAGCAGAGCCAGACAATCCCCTCCCTCGCCCGGCTGGCGATGCTGTGCTTGATGCCCCTCAGGACATGGTTGCCCTCTTGGCTACCACCCTATTGGCTCATGATCAACTTGATGTCAACCAGAACACCCAGGTCCCTTTGCACAGGGCTGCTCTCCAGCCTCTCACTTCCCAGTCACCTTAGGATCTCCTTCCCCAGAGAAGTGTTCAGAAAGGCCCTGAAACAGAGACACCACGGCCTTTTTCTCCTCAAAACACTGATGAAACTATACCTACCAGCCTGGGCTTGTCTGGGGAGCACTGATCTCCAGAGAACATCTCTAAGCATAAAGAAAGCAAACAGCAAGTTCACCTCCCTGCCCTCTCCTTGCAGTGAGCCAGGTTCCTGCCCTACATCACATGGCTTCTCCTGCAAGGAGTGCTCTCCATCCCCTGCTGCAGAAACACCAGTCCTGACCAGTCCCATCAAGACCTGGAAGGATTTGCTTACATGCAATCCCCATTCCTCCTTCTCATTCCTTTCCACCCAACAGAAACCACCAGGACCTGTAATTACTAACCCATGCCAAGAGACTCACCAGCTTCTGCCCTATGATGTTGTAGTGACTGAAGGACTGGAGCAGGGCCACGAAGCAAACCTTACAGTCCGCTGGGAGAGGAGACAGAAAGACACGTTATCAGTTCAATTTTCATAGAACCATGGAGTGATCCGGGTTGGAAGGGACCTCAAAGCCCATCCAGTTCCAACCCCCTGCAATGGGCAGGGACACCTCCCACTGGGTCAGGTGCTCAAAGCCCCATCCAACCTGGTCTTGAACACCTCCAAGGATGGGGCAGCCACCACCTCTCTGGGCAACCTGGGACAGGGTCCCCTCCTGAAGAATTTCTCCCAGTCTAAATCTTCCCCCTTCCAATTTTAAAGCCATTCCCCCTCGTCCTGTCACTCCAGGACCTTGTAGAAAGCCCCTCCCCAGCTTTCCTGGACCGCTCTTTCAGCACTGGAAGCTGCTCTAAGGTCTTCCTGGACCTTTCTCTTCTCCAGGCCGAACAACCCCAGCTCTCCCAGCCTGTCCTCAGAGGGGGTCCACCCCTCACATCACCTCTGTGGCCTCTTCTGGACCTGCTCCAACAGCTCCATCTCCTTCTTACATTGGGGATTCAATTTTTCAAGCTGACATTATCAAATCAGAGCAGCCAAGCTACAAATCCATCTGGAAAGACCTTGACATGAGAGAGGTCTAGGCAACATCTCCCTTGCTTTTGATTGGGTTTTCAATTTTCCCTGTTCTATAGGATGTCCACGTTAGTTTAAAGAGAAAGAAAAAGAAAATGATGACATAAAGAAAAAAGAGCAGAAGGCCCCTTTTTTGGTCTCGTGCCACCCTGCCCTTGGATCTCCTGGCACTGTTTCCAGGTATGACTGCAAGGAGGCCAATGGCCGACCCTGACACGAGCTACCAAAACCACTCACGTGCCAAAACTCCCCCATTCTGGCCTCCTGACCTTGTCTTGAAAAAACACACAGAACAAGCAATTTGGACAAAAACACCTGACTGAAATGTGATTTTGGAAAACACGTGACGACATGGCCTTGTAGGTTGGGTAAGGATAAAATCAGTGCATTTATTGCTCCCTGTCAGAGAGCAGGACGTGGATTTCAAGTGGTCAGAAGTCAGTGGCCACATTTCAGACTTCACAGACCCCTCAGGATCTCCCAAACGTTTTGAGGACCAAGTGAGTATCTGGACACCATGGAGGTGCTACAGACACAGAGGAACCTGTGAGGAACCTGTCATCCTGGAGACCCCGGCTCCAGAATGGAATGGGAGGGTAACAGCAACCACACCTGCCTTGAGAAGGAATAATCATCCCAAAAGGTCCCTCACCATAAGGGATGGTGAGGCTTCTCCCACGCAGTCTGGTAGTTCTGAGGTCAGCACTTCAGCAGAGCCATGCAGGTTCTCAGACAGACCCCGAGGCAGAGCCCTGGCATAGCTATCATAGATATTATTATAACAACTACTATTACAGAGTAATTGAGGTTGGAAAAGACCTCTAAGCTCATCCAGGCATGAGGCAGCCACCACTTCTCTGGGAAACCTGGGACAGGGCCTCCCCACCCTCATCATGAAGAATTTCTCCCGGTCTAAATCTTCCCCCTTCCAACTTAAAGCCATTCCCCCTCATCCTGTCACTCCAGGCCCTTGGAAAAAGCACCTCCCCAGCTTTCCTGGAGCCCCTTTCAGCACTGGAACCTGCCCTAAGGTGTCCCCATAGCCTTCTCTCCAGGCTGAACAACCCCAACTCTCCCAGTCTGTCCTCAGAGCAGAGGGGCTCCAGCCCCTGCATCATCTCCGTGGCCTCCTCTGGACCAGGACTCCAGGTGGGGTCTCCCCAGAGCGGAGCAGAGGGAAACTCATAAGGCTCTTGGTTTGTTTCTTCACTCCCTACCACCTCACCTATTTGTTAGATGTTCCTGATATTTTTAATCCCATTGTAAAACACCCAAGGTAGTGAAGGAATCGCAGCCAACACCTCACTGTCAGCTGCCCAAATGATTTACAGTGTTCACTGCTCTAATGATGCAACGAGGTGCCCAGATATGGGATGTGCAAGGCTCAAGAACAGGTCAGGACTAGGATCCATAAATCCTGACCCCAAAAACTTGTACTAATTTGAGGATGATCTGAGGGCTGGAGCACCTCCCGTACAAGGAGAAGTTGAGAGGGCTGGGGTTGTTCACCCTGGAGAAGACAAGGCTCTGGGAAACCTTAGAGCAGCTTCCAGTGTTGAAAGGGGCTCCAGGAAAGCTGTGCAGGGGCTCTTGATCAGGGAGTGCAGGGATGGGACGAGGGGAAGCGTTTGAAGCCAATAGAGGGGAGATTGAGATGAGATGTTAGGAAGAAATGTTCTTCAGGATGAGGGTGGGGAGGCCCTGGCCCAGGTTGCCCAGAGAAGTGGTGGCTGCCCCATCCCTGGAGGTGCTGAAGGCCAGGTTGGATGGGGCCTTGAGCCCCCTGATGCAGTGGGAGGTGTCCCTGCCCATGGCAGAGGAGTGGAACTGGATGGGCCTTGAGGTCCCTTCCCACCCAAACCATTCCATGATTCTGTGATGCCTTGCACTCTGCAAAACCAGTCCCCGCTCACATAGAAACACTTAATGCTGAAGGAACCTCCAAGAAGCAGTCAAAGTTGCATCTTTGGCTTGGAGAATCCTGCTGCTGACATACCTTTGAGGTAGAAGGAAAGGAAATGGTGCACCAAAAAGCTGCCATCTGTTCTGGTGTCTCGCAGCAGCGTGAATTTACCCTGGAAAAGAAGAAGCAAAATCACTTTACAGCGGAAGATGTGGGCATCATGGAATCATGAAATGGTTTGGGTTGGAGGACACTTCACAGACCATCCAGTTCCACCCCCTGCCCTCGGCAGGGACACCTTCCACTGCATCAGGGTGCTCAAATCCCCATCCAACCTGGCTTTGAAATGTGTGCTTTAATTCTCTTCCCCTCTCTATGCCTTCTTCTCAAGCCTAGAAAGACGCTTCTTGGGGATGAAGCTATTCCAAAGGCAAGGAACCTTCTTGTAGCACCTTCTCCACCCACCTGCTGCAGCCTGTTCCCTCCACGCTCTGCTTTCACACTCTTCCCACCTGCAGGCTACAAGGCAGGAGCTGTATTTACTTGTTAGAAGCTGCCAAACACCTCCTTGGCAGGGTAGCAGAGGGTGTCACAAGCGCTCAGCGGTGACATGTCAGCTACACCCACACAGGCGGCGGCTCCAGCCACCTACAAGCCCTGCAGCCAAGGCATTTGTCAGCACGAACCAACTGTGGAGATCTGGAAATCAGGATGGCAGAGACATGAAGAGATTTGCAAAGGGCTGATGCTTTTGAAACGCAGCAGGACACTGATTTCCAGCCAGGCTTTTTGAGATATCTTGGCACACCCTGTGGAACATGTCTCCAAGCCAAGCCCAGTGCCAGACTGTGCGGCTCCATGCGGCCATCGATGTTACAAAGTGATGCCGAAAGGGACTGTCAAAACAAGGATACTCATGATTTATAACTGGGTAAATCCACATTGCAGCGTGTCATGGGATCATGGAATCATTAAGGTTAGAGAAGATCTCTAAGCTCATCCAGTCCAACCGTCAGCCCAACCCCACTGTGTCTACTGAACCACCTCCCAAAGTGCCACATCTACATGGTTTTTGAACCCCTCCAGGGATGGAGACTCCACCATCGCCCTGGGCAGCCTCTGCCAGGACTTCACCACTGTTTTGGTGAAGAAATATTTCCCAATATCCAATCTCACCCTTCCCTGGTGCAACTTGAAGACATTTCCACTCATCCTATCACTTGTAACTTGGGAGAAGGACTCGATCTTCCAGCCATGGCCTCAGGGAACACCGCACACGCAGCCAGCCACACACTGTGCTACACTACTGCCAGACACCGTGACAGCACGGAACTTGGAGATTCATAGAATCATCTGGTTGGAAAAGACCTCTGAGATCGAGTCCAACCATAACTGTCCACTTCCTAAACCATGGAGCGTGCAGTGGGAAGTCCAAGGCTGGCTGATGGGAGAGGAGGAGCCAACTCAAATCTTAGGCAGTTCCTCACACAGAGGAGCCTTTGGTTCAGCTCCTCTGTTGGGTCCTCCCTGTGCTACCAAGCCAGAACTCGGGATCCTGAGGCCAAATCTCCTTTTGGATTTGCTTTGCAGAATTTCATACTCCCATCAATCCCCTGCATCCGAAAGCAGGAACCAACATCCCCACTCGTTGCACAGCTCCATTATCAAACCCACCTTAGTGCACATGCTCTGCCACCACCCAAACCCCGCCAATGAGCATTTCACTTCAATGAGCATTCCACCTGTGTTGAAAACCCACAGGAACCACGGGGAATACACTGCCCAGGGAAGTGGTGGCTGCCCCATCCCTGGAGGTGTTGAAGGCCAGGTTGGATGGGGCTTTGAGCCCCCTGACCCAGTGGGAGGTCTCCCTGCCCACGGCAGGGGGTTGGAACTGGATGGACTTTGAGGCCCCTTCCAGCCCAACACATTCCAGGATGTTACAGTTACAGCTCCCAGCATGCACCGCGCGGTGCTATAAGGACTGCAACTCCCAGCATGCACCGCGCCCCATTGGCGAACAGAGCAGCCCGCATTACAACTCCCAGCGTGCACTGCGCAGCCATCACAAACATCGCAGGCCGCACTACAATTCCCAGCATGCATCGCGCTGCCATTGGTCGACTGCATGTGCCGGACTACTACTCCCAGCATGCACCGCGCCTCCATTAGCTAACATTGGTGCCCGGACTGCAACTCCCAGCATGCACCGCGGCCCTATGTCAAAATAGGCAGCCAGGACTACAATTCCCAGCATGTCCCGCGCAGTCGCCATCGCTCCCATGCCCGGCATCCTCTCCCGCCTTCCCTCCTTGCCGCCTTCTCACCGTCTCCGGTTGCTCCAAGGAGGCGTTCAGGAGCTCGTTCAGCTCCGCGAACATGGCGGGAGGCTAAGGAGGAGACGCGGGGGCTGCCGGGATGAAAAGGGAGGACGCGCATGCGTCGTGACGGACCGGATGGCGCCGCCTGCTGGGGGAGGAGGCCGTGAGGCCGCCATTTCCCGCCATTTCCTGCCCCATCAGGGGTGGAGGGTGTCCTCCTGCCCCTGCCCGGATCCTGGACATCCATGAAGTCCCCTGAGCGGCATCATTAACGCATTATTAATTATAGAATGGTTTGGGGTGGAACAGGACTCAAAGCCCATATGGGAGGTGTTGATCTGACGGTTGAATTAGATGACCTTAGAGGTCTTCTCCAACCTTAACAATTCTGTGATTCAAATAGGAGTGGATCCCAGAATCCACCACTAGTGACTGGCCTCTAGCTGCACCTTGTGGCACTCATTACCACTGTGATCCTGTATCTTTTTATTGGCTGTGGGTCCTTGGATTTACAGGGCAGATGCAATACTCTTCATGGCAGTGAGGTTGAGTAGTAACAGAAAATTTCCACCCCAGAACCACAAACATATTATCTACTGTTATTTTTCACCATGATTCCTGAATTTGCTTTTTATTTTGGCACTGAATTCACCTTTCCATTTCATTACCTCATCTCAACTCTTGCAACCTTTGATTTTCATCCTGCAAACGAGGATTGCTCAGCTGAGGGAAGACTTGTCGGAGCTCTGGATGTGCGTAAGGGCCAGGAGAAAAGATCATAGAATCACAGAATCGTTTGACTGGAAAAGACCTTTGAGATCATTGAGTCCAACCATCCCTGTGCACTACTGAACCAGATCCCTGAGCACCTCATCTGCCCAGCTTTTAAACCCCTCCAGGGATGGGGACTCCACCACCTCCTTGAGCAGTCCCTGCCAGGGCCGGAGAACCCTTTCTGTGAAGAAATGTTTCCTAATGTCCAATCTGAACCTGCCTTGGTGCAACTCAAGGCCATTTCCTTTCATCCCATCTCCTGTCCCTTGGGAGAAGAGCCCAGCACCCACCTCACCACAACCTCCTCTCCAGGAGCGGCACAGAGAGATGAGGTCTCCCCTCAGCCTCCTCTTCTCCAGCCTAAACAGCCTCAGGGCCCTCAGACGCTCCCACAACCCCAGTTCTCCAGACCCTTCCCCAGCTCCCATCCCTTCTCCACATGCGCTCCAGCCCCTCAAGGGCCTGCTTGGAGTGAAGGGCCCAAAACTGAACCCAGGAGTCGAGGTGTGGCCTCCCCAGCACCGAGTGCAAGGGGATAGTCCCTTCCCTGCTCCTGCTGCCACCCCCTGGCTGAGCCAAACCAGGATGCTGGTGGCCTTCTTGCCCACCTGGGCCACTGCTGGCTCACGTTCAGCCACTGGCAACCAACACCCCCAGGTCCTTCTCCTCCAGGCAGCTTTCCAGCCACTCTTCCCCAAGCCTGGAGTGCTGCTCCAGCCTGTCAGTGTCTCATTTGCTGTGAGCATTAGGGGGCATCAAATGATGCTAATAAATATCCAGCAAGAGAGAGGAGATGCCGGCGTAGTTTAGCGTGGGGCTCTTCAGAACCACCAATTATCACTGCTGAAGGTTTGTGTGGGTTTAGCACAGCGAATCCATGCGAGAAGGGGACGAGTCTGTGGAAGAGAGATCTCCTGGGGGCCAGTCTCACCTTGGGAAGTCCCTGAACTGGGGATTACAGGGACCTGGAAGAAGAACAGTAGAAACACAAGAAGTGCTTGCCTTCGCTTCACTTTTTTGACAGTGGTGAGACACTGGCACAGGTTTTCCAGGGATGATGTGGATGCTTCGTCCCTGGAGGTGTTGAAGGCCAGGTTGGATGGAGCTTTGCATACCCTGATCCAGTGGGAGGTGTCCCTGCCTGTGGCAGGGGATTGGAACTGGATGGGTTTTTAATTCACTTCCAACCCAAACTGTGATTCTATGGTTCTCCCCTCCTCATCTGTATCCTGGGTCTCCACAGAGAAGCTCAAACTCTAAAGCTACAGAAGCATCTCCTCATGTCCCAGATCCTTCCTAAAAACTCTTCATTTCCTTTCAGGTCCATTCCAACCCAAACCATTCCATGATTCTATGATTCCCTCACCTTCTGGTTAGGATGACTTGTAGATACCACGATGGACTTTAGGGATTTTTGGTTGAGCCTTTGCAGCTGTTCTTCTCTCTTTATTTCCAGTGTTCATACATGTATTATCTAGAACATTTATCATCCCATTCTCCATCCCTTCTTCAGGAATACTCTGGGTAAGCCAGGTCCAGTCAAACCCTGAGATATCCCCTCTATAATCTTCCTGCTTGCAGAAACGATCATTGATGTCGGCCCTTTGCTTCCTGCCTTTTAACCAGTTATTCAGCTGTGAAAAGACTTCCTCTCTTACTGGTTTCTGGAAAAGTTTTAACTAAAAGCTTCTTTAAAAGTCCAAATCACTTTGCTTTTGTTTCCCCCGCCTTTCACAGAGCTGGGAACCTAGGGCTGGTCTCGAAGAGTCCAGTAACCAGCTAAGTTCCTGCTCTGTGTTGCTGCAGCCAGAGCTTTAATTCCCTCATCACCCTTTGAAATAGTCTGGCTCTGTCTGCCGGCCTCCGAGTTCACATGCAGAGCCTCATCCTGCAGCACAGACAACAGCAAAGGTTGTTTCCAGACAGAGAAGAACCTGGAGGTGTTCCTACCTGGGTGCTCTCTGGAGGGCTGCATTTGTATGCTGGCAAACCACCCTTTTGTCTGCATGTTGCGTTTCTCTCCCAGCTCCTTCAGGAGTCGCAGAGCCTTGGAAATGAAATGTTAAATCCTCTCTTGTTTTTCTCTTTGCAGTGGGAAAGGGACCAAAACTGCATGCAAAGTACAGCTGCATTTCTCAAAACACCTCTTGTCCTCCTTAATATATTCCTTCTCACATTTCACAACTTGCTACCGCGTGAAGGCAGCGAGGATTTTGCTGTGGAAGCTGTTGCCCCTTCCCTCCCGTCTGCTTCATGCTGCTTTGCAGTGGTTTACGATGCAGCAAAGCTTGGTGGAGACATATGGCATCCATAGGTAACGATGCTGCTTCCAATAAAGCCGCTCTGCTCTCAAAGACCAGTGGGTATAAAGGAATCCATGACCAAGAGTAGAAAACAAACCTCACTGAACAAATCAAACTAATTAATCTTGCCGCGTTTGAGGCAATTCCCAAGTGCACAGCAGGAAAGCTTAACTGAAAGCACCAGGTTTTTTGATATGAGCACGTGGAAAATGATTTTTAAGGAGAAGGCACTTTGATTTATCTCCTTTGATTATCTATTTCTGGCACCCGAGATGCCTGTGTTATTTATTGATGACTTCTCCGGGATATTCTCATCCCTTTGGATTTTAATGCCCAAATCAAATTGCACGGCAGCAAAAGGAGCGTAGCAAAGTGGGAGGGTTTTCTTGTCTTCAGACAACACTGTTGTTGCTTGGTATAATGCTAAATGCTTTTGTAATGCTTCGAGTCATTAACGCTCGGAGGGCAGGGAAGGTTAATGAGAGAGCAGATGTTGAGCCGAGTCAATGGCCGGGCAAGAAAAGGAATGGGTGAGTTGTCCCTTTAACTCAGCTTGTGTCCAGGAGGATAAATTCATCCTGTTCAATGCTCCGACCCTGACACGGCAAAAAGCAGCTGGAAGGAATAATAGATGAGCTGAGCCAGGTGCTGGATTTCTGTGAAGAAATGCAAAAGCCAGAGTTTGAAAAGAATTTCTAAGCCAGCCGGTTCCTCCCTGCAGCAGCCAGTGTGAAGAGGGGGGCTACAAGAAAGATGGAGAGGGACTTTTTACAAGAGCATGGAGTGATAGAATGAGGGGAAACGGCTTTAAATTGGAAGGGGAAGATTGAGGTTGGACATTAGGACGAAATTCTTCAGGATGCGGGTGGGGAGGCCCTGGGCCAGGTTGCCCAGGGAGGCTCTGGCTGCCCTACCCCTGGAGGTGTTGAAGGCCAGGTTGAATGGGGCTTTGAACCCCCCGATGCAGTGGGAGGTGTCCCTGCCCATGGCAGGGGACTTTGAGGTCCCTTCCAACCCAAACCATTCTGTGATTCTATGATTCTATGAAGAGTGCGGAGCTCAGCACAAGAGGCAGGGCTTGTTCTCGGGGGGCGGCTGCTGTGCCTGCCTCTGCCGTAGTCGCTGTTCTTCAGTCGTGTCACCTTGCCGTAACCTTGCTCCTCATCCCTCTGCTGTTAACAGCAGCTCTGTTCTCTAGGAAAAATGAGGGAAACTGAGCACCTCTGCTGTGAGCTACTCTGCTCTGAGGACAGGCTGAGAGAGCTGGGGTTGTTCAGCCTGGAGAAGAGAAGGCTGTGGGGAGACCTTAGAGCAGCTTCCAGTGCTGAAAGGGGCTCCAGGAAAGCTGGGGAGGGGCTCTTGATCAGGGAGTGCAGGGATAGGACAAAAGGGAATGGTTTGAAGCTGAAAAAGGGGAGACTGAGATTAGATCTGGGGAAGAAATGTTCTCCTGTGAGGGCGTGGAGGCCCTGGCCCAGGTTGCCCAGAGAAGTGGTGGCTGCCCCATCTCTGGAGGTGATGAAGGCCAGGTTGGATGGGGCTTTGAGCCCCCTGATCCAGTGGGAGATGTCGCTGCCTATGGCAGGGGGTTGGAACTGGATGGACTTTAGTTCCCCTCCAACCCAAACTGTTCCATGATTCTATGAGGAGATGGGAAAATAAATATGAATGTGAATGTCTGAGGATGTGGTAAAACAGCTGAGACCCCTGGGCACAGATTGCCCAAAGGTGGCTTTAGAGCCAACTAAAAAGCAGAGGCAAAACGACAAAAATCAATGTGTCCATCTTGCTCTTATGCTTCTCCTTATGCTGGGTGCATGAATCCAGATGTGCACTTCAGGGTGGGGCTAGTCTCATGTCTCAATATTCGTTGTCCTGGAAGAAGTTAACTGATACAACTGGGACAGAGAAATACAAAGTGAATAGAAAATCATAGAACCATGGAATGGTTTGGGTTGGAAGGGACCTCAAAGCCTATCCAGTTCCAACCACCTGCCATGGGCAGTAACACCTCCCACTGGACCAGTCAATAGGAGGAAGAGCAATTCCTACCTATTTTTACTGCTTCTTCACAAGGGGAGGAGGAGGAACAGGCGCTGAGCTCTTCTGTCTGGTGGCCAAGGACAGGACTTGAGGGAATAGCAGGAAGATGCCTGGGGAGCCCCTTTTCAGCAGCTCTGGGAGCTCTTGGGCAGTGAGGTGTCACATGGAGGCTGCAACAGGAAACATAGGAGTCATCATTGGCAAGTTTTGGGGTTTTTTTCCCCAGACCTCTCGTTTTCTCCCTTTCCAAGTTGACGCGTGGTAAAAACGACCTGGTGTCCATCAAAACCTACGATAGAACCCGTGGGAATGTCAGGAAGATGCCAGGGGAGGGTTAGGTTGGACCTGAGGAGAATGTTCTTCCCCCAGAGGGTGGTGGAGCACTGGAACAGCTCCCCAGGGAAGCAGTCACAGCCTGACAATATTCCAAAAGTGTATGGGCAACACCCTCAGCCCCACAGTGGGAATATTGGGGTTGTGCTGTGCAGGGACAGCAGTTGGACCTTGTGGGTCCCTCCCAACTCAGGGCATTCTGTGGTTCTATGATTCTATGATTTTTAGTCATTCCCTTTTCAAATCTTAGTTTGCCTCTTTGTGCACATATTTATTTCTCTGTGTGTGTACAACCATTTAAATTTGAGGAGAAAATTATTATAATTACTGTTCTCTCAGCCCCCCATGAAGATGAAGCCCATAAACCTGTTTTGCAGAAGGACGAAAGAGCAGACGTGACATTTCTGATGAGCAAAAAGCAGCAGCATCACAGCATCACTGAGCATAAGACTGGAGGGACTTGCAGAGGTCGCACAGATAGAGCAGCACCTGCCGCCAGGCAGAATCAGCTCAGCCTAAACTGTTCTTGACAGATGTTTGTCCAACCTGTTCTTAGAAACCCTTTGGCGATGATGACTCTGCACCCTCTCTTGGCATTTCTTCCCAGTGCCTCCCTATCCCTGCTTTGATGTCGAACCTAAGCATCCTTTGCTACTTTTAATGATGCGTTGTTTGCTGATTATCGGTGGCTGTAAAGAATAATTTACCGTGTTCGGAAAGCCAGATAAGATAGGGGAGTTTTGATTCAATTTTCAGATCACCTTTAAAATTCACTTTACCATTTTGAAGCAAAATACCTGCTGGCTTCTCCATGTGGGGTCTCCAGGCCTTTTCCAGCAGAGGTTGAAAAATCTAGTCCCTGGGAAGTGTGCTGGAACTGGCAGGGATCCAGGAGCAAAGTCATCTCAGCAGGGAACCACCAAGAACCTGAGGATGGCTGCAAGCAGGATGGGATCAAAGCCGGCCGATAAATGCTGTCCTCTCCCAGATGCAGGTGCTTGGCTCTCAAAAGGCATCGCTTTCTGACAGATTCTCTGCCTTCCCCATCCCCTCATCCTTCACAGTTCTGATCCTCCTTGACTCTGTTCCTCGTTTGGCCCCATCCTGCTTTTCTTCTCGCCTCTCTGATCACACCTTGTTTGGCTCTTCCTTTTCATCCTCCTAACTCTTGCTTACAGAGCTCTCCCATGGCTCTTTTTTTCCTCTTCTCTCCTGTTTCTGCTGATCTGACGTACAACAAAACCTCAGTGGTCTGAAGATGACACGAACAACTTGAGAGATCCTCAGCAAGTTGAGGAGGGCAGTGGTCATACCAAAAAGATGGGATATCATCCAGAAGGACCTGGACAGGCTGGAGAAGTGGGTCTGTGTGACCTCATGAGGTTCAACAAGGCCAATTGCAAGGTCCTGCATCTGAGTTGGGCAACCCCCGGTATCAATAAAGGCTGGGGACAGCATGACTGGGTGCGGCCCTGAGGAGAAGGACTTGGGGTGCTGGGGGGAAGAAGCTCAATATGAGCTGTCAACGTGCACTCCCAGCCCAGAAACCACCTGTGTCCTGGGCTGCATCCAAAGCAGTGGGAGCAGCAGGGCCAGAGAGGAGTTTGGAACTGGATGGGCTTGGAGGTCCCTTCCAACTTAATCCGTTCCGTGGTTCCATAATTCTAACTTGTCAACCAGAACCCCAAATCCCATCCCTGGAGGTGTCCAAGGCCAGGTTGGATGAGACTTTGAGCCCCCTGATCCAGTGGGAGATGTCCCTGCCCATGGCAGGGGGTTGGAACTGGATGGGCTTTGAGTTCCCTTCCAACCCAAACTATGATTCTCCCCTCCACCTCTGTATCCTTGGTCACCACGCAGAAGCTCAAACTCTAAAGCTGCAGAAGCATCTCCTCATTTCCCAAATGCTTCCTGAAACCTCCTTTTTTTTCCACCATCCGCACAAAACCCCACCGAGTTTCCCTCGACGCGTGCTCATCCACACTGTCTGCCACGCCAGCCAGTATTGTCTCACTGTTTCTTTGTGCTCTTCTACCCAACAGATTGTCTCCATCTGCTGTCTCTTGCCTTGCTGTGAAATTATGAGCTATCTGCAGCAAGAACCATATTTTCACACTGCGTTTTTGTAGCACCTAAAAGGAGATCTTCATTCAAAACCAGAACTCTTAGATGCTTCTGCAGAATGGCTTTGAATTCATTTAATAAATGCAAATTATAAAGAATCATTAAGGTTGGAAAAGACCTCTAAGATCATTGAGTCCAACGATGTTGGTATCCATCAATCTGAGCAATAGTCCTGAATCAGGAAATATTTGGGAGCAAAAGAATTAAAAACTTGAGTGCAAAGTGTCTACCAAATTGATAAAGCTGGACCAAATGGTCCTTCAGCCACAGCTCTATCCCTGTGAGTAAGTGATGTCCTGAAGAACAGAGAACCATAGAGAAGAGAGCTGAGAGGGACTCAGGGGCTCAGCAATCCCAAGGTCATATGGGAGAGTTGTCAGTTCTTGTCACCCTGAGATGGATCTAAGCTGCGTTTGATGACCTCTACCTCTGATGACCTCTGGCTGTGCTGGTGGATGAGAAGCTCAACATGAGCCACCAGCGTGCACACCCAGCCCAGAAAACCCCCATGTCCTGGGCTGCATCCAAAGCAGTGGGAGCAGCAGGGCCAGGGAGGGGATTCTGCCCCTCTGCTCCACTCTGGGGAGACCCCACCTGGCGTCCTGGGTCCAGCTCTGGAATCTCCAACATGAGAAGGAGATGGAACTGTTGGAGCGGGTCCAGAGGAGGCCATGGAGATGACGTGAGGGCTGGAGCCCCTCTGCTGTGAGGACAGGCTGGGAGAGTTGGGGTTGTTCAGCCTGGAGAAGATAATGCTGTGGGGAGACCTTAGAGTAGCTTTCAATGCTGAAAGGGGCTCCAGGAAAGCTGGGAAGAGGCTCTTGATCAAGGAGTGCAGGAATGGGGCGAAGGGAACAGTTTGAAGCTGAAAGAGGGGACATTGAGATGAGATGTTAGGAAGAAAGTCTTCACCGTGACCCAGGTTGCCCAGGGAAGTGATGACTGCCCCATTCCTGGAGGTGTTGAAGGCCAGGTTGGATGGCGCTTTGAGCCCTCTGATCCAGTGGGAGGTGTCCTTGCTCATGGCAGAGGTTTGGAACTGGATGGGCTTTGAGGTCCCTTCCAACCCAAACCATTCTGTGATTCTATGATCCTACAAGGAGAGCTGCCCATCCTCCCCAGGCAGTCTGTCCCAGCGTTTTTTTCTCCTTATGTCTCCCTGAACTTCCCCTTATGCCAACTGAAGGTCATCATTTGGAGTTTACCATTTTTGGGGTGATCTTCTGACATGCCACCATAGACCCTGGTTGTTCCCAGCCTTCGTGAAGATGTCTTTTGCATCCTTTGAGAAGACGTCTTTTACATCCTTTGAGACTGTTCTCATCTCTCCCTTAGTCATCACCTTGCCACACTGCCCATCTCTCAGAGTCTGCATTTTCTGTATCGCTTATCTTTCTTCTTGCTTCCCCTCAGCCCTTTCCTATGGACTGCATCTTTCCTGAAGCAGCATGCCCCAACCTGGAGTCATAGAATCACGGAGTGGTTTGGTTTGAAAGGGACCTCCACGGTCAGGGACACCTTGCCCTGGATCAGGTTGCTCAAAGCCTTATCTAACCTGGCCTTGAACACAAGAGGGCCAATCATGTCCTGGGGTGCATCGCCAGCTGGGTGAGGGAAGGGATTGTCCCGCTCTGCTCTGCACTGGGGAGGCCCCACCTCAAATATTGTGTGCAGTTTGGGCACCACAAGATAAAAAGGACATCAAACTACTGGAGAGTGGCCAGAGGAGGCCACAAAGCTGGGGAAGTGTCCCGAGGGGAAATCATGTCAGGAGAGGCTGAAGGCACTTGGCCTGTTCAGCCTGGAGAAGAGGAGACTGAGGGGGGACCTCATGGCTGTTCACTGCTTCCTCACAAGGGGAGGAAGAGGAGCAGGCGCTGAGCTCTTCTCTCTGGTGACCAAGGACAGGACCCAAGGGAATGGCAGGAAGATGCCAGGGGAGGGTTAGGTTAGACCTGAGGAGAAGGTTCTTCCCCCAGAGGGTGGTGGAGCACTGGAACAGCTCCCCAGGGAAGCAGTCACAACCTGACAATATTCCAGAAGCCTTTGGGCAACACCCTCAGCCCCACAGTGAGAATGTTGGGGTTGTCCTATGCAGGGCCAGGAGCTGAACTCAATGGTCCTTGTGGGTCCCTTCCAACTCAGGGCATTCTATGCTTCTGTGACATCCAGGGATGTGATATCCACAACTCAATCTTCTAAAGCCATATCCATCTCTTGGAATAGATCTGAGGTGGCTTTAACTCATTTTCTAGTGATCATAGGAGGAAGTTCAGGAAATACCCAGCCAATCCATGTACGCTGTTTAGAATTCTCTTTTCTCCCAGTTAACACTCTCTTGGTGGAGAGCACAATGTCCTATTTATTGTGGTGGGCATCTGCTTGCAGTTGGCATCTTTAAAGCCTGTTCTGAAAAAAATGAAACAGTGAATCCCTTGAATTCTCAGCCCCCTTTTGCCAGCAGCCTTCCTGAGTCCAAACCAACGCTCCCGTGCTCCTTCTCCTTCTGCTGATGTCGTCTTTTCATCTTCCTCTTAATGACGACTGCTATTTCCATCTCAATTTGTGCCTTGGCCTTTCTGATGTTTCCCGACATGGTTTTGTCGCCCTTATAACCATCCTTAGAAATTTGACCTAGTTCCCACTTTCCTTAAGCTGTTTTTCTCTGAGCCTGAGGTCACCAAAGAGCTTGCGACGTCGCCAAGCTGGTTCTTACTACGCTTCCTATTGGGATAGCTTCTCTGTGTGTTGTTTGCATCATTTCTCTGAAGAGCTGCCAGCTTCCTTAACTCCTTTCAACTTCAAACGTTCTTCCCATGAGATCTCACTCACCAGTTCTCACAGTGTCTCCGCATCCCTTGTTTTTGTTTCCCTTTTCTTCCCCATCTCTTTGTGACCCTTTACAGATAACACCAAGCTGGGTCGGAGTGTGGATCTGCTGGAGGCCAGGGAGGGTCTGCAGAGGGACCTGGCCAGGCTGGGATCCATGGGCTGAGTCCAACAGGATGGGGTTCTACCAGGCCAAGTGCCGGGTCCTGCCCTTGGGCCACACCAACCCCATGCAGCTCCAGTCTTGTGGAAGAGTGGCTGGAAAGAGAAGGGCCTGGGGATGTTGGTCACCAGTGGCTGAACATGATCCAGCAGTGGCCCAGGTGGGCAAGAAGGCCCCCAGCGTCCTGGCTTGGCTCAGCCGGGGGGTGGCAGCAGGAGCAGGGAAGGGATTGTCCCCCTGCAGTCGGCACTGGGGAGGCCGCACCTCAACTCCTGGATTCAGTTTTGGGCCCCTCACTCCCAGAAGGCCCTTGAGGGGCTGGAGCGCATGTGGAGAAGAAATCAGAGCTGGGGAAGGGTCTGGAGAACAGGGATTGTGGGAGCAGATGAGGGTCCTGGGGCTGTTCAGTCTGGAGAGGAGGAGGCTGAGGGGAGACCTCATTGCTCTGTGCAGCTCCTGGACAGGAGGTTGTGGTGAGATGGGTGCTGGACTTTTCTCCCAAGGGACAGGGGATGGGATGAGAGGAAATGGCCTCAAATTGCACCAGACCAGGGTCAGATTGGACATCAGGAGAAATTTCATCCCTGAAAGGGCTGTCAGGGTGGAGTGCCCATCCCTGGAGGGGTTTAAAAGCCGGGCAGATGATGTGCTCAGGGATCTGGTTCAGCAGTGGACAGGGACAACTGGACGTGAGAATTTCAGGGATCTTTTCCAACCAAGCTATTCTATGATTCTATGAAAGCTGCCAGCAGTTTGGGATGAACAACCAGACCCCAGGCCCCAAAGGAGCAGTGTCCCTCACCAAGAGGGCTGAGCACAGATTGGGGTGCTCACAGCCTGCCAGGAACCATGGAGCTTCTGGTCCAACCTTTTCTCATGGCCTTATCTCTCCCAGCTGGAGCTCAGCTGGAGAATCAGTACCTGAAGGGGGCTACAAGAAAACTGAGGAAGGACTTTTTGCAAGGGCAGAGTTTGAAAAGCATTTTCCAGCCCGGGCAAATCCTTCAGTTTAGAACTTCTGATGAGAAAGGGACAGGAATTGAGGAAACAGTGTCAGGAGTCAAGGGGAACTTGTGACACCCTACGTGAAGTCCTGGGTCCAGGTCTGGAATCCCCAACAGAAGAAGAATATGGAACACTTGGAGTGGGTCCAGAGGAGGTCACAGAGATGATGCGCGGGCTGGAGCACATCCCCTATGAGGACAGGCTGGGAGAGTTGGGGTTGTTCAGCCTGGAGAGGAGAAGGCTGTGGGGAAGACCTTTGAGCAGCTTCCAGTGCTGAAAGGATCTCCAGGAAAGCTGGGGAGGGGCTTTTTTCAAGGGCCTGGAGTGACAGGCTGAGGGGGAACAGCTTTAAATTGGAAGGGGGAGAATTTGATTTGACATAGGATAGAAATTCTTCAGGATGAGGGTGGGGAGGCCCTGGTTGAGGTTGCCCAGAAAAGTGTTGGCTGCTCCATCCCTGGAGGTGTTTGAGGCCAGGTTGAATGGGGCTTTGCGCCCCCTGATCCAGTGGGAGGTGTCCCTGCCCATGGCCAGGAGTGGAACTGGATGGGCTTGGAGGACCCTTCCAACCCAAACCATTCCATGATTCTATGAATGACGACTTGGGCTGTTTTGTCTCAGGCAGGTAGAGCTCATCCAAAAGAAGAAAGGCTCTTTGTCTCGTGGTCGCCGCTCT
Organism: Neomorphus geoffroyi; assembly: GCA_033558235.1. NCBI lineage: Eukaryota > Metazoa > Chordata > Aves > Cuculiformes > Neomorphidae > Neomorphus > Neomorphus geoffroyi. Next base: position 8,223,196 of record JAUMJM010000052.1, read on the forward strand.
AATCCTGCTCAGTGGCTGCGAGAGAATAGAGGACATTAGAGTGGGGAGGACAGACCTGGTGTCGATGCCAACTCTCTTCCCTTCGTACCCCTCATCCCGTGCCAACCTTTGCCCAACCACAAAAGACTGCGTCCCCTCATGGCAGACTATCCAAGCATTTAAATTTAATAGCTGCCTGCACAGTGATTAAGCCTTTAATTAAAGCCCATGTGTTGTCTTGCTGGATGGGAAGCAAATTCCTCTACAAGGTCCATGAAATTTGTTCTGGTGACCAGCGGGTGCTTTTTGCCATCCTCTTTGCTTTCCCCGTGTCAGAGGGGCTGATGGGGAGTCCATCCCTGTGGATAACCCTGGCTGTCTTCTCCATCCGTGCAATCTGTGCTCCTCACTCCTTCAGTGCTCCAGCAAAGCAGGAGGAGAACCCATGGACTGGGGACACATCACCCAAGGGGGAAACCAAGGCACGGTAAGGGATGGTGACTCCAGGATGAGATGGGGCTCAAGGATGGATGGATGGAGGGAGATGGAGAATGGGGGTTGTGTCTTTGTGCTGTGTAGGTGAGTGGGGAATGAAGCAGGGGGCACAGCAAGGATGGGAATTATGGAAGTCAGACCGATGTCCCAGAGTGGAGGGACAAATACACCCCATGCTCTCCTAACATTGTATGAACAGGAGCATCCTTAGACCTGTTACAACTGTCTTGAAGGAGGTTGTGGTGAGGTGGGCGCTGGGCTCTTCTCCCAAGTGACAGGAGATGGAAGGAGAGGAAATGGCCTCATGTTGCACCAGGACAGTGTCAGATTGGACATTAGGAGAAATTTCTTCAACAAAAGTGTTCTCAGGCCCTGGCAGGGAGGTGGTGGAGTCCTCATCCCTGGAGGGGCAAAAGCCAGGCAGATGAGGTGCTCAGGGATCTGGTTCAGTGGTGGACAGGGACAGTTGGACACAATGACCTCAAAGGTCTTTTCCGACCAAGTCATTCTATGATTCTGTAAATCCTTGTGACTCAATTTTGCCCTGAATCCCAAGAAATCCAGGGGAGGCCACGGACATAATGCAAGGGCTGGAGCCCCTCTGCTCTGAGGACAGGCTGGGAGAGTTGGAGTTGTCCAACCTGGAGAGGAGAAGGCTCTGGGGAGACCTTTGAGCATCTTCCAGTGCTGAAAGGGGCTCCAGGAAAGCTGGGGAGGGGCTTTTTACAAGGGCCTGGAGTGACAGGCTGAGGGGGAACAGCTTTAAATTGGAAGGGGGAGATTTAGATGAGACATTGGGAAGGAATTCTTCACGATGAGAGTGGGGAGGCCCTGTCCCAGGTTGCCCAGGGAAGTGGTGGCTGCTCCATCCCTGGAGGTGCTGAAGGTCAAGTTGTATAGGGTTTGAGTCCCTGATGCAGTGGGAGGTGTCTCTGCCCATGGCAGGGGTTAGAACTGGATGGGCTTTAAGGTCCCTTCCAACCCAACCACTCTGTGCAGTCTCTACAGCCCGTGTGGTTGAGCAGCTGCAGCCGAGAGTATTGACTTCTCTTCAGGTCCATCTCTTAAACAAGGGGTTAACACAAAGAAGTTACCATCCACCTTTGAGGAGAAGCTAGTCCCCTGCTGCCCTTCACTGCCCACCTTGACCACATGCTGGGCTCCTCTGAAAGGGCAAAACATGGATGGTGAAAGACAAGCAACCCCAGTTGCCACCTTGTCCACTTGGGAGGGTCCCAAGGTGGGCACCTTTGTGTGGATCCAGGGCAGATCCAGGATGGATGGGCTGTGCCGTGCTGACAGCACGATGGAGGGGTTGTGTCATGCCAGCTTTACCTCCAAGGTGGCACCATCCATGATGGAGGGCCCATGCTGTGCCAACCTCACCTCCAAGGTGGCACCATCCATGATGGAACGGCTGTGTCTTGCCAGCCTCACCTCCAACGTGGCACCATCAATGATGGAGGGGCTGTGCGGTGCCAGCCTCACCTCCCAGATGGCACCACCCATGACGAAGGAGACCTGGTTACTGATAGCCAGCAAAACAGGAATGAGCTTTCTCTGTCTGGTAAGAGATCAGCATTGTGACAGCTGCTCCTTCTCTGCAAAGAAGATTTTCTTCTTTCCCCAGGGAGCATCGGACTGGATCCATGGGCACCATCAGGAAGGATCAGATGGTATCCAGAGCACATTATGCAGCTGCACGTTCCCTGGTTGGACTCGCTCCTTGGCTGCTGCATCCCACCCCATCCCATCCCATCCCATCCCATCCCATCCCATCCCATCCCATCTCATCTCATCTCATCTCATCTCATCTCATCTCATCTCATCTCATCCCATCCCATCCCATCCCACCCCATCTCATGTCTCCTTGCATCCATCCAGCCCCTGCCATCTCCCTCCGAGCTGGAGACATGGGGTGGCCTCCTCTAATCCTATAGTGCTCCTTCCCTCCAGCTCCACAGGCTTTTCTCACCCACAACCTCGTGTCATTCCTGATCCCCTCCAGAGCCCCCGAGATGCAGGCACAGACCCTTTCCCTATGGTTGCAGTGGTGCTCATCCCTCTCCACCTCCCTTTCCCTCCCATCCAGTCCCATGGGAAGCTCATACCCAGCCTCTGCCCATGCCAGGACACCCAAGCCTTTCCATGAGGCTTTCTTGAATATCAGCATCTCCTGCCCACTCAGCCAGGCTGCTGCTCCCCCAATGCATCCCCCTCCCCTTGGGCTTGGTCCCGACCCCAGTTCTTTATCCATGGTTCCAGCTGCTCCGTGCTGGAAGGAGAACATCAAAACCAAAGCCCTGATGGTGTTTGGCTGGCCACTTGCTCCACTTTATGTGACCCCTGGGATCATCCTCTGGCTTCCTCCACCACCCCTCGTTTTTTAATCTCTATGAGTGAGCCGAGAATTCGTTTACAACTCATGGAAAGCCTTGGGAACGTCTAAAAGATGCTGAGCCACGGCTTTAGCTCCTGCCTGCCCCAGGGACATCGCTGGCCGCATCCCTAACATGCAATCCACTTAATATTGTACGGTGATTAATTGCTTCATTTCCTTCCTCTGGAGGAGCTGTGAGGTTTGACTCATGAGCGACTCCATCTCTGGAAGAAATTGGCTCCTGCAGGAATTGAGGCAAAGCCATGGCTGGAGGGGAAGGTGTTGGGAGAGCTGGGGAAAGACTCCCCCTCCAAGCTTGGTCCTGGAGCATGGTGATGGCCATCAGGGGCTGCTAATGATTTACACAAGCAGAAGCCAAGCCAACTCAGTCAAAGAATCATAGAATTGCTTGGTTGGGAAAGGCCTTTGGGATCATTCAAAGGGCTATGAAGATGATCTGGGCTGGAATCCCTCTGCTCTGAGGAGAGGCTGGTAGAGTTGGGGTTGTTCAACTGGAGAAGAGAAGACTGTGGGGAGACCTTAGAGCATCTTCCAGTGCTGAAATGAGGCTTTTTCCAAGGACCTGGAGTGACAGGATGAAGGGGAACGGCTTTAAATTGGAAGAGGGGAGACTGAGATCGGACATTGGGCGTGGAACTGGATGGGCTTTGAGGTCTCTTCCAACCCAAATCATTCTATGATTCTATGATCATCAAGTCGAACCCTACCTGAAAAGCTGACAGGGGTTTTGCTCCAGCAAAGCTTGTGATATTGGGGCCCTCAGCAATGGTGTGGTTTTCTCCTCCATCCCATCATGGGATGGAAATGAGGGAATGAAACACTAGGATGTTTTGACTGCAGAGCCCAAAATGCCACCGATATCCTAGGCAACTCCATCAAAAGGAGGCTGTTTGGGCAGGAGATGCCCAGGAGCATGTTGTTGGTGATGGTCACATCCTCGCTTTGCAGGGTGACCCCCATGCTGAGGATGGGGATGGAGCAACCTCTGCCAGCAGGGTGCAGCCCAGGCATCTCCACCAAACATCCCAGGAGGTCTTGTCTGCCCTGGAGTGGCTCCTGGATGGCAGCATCTCCAAGCAGGACACATCGCACCCTTGATCTTGGCAGAGCTGTGGAGGTGCCCAGGGAAGGCAAGAAGAGGGGACCACCCACCACCTTCCCTAGTGGGAGGTGTCCCTGCCCATGGCAGGACGTTGGAACTGGATGATGTGTAAGGTTCCTTCCAATCCAAACCATTTCATGGTTTCACGATTCTAACCTGATGTCAACCAGAACCCCCAGATCCTATCCCTGGAGGTGCTGAAGGCCAAGTTGGATGGGGCTTTGAGCCCCTGACCTATGGCAGGGGGTTGGAACTGGATGGTTTTGAGGTCCCTTACAACCCAGCCCATTACATAATTCTATGATTTTATGATGCTCAGATGGGACTTTGAGCAAGCAGAACCTGATGGATCTGCTGGGATATCGCAGGCACCATAAAGAGGCTTAACTTAAAAAAAAAAAAAAGATGTTTTATTTGAAGATCTTCCTCTTTTTTTTGTTGTTTTTCCCTGTATTTCAAAAAAAGTGGGGTAAAAGTACAAAAAAAGGCAGTTGCGGAACCGGCGAAGGTTTAGAAATCACAGCGCTGCACTAACCCAAGCGACGGACACGGAGCACGAACCAAACACCCCCACGACACGACGCGACCAAAGACCCGTTTACAGCCTTTGGCTTCGTATTATCATTAATTAATTAATTCATTAATTGGGTTTTGTTTTCCTCTGTACAAAACACACCAAAGCATGCGACGGAGCGGGGAAAAAAAGAGATATCGGGTGGGGAGGAGATGAGAGGTTTGTACAGAAGAAGATGGGAGGGTTCTCATATCCTTCTTCTCCCCTGCTCACGTCAGGTTGTTCTGGATGCAGTTGAGCTCACTGAGGTCCTGATCCCCTTTGCCACCGCCATCATGCTTGGGCGACGTCGAGTTGTGGATGTTGAACGGCTCCTCGTCCTTCAAGCAGGATTTCAGGGAGTCCTGCAGCTTGTGGGGAGCGGTGGGGTCATCCTGCCAGGAGATAGAATCATAGATTTGCTTGGGTGGAAAAGACCTATGAGAGCATCGAGTCCAACTGTCCCTTTCAACTACTGAACTGTCCTTGAGCACCTCATCTACTCGGTTTTTAAACCCCTCCAGGGATGGGCACTCCACCACCTCCCTGGGAGCCTCTGCCAGGGCCTGAGAACCCTTTCCATGAATGACTTCTCCTGATGTCCAGTCTGAACCTGCCCTGGTGCAACTTGAGGCCATTTCCTTTTATCCCATCTCCTGTCACTTGGGAGAAGAGCCCAGCACCCACCTCACCACAACCTCCTGTCCAGGAGCTGCAGAGAGCGATGAGGTCTCCCCTCAGCCTCCTCTTCTCCAGCCTGAACAGACCCAGGGCCCTCAGCTGTTCCCACAACTCCTGTTCTCCAGACCCTTCCCCAGCTCCGCTCCCTTCTCCGCATGCCCTCCAGCTCCTCAAGGTCCTTCTTGGAGTGAAGGGCCCAAAACTGAACCCAGGAGTGGAGGTGCAGCCTCACCAATGCCAAGTCCAGGGGCACGATCCCTTCCCTACTCCTGCTGGCCACGCTGTTTCTGATCCCAGCCAAGATGCCACTGGCCTTCTTGGCCACCTGAGCCACTGCTGACTCATAATGGAGCAGGTTCAGGAGGGTCAGGAGATGACCATGCTATGGGGGACATCATTGCAAAGGGAGGGTGGACTGGTTGAAGGCACCAGTGTTCCCACCCAGGACTCAGGGGTGCCCAAAGGTGAGTACAAATGTTCCCCTACCAGTGCACAGCTCGGCACAGAGGGAACTCGGAGCTCCTGGCATGGGGGGATCCAGCAGGTGACAGGTTTCGACCACCATGGATTCAGTGGAATGGGCTGGGTTGGAAGGGACCTGAAAGCCCATCCAGTTCCAACTCCCTGCCATGGATGGGGACACCCCACACTGGATCAGGTTGTATGGGTGGGTTCCCCATCCCTCCAGCACGCAAAGCTGCTCGCCAACAGCACCCAAGAGCCACGATGGCCACAGGAGCCTTCCCACTTGCCACCCATCCAGCCATGCTCACCATCCCACCACCACCCCATTTCTCTTCCCATTTCCAGCCTGGCTCATCCCATTGTTCCTGTACCAATTGGCAACTCCCCAAGTGGCGCTTGACAGGAGGCCCAAGGGGTTGGATTTATTGTGGGTTTTTTAGAGTACAGCTAGATCCACAAGTGCCAAAGCCGAGGTTGCCTCTTCCCGACATCTCCCCACCAGCTGCTGGGAGCATCTTCACCCCAGGGCTTGGGCTGCACCCTGGACTGGTCCAGCATCCATGTGGAGAGCATGGTGGGACCAGGGCTAAGCTCCAGCTACGTTGGGTAACATCCGAGCCTGGATGGTCCTAGCATTGCTGGTGGGGCAGGATGAGCCCTGGTGTGGGGGTTGGCAGGGGCACAATAGGTCATGGTGGCAAGGCACCCGTTGGCATTGTAGCGGTTGTGGTGCTCCCCATGCCATATTGGTGAGTGGTAAATGGATGGAGACACCCAAGGGTTGGCTCATATGGGGAAACTTCCATCTTCTGGGCAGTGTCTCAATGAGTGCTTCCAAGCTAGTCCAGGGTCATGGCAAACCCCATGCGATGGGCACTCATCCAGTGGAGGAGCTGCACCACGTCCCCAGAACACCGTTCCCAGGAGTGTTGAGTCCATCGTCCCCTACACATCCTTGTTACGCTGCATCCCAGGCATCACACAATGCTGCAGGACCTCCATCCTCAGTATGCGGTGTCCTGGGCTCCACACACCGCTGCAGGACCAAGCCCTCCACATCCAAGAGGGGACAAGGGATGGGTCAGACCCCAGTGAGATACCAGGCAGCAGCACCAAATTCATCCCAAGGTCTGTCCTCTCGGCAGCAGGGAGCGAACGAGCTTTGGGAGCCTCCTGCCAGGGTGGTTGGGCCAAGCAGTGGTGGACGCTACGGCTGCTAAAGGTGGTCGAAAAGATGGGGAAAGACAGCTCAGGGCTAAGGCAAAGGGTAGAGGGACCTACGCTCCTCCTCCGGCTCACGCCCAGCAAAGCCCTTTGCTTCTCTCTATTTCGATTCAAAAGACAGGAGGTTTCATGAGGTTCAACAAGGCCAAGTGCAAGGTCCTATAGTTGGATCGGGGCAACCCCCGGTATCAATACAGGATGGAGGAGGATGTGACTTGGAGCAGCCCTGAGGAGAAGCACTTGGCATGCTGGGGGTGAGAAGCTCAACATGAGCCGGCAACGTGCGCTCCCAGCCCAGAAACCCCCCATGTCCTGGGCTGCATCCAAAGCAGTGGGAGCAGCAGGGCCAGGGATGGGATTCTGCCCCTCTGCTCCGCTCTGGGGAGACCCCACCTGGAGTCCTGGGTCCAGCTCTGGAATCCCCAACAGAAGAAGGAGATGGGACTTTTGGAGTGGGTCCAGAGGAGGCCACGGAGATGACGTGAGGGCTGGAGCCCCTCTGCTGTGAGGACAGGCTGGGAGAGCTGGGGTTGTTCAGCTGGAGAAGAGAAGGTTGTGGGGAGACCTTAGAGCAGCTTCCAGTGCTGAACGGGGCTCCAGGAAAGCTGGGGAGGGACTTTTTCCAAGGGCCTGGAGTGACAGGACAAGGGGGAACAGCTTTAAATTGGAGGGGGGAGATTGAGGTTGGACATCGGGAAGGAAATCTTCATGATGAGGGTGGGGAGGCCCTGGACCAGGTTGTCCAGGGAAGTGGTGGCTGCCCCATCCCTGGAGGTGTTGAAGGCCGGGTTGGCTGGGGCTTTGAGACCCCTGATCCAGTGGGAGGTGTCCCCCTTCCCATGGCAGGGAGTGGAACTGGATGGGCTTTGAGGTCCCTTCCAACATAACCCATTCCATGATCCTGTGATAGGTTGGAAGGGCAGCCCCAGGGATGCACAGGTGACCACATTCTGACCCCACCAGCAACAACCCAGGGTGTTTCATCCTCCAGCATCACCCATCACTGCTCACTGTCCTCTACTGGTCCTGCCACAGCTGAGGAGCATCATCTACTGGAGCCACTGCCTGTCCTCTCCTTGAAAATGCCAGCACATCCGCCTGGGTCACCCATGTGCAGAGACAAAGCCACCTCTAGAAGCCACGTAGACAGGGAGACAGCAGGGTGACACTGACCTGGCCTGGCCAATTTGAGTGATCAGAGTAGGATGGGGCATGATAAAACTCAACAGAGAGGGGATGGAGCAGTGGCCAAGGTGGGATGGGGACAGGAGGATGCAGAGGGACCCAATGGTGATACCACCCCCTTGAGGCATTGCAGGGACCATGGGTTGGGGGACAGACACAACATTACCGGACAGAGGGACAAGGGTAGGACAGCACGTGGGAAGTGGGGACGGTGTCGTGAAGCCTCCTTACGTTTGGGTGGGAGCCCTCGGCGATGGTAGAGAGGGAGAAGTTGTCATTGTGCAGCTCAGATGGGGTGCGGTATCTGCCAAGGGGAGAGGAGAACAGGGTGGTGAGACCAGGGACGATGCTGAGCACCCCTGACATCCCTCAGCTGTGTTTTGGGGTGAACATGGTGTTGAGGGGTCTAAATGTCCCCAGGGATGGAGCTTTGGGGCTAAATGTCCCCGGGGGTGGAGGTTTTGGGGCTAAATGTCCCCAGGGATGGAGGTTTGAGGGCTACATGTCCCCAGATCTGGGCTTTGGGGGCTACATGTCTCTGGATCTGGAGGTTCGGGTGCTTAATGTCCCCAGGGATGGAGCTTCGGGGGCTGAATATCCCCAGATCTGGAGGTTTTGGGGCTGTCTCCAGGGATGGAGGTTTGAGGGCTACATGTCTTCAGATCTGGGCTTTGGGGGCTACACGTCTCCAGATCTGGAGGTTCCAGGGATAAACGTCCTCAGCTTTGGAGGTTTTGGGGCTAAATGTCCCCAGGGAAGATCTGGGGGGCTCGGTGCCCCCAGCTCTGGGATGGAGCAGGCAGGGGAGGGGTAAGGACATCCCAGGGCAGGCAGGAGCTGGCAGCTCCCAGGGCTGGCACTGAGCTGGCTGCTAATTACACTTGGCAATCCTAGCCACTAATTAACAACTCATTAGGGACCCAGGCTGGGAGGGTTTTCTCCTCCCCGGCTGCAGGGAGATGGGCAGCAATTGCTGGGGTGAGGGTTGGCCCCAAGCTTCTCCTGTCACCACCCAGCCCTGTCCCTGGGGACATAGCAGGGACCATCTCTGGTGGCATCTGGGCAGTGTGGTGAGCCCAGGCGTTGGCCCCAGTTCCCAGTGCAGCAGATTAACTGGTGCCAGTCAGCTTTAAAGGATTAACGGTGGAGCAGAAGCCACAAGCCCTGCAAGGCAGGGAGCTTTCCCACCCACCGTCACTCTGTCTCCATCAGCACAGGGAATCCTGGTGCCACCACACAGCAATGGGACCACATCCAGCCCTGGTGCCACCACAGGGAGCTGAGATCACCCAAACCACTGCAGGTATTGGAATGCCACCACCCACTGGGGACAGTTTTAGGGGTGCCAGCCCTGTCCCAATGCCAACTCACTTGGTCTTGCGCAGTTTGCTGTTCTCCGTCTTGAGCAGGTAGAGCTTCTTGGCGAAGAATACGGTGAGCATGAAGAGCAGCAGCACCACGAGGGCAGCCGAGCCCACAGCCACGCACATCACCTGGAAGTCGGTGACGATGGCCTCACAGCGCGTGCCCTTGTGCCATGTGTAGTCCTGCGTGTTGCACCTGCAAGGGGAGGTGGTTAGAGACCTCCTACCCCAAAAATGTGTCTCTGGCCCATAAAGCATCCTCAAAACTGTCCCTGTCCCATAGAACATCCTCAGGGGACATCGTTATCTGTAATTAGGAGTGTCTGATGGGGAATGAGATCAATGGGTCCCTGAGGGCCACCCCAAGAGGGGAGACCACTCCTGTAGAACCCAGGGATGAGGTGCATGGGGATGGAGAGCCCAGAAATGGGGTGCACAGGGGTTGGAGAGCCCAGGAATGGGGTCAGTGGGGATGGACAACCCAGGGATGGGGTGCGTGGGCATGGAGACCCCAAGGATCAGGTCCAGGAGATGAAGAGCTCAGGGATGAGGTGCGTGGGGGATGGAGAGCTCAAGGATGGGGTACAGAGGATGGAGAGCCCAGACATGGGGTGCATAAGGATGGAGAGCCTAGGAATGGGGTGAATGGAGTTGGAAAGCCCAGGGATCGGGTACAGGGGATGAAAAACTCAGCAGGAATGGGGTCAAGTGGGGATGGAGAGCCCAGAGATGGGGTGCATGGGGGATGGAGAGCCCAGAGATGGGTTGCACAGAGGATGGAGAGCCCAGAGATGGAGTGCACAGGGACGGAGAGCCCAGAGATGGGGTGCACAGAGGATGGAGAGGCCAGGGCTGGGATGCACAGGGACGGAGAGCCTGGGAATGGGGTGTAAAGGGATGGAGAGGCCAGGGATAGGGTGCACAGGAATGGGGGACAGTGGGGGATACCAGGAGCAGCATTGGTGTCCCTCCAGATGATGCTCACCCCCAACACCCATGGTTCTCAGCCCCAGGAAGTGGGGTGGGGACAGCCCCATCACATCACACATCCTCCCCCCGTGCTGGTGGGCTCAGTGCCAGGCGCACGACACGTGCCGAGCCGTACGGCATCTGCCGGGGCCGATTAGCACGGCGGGCTTGGAGCCTCGGCTGGGCGGCTCTGACCTAATTCCTGCCCAGCCACCACTCGGGGGGCAGGGAAAGCCCCTCTTTTCTCCAGAGGAGTGGGGATGGGAGGCACTGGGGATGGAGAGTGTGGACATGGGGTGCATGGGGATGGAGAGATGAGGGATGGGTGCACGGGGATGGAGAGATAAGGGGATGGGGTGAATGCAGCTGGAGAGATGAGGAATGAGGTGTACAGGGATGGAGAGATAAGAGATGGGGTGCATGGGGATGGAAAGATGAGGGATGGGGTGCACGGGGATGGAGAGATAAGGGGATGGGGTGAATGGGGATGGAGACCCTGGAGATGGGGTGAATAGAGATGGAGAGCCCAAGGATGGGGTGAATGGAGTTGGAGAATCCAGGGAGGGGGTGTACAGGGGATGAAGAGCTCAGGGATAGTGCAAATGGGGATGGAGAGCCCAGGAATGAGGTGCATGGGGATGGAGAGCTCAGAACAAGGATGAAGAGCCAGGGGATGAGGTGCATGGGTGTGGACAGCCCAGAGTTGGGGTGCACATGGCATGGCTGGCCTAGGGACCGGGTGCTTGAGGATAAAGAGCCTGGGAATGGAATGCATGGGGATGGAGATCCCAGGGATGGGGTACAGAGGTAATGGAGAGCCCAGAAATGGGGTGCACGGGGATGGAGAGCCTGGAAATGAGGTGTATGGGGATGGAGAGCCTGGAGATGGGGTGAATGGGGATGGAGAGCCTGGAAATGGGGTGCATGAGGATAAAGAGTCCGGGGATGGGGTGCATGGAGATGGAGAGCTCAGAGATGGGGTGCACAGGGGATGGAGAGCCCAGGGATGAGGTGCATGGAGTTAGAGAGTTCAGAGATTGAGTACATGGGGATGGAGAGCCCTGAGATGGGGTGTACAGGAATGGAGAGCCCAGGGCTGGGGTGAATGGGGATGAAGAGCCAGGGAATGAGGTATGTGGGGATGGAGAACCTAGGAGTAGGGTGCAAGGTGATGGACAACCCAGGGATGGGGCAAATGGTGGTGAAGAGCCTGGGAATGGGATGCATGGGGATGGAGAACCTGGGAATGGGCTGTATGGGGATGAAGAGCCCAGGGATGGGGTGCTCAGAGGTGGAGAGCCCAGGGATGAGGAGAATGGGGATGAAGACCTCAGGAATGGGGTGCTCAGGGATGAAGAGCTCAGGGATGGGGTGCACAGGGATGGAGAACCCAGGGATGGGGTGCACAGGGTGAAGAGCCCAGAGATGTGGTGTGTGGAGATGGAGACCCTCCCCATGCACTCATCTCCCTCCCCAAGACCAGGGGTCGGCGTCCCTTACCTGCAGAAGGCCCCGTGGCTCTCCACCAGGTAGCACTGGCCACCGTTGTGGCAGTAGCTGGGGACGAGGTCGCAGACGGAGCGACAGGAGCTGTTGTGGCGCACATAACCGCTCCGGCACTCAGTGCCATTCTCCAGTTGGCCCCGCTCCCCAGGACGCAGCCGTGCCGTGGGGGCAGAAGGCTGTGGTGGGACCAGGTCATATTGCCTGGTGGGCTGGAGGTCCCGTGGTGCTGGTTGAGCACCAGGTACGGCCGAGGTGGGCAAGCGATAACCGTTCTCATCCTCCAGCCCCCCATCTTCTTCCTCTTCATCGTCATCCTCATCCTCCTCCAGCTCATCCTCCTCGTCTCCATCGGCATAGAAGGAGGTGGTGGGGTAGAAATCAGCTTCGTCGAAGGGTGTGAAGTCATCGTAGAGCTCATGGAGGGCCCATGGTGTGGCTGCTCCCTCTGGTTCTCGGCGCTGTGCCGAGCCGGCTGCCCCCCGGCCACCTCCAGGGAAGCCCCCCAAGCCCTCACCCCCCTCAAAGAGGTCATAGTAGTCAACGTCAATGATTTCCGATGCCGTCCGGTCGGTGGATGGACCTGGTGTGCCGGTGATGGGTTCCTCCATCTCCAACCACGTCAGATCCGTCCGGCCACGAGCTCCTTGTGCCGGGGCTGGGCTGGATGAGGCCACCCAGAGATCCTGGGGACGCCCCGAGTCCCCAGCATCACCTGGAATGGGGGTGGCATCACCTGGCATGGGGGTCCGTGGGGCAACTGAGCCCTTGGCCACGAGCAGAAGATCAGATTCAGCTGAGTCAGTGGCGAGCTGTGGACCAGGGGCACTCGGTGGGGCAGCTGTGAGCCCTCCAAAGCCCCCTGAAATGGGCAGGGATGCTCGCGTGGGTCTCTCACCGCTGCCCGGTTCCTCAGGGCTACTGAGTGCCACCGTCCCCTGGTCCCCAGGCCAGGTCACCGCAGCTTGGACATCCTCCGCGGAGCTGAATTTGGGGGGCAAAGCACTGGCGTCGCCCTCCCCAGTGCATCCTGGGCACCCCTCCGGCATCACCGCTGGGTCTGTGGTGGCCATGGTTCTCCTGGGGGGCTCTAGTTGGGGTCCTCCCCCAGGGTTTGTGTCATTGCTGGGTGGCCCTGTGGGGTCCCATGGTGGGGGGTTGCTCGCCCAGCCTCTCCCCTTGGTCTCGCTGGCGTTTGGAGGAGGCCACGCGGATGCTGGAGGGGGGACAAGGAGAGAAAAAGGTGTCAGAGGTGGCCTCAGCACCATGGGGTGACCACAGTGGCGTGGTGGGACCCTTGGTGGCTCCCCATCTCCTTAAGAGTGCAGTGACCCTGGTGGGACCCCTGGTGGTTCTCCACCACCTTGAGGTCACTGTGGTCTGGGAGGGATCTCAGTGGGTCTCCATTGCCTCGACCTTGCACCCATCATTTTTGATGGAGGGGGCTGCCCCCCAAGTCTTTTGTCCCCTCTCCTGGGGACTGAAGGGACGAACCCCACGGCAGCACCAGCTCCATGGGTTGCCCCACAACCGTGGTCGCCCCAGCCACCACCTCCCAACTCTGCAACTCCCTGCAAGCCAAGGCGTCCCAGCTCCAACACCCCCAGGACCCCCAAGGTATCCAGTCCCTCTCAAAAAAGGATCCAGCCCTCCCCAAAAGGGACCAGACCCCCCCTGCAAGGGGTCCATCCCACATAAGGGGATCCAGCCCTCCCCAAAAGGGACCAGATCCCCCTTCAAAGGGATCCAGCTCCCCCCGCAATGAGATTCAGCCACCCCTGCAATGAGATTCAGGCCCCCTCAAAGAATCCAGCCCCCCAGAAAGGATATCCAGCTCCCCTAACAGGATTCAACCCTCCCTGCAAAGGGGTCCAGCCCCCCTGCAATGAGATCCAGCCCTCTTAGAAGGGGATCTACACACACCCCCGCAGGGGATGCAGCCCTTCCCAAAAGGGTCCAGCCCTCCTCTGCAAAGTGATCCAGCCCCCTCCCCTCAAAAGGGGATCCAGCCCCTCAAAAGCAGATCCAGCCCCCTTAGAAGGGGATCCAGCCCCCCTGCAATGGGGTGCAGCACCCTAGAAGGGCTTCCAGCTCCCCTAGAAAGGGGATCCAGCCCCACCGCCAAAGGATCCAGCCCCTCATAAAGGGATCTAGCCTCCCCCTCTCCCCCCCCGGCCCGGAAAAGGATCTAGCCCCCCTTGCAAGGAGGTCCAACCCCCAGAAAGGAGTCCAGCTCCCTGCGACAGGATCCAGCCCCCCCCCCCGAAAAGGGATCCAGCCCTGCTCTGGTTCCTGCAAGTGTAATCTATGCACACAACCAGATTCAGGCCCTGCAAGGAGATCCAGCCCCCCTGCAAGGGGATCCAGCCCCCCTGCAAGAAGATCCAGCCCCCAAAGCAGATCCAGCCCCCCTGCAATGAGATCCAGTCCCCCTGCACTGGGATGCAGCACACTACAAGTGGGATCCAGCTCACCACAAAGGAATCTAACCTCTCCCAAAGGGATCCAGCCCTCCCTGCAATGGGATCCAGCCCTCCTCGTGCTCCTGCAGATGCACCCCATACATAGCAAGGGGATCCAGCCCCCTGCAATGAGATCCAGCCCTTCCAAAGGGACCCAGCCCACCCTGCAAGGGGATCCAGCTCCCCTCCAGTTCTTGCAAGTGCAATCCATGCACATGATGGGATCCAGCCCCTCCTCCAAAGGAATCCAGACCTTGTAAGGGGATCCAGCCCCCTGCAAGTGGATTCAGTCCTTTCTGGTTCCTGCAAGTTCGCTCCATCATCACAGGTAGATCCAGCCCCTCCAAAGGGATCCAGCCCCTCCTCCAAGGGAATCCAGCCCCTCCTCAGGCTCCTGCAGATGCATCCCAGACACACGAGGGAATCCTGCTCCCCTCCTCCTAAGGAATCCAACTCCTTGCAAGGGGATCCAGCTCCCTGCAAGGGGATACAGCCTGGCAAGGAAATCCAGCCTGGCAAGGGGGTCCAGCCTCGACAAAGGGATCCAGCTCCCTGCAAAGGGATCCAGCTCCCTGCAAAGGAATACGGCCCTGACAAAGGGATCCAGTCCCTGTGAGGGGATTCAACCCAGGCAAGGGGATCCAGCCCCAGCAAGGGGATCCAGCTCCCTGCAAGGGGATCCAGCCCTGGCAAGGGCATCCAGCCCCAGCAAGGGGATCCCCTCACATTCCTGGTCTCCTACAGGTGATTGGCCTCCTCCTGTGCCAGGATCCAGTCCCAGGAGAGAGGATCCAGTGCCCCGGGTGCAGCATCCAGCGCCAGGACACGACCCCCGGTGCAGGGTGTGACCCCGGGAGAGGAGACCAGCTCGTCCCGGTCGCCCCCGGTTCCCCCGGTGCAGGATGCGACGAGAGGACTCGGTGCTCCCGGTGCAGCATCCAAACCCAGGACCCGACCCCCGGTGCAGGATGCGACCCTGGGAGGAGGTGTCCCCTCGGTGTTCCCTGTATCCAACCCCAGGACTCCGTCTCTCCGGTTCCGCCGGTGCAGGATGTGGTCCCGGGAGAGGGGACTGGTGTCCCCCCCCCGTCCCCCCCGGCGCCTCCCGGTCCCCCCGGTGGAGGATGCTGTGGGAGAACTCTGTCCCCTCGGTTCTCCCGGTGCAGCATCCAACCTCAGGACCCGATCCTCGGTGCAGGGTGCGGCCCCGGGAGAGGGAACCCGGTCCCTCCCGGTCTCCCCTGGTCCCCTCCAGTCCCCAACGGTGCAGGATGCTGCGGGAGAGCCCTGTCCCCCCACTTCCCCCGCTGCAGCATCCAACCCCAGGACCCAGTCTCTCCGGTTCCACCCGTGTAGGATGCGGCCCCGGGAGAAGGGATCCAGCCCCCTCGGTCCCCTCTGGTCCCCCTCGGTCCGTCCCGGTCCCCCCGGTGGATGATGCTGCGGGAGAAACCTGTCCCCCTTGCCCCCTGGTGCAGCATCCAACCCCAGGACCTGGCTCCCTGGTGCAGGATCCGTTCATGGGCGAAGGGACACGGTCGTCCCTGTCCCCTCTGGTCCCTTCTGGCTCCTCGTGGTCCCCCCGGTCCCCTTGGTGCAGGATGCAGCGAGAGAAGCCAGTCCCCCGGTACAGCATCCAAGCCCAGGACCCAGTCTCTCCAGTTCCCCCGGTGCAGGATGCGGCCCCGGGCGAGGGGACGCAGCCCCCCCCCCGGTCCCCCCGTCCCTCCCTGTCCCCCCAGTGCAGGATGCAGCGGGAGAACCCTGTCTCCCCCGTTTCCCCCGGTACAGGACGCAGCCCCAAGCGAGTCGTCCCAGCCCGCCCCCCCCCCCCCCCGGCCCTCCGCCCCCCCCGCCCGCCCCGGTGTAGGATGCGGCCCCCCCAAAGCATACCCCCCCTCCTCCCCGGTACGCACCGAGGGCACCGATCGCCAGCAGCAGGGCCAGGGCAGCCGCGGGGACCATGGCGACATGGAGGGACCGGGCTCCGCCAGCGGGGCCGGCACCGGCAGCGGCTCCGCCCGGGGGGGGGGGGGGGAGAACGGGCGGGGGGCGGGCGGGAGGCACCGGCTCCGCCCGCGGGGCTGGGGAGGTGCCGGGAGCCGCGGTTGGGGCTCCGGCATGCGGCAACGGGAACCCCCGCCTCAGTATCCTCGGGGGACCCATCCCTGCATCCCCCCTCCCCGGGTACCCATCCCTGCATTGCTGCATCCCCCCCACGGACCCATCCCTGCACTCCCCAAAAGGGACCCATCCCAGCATCCCTGCACCCCCCACAAGGTACCCATCCCTGCATTCCTGCGTCTCCCCCAGGGGGACCCATCCAAGCATCCCCCTCCAAGGGAGCCCATTTCAGTTTTCCCCCCGAGGACCCATTCCTGCATCCTTGCATTCCCACACCCCGCCCCCGCCAGGAGACCCATCCCTTCATCCCCCTCCGGAGGAAGCACCCCAGCATCCCTCTCCTAGGGACCCATCCAAGCATCCCCCCCGCCACCAGGGAACCCATCTGAATGTGGGACCCGGGGCACCCATTCCTTCATCCATCCCCCCCTGCCCCCGGCTACCCATCCCTTTATCCATGCATCTCCCCTCCCCGGGAACTCATCCCTACATCCCCCCCGACCCAGGAAACTCATCTCAGCATCCCAGAGGCCCCATCCTTTCATTTCCCCTCCTGGGGGATCCATCTCTGCTTCCCCGCCCCACCCCCCCCAGGGTACCAATCCCTGCATCCCCCTCACCCCCCTCCCAGCACCAGCATCTGTTACAGACACCCCAAACTTCTTCTGCATGCGGGGGGGCATCCCTGTACACCTCACCCCCGCCCTCGTCACCCAGCACCAGCACTGTTTGCTGACACCCCCACCCCACAACTGCTCCTGCATATGGGGCATCCTGGCACCCCCACCCAGCACCAGCATCCCTCACTGACCCCTCCCCAAACTGCTTCACTATGAGGGGGCATTCCTCTCCTCCCGCCCTCCCCCCCCCGGCTGCTGCATGGGGGGCATAGCTGTGTCAGGACTCCCCTGCACAAGGATCTCTTGTTGCCCCCTCCCAAAATTGTTCCTGCATGGGGGGGGGGGGGGGGGCATCTCTGCAAGAGCATGAGGACTCCTCCTGCAGTCCCACCAGGACCTCTCACTGAGCCCCCGTCAAACCAGCTCATGCACTGGGGGTGAGACACCCCTGCACTGGGATTCCTTATTGATCCCCTCCCAAACTGCTCCCCCTGCACCAAGATCCCTTGCTGACCCCCCCAAAACTGCTCCTGCATGGGGGGGAGGGGCATCCCTGCACCAGCACTGGGACCCCCCCCATCAGCATCCTCAGTCCCTTGAGGGGACCCCTGCCCTGCATTTGTGAGTCCCCCACTTGTGCTCAGCCCTGGGGTTTGCACAGGAATGTGGGCAGGGATGCAGGCAGGGCTGAAGGGATGCGTGCAGAGATGTGGGCAGGGATGCAGGGATGCAGGCAGGGATGAAGGGATGCGAGCAGGGACGAAAGGATGCAGGCAGGGATGAGGGCAGAGATGTGGGCAGGGATGTGGGCAGAGATGAGGGCAGGGGGTGCAGGCAGGTGGCTGCTCCAGGCCGTGGTCCAGCGTGAGGCAGGAGTGCTGAGCAGACGCAGCAGCTGGATCGAGGAGGGGAAGAACTGGGAGAGGAGAAGTTCCCAGACGTGACCAGCCTAGCAATGGGGCCATGGCAAGCCCTGCAGGGCCACGGGTGGGCAGCAGGCAGGAGCCGGGCAGGGGCACAGCCATGGGTGCACAAGTGGGTCTGCACGGTCATAGGGACCCCCACGGCCTCGAACCATAAAGGGGGGGACCCAAACCCTGTGGGTGCCACCACCAACCCAGGAGACACCCAGCACATTGTCCACCCAGGGGACACCAAGCCCATCACTCACCCAGGGGACACCAAGCCCATTGTCCAGCCCTTTGCCACCCCGAATGCCATCTCTGCAGAGAATGTTGTGGCTGTGCTGGGGACAACCACGTGTGTGGGGACACCTTGAGCTGCACTGGGGGGGCTCAGCCTGGACCCATGCATGGGTGAGGGGCTGCACCTTTGCCATCCCCTGTCCCTCGCACTGCTCACTCCATGACCACATCGTCCTCCCTGGGGACAGCAGGAGCTCCTAGATGGTTGAGGCTTTCCAAGATCACCCCCATGTCCTCCTCTGCCTGTGGCCATGGCAGCTCCTGCGTCTCGTGCTGGGAAGGATGCTCTGGGAGACCTGAGGAGCAGCAGGTTCTCCCAGAGGAGCCCATTTGGTGCCTCCCAGCCCTTGTGTGGAACCCACATCAGCTCAGCTGTGACCCCACCACCAGGCACCCCTCACCCAAGTCACCCATCCCATGACTCTGGGGCGGCTGCAGGGCTGGGGGAGCTGCTGGGATGGAGGGGGATTGTGGGTCAGGGGGGCTCCTCTCCCCCTGAGCAAATGCTGCGCCTGGCTGGGCTCCTCGTGCCGGAACAAGCCTTGCTCTGTCCCTGCTCAAAGGGGGATTGAAGGGGCTGCATCTGCTTAATATTCCCTGCGCTTCCGCCCCTGGATGCGTTTCCAAGGGGACCGGCTGAGAGGCCACCAGGATGGACAGGGGACACAGCCAGGACAGTGTGGGAAAAGGGTTGGAAAGAAGCATTGGGATCCCATGAGCTGCCCAGGGTTGGGGGTTCCTTCCACTGGAAGGAGGGAGGCAGCAAGAGGCCAAGGGGAGGTGGGTGGGATCCTGGGGATGGGGATGATGCTGGGTATGCCCAGATGTCCCTCCCCTGCTTTCCTGGAGTCCCTTTCAGCACTGGAAGCTGCTCTAAGGTCTCCCCACAGCCTTCTCTTCTCCAGCTGAACAACCCCACCTCTCCCAACCTGTCCTCACAGCAGAGGGGCTCCAGCCCTCGCATCATCTCCGTGGCCTCCTCTGGACCCGCTCCAACAGATCCATCTTCTTCACCACGATTTCCACAAACCTGCTTTGGTTTTGTCTTCATTACAGGTAGAAGCAGGAGCAGAGGGTTGAATGCAGGGCAGCAGGACAGACAGACAGACAGGAACCGTCTGGCAGAGGCAATCAAGCGACATCGTCCTCCTCTTGGGCAGAACCAGCCGCTGGGTGCACATTTGCCTGTGGGATTTACTCAAGATATTTAAGGTGAATTAAAACATTATGAAATGCAGCCACTTTGGCCACTCATTTGGGGCAATTCTGGAGGAAATCAGTGCAACCTCTGTCTGTCCTGTCAGTGGGTCGCACACATCTGGGGAGGGATCTTGTCCTAAATCCTTGCTCTACCCAACTGACCACTGGGAGCTTGCTTATAGAGTCATGGAATGGTTTGGGTTGGAAGGGACCTCACAGCCCCTCCAGTTCCAACCTCCCTGTCATGGGCAAGGACATCTCCCACTGGATCAGGGGGCTCCAAGCCCCATCCAACCTGGCCTTCAGCACCTCCAGGGATGGGGCAGCCACCACTTCTCTGGGCAACCTGGGCCAGGGCCTCCCCACCCTCATCATGAAGAATTCCTTCCTGGTGTCTAATCTCAATCTCCCCCTTCCAATTTAAAGTTGTTCCCCCTCCTCCTGTCACTCCATCACAGGAAGGAGATGGAACTGTTGGAGTGGGTCCAGAGGAGGCCACGGAGATGATGCGAGGTCTGGAGCCCCTCTGCTCTGAGGACAGGCTGGGAGAGGTGGGGTTGTTCAGCCTGGAGAGGAGAAGGCTGTGGGGAGACCTTAGAGCAGCTTCCAGTGCTGAAAGGGGCTCCAGGAAAGCTGGGGAGGGACCTGAGTGACAGGACAAGGGAGACCTGCTTTAAATTGGAAGGGGAAGATTGAGATTGGACATTGGGAAGGAATTCTTGAGGATGAGGGTGGGGAGGCCCTGTCCCAGATTGCCCAGAGAAGTGGTGGCTGCCCCATCCCTGGAGGTGTTGAAGGCCAGGTTGGATGGGGCTTTGAGCCCCTGATCCAGTGGGAGGTGTCCCTGCCCATGGGAGGGGTTGGAACTGGATGGGTTTTGAGGTCCCTTCCAACTCAACCCATTCCATGATTCCAAGATTGTCCCCATTGAGACTCCGCCCAGGGCCAAGCTCAGCGCAGCCAGGCAGGGGTTTAGCAGGACAGCTTGGCCCTTGATTGGGGCTGGCACCACATGGGACACGGCTCCAAGATGACGAGCCCCAGTGCGGTCCCAATAACTGGAGGAAACTGTGAGACTTAAAATCAACCTTCAGCTTCCTCCGTGCTCACCAGGCCCTGTTCCCCATCAAATACCCCACAAAACCATCCACACGGTTCCTGCAGGGAACAAATCCACCCACCACGTATCAGTCACCAGGCTGCTCCTGCTACCAAGTTGATTTGAAAATTGCCGTAATTCAAAGTCCTCCAAACAGGAGCTTGGTTGAAGATTGCACGAGCAGCTTGGGGAAGGATGCTGGCACTGGGAGAAGACACATGGCCCAACCCTGGAGATGTTCAAGGCCAGGTTGGATGGGGCTTGGAGCCCCCTGATCGAGTAAGAGGTACCCCTGCCTGTGGGAGGTGTCTCTGCCTATGGCGGGGGTGTTGGAACTGGATGGGCTTTGAGGTGCCTTCCAACCCAAAATATTCTATGATTCTACGATCTGCAACCTCGATATGCCTTGGGGTGCTGGAGTCCTCCATGGCCTCTCCCATCTTTGGCCAGAGGGAAAAGCAAGCTGGCATCTTCCATAAAAACCTTCCTGGTGGATTTGGCTCAAGGAGTTTGTGTTACCAAGGCAGAGCTGGGCTTGTGGAGGAGGCAGAGCCCCATGATTCCAGCAGCCCCCAGCTCGTGCTCTCTCTGCAGCGGCCGTTTTCCAGCCACGTTCCTCTGCGGCTGCAGAGGGAAAAGGTGGGAGGGGTTTAATCCTCACTTGTTACTGCACAGATCAAGAAAAAAACCTGAGTGAAAGGGGCCTGAGCTGCTTTGGTGAGAGGAACCAGCAGAAAGCTGTCCCCCAGGGACCGAGAATCACATCCTGAGGGCTGTGTCACATCCCCAGCACCAAGTATCTCGTGCTGAGAACCAAGCATCGTGTGCCAAGGAGTGAGCACCACATCCCAAGGACTGAGCGTCGTGTTCCTAGGACCAAGCATCGCATCTGGAGGACTGAGCACCACATCCCGAGGACCAAGCATCACATCCTGAGGACCAAACTTTGCATCCCGAGGACCAAGAATTGTGTTCCTAGGACCAAGCATCACATCTCGAGGACCAAACACAGCATCCTGAGGACTGAGTATCGCATTCTAAGGACCAAGCATGACATTCTGAGGACCAAGCATGACATTCCAAGGAGGGAGCATCACATCTTGAGGACTGAACATCGTATTCCAAGGACTGAGCATCGCATCCTGAGGACTGACCATTGTGTTCCTAGGACCGAGCATTGCATTCTCAGGACTGAGTATTGAATCCTGAGGACCAAGCATCACATCCCAAGAAGTGAGTACCACATCCCAAGGATAGAGCATCACATCCCAAGGGCCAAGCATTGCATTCCATGGACTGAATATCGTGTCCCAAGGACCAAGCATCATGTCCTGAGGACCGAGCATTGCATCCTGAGGACCGAGCATCACATCCCAAGGAGCGAGCATCATCTTCGTAGGACCAAGCGTTATGTCCCAAGGACCAGGCATCACATCCTGGGGACCAAGCATTGCATCCCAAGGACTGAGTACCATATTCCTAGGATTGAGTATCACATCTCAAGGACCAAGAACTACATCTCAAGGGCCAAGCATCACATCCTGAGGATCCCAAGGATGGAGCATCACATCCCAAGGAGCAGGCATGACATCCTGAGCACAGAACATCATATCCTAAGGCCTGAGCATTGCATCCCAAGGACCAAGTATCACATTCCAAGGACCAAGCATCACATTCCAAGGACCAAGCATCCCATCCTGAGGACCAAGCATTGCACCTTGAGGGGCAAACAGTGAGTTCTAAGGACCAAGAATCATGTCCCAAGGACCAAATATCCCATCCTGAGGCCCGAGCATCGCATCCTGAAAACCAAGCACAGCACCCACCAGTCTTGTTCCAACACCTTCTGCATCTGTGAATGTTCACAGTCTGCAAGGAGTGACAAATAAACCTGTCGCGAATGGGGTAAGCCAGCCGCGAGCAACAGCGCCTTCTCCACCTCTTTCCAAGCTTGAGAAACCCATTTAATACTTGTGATTTTTGCAAAGAGGGCACTAAATACACTTCAGAAATGCTCTTCATCTTTAAGGTTGGGCTTTTATTGCTGCTGGAAGCCAGAGTGAATTAAAACAACTCTTTCACAGTTAAGGACAAGGAGTGAAGACATCAATTCACCCAGCAGAAAATGAAGGGAAAAAATTTGGGGGAGTGGAAGAGCTGAACCACAGAGTTGCACAGAGTGGTGAACAGGTTTCATCTCTCTCACAACAGTTCACAAGTATTTAATGACCTCGAAAGCTCAGGATCTGTTTCATCTGAAAGAGTGAAGTCAAAACTGTAGCAGCAGACAGACATCAGCTTGCACAGAGCATCCTCCAAGGGCAGAGCCCGTCTCCACTTCATAGAATTATAGAATGGTTGGGTTGGAAAAGACCTCCAAGATCATTCAGTAGCCCAACAATGGTTTGGGTTGGGAGAGACCTCACCATCCAGTTCCAACCCTGCCATGGGCAGAGACACCTCCCACTGGATCAGGGGGCTCCAAGCCCCAGCCAACCTGGCCTTCAACACCTCCAGGGATGGGGCAGCCACCACTGGACAACCTGGGCCAGGGCCTCCCCACCCTCACAGGAGAACATTTCTCCCTAAGATCTCACCTCAGTCTCCCCTCTTTCAGCTTCAAACCGTTCCCCTTGTCCTGTCCCTGCACTCCCTGATCAAGAGCCCCTCCCCATCAAAAGACCTGTTTTAATGGGTCTAAAACATCCTGGTCCCCAGTGCTGGGAGGGAACAAGGAATGGATCCTGCAGGGATCTGATGGCTCTTTCAACAGCACACAGACAAGTCCTCAGTGAGATGTTCATCAGGGCTGCCAGCTGGGACCAGGCTGAACCTGCGCTGTGGAAGCAGCCAGTTCAGGTCATCTCCAGTTTGGAGAGGAGAAGGCTCTGGGGTGGGGTGGGGAGAGACTTCACAGTAGTCTTCCAGTGCTGAAAGGGACTCCAGGAAAGCTGGGGAGGGGCTTTTTCCAAGGGCCTGGAGTGACAGAATGAGGGGGAATGGCTTTAAATTGGAAGGGGGAAGATTTAAGTAAGACATTAGGAAGAAATTCTTCAGGATGAGGGTGGGGAGGCCCTGGCCCAGGTTGCCCAGAGAAAAGTTGGCTGCCCCATACCTGGAGGTGTTGGAGGCCAGGTTGGATGGGGCTTGGAGATCCCTGATCCAGTGGGAGGTGTCCCTACCCATGGCAGGGGGTGGAAGTGGATGGGATTTGGTGTCCCTCCTGACCCAAACCATTCCATGCATCTATGATTGGTGAAGCACCACTCCTCCCCATGGTTCTTGATCAGCTCAGCATCACGGACCTAGGTGGTCAATCTTGATGTTGCCATGTGTCGATCACCAGCTTTGCCAAATGTCCCAGTGCTCAAAACCCTACAAAGGCTGCTGGTTTTCACAGAACCACAGAGTGCCGTGAGTTTGAAGGGACCCACAAGGCCCATCAAGTCCAGCTCCTGGCCCTGCACAGCACAACCCCAACATTCCCACTGTGGGGCTGAGGGTGTTGCCCAAAGGCTTCTGGAACATTGTCAGGCTGTGACTGCTTCCCTGGGGAGCTGTTCCAGAGCTCCACCACCCTCTGGGGGAAGAACCTTCTCCTCAGGTCCAACCTAACCCTCCCCTGGCATCTTCCTGACATTCCCACGGGTTCTATCATAGGTTTTGATGGACACCGGATCGTTTTTAGCACGCGTCAACTTGGAAAGGGAGAAAGTGAGAGGTCTGGGGAAAAAAAACCCCAAAACTTGCAAATGATGACCCCTATGTTTCCTGTTGCAGCCTCCATGTGACACCTCACTGCCCAAGAGCTCCCAGAGCTGCTGAAAAGGGGCCCTGAACTGTGACCTCCTGCACCAGCAGGAGGTTCCAATGAAAGGGGAAATTCCCATGCAGGCAGCACATGCGGCCGGGCGGGAGACGGCGCAGACAAAGAGCAACACTGTTCCTCGAGAGCCGGGTGAGGGAACGGCTCCAGCACAGCCAAGCTGTTGGCAGGTCACCCAGATCCACTCTGTCACTGATTGTCTGGGGCACCGGCATTTGGAGATTGGTCCTTGGGATGGGAAAATCCCAACAGGATTCTCCCCAGCTGCGTGGTGAGAGTTTGAAACAGTTTGGGCTGAAAGGGACCTCAGAGCCCATCCAGTTTCATCCTCCTGCCATGGGACGGGACACCTCCCACTGGATAAGGGGGTGCCAAGCCCCATCCAACCTGGGCACTATAAGAGTCTGAAAAGGAGTTTCCAGCTTGGCCAAATCCTTCATTTTAGAGCTTCTTGTGAGAAAGGAACAGGAATTGAGATAACGATGTCAGGGGACAAGGGAAAATTGTGAGACCCCACCTGGAGTCCTGGGTTCAGGTCTGGAATCCCCAACAGAACAAGGAGATGGAACTGTTGCTGTGAATCCAGAGGAGGCCACAGAGATGATGCGAGGGCTGGAGCCCCTCTGCTCTGAGGACAAGCTGGGAGAGGTGAGGTTGTTCAGCTGGAGAAGGGTCCAGGGAGACCTTAGAGCAGCTTCCAGTGCTGAAAGGGGCTCCAGGAAAGCTGGGGAGGGGCTTTTTCCAAGGGTCTGGAGTGACAGGACGAGGGGGAATGGCTTTAAATTGGAAGGGGGAGATTGAAGTTGGACATGAGGAAGAAATTCATGATGAGGGTGGGGAGGCCCTGGCACAGGTTGCCCAGAGAAGTGGTAGCTGCCCCATCCCTGGAGGTGTTCAAGGCCAGGTTGGATGGGGCTTTGAGCCCCTTGATCCAGTGGGAGGTGTCTCTGCCCGTGGCAGGGAGTGGAACTGGATGGGTTTTGACGTCCCTTCCAACCCAACCCACTCCATGATTTAGACACCTCAAACTCTTCTGGTGTCCCAACGTGACTTTAAGTCAGCCAGAAGGCAAAAAACCCTACAGCTTCTCCTGAGCCACACGGTGGAGCTGGAATTGCCAGACAGGACACATCCACTACAGGGAGATTCAGGATATTATTAGGAAGCAGAGACAAGTGTAGGCAGGGGGTGTGAACATTCCTGTTTCTGATCCACTGCCCTGTCGCTTGTCCTGCCAACAAGGCACCAGTGCCAAGGCAAGAAGACACCTGCACAGCAGACGTCCCGTCTCCATCAGGATCCGATTTTTCAGTTGAAGATGCAAATCCATTCCAGCTTTGTGTGAGCAGGAAGGACAGCAGATTTGTTGGACACCACAGAAGGGCTGAGCACAGAGCAGCTGGTTCCTTTTACCCTAAAGACATCCTGGCCTCCACAACCAGTTTTGGAGTCAACGCCGAGCCAAGTTTATAGAATCATTGAATCATTAATGTTGGAAAAGTCATCTAAGATGAAGTCCAAATGTCAGCCCAACCTCACCATGCCTGCTAAACCATGTCCCAAAGTGCCACAGCCACACAGTTATTGAACCCCTCCAGGGACAGACTCCAACACCGCCCTGGAAGCATCTGCTAGGGCTCCACCACTTTTAGCAAAGACCTAATCACTAATCCACACCTGCCCTGGTGCAACTTGAGGCCATTTCCTCTCATCCCATCTCCTGTCACTTGGGAGAAGAGCCCAGCACCCACCTCACCACAACCTCCTTTCCAGGAGCTGCAGAGAGCAATGAGGTCTCCCCTCAGCCTCCTCTTCTCCAGGCTAAAAAACCCAACAATTAAGTGTTCTCTTCAATCTTCAATAAATCTCTAGATATGCTTTATAAATGCTCATGTTTGCTGTTACGCTGAATGGTACAAGCAAAGGTTCACAGAACCATGGAATGGTTTGGGTTGGAAGGGACTTCAAAGCCCATCCAGTTCCACCCTCTGCCAGGGACACCTCCCACTGGATCAGGGGGCTCAAAGCCCAATCCAACCTGGCCTTCAACAACTCCAGAAAACAGACCCGTATCATATTCACTACCCTCAGCTCATTTGCAAAACACAAAGGGAAAGGAGATTCCAGAGAAAGAGGCCTAAGTTTTGTACAAAAAACACATAATTTTTTATTTCACAAAATCGGGTGGCTGCGTTGCAGGAATAAACCCGGCCCTTTTACAGAGGATCAGATGGAAAAAAAGTCAGCACATGGATTATTTATACAGAAACACAACAGTGTCAGAGTTCGGGCAACTCTGTAGGATCAGCACTAGGACAGTAAAAAATAAGTCTCCATCTGGATCCTTGATATTTGACGTTGATCACGCTAAAAACAACCTGAGGTTATTCTAAACTGGACTACGGTCTGAACCAGAAAATCCCATGCTCACCCCAAAGCCCTCTAGAGGTGAAGGTACCACTGGGGGTGAATTTCCTTTGTGGGAGGCAGAAGGTAGGCAGGTCCTGACCGTTCTCTGCTAGGCACTGTGGGTTCTCAGAGCTTGGTGGTGGAAAGCATCGTTCCTACGCACAGGAATGATCGTCTGAGCACACAGCCCAGGTTCCTCCAACCTCATTCACACTCAAGACCTGGGAAGTTCAACCTTTAACTTCGAGGAGTCGCTCACCTGAGTGCTCTTCAAAGCAAATCTTGGGTTTTTACGGTATAAATGGTCCTGTGGGTTTCAGATTAAGCGGGAGATCTCGCTTAGGTCAAGACTTGGACCACCACATCACACTCAGTCACTGAAAGCCACTTTAGATAAGCAAGGAGCCTTCCGACCCTTGGCAAGGAAACCTGTCAAACCCTCTTAAGGGTGGAGAACCTGAACCGTGGTCAGTAAATGACTCTTTGTGGTCACTAAGGAGGAGCAACCAAGTGCTTTAGGTAGTCTGGAGGTCTACATCAGCAGTCGTGCGCTGGTGGTCTCACCCAACAAGTTCTCCCGCGGGAGTGGCTCCCCTGCCCACAACGCCCCAGACCACAGAAGGTCCACGAGCGGAAGGCGTGGGACCCACATGGACCCATGGTCACTGCTCTGCCCACCTTGGCTGTCCGCAGGAGGTAGTTCCGGCATTCACACCCCAGCCGTCCCAACCCAACCCCGTACGCTACGTCTTCTTCACTATCTACTTCTTTTTTTTGGGGGAGGGTTTTGTTTTGTTCATTTTAAAAAGTACAAAGTATAAACTCCAAAAAAAGGGACTAAAAATCATGATTTTTATTCCTCAGTTGGCTACCGCACCAAACTACTCAGAGGGAAGGTTCTACTACCACCTTCAAAGGCAAAACAAAGGTAAAAACCGGAGCAAGAAAACTCCTACCATCGAGTGGGTTTAATTCCAATAGATTTGCTCCTGGTTTTGTTCGCACTGGATCAATATTTTCTTTAATAAGTTAGCGAGGCAGCCCCAGGACTCGGCTGCCGTCCTTAACGATCAGCTATCAGTAACGAATGCCACTGGCATTCCCACACCTTCTGTGCTCCAGCACGTCCTTGATTTCCTTCTCTGCTCAAAAAACCCACTGGTTTGGTATCAGATCTTGATGCTTTGCTCTACCAGGAGAACTCAAAAATCAGTGGTGGAGTGGGTGCTACATCCTAAAGCTCAGTTAATGCCTCCACCTTTAAAAAGTTGGGGGGTGTACCCTCCCCAGGAGAACCTGAAGTTCAAAACACCAAGATTAGAGGAAACCAGAGTTGAGCGCACGCTGGAAGTCAAGCAGACCAAAGCATGAAGGACTTCCCACCAGCAACATGGAGGCACTACTGGCATCTTTGATCTAAAGCTTTCCCAAAGGAATGCTGAGGACTGCCAGGTTAGGAGAGGGAGGAGAAAAAGGCTGTGTAGATGTGCTTGTAGATGTGTATGTACATGCACATCAGCAGGACAGGCCAACGGGAGATGGAGACCTCCCAAGGGAACAGGAGGTAACTGAGGAATCCATTTTTGGTCACCACTATGTTGCTGGAGAAGTTCCTTCTTCCTTGACTGCTTATGGAGCGGCTGAAGCTGGTGGAGCTGCTGGAGGAGGGGTTACCCCTTCTGCTGGTGGAGGTGGCTGTGCAGGAGGGGGATCTGCAAAAAAATAGGAGAGAAACAAGTGAGCAGGACACCAGGAGGGGCTGAATGTGGCAAAAACCCCCAACACAAACACTCAGTTGTCTATATGAGACATGGTTGTCCGAGTTGGGGATGTTCAGCCTGGATAAGGTTTCAGGGAGACCTTATCATCCAGAGGGACCTGGACACCCTGGAGAAGTGGGGCTGTGTGACCTCATGAGGTTCAACAAGGCCAAGTGCAAAGTCCTGCACCTGGGTTTGGGCAACCCCCAGTATCAATACAGGATGGGGATGACGTGATTGGGAGCGGCCCTGAGGAGAAGGACTTGGGGTGCTGGGGGGAGAAGCTCAACATGAGCCGGCAACGTGTGCTCCCAGCCCAGAAACCACCCGTGTCCATGGCTGCATCCAAAGCAGTGGGAACAGAAGGGCCAGGGAGGGGATTCTGCCCCTCTGCTCCGCTCTGGGGAGACCCCACCTGGAGTCCTGGGTCCAGCTCTGGAATCCCCAACACAAGAAGGAGGTAGAACTGTTGGAGCGGGTCCAGAGGAGGCCACAGAGATGATGCGAGGGCTGGAGCCCCTCTGCTGTGAGGACAGGCTGGGAGAGTTGGGGTTGGTCAGCTGGAGAAGAGAAGGCTGCAGGGAGACCTTAGAGCAGCTTCCAGTGCTGAAAGGGGCTCCAGGAAAGCTGGGGAGGGACTTTTTCCAAGGGCCTGGAGTGACAGGATGAGGGGGAATGGCTTTAAATTGGAAGGGGGAGATTGAGATTGGACACTGGAAAAAATTCTTCCCTGTGAGGGTGAGGAGGCCCTGGGCCAGGTTTCCCAGAGAAGCGTTGGCTGGAGGTGTTGAAGACCAGGCTGTATGGGGCTTGGAGACCCCTGATCCAGCGGGAGGTGTCCTTGCCTGTGGCAGGGGATGGAACAGGATGGGTTTTGTGGTCCCTTCCAACCCAACCCATTCTATGAAACCAACAAGGACTGGCCTCAGAAATAGCCCCGACTGCAGCTTCTCCACCTCTGAAGCTTCACATGAAGCTCCACCGCACATTTTATTGTGCTTTAGCACCGTATGAATCTTGTAAAAGAGGATAAAATCCCCCGATTTTGACAGCAAAGATGAGGCCATGCAGCTCAGGAACAGGCAAAGTTCACACCAAGCAACTTTCAGAGCACTTCTCATCTCCCAGCTCTGTTCTCCATGCTTGGGATTACGGCTCTTATCTATTTTAAATAAACGGAACAATGCAATTCACATCAACAGAGCCCGCACTCAAGCTCTGAGTAGTGACAAAGGAGAGGATGCACAGATGCAGCAGGGAAGAGGCAAGAAGTGAAGGACACAAAAGGCCAGCTTCAACACACAGAGAGGAGATGTTAATGGAACACGACGGACTTGTTTAGTGGGGGAGGAAAAGAAAGAAATTAAGAGAGAGAAGACAGCAAGCAAGAACACAACCTGACATGAGATATTCCCAGTGGCACCAAAATAGGGAAGGAAAAATCAGCAGAGCTCCAGAAAAAGAAGGAGTGAATGTCTGAATAAAATCATAGAACCACAGAGTGCCCTGAGTTGGAAGGGACCCACAAGGCCCATCGAGTCCAACTCCTGGCCCTGCACAGCACAACCCCAGCATTCCCACCGTGGGGCTGAGGGCGTTGCCCAAAGGCTTCTGGAATATTGTCAGGCTGTGGCTGCTTCCCTGGGGAGCTGTTCCAGTGCTCCCCCACCCTCTGGGGGAAGAACCTTCTCCTCAGGTCCAACCTAACCCTCCCCTGGAATCTTCCTGCCGTTCCCTCAGCTCCTGTCCTTGGTCACCAGAGAGAAGAGCTCAGCGCCTGCTCCTCCTCCTCCCCTTGTGAGGAAGCAGTATGGAGTATTTCATGCTTCTGTTGGTGAACACGGATGAGTCAGTGCTCCTCAGCAACCTCCTTCAGCTGAAGCCCAGAGGGGATGGACTTTCCCAGTTATTGTTTGGGAGAGGCGCTGCAGGCGATGACAATTCAAAGAACCGTGGAATGGGTTGGGCTGGAAGGGACCTCAAAGCCCATCCAGTTCCACCTCCTGCCTTGGGAAGGGACACCTCCCACTAGATTAGGGGGCTCAAAGCCCCATCTAGTGTGGCCTTGACACCTACCCCTGGAACAACCTTTGTCACTAACAGCCGGGAATTGCACGCAGCTGCACCCAAGATGGAAATATGCCCAGCCAAAGGCAGCTTCTAACTCTGGTTTCTCCGCTGAATTTCAGAGCTACTTCATTCTCCAACGTCATGGAACCATAAAATGGTTTGAGTTGGAAGGGATCTCAAAGCCCATCCAGTCCCACTCCCTGCCATGGGCAGGGACACCTCCCACTGGATCAGGGGGCTCAAAGCCCCATCCAACCTGGCCTTCAACACCTCCAGGGATGGGGCAGCCACCACTTCTCTGGGCAACCTGTGCCAGGGCCTCCCCACCCTCATCCTGAAGAATTTCTCCCTAATGTGCAATCTCAATCTCCTCCTTCCAATTTAAAGCTGTTCACCCTCATCCTGTCATTCCAAGCCCTTGGAAAAAAACCCTCCCCGTCTTTCCTGGAGCCCCTTTCAGCACTGGAAGGGCATTCAGAGAACACTCACGCAGTGGTTTCTGCCTTCAGCTGCTTTTTTTTGACTGCCATAAACCACCTTTAGTGTTGGAGATGCAGGTATTTGTCCCATGGAAGGAACGTTCTCAATAAACCTTTTGCTTCTTTCTAACTAGGATTTCCTCTAATTTCACAGACAGCCTTGTTGAAATGAGTTATATTCCGAGCTCCACTATTTAAAGACATAGTTAATTCCCGAACCTTTGCTTTCTTCCAAATTTAAATCAAGAGAGGTTTTTGATGACGCCCAGAGAGCCTCACTGTCATCATAAATAAACTAAGGCATGTTATAAATAAAAGAAGGGACAATGGAGCACGTTTGGATGCCTCGAGGGGAGATGAGCACTTAAAGCTTCAAGCACACCTCTGGCAGAAGCCTTTGGTTGCAAACATGCTCAGATCCTATTGTTCCTGCAGCAGATAAAGAGGTTTCAACCATAATGACGTTCCCAGCAGCGAGGTGAGCAATAGAAGAGCCACATCAGGTGTATTCCAAACGAGACCCACTTACACATGCCATTTGGAGCCGTGAGAGGAACACGAGGTCCAATGAGATTCCCCGACATTGGTGACATGCCAGGAGGTGGGGGACCACTGCCGGCTGGATGGATGTTGGCCGACACACTTGGCATCATCCGGCCAGGCATGGGCTGTCCAGGTATCATCGCTCCAGGTCCTGGCATCTGACCTGCAAGAGAGTGATGGGACACGATGATGAGATTCATGTGCAATATAGGAGCCATCAGGAGAGAAAAACAGAGCCAAGTTGTTCTCCAAGCAGTGAAAAGCATCTTGTGCATGAAAGCCAACTCCATACGTGCCCTAAACATCCAAGGGAAAGCCTTTGCAGCCCCCCAAAGTCAACAAATCGACTTCAGAGGTTGGAACTGGATGATCTTTAAGGTCCCTTCCAACCCAAACCACTCTATGAATCCTCTACACATCAGCTCCGTAAGAGACCTTTGTGTTTCAGCTGCACAGAGGAGCTGCAAGAATCACCCAGCTTCAGACACCAAAGACCTGTTGATGGATGCTTTAAAGCCTCATTTGGAGAGATTATTTTGCATAATCCAATTACATTTACTTTTAGGCGCTTATATAAAGGTACAGCGTTTCACTTAGCTGTTAGGCATGGATTGTAAACCCTTCCTACAGAAGAGCTCATTCCACCCCAAACTCCAAGGTATCACATGAAATAGTGTGATGACAGAACTCTGCCACCAAAAAAAGGGCTCTAAACATACATAAAAAGAATCACAGCAAGAAAGGAGGAGCTCTGGGTTTGGGACCAAGTCATCACTTGGGCACAAACCGTAATAAGTGCACCCTCACTCAGTTTGCAGATGACACCAAGCTGGGTGGGAGTGTGGATCTGCTGGAGGGCAGGGAGGCTCTGCAGAGGGACCTGGCCAGGCTGGGTCCATGGGCTGAGACCAACGGGATGGCGTTCTACCAGGCCAAGTGCTGGGTCCTGCCCTTGGGCCACACCAACCCCACGAAGCTCCAGGCTTGGGGAAGAAAGGCTGGAAAGCTGCCTGGAGGAGAAGGACCTGGGGGTGTTGGTCAACAGTGGCTGAACATGAGCCAGCAGTGGCCCAGGTGGGCAAGAAGGCCCCCAGCATCCTGGCTTGGCTCAGCCATGGGGTGGCAGCAGGAGCAGGGAAGGGATCGTGCCCCTGCACTCAGCGCTGGGGAGGCCACACCACGACTGCTGGGTTCAGTTTTGGGCCCCTCATTCCAAGAAGGACCTTGAGGTGTTGGAGCGCGTGTGGAGAAGGGATCGGAGCTGGGGAAGGGTCTGGGGAACAGGGGTTGTGGGAGTGGCTGACGGCCCTGGGGCTGTTTAGGCTGGAGAAGAGGAGGCTGAGGGGAGACCTTATCTCCTGGGAGCCTTCTCTTCTCCAGCTGAACAACCCCAACTCTCCCAGCCTGTCCTCAAAGCAGAGGGGCTCCAGCCCTCACATCATCTCCGTGGCCTCCTCTGGACCCACTCCAACAGCTCCATCTCCTTCTCTTGTTGAGGACTCCAGAACTGGTCAGATGGCTCCAGGTGTGGTCTCACCCTCTCCAGGTTGGTCTTTTTCACTGCTGCTCCGGGTTAGTTCTCCCACATTTGGGACTCTGCAATTGTCCTTGCTGGATCTCCCAAGGCTTCTGTCATCCTGTTCCTCCAGCTTCATCCCTCCTGAATGGCAGCCCTGCCCTCAAGCGTATCAACGGATACAGCAAAGATCTAAGCCGACGCGGCATGAATTCACTGCTCTGGCATCTGCACGTCTGTTTTGGTCCAGCTCACTCCGAGATGAGGAGTGGGTGGAAAGGGCATGGCAGGCAACGTGAGAAAACTGGCACCGAAAGCAACAGCTGGGCACAGCCTGAGGATTCCACATGGAAATCAGTGGTAGATATGGGCTAAGAGCTACAGGAACAGGGCTACCGAGAGACAAAACACTGTTGGGTTTGCAAACAGACCCAAAATGTCCATTTGGAGATTCCCTGTAATCAGTTCTGTGTGACTGCTGAGCTTCCAGGAAACTTGAAGCTTCCACAAGGACAGCAGGTAGGCTAGAAGAAAGCATCTCCTCCTGTATATCAATGCCTCTTTTGTCCTAGTGGACCCAGTCCCCCAGAGGTGGTCCAACAACTGCTGAGCAGAAGGGGACAGCACATCCCTCAGTCGGCTGCCTCTGCTCCTGTTTGTACAGCACGAGAGCAGAGAACCATGGAATGATTTGGGTTGGAAGGGACCTCAAAGCCCACTCAGTTCCAACCCCTTGCCAAGGGCAGAGATACCTCCCACTGGATCAGGGGGCTCCAAGCCCCATCCAACCTGGCCTTCAGCACGCCCAGGGATGGGGCAGCCAACAATTCTCTGGGAAACCTGGCCCAGGGCCTCCCCACCCTCACAGGAGAACACTTGTTCTTCAGATCTCATCTCAATCTCCCCTCTTTCAGCTCAAAACCGTTCTCCCTTGTCCTGTCCCTTCAATCCCTGATCAAGACCCCCTCCCCAGCTTTCCTGGAGCCCCTTTCAGCACTGGAAGCTGCTCTAAGGGCTCCCCACAGCCTTCTCTTCTCCAGCTGAACAACCCCACCTCTCCCAGCCTGTCCTCACAGCAGAGGGGCTCCAGCCCTCGCATCATCTCTGTGGCCTCCTCTGGACCCGCTCCAACAGTTCCATCTCCTTCTGTTGGGGATTCCAGAGCTGGACCCAGGACTCCAGGTGGAGTCTCCCCAGAGTGGAGGAGAGGGGCAGAATCCTCTCCCTGGCCCTGCTGCTCCCACTGCTTTGGATGCAGCCCAGGACATGGGCTGGGAGCACACGTTGTCGGCTCATGTGGAGCTTCTCACCCCCAGCACCCCAAGTCCTTCTTTGCAAGGCTGCTTCTCTGGAGAAGCTCTTCTGTGTTTGAGGACAGGGTTGGCTGCCCATTTTTTGCATTCCTGACATGGTATGCAACAATTTTAACAGAATTAGTTTCAGGTACTGGCAGAGGAACAATCCTATTGCATCCCAGAACCCCAAAACACTGAAGCTGAGCAGTAATCCCAAACTGGGATTAAGTAAGGAGAAATTAATCCTAGCACTAAATGAAGCCCTATTGCTATAGAGATCACCCTTTTCACTGCACAAGAGACACCGCTTCAAGACAGCGGCTCAAGCATAAAAATGTTTTAAGTGTGACCTACATAAGGAGGAGAGCTTCAAACCAGTAGACGCGGGAAGAGGGAAAGGCAAAAGGTTCAATAAAATGAGACTGAGCAGCCTTAAAAGACAAATCCTTTACACATTGGAGATTGCAGACGTTTCCTAACGTGTGCTCCAAAGCATTCTGTGATCAGCAAAGGGCCAATGGCAGATTCACACAAAAGCAAAATGGAGAAGCAGTTGTTTTTAAAGGATTTCCAGGGTACTTGCAATCTTGTGTTCAGGTCCGCAATCCCCAACAGAAGGAACTGGAACTGTTGGAGCAGGTCCAGAGGAGACCACAGAGATGATGTGAGGGCTGGAGCCCCTCTGCTGTGAGGACAGGCTGGGAGAGGTGAGGTTGTTCAGCCTGGAGAAGAGAAGGCTGTGGGGAGACCTCAGAGCAGCTTCCAGTGCTGAAAGGGGCTCCAGAAAAGCTGGGGAGGGGCTTTTTCCAAGGGCCTGGAGTGACAGGATGAGGGGGAATGGCTTTAAATTGGAAGGGAGAGACTGAGGTCCCTTCCAAGTAAAACCACTGCTGGGCTGACGGTGGGTCTGGATGATCTTATAGATCCTTTCCAACGCAAACCATTCTATGATTCAGTGTATTTATCTTTATTAAGCCTCTTCCTCTATTAAATCAGCTTCTCTAGGGCCACTGGATTGGAAAACAGGTTTAGTGTTTCTGTCTCACTGTCGCAGCCAGCGGAGCGTGATGCACAAAGCTTGGAGCCAATTCAACTCCTCCTGCCCACCTCTCCTTATTTATCATTCACAGGGAGACTCTGCAAATGCAGCCAGCGCTCCAGGAAGGGAGTCCCTGCTTTGGGAGCCAGGATTCCGGAAAGGAGTAAAGCAGGCTGCACTCCGACATTCCTGTGATATCCATCGGGGACATGCCTTACTGGAATCTCGCTCTCCTTCACCTTGCTGGAATCTTCTCTGAATGAATGGGTTTGGAATCCTGCTGTGAGAAGAAGTGGAGAAGCTCTCCGAATAACGCTTCCAAGCTTCGCTGCAGTGCTCCTTCCCACTGGGAATGCTCTTCAGAAGACTCAGAAATCATAGAATTAGGTGGAAGGGTTGGAAAGAACAATCATGGGTTGGAAGGGAACTTAAAGCCCATCCAGTTCCAACCCCTCTGCCATGGGCAGGGACACCTCCTACTGGATCAGGGGGCTCAAAGCCCCATCTAACTTCTAACCAGCCTCCCAGACATGTCCTTTCCATCGGCACGTCCTCCTCCCCCTCCCCACCCCCCTGCAGCAGACAATCCCAGCGCCAAGAACTGTGAATAATTAACCACAATAACTCATTTAGCATCACCTCTCGGGGGAGAGGCAGAATTTCCACTTCACTTGCAGTTGGCGTTCCCGTCCCTCCCCGTTGGTGTGATTCGCTGGCGATGGAGGAACCTGCGTGCTGCAGTCAGACGCCTCCAAACGCTGGGCTCCTGACATCCACAACGCCTCCCAGCCAAAAGCTCCCCATTATTTTCCCACAACAAAGCACATACAATGTTGGAGACTTGGTGGAGAAGCTGCTTTGTGTGTCACATCAGCAAGGACCCCCATTCCGCGGCAGCACTGGCAATCTTCAAATATTAATGCACCCTCAATAATACATTCCTGTTCGGAGCTGCTCAGACTTCCTGGAGAAGCTCTGCAGATGTTTAGATGACAAAACGGTGCAAGTCACTAAAACATCATCCAGCATCCGTGGAGAAATCCCTGTCCTGGTTGACTCTTATCCACTATTCCAGCCCCACAATGCCTCTTGTTTGGCCAGGTTTTCACATCACAGAATCATGGAATGGTTGGGTTGGAAAGGACCTCAAAGCCCATCCAGTTCCAACCCTCTGCCATGGGCAGGGATACCTCCCACTGGATGAGGGTGCTCAAAGTCCCATCCAACCTGGCTTTCAACACTTCCAGGGATGGGATCTGGGGGTTCTGGTTGACACGAAGGTAAAATCATGGAACCATGGAATGGTTCGGGTTGGAAGTGACCTCCAAGCCCATCCAGTTCCACCCCCCTGCCATGGGCAGGGACACCTCCCACTAGACCAGGCTGGTCAAGTCATTGAGTTGGCAAGCATCTCACCACACCTGGGTGCCAAAGGACAAGTGATGGCAGCCAGACTCAGGACACACATCTGCACTGGAGAAGAAGGCTTCAAGTGAAACCACATGCCGCAGCAAACTGGTAACAAAGTCCTAATGTGAGGTTTTAAACTTGAAGTTGTAACCATCAAGCCATGATGCTTGCTGTGAGTAGCAAAATGCTCTCCTCTCTGGAGAAGCTCTTCTGGGTCATCTTGATTCCTTTCACCAAACTTGCCTGTAGGTTCTGGCCTCTGGACCAACCTCACCTCTTCAGCACGTCCCAATGAATTCTATGGTTCAACAGAACCGGATGTGGGTGCACTGATGAACAGCAGCTCCTGCAAAGACTTACTGTCCACTGGAGATGTTCACCAGCTGTTTCCAGATCGACCCCTGACTGGAGATGTTCACTAGCCATTCCCAGATTGACTCTCAACTGGAGATGTTCACCAGCTGCTCCCAGGTTGATCGTAGACTGGAGATGTTCACCATCTGCTCCCAGACCAACCTTCAACTGGAGATGTTCACTATCTGCTCCCAAACCAGCCTTCAACTGGAGATGTTCTTCATCATCTGCTCTCAAACCAACCCTCAACTGGAGATGTTCACCAGCTGTTCTCAGAATGACTCTTGACTGGAGATGTTCACCAGCTGCTCCCACACCATACCTCAACTGGAGATGTTCTCCAGCTGTTTCCAGACCCTTGACTGGAGATGTTCACCAGCTGCTCCCAGACCAACTCTTGACTGGAGATGTTCACCAGCTGTTTGCAGGCTGACATCTAAGCTAAAGAACATTTATTGAGAAAGAGCTTTACCATAAACTTTTAGTTAAGAGATGGGGCTTAACTGCTTCTGCCTCTGAAGCCAGAAAAGCCCTGAGCAGGAATTTATTTTCCTTCTTGCCTTTATAAATGCCATTTCAGACCCTTCCATCACGTTGTTTCCTGCCATCTCTTCAGCTTTCATCAATCACTTTAAAGACATCCGACTTAGCATTTTCTTCACGCTCTACTGACCCAGCAGTTACACTTTCAGTCACTTATTCAGGTCAGAAACCTCTTTGAAAACATCAGTGAGCACCAAGGTAAAGTCTGGAGTTAAAACCACGCAGCTGAACGGGAAATTCTGAAGGGTATTTCCACCTCCAGCTTCCCCTCAGGGCTGAGCGTTGGAAGGTTGCCCACTGGTGCTTCTCAAGTCACTGCTAAGTTGCTTGAGGATTCTTCTCCAACACAAACTGAATGGATGGGTTCTTCCTGCAAAACCAACTGCAGGCAGAGACTTCTCCTATAACCTCTTTATACCTGAGTGAAGAACGAGGCCATGGTATCCATCACTGAGGTTCCTTGCATTTGGCCACCTTAGGGATACAGGGTTGTTATTGGAGAGAAGCTGAAGAATGTGGGTAAGGGAGCTGCTCCTTCTTCTCTCAAAACCATGTCCAGGTCTGCACGGGGAAGCTGTGCACCAACAGCTCTGCAGCCAGAGGTCACCCACAAGAGCAGCAAAAGAGAGCTTTCCGATCGCTTCTGCAAGTGCCTCAGCCCCCTCCAGCAGGGGGCAATCCATCTGCTCACACCCTCCAACATCTGGCACATCCACCAAGCCTGCAGGAGACTCACGAGCAGGCACACTCTGACGGAACTCAGAGATGTGTGGTCACATAATCAAAGAATATCCCACAAGGATCACTGAGTCCAACTCATGCATGGGACAACCCCAAAATTAAAGTGAAGTTCAACAGTTTCTTTCAAAGGATCCTAAATTATCAAAGCATCAAAGTTGGAAAAGGCCTTTAAGCTCATCCAGTCCAACCATCAGCACAACGCCACCACGCCTGCTAAACTCTGTCCCCAGGTGCCACATCCACAAGCTTTTTGAACCCCTCCAGGGATGGGGACTCAACCACTGCCCTGGGAGCCTCGGCCAGGGCCTGACAACCAATTTTCCTGAACATGTGGAAGTAAGAAAGACAGGTAGGACACCACAGCAGGTCTGTAGGATTTATCGCAGATTCAACATGACCAATGCCATGTGATAATGGATGGACTTGATGATTTACAGTTGGACTCAATGATCACAGAATCATAGATTGGTTTGGGTTGGAAGGGACCTCGAAGCTCAATCAGCTCCACCCCCTGCCATGGGCAGGGACACCTCCTACTGCATCAGGGGGCTCAAAGCCCCATCCAACCTGGCCTTCAACACCTCCAGGGACAGGGCAGCCAACACTTGCCTGGGCAACCTGACACAGGGCCTCCCCACCCGCATCCTGAAGAATTTCTTCCCAATGTCTGATCTAAATCTTCCCCCTCCCATTTAAAGCCATTCCCCCTCATCCTGTCACTCCAAGCCCTTGGAAAAGCCCCTCCCCAGCTTTCCTGGAGACCCTTTCAGCACTGGAAGCTGCTCTAAGGTCTCCCCACAGCCTTCTCCTCCCCAGGCTGAACAACCCCAACTCTCCCAGCCTGTCCTCAGAGCAGAGGGGCTCCAGCCCTCACATCATCTCT
This sequence comes from Neomorphus geoffroyi, assembly GCA_033558235.1. NCBI lineage: Eukaryota > Metazoa > Chordata > Aves > Cuculiformes > Neomorphidae > Neomorphus > Neomorphus geoffroyi. The sequence continues at coordinate 8,262,695 of JAUMJM010000052.1, forward strand.
GTGGCCTCCTCTGGACCTGCTCCAACAGTTCCATCCCCTTCTTATATCGGAGATTCCAGAACTGTTCACAGGACTCCAGGTGGGGTCTCCCCAGAGCAGGGCGGAGCAGAGGGGCAGAATCCCCTCCCTGTCCTTGCTGCTCCCACTGCTTTGGATGCAGCCCAGGACACAGCTGGTTTCTGGGCTGGGAGTGCACGTTGCCAGTTCAGGTCAAGATGATCTGTGGTTGGACTCAATGATCTCAAAGGCTTTTTCCAACCAAGCAATTCTATGATTCTGTACAATGGACAAGTACAGTTGGACTTGATCTCAAAGGTCTTTTCCAACCAAGCGATTCTATGATTCTATGATTTTATAAAAGATAATCTTTTAATGGCTTTACTGATATCTTTTAATATTTTAACCAATGCTACGTGGGGTGTTCGAGCACAACGCAACTGCTGACCACTTCAGTACATCAGTAGGATTTCTAGAGACCCCTGCACACAGCAGAGATGTTTCCAGCAGAGACTCACCCTGTGACAACGTACTGAGCTGTCAAGGAAAGTCAAACTCTTGGCATCTTAAACTACATGAAGAGAGAATCAGGTCAACGTGTGAGTCACTCTCTCTCTGAGGACTGAAGGATCCCAAATTCACTCTTTACACACACCCTCCCAGGACTGGCTCAGAGTTTAAGTGCTGAACTCTCTCGAGGAAACAGGGAACCTTTCCCTTTTCTCTTCTCGCCCTCGAATTATCCAGACTCCACTGTGAAGCCAAAGGCTTTGAAGCTAAGCTGGGAACTTCCCAACCGTTTCTGCTGCTGCAGAGCCTGAGGAAAAGAAGCTGTTGTGTTGTCTCAGCAAGAGCAGTGGGGATATGGTGGGAGCAGCAGAGGGGTTTGCCTTCAAGCTCTCGAAGTCTTCTGAAGGGCTCTGAATTCTCAACTTCACATGAATATCAAGCCCGCCAAGTCCTAGACTCAGTAAAGGGCAAGATCCTCGTCCTCTACCATACGGCACAAGACAGCACCAGGTGGAATCATAGGTTGGAAAAGATCCCTTGAGATCATCAAGTCCAATCATTGACACAACCCCACCGTGCCGACTAAACCATGTCCTGAAGCGCCACATCTACACGTTCTCCGAACCCCTCCAAGGATGGAGACTCCCCATCCATTCCCTGGGCAGCCTCTGCCAGGGCTTCACCACTCTTTCAGGAAAGGCATTTTCCCTAATATCCAACGTAAACCTCCCCTAGCACAACTCGACCTTTGAGATCATCGAATCCAACCATACTTGTCCACTACACAGAATCAGAGAATTTTTTGGATGGAAAAGACCTTTGAGATCATTGAGTCCAACTATAAATCATCGTGTTCCATCACTTGTTCCTTGGGAGAAGAGCCCAGCAGCCACCTCACCACAACCTCCTGTCCAGGAGCTGCAGAGAGCAATGAGATCTCCCCTCAGCCTAAACAGCCCCAGGGCCCTCAGCCGCTCCCACAACCCCCTGTTCTCTAGATGCTTCACTGTCTCAGGAGCCAGAAGCGCTGCACCTCATCCAGCATCTTGCTGCCCTCCTACACGAGGGGGGTGGTGGTGGAAAAGTCAATCTATTGACTAACTTTAATCAAATTTGAAAGATGTACTGACTAATTAACATAGTACCACACTCCCCCCAACACACACTGAAAGGGGTCACTGGGGATTAGAGAGGGCCTGGATGATTACAGAAGAGCTGAAGTAATAAGATATTATGTGAATATTTTAGAAATCACATTTTATTAGTCCCCTGGTGAACACAACAATGCAGTTAATCTCATTACATTTTCAGTCTAAATAGCGGCTGGTGAATAAAAGCCACTCTAATCATGGAATCACAGAATGGGTTGGGCTGGAACAGACCTCAAAGCCCATCCAGTTCCACTCCCTGCCATGGGCAGGGACACCTCCCACTGGATCAGGGGGCTCAAAGCCCCATCCAACCTGGCCTTCAACACCTCCAGGGATGGGGCAGCCACCACTGCTCTGGGCAACCTGGGCCAGGGCCTCCCCACCCTCAGCGTGAAGCATTCCTCCCTAATGTCTCATCTAAATCTCTTCCTTCCAATTTAAAGCCGTTCCTCCTCATCTTGTCACTACAAATCCTTGTAAGAAGTTCCTTCCCAGCTTTCCTGGAGCCCCTTTCAGCACTGAAAGTTGCTCTAAGGTCTCCCTGGAGTCTTCTCTCCAGGCTGAACAACCCCAAATGTCCCAGGCTGTCCTCAGAGCAGAGGGGCTCCAGCCCTTTGATCGCCTTTGTAGCCTCCTCTGGACCCGCTCCAACAGTGCAGGTAATTTGCAATAATTACCCCCTTTAATCTGTTTCCAATTTGCCATTTTTGCATTTCACAGAAGGTTTCTTCATTCTACTGCAAAGTGATCAAACTCATCAATGCAGCACAGAACAGACAAATCGCAAAACCACAGAATCATTCAGGTTCCAAAAGACCTTTAAGATCACAGAATTCAAGCGCAAACCCAACACTGCGAAGTCCACCACTAAACCAGGTCCCTGAGCACCGCATCTACACAGGTACAATATTATTTGAATTTAAAAACCAGACATTTCATCATAGAATCATGGAATGGTTTTAACTGGAAGGGACCTCAAAGCCCATCCAGTTCCACCCCCTGCCATGGGTAGGGACACTTCCCACTGGATCAGGGGGCTCCAAGTCTCATCCAACCTGGAAACATCACACTCCCAATTCTATTTCAGCAAAAATCAAAACAGGTCCCAAAACAACGTCCACAATTTTTGTCCAGGAACTCACTGACCCAGGTACTCTGTAAAGATATTTTACTTCACCACCTAAATCAGAAGATGACGACCTCTTACATTCCTGTCCAATGAGCACCTGCGTCTCTTGATTGAATCAAGTTTTATTACTGTGCAGATCATGGAATCATTAAGGTTGGAAAAGACCTCTAAGCTCATCCAGTCCAACTGTCAGCCCAACCCCACCATGCCTGCTAAACCCTGTCCCAAAGTGCCATGGCCACACATTCTTTGAACCCCTCCAGGGATGGAGACTCCTCCACTGCCCTGGGATCCTCTGCCAGAACTTCATCACTCTTTCAGTAAAGGAATATTTCCTAATACCCAACCTCCTCTGACAATTTGAAGCCATTTCCTCTCGTCCTAACCCTTGTTCCTTGGGAGAAGAGATCAGCACCCGCCTCACCACAATCTCCCTTCCAGGAGCTGCAGAGATCTTTAAGGTCCCTTCCAACCTGACTTTTTGTTTGATTCTACGATGAACGATGATGAATGCAACAGGACTCTCTCCTTACAGCTCTTACCTGGCTGTGGTGGGTGAGGTGGTGGCATCTGGTGGTGCATCATGGGGTACGGCGGCGGCTGCTGGTGAGGCAGTAAGCCTGGATGTGCTGGTGCCCCAAGGGGGTTCATCCCAGGCCCACTGGAGTGCTGGTGAGGCTGTGGCGGGTTTTGACTGTGCTGCTGCTCCATTTGCTGACGAGCCCTTAACTCAGCGTATTTCAGCTGCTCCATGTGAAAATTCTGGCGTTCTGTCAGCAGCTGTTGTCTCTGCTGCTCTAACTGTGTAAAAAATAGGGGAAAAAGGCAAAGTGAAGTTAAGAATCATATACTTAACATATCTTTCTGCAAATCAACCACGACTGATTCAACGCAGGCTTTGGTAAAGGGTCCAAGGTGTTTTTCAGCAGCAACAGATGAACTCAACTTGTTTTGTCCTCAAGAATCTCCCAGAAAAACACCTTATTCCACGAGTACTGTGCAGCCTTCACAGCATTCCAGAAGAAACTATGTTTTTCTCTCAGTCTTCTAAGCCACCCAGAGAAGTGGTGGTGTCACCATCACAGGAGGTGTTCAAAGAATGTGTAGACGTGGACTTTGGAACGTGGTTTAGCACGGTGGTTGTTGGGTTGACAGTTGGACTGGATGATCTTTTCCAACCTTAATGACTCTACGATTCTCTACGTTTTCTATGGTGGAACTGGATGGGCTTTGAGGTCCCTTCCAACCCAACCCATTCCATGATTCTGTGATTTTAGGTGTAGGACTTGGGCATCAGGACAGCCAGAGAGCCACGATTTGCTCTCTTAAGACCCCTCCTCAAAAAACCTCACATAATTTAGGCCAATTAACATAAAATATCTACTTTGCTTAATTATGAAGCCATGTGGAGAGCAAGCAAGCACAGAATGCAGAGACAAAAAAGCTACAGCGAACATTTATTATTATTTATATAATTGATAACTGGTTAAGGAAGCATCATTTGACTTATTTAAGATATCAAACTTCATTTCTCCATCCATTTCTACATCTATTTCTGCATTTCTATTTCCATTTCTGCATTTCTCACCTATTTCTGCATTTCTCCATCCATTTCTACATTTCTCCATCTATTTCTGCATTTCTACTTCTATTTCTAAATTTCTCCACCTATTTCTAAATTTCTCCACCTATTTCTGCATTTCTCCGTCCATTTCTGCATTTCTCCACCTATTTTTGCATTTCTACTTCTATTTCTGCATTTCTCCACCTATTTCTGCATTTCTCCACCTATTTCTGCATTTCTCCACCTATTTCTGCATTACTCCACCTATTTCTGCATTACTCCACCTTTTCCTCTTAAGCAATTGGGCCACACGGATTTCTGTGCCAAGTTTACAAATATTTACTGAGATTTTTTAAGCCATTCTCCATAATTTATCCACAAAGCAGGTTGCCAGGGAGACTTCCATCTCGCAGAAGTTCTCCAAAACTCCCAAAGCTCCCTTGATACTTTGTGTTAGCACTTTGACTGCTGACAAAGCATGGCTGAACACAGAATAAACATCACAGAGCAGGCATTCACCAACAGAACCAGATGGGGACGGAGCCTAATGAATAATACATGCTCCTTGTTGGGGGCTGCTTCGCTGCATGTAGGGACCACAATGTGATTATTCATGCTGCCACAACTCCTTTTTCCTTGACCAATCTGATAGGTTAGCGGGAAGAAGTTGATAAAATGAAGAGACATGTAGACCAATGGTGTAATCGTGCATGTGCGGAAACAGATTCGGTAGGTGGCAGGCAGTTTGGGGAAGAATTACTGCAAGTGACCCGAAAACAAAGGCTTAGGCAAGAAGTACGGTTGGATTCAATGATCTCAAAGGTCTTTTTCAACCAAGTGATTCTATGATTCTGTTTCTATACTTTTCTGTATTCCTGCTTTGCCCTCTTCATGGTAGCCTCTTCCGAAATAAAAAGGTTTTACGAGCATCCCCGGCAGCATCCGGTGTCTGAAAACACACCCCGTAATTCAGAAAACTGCCCTTCTACACATTCCCACCTCTCAGGATGAGAAAAGACAGCTGGGTAGAGGAAAAAGGCAAAGAAATCATAGAATGGGTCAGGTTGGAAGGGACCTCAAAGCCCATCCAGTTCCAACCCCTGCCATGGGCAGGGACACCTCCCACTGGATCAGGGGGCTCCAAGCCCCATCCAACCTGGCCTTGAACACCTCCAGGGATGGGGCAGCCACCACTTCCCTGGGCAACCTGGGCCAGGGCCTCCCTACCCTCATCCTGAAGAATTTCATCCTAACGTCCAATTTCAATCCCCCCCTTCCAATTTAAAGCCATTCCCCCTGGAATGAGTTTTGAGGTCCCTTACAACCCAAACCATTCTATGATTCCATTATGACCATCACTGCATTACAATTTCATCCTGAGAAGTAACTCCTCCCTGAAAAGAAATGGGCAAAGAAAGCGTCCCCATGCTATTACACATTCTGGGTCAAACAAAGCTCCTGACAACAGGATCCCTGGTTACACACACAGTTGGCAGCAGTGAAATTACTCTAGCTTAAACACTGAATTCCAAGTGTTTTGCCCCAAATCCACCACCATCGAGTCTCCAGCACTGATGTAACTCAACACTTAGAATCCCCTTTACTATAAGAAAAAGACAGCACAGCAAGTAAGGCCGCGTGTACAGTGTGCAATACCACTAAGGAATTTTTTACTTTAATTATTCCACTAAATATCCACGATGACAGGTGAAAAAAAATTAATTAAACTACCAGGAAACCAATGGAAAAAAATTTGCATGCATATTTTTAAAAAGGAAGCACATCATCTGCCTCAAAATTGGGAATAAAAACCATGTCAATAATGGAATATTTTCCCCCAAAGAACAAAATCTAAGGAGAAGCTTTTCAAAATTGTTAGGTCCATTTCTTGGGCTGCCAATCAGGCAAACATGGCTCTGAAATTGTTGTGGATGCTGAGCCATGGAGAAATTCTTGCTGACATTCCGCTACGACAAAAAGCCACAGCCTGTCAAACTCTATCAATGTGATTAATGTCAAAGTGAGGGTGTGAATTCCATTCCATTTGCACGGTGGGGTTGATGGGAAAACCCCCTAGAATTATGAGTCAATACCTTCAACTCATTTAGAGTAATGGGTTATTGATAAAAAACGAGCAAGTCTGGCCACAGAAAATTAAATTTTTATCAGAGAACAACCAGGTTTTTAAGTTTTGAGTGATTTTTATAGAAGGTTGGAAGCTTCTCTGGAAGCCTCCTGCACCAGAGGTGAAAGAACGCTCAGGAACTGAGGTGTAACCCAGTCACTGACAGGCAGAGAGGGCATCTCTGCTGTGTTGGACCTTGATTTTAGGGATGCACAGGTCTCCAGTAAGGTGTCATCAAGAGAACTACGAAACAACCACCACCCTGCTTGGGAGGCATCACACACATCAGAGAATCATGGAATGGTTTGGGCTGGAAGGGACCACAAAAGCCATTCAGTTCCGCCCCTCTGCCATGGGCAGGGACACCTCCCACTGGATCAGGGGGCTCAAAGCCCCATCCAACCTGGCCTTCAACACCTTCAGGGATGGGGCAGCCACCACTTCTCTGGGCAACCTGGGCCAGGGCCTCACCACCCTCAGCATGAAGAATTCCTTCCCAATGTCCAATCTCAGACTTCCCCCTTCCAATTTAAAGCCGTTCCCCCTCGTCCTGTCACTCCAGGCCCTTGGAAAAAGCCCCTCCCCAGCTTTCCTGGAGCCTCTTTCAGCACTGGAAGCTGCTCTAAGGTCTCCCCAGAGCCTTCTCCTCTCCAGGTTGACCAAACCCTACTCTCCCAGTCTGTCCTCGTGTTCCAGCCCTCGCATCATCTTCATTGCCTCCTCTGGACTCGTTCTAACAGATCCCTGTCCTTCCCATCCTGAGGACTCCAGAACTGAACACACAGCTCCAGGTGGGGTCTCATGAGAGCAGAGCAGAGGTGGAGAATCCCCTCCCCCAACCTGCTGGTCTCGCTTCTTCTGCATCACTACCTCCTCCAGGTAGCAAGACCTCCATCCAGACCCGTGTCCTGGCTTCAGGCCTCAGGAGGTTGAGGATAAAACCTAACAATATTCTTGCTTACCTTGCTCGCCTCCTCCTCCTCAGTCCCACTTCAAAATTGGATTTGTGAACTCAGCTTTGTTCTATTCTGATACTTTTCTGGTGCCTATGAGCAACGTCCTTTTCACATCTCCTCGCACCACCACTTCGTTCCCCTCTCTTGAAGCCGCTGCTCTCGCCAGCTGAGGCAAATCCACCATCACTAAACAAGAAGCTCCTACTCCTGAGCACGTACCCTTCTGCTCCTGCCTCTCACTTTGAGGACTCTTCCATGAGCCACTCCAAACCAAACCTGAACTACAGGCTTAGACCCAGGTCTCCAGTCTAGGAGGAGTCTTCCTTCCAGCGGTCAGGAAGGACAGGCAGACAGAGCTGTCTCCCTTCCCTTAGGGAAGCAAGGTTTCCATCCATTAGAATCATAGAATCATTTGGTTGGAAAAGACCTCTGAGATCATCGAGTCCAACCATCCCTGTCCACTACTGAGCCAGATCCCTGAGAAACTCTCTTTACAGGGAAAAGCCATTTGTCCATCAGGTATTATCCATGTGATAATGCCTATGTAAAGGCTGAGGACCAACTCCACATTCCAAATTCCATGATGGGATTAGGAAGCCAACCTCAGATTCTACTGGTTGCTCATGTTAAAGGACAGATGATGAATAGAGAAGACAACAGCTCCAACGCTACTGGAAGGAGCAATTACGGATTCCAGCTGAAGAAGAAAGACCCGCAGAAAGGTGAGAATCCCCTGATGCTATTGGTTTTCCAGCTGTGAGAACACAGGGATCTTTGCAGTGACCAGTGTAAGACCAGCACCCCACACTTACAGCCTCCTTCTCTCTGTCCATGATGGTTTCAAGCTCCTCGAAATGGCGAAGCTTTATCTCCAGCTTCTTCATCTGCGTTTCCACCAGGAGAGCGACCAGGGACTTGATCTTTCTTTCTTCCACCGCCGCAAGGTGCTGAGGATAAAACAAAGAGATTTGCTTTAGAAGCTTTGCACAACATGAAATGCTTTAAGTGAACAAATCATGGAATCAGGGAATGGTTTCGGTTGGATAGGGACCTTAAAGATAAACCAGTCCCAACCCCCTGCCATGGGCAGGGACACCTCCAACTGGATCATGGGGCTCCAAGCCCCATCCAGCCTGGCCTTCAGCACCTCCAGGGATGAGATCTGGGAGTTGTGGTTGACAGACAGAAAGAAATCATAGAATGACTGGAGTTGGAAGGGACCTCAAAGCTCACTGGATCAGGGTGCTCAAAGCCAGCCCCAACCAACCTGGCCTTGAACACCTCCAGGGATTGGGCAGCCACATCTTCCCTGGGCAACCTGAGTTAGTGATAATAAATATGCTAACTATGCCTGCATCTTGCTTTAGGCACCCAGACCCACTGCTGGACAGAAAACAAGGCATTAGATTATCAAATTTATACAGGGAAAAAGAAGTCCTTCGTGCACAACCGGCAACGTGTGCTCCCAGCCCAGAAACCACCCATATCCTGGGCTGCACCCAAAGCAGTGGGAGCAGCAGGGCCAGGGAGAAGATTCTGCCCCTCCGCTCCGCTCTGGGGAGACCCCACCTGGAGTCCTGGGTCCAGCTCTGGAATCCCCAAAGAAGAAGGAGATGGAACTGTTGGAGTGGGTCCAGAGGAGGCCACGGAGATGATGCAAGGGCTGGAGCCCCTCTGCTCTGAGGACAGGCTGGGAGAGGTGGGGTTGTTCAGCCTGGAGAAGAGAAGGCTGTGGGGAGACCTTAGAGCATCTTCCAGTGCTGAAAGCGGCTCCAGGAAAGCTGGGGAGGGGCTTTTTCCAAGGGCCTGGAGTGACAGGACAAGGGGGAATGGCTTTAAATTGGAAGGGCAAGATTGAGATTGAGACTGGACATTAGGAAGAAATTCTTCAGGATGAGGGTGGGGAGGCCCTGTCCCAGGTTGCCCAGAGAAGTGGTGGCTGCCCCATCCCTGAAGGAGTTAAAGGCCAGGCTGGATGGGGCTTGAAGCCCCCTGATTCAGCGGGAGGTGTCCCTGCCTATGGCAGGGGTTGGAACTGGATGGGCTTTGAGGTCCCTTCCAACCCAAACCATTCTGTAATTATTGTGTCCCATTCTGCAGTCTCTGGTTTTTCTATGATTATTAAGCTTTTAATCAAAGATAGAGGTGTCAAGATTTCATCCAAGAGGTCCTGTGCGTGCTGAGGGCTTGTAACCACCCGGCTCTGCCTGTGCAGCAGAGACAGCTTTCAGCAAGAATGCAAATGAGGGAGCATGGGGAGTTTGTAGCGAGTCAGCTCGAGGTCATCCAAAAAGCTTTCATTAAAACACACACAGGAGGCTTTTACCTGAAACGCCGCGAAAAACCAATGAGATGATTCCTGCATGCCTTTGCTCTTAAAATATGCTTTGCTGGAGTAAAGAAGCTCTATTTCTAGTTAAAAGTATTCCCACTGCATGCAGCACCATAAGCTCTCGCAGCAGTTCCACCTCGGGCTAAAGAGAGCTTGCAGAGAAACCTCTGAATACACAGATATTGGAAGAAACTGCTTAAAAAAACCCCTCTCCAGTTTCCTTTTATAACCAGGTCACAGCGTATCCCTGTGCAGATAAAAGCTGAAGGGAAAGCTGTATTTAAACTGCAAAAGCAAATTGCCCAAAAAGGCAAAGAGCTTCTTTACAAGGCTTTAGCTTTACCTCATTTCCATAAACACACACATAAATTATACAGGATAAATATATATACTTATATCATAGAATGGGTTGGGTGGGAAGGGACCTCAAAGCCCCATCCAGCCTGGCCTTCAACACCTCCAGGAATGGGGCAGCCACCACTTCTCTTGGCGATCTGGGCCAGGGCCTCTCCAACCTCACAGGAAAACACTTCTTTCTCAGATCTCATCTCAGTCTCCCCTCTTTCAGGTTCAAACCCTTCCCCCTCATCCTACCCCTGCACTCGCTGATCAAGAGCCCCTCCCCAGCTTTCCTGGAGCCCCTTTCAGCACTGGAAGCTGCTCTAAGGTCTCCCCACAGCCTTCTCTTCTCCAGGCTGAACAACCCCACCTCTCCCAGCCTGTTCTCACAGCAGAGGGGCTCCAGCCCTCACATCATCTGACCCGCTACAACAGTTTCATCTCCTTTTCATGTTGGGGATTCCAGAGCTGGACCCAGGACTCCAGGTGGGGTCTCCCCAGAGCGGAGCAGAGGGGCAGAATTCCGCCCCTGGCCCTGCTGGTCCCACTGCTTTGGATAAAGCCCAGGACATGAGGGGTTTCTGGGTTGCAGGTACACATTGCTGGTTCATGTTGAACTTCTCACCTGCAGCAACCCCAATCACAGCTTCCTCCAAATATAAACTTGGGGAAGTTGAAAGATCAGTGTTACACAAGAGGTGAAATTATGACCAAGACAGTTCTTTCTTGCAGCTTAAGAGATAGATGAGCTACAGCAGAAGCTCTGCAGCTCAACCACAAGTGGACATAAGCTAAGAGGAATCTGTAGGAGAGAGGACATCTTCTATATGGACAGGCTGGGACAGTTGGGGTTGTTCAGTCTGGAGAAGAGAAGGCTGTGGGGAGACCTTAGAGCAGCTTCCAGTGCTGAAAGGGGCTCCAGGAAAGCTGGGGAGGGGCTTTTTTCCAAGGGCCTGGAGTGACAGGATGAGGGGGAACAGCTTTAAATTGGAAGGGGGAGATTGAGACTGGACATAAGTGAGAAATTCTCCAAGCTGAGGGTGTTGAGGCCCTTTCCCAGGTTGCCCAGAGAAGTGGTGGCTGCCCCATCCCTGGGGGTTTTGAAGGCCAGGTTGGATGGGGTTGTCATCACCCTGGTTTGGTGGGAGATTGCCCTGCCCATGGCAGGGGCTGGAATTAGATGGGCTTTGAGGTCCCTTCCAACCCAAACCACTCCATGATTCCATGATCCTACCCTGGTGTCAACCAGAACCACCAGATCCCATGCCTGGAGGTGTTGAAGGCCAGGTTGGATGGTGCTTGGAGCCCCCTGATCCAGAGGGAGATGTCCCTGCCCATGGCAAGGGGTTGGAACTGGATGGGCTTTGAGGTCCCTTCCAACCCAAACCATTCCATGATTCTATCAGGTGCTACTTATGCATAGAAAGGGATAAAAACCTTACGTGGATACATGAATTTGAGAAGACAATTAGTAAAAGGACTTAAATAATTCTAATATTGTTTGTAGAGAAGCCATAACCTATGAAACTGCATTTCAAACTGTTGCATCTATCTACCCTCAGGAACTGCCTCAACTCTAAATACTCAGTGTGCATCATTTCTCAAATAAGTGGCTTCACTTGGCTGCCCAACCTCAAAAAAACTTCAAGTGCCTTCCTTTAACTCCTGCTTCTCCTTAAAATCTCTGCAATCTTCCTCTGATATAAAATTACAAGAAAAACAGCTCTTCACGTGCTCAGTTTGAGTTTATTAAGAAGAATGATTTACTTTCTCAGATAAGATATAGCTCACTGAAAGCCTTAATATTGTCTGGGGTTTTGAGCGCAAATAGGAAGAGAAATCCCTGTTGAATTTGATTTCTACTCTGAAGTGTGAACATCCTCATTATAATGTATTATTTCCTGGAATATAAAGCTAGAAGTCATCTAGAAGAGCATTACCATAATGAAAAGCGCCACCAGCCAGGTCCCTGCTCCCTCCAGCGCTCGTTATCACCAATGGAGGGAAAGCAGGAGATCATCTTTATTTGGAGCAAGTAACCTTCCATAAAATAGAGATTGAATTTCACGCCTTCTTATAAATATGCAGGGTAGTTTTCGACTTGGCTGAAGATACCTGTAACTCTGATGAACTGAAAGTTTCTCTCAAGAAGACAGCTTGGTGCTTGGAGCACCATGGGAAAATGATGCGCAAAGGAGCCCATTAGGACTCCACACGTCACCAAAATAATGACCCTGGAGGCTACCGTGAAGTGAGATTCCACGCAGCAAGGGCACTTGGCTGTGGCACCAAGTGATGCTGAATTCATGCAGCTTGGGATGTGAGAACCTGGCTTGAAAAGGAATAACTAAGGACTTCCTTATCTCAGGGTTCACAAGGGAGGGACTGCATCGTTGTGACAACACCCATCACCACTGCAGCCGCAATATCCAGGGTGAAGTAGGAAAAAAAAGGTCTAAAGTTCATAGAATCATGGAATGGTTTGGGTTGGAAGGGACCTCAAAGCCCATCGAGTTCCACCCCCTGCCATGGGCCCACTGGATCAGAGGGCTCAAAGCCCCATCCAACCTGGCCTTGAACCCCTCCAGGGATGGGGTAGCCACCACTTTTCTGGGGACCCTGGGCTAGTGTTTTACCACCCACATCATGAAGAATTTCTTCCTGATGTCCAACCTCCCCCTTTCCAGTTCAAGTTGTAAGACTGAAAGATCAGACTGGAAAGGTCAGTAGGACACACTCAACATCTCATTATGTCCACTACTACATCCTGGAAATCCATCAGGAAATAAACACCACCCATGCTTTTTTGGTGTCTATAAACTAGATAATGCCCAACTTGGTACTGAACCCAAGAGCAATGAGGAAACCAAAATGAGAACTTGAACCAAAAGAATCACAGAACCACAGAATGCCCCGAGTTGGAAGGGACCCACAAGGTCCATTGAGTCCAACTCCTGGCCCTGCACAGGACAACCCCAACATTCCCACCGTGGGGCTGAGGGTGTTGTCCAAAGGCTTCTGGAATATTGTCAGGTTGTGACTGCTTCCCTGGGGAGCTGTTCCAGTGCTCCCCCACCCTCTGGGGGAAGAACCTGCTCCTCAGGTCCAACCTAACCCTCTCCTGGCATCTTCCTGCCATTCCCTTGGCTCCTGTCCTTGGTCACCAGAGAGAAGAGCTCAGCACCTGCTCCTCCTCCTCCCCTTGTGAGGAAGCAGTGAACAGCGATGAGGTCCCCCTTCAGTCTCCGGGTTGAACAGACCAAGTGCCTTCAGCCTCTCCTCAGATGATTTCTCCTCCAGACCCTTCCCCAGCTTTGTGGCCTCCTCTGGACGCCCTCCAGTACTTTGATGTCCATTTTGAAGAAGAAAAATATGTGAAGAGAAAATGGATTTGGAAAAAGATAATTCTGAAAAAAGCGAAGGCGATGTCATTCGTGTAAGAAGAAAACTCAAGACAACGTGCAATTAGTAATTAGAGGATAACGAAAAAGATGTTAGATAGGACACTGATTCAAACCACAGCTCATTAAGAGTCTGCAGACAAACAAACACAAGTTTAATGATAGGAAGACAAGACTGTGCTGTTCGCAGGCACAAAGTGGCCCTTAACAAAAGGGTCATTAAGTTGACTATAAAGAACTGTCACGCTGGAGCTGAACATCACAATGTTTCTACAGACAAGAGTCCAAGAACCAAAGGCTGGTGTGAAGTGGGAAAGGGCAGCTGAAGGGTTTTGCCACCCAAACCTACATCCTCAGAGTTGCAGCCAGAGCGAGAGCAGAGAGAAGTCCTTCCAAACCAACGACAAACAAGTTTGGGGGTTATTTCTTAGAGACACTCATCGACTTCACAGCATCACAGAATGGTTTGGGTTGGAAGGGATCTCAAAGCCCATCCAGTTCCAACCCCTGCCATGGGCAGGGACACCTCCCACTGGGTCAGGGGGATCCAAGCCCCATCCAACCTGGCCTTGAACCCCTCCAGGCAGCCACCACTTCCATGGGCAACCTGGGACAGGGCCTCCCCACCGAAGAATTCCTTCCTAATGTCCAATCTCAATCTCCCCCTTCCAATTTAAAGCTGTTCCCCTTCGTCCTGTCACTCCAAGCCCTTGGAAAAAAACCCTCCCCAGCTTTCCAGGAGGAAAAGCTTTCCTTTCAGCACAGGAAGCTGCTCTCCTCTCCAACTGAACAACCCCAACTCTCCCAGCCTGTCCTCAGAGCAGAGGGGCTCCAGCCCTCACATCATCTCCATGGCCTCCTCTGGACCTGCTCCAACAGTTCCATCTTCTCTTAATCAGAAGAGTAACTCCCTTAATTAAAACTCTTCGCTATTTCACTCTGGAGCTTAAGCAGAAGAAACTGAAGGCGGCACTTGTGCTCCTTCAAGGTATCCAAGATGAGAACATGAAACCACACAAATCTGGAACAAAGGACCATTTTAAGAGGAGTTCTGGTGAGAATCGGAAATCCAGCCAATGGACATTTGTATGAAACAAACCTTTGCTTTGGTGGCAGCTGAGGCAAGGGCAGCAGCTGCAGCTGTAGCTACGTTTCCTTCCGAGATCTCATGTTCCACTTTCTTCTTCCCAGCCTCAATTTCTTTGTCTTTGCTTGCATCAACGTTCTCCTTGTTCTCTTCTGCCTCTTTTTCTTCTGAAAGAGATTAACCACCAAGACTGTTACATGGATTCATGACAGGAATTGCACTGCACGCGGTGCTATAAGTCAAACAAATCCATTCAGCCACACAGCCCGACATTACAGGACTTCTACTCGAGGAAATGCTGACAGGGGAACAATTCTGGATCTGATCCAAGAAACAGGGCAACTTCAAATGCATTTAGATTCCATCCTGTCAGCTCTTCTGCCACAAGCTCCCTCCTTTCAGAACAATTTCACAGAATCATAGAATGGCTTGGTTGTAAAAGACCTCTGAGATCATTGAGTCCAACCGTCCCTGTCCACTACTGAACCAGATCCCTGAGCATCTCATTTGTCCGGCTTTTAAACCCCTCCAGGGATGGGGACTCCACCATCTCCCTGGCAGCCTCTGCCAAGGCCTGAGAACCCTTTCAGGGATGAAATTTCTCCTGATGTCCAATCTGACCCTGCTCTGGTGCAACTCGAGGCCGTTTCCTCTCACCCCATCTACTGTCACTTGGGAGAAGAGCCCAGCACCCACCTCACCACAACCTCCTCTCCAGGAGCTGCACAGAGCCATGAGGTCTCCCCTCAGCCTCCTCCAGACTAAACAGCCCCAGGGCCCTCAGACGCTCCCACAACCCCTGTTCTCCAGACCCTTCCCCAGCTCTGATCCCTTCTCCACATGCGCTCCAGCCCCTTAAGGGCCTTCTTCTGGAGTGAGAGGCCCAAAACTGAACCCAGGAGTCGAGGTGCGGCCTCCCCAGCGCCGAGTGCAGGGGGACGATCCCTTCCCTGCTTCCGCTGCCACCCTGTGGCTGAGCCAAGCCAGGATGCTGGGGGCCTTCTTCACTGCTGGCTCCTGTTCAGCCGCTGGTGACCAGCACCCCCAGGTTCTTCTCCTCCAGGCAGCTTTCCAGCCGCTCTTCCCCAGGCCTGGAGCTGCGTGGGGTTGGTGTGGCCCAAGTGCAAGACTCAGCACTTGGCCTGGTAGAATCCCATCCCATTGGTCTCAACTCCCTTTCCAAATCAATTCCATTATTACATCAAATCCAAACATGTATTGTTCTACCTGGTGATAAAATACTGAACATGAGCTTCAGGAGAAAACAATATTTGTGTGGTAGAAGAGGAACACATTAAAAATAAAGAATAATGGCTTATCTAGAAAAAAACCAGAGCTCAGCCTTTGTCAAAACAAAGGTTCTGCATCACTTGATACTTCACAGCCAACAAATTAACTTACACGGGTAGGAGTGAGCAATCTCATTTCTTTGCATCAAAAATGACCAAATGGTGCACAACGTAGGCAAACCCACCCTATTTCTATGACCTACGAGCACTTTGCTGTAACTATTTCTTCACCCAGTTGCTACCCATGGTGCAAGAAAGCTCAGCCGAGGTCTGGAATGAGTTCAAGATAGAATTTAGTGCCGAAGCTTTGCGGCGAAATTAAAGCAGAATATTTACTGCTGAGCCATGAAGCAGCCCGACGCACGAGAGGAAATATTTCTGCCGCGGTTGAGTTTATGGTCTATTCCACCCACTTGACGAGAAGGCTATTAAAGCTAACGCAGCTTGAGGAACAGCTGGGAACCATTACCTGGTTTGGGCTCCGCAGTCACTTCGCTGTCTTGCTCTTTTTCTGGATTCCTCTCATTTTCCCCTTCTTGGGCTTTGTCCCCTTCCTCAATTTCACTCTCAGCTTTAGTTTCAGCCTAAAATGGGATTAAAGATTGTTTGAAGGATGAGGCTCTGGAAGACATTCGGGGTTAATTTGGTTTATGGCTTGCAAATTAATTCACTATCATAAAGGAAGGTATTAAATTTTGAGGCTCACTGCTGCTAAAGCTCATCTTGACCACTGTAAATGCAATCTGAATAAACACAGAACTGCTGTGTTGGACATAAGTCTATAAGATTGGGCAACCCAACCTGGGTGCCAGCTAAACCGTGTCCCCAAGTGTCACAGCCACACGCTTTCTGAACCCTTCCAAGGATGCAGACTCCACTAGTGCCCTGAGCAATCTCAGCCAGGGCTTCACCACTCTTTCCATAAAGAATATTTTCCAAATATCAAGTTTGAACCTGCCCTGGAGCACCCGAGGCCACTTCCTCTCCTCCCATCGCCTGTCACTTGGGAAAAGAGACCAACACCCATCTCACTACAACCTCCTTTCAAGTAACTGTAGAGAGCAATGAGGTCTCCTGTGAGCCTCCTTTTCTCCAGGCTAAAGCACTACAGATCCCTCAGCTTCTCACCATAACATTTATTTGCCAAACCTTCAACAGCTTCATAGCCTTCCTCTGGATGTGCTCCTGGCACTCTGCCCCTCTGCTCCACTCTGGGGAGACCCCACCTGGAGTCCTGTGACCAGTTCTGGAATCTCCGATATAAGAAGGAGATGGAACTGTTGGAGCGGGTCCAGAGGAGGCCACGGAGATGATGCAAGGGCTGGAGCCCCTCTGCTGTGAGGACAGGCTGGGAGAGGTGGGGTTGTTCAGCCTGGGGAGGAGAAGGTTGTGGGGAGACCTTAGAGCAGCTTCCAGTGCTGAAAGGGGCTCCAGGAAAGCTGGGGAGGGGCATTTTCCAAGGGCCTGGAGTGACAGGACGAGGGGGAATGGCTTTAAATTGGAAGGGGGAGATTGAGATTGGACATTGGGAAGAAACTCTTCAGGATGAGGGTGGGGAGGCCTTGGATGCGATTGCCCAGAGAAATGGTGGCTGCCCCGTCCCTGGAGGTGTTGAAGGCCAGGCTGGCTGGGGCTTGGAGCCCCCTGATCCAGTGAGAGGTGTCCCTGCCCATGGCAGGGGGTGGAACTGGGTGGGCTATGAGGTCCCTTCCAACCCAAACCATTCTATGAAGATCTCACCAGCCAGATTGGTTCTCTTGCCAGAACCAAAAGCGGTATTCAACTATGGGAAAGCAATTTGTCCCAGGACAAATTTTTCCAGGGCAAGACTTCAAAGTGATGCTTCCTTTAGACCACTACCAGCCATGAACCACGACACAGCAGCGTTCCTTTACAGCTTAAGTCTCTGTAATTAGTTTACATCATCCACTTTTGGTGTTTGCCCAGCAGAAGAAACACCCATATATGACTTCAGACTAAATCACTCATAAGAAAAAGAAGTGCTGTGGAGACTGAAAACCATTCCCTGGGGATGCTCACTGCTCTATGCCTTTTTTTTTTTCCACAGCATTTTAGAACATAAATGAAGTTCTTAAGCATCAAAACTTCAGTTTCTGAACTGCTCACCTTCTCAGACTGCTGCCCATCTGTCTCGGTTTCCATTTTTTCTTCTTCAGCTCCATCTGAGAAAACAAACAACGTATTTAGTATTGCCACCACATCAATTTATCACACTCAACATTTATTTCATAGACTTACCAAATGGTTTGGGTTGGAAGGGACTTCAAAGCCCATCCAGTTCCAACCCCACTGCCACAGGCAGGGACACCTCCCACTGGGTCAGGTAGTTTAAAGAAAGCAACATCAATAAACTACTGGAAGACTATAAGCTTATTATTATAGTTTAAAAAAATCAAGTTTACTCACTATTTTCAATTTAACTGGTTTTTCTTTTCAGTTCAAAAAGGAGGACAAACCGTTATCTGTGCTCTGCTGAAAAACCCACTTTACCTACATAGAGAGAAACCACCAAATATACCAACAGGGCCAAGATCAGCAAGGCCAAGTGCAAGGTCCTACACCCGAGTTGGAGCAATTCACAGTTTTGAACCAGGGTGGTAGACATGACTGAGACGCGCCCTGAAGATAAGAACTTGGGGTGCTGGGGGGGAGAAGCTCAACAGAAGTCGGCAACGTGCGCTCCCAGCCCAGAAACCACACATATCCTGGGCTGCATCCAAAGCAGTGGGAGCAGCAGGGCCAGGGAGGGGATTCTGCCCCTCTGCTCTGCTCTGGGGAGACCCCACCTGGAGTCCTGGGTCCAGGTCTGGAATCCTCAACATCAACAGGAGATGGAACTGTTGGAGCAGATCCAGAGAAGGCCACAGAGATGACACGAGGGCTGGAGCCCCTCTGCTCTGAGGACAGGCTGGGAGAGGTGGGGTTGTTCAGCCTGGAGAAGAGAAGGCTGTGGGGAGACCTTAGGGCAGGTTCCAGTGCTGAAAGGGGCTCCAGGAAAGCTGGGGAGGGTTTTTTTCCAAGGGCCTGGAGTGACAGGATGAGGGGGAATGGCTTTAAATTGGAAGGGGGAGATTGAGAATGGACATTGGGAAGGAATTCTTCAGGATGAGGGTGGGGAGGCCCTGTCCCAGGTTGTCCAGGGAAGTGGTGGCTGCCCCATCCCTGGACGTGTTCAGGGACAGGTTGAATGGGGCTTAGAGCTCCCGATCCAGTGGGAGGTGTCCCTGCCCATGGCAGGGGTTTGGAACTGGATGTTCAGCCCATTCCTTGGTTCTATCAGTTTTAGCTACCCAAGCCCAGCTCAAAGCCCAGCTCTGCTCCATTCCAGTCAGCCAGTAATTCTCGTCGTTAAGCCGCCGTATTATCGAGAGTTTTTCCCAATACGGCCAATTTGATGCTGTAGATGGTTGTCAGTTCCGTGATTAACCTCAATTACGGTGCTGCCAGACTTGTAATTCCTCCTTAGCGCAAGATCCCTTGAGCTGCTTTCAACAAGAGGTCTACCCAGAGGAATTGTCATGCGCTGCAGGTCAGCTGAACATTAAAATGCCATCTTGCAGGTGATGCAAAGACGAGAATCCTCCAAAGAAGACTTCAAAACAATTATTCAGCACCACAGCAACATTAAGCAGTAGCAAACGTATTAAAGCACTGACAGTGACACTCAAACACTAAGGATCTCTCGTTATTTTTGGCCCACCAGAGTTCATGGCCACGAGAGGTTCTCCTCTGTAACGGTTCGATGGGAAAACGCTGCATGGGGAAACCTCATTTCACACCCTTTGTACTTCTTGGTTTGCATAAACACGACCTCCATCTGATTCTCCAGTCCTATATGGCTCTTTTGGCTCAACCTGATCCATGGGAGGTATCCCTGTCTATAGCAGGGTGGTAGGAACTGGATGGGCTTTGAGGTCCCTTCCAACCCAAAGCGTTCTACAATTCTTTACGCTGTTCCTCCAAACACAATTCTCCTATGAGATCTGTAACTGTATTCAAGCCCCCAGAAGCACATTCAAACCAGATGTCTAAACTCAAAAATTAAGCTTAAACCAACTGGCTCAAAAAATGTAGTCCTACGGTAGATGTGTGACTGGTGTCCCTGCCCATGGCAGTGGGGTAGAACTGGGTGGGCTTTGAGGTCCTTTCCAAACCAAACCATTCTACGATTCTATCATTCTATGTGTGTCGTTTCAGTTCTGGAATCCTCAGCACAGGAAGGAGATGGATCTGTTGGAGCGGGCACAGAGGAGGCCACAGAGATGATGCGAGGGCTGGAGCCCCTCTGCTGTGAGGACAGGCTGGGAGAGTTGGGGTTGTTCAGCTGGAGAAGAGAAGGCTCCAGGGAGACCTTAGAGCAGCTTCCAGTGCTGAAAGGGGGTCCAGGAAGGCTGGGGAGGGGCTCTTCATCAGGGAGTGAAGGGATAGGATGAAGGGAATGGTTTGGAGCTGAAAGGGGAGACTGAGATGAGATCTGAGGAAGAAGTGTTCTCCTGTGAGGGTGGGGAGACCCTGGGCCAGGTTTCCCAGAGAATTGTTGGCTGCCCCATCCCTGGAGGTGTTGAAGGCCAGGCTGGATGGGGCTTGGAGCCCCCTGATCCAGTGGGAGGTGTTCCTGCCCATGGAAGAGCGTGTCAATGAAGTGATCCAAGTTAAACCCTACCACCTTCTTCACCTTCTCGCTGAAGGAAACCAGGGAAGCTCCTCAGGAGCCCAACCACAGCTGCCAGGTTTGGTGCTAAACATGGTATGAGTCACGTTAGAGCACAGGAGATGCTCGCTGGTTGGATATAAAGCAAGAAAATTACAGAAATGACCAGCTGAAGGCTCTGAGATTCATCTACATCCAACATACGACGATGGACCACGCAAACAATGAAACCAGAGCTGAGGCCGAATGGAAACACCTCACAGGACAGCTCAACCAACCCCAGCCTTTTAAAACCCATCCTTTCCACACTGCTCTGAAAAACCAGGGTTGAAGTTGCGCATCAGTGCTAACGCTGAAGAAGACGACAGCATTGAATGAGCTCTTCCTCCTCCCCAGTAGCTTCAGGCATTGCTGGAGATGCTTTAAGATGTGCAGGACTCTCTGTAAAACCACCAGTCGGGTTCTGTGGGCAGTTACAATTTCCTGGACTGCTCCAGGAGGTGGTGCCTCAGCCTTACTCCCTGACCTGACTCTTGAGAATACACACGAGGCAGCCTCTGCCAAGACTGGCTCCAAGCCAAGGCTCCCATACTAGAGTCGTGAAGCACATCCTTATGGAAAGAGAGAAAGAAGTGTGCCAAGAATGTGCTCAGGATGAGATGTCTACGGTGAGCAGAGACAGCTCATCTACACCACTGCAGCCTCTAGTTCTGAACTGGCCATCAAAAACCTCCACCCAGGGTCTGACCAAAGAAGTCTTCCTCTCCCCAGAGGTCAAAACAGAAGAGTACAGGTCATCAATTAGGTTGGATGGAGTCTTGAGCACCCTGATCCAGTGGGAGGCGACCCTGCTCATGGCAGGGGGGTGGAACTGGATGATCTTTAAGGTCCCTTTCAACCCAAACCATTCTATGATTCTATCTGGGAAACAGTAATAAGCAGCTACAGGTATATTTGATTTTTGGACTTGGTGATCTTAGAGGTCTTTTCCAACCTTAATGATTCTACATCACAGAGTGGTCGGGTTGGAACCGTTTAGGTTGGAAGGGACCTCAAAGCCCATCCAGTTCCAACCCCTACTATCGGCAGGGACACCTCCCACTGGATCAGGGGGCTCAAAGCATGCAACACCTCCAGGGATGGGGCAGCCACCACTTCCCTGGGAAACCTGGGACAGGGCCTCCCCACCTGCATCCTGAAGAATTTCTCCCTAATGTCTAACCAAAATCACCTCCTTCCAAATTAAAGCTGTTCCCCCTCGTCCTGTCACTCCAGGCCCTTGGAAAAAGCCCCTCCTCAGCTTTCCTGGAGCCCCCTTCAGGTACTGGAAGGATGCTCTAAGGTCTCCAGGCCACTATAACGTCTCCAAGTTGCTTTAAGGTCTCCTTAATATGAACTGTTGGGACACTTGGCAGGTTCTCTCTCTGCTGTGGATCTCTGGATCCACACAGCACTCGCTGCCTCTTACAGCTTTATATTTGAAACCCAAAACAAGTTTGCCAGCCAACCACAAAAACCTGACCTTGACCAGAGGCACCTTCAGAGTGCACCACCACCAGGTGTGAAAAACTCTTCGCTTCACCAGACAGCTACGTGCCTCCTGCTACTGCTCACTCTGTTTGGTTTCTGGCTGGCTCAACTGAGCTCTTCAAGCCCGTAACCTCTTAATTACTGTCTGCTTGGCACTCAAAGAGCAATTAGAGAGAGAGCTGACGAGCTCTGCCAAAACAGAGCCGGGCATCCTTGTGTCACAGATTGCTTTTTGAGTAGCAACAGTTGTCTCATCTACCTTCGGCATCTGCAACAGAAAACAGAACCCAGAGGAGGCCACAGAGATGACACGAGGGCTGGAGCCCCTCTGCTCTGAGAACAGGCTGGGAGAGTTGGGGTTGTTCAGCTGAAAAAGAGAAGGCTGTGGGGAGACCTTAGAGCAGCTTCCAGTGCTGAAAGGGGCTCCAGGAAAGCTGGGGAGGAGCTCTTGATCAGGGAGTGCAGGGACAGGATGAGAGGGAATGGTTTGAAGCTGAAAGAGGAGAGACTGACGTGAGATCTTAGGCAGAAATGTTTTCCTGTGAGGGTGGAGAGGCCCTGGCCCAGGTTGCCCAGAGACGTGGTGGCTGCCCCATCCCTGGAGGTGTTGAAGGCCAGGTCGGATGGGGCTTTGATCCAGTGGCAGGGAGGTTGAAAATGGACGATCTTTAAGGTCCCCTCCAACCCAAACCATTCTGTAATTCCATTATTCTAATCCACTGTCAACCAGAACTCCCAGATCCCACCCCTGGAGGTGCTCAAGGCCAGGCTGGATGGGGCTTTGACCCCCTGATCCAGTGGGAGGTGTCCCTGCCTGTGGCAGGGGTTGGAACTGAATGGGCTGTGAGGTCCCTTCCAACCCAAACCATTCTACGATATCAACCTTATTGGTATAGAAGTGAGAGCAAAATGAGGAAGGAAAAACCCCTGTAAAGAAAAAGCAAAAGCCCTGGGTCACCATGTGCTGGATACAGGCACCTCATGAGAGAAGTGAGGGGTTTAACAGCAGCGCTTAGGACACACCTCCTGGTGCAAGCCTTTGGCTAGTTCATTAAGTTAATCCCTTACAACGCATTTATGTAAAATGTTCTTACTGATGCCAGCAGGTCTCTGAGATAAGAGGATAACAACGAGCGTGGTGATGGAGAACACCATGAAGGTGCCTGAATAATGTTCTACTTCCTGATATTTTGCTTATGGATTGTTTTAGGAGCCCAAGAAATCATGAGCTATTTGCAGTGTGCACCTTGTTCTGTCCCAACGGACAAGAAGCACACATCAACACAACCTCGTACTCCGTGTCCAGGATCTCCAACCTGCGAGAACACAAACTCTAACACAGTTCCATGTAGAGGGACACTAAAAAAGCTTATTTAGATCATGAACTCCAACATGTGCTACCGCACCAACATAAAACTCTTGGTTCAAAGCCCTGATCCATGTCTAAGCTTCTGAAGACATCAGCTGGTGCTGGGTGTTCATTTCCCGTAATCCTCATTTTGCTGCTAATTCCCATGTGCTTCACGGAAGCAAAACAGATGCAAACGATGTGTTGCTTTAATAGCAGCAGTTTTCTACCAAAGCTTTATTAAAAAGTCTCTTCCATATAAAGGAAAAACCTACCAAAAGGTCTGAAAATGAAAGATAATGGTTTTGCTCTCAGCTTATTTTAGGATAAACCTACTTATCCCAAGTATCTGTCACCATAAGTCAATTTATGGAGGCTGGGGACGAACCCCCTCTGAAGTTTTATCTCAGAGTTGGGATTTAGTGACCTAATAGTGTCAGAAAGAAAATCTAGATTAGATTTTGTCAGACAGCTATTTCAGGCCTCGAAGGAGAGCTCCAAACTAGGCTTGAAAGTGTAGGCTCTCCTCGTAAATGGAAGAGAAAGCTTTATGACAAAAGTTTTAGCTGATTCTTTAGCAAAGAGCAGAAGACTCCAAGATGTTTGGGTTGGTAGAGTGGAAGATCATGAGCTCAAACCAGGAAAATACTGCCCAGGAATCCACAAGTGCACCCAAACACCAAGACCTTCAAGATTCCTCATACTGGGAGAGAGTGTAATTGTAAAAAGGTCTAGAATTTAGAATAAATAACCCAAAACTTCACCACAGGGAGAAGGGGAGCAGTTCTGAAGTTCTGCTTCCTGCAAAACTCCCAAGTAAGAGTGAAATGAGTTGGAAAAGCTCAAGTTTGTGGACAATTTTAAGTCAAAAAGAAGAAACTTCTGTCTCTTAGAAGAATAACAATATCAAAAAATCATAGAATGATTGGGTTGGAAGGGACCTTATAGCCCATCCAGTTCCAATCCCCTGCCACGGGCAGGGACACCTCCCACTGGATCAGGGGGCTCAAAGCCCCATCCAACCTGGCCCTGAACACCTCCAGGGATGAGAGCTGGAGGTTCTGGTTGATGGCAAGTGAGAATCATGGAACCATGGAACGGTTTGTGTTGGAAGGGACCATAAAGATCATCCAGTTCCAATCCCCTGCCATGGGCAGGGATACCTCCCACTACACCAGGCTGCTGAAGACCACATCCAGCCTGGCCTTGCAAGGTTTGGGGGAATTGGAGAATCATGGAAAGGTTTGGGTTGGAAGGGACCATGAAGGTCACCTAGTCCAATCCCCCTGCATTGAGAAGAGACATCTTCAACCAAGTCAGGTTGCTCTGAGTTTCATCCAACCTGACCTTGAGCGTTTCCAGAGATGGGGCATCATCTCCCACCTCTCTAGACAACCTGGGCCACTGCTTTACCATCATCAGCGTGGCAAAATGCTTCTAAGATCCAGTCAAAATTTCTCTTCTCATTTAAATCCATCACCCCTTGTCCTATCACTACAGGCCCAGAAAAAAAGTCTTTCCCCATCTTTCTTACAAGCCCCCTTTAAGTATCGAAAGGCGGCAATAAGGTCTCCTTGGAGTCTTCTCCAAGCTGAACAAATCCACCTCTCTCCGCGTCTCTTCATAGGGGAAAAAGAAGAGTAAACTGCCCTTGGAGCCTCCCTTGAATCATGACACGTTTGGTGGACACTTCCCAAAACAAAGCTTTCTTTTATATGACACGGGGACACGTTGAGCTATGAAGAGTCAGAAGGTACGTCCGTGTGACAGTCAGATTATTGTGAGCATCCTGATTTAACATAGGTTTTCCAGTCCTGGATGTAGGAATAAATGCTATTTCGAAATCAGGATGACAACTTTAGGCAGGTTGTAGTCAATGGGTTTTGAAAACTGCTTTCTTGCATTAGCTACAAAGCCCTTATCTGAGGTGACAGCGCGGTGGCTGCACCGTTCCCACGGGCACAGGGCATTGTGCACTGGCGCACAGGGAGGGGACCGTCCAGAATCACGTAACTGCTGGGTTGGAAAAGACCTTTGAGATCATCAAGTCCAACCGTCCCTGCCCACTACTGAACCAGATCCCTGAGCACCTCATCTGCCCATCTTTTAAACCCCTCCAAGGATGGGGACTCCACCACCTCCCTGGCAGCCTCTGCCAGGGCCTGACAACACTTTACGTGAAGAAATGTTTCCTAATCTCCAATCTGAACCCGCCCTGGTGCAACCTGAGGTCTTAAAAGTGATTTCGTCTCATTCCATCCCTTGTTCCCTTGCAAGTAGAGACCAGCACCCACCCCACCACAACCTCCTTTCCAGGAGCTGCAGACAGCGATGAGGTCTCCCCTCAGCCTCCTCTTCTCCAGCCTAAACAGCCCCAGAGCCCTCAGCCGCCCCCACAACCCCCTGTTCTCCAGACCCTTTCCCAGTTCCAGTCCCTTCTCCGCACGCGCTCCAGCCCCTCATGGGGTGGAACTGGATAGGCTTTGAGGTCCCTTCCAATCCAACCCATTCTGTGATTCATTCTCCGATTCGCTGTGTGTACCAGCACACACTTGCGACACAAGCAGATGTGTAACCTCTACTGTCAGCGCAAGAATAATGAGCAAAACCCCAATAAAGCAGCTTAGAATAACCAGCACGAGCTGCAGCTCAGCAAATAGTTGAAAGACGCCCTCAAGACATCCCAGTTTCCTTTGTTTTCACACACAACACCTGTCAAGAGTTCATATTAAATATTAATATTTAATTGAGTCGAAATACACTATTTCTGTGGAAATTCTGGGTCTGTATCTGATATTTATGCCTTTATCTAAAGCATAACTTCCATTTCCCATAGCAAATCACAGGACCATGGAATGGTTTGGGTCAGATGGGACCTCAAAGCCGATCCAGATCCAACCTGCCCTTCAACACCTTCAGGGATGGGGCAGCCACAACTTCTCTGGGCAACCTGGACCAGGGCCTCCCCACCCTCAACGTGAAAAATTCTTTCCCAATGTCCAATCTAAATCTTCCCCCTTCCAATTTAAAGCCGTTCCCCCTCGTCCTGTCACTCCAGGTCATTTGAAAAAGTCCCTCCCCAGCTTCCCTGGAGTCTCTTCAGGTACTGGAATGCTCTGGGTCTCCCCACAGCCTTCTCTTCTCCAGGCTGAACAACCCCAACCCTCTCAGCCTGTCAGGACTACTCAGGCACCAGCACTGCCCTTCATGCAGCTCACGGCCATACGGCACAAGATCAGCTCCCACAGTGAAAGGTGGTGAGTTCCCAGCAGCAGGTTTCGTGCAAGCTGCACAGGTCCATCCCAAGAGGATTGATGGGCTCAACCCTCCAGGGGTGCAGAGCCGGCTCAGAAGGCACCTGGATGCACGCAGGGTGAAAGGAGAGCTCGGAGTCGGCTCATTTTAGCAACGCCTGCATTATTCTAGAGTTCAAGCACACCTTGGAGACCACACAAGAAACCACCCTGTCATAAATGAAGTGAAAATAACTTCTCCTGTGCAGTTTTCTTGTGTTGTATTTGAAACTAACACAAAACCATTCATAAAATGTTGAATTTAATGATCCATTTATGTTGCTTAAAGTCGTGCTGGAGCCAGTAGGTGTTCACTGTCACAGATGAGCTACAGTTTGAAGCACCCAGACAGTTGTGTCAGCTTGAAATGCTTGCTAGAACAAGACCTAAAATGCACAAATAACTCACTCAGTGCAATTAATCACCTTTGGAAAGTCTTTAACAAAGCACACAACTTGGAATCACAGAATCGCAAAATGGTTTGGGTTAGAAGGGACCTCAAAGCACATCCAGTTCCAACTCCCTGACACGGGCAGGGATACCTCCCAATCCAGCAAGCTGCTAAAAGCCTCATCCAACCTGATCTTCAGCACCTCCAGGGATGGGATCTGGGGGTTCTGGTTGACAGCAATTTAAAATCATGGAACCATGCAATAGTTTGCGTTAGAAAAGTCCATCCAGTTCCAACCCACTGCCATGGACAGGGACACCTCCCACTGGACCAGGGGGCTCAAAGGTCCATCCAACCTGGCCTTGGACACCTCCAGGGATGGGGCAGCTACCACTTCCCTGGGCAACCTGGGACAGGGCCTCCCCACCCTCACAGGAGAACATTCCTTCCTAATACCTACACATATACACACAGGTGTAACAACTGATGGACTTCAATTACAGTACGGAACCCTAAGTAGATATTTTCAGTTCTCCACGGTGAAATTTACATAGAAAACTTGAGGTCTGGCCACGCAAAACCACAGCTCCATTTCAGCAGTTGTGCATCGCAACACTATCCGTGAACGTGTTGACCACACTAAGCTATGGATCCCCCCACGCCCTCCAGTGCAAAGCTGTTTTGGAGGTGGAAGGCACCGCAGATTGTGGAGTGACCCAGTTCGCTCTCGCTGAGCAGCTCCCCCAGGGAGAACCATCTGCTGTTGTCCTAATTTATTCCATTAGTCACAGCCCAGTACAAATCGCATTAACTATACCGGGGCAGAGTTACTTATGGAACTCACCACGCAGCTCGTTCAGAAATAATCGTGTTAGGGTCATCTGCTCCCCAACTCCCCACATTGAGTGACAAAGCGCTTCTGAATCGCTCTTTGCAGCTCGTGTGCGAATTTCTCCTAGAGAAACGACTGAACAACAGACCAGCATCACCAGCCATGGGGCAATGGTCAACGGCCACCATCGTGTAGTAGGATTAAGAATTAATACTCAAAGCAGCGTTAGAAGTCATAGAATTATCTGGTTGGAAAAGACCTCTGAGATGATGCGTCCAATCATCCCTGTCCATGTACGAAAACATGTCCCTCAGAAATCCATCTACCTGTCTTTTAAATACCTCCAGGTCCTTAACACGCTAGAGTGAACCATGACCTGGAGAACATGCCAAAAGGAAACCAAGCCCCAGGATGACAACTTTACCTTAGGCTGAGCTTATTTCTAGTTACAATCATACAATGGTTTGCGTTGGAACCTCTACAGGTCATCCAGTCCAACCCCCCTGGAGGAGCTGGGAAATCTTAAATCAGATTAGGTTGCTCAAATCCCCATCCAACCTGGCCTGCAACACCTCTAGGGATGGGGCAGTCACCACTTCCCTGGGCAACCTGGGACAGGGACTCCCCATCCTCACAGGGAAGAATTTCTTTCTAAGATCTCATCTCAATCTCCCTTCTTTCAGCTTCAAACTGTTCCACTCATCCTGTCCCTTACACTCCCTGACCAAGAGCCCTTCCCCAGTTCCTGGAGCCCCCTTCAGCGCTGGAAGCTGCTCTAAGGTCTCCCCACAGCCTTCTCTTCTCCAGGCTGAACAATCCCACCTCTCCCAGCCTGTCCTCAGAGCAGAGGGGCTCCAGCCCTCGCATCATCTCGGTCGCCTCCTCTGGACCAGCTCCAACAGCTCCATCTCTTTCCTGGCTTGCTGAGGACCCCAGAACTGAATGTAAGACTCCAAGTGAGGTCTCACCAGAGGAGAATAGAGGGGCAGAATCACCTCCCACAACCTGCTGGTAACACTTCTTCTGTGTCACTACCTCCTCCCGCTGGCTAGACCTCCACCCAGACCTGTGTCCTGGCTGCTCTAGGGTCTCCCTGGAGCCTTCTCTTCTCCAGGCTCAACAACCCAAACTCTCTCAGCCTATCATGGTAGTTCTGAGCTTATTTTAACCCAGCTATCAAATCAAACTGAGTCCCAGAAGGAACACCACCTAGATTTGGGTTTAGTAGAGTTGAAAATAACCCCCAAAGCCTTGGTCTTTCAACAGTGCTTTGATGTTCGCTGTCGGTTTTGTGCATAAAGCAATGCAGAATGGGGAGAAGGAGATATTCCAGCTGCTGGTTTCCCTTTCCAGGGCACACTCCCATCTTGCCAAAGCACCAAGTGGCCTCACATCAAACCTGTTCCACTGAGTGTAGAACTGAAAAGGATTGAGTGCTGTGTCTCCTTAAAATTATGAGTTAAACAGTAAATCTAGATCATATTTAGGAGTAATTAATAATATAACTTCTAAATTTAAATTAGAAGTGGAGTTTTACAATGGAGATGAAGTAACTAGTAGATGCGCATCTTCACCTGCGTTGTTGATATCTCAGCAGCACTGGAACACTCAGGGCCATTACAATCCTGTCACACATCTCCACACGAGGTGTGAGCGTGTTGGTCAAGTATGAGACGCACAAGCACAGCCCAAATCAAACCTTCCAGTCAATCACAGAATCACAGAATGGTTTGGGGGCCTTCAGAACAACTTTGGTTTACGATACTGTCCTCAAGTAAAACATTTCCAACGCAGTATAATGTATAATCATGAAATGGTTTGGGTGGGAAGGGACCTCAAAGCACATCCAATTCCAACCTCAATGCCATGGGCAGGGACACCTCCAACTACACCAGGCTGCTCAAAGCCCCATCCAACCCGGCTTTGAGCACCTCCAGGGATGGGATCGGGGGTTCTGGTTGACAGCAATTTAGAATCATGGAACCATGGAATGGTTTGTGTTGGAAAAGCCCATCCAGTTCCAACCCCCTGCCACAAGCAGAGACACCTCCCGCTGGATCAGGTTGCTCAAAGCCTCATCCAACCTGACCTTGAACACCTCCAGGCATCTCCAAGGCCAAAATAAAATCCCTAAGGAACCTCATCAGCAGAAACATTTGCATTTTGATGGGACTGCCTACCGACTTTCTCCGGCTCATCAGGACCTGTTCCAGCAATGCAGCTGCTCTCTAGTCCGTATGTTGGATCCACCTTCCCAGAGGCTCTTGCTGCTTCCTGGACTTTCTTGACATGAGCTTCAACGAGCTCCAGCGGTACCTCCTCTCGGACGCGAGAAAACTCCTCTGTAAAAAAACACACAGAAAATGTTACACTGTGAGGGGTTTAAGGCAAATTAAATGGTATGAATTTCTCAGATCAATGTGCAGGTAAATCCCATGTCAAAATGAATTCTCAAATATTTAAGTCCCTTCGTTTCACAATTAGGAGTTAATCTTCCGTCTTAAACGTGGTAGGAAAGTCTCCTCCCAATTATGTTAAACTGTCTTTGAGATGGAAAAATAAGGAAAAAAGCGAAAATAACTACTTAATGAAATTTCTTAGACAGAACTGGTAGGCAATTCCACACAAGTAAAACAGGAGAACTGGAAGTTTAGCACTCGGTGTTCACCTACAGCTCAGCAAACACCAGTAGCTACAGCAACGCGAGCTACAAGGTGGTGCTTGCAAACACCATCTACAGTCAATGAGCACAAGATGGGAAGGCATGCGGTCTTTGTATATTCATAGGATGGTTTGGATTGGAAGGGACCTTAAAGATAATTCACTTCCACCCCCCTGCCATGAACAGGGACACCTCCCACTGCATCAGGGGGTTCAAAACCCCATTCAACCTGGCCTTGAACACCGCCAGGGATGGGGAAGCCACCACTTTCCTGGGCAACCTGGGACAGGGACTCCCCATCCTCATCGTGAAGAATTTCTTCCTAAGATCTTAACTCAGTCTCCCCTCTTTTATCTTAAAATCATTCCCCCTTGTCCTGTCCCTGCACTCCCTGAGGAAAAGCCCCTCCCCAGCTTTCCTGGAGCCCCTTTCAGCACTGGAAGCTGCTCTAAGGTCTCCCCACAACCTTCTCCTCTCCAGGCTGAACAACCCCAACTCTCCCAGCCTGTCCTCAGAGCAGAGGGGCTCCAGCCCTTGCATTATCCCCATGGCCTCCTCTGCACTGGTTCCAACAGCTCCATGTCCTTCCTGTGCTGAAGACTCCAGAACCAGACACAGGACTCCAGGTGGGGTCTCATCAGAGTGGACCAGAGGGGCCTTTAAGAGTTATTCTGACTTGCCTTGCAATCCCAGTAACACAAACCTGGGTGTCAGCAGGTCTGCTTTCTACATAGATATAAATTTGTTTGTAGAACTCATTATCCATGCAGAAGAAACTCTAGAAACAATTAATTAAGAGAAGACTAACAGAAAGCAAATCTGAAAAGACAAACTCATACCTAACGCAGCCTTTGCAGCAGCTGATGCCACCCGAGGATCCACTACGGATGCCAGAAACGCAACGGTGCTCATCACGGGGTTCCCAGACTGGCTGAAAGGTACTGGCTGGTACGCCAGTGGGCCCAGTGACGCATCCGAGTTCTCCAAATAGGGATCTTCAATCGGGAGCCTCAAAAAATGGAGAATGCACTCGTCTTGGGTACGGCTCCCAACGTGCTCCGAGACTTTGTTCCAGTCATCTTTGTACATCTCCAGAGCCTGCAGAAGACAAAACCCATTGTATCTCCATCGACTGCTCCCTGCTTTATTCAAACAGATTTTCACTATGGAATATTTTGGTGACAGAACAATAAACTGGGATCAGACAATTATAGAAAATCGTATCTGTTCTTCATAATGAATATAAACACCGCACTGGGTCATCAGTCAGGTTTAGGCTGAAGGGATCATCACTCTATAAAAAAAGAATTGTTAGAAGATCTGGGATTTACTAATAATTATAGAATTGTTTGGGTTAGAAGCCCATCCAGTTCCAACGCCTGCCACAGGCAGGGAAACCTCCCACTGGATCCGGGGGCTCAAAGCCCCATCCAGCCTGGCCTTGAACACCTCCAGGGAGGGGGCAGCCACCACTTCTCTGGGCAACCTGGGACAGGGCCTCCCCACCCTCACATTAATTTGATTTGTTTGTAACATTCACACTGAAGTGGACAAACTGCTCATTTGGGGGAAAATCAGCTGTCAGGAGGAGTTAGTTGAGAAGGGGGATGAATTCTGTACCTCCTTAAATTCATTATACCTGCAAACAGTTGCCTTAAGGTCCTAGGCAGCCCACCTAATGGCCAGTGCATCAGGGACGTGGTATCATAGGGATTAAGTGAGTCCAGAGGAGGCCACGGAGATGATGCGACGGCTGGAGCCCCTCTGCTCTGAGGACAGGCTGGGAGAGTTGGGGTTGTTCAGCCTGGGGACGAGAAGGCTGTGGGGAGACCTTAGAGCAGCTTGAGATAAGATCTTAGGAAGAAATCCTTTATGCTGAGGGTGGGGAGGCCCTGGAGACGTTCAAGGCCATGCTGGATGGGGCTCTGAGCCCTGATCTGGTTGAAGATGCCCCTGCTCTCTGCATGGGGGTTGGACTGGATGAGTCTTCATGGTCCCTTCCAACCAAACCATTCTGTGATTCGATGATTCTACGATTCCAGAATTTTATAATTCTATGATTCCATGACTCTATGTATCCATGTTAGATGTCCATGCAGAGTTACTACTAATGAGCAGAAGATGGAAACTGAGCCAGCAGCCTCCTGCATTGAGTTCCCTGATGTGGGAATGCATATTTCCACAAAATTAGTTACTATAAATACGACGGCTGTGCATTCCGAAGACAACTGCCTGCAGGACTACACATAAACCAGGCTTTTCCATCAACACTGAAACATTTTAAACCTCCAGGAACTCCTAACACACCGATTTCTCCACAGTGGTACTGGAAGAAGAGTGATTTAGTGGTTTTGTAGCTAAAATACAAGCCAGGAGAATTCTTCGGGGACAAAGTGATCCACCTGAGCAACACCTTTTGTCACCTCAGGGACTGTGAAGGTCAACTGTGGAAAAACGCAAGCCCCGTAACATTTTCAAAGACGAGGAAGGAGCAGAAGTAAAACGACAGAGAAATCAATGTCAAGAGGGTCAAGAGAGACCCACCAGGCGCTGAAAAAATCAGAGAGAAAAAGAGCATGGTGCCTGCAGTGGGAAGAGCTCGTCACCCCCCATCAAAGAGATTTAACCTGTTCCTGGATGAGTTTTACCTTTCTCTCTCTTAAAGCTGATTCTCACTACTTAAGTGGGGAGGAGGGAAAAAACTTCTATCTTCAGAAGGCCACTAGTTCCCTGCTCTTTGCCTTCCCTCAGAACACCGGGTGGAGGATGAGCTGGGCAACAACCAAGCTATGGGAACACTTTTAGTGCCAGCAGTGCTTGGCTGGACGGAAAGAACAATACAGAGATTGACAAAGACCATGAGCAAGACATCATGAAAGGGGTCTTAAAGCTCAGTGGAAAGAATGGTGGACGAGAAGTTCCACATGAGCCGACAACGTGTGCTCCCAGCCCAGAAACCACCCGAGGCCTGGGCTGCACCCAAAGCAGTGGGAACAGCAGGGCCAGGGAGGGGATTCTGCCCCTCGGATCCGCTCTGGGAAGACCCCACCTGGAGTCCTGGATCCAGCTCTGGAATCTCCAACATCAGAAGGAGATGGAACTGTTGGAGCAGGTCCAGAGGTGGCCACAAAGATGATGAGAGGGCTGGAGCCCCTCTGCTGTGAGGACAGGCTGGGAGAGTTGGTGTTGTTCAGCTGGAGAAGAGAAGACTGTGGGGAGACCTTAAAGCAGCTTCCAGTGCTGAAAGGGGCTCCAGGAAAGCTGGGGAGGGGGTCTTGATCAGGGAGTGCAGGGATGGGATGAGGGGGAATGGTTTGAAGCTGAAAAAAGGGAGAATGAGAGATCTTAGGAAGAAATTCTTCACAATGAGGGTGGGGAGTCCCTGGCCCAGGTTGTCCAAGGAAGTGGTGGTAGCCCCATCCCTGGATGTGTTGAAGGCCAGGTTGGATGGGGCTTTGAGCGACCCGAACCAGTGGGAAGTGTCTCTTCCCATTGCAGAGGGTTGGAACTGGATGGGCTTTGAGGTGCCTTCCAAACCAAACCATTCCATGGTTCTATGATTTGAAAACCTGGCCAAACAAGAGGCATTTTGGGGCTAAAATAGTGGATAAAAGTCAACTGGGACAGCGATTCCTCCACAGATGCTGGATGATGTTTTAGTGGCTTGCATTGTTCTGTCATCTGAACATCTGCAGAGCTTCTCCAGGAAGTCTGAGCAGCCCTGGATTCCTGACAAAAATGTATTATTAAGGATGTATTAAAATTTGAAGGTTGCCTGTTAGGGAATGAAAACATGACCAACGACGTTGGGACAGCCTGGTCCATCCTGCAGGAATCATAGAATCCTGGAATGGTTCGGGTGGGAAGGAACCTAAAAGCCCACCCAGTTCCACACCCTGCCATGGGCAGGGACATCTCCCACTGGATCAGGTTGCTCAAAGCCTCATCCAACCTGGCCTTCAACACTTCCAGGGATGTCCAAGGCCAAACTAAAATGCCTAAGGAACCTCATCGCCAGGGCCTGCTCAAGACTCCAGCCAACACTCCCTACGTCCTTACAAACCGCTCTGACCTCCTTACAGTTTGAAGAACAGTGACAGCACTTTGTTCATCAGGTCACACTCACAGGGAAATATTTATCCAACGTTCATTTCACTTTCTTCAGTGCCACCTTGGCGCCACGAGCCGTGTGTCACTCTCTTATCCATTTTCAATCCCACCAGCAGGTTGGATCAGCTCTGCTTTTCGTGGCCACACAGGGTTTTTCACTCGTTTCCTTCATTGCTCGTTATTTTTCTGCGAGACGAACCAGCTCCCAACAGTTGTCCTTGCTATAAATAGCTTGGAATGCACTTAACGTTGCAAGAATAGCATGGAGATGGGAAGATGCAGCGTGGAAGAGAGGATGATTCTGGGTGGGAAATAGCATTTCCTCCCCCCATTTCTTCAGTCAACAGGCAGAAGGACAATAATTACTTTGGATAAGATTTATTCCTTGGAACTTCACTGCATATATATTTGCCCAAAGCTACCCTGAGGATTTAATTGGACCGAGCTGGCTTGTTAGAGCTGAATTACTTATGCTTGAACTCATCTACTCCTTGCTGATTTATTCATAGGATAAAGCCACAAAGAACAAAAACATTATTAATTTAAACTCACATTAAATCAAATCATAATCTCAAGACTTAAGGGGTGTTTTTTTGCTTTGTTTTTTGGAAAACAAAGAATGTCATCGGGATTTTATTAGGCTGCTTCTTTCTATGTTTGACCATCAGCTGCAGACAGAGAAAAGAATGAATTTTAAATATAAATATTCAGAGGGACAGAAGCCATGGTTGGGCTTCAGTGTTGGGTCCAGCCCTGTTCAGTATCTTTATCAATGATACGGATGAGTGGATTGAGGGCACCATGAGTACGTTCACGGATAACACCAAGCTGGGTGGCAGTGTGAATTTGTTTGAGGTCAGGGAGGCTCTGCAGAGGGACCTGGCCAGGCTGGGTCCATGGGCTGAGACCAACGGGATGGGGTTCAACCAGGCCAAGTGCCGGGTCCTGCCCTTGGGCCACACCAACCCCACGCAGCTCCAGGCTTGGGGAAGAGTGGCTGGAAAGCTGCCTGGAGGAGAAGGACCTGGGGGTGCTGATCACCAGCGGCTGAACATGAGCCGGCAGTGGCCCAGGGGGCCAAGAAGGCCACCAGCATCCTGGCTTGGCTCAGCCAGGGGGTGGCAGCAGGAACAGGGAAGGGATCGTCCCCCTGCACTCGGCGCTGGGGAGGCTGCACTCCTGGGTTCAGTTTTGGGCCCCTCACTCCAAGAAGGCCCTTAAGGGGCTGGAGCGCATGCAGAGAAGGGACCGGAGCTGGGGAAGGGTCTGGAGAACAGGGGTTGTGGGAGCGGCTGAGGGCCCTGGGGCTGTTTAGGCTGGAGAAGAGGAGGCTGAGGGGAGACCTCATCACTATCTGCAGCTCCTGGACAGGAGGTTGTGGTGAGGTGGGTGCTGGGCTCTTCTCCCAAGTAACAGGAGATGGGATGAGAGGAAACAGCCTTGAGTTGCACCAAGGCAGGTTCAGATTGGACATCAGGAAACACTCCTTCACTGAAAGGGTTCTCAGGCCCTGGCAGGGACTGCTCAGGGAGGTGGTGGAGTCCCCATTCCTGGAGGGGTTTAAAAGCCGGGCAGATGAGGTGCTCAGGGATCTGGTTCAGTAGTGGACAGGGACGGTTGGACTCAACGATCTCAAAGGTCTTTTCCAACCAAGATTCTATGATTCCCTGATTCCATGAATGAAAACACCAATCGTGTTTCTGTGTGCCAGAACGTCATGACAAACATCTTGGCTGTTTTCATGTCATAAGCAATTTTTTCCCACATACCAAGAGAAAAATACCGGCTAAAAACCACACATCCACCTAATAATAAAAACCCAATAAAATCTATTTTGGCTGTTTGATGAAGACCCTTCCAGATCTGCAGGGTCAATCAAAGTGCGCTGCTGATTAAGCACTTTGGCCAGCTCAGAAACGCAGCCACGCACAGAAGTAGGTTATTGTTCAACACCACCAAGTGCTGTGGAGATCCATTGTCCAGGCTTTTCCTTGAGAAATTAACTTTTCAATGGGTTTACTGACACATGTAAAGACAAAAAAGCCAGAACAGGGACACAACTGCAGGCCGGTTTAAGCCTTTTGCAAGTAAACACACACATAAAATGCTCCAAACCCTGGAATCGTTATGCCAGAAACCTTGAACTGCAAAGACTGAGAATTATAAAAAGTAAAACAAAAAACTAATCCATCATCCAGCTTCCACATCAAGAAAAAGTGCCTGTGAAAAAAAGCTAGGGAGGCAGAACTGTTGAAATGGGTCCAGAGGAGGCCACGGAGATGATGCGAGGGCCCCACATGCCAAGAGAAGCCCCTCTGCTCTGAGGACAGGCTGGGAGGGGTGGGGTTGTTCAGCCTGGAGAGGAGAATGCTCCAGGGAGACCTCAGAGAACCTTGGAGACATTCAAGGCCAGGTTGGATGGGGCTTTGAGTCCCCTGATCCAGTGGGAGGTGTCCCTGTCCATGGCAGGGGGGTGGAACTGGATGGGCTTTGAGGTACCTTCCAACCCAACCCATTCCACAATTCTACAATGATTTCTTTATTGGAAGTGACATCACATTCATTATTTCAGGCCACTGAGATTCTCCTCCATGAAAAACAAAGCTGCCCTGATGGGAATGTGAAAGCAGAACTTACTTCTGCAGGACACCATCATCATCTGTGATGGATTTCATCCCAGACTGGAACTCCATGAGACCTGACAATTACCATGTGGCTCAAGAGCATCAGATTAAGCAGTCTGGGGACAAAGACCGGATTCTAGCGTGCCAGCAGCCTGCTGACCTCATTTCTACAGCACCAGTGTGATTTGAAGCATCTCATATTTCTTGTGGCTTCCAGAAATAGGTTAAAGGGTTCATCAAGTGCAGCTCTGTAGCAAAAAGTATAGAGTGGATGTTGGTGGCCAAGAAGGCTTGGATCAGCCATGGGGTGGCAGGAGGAGCAGGGGAGGGATCATCCTCCCGCACTCAACACTGAATCCTGGGTTCAGTTTTGAGCCACTCACTCCAAGAAGGACCTTGAGGAGCTGGAGTGCGTGTGGAGAAGGGAGCGGAGCTGGGGAAAGGCGTGGAGAACAGGGGCTGTGGGAGCAGCTGAGGGCCCTGGGGCTGTTTAGGCTGGAGAAGAGGAGGCTGAAGGGAGACCTCATCGCTCTGTGCAGCTCCTTGAAAGGAGGTTGTGGGGTGGTAGGTGCTGGGCTCTTCTCCCTGGCAGGCAGCGACAGACAAGGGAAAATAGCCTCAAGACGCACCAGGGGAGATTTAGGTTGGATTTTAGGAGGAAATTTTTTACTGAAAGGGTTGTCAAGCATTGGCAGAGGCTTCCAGGGAGGCAGTGGAGTTCCCATCGCTAGAGGGGTTTAACAGATGAGCAGATGTCATCCTTGGGGCCATGGACTGGGTTGAGCAGGGCTGGATCAATGTTTGGACTCATTGATCTTAAAGGTCTTTTCCAATCAAAATCATTCTATGAAATAACCCACACATTTTGGGTCCACAGCCTTTGGTTTTGCCCTCATGAACTTACTTCTAATAGCAGCAACGTCTCTTGTTCTGTCCATTCTCTCCCGGCACTCGCTCCTTTACTCTAAAAAAGTAAAAGGGGAAAACAAGTGAAACACAGGTCTTTTTGCACAGAAATTTAAAAAAAAAAAATATTGAGGAAAAGGGAAAAATCCCTTATTTAATTCACTCAAACACGGACCTCTCACAACCTTCCCATCAGAGTTATCCAACCCCCGGATATCTCCTACAGTTGTTGCGTTCACACAATTTATGGACGTAGGCAAGGGATGCAGGTAAGTAAATTCCTGCAGTCTCTGTGGAGGCTTCAGATCCCACTTTCCCAACACCTCTAGCAGAACAGAGACAGCAGAACATCCCACCCCCTCACCAGCTGCTGCAAAGCTGGAGGTGGCTGCTGTCCCTGGAGGAGATGGCATCACTTTGTTCAGGCACAGCTGGGATCCTCTCAGCTTGGAGGACACCTTCCTCAACACAATAGCGTTTACATCAACATATTTTTATCCCCCAGCAAACATCTGCTCCCAAGGAAGACAGGTCAGAAGGTGTAGGCTGGATGCTGATCCAAAAACACAGCTCATCTATCTAGAGGTACATTAGTAACTTTGTAAGAGAAGAATGAATCTTTGTAAGTGAGATGAGCTGCCTGCCCAGATGACACCAATCTGAGGGGGGCAGTGGTCACACCAGAAGGACAGGGTGGCATCCAGAGGGACCTGGACAGGCTGGAGAAGTGGGGCTGTGTGACCTCCTGAGTTTCAACAACGACAAGGACAAGGTCCTGCACCTGGGTCAGGGAAATCCCAAGCACAAATCCAGGCTGACTGGAGAATGGGTTGGGAGCAGCCCTGAGGAGAAGGACTTGGGGTGCTGGGGGGGGAGAAGCTCCACATGAGCCGGCAACGTGAAACCACCCGCGTCCTGGGCTGCATCCAAAGCAGTGGGAGCAGCAGGGCCAGGGAGGGGATTCTGCCCCTCTGCTTCGCTCTGGGGAGACCCCACCTGGACTCTTGGGTCCAGCCCTGGAATCTCCAACAGAAGAAGGAGATGAAGCTGTTGAAGCGGGTCCAGAGGAGGCCACGGAGATGATGCAAGGGCTGGAGCCCCTCTGCTCTGAGGACAGGCGGGGAGAATTGGGGTTTTGCAGCCTGGAGAAGAGAAGGCTGTGGGGAGACCTTAGAGCATCTTCCAGTGCTGAAAGCGGCTCCTGGAAAGCTGGGGAGGGGCTTTTTCCAAGGGCCCGGAGTGACAGGACAAGGGGGAATGGTTTTAAATTGCAGGGGGGAGACTGAGATTGGACATTGGGAAGGAATTCTTCAGGCTGGGGAGGCCCTGTCCCATGTTGTCCAGGGAAGTGGTAGCTGCCCCATCTCTGGAGGCGTTGCAGGCCAGGTTGGATGGGGCTTGGGGCACCCTGATCCACGGCTGACCAACACCCCCAGGTCCTTCTCCTCCAGGCAGCTTTCCAGCCACTCTTCCCCAGGCCCGGAGCTGCGTGGGGTTGGTGTGGCCCAAGGGCAGGACCCAGCACTTGGCCTGGTAGAACCCCATCCCGTTGGTCTCAGCCCATGGACCCAGCCTGGCCAGGTCCCTCTGCAGAGCCTCCCTGACCTCCAGCAGATCCACACTCCCATCCAGCTTGGTGTCATCTGCAAAGAGATCATCAGCCCACAGAGAACGTTAATCCAAGTGAGTCACCCAGCAGCTGATCCCTCTCATCATAGGAGCAGCCAAAAAAGCCACACACATACAACAAACAGGGAAATCAACTTCTGCAAACAAATCTGCTCCAATTCATTGCTATAGAGGCTTGTAAACAGCTCCAGAGTTTAGAACCAGTGAAAGATTTATGAATTTGGTGAATATTTATATTGCCCTAAAACAAGTGAAAAAGTCAATCCACAAAACGTGATATGGAATTGGTGTTGATCTCCGGGGCTACTGCGGTTTGGTTTTGTTGGGTTTTAAAAGAGTTACCTCTTAAGTGATAAATGGTATAAAAATAGGGTATAAACAGTAATCTCCTAAGTTTAAATAATGATCTATTAAGACAAAAGGTGGGGATGCCCTGGCCCAGGTTACCCAGCGAAGTGGTGGCTGCCCCATCCCTGGAGGTGTTGAAGGCCAGGTTGGATGGGACTCTGATCCTCCTGATCCAGTGGGAGGTGTCCCTCTCCATGGCAGGGGTTGGAACTAAATGGGCTTTGAGGTCCCTTCCAACCCAAACCATTCCACTGTTACATGATTCTAACTTGACGTCAACCAGAACCCCCAGATCCCATCCCTGGAGATGTTCAAGTCCAGGTTGGATGGGGCTTTGAGAACCTTGACCCAGTGGGAGGGTGTCCCTGCCCACTGCAGTGGGGTTTGAATTGGATGGGCTTGACGTCCCTTCCAACCCAGCCCATTCTATGATTTTATAACAATGAACGCTGTACTTAAAGAATCCAATTAGACTCAACCAGCCTGATGACAGCCCGAGAAGGCACTCATTAGCAGGCTTCCAAGCTGACGGTCAAGCTCAAGGCATAACATCGTGTTCCCACAATAATTACTTCAAGGACTATCAGACACACACAGAAGTCTGAGGCAGCTGGAGAAAGGTGATGGAATCCCCACCACTACTGCAAGGGTATCTCAAAACTTCCAACTATCCAACACAGTTAACAGCAACGACAGTGCTAGAACATGCCCTGCAATGGTTTCATGACATCTTCTGGAATCAAGACACCTTCTAGTTCTCTCAGTCTGGAAAACCCTGCTCAGGTTTAGAAAACAGAATCAGTAAAGATCCTGCTGAAAGATCTCCATTTCTGTATTGGATAGATTGTTGATTTTGAACCATTCAGGCAAAAACAGAACAAGAGTTCAGCATCTGCAGATGGACAGTTTTAACCACCTGGGGATGGGCCACATCTTCATTTGTAAAGAATCGGATACCCAACACAATCAGGAATCCTGGTGTCCTAAACCAAGATGGAAGAAATATAAAATAGGAATTCGAGAGTAACATAAATCATCTTACTGTCATCTAGCGGAGGACACCTGGCAAAGAAAGCTCAGTAGAAGGTGCAGGGGAAAACAATCCCAAGTGCCTGGGATTCCAACCAGATGATTCTATGCTTACCTTTGCTAAAGTCTTCTTTGAGTAAATGTCTGTGCGGAGTCCAAAGTTCTGCAGATCAGTGGGCTTCTCTTTGTTCTTCTCAGGAAAACTCAACATCTGCTGAGCAGCTGGAACCTGTGGACAAACAGAAAGGTGAGAAGAGCATGAACTGAAAGTCATTCAAGGTTTTCAGACCAATATTAAGCAGAACATGGACTGAGCAACAAAGCTGAGCGTAAGTCTATAGAGACGACTCTACAGAGTAGGAAGTCCATACAACACTAACGGATTTGGTTTAGAGATTCTGACTAGAGATCGAAGTTTCATAAGTGGAGGTTCTAGTGAGATGGCACGTCGGGAGAAGGTAAGGGAGCTGGGGAAGGGGCCAGAGAAAGAGGCTTATGAGAGGCTGCTGAGGCATCTAGGGCTGCTTAGCCTGGAGAGGAGGAGGCTAAGGGGAGAC
The DNA here is from genome assembly GCA_033558235.1 of Neomorphus geoffroyi. Classification (NCBI taxonomy): domain Eukaryota; kingdom Metazoa; phylum Chordata; class Aves; order Cuculiformes; family Neomorphidae; genus Neomorphus; species Neomorphus geoffroyi. The sequence goes on from JAUMJM010000052.1 coordinate 8,304,506, forward strand.
CTCATTGCTCTCTGTGAAGGGAAGTTGTAGTGAGGTGGGTGCTGGGCTCTTCTCCAAAGGAATAAGGGATGGGACAAGAGGAAACGGTCTCAAATCACAGCAGGGGAGGTTTTGATTGGATATTAAGAAATATTTCTGTATGGAAAGAGTGGTGAAGCACTGGCAGAGGCTGCCCAGGGAAGCGGTGGTGTCTCCATCTCTGGAGGGGTTTAAGAAATAAGTGGACGAGGTGCTCAGGGATCTCATTTAGTAGTGGACAGGGATGGCTGGACTCAAAGACAGGCTGAGAAAGCTGGGGTTGTTCAGCCTGGATACAAGAAGGCTTTGAGGGGACCTCGTAGTGGCCTTCCATTACCTGAAGGGGCTCCAGGAAAGATGGGGAGGGGCTTTTCCAAGGGCTTGGAGTGACAGGACAAGGGGGAACGGCTTTAAACTGGAAGGGGGAAGATTTAGATTGGACATTAGGAAGAAATTCTTCAGGATGAGGGTGAGGAGGCCCTGGCCAAGGTTGCCCAGAGTGGTGTCTGCCCCATCCCTGGAGGTGTTGAAGGCCAGGTTGGATGGGGCTTTGTGCCCCCTGATCCAGTGGGAGGTGTCCCTTCCTACGGCAGAGGGGTTGGAACCGGATGGGCTTGGAAGGCCCTTCCAATCCAAACCATTCCAGGATTCTATGATCTCAAAGGTCCTTTCCAATCACACGATTTTATGACAACCTGAAAATCCCAACCTGGATGGACAAAACCAAGGAACATTTCACCAAATGGGGGAAAGCCACCCTACTGACCCTACGTGACACCGGGCAGAGCGAAGGCAAAGACGCAGCAGGGCAGGCTGCAGGGCTCACCTGCGGAGTGCGGATGTGGAGAGGCATAAGTCCGGAGGGTGTATCAGCCAGAACATTGAAGTGAGGAGTCGGGGGAGGTCCCATCGCCATGGGACGACTTTCAGGATCCACTTGGTAGTTGATGAGACCCCACTGCTCCAGAAAAGCATGTACTCTGCGAAAGAACACAAGAAATTAAAATCTGAAGGACAACCTTGCTTAGCATTGCAAAAAGGAGACAGCAAAGATGCTTGTGTATCTGGATCAAACACAGACCAGGAATCTTCTATAATCCTTCACAAATCACGATAAAAATCACAAAGCATGAGGTCTGTGTGGACTTGACTACCCTTTAGCACCTTCAATAAAATAAAATAGGACATTTTTGTATATAGATAACAAGAAATTACTTATTTAAGGGCAAAAGCAAAGTTGACACTGCACGCACGGAACGACGTGCAGACACCACATGGACCGCAAGGGCTGCACAACCATAAAACTCAGAGAGTGGAGGTGCAAAACTGGAATTCCTCAAACAACTCAACCAGCAGAAGCTTAATAATGGTTATGATTGATGCTCTGCAGGCACAGCTCAGCAAGCGGAGAGAGTTTTATAAATAAAGACTGGCACAAAATAGCCTGGTTACCCAACCAATGGGGAAACCATCTGCGAATCAACACCACAATGGCTTTTGCCCACATCAGAGTATTTCCATTTGTAATACAGCTCCTAGCTCTTTGTTGAAGTGAAGACAATGGCTAAAAGACCCCTGGCTTTTACCTCATGACAGCACACACATCTCCAGTGAGGTTCCTCCTGCAGGCAGTGCTGGTCAGGTACTCTTGAGGGTTGAGGCGATAGGTGTCAATCATGAAGTTGCGGTAAGCAAGGTATCTGAAAGACAAGGGATAGGAAGTTCATGTACAACGATGTCTTCCAAAGTTTAGACGTATATTAGGATTCTCCTTCTCCAGACAGTTGGACTGCTGGCAGCAAACAGCAACAGAAAGCTTTTAAAGATGAACATGCATTGGCATCAAAAGCAACAGAATCAAATAATCATGGAATGGCTTGGGTTGGAAGGGACCACAAAGATCACCCATTTTATACCCCCCCTACCATGGGTAGGGACACCTCCCACTGGATCGGGAGGCTCAAAGCCCCATCCAACCTGGCCCTCAACACCTCCAGGGATGGGGCAGCCACCACTTCCCTGGGCAACCTGGGACAGGGCCTCCCCACCCTCATCCTGAAGAATTCCTTTCCTATGTCCAATCTCAATCTTCCCCCTTCCAATTTAAAGCCATTCCCCCTCGTCCTGTCACTCCAGGCCCTTGGAAAAAGCCCCTCCCCAGCTTTCCTGGAGCCCTTTTCAGCACTGGAAGGCGCTCTAAGGTCTCCCCACAGCCTTCTCCTCTCCAGCTGAACAACCCCAACTCTCCCAGCCTGTCCTCAGAGAAGAGGGGCTCCAGTCCTCACATCATCTCCGTGGCCTCCTCTGGACCCGCTCCAACAGTTCCATCTCCTTCTTCTGTTGGGGATTCCAGAGATGGACCCAGGACTCCAGGTGGGGTCTCCCCAGAGCGAAGCAGAGGGGCAGAATCCCCTCCCTGGCCCTGCTGCTCCCACTGATTTGGATGCAGCCCAGGACACGGGCGGCTTCTGGGCCGGGAGCGCACGTTGCTGGCTCATGTAGAGCTTCTTCCCTACAGCACCCCAAGTCCTTCTCCTCAGGGCTGCTCCCAGTCATGTGGCCACCAACCTGTATTTATACTGGGGGTTGCCCCGACCTAGGTGCTGAAAGGGGCTCCAGGAAAGCTGAGGAGGCGCTTTTTCCAAGTGCCTGAAGTGACAGGATGCGGGGGAACGGCTTCAAATTGGAAGGGGGAGATTGAGATTGGACATTGGGAAGAAATTCTTCACAATGGGGGTGGGGAGGCCCTGTCCCAGGTTGGCCAGAGAAGTGGTGGCTGCCCCATCCTGGAAGTGTTGAAGGGCAGGTTGGATGGAGCTTGGAGCCCCCTGACCCAGTGGGAGGTGTCCCTGCCCATGGCAGGGGGTGGAACTGGATGGGCTTTCAGGCCCCTGCCAACCTAAACGGTTCCATGGTTCCATGATGCTATGATTCTAAAATGGCCCGAAGCTGCTTTGCTCCTACCAACGTTTGTTACCAAGGTGAAGCAAACACATGAAATGTAGTTCCACTGTCCAAGTCGACAAGCATACAATGGCATTCAAATTTGTGATTTTTAGTGAAATATCGGATTTTAGGCTTATAATTCTAAGAGGAACAAACACATTGTTCAAAAGCCTCATGTTCACCACCCTCCTTTAATCCATCACTGCTCAAGATCACTCTGAATAACTAAATGCACCGTTATAAATGGAAATCCTCAAAGAAGAGGAGGTGGATGTTTCCTAATGAACATAACAACTCTTGCAGGAGATTCTCAAGATAAGCATCTCATGCAAAATCAGCTGTGTAACAAGATAAGGCGCTAAGTCAGATCAGAAGTTCATCATCTGATGTATGAAAAAAATCTGCAATATCTCCAGGCAATAATCAGCTTTTCTTTATTATTATTATTCGAAACAGCTCCAGGGAAGTGGCGTGAGATGTTTCAACAACTGCGTGTGCAATTTGGAATTAATAACCCTTGAGTTCTGCAGCAGATACCAGATCCCACGGGGAGATGAGACAGTTACAAACTGGATCTCAACTCATAGAATTGCGGAATGGTTTGGGTTGGAAGAGACCTCAAAGCCCATCGAGTTCCAACCCCCTGCCACGGGCAGGGACACTTCCCACCTGGCCCTGAACACCTCCAGGGATGGGATCTGGGGGTTCTGCCTGAGAGCAAGTTAGAATCATAGAAGCATGGAATGAGTTGGGTTGGACGGGACCTCGAAGCCCATCCAGTTCCATCCCCTGCCATGGAGAGGGACACCTCCCACTGGAGCAGGGGTCTCAAAGCCCCAGCCAACCTGGCCTTCAGCACCTCCAGGGATGGGAGAGCCACAATCTCCCTGACCAACCTGTGCCAGGGCCTCCCCACCCTCATAAAGAATTTCTTCCTAAGGTCTAATCTCAATCTCCCCTCTTTCACCTTCAAACGGTTCCTCCTCCTCCTGTCCCTGCACTCCCTGATGAAGAGCCCCTCCCCAGCTTTCCTGGAGCCCCCTTCAGCATTGGAAGCTGCTCTAACATCTCCGCATAGCCTTCTCTTCTCCGGGCTGAAAAACCCCAACTCCCTCAGCCTCTCTTCGTGTGGGAGGTGCTCCAGCCCTTGGATTGTGTTCATGGCCCTAAATTCAACGGGCAGAACTCCACCAGATTTAAGAGCCATGTCCATAACTAAAATACCACTGGAAGGTTTGGAATAGCTGAATAAGAGAAGTTTTTTTAATTCTTGCACAGCCCAACTTTGACTTAAATCACATTACTTAATATTTGAACACATAACTACATTTCAAGCTTCTGAAGATCCATTTTCCAACCCTCACCTGCGCTGTCAGAATCACCCATCAGCTGCTCAGGGAGCCGTGAAGTCACCACATAGAGGTGGAGGAAGTCCCTCACACAGCCTGACCCAGCATCCTACAATAAACTTGGAGCTCAGTGCTTTCACACAAGGTTCCTCAGTCTCAAAAACACAGCATGGCATGAGACAAGAGGGAAAAAGGAGGAGGATTATAAAGTTTCTACAATATCAAGGCGTTTTTCAGCTGCCTTTGGAAGATGATCATGCCTTGCAATACACAAAGCTCAAGAGTTTATTCCAATATTTCTTGGCTGAAACCAGTTTCGTTTTTCCTATATAACCACTATTAACTATTACTTTGATATTTAACCCTTTCCTTCTGCTCCAATAATGCATGGACATCATAAAACTACCTGCACTTGGGACATAGCAACCCTGCGTGGACAGACTGGGAGCGAGAGGCTGGAGAGCAGCCCTGCAGAAAACGACCTGGGGGTTCTGGTTGATGTCAAGTTGACCATGAGCCAACAAGGTGGTAGCCAAGAAGGCAAATGTCTCCTGAGGGGCATCAAGCACAGCATCGCCAGCCGGGCCAGAGAGGGGATTGTCCCACTCTGCTCTGCACTGGGGAGGCCCCACCTCAAATATTATGTGCAGTTTGGACATCAAAGGATAAAAAGGGACATCAAAGTACTGGAGAGTGGCCAGAGGAGGCCACAAAGCTGGGGAAGGGTCTGCAGGAGAAATCATACGAGGAACGGCTGAAGGCACTTGGTCTGTTCAGCGTGGAGAAGACGGAGACTGAGGGGGGACCTCATCACCCTTCACTGCCTCCTCACAAGAGGAGGAGGAGGAGCAGGCACTGAGCTCTTCTCTCTGGTGACCAAGAAGAGGAGCCGAGGGAACGGTAGGAAGATGCCAGGGGAGGGTTAGGTTGGACCTGAGGAGAAGATTCTTCCCCCAGAGGATGGTGGAGCACTGGAACAGGGAAGCAGTCACAGTCTGACAATATTCCAGAAGCCTTTGGCCAATGCCCTCAGCCCCACGGTGGGAATGATGGGGTTGTCCTATGCAGGGCCCGGAGTTGGACTCGATGGTCCTTCCAACTCAGGGTATTCTATGATTAAACCATAAGATGTGGTTGTAAAGGTGCTCTTTCCTTCTTTCATGCCCCTAGAGACAATACCACCTTAACCCATTTATATCTGAGGTAACCACCGGATTCATGAAACTGGAGGCTCCTTTACCGTGTCACACTCTTTAGCACTTACTTTCAAGTGTTTTACTTACATTTCTGGAGTTTTGGACTTGTTTTTTCCATTGAAGAATTCTGGAAGAGCACGTCGTTCAATCACGTGAATACTGTAAAGAAAACTCGTAATTCAGATGTCAAATATTAAATAACCGTGGCGTACTCTGCACGTCTTCCCATGACTATTTTGAGGGAGAACACTTATAGCGAGGATTATTTTGGGGTTTCTTTTTGGAAATCCCTTTGAAAATGCCTGTGTTAGAAATACATCACAAAACTAAGCCATTAATCAAAGCAGAACTACACTGCCTAAATCAAACTCTAGAAAGAACAAAGCAGCAGCCCACTTCCAACAGTAGCTTCATGAGTTCTGTATTCCAACATAAGCATCTTCCTTGTCCAGCCTCATTAGTGACCACAGCCAGGAAAGCAACAATACCTCAAAGAAAACAAGCTTTTATAGTATGGACTCAGAAGATGGGAGTTGAATGAAGTGCTTGCGGTCCAACACCAAAGTTGGATCCACAGGAATTATGGGTGCTCACAAGCTGGCTTCAAGAATTCAGTCTGCACCTCCCTGGTCAACTGGGAAAAAAAAATCCAATGTATGGATATTTGGACGCACTAAAAACTCTCTTAAAAATAATTCCTCCTCTTTGAACTCCAAGGAAGAAACATGGAGTAAACCTGACCACATACGGGAGAGCAGAACTAACGACACAGAATCAATCACAGAATCATAAAACGGCCTAGTTGGAAAAGACCTTTGAGATCGAGTCCAGCAGTCCTTGACCACTACTGAACCAGATCCCTGAGCACCTTATCAGCCTGGCTTTTAAACCCCTCCAGGGATGAGGACTCCACCACCTCCCTGGGCACCTCTGTCAGTGCCTGAGAATCCTTTCCATGAAGAAATTTTCCCTAATCTCCAATCTAAACCTGCCCTGGTGCAACTTGAGGCCTTTTCCTCTCATCCCATCTTCTCTCACTTGGGAGAAGAGACCAACCCAACCTCACCACAACGCCCTTTCAGACAGTTCCTTTCAGGGACCATCCAGTTCCACCCCCCCGCCACGGGCAGGGACACCTCCCACTGGATCAGGGGGCTCCAAGCCACATCCAACCTGGCCTTCAACACCTCCAGGGAGGGGGCAGCCAACACATCTCTGGGCAACCTGCGCCAGGGCCTTCCCACCCTCATCCTGAAGAATTTCTTCCCAATGTCCAATCTAAATCTCCCCCTTCCAATTTAAAGCCTTTCTCCCTCATCCTGTCACTCCAGGCCCTTGGAAAAAAGCCCCTCCCCAGCTTTCCTGGAGCCCCTTTCAGCACTGGAAGCTGCTCTAAGGTCTCCCCACAGTCTTCTCTTCTCCAGCTGAACAACCCCACCTCTCCCAGTCTGTCCTCAGAGAAGAGGGGCTCCAGCCCTCACATCATCTCTGTGGTCTCCTCTGGACCCACCCAACAGTTCCACCTTCTTCTTAATTTGGGGAGTCTACACCGCAAACCTCGGAATCAGGGAGGACCCCAAAATGAAACACGTATCCTCCCTGTGTAATCAGTGACTTATCCTCAAAGTCAAAATCCAAAGCAAAATAAAAAGCCACCACCAGCAGAATTAGATTCCAATACATCAAGATCATGCAAAGATTAGTAAAGTAAGGAAGAGAATGGAGTGATTTCCATAGCAGAGGGAAAAAAATAATCAAATAGCAAAGTCAAGCAGAAGATGTTGAGAAAACAGACTGAAGATCTATTCTATTCTTTATTCCCAACATCTGAAAATTGCCAGAAGTCATCTCAGAAAGACTTTTAAATGGAAAAGATGTGCCCTTACACAGAATTAGACCTCTAAAAAAGTAACGTCTTTCAGCGCTCAGCGTGACTTATGCGTAAACCACCATCAGCCCAAGTCCTACCCCAGCTCCGAATCACTTCCTTACCAGTTGTAGTCAAACCAAGATGCATAGCTTGGAATAATGATGTGGTTGGTTTGTTCCGTGACGTTGTCTTCGCCTGGATCAATTGATCGGCTTTGGTCACCTTTGTTGGGATCTTCATCCTCCTATATCACAGAGGGAATAAAAATGTTAGAATGGCTTGGTTGGAAAAGACATTTGAGATCATCGAGTCCAACTGTCCCTGTCCACTACTGAACCAGATCCCTGAGCACCTCATCTGCCTGGCTTTTAAACCCCTCCAGGAATGGGGACTCCACCACCTCCCTGGGAGCCTCTGTCAGGGCTTGAGAATCTTTCCATGAAGAAATTTCTCCTGATGTCCAATCTGACCCTGCCCTGGGGCAACTTGAGGTCGTTTCCTCTCATCCCAAGTGCTGTCATGGCATTTGTAGAACATTTGTAACGGCAAAACACCACCGCTATTGGTAACAGATTTAATCGTGTACAGCACTTAAAAACCAGTATAGGCTAAGTTAACTGAAGATGACATTGACATTTTGATAGAACAAGGGGGAATGGGTATAAACAGAAAGAGGGTGGATTCCAACTAGATAGAAGGGAGAAATATTTCACGCTGAGGGTGAGCAAGAGGCTGGAGAGCAGCCCTGCAGAAAATGACCTGGGCGTTCTGGTTGATGTCAAGTTGACCATGAGCCAACAAGGTGGTAGCCAAGAAGGCAAATGTCTCCTGAGGGGCATCAAGCACAGCATCGCCAGCCAGGCCAGGGAGGGGATTGTCCCGCTCTGCTCTGCACTGGGGGGGCCCCACCTCAAATATTGTGTGCACTTTGGGCACCACAGGATAAAAATGACATCAAACTACTGGAGAGTGGCCAGAGGAGGCAACAAAGCTGGGGAAGGGTCTGCAGAAGAAATCATCTGAGGAGAGGCTGAAGGCACTGGGTCTGTTCACCCTGGAGGAGACTGAGGGCGGACCTCATCACCCTTCACTGCTTCCTCACAAGGGGAGGAGGAGGAGCAGGCACTGAGCTCTTCTCTCTGGTGACCAAGGACAGGAGCCGAGGGAATGGCAGGAAGATGCCAGAGGAGGGCATCTGAGGAGAAGGTTCTTCCCCCAGAGGGTGGTGGAGCACTGGAACAGCTCCCCAGGGAAGCAGTCACAGCCTGACAATATTCCAGAAGCCTTTGGCCAACGCCCTCAGCCCCACGGTGGGAATGTTGGGGTTGTGCTGTGCAGGGCCCGGAGTTGGACTCGATGGTCCTTGTGGGTCACTTCCAACTCAGGGCATTCTAAGATACTACAGTGAAGCACTGGCACAGGTTGCCCAGAGAGGTGGGAGATGCCCCAGCCCTGGAAACCTTCCAGGTCACGTTGGATGAGGTTTTTATCAACCTCATCTGGTTGGAGATGGCTCTGTCCATGGCAGAAGGTTGGCCTAGATGAGCTTTAAAGGTCCCTTCCAACCCAAACCATTCTACGGTCTCAGTTTCTACCAAGCTTAGTAAGAAACGACTGCTGTTACCTTTCCTCCAGTTGCCACTGTCTCCTCATCCTGCTCATCTGAAAGGGAAAACCAGGGAGAATTACACTCACAAACCACGTCTGGTTGCTCATAAGCCTTTCTAGCAACCCAACTGCTTAATTGGAAAGTATATTTCATTTGTTTTAGAAGGGAAGCGAGGAGGACAGCAAAGTGGACCACATATCGTTAAGGTAATCTCATCCTCATGCAGGTACTCATCTACCCCAAATGAGGGAAAAGATAATAACACAGATAATTAGAGTTTTTCTACACTTAGGAATCCATACCTAATTACGCCTTTCCCAGTGCCCTAGAGGTAGCCTTGTATAATAGGACAGAGGACACCAGTTTGTATCTCTTACCCAAAAAGCTTCACAAAGCTGAGGGAACCTGACACTCATCTTGATTTCAAATATGAAAAGAAAAATTTTGCTAGGAAATAGCTTAAAAAATAAAGATGCTTATGAGGGAAAAGCCTTGCAAGTGAAAAAAGGTCAATAGGAATCACCACAGATAAGTATGAAAAGTGAATTAATTCAATAAAAGAGTACAATTAGATTTTAATTAGAATTAGTGATTCCTTTTAGAGTTGAAAGACGTAGAAATCTTGACCTTCAAGCAAGGCTTTGCTATAAAACCGAGGGGAGGGGGTGCTGGGGCGAGCTGTGTGTTTGTTTTACCGAGGTCTGCTACTGTTCCTCCTTTCACAGGCGTGTTTTCACTGTCCTTCTTTGGGTTCACTACAAAAGTAAGTGAGATCAAAACTCCGATGAGCAACTAAGACACAATTACAAAAGCCCACCAGGCTTTTGCTGTTTATTAACACAGTTTTGTTGGTCACATCCGTGTAGTCCAAGATTCCATCTGTGCAGCGTGACAACAGACCTTTTGTCTGATTTCTCTGTAATTTCACATCCCAACAACAAGTAGCTTCTATTCTTGCAGCCACTGGACAAAGCACTGCAACATTTCCACTTGTACAACACAGACCACGCCCTACAGGCAAGCTCAAACCAAATGGTGCGATGCTCAGAACAGTTTGGTGTCAAGGGCTAGAGGGACCTCAAAGCCCATCCAGTTCCAACCCTCCTGCCATGGGCAGGAACACCTCCCACTGCATCAGGGGGCTCAAAGCCCCATCCAACCTGGCCTTTTAACACCTCCAGGGATGGGGCAGGCACCACTGCTCTGGGCAACCTGGGACAGGGCCTCCCCACCTGCATCATGAAGAATTTCTCCCTAATTTCCAATCTAAATCTCCCCCTTCCAATTTAAAGCCATTCCCCCTCGTCCTGTCATTCCAGGCCCTTGGAAAAAGCCCCTCCCCAGCTTTCCTGGAGCCCTTTTCAGCACTGGAAGCTGATCTAAGGTGCCCCACAGCCTTCTCTTCTCCAGGCTGAACAACCCAACCTCTCCCAGTCTGCCCTCAGAGCAGAGGGGCTCCAGACCTCCCATTATCTCCGTGGCCTCCTCTGGATCCGCTCCAACAGCTCCAGCTCCTTCTTCTGTTGGGGATTCCAGAGCTGGACCCAGGACTCCAGGTGGGGTCTCCCCAGAGCGAACCAGAGGGGGAGAATCCCCTCCCTGGCCCTGCTGCTCCCACTGCTTTGGATGCAGCCCAGGACATGGGAGGTTTCTGGGCTGGGAGCGCATATTGTCAGCTCATATGGAGCTTCTCCCCCCACAGCACTCCAAGTCCTTCTCCTCAGGGCTGCTCCCAACCCATTCTCCACCCAGCCTGGATTTGTGCTTGGGGTTGCCCCGATCCAGATGTAGGACCTTGCACTTGGCCTTGTTGAACCTCGTGAGGTTACACAGCCCCACTTCTCCAGCCTGTCCAGGTCCCTCTGGATGCCATCCTGTCCTGCTGTGACAGATGCCGCACTCAGCTTGGTGTCATCTGCAAACGTGCTGAGGGTGCCCTCGATCTCGCTGTGTCATCAATGAAAATATAAAATAGCTCTGGTCTCAGTAGGGACCCCTATTCCCACACTCACTGCACAAAGCGCTGCACCTTTCCCACCTGTACAACACAGAACAAGTCCTACGGGCAAGTTCAAACCAAACCGTGCAATGCTCAGAATGGTTTGGTGTCAAGGGCCTGATAGAAGGATTTATTTCCTGACTTATCTTTACTTAACAGGTATCGCGCTTTTCGGAAAAGGATTAAGGGAATGCATTTGCCGCGCTGCTGGAGTCTCCGCTCGTTTCATGTGCTTATCTCGGGTACTGGGCACATATTACTCTCCTCCAGAAAACTCCATACCCCAAACCATAAGCTGTGTATAATGGGTTGGAGTCATCCTAAAATAGGTGAAACTAAACATTTAAAGTAGATTTTCATATTTCAAAAAGGCACAAAAAGGTGAGTCTGCTGCCCTTCCCAGTTGCCCCAGTCAAACCCCCGACTGGGTAAATTTAGCTGCGCACAGAGCACCCAGCCCCACGGCCAAAACCTATTTCAAAGATTTGAGATGTGTAGTTTTTCAGTCCCATTGTTTCAATGTTCAAAGAATCCAGCGTATGCACAATTTTACCATTTTTAGGAAGTACCACTTCTTCTATATTTGGGACTGGGGTGGGATCCTCCATGTCCTTTGTGAGATCTTCTTGCTCATCTTCTTCTTTCTGCCCTCTCCTTTTCCCATACAAGGCAGCTTGCCTAAAACAGATGAGACAAATTCTCTGTCAGCTGCAACTCTCAGATGTTCTCATCTTTATGCTATTATTTAGATATTGGGATTAAAGGACGTGGTTAAAACACTGATGGAAACAAGAATGCTGTAGGAAGTGGTGCTGGTGGAGACAACAAAAAATATCCTCTGTATATTAGAGGAGTAAATTAAAAAAGAAGTATTTTTCACTGTTTAAAGACTGGAGACGACAACTGTATATAAATACAAATCTTGATTCCAACCCAAAACTGTCTCCAGCGTGTTGGCAGCGCAGTGAGATTAAAGAGAGCAGTGATTCACTTACATTTGTCCTTGTACAAGCTGCAATCAGAGCATCTGCTGCACAGAAACACAGACCCTTTCAAGGCACAGTGCCTTCCTGATGAGTGAAGGCTGCCCTGCACGATCGATTCTGTGCACCCAGGAAAGCAGAATTACCCATGCTTTTCCTTTCAAAATCTAACTCAGGTTTCACATTTCAAATAAAAAAGTAATCCAGATTATCAACTATTTTTTCCCCATATCAGACAATAAATTTCCAATCTTGCCACATTAAAGCCCAACAGGTCTATTAAACAAGACCTGATTTTTCAGTTCAAAATTCCTCCCCTCCACATACATAAAACCCACCATAAATAACTTTTTATTTAGATATAAATTTGGTCTAGATATACTCATCTGTAGCCCACCTGTAACCACAAACGCTACTCATTAAAGTCACATTTGAGAAGTGGACTGCAAAATACAAACCTATGTAGACAAAATCCCTCACTCAATGCAGGAATCCTTCAAAAAATGGGCATGCAGGGCACAAAAGCACTAAGAAAACTCCACTGAGTAATTTTAGAAGCAGCTGAGGAACTTCTCACTTGATAAATTGCACTCCTGATGCGGCAGCAAACCCCGGCACTGACACAGAACAAGTCAATGTGCACCAGATTTGCCTCCACCTGTAGGCAATTCAGTTCTACAGAGGAGTGAAGAAATGACATGGATTGCACAAGCAAAATCCCTCGTGTCTATTGTAGAAATAATTACTCTACTGGAACCAAAGTGAGACAAGAGGTGACAGAGCTCCCTGTAAGCATTTCTTCAAGACTATTTGCCTCAAATGCCAAGATGACAACACTCACCCTTTCTTCCCAGTCTTTTTTCTTGACTCAACAGGAGTTGGGGGTGGAGAAGGAGAATGCTTTCTCTTCCTTGTACTTGCTGCTGCTTTCCTGTCTCTCCTCTCTGGACTCCGTACAGGCTGTTAGAGAAGCGCAGTCGTTAGCTCAGCCCAAGTACTGCGGTTATTGAAACGCTGCAGGCTGTATCCTTAATATCATGAAATCATGGAACAGGTTGGGTTGGAAGAGGCTTCAAAGATAATCCAGTTCCACACCCTGCCAGGGGAAGAGACACCTCCCACTGGATCAGGGGGCTCAAAGCCCCATCCAACCTGGCCTTCAACAGCTGCAATGATGGGGCAGCCACCACTTCTCTGGTCAACCTGGGACAGGGCCTCAACATGAAGAATTTCTTCCTTATGTCTAAACCAAATCTTCTCCCTTCCAATTTAAAGTCATTCCCTCTCATCCTATCCCAGCAGTCCTAAAAAAGAGCTCCTCCCCAGCTTTCCTGGAGCCCCTTTCAGCACTGGAGGCTGCTCTAAGGTCTCCTCAGAACCTTCCCTCCAGGCTGAACAACTCCAACTCTCCCAGCCTGTCCTCAGAGCAGAGCGGTTCCAGCCTTTGCATCATCTCCATGGCCTCCTCTGGACTCGTACAACGCCCTTTAGCCTTCTTTTGAGTTGTCAGGTCTCACTGCAGACACAGCTGCACTTCAGCAGTAAAGGAAGGACTTACCTTTAACAACAAACCCTTCAAGTCAGGCCAAAATAAACACGATCATTTTGGCACATACACAGCCCACAACAAAGAAGCTAAAAGTACTAATCATGGAATCACAGAATGCCCCGTGTTGGAAGGGACCCACAGGGACCATCGAGCCCAACTCCTGGCCCTGTACAGCACAACCCCAACATTCCCACTGTGGGGCTGAGGGCGTTGGCCAGAGTCTTCTGGAATATTGTCAGGCTGTGACTGCTTCCCTGGGGAACTGTTCCAGTGCTCCACCACCCTCTGGGGGAAGAACCATCTCCTCATGTCCAACCTAACTCTAATATCCAACCATAATATCACAACATGGATCACATGCAGCTCCAGAATCTTTCCATTTGTCAAAGTGAACTGTCACATTTTCTATAGGAATGAACACAGGAACCACGCTCTTAAATCAGAGCCAGACTCAAACTCTAATGTGGACCTTGTTCATAAACTGTGTCCGTTAGGAGAAATTTCCTAGTGAGCAGCCTGGCCTCATGGTTAAATGAACATGTTTTGAGAGTCCTAACTCACTTCCTTCATTGAGAGGGATATAAAAAACAAGTTTCAACAAGTACATAGAGCTTGGAAATAAAATATTAACTCATCTTCTTATTGCAGCCTTGGCTTCAAGGAGAGGAAGCACAGAGTGAGTCCTATCTCAGAGCATCCTCAAACTAAAGCTTCCACTTCTGGGTAAAGGACACGTCATAATGAAGTTAAATCAGACTGAGTTATTATAGGTGCCTCAACAACCTTAATTTTTAGCGATTTTGGAACTCAAAAATTTACCTTATGCAGAGATAATGAATATGAATGTACCCACAGGTTACTCGTTGAGCAGAGAACCACCCACCTCTTCATTTTTCATGGAGATTCTCTGCCGAAAACTGACTGACTTCCTGTTCTCATCAACCTCGTAATCCTCTTCATTCATCCATTCATTGAAGATATCTGTGTCCAAAATCCACTTGGCATGAACCTAAAGAGCAGAAGGACAAAGTAACACAGTGACGCGTTTGGAAATAGAAACTCCACGATGGACCTTGTAGGGTGAGGGAAACAAAGCTTTGTTATCATAGAATCATAGAATGGGTTGGGTTGAAAGGGACCTCAAAGCCCATCCAGTTTCAACCCCTGCCATGGGCAGCGGCACCTCCCACTGGATCAGGGAGCTCAAAGCCCCATCCAACCTGGCCTTCAACACCTCCAGGGATGGGGAAGCCACCACTTCCCTGGGAAACCTGGGACTGGGCCTCACCACTCTCATACTGAAGAATTTCTTCCTGATATCTGATCTAAATCTCCCCCTTCCAATTTAAAGCCATTCCCCCGCGTCCTATCACTCCAGGCCCTTGGAAAAAGCCCCTCCCCCGCTTTCCTGGAGCCCCTTTCAGCACTGGAAAGAAACAGTTCAGATATTTTCATACTGGCTCCAGAAATATCTCTCTGCTCTTCCATATATATGGAAACATAGCACCTTGATCCAGTGGGAGGTGTCCCTGCCCATGGAAAGGAGTTGGAACTGAATGGGCTTTGAGGTCCCTTCCAACATAAATCATTCCACAGTTCCAGGATTCTAAGTTACTGTCAACCAGAACCCTCAGATCTCATAACTGGACGATGTTCAAGGCCAGGTTGGATGGGGCTTTGAGCACCCTGATCCAGTGGGAGGTGGTGTTGGAATTGGATGGGCTTTTAAGTCCCTTCTGACCTAAACAATTCTAAAATTCCATGGACGTTGTTTCCCCAGCAGCACATGAATTCACCTCCTTAGGAGCACCTGACCATGAGCTATACGACCACAGTAACTGTACGAAACTTGGAGACCTACCTTCCATGGCTTTTCAGGAATTGGAGGATCCTCAATTTCTGCATCGATTTCATTGGCATGAACCCAAGTGTCATAGCTAAAGGGAAGAGTAGAGAGAAAATAAAACAGGTTTGTTCATCCAGGAACAGCACCAGCAGAACTGTGTATTCATCAACTCCGAACGTGTGCAAATCGTGTCACTGGGAGCAAATAGAAAAGTATTTTCCAGGCAATTAAAAGCTAAAGAAATAATCAGTGGGTTGTGCTTCAGGGAGGTGGTGGAGTCCCCACTCCTGGAGGGGTTTAAAAGCCAGGTAGATGAGTTTCTTAGGGATCTCTTTCAGTAGTGGACAGGGACGGTTGGACTTGATGATCTCAAAGATCTTTCCAACCAGATAATTCTACGATTTTATGAAAAGAGGGGGGTCCAAGGAATTTAATGTACATTTTTTGCTTTCTATATTTAAAAGCAAGCTCAGTAAAGCCAGCTCCAGCTTTAAACTGCAAATCTCCTCTCTATTTTCAGTGGTGTGAATGCAGTTTGTGAGTCACCCATTCAAACCCTGGCATTAAGCTAATTAACCTCTTTCTGTTCAGTTTAGAGCAAGAGATTCCTAGAAGAAAGGATTATGCATCCTCTCCTTCGATCCCTACTCCAGCTGTCATTGACCTTCCCTTCTCCACGTGCTGTCCCCTCAGAAGTCTATTTAGAAACACAAAGGAACTGCACTAAGTAACAGCAAAAATCAAAATACTTTGAAATCAACACGAGGAAAATCCTGAGGAACTGAGATAAGTCATATGCAAGAAGAGATGTGTTTATTGCATTCCTCATGTCTGATAATTATAAATAGCCATACACAGAGTAAACGCAGAGAGGTGACGGCTGATGTAAATATATAAATATTTAAAGGTTCTTCATCTACATGAAAGAAGGAGATTAAATGTGGTTGCTGTTTCCTCTCTGTCACTGAAATGCACAGATGGTTCCTGAGAACTCTGGGAATGCAGAGCAGATTTTGGTTCACTGAAAAAGTTATTTCAACAGAAGTAAATGCTGTGATACCAAAAACCATAGAATCATAGAATGGCCTGGTTGGAAAAGACATTTGAGATCATTGAGTCAAATCGTTCCTGTCCACTACTGAACCAGATCCCTGAGCACCTCATCTACCTGGCTTTTAAACCCCTCCAGGGACAGGGACTCCACCACCTCCCTGGCAGCCTCTGCCAGGGTTTGAAAGCCCTTTCCATGAAGGAATGTTTCCTGATGTCCAACCTGACCCTGCCCTGGGGCAACTTTAGGCCATTTCCTCTCGTCCCATCTCCTGCCACCTGGGAGAAGAGCCCAGCACCCAGCTCACCAGAACTTCCTCTCCAGGAGCTGCAGACAGCAATGAGGTTTCCCCTCAGCCTCCTCTTCTCCAGACTAAACAGCCCCAGGGCCCTCAACTGCTCCCACAACCCCTCTTCTCCAGACCCTTCCCCAGCTCCGATCCCTTCTCCACACGCGCTCCAGCCCCTCAAGGGCCTTCCTGGAGTGAGGGGCCCAAAACTGAACCCAGGAGTCGAGGTGCGGCCTTCCCAGCACCGAGTGCAGGGGGACAATCCCTTCCCTGCTCCTGCTGCCACCCCCTGGCTGAGTCAAGCTGGGGGCCTTCTTGGCCACCTGGGCCACTGCTGGCTCATGTTCAGCCACTGGCGACCAAAGAGCTGTAGCCCACGCAGCTAGGAATTCCCCACACAGGTTCACAAATAAACTAAAGGAGCAGCTCGTTTACAGATCTAAATATTCCTACTTGTGAGTTTTAATCAAGACTTTCCTAACAAACCTAAGTGAGATTAGGGCTCTGCTTTCTTCCCCCACATCTCCTTACCTGTCTGGAAAGAAGCCCCAGTGCACCAGTACCTGCTTGTCCTTTTTCATCACAGGTCGCAACCATTCATCTGTAAAGGAGAGAGAAATTTAGCATCAGATTGAGGCTAAAAAGAGCATGAAACACCATTTTGCTTTCCTATAGTCAGTAACAGTGAAGTTATCACAATCACCTCTGATAAAAGTACAAGAATTTTGGAATGGTTTGGGCTGGAAGGGACTTCACAGCGCATCCAGTTCCACCTCCTGCCATTAGCAGGGACACCTCCCACTACATCAGGGAGCTCAAATCCCCATCCAGCCTGGCCTTCGACACCTCCAGGGATGGGGCAACCACCACTTCTGTAGGCAACTTGGGCCAGGGCCTTCCCATCCTTATTGATAATTTCTTCTTTGGATCTAACAATTTTTTCTTAATGTCCAGGACGGTTCCTATCAGCAGTGAACACTTCCATCTAGTGGCCATGGGACACCAGGGCACAGCAGAAAAAGTCTATTTCTGTCAGTGAAATTCACACCCAACAATAATCGACCAAACCATTAAATCAATTTAAGATAATAAAATTAAGACGAGGGTTTTTTTGCTATTTCCTGAAGGATTTGCTGTTAAATTGCTTTATAGATGATGTTCTCCACAAGAAGTACATCGAGGAGATGGAGCGCATCCGGAGAAGGGAACAGGGCTGGGGAAGGGGTTGGAGAACAGGGGTTG
Organism: Neomorphus geoffroyi; assembly: GCA_033558235.1. NCBI lineage: Eukaryota > Metazoa > Chordata > Aves > Cuculiformes > Neomorphidae > Neomorphus > Neomorphus geoffroyi. The sequence goes on from JAUMJM010000052.1 coordinate 8,322,453, forward strand.
TGGGAGTGGCTGAGGGCCCTGGGGCTGTTTAGTCTGGAGAAGAGGAGGCTGAGGGGAGACCTCATCGCTCTGTGCAGCTCCTGGAAAGGAGGTTGTGGTGAGGTGGGTGCTGGGCTCTCCTCCCAAGGAACAAGGGTTGGGATGAGAGAAAATGGCCTCAAGTTGCGCCAAAGATGGTTCAGACTGGATATCAGGAAACATTCCTTCATGGGAATGGGTTGTCAAGGCCTAACAGAGGCTGCCCAGGGCAGTGGTGGAGGCACCATCCCTGGAACGGTTGAAAAGCCATGTGGCCTTGGTACTTTGGGACAGGGTTTAGCAGGCACAGTGGAGTTGGGCTTGACGGTGGGACTGGATGAGCTTAGAGGTCTTTTCCAACCTCAACAATTCCATAAAGAGGCAAACAATATTAAAAATAAAGTCAACCACCTCCACTTATCAGGTGCATTTGTTATTGTCTCCACCTCGCAAAAACCACGTGCCACAATCTCTGTCACCACTCCCAATCCGTCACACAGAAAGACGAGAACATAGCGGAGCAGTTTTTCAATTCTCATTTACTCCAGCATCTATCGACCTTCCACACATCCAGCTGACACCTAATAACATGTCACCCAACGTTGCAACCTGTACTGACACACGGGGGGACCGACAGAAGCGATACAAGAAAAAAAACATTGATGGAAACTTTAGTTTTAAGTCCCGATATTCATCAATCTCTTTTTAATTTCAAATCTAAGTTCGCGTCTAAGTTCCTCCAGACTCAGCTTTGCTCCCCTTGAGCATGAAAGTTATTCCGGACAAATAAAATGTCTATCTGCATTCATGGAAAGGGTTGGGTTGGAAGGGATCTCAAAGCCCATCCAGTTCCAATCCCCCCTGCCATGGGCAGGGGCACCTCCCGCTGGATCAAGGTGCTCAAAGCCCCATCCAACTTGGCCTTGAACACCTTCAGGGATGGGATCTGGGGGTTGATGACAATTTAGAATCACAGAACCATGGAATAGTTTGGGTTGGAAGGGACCTCAAAGATCATCCAAATCCAACCCTCTGAGGGACACCTCCCACTGGATCAGGGGGCTCCAAGCCCCATCCAACCTGCCCTTCAACACCTCTAGGGATGGGACATTCACTTCTCTGGGCAGCCTGGGCCAAGGTCTACCCACCCTCACAGTAAAACATTTCTCACTAAGATCTCATCTCATCCTCTCCTCTTTCAGCTGAAAACCATTCCCTTCATCCTATTCCTGCACTCCAGGCCCTTGGAAAAAAACCCTCCCCAGCTTTTCTTGAGCCCCTTTCAGCATTGGAAGCTGCTCTAAGGTGTCCCCTCAGCCTTCTCTTCTCCACGCTAAAAAACCCTAACTCTCTGAGCCTGTCTTCATAGTAGAGGTTCTCCAGCCCTTGGATCATCTTTATGGCCTCTTCTGGACCCGCAATAAATAACATCTAAATCTCCAGTGCCATCACCTTCACCTCAAAACAGTCCATCGATTACAAACATGAAGGTCAGACTCAACAACTAGAAGCAGGATACAATGATTTTATTGGAGCTGCTAATGCTAGAAATCCTTCCCCACTGGCTCTGAGAAGCAGGCCAGGAACATTCTGAGTCTCAGTGAAAGCTCCCGTAAGTGCTAAAAGAACTTAGTTATGAGGCTTAAAAACTGGAAGACACTTTACCATCATCCATTGAGGTAGGACTTGGATAAACATGGTGGGTAGCCTTGGATTTGTCTTCGGTTACAGTTCCCTGTGTGAAAGGTGGAAAGAAAGAAGAAACCTCATGAGAAACATTCCAACATGTTATCCCAAAGTTCTCGGGTACTTCTTATTCCCCACACCCCACACAACCTGGAAATGCTCAAGATTAAATTCAAGAACAACCCTTCTAGGACATGGTAGAAAAAGGTGATTATTTGAAAACTGCTGCCAAACTACTTTGTAATCTCTTCTCTTTTCATGTCAAACCTCTCCTCCCCCCGGGTCCTCCTGCCTTGATTCTCACTAAGCTGTTCAATTATTGGTTCATACAAACCTGTTGATGAATATTCTGTAAGGATCCATAACTTTATTCCACTCAGGACATATTTTGGTCCAAACTAATTTCTAAACAGGACATTTTATATCAGATAAAACCTATGAGAAACTCAACTAGAAATGGTTGCCTTCAGTAGAACATCCTTCATATTCAATAAAGGTTGAGTGTTAAGACAGAAAAAAACACCTATTCCTTAAAAAAAGCCTCCTAAATCACAGAACAAACGGAATAAATTGGAAATATTTTAACATGATGCCATTGCTTGCCAAATATTCAAATACAAGAATATTTTCTCTTCTTGCTGGTTTTGGACATGGGAATGACACCAAGCTGAGTGGGACACTGGTCACATCAGAAGGACAGGACAGCATCCAGAGGGACTTGGACAGGCTGGAGAAGTGGGGCTGTGTGACCTCATGATGTTCAACAAGGCCAAAGGCAAGGTCCTGCAATTCACAGCTTCAAACCAGACTGGTGGACAACGTGACTGAGAGCAGGCCTGAGGAGAAGGACTTGGGGTGCTGTGGGGGGAGAAGGTCTACGTGGGTCAGCAACATGCACTCCCAGCCCAGAAATCGCCTGTGTCCTGGGCTCCATCCAAAGCAGTGGGACCAGCAGGGCCAGGGAGGGGATTCTGCCCCTCTGCTCTGCTCTGGGAAGACCCTACCTGGAGTCCTGCGTCCAGCTCTGGATTCCCCAACATCAAAAGAAGATGGAGCTGCTGGAGCAGGTCCAGAGGTGGCCACGGAAATGATGTGAGGGCTGAAGCCCCTCTGCTGTGAGGACAGGCTGGGAGAGTTGGGGTTGCTCAGCCTGGAGAGGAGAAGGCTTTGGGGGAGACCTTAGAGCAGCCTCCAGTGCTGAAAGGGGCTCCAGGAAAGCTGGGGAGGGGCTTTTTCCAAGGGCCTGGAGTGACAGGACAAGGGGAAACAGCTTTAAATTGGAAGGGGGAGGTTGAGATTGGACATGAGGAAGAAATTCTTCAGGATGAGAGTGTCGAGGCCCTGTCCCAGGTTTCCCAGGGAAGTGGTGGCTGCCCCATCCCTGGAAGTGTTGAAGACCAGGCTGGATGGGGCTTTGAGCCCCCTGATGCAGTAGGAGGTGTCCCTGCCCATGGCAGGGGGTGGAACTGGATGGGCTTTCAGGTCCCTTCCAACCCAAACCATTCAAAGGTTGCATGATTCTATGATTCCATGACATTCTTTACACGAGGAGCAATAGATGTTCTTCCCACACTTACGTAGGTGCCACAAACATTGGTAGACAGATTTCTCTATAAATGGGTACAGGCTGTGACTCTATCCCTATTGGACCTACACCATCACACAGTAAAATTCACAGAATCATGGAATGCTTTGGGTTGGAAGGGACCTGAAAGCCCACCCAGTTCCACCCCTTGCCATGGAGAGGAACACCTCCCACTGGATGAGTGTGATCAAAACCCCATCCAACCTGGCCTTGAACACCTTCAGGGATGGGGCAGTCTACTACACGATTAGCTATCTCTTAAACAAATACCTACCACTGTTTAGTGTGGTCAGCCAAGAAAACCCTGTCCTTCCCTCACTTGGAGAACCATAATGATTCTCCCATGTGTGGCAGAGACAGTTCCAGTCTCCATGTACGAAAAGTCATTTCCAAGGACAGCAGAAATCCACAGTCTGCACACTCTTCGGCAGAGCAGTTATGTTATGGAACAGTTTGTATGAAAATGTTATTCAAGAGTTCCGTTTCATAAATACTTGACTGATTTATTTAAAGGACTTCAGAGCACATGGGATGGGTTATGGCCAACAATGTGTGAACAACTGATTTAGAACAAGCCACCAGCATCGGAAAGAGGAAATAATAATAAAAAAAAGCATGAAGATGAATTGCATCTCATTCATCCAACTGAACATGAGCCAGCAGTGGCCCAGGTGGGCAAGAAGGCCATCAGCATCCTGGCTTGGCTCAACCAGGGGGTGGCAGCAGGAGCAGGGAAGGGATCGTCCCCCTGCACTTGGCACTCAGCGCTGGCGAGGCTGAACCTTGACTCCTGGCTTCAGTTTTGGGCCCCTCACTCCAAGAAGGCCCTTGAGGGGCTGGAGCACACGTGGGGAAGGGATCGGAACTGGGGAAGGGTCTGGAGAAGAGTGTTTGTGGAAGCGCCTGAGGGCCCTGGGGCTGGGTCTGGAGAAGAGGAGGCTGAGGGGAGACCTCATCACTCTGTGCAGCTCCTGGAGAGGGGGTTGTGGTGAGGTGGGTGCTGGGCTCTTCTGCCAAAAGAAGAGTTCAACAGAAGAGCCCATATCTGTTTTCTCCACTGGAAGAGCGGTGAAGCATTGGAACCAGTTGCCCAGAGCAGTGGTGGAGTCCCCAACCCTGGAGGAATTAAAAAGCTGTGTGGATGTGGTGGTTCGGGACATGGTTTAGTGGTGGCATTGCCAGGGTCGGGTTAACAGTGCAACTTGATGATCTTAAAGGTCTTTTAAAGTCTGTGACTATGGCAGCAACATTTGGAGACTACTCCAATATCAGGGCCTAAAGGGTGAGAATTCCCACACCAACCAGAGCTCATGGAACTGTATAAGGAAGAGGATCTGCTCAGAGCAACTGCAAAAAAGAAAGTTGTGAAGTAAGAAGAAGTCTTCCAAGCGAAAGGAAAGAGTCTGGCATGAACTGGTCAAACAAAAAAATAATGGAAATTCTCCCTTCCTTTCCCAGGGTGTAAAGATGCTTCTCTAGAGATCCAATCAGAATTTTGGGATCCAAATGAGGAACTTCCATCTATTTCCCATGGCGCTTTAGAAACCCCAATACACAAGAGATGAGCAGACATTTCTCCTGGATGTTAACTTTGAAAACAAAGAGGTGGATAAGTTCACATAACAGCAGATTTCTGGAAGGCCATAAAATCATAGAATGGTTTGGGTTGGAAGAGATTTCAAAGCCCATCAAATTCCAATGCCCCTGCCATCGCCAGGAACACCTCCCATTGGATCAGAGTGCTCAAAGCCCCATCCAACCTGGCCTTCAGCACCTCCAGGGATGGGGCAGCCACCACTTCCCTGGGCTACCTGGGCCCCCAAGATGCCACCACTACTGGGCTGGGGCAGGACAGATGCATCTCTTCTGCACAGATGGTGGCCAGAGCAGCAAGGACTTGGAAACACCAGAGAGGAAGGATCTACATGTACTGGGCATGGGTAAAGATAACAGATATGGGTTTAAAAGGATAAATAATGAAGACAATGAGCAAGCAGAGGTAACAGCACAAATACAATGTGAGAATTAAGAGGAAGGGGAAAAGAAGAAAGCCAAAAAAACAGAATTGGGCACAATTTCTGGTTTCATAGAACCACAGAATGTCCTGAGTTGGAAGGAACCCAAAAAGACCATCGAGTCCAACTCCTGGCCCTGCATAGGACAACCCCAACATTCCCACCGTGGGGCTGAGGGCGTTGGCCAAAGGCTTCTGGAATATTGTCAGGCTGTGACTGCTTCCCTGGGGAGCTGTTCCAGTGCTCCACCACCCTCTGGGGGAAGAACCTTCTCCTCAGGTCCAACCTAACACTCCCCTGGCATCTTCCTGCCATTCCCTCGGCTCCTGTCCTTGGTCACCAGAGAGAAGAGCTCCAGCACCTGCTCCTCCTCCTCCCCTTGTGAGGAAGCAGTGAACGGCCATGAGGTCCGCCCTCAGTCTCCTCTCTTCTCCAGTCTGAACAGAACAAGTGCCTTCAGCCTCTCCTCACACGATTCCTCCTTCAGACCCTTTCCCAGCTTTGTGGCCTCCTCTGGACACTCTCCAGTAGTCTGATTCTTTTTATCCTGTGGTGCCCCAAACTGAACAGTCCTTCACATCCCTTTAGAGAAAAAGCTGCCTGATTCAAAAATCCTTTAAATCATTCATGGGTAGAGCATGCTTTGAGTTCAACAGAAAAACCCTTTCTGAAGGGAAAACCGAAGTATCAACTGTAATTTAAGTGACAGAAAGTGTCCTGAATCAGCTCAGTAATTAACAGTAACATGAAAATTACAGTTGGGACAACAGTTCATAATAAAAACACAGGAAAAGAACCAGTTGACTTTGGCTACAGCCACCAATTCCCATAACACAAAAGGCCATCTAGAGTTCACATTCCAGGACATTTCTCTCAAGAGAAGTGGAAAGATTGTTTACATTTTTAACAGATGAAGCCATTAATCTTGTTCGGTTCATCATTTAGGACATTAAATGACAACAGCAAGACGTTGGCTTTCAGAAACACATTGTCTACCTAACAGGGAACAGATTCGTGTTGTTTGTGGTTCTGCTCAGCTCAAGTAAGAAAAAAGCAACTAAAATAAAGCAAAAAAAAAGGAAGCAATCATGTTAAGATCAAAGAATCGTGGAATGGGTTGGGTTGGAAGGGACCTCAAAGCCCATCCGGTTCCACCCCTGCCACGGGCAGGGTCACCTCCTACTCCATCAGGGGGCTCAAAGCTCCATCCAACCTGGCCTTCAACACCTCCAGGGATGGGACAGCCACCACTTCCCTGGGAAACCTGGGACAGGGCCTCCTCACCCTCACAGGGAAGAATTCCTTCCCAATGTCCAAGCTAAATTTGCCCCTTCCAATTTAAAGATGTTCCCCCCCGTTCTGTCACTCCAGGTCTTTGGAAAAAGCCCCTTCCCAGCTTTCCTGGAGCCCCTTTCAGCACTGGAAGCTGCTCTAAGGTCTCCCCACAGCCTTCTCCTCTCCAGTTGAACAACCCCAACTCTCCCAGCCTGTCCTCACAGCAGAGGGGCTCCAGCCCTCGCATCATCTCCGTCGCCTCCTCTGGACCCGCCCCAACAGTTCCAGCTCCTTCTTCTGTTGGAGATTCCAGAGCTGGACCCAGGACTCCAGGTGGGGTCTCCCCAGAGCGGAGCCGAGGGGCAGAATCCCCTCCCTGGCCCTGCTACTCCCACTGCTTTGGATGCAGCCCAGGGCAGAGGGGGTTTCTGAGCTGGGAGCACATGTTGCCAGCTCATGTGGAGCTTCTCACCAACCAGCACTGCAATCAAGGCTTCTAGATATGTATGGAGTAGCTATATTGCACATGACCTTCATTTGTCTCAGATTTGGTCAAACTGTGAGCATCTGCTTTACATCACCAGGCATTCAGCAGTAAATTTGTCTACAGCTCCCTGAAAGGAGGTTGTAGTGAGGTGCTGGGCTCTTCTCCCAGTGGACAAGCAATAGGGCAAGAGGGAATGGCCTCAAGTTGCACCAGGGCAGATCGAGATTGGATATTAGAAAACTTTCTTCTCCAAAAGGACTATCAGCCACTGGCAGAGGCTTCCCAGAGAGATGGTGGAGTTTCCACCCCTGGAGGGGTTCAAAAAGCCTGTGGTCGCGGCACTTGGGGACAAGGTTTAGCAGACACGGTGGGGTTGGGCTGACAGTTGGACTGGATGAGCCTAGAAGTCTTTTCCAACCCTAATGATTCCGTCACCATCCGGAGGGGTTTAAAAGCCAGGCAGATGGGGTGCTCAGGGATCTGGTTCAGTAGTGGATAGGGATGGTTGGACTCAATGATCTCAAAAGTCTTTTCCAACCAAACAATTCTACTTTTTATATCAACTACACCCTGCTGCCAACTGACCAGACACCATAACCGCTTTCCGCTCCAACACTGCTTCAGATGGCCTTTCAGAACAGGATTATGATTCAATCTCCACATGACGACAACTACTAATGGCCTTTTACAAACAGTGAACATTTGGTCCTAAGAGACTTGCTGCTGCTTTGCGTTGTCTGGCACAACCCAAATGGAACCAATACCTTGGAGTCAGGCAGATACACTTCCATCTTACAACTGACAAAGAACTTCTTTAAGTTACCTGGTGGCGTTTCACAATGTCCTTCAATTTATTCGCCAGCTTCAGTTCTATATCTGGAATGAGGTAGATGGTTGGTCTGCTCAGACAGTTGTTCTAGTGGAGAGAAAAAGAAGTTAAATAAGAAACCAGAAGGTCACCTGTGCCATAAATCAAACGAATCCTGTTAAGGTCACCAATGCTTCAAAAAGGGCAGGAGGACCAGGTATCACCTTGTGATACAGCACTAGCTTGGCTCCAGAAAGTCCCACGACAACAGTTTTTCCACCAAAGCCGTGGCTTGGGTTTCTGTCTGGTTTCAGTGGATTCGCAGTCACCTCCATCAGAGACAGAATCAAAGATGAAGGGAACATGACCCAGAACAACCGTTCTCACATTCCTCCTTCCACAACCCCATCTTTAATGAAAAACATGCCTTTAATTTCAAAAAATTTTCGACAGGCTCTGAAATTTTCGACTTGGCTTGAACTCTTTCTCAGGGAGTGCAGGGACAGGATGAGGGGAACGGTTTGAAGCTGAAAGAGGGGAGATTGAGATGAGATCTTAGGAAGAAATGTTCTCCTGTGAGGGTGGGAAAGCCCTGGCCCAGGTTGCCCAGAGAAGTGGTGGCTGCCCCATCCCTGGAGGTGTTAAAAGGCCAGGCTGGATGGGGCTTTGAGCCCCCTGATCCAGTGGGAGGTGTCCCTGCCCATGGCAGGGATTGGAACTGGATGGGCTTTGAGGTCCCTTCTGACCCAAACCATTCTACAATTCTATAATTTGATCCTATGAAAAGGGAATTTAAGTCCCCTGTGTGCTACCTTCCAGTTGCCAATCCATCCTGTTGCACTGTTGTGCAAATTCGCACATTTCTATGATACCTGCAGGTATATATTTGTTTTATTTTAGATTTTACCACGTACTCTGTTACATACTGAAACCCCCACACAATGGAAATAAGCTTTTTATCATAAGAGTATTGTTTCTTTTTGCTGACCCTCCTATTTCCATTTTTAACAAACACCTGAAAGTCACATCTTGACAATATCACACACTGAGCTAAGGTTTAGAGTTTGAAAAAAATACATAGCATTTAAAAGTTAACTTCAAATTAGAATCCTTACAGCTGGAATCTGCTCTCCTCTGGTACAAATCTGTTTAACAAAGAGAGAGAGTATAAAATTTACCCTAATTACAAAAATGGTCAAACTTAAATCAGGATGAAAGTCTCAAGAAAGTCAGCGACTGAATGGATATAGAATCCTGGAATGGGTTGGTTCGGAAGGGACCTCAAAGCCCATCCAATTCCACCCCCTGCCATGGGCAAGGACACCTCCCACTGCATCAGGGGGCTCAAAGCCCCATCCAGCCTGGCCTTGAGCACCGCCAGGGATGGGGCCGCCACCACTTCCCTGGGCAACCTGGGCCAGGGCCTCCCCACCCTCATAGGAGAACATTTCTCCCTAAGATCTCATCTCAGTCTCCCCTCTTTCAGCTGAAAAGCATTCCCCTCATCCCATCCCTGCACTCCCTGATCAAGAGCCCCTCCCTAACTTTCCTGGAGCCCCTTTCAGCACTGGAAGCTGCTCTAAGGTCTCCCCAGGGCCCCCTCTTCTATGTGCAGAACTAATCACTCAGTCCTAATGTGCTTCTTCCAGAGAGCGATGGAGATGCTGGGGATGCTTTCTCCTACCTTACGAGGTTTTTCTCACCCCATGCTTATCTGGACCGAATCAGTGAAAAAATTCTGGAGTCTTCCAAGTGATAACATGGAATTGTGACTAAAATAGGTGGCAGGCCAAGGGAAGATTATAATCCCACAGAAGCCCAGGATGAAACTCTTCAGTAGGTCACAGTGGAGGTACATAAAAATTTCACATTCTTGGGAAAGAGATTCATTAAAACACGCGATTTTGCACACGAGTTTCTTGCCTGCACTAGTGTTTTCTCAATGTTCATGAACATCTCCACGTTTCGATCCATCCGGGATGGATTCTGCAGGTCAAACCTCCGCCTGTTAGGGAAAATAATTCAAAAATATTACATTCAGCTCTCCTCCAGTCAGCAGTCAAGAATTCCTTCATGTTCCACATAAAAACTGTCTCATGGCAGCTATGCAAGAACAGTTAAAGCACAATCATGAACATTTTTGCTTCGCTTGGCAACCCCCACAAGGGAGAAAAATCACAAGGAATAAAACAAAATGCAACTGATGTGTGAAATGTTTTAGGAGAAATGAAGGCTGACATCGCCCAACGAAGCCCTGCAGGGTTTTGGATTCCACTACAGTCACAAAGGGTTATTACAGAGAAATTTAATGCTCACAATGGATTTCACCAACTAGATGAGAAAATTCATGAATGAGCTCTCACGTTTCTCTTGCTTCTAGTTGCACCTTCCATCAGTGCTGGACTCCAATCCATGAAAACCACAGCAATTTGCTTCCCTGAGATGTTTTGAACTACATACCCACCCCGCACAACACTTGGGGAGCTCATAATCCACGTATGTGTTCCATGATCATCTTTATTCACAGAACCATTACGGTTGGAAAAGACTTCTAAGGCCATCAAGTCCAACCATATTGGACACTGGCACTTTAAAGTTTGCTGCTTCATTGACCAAAGTTCTTGAAGTAATGACATCGATTTAAGTGTCCACCAGAAATGGGGTGGGGACAACACAAAATCTGAGATGTTCTACCGGGAAGCACCCTCAAAGTCATCCCACCATATCCACCCGAACCGTAGACACATTCAGAAGCCATGGATGAATCAACTCAAATGAAGACTTTGAGTGGCACCTCCCGAGACCCTGAGGGGTAGGACAATAACAGCGCTAACGCCAGACCTTCACCAAGTCAGCATCTGCACCAGAGTGACCATTCAGGTTCATCCCCACCAGCCGGGGGACGCAGAGCCACAGGAGCCTCCAGAACAGACTTGGGCCTGACCTTTCCAAGTACAACGATATGTTTAGATAACCAGGTTGTTGACTCTGAGATGTCACTTCCCTACCTCCTAGGCTTTGGAAAAAGCTGTTGGTAGAGTCTAAAGCTGCTCTTAACTGGGGTGCTGAGTTGGTGTTGAGTCCCACCAGCAGAAGGGAGACTTCAGCATGGAAAATATAGGATCATAGAATCATAAGGTTGGAAGAGACCTCTGAGCTCGAGTCCAACCGCACCTGTCTCCCCACTAAACTCTGTCCCTAAGGAACTCATCTACCCATCTTTTAAACACCTCCATCTTTTAAACACCTCCAAGTGTTTAAAAGAAGTGCCCTGTAGGCTTAGCACTGTAAAAAAGCCACACACGCAATCACCATGCAGCAACTGATGGGCTTTAACCTTAGAGTCCAACTTAAAACACAAGAATTGATTACTGAAGCCATATCTTACAACACTTTTAAGCATATGCTTGTTTCCAGTAATGCATCAAATCGATGTTCAAGGTTTATAAATACACAATGAAGGGAAACCAAAGATTTCTAGTCACGAAACCCTCCTCACACAAGGATGGCATCACATTCATGTCACACCATTATACTAGACATTTAGGTTGGGACCACTGTGGTTTTCCTCACTTGAGGCTCTCCAGCATCTTCAGAAAGAAGCTTCCTACACAGGTGGTACCACATTAACACACCGTAGAGCTGGGAAGCACTAGAAATAGTCACTATTGGTGAATGACGGCTTTTACCCTAAAGCATCAATAGGGACTCTTTTCTTCACACTAAGGACCTGGCAAACCAGTTAAAGAGAAAATCTTGGAATATTTATTAGAATCAAAGGCAATACCCGTATTTAGTAGAATCAATTCAATTTTTAAAAGACATTTACGACTTCTTTAAATGGTGCTGTGCCTGATGAGAAGCTTACACCGACTCCTAGAAGTAGGGCAGCCATCAAGAAGTCTGTGAGTTCACTGCCCAACACAACTTAATAAGGTGTTTTACACTTCTAATATGTTGGATTTTAAGAGTCAAGACAAAGATGCTTCTCCAGAATTCAGCTTCTGAAATCAAAGCACGTCCTTCTCCAACGTCACAGTTTTAAGGAAATGAAAGAAGATAAATGCCAAATAAGCCCAAACAATCCTAGACACTTAATGAAGCCTCCAGCACCTATGAAATAAAGACACTTAAGGCACTGAGGGCAACCAAAATGTTTACATTTGGTTGCCTAAAGTCTGCATTACGTATTCATTTAATATTATCTATGTCTCCAAATTCTTGCCTGCTTTTGAAACCCATTCTTAAAGACAGAGCACATCAACATATTCAGAAATAGCACTTTTTAAGTTACCCATTTAGATAATTTCACAGAAGAGAATCAAAGAATGGGTTGGGTTGGAAGGGACCTCAAAGATCATGCAGTTCCAGCCCTCTGCCATGGACAGGGACACCTCCCACTGGATCAGGGGGTCAAAGCCCCATCCAACCTGGCCTTCAGCACCTCCAGGGAAAGGGGTATCCACAACCTCCCTGGGCAACCTGTGTGAATGTCTCACCACCCTCATTGTAAAGAATTTCTTCCTAATGTCTAACCTAAATCTTCCCCCCCTCCAGTTTGAAGCCATTCCCCCTCATCCTATCACTACAAGCGCTTGGAAAAAGCCCCTCCCCAGCTTTCCTGGAGCCCCTTTCAGCACTGGAAGCTGCTCTAAGATCTCCCTGCAGCCTTCTCCAGGCTGAACAACCTGAACTCTCATAGGACTAATTCCTCCTGCCCTTGGTTGATACCCTCTGAGAGGCTTTAGCAAACTGGAATTGCAGGGATAGACAGAGTATGTCCAGCTGCACTGGGTAAGTGCATTTTTCAGACATACCTATTATGACGAGGAAAGGTACTTCTCCTATAAGACAGATCATTCACAAACAGGTTAAGCAAGAGCAACAAAACCATTGGAATACAAAAACAAATTCATATTTCAGGCAAAACACCATTGATTATTTGGTTGAGTCAGTGAAGGACACATTCCAAGATCTAAGCCGGATCCTCAGAGTTAAAAACCAAGGATTACTTCCCTCTACAACCCCCATGCACAAACACAAGCCACTACTCACTAGTTTTGAGGGGTCGGCAAGGGAAGGAGGAGAAGAGAGGAGACAGTCGCGAATCTGAGTTTTGCTGACAAATTTCAACAACCGAAAGCTAATTTTGTTGGGGAAAAACTGGAATGTCCTGAAGTAGGAGGTCTTTAACTCCTTTATCTTAAGGCAGAGAGGTAACAAGACACTCCTGCCAGACTCCCCACCCAGGCATGACAAACATGGATCATGCCTTGTGTGCTGGAAATACTGGAGGAGGAGAAGCCCGATGGCAGCTTGCTCGTATTGCTTCTCCAAGATATCACAGAATTACAGAAACCAGACGGAAAGGGACCTCAAGGATCATCTGGTCCAACCTCAGGTATCCATTTAGTTGACAGGAGTATAAAAACTCCTAAAACTAACCAAATGCACTAAAACAATGTGATTTTTGCCTTTTGGTTTGCTTGTGTGGGTAGCAGAAATGGCCAATTCCTGGAATGCCGTTACAGGTCTGCACAACGTCAAACTGGAAACTATTTAAATCCATGTACAAGAACAATCTCTGCTCGCTTTTATCTATGGCCTTCTGATCCCCAGAATTTTTCCAGTGTTCTCAAATAGTGATTCATGCTACTGCTGTCTTGGAAAGAGGATAAGAACTTAAGAAACACGGAGGTCAAGCACAGCTAAGATGTCCCATTAATAGTTTTAATACCAGCATCAATAGTTATGTGTGCAGTGTCTTGCACTACTTAAACTCCCTATTTCTGGAAGCTGATAAGCAATGAAAAACCAAGCACTTATCAGTATCTACACAATGCTTTCTGTTTCCCAAAACACAACTAGAATCATAGAATGTGTTGGTTGGAAAAGACCTTTGAGATCATCGAGTCTAACTGTCCCTGTCCACTACTGATCCAGATCCCTGAACACCTCATCTGCCCAGCTTTTAAACGCCTCCAGGGATGGCAACTCCACCACCTCTCTGGGTGCCTCTGCCAGGGCCTGAGAACCCCTTCCGTGAAGGAGTGTTTCCTGATGTCCAATCTGAACTTGCCCTGGTGCAACTTGAGGCCATTTAATCTCATTCTATCACTTGTTAAATGGGAGAAAAGACCGACTCCCACCTCGCTACAACCTCCTTTTAGGCAGTTGTAGACAGTGATGAGGTCTCCCCTGATCCTCCTTTTCTCCAAGTCCCCCAGCTGCCTCTCATAAGGCTTCTTCTCCAGCCCCTTCACCAGCTTCATTGCCCTTCTCTGGACACGCTCGCTGGAACTAAACTTTATACTCAATAGAGTAACAAAAATGTGCATCTTACAGGCAGGCAACACCAATTCTAAGATATTGATTAATTTGCTCACTCATACAGCAAATAAGCCTGAAGTTCACAATCACCTTCCAACCTACAAGACTCAAGATCCTAAACCTGGGCAATTTATCTTTAAATTTATAATAGAAGTGTGTGCAGGGGTCTTAAAAAAGCTACCATCAGCAAAAGATGCAAAACATGTCCTCTTCCCATCTCCAACTCCCTTGCCTACCCAGTACTCCAGGAAGTATTAAACTTTAAGTCGTCTGCACTGGCATTTCGTGTGCTGAATTTCATGCAAAAGGTGTACAAATCAAATATAAAAGTCTTACCAGCCCTGTTCATTCTTATATTTGTAAGCAGCACCAAGAATGTGACATAAGGTACCTCCAGCTTTGAAATCCATGAAGCACTTTGCCTACAACCAGAAAGAAGAGTGAAAATGCTGCAGCATTGACTTTTACATAATTATTTTAAATGAACAAACACGTTAGCTGAGTTTTAGACATTTAAGTTATCAAAAACATGGTTTAATTTTCAGATTAATCACTTTTTGAGTTCCACCTTCTCCCACAAGGATACATTGTGAAAATTAAATACATTTGCTTTAAAGAAAGTTCTTTATTTGCCAGCAGAACTTCATCTATCTGAAAGCTCCACGTCCTTCCTTACGTGAGCTGCCTCCGAAAATTCCTTGCAAAGCAGAAACCCAAACTTCTCTTTGAATATCTATTTTACAGATAACTAAACCCCAAATCTTCACTGTCAGTTAAGAAGTGCTTTGTCTGTGTTCAGCAGACCAAAACACATCATAGGTAACAAATGGCAGCAACCCAGGCTCCATATCCACCACGGCTCCTCATGCTATCCATCCACATCCCTCCTCCACCACAACAAGAACGCATTGGGCAAGATCTGAAAAGGTGACTGTGCAGATCTGCTTGAAAATACTAAATCCCAATTCATTTCTTCACTACTGCTTCTAACAGAGCAGAGCTGAGTCACACATTCATTGACACCCCAAATTCCCAAGGGTTCTGTGTTGGGGCCGGTTCTGTTTAATCTCTTTATCCATAACAGAATCACCTGGTTGGAAAAGACCTCTGAAATAATCGAGCTCATATCCCAAAAAATGTGGACTGAGTACTCAGTTTGCAGATGACAACAAGTGGGGCAGAATGTCTACCTTCTCAAGGGTAGCAAAGATCTACAGAGGGATCTGGACAGGCTGAATAGATGCACCAAGGGAAAAGGGGATGGGGTTCAACCAGGCTCTGTGCCGGGGCCTGCACTTGGGCCACAAATATGACCCAAGGGCTGGAGAACCTCCCATACGAGGACAGACTCAGAGAGTTGGGGTTGTTCAGTCTGCAGAAGAGAAGGCTGTGGGGAGATCTTAGAGCAGCTTCCAGTGCTGAAAGGGGCTCCACGAAAGCTGGGGAGGGGCTCTTGATCAGGGAGTGCAGGGATGGGATGAGGGGGAACGGTCTGAGGCTGAAAGTGGGGAGATTGATATGAGATCCTAGGGAGGAATGTTCTCCTGTCAGGGTGGGGAAGCCCTGTCCCAGGTTTCCCAGGGAAGTGGTGGCTGCCCCATTCCTGGAGGTGTTGAAGGCCAGGTTGGATGGAGCCTGGAGCCCCCTGATCCAGTGGGAGGTGTCCCTGCCCATGGCAGGGGGGTGGAACTGGATGGGCTTTGAGATCCCTTCCAACTCAAACCATTCCACGGTTACATGATTCCAACCTGATGTCAACCAGAACCCCCTGAAACCATTCCTGGAGGTGCTGAAGGCCAGGTTGGATGGGGCTTTGAGCACCCTGGTCCAGTGGGAGGTGTCCCTGCCCACGGCAGGGGGGGTTGGAACTGGATGGGTTTTGAGGACCCTTCCAACCCAACCCATTCCACAAATCTATGATTCCCTACTTCAAGTTCGGAGGCTGCTGCTGCCGCTTCGCCCCCATCAAGTCGTCTCTCAGTAGCCCACATGAAACCTTTCCATGCCAAAGCCACATCCTTCCTCATTTCTGATCTTTAAGGTCCCTTCCAACCCAAACCATTCTGTGATTCCTGGTCAATACCAGAAGGTGTTCCTGCAGCCTGGCACACGGCTTGGTAACCCAGAAGCCCCTGGCACCACAAGGAATCGCAATGACTATGGAAAGGCAGGCTTTTACTGCCACGCACAGGCAGTTCAGGTAATAAACTTAACATGAAAAAGAGTTTGCAAACCTCTCTCATAGACCTAAGTCCTTTTTTTTGAACCATCAGTACATTCAAGCAAGATCCTCTCATTGCTTTGCGGTCATTGTGACCAGCATAAATGGGAACTGTTTTTAACAATCAGATAAAACCTGTCCTGCAGAAAAGATGCAGCTGTCAGTGAACCACAAAATGGTTTGGATTGCAAAAGACCACAAAGGTCATCCAGTTCAACCCCCCCTGCCATGGGCAGGGACACCTCCCACTGGATCAGGGGGCTCAAAGCCCCATCCAACCTGGCCTTCAGCACCTCCAGGGATGGGATCTGGGGGTTCTGGTTGTCAGTAAGTTAGAATCATGGAACCATGGAACAGTGTGGGTTGGAAGAGACCTCAAAGTCCATCCAGTTCCAACCCCCTGCCATGGGCAGGGACACCTCCCACAGCATCAGCAGGCTTAAAGCCCCATCCAACCTGGCCTTCAACACCTCCAAGGGATGGGGCAGCCACAAGTTCTCTGGGCAACCTGGGCCAAGGCTTCATCACTCTCAGCAATAAACACTTCTTCCTGAGATCTAGTCAAAATTTCTACTCTTTAAAATATTCACCACTTGACCTATCGCTACAGGCCCTGCTAAAAAGTTTTTCCCCTTTTTTCTTAAAAGTCCCCTTATAGTATTGAAAGGGTGCAATAAGGTGTCCCCAGAGCCTTCACTTCTCCAGGCTGTACAACCCCACCTCTCCCAGCCTGTCCTCACAGCAGAGGGGCTCCAGCCCTTACATCATCTCCGTGGCCTCCTCTGGACCCACTCCAACAGTTCCAGCTCCATTATATGTTGGGGATTCCAGAGCTGGACCCAGGACTCCAGGTGGGGTCTCCCCAGAGCAGAGCAGAGGGGCAGAATCCCCTCCGTGGCTCTGCTGCTCCCACTGCTTTGGGTGCAGCCCAGGAAACAGGTGGTTTCTGGGCTGGGAGCGCACGTTGCCAGCTCACGTGGAGCTTCTACCCCCCGGCACCCCAAGTCCTCCTCCTCAGGGCTGCTCCCAATCATGTCATTCCTTGTCCTGTATTGATACTGGCAGCTGCCATGACCCAGGTGTAGGACCTTGCCCTTGCTGAACATCTGAACCTCATTCCAACTGACACAGCCTGCAGTTATTAAGAATCATAGAATGATTTGGGTTGGAAGGGACTTTAAAGCCCATTCAGTTCCACCCCCTGCCATGGGCAGGGACTCCTCCCACTGGATCAAGGGGCTCCACGCCTAATCCAACCTGGCCTTCAACACTTCCAGGGATGGGATCTGGGGGTTCTGGTTGACAGCAGGTTGGAATCATGGAATCACGTTTTTTCAAGACATTTTTGGCGATCAGCAACATTCCCAAGATCTCCCTTCACTCCACTTCTCTCCCCAAGCCAGACACAGTCCTGTAAAGCCAAACCATTTACACATCTCCAAAGTGCTGCCGCACAAAAACACATGGTGGTCCTCAAAGCAGCCTGAACCAGCACCTTGAGATACACATCTGAAGAAGTGATCGCTAACCTCCTCTAAACAGCATCTACTTCACTTCTCCTAAAACCAATATAACAGAAGACATCTGGAAGAGCTGTCTCAACGGAGAGCAGAGAGCTCCACCTACTGTAGACTCAAGCTGAGCAAACTTAATCAGAGTAGACCTTCAAAGCAGGAAGAATATTCAACACGGCATATTTACAACACCACTGAAATTTTTATTACCTATTTTAAGATAAGACAAATTGATTTAATACTTGAGAGCACTCAGATAGCTTATCAGCTTGTTGAATGTGGGCACAGCTTTATGATCTCCACAGCCACTTCAAAATAAAGCACCGTGATGTTCACCTCTATCCCTACAGCTTTTCATTGCCACTGAGATATGAGGTGATCAGAATAGGAAAGATCATGAGCTGCATCTCAAACACATGAGCATGAGCCAGCTGTGGCCCAGGTGGCCAAGAAGGCCACCAGCATCCTGGCTTGGCTCAACCAGGGGGTGGCAGCAGGAGCAGGGAAGGGATTGTCCCCCTGCACTCGGTGCTGGGAAGGCTGCACCTCGAGTCATGGGTTCAGTTTTGGGCCCCTCACTCCAAGAAGGCCCTTGAGGGGCTGGAGTGCGTGCGGAGAAGGGAGCAGAGCTGGGGAAGGGTTTGGAGAAGAGGGGTTGTGGGAGCGGCTGGGGGCCCTGGGGCTGTTTAGTCTGGAAAAGAGGAGGCTGAGGGGAGACCTCATTGCTCTGTGCAGCTCCTGGAGAGGAGGTAGTGGTGAGGTGGGTGCTGGGCTCTTCTCCCACATGACAGGAGACGGGATGAGAGGAAATGGCCTCAAGTTGCACCAGAGCAGGGTCAGATTGGACATCAGGGAAAATTTCTTCACGGAAAGGGTTGTCAGGCCCTGGCAGAGGCTCTCAGGGAGGTGGTGGCGTCCCTTGAGCGGATGAGGTGCTCAGAAATCTGGTTCAGCAGTGGACAGGGACAGCTGGATTCAATGATCTCAAAGGTCTTTTCCAACCAAACGATTCCATGATCTCGTGCTGCTTCCTTGTGCATTCCTACGCATCCACAGATGCACCTGATAAGTAAGACTGAAACCTCCTCTTCTGGAGGCAACATGCATGAATTCACACTCTTCACGAATCATTTTAAATAAGCAAAACGTCTGGGGGTAAAAAACTATCTTAAAAAATAAACGACAGCATTCTGTAAGCAGTGGACCAGGAAAGACAGGAGGACTTCCAATGGTTTTTAGAACTTCAGTTTCTGATACTGCAATCAGGTATAAAAATTTCCAACTCAGTATTTCATAAAATCATAGAATGGTTTAGGTTGGAAGGAAGAAATTCTTCACAGTGAAGGTGGGGAGGCCCTGGCTCAGGCTGCCCACAGAAGTGGTGGCTACCCCATCCCTGGAGGTGTTGAAGGCCAGGTTGGATGGGGCTTTGACCCCCTGATCCAGTGGGAGGTGTCCCTGCCCATGGCAGGGGTTGGAACTGGATGGGCTTTGAGATCCCTTCTAACCCAAACCATTCTATGATTCTACTCAGGAAACTGCCAGAAGTATCGAAAGATGTGTTTCATAGAAAATCGGCTTCTGAGGAGCATGGTATCTCATCCCTTCCAAGATGCATCACAACATCTTCCTCCCAACCACCTGCAAGCAGCAAGCAGCACTGAGACCCCATGAAGACCAAAATACGCTGCTGGATTAACCCAGATACTCACAGGAAGCTTTGTGAAGGCAGGATTGGTGACATGTTTTCCAAAGGCATCTTCCTGGAATTGCAGCAGCTGCACCACCAGCCCAGCCAGTGTTTTATTGGTAGGAGCATCTGCTTGAACGTACTGAAAGACAGAAACACACGCTTAGTTGGGAGAGAGATCATCAAGTCTGGTTTCTTGATACCCCAGAGCGCTGCAGCAGTCGGAGAGCAGAGTTTTAGAACATAAAGATCACCATGGGTGTGGAAAAGTGGGGTGAGTGCACAGGAGGACCACCAAGCACCAACATTTTTTAAGCCTTAATTTTAAACTAGAGCCCAAAACCATGGATCATCATCACTTCGTCACAGCCACCAGTGTTTCACAGATGGAGATTAACTACTCTGATCCGATTAGTCCATTCCTTTATTGGAATGGACTAATTCTGGCCCACACCAAGCTTCCTACAGCAACTTCACGAGCTCCTCCTGAGATCAACCGCTACACGTGAACTCTAGGAGCACCCATTTGGCACCACGTATTATGTCGTGTACAGACAGAAAACAGATCCAGACAGCCACACCTGCAATGCCTTTCCAATTTTTGCAACCATCTCCTGAAGTTACACCTTTAATTAAGTGTGCATATGTAAAAGGGGAAACATAGCATGGAATACAAAAGAAGTCACATGGGTTTCAAGCCTTTATTACTCCTAATATTGCAATACTCCCTTGCTGGATGCAATCTCACCATGCCAGAAGACTCCTAAGAAGAGAACAAACACCGTTTGTTCAGGTAGAGCATGGAGCGCTACAGCCAACCAAGGGCTATTGATGTGGGGAGCACCAGGAAACACGAGGCTCTTCCTCTTCCCTCAAATCAGATTCCTCCACAGCCCCTTAAAAGAACATCGAGAGCCAGAAGTCTCAGAGGTTTGAAGTGTTGGTGTGAAACAGAGGTCAAACTCAATACAGCTTTCCCAAACACCATCTATGCAGCAAAAGCCACTGCAAAGACTTTGGCATCTCCATGACCAACTGGCATGAGATGCAGGTTCCTGCAGGACTTAGAATCACAGAATGCCCTGAGTTGGAAGGGACCCACAAGGTCCATCGAGTCCAACTCCGGGCCCTGCACAGCACAACCCCAACATTCCCACTGTGGGGCTAAGGGCGCTGCCCAAAGGCTTCTGGAATATTGTCAGGCTGTGACTGCTTCCCTGGGGAGCTGTTCCAGTGCTCCACCACCCTCTGGGGGAAGAACCTTCTCCTCAGGTCCAACCTAACCCTCCCCTGGCATCTTCCTGCCATTCCCTCAGGTCCTGTCCTTGGTCGCCAGAAAGAAGAGCTCAGCACCTGCCCCTTCTCCTCCTCCCCTTGTGAGGAAGCAGTGAAGGGTGATGAGGTCCCTCCTCAGCCTCCTCCAGGCTGAACAGACCAAGTGCCTTCAGCCTCTCCTCATTCAATTTCTCCTCCAGACCCTTCCCCAGCGTTGTGGCCTCCTCTGGCCACTCTTCAGTAGTTTGATGTCCTTTTGATACCGTGGTGTATACAAGGTTTTTACACTTGTTGAGGCAGATGGACACCTCTGAAAAATAAAACCTCTGAGACTCAAAGGACACGAAGAACCACAGAATCATTTTGACAAGCAACAGAATGAGAGGAATTGGCCGCAAGTTGTGCCAGGGGAGGTTTAGACTGGACATGAGGAAGAACTGCTTCACTGAGAGAGAGGTAAGGGACAGCTGCACAGAGAGGTGGTGGAGTTGCCATCCCTGAAGGTGTCTGAAGGACGGGTAGATGAGTTTCTTAGGGACATGGTTTAGTAGAGAGACAGGCACAATTGGACTTGATCTCGCAGGTCTCTTCCAACCTTATGATTCTATGATTTAGGGGGGAAAAGACTTTTAAGATGAGTTTCTGAGGGATCTGGTTTAGTAGTGGACAGGGACGGTTGGACCTGATGTTCTCAAAAGTCCAACCAAGATTCTATGATTCTAAGATGTTTGAGTCCAACCATAAACACAACACTGCCAACTCCACCACTGAACTGTGTCCCTATGAGCCACACACTCCCCAGGTGTCCTACCCTGAGTACAAAACCTGACCTTAGGATACCATCCTATAAGGGGCAGAAGGTGGAACGTCCAAACAGGAATTCTCTTAGTCCTTTTCCCATGAAAGGCAGGCAACTGTGACAACTTTATGTGATGGATAACTGCCACCAGGTACCATAGAGATCTAAAGCAAATATAACAGCCTTTATTGCTGTTGAAGTCCAGCTGAAGACAAAGACTTTTGCTCCCAATCCTTCCAAACTCTCCTGATCCTCCTGCTCCACTCAACCAGCCATGACCTACTGTCTAATTTTAGACTGGAAGCTCCATGTGTTCCAGTAGAATTCACCAGAGCAGTTGAAGCCATCGCTTGTTGGAATTAATGACCTCAGGATGGCAGAATGGAGCATGAGACTCACCCAGACGCCCCAGGTAAGGCAGCATCTTACTCCAACCCTCAGCCCAGGCTGTGCAGCTCAACAGGCAGTGTGCCCTTCTCTTTGCTACGAATGCAATCGCAGAATGGTTTGGGTTGGAAGGGACCTCAAAGCCCATCCAGTTCCAACCCCTGCCATGAGCAGGGACACCTCCCACTGCATCAGGGGGCTCAAAGCCCCATCCAACCTGGCCTTCAACACCTCCAGGGAGGTGGCAGCAAACACTTCCCTGGGAAACCTGGGACAGGGCCTCCTCACCCTCATCCTGAAGAATTCCTTCCTAATATCCAATCTCAATCTCCCCTTTCCAATTTAAAGCCATTCCCCCTTGTCCTGTCACTCGAGGTCCTTGGAAAAAGCCCCTCCCCAGCTTTCCTGGAGCCCCTTTCAGCACTGGAAGCTGCTCTAAGGTCTCCCCACAGCCTTCTCCTCTCCAGTTGAACAACCCCAACTCTCCCAGCCTGTCCTCACAGCAGAGGGGCTCCAGCCCTTGCATCATCTCTGTGGCCTCCTCTGGACACGCTCCAACAGTTCCATCTCCTTATGTTGGGGATTCCAGAACGGGACACAATATGCTCAGTAAGGTTTGCACCGGCGTAAAAAGGCAAAGCCAGATGGAAGATAATCACAAATCCTGTGGATCCAGCTCCCAGCAGGCAGCAAGCAGGCAGGGGCTCTCCAGATGGACATCTCCAGCCTAACCAACTGCCGTTTCCCAACAGCTGCTAAGAAGCGCTCGCTCCTCATTGTTGGGCTGAGACTCATTAGGAGGACACAAAGGGATCCCAGGCTGCTGCTCATCCTTGGCATCTGGTGGGAACACCAGCGTGTGCCAACAGCATCAATCCAACACCTCACCTTCCATCAAAATGGAAAGAAAATCCATTGCAGGCAGGCCCCAGATACCCAAACAACCCAGAATTATTCCACCTTGAATACTGTGTGCAGTTTGGGCACAGCAGGATAAAAAGGATATCAAACTACTGGAGAGTGGCCAGAGGAGGTCACCAAGCTGGGGAAGGGTCTGGAGGAGAAATCATCTGAGGAGAGGCTGAAGGCACTTGGTCTGTTCAACCCGGAGACTGAAGGGGGACCTCATCGCTGTTCACTGCTTCCTCACAAGGGGAGGAGGAGGAGCAGGCGCTGAGCTCTTCTCTCTGGTGACCAAGGACAGGAGCCGAGGGAATGGCAGGAAGATGCCAGGGGAGTGTTAGGTTGGACCTGAGGAGAAGGTTCTTCCCCCAGAGGGTGGTGGAGCACTGGAACAGCTCCCCAGGGAAGCAGTCACAGCCTGACAATATTCCAGAAGCCTTTGGCCAACGCCCTCAGCCCCACGGTGGGAATGTTGGGGTTGTGCTGTGCAGGGCAACAGTCCTCGGGGGTCCCTTTCAACTCAGGTCAGTCTGTGACTCTGTGAAGTGATACCTCCTCACGTTCCACATGGTTTAGTGTCCATATGGACAGCCCACACCATCTCCTCCCCTAACAAACTCTTATGGTGTTCTTAAAGTCTTCTTTGCTTGTTCTTTAAAATCCAAGACCCTCTCCTCTCTCTCCCTAAAAGTCAGGTTTCCAGAGCATGTCTTTCACAGCCACCATGTGTGTGGCTCAAGCTCCTGAAGGCCAACACATGGAAGCAGACTTGGTTAACACATCAAGAGCAGCCCTTAGGGGCTTAGGGCATGATCAGCAGCTGCATCCTTCTCATAGCTATGCAGAAATCCCAAACTGTCTCAGGAAGGATGCAAAAAAAACCACTGTTTTACAACAAGTGATCCTTATGGGAAGAAAGGACCTCAAGTTGCACAAGGGGAGGTTTAGACTGGATATCAAGAAAAATTTCTTCACCATAATAGCAGTGAAGCCTTGGCAGAGGCTCCCAGAGCAGTGGTGGAGTCTCCATTCCTGGAGGGGTTCAGAAACCATGTGGCCATGGCACTTGGGACACAGCTTAGCAGGCACAGTGTGGTTTGGGCGGACAGTTGGACTGGTTGATCTCAGAGGTCTTTTTCAACCTTAATGAGTCTATGATTCTAATATGGGCAATTTGATGCCAGGAGAGCAGAACATTCTTTAACAGCAAAACCCACACCACTGTCTAATAGGACCTTCCACCAAAAGATCTCTGGCCCATCAACGAGACTTCCATGCCCACTGCGAGCTTCCCAAACAATATTTAAACTCTTATGGAGAGTTCTCAGATGTTTGAATCATAGAATCATGGAATGGTTTGGTTGGAAAAAACCTCTGAGATCATCAAGTCCAATTGTTCCTGTCCACTGCTGAACCTCTCAGTTCATTCTTAGAACTATTTTCTTTAAAAAAGATTAAATAATAAGGAAATTTATCAGGAAAATGTAGATTTCTCTACGGAAAATAGTTCTATGTTTTTAGTGCACTTTTAGAAACAGGACTTGGGGTGACTCAAACCTTTTCAGTCTCCTTGAGCTGCAGTTTGATAACAGTTGTTGATTTCACAGAATCACAGAGTCATTGTGGTTGAAAAAGACCTTTAAGACCATCGAGTCTAACTGTGAAGCCAACAGTGCCAACTCCACCACTGAAACCTGTTCCTGAGCACCACATCCACACGGCTTTTAAATCCCTTCAGGGATGGGGACTCCACCACCTCCCTGGCAGCCTATACCTGGGCCTGAGAACCCTTTCAGGGATGAAATTTTTCCTGATGTCCAATTTGACCCTGCTCTGAGGCAAACTGAGGCCATTTCCTCTCATCCTATCCCTTGTTCCTTGGGAGAAAAGCCCAGCACCCACCTCACCACAACCTCCTTTCCAGGAGCTGCACAGAGCGATGAGGTCTCCCCTCAGCCTCCTTTCCAGACTTAACAGGCCCAGGGCCCTCAGACGCTCCCACAACCCCTGTTCTCCAGACCCTTCCCCAGATCCGATCCCTTCTCTGCACGCGCTCCAGATCCGATCCCTTCTCTGCACGCGCTCCAGCCCCTCAGGGCCTTCTTGGAGTGAGGGGCCCAAAACTGAACCCAGCACTCGAGGTGTGGCCTCCCCAGCGCTGAGTGCAGGGGGACGATCCCTTCCCTGCTCCTGCTGCCACCCCATGGCTGAGCCAAGCCAGGATGCTGGGGGCCTTCTTGCCCACCTGGGCTACTGCTGGCTCATGTTCAGCCACTGGTGACCAACACCCCCAGGCCCTTCTCCTCCAGGCAGCTTTCCAGCCACTCTTCCCCAAGCCTGGAGCTGCGTGGGGTTGGTGTGGCCCAAGGACAGGACCCGGCACTTGGCCTGGTTGAACCCCATCCCGTTGGTCTCAGGCCATGGACCCAGCCTGGCCAGGTCCCTCTGCGGAGCCTTCCCACCTTCAAGATCAACACCTCCACCCAACACCCCTCCTCAGCACTTCAGAAAGAGCAGAGAAGCAAAATCACAGCAAAAGTAAACTACAGATACCGTTTTATGTTACAATTTTCTTAGCAACATAAACAGCTCCAACTCCCGCCTCCGCCCCATAGCACCGTTGCAGCCACGCTGGAAGAAGCTATGTGGAAGGACTGGAAAAACACAACGTGCTCTGGTTTTCACCCCAGGCTGGCTCAGATGCCCATTTCGGTGCACTGTCACACCAAAAACTGAATTCATGGCACTGCAATGGGCAAACCTCTCTGGGGTTGTGGACACTGGACCTCCTGAGGAAACAAGGGAGGGGCTGCACACCCCAGATATAAAGACCAGGGCACCTTTGGGTTGTCCAGCCTCTCCAGGTGACACAGCTCCACCCCAGCTAATTCTCAGCCTGGGATTGCTGCAAAGCTGCTGAGATTTGCTTCAAGATTTGCCTGCTGGGAAGTTCATCTCAGGTCATTTCAGGTCTCCCATGAGACCTCACCTGGAGCCCTGTATTCAGTTCTGGAGTTCTCAGCACAGGAAGGACCTGAAGCTGTTGGAGCAGGTCCAGAGGAAGCCACAGAGATGACGCGAGGGCTGGAGCTCCTCTGCTCTGAGAACAGGCTGGGAGAGTTGGGGTTGTTCAGCCTGGAGAGGAGAAGGCTGTGGGGAGACCTTAGAGCAGTTTCCAGTGCTGAAAGGGGCTCCAGGAAAGCTGGGATGGGGCTCTTGATCAGGGAGTGCAGGGACAGGACAAAGGGGAATGATTTGAAGCTGAATAAGTGGAGATCAAGGTGAGATCTCAGGAAGAAATGTTCTCCTGTGAGGGTGAGGAAGCCCAGTTTGCCCAGAGAAGCGGCAGCTGCCCCATCCCTGGAGGTGTTGAAGGCCAGGTTGGATGGGGCTTTGAGCCCCCTGATCCAGTGGCAGGTGTCCCTGCCCATGGCAGGGGGTGGAACTGGATGGGCTTTGAGGTCCCTTCCAACCCGACCCATTCCATGATTTCTCAAGACTTAGTGAAACAAAGCTACAAAATCTTCACACAGGAAAAACACTTGAGGAAGGGAAAAACCAAACATGGTTCCCAGTACAGAGAAGAACAGACCAAGACACAGTGGACAACGACACCACGACAACCTGGCCTCACCATCAGTACAAGACATACACAAAGAGCACCCGCACGCTCTGGATTCAGTGAAACGTGGTTCTGAGCACCACAAAAGGCCTCTCCCCCCCTTTTAACACCCTAACACTTCATGGGTGCGGTTGAGGCAAAATCCGGATAAACTCTGCCAAGCAGAGCCAGGACTTGTCCACACAGGAACGTTATGGCTGCAGCTTGTCCCGTTGGGGCGGTTCAGAGGGAGCACAGCCCAAACGGGCTCCCGGAGCACCAATAGGTCCCCACCCCACTCCATCCTCTCTGTTTCAGTCCAGTTCATCCCTCTCTTCTCTAGTTCTTGCTTCCCCAGTTGCCCCCAGCTCCTCTTGGTCCAGGCTCCTCCCCAACCTGGGTTGCTTCATTTTCCCCCTCAAATCTGGGTTGCTCCAGTTTCATCTCCACCCTGGGCTAGGCTTCCCCCAACCTGACTCACTCCAGTTTCCCCCTCCACAAACCTCGGTCGCTCCAGTTTCCCCCCACCAAACTCGGGTCGCCCCAGTTTTCCTCCCCCTCACACACAAACCCGGGTCACTCCGGTTTCCTCCACCAACCCAGGTTGCTCCCGTTTCCCTCCAGTTCCCCCATCTCCAAGTCACTCCGGTTCCCCTCTCCTCGGATCATCCTGGTTTCCCCATCCCCGAGTCGATCCCCGAGTCGTTCCAGTTCACCCCGGTTTCCCCCTCTCCAGGCTCCCCCACCTCGGGTCCTCCCAGTCCGGTTCCCCTGTCCCAGTTCCTCATCATCGAGTCTCTCTGGTTACCCCAGGTTTCCCCTGCCCCGGTTCCACTCGGTTCCCCTCAGTTTCCCCCTCCCCGGTTCCCTCTGGATCCCCATCCCCGAGTTGCTTCGGTTCCCCCCCGATTTCTCCCTCCTGGGCTCCGTTCCTCGGTTCCTCCCGGTCTGGTTTCACCATCCCCGAGCTACTCCGCTTCTCCCCAGTTCCCACATCCTCGAGTCACTCCGGTTTCCCGCGGTCTCCCTCGGTTCCTCCCGGTTTTCCAATTCCCCTCGGTTCCAGCCGGGTCCTCCCGGTCTGGTTCCCCTATACCGGCTTCCCCCTCTCCAGCTCCCCCTGGATCCCCATCCTCGAGTCGCTCCGGGTTTCCCTGGTTTCCCCCGATTTCCACCTGCCTGGGTTTCCCTTGACAATTCCTCTCTCCCTGTTTCCCCCATTCTGGTCTCCCCCCTCCCCAGGTTGCTCCGGTTCCCCCTCTCCGGCTCCCCCCAGCTTACGCTCCCCGGTTACTCTCGGGTCCTCGTGGTGCGGTTCCCCATCCCCAGTTTCCCCCCCTCTATGGTTTCCCTCCGTTCCTCCCGGTTTCCCGCTTTCCGGTTCCCCTCAGTTCTTACCCATCCCGGTTTCCCCCTCTCCGGTTCCCCATCCCCAAGTCACTCCAGTTTCCCCCTCCCCGGGCCCTCCCTCCGCTGTCCCTCCTGGTTTCCCATCTCCGAGTCGCTCCGGTCCCTCCTGGCTCCCCCCTACCCGGTTCTTCTCGGCTCCCCATAGTTTGCCCAGGCTCCACTCCTCGGCTCCTCTCAAGGCCTTCCCAGTCCGGTCCCACCCCCCCCGGTTCCCCTTGGATCCGAATCCCCGAGTCGCTTCGCTTTCCCCCTCCCCGGTTCTCCTTGGATCCGAATCCCCGAGTCGCTTCGCTTTCCCCCTCCCCGGTTCTCTCTGGTTCCTGCAGGTTGTCCCCGTTTTCCTTCTCCTCAGGCTCCGTTCCCCGGCTCTTCTTGAGTCCCCCCAGTCTAGTTCCCCCCGGTTTCTCCCGCTCCGGTTCCCCACCCCTAAGTCGCCGACAGCCACGGTCCCCCCTTGTCCCCCAGTGTCCTCCCACCCACCCAGGAAGTGCCTGTTGCCCCCGCTCCCCCCGGTGCCTTTGTCCGGTGCCGCCGCTCCCCACCTTCTTGTAGTGCTTTCCGAGCCACACTCGCACCGAGTCCAGCTGGGACACGGTGTCCGGGCTCTCCCAGAACTTCCCGCTGGGGCCACCATCCTTGCGCCTCGCCAGAGCCAGCGCCGCGCCCCCCCCGCCCCCGGCGCCGCCTGCAGCCCCGGCCCCGCCGCCTGCCGCCACTGCCGCCGCCATTGTCGCCTTCGCCGAGAGCCGTCGCCTCGCAACGCGCATGCGCCGCGAGCCCCGCCCCCGCGGCCATCCTGGGGGCCCCGCTCCGCTCCCGCCCCGCGACGCCGCTCGCCACGATCGCACCAGCTCCAGTCACGATGCTGCGCCCGGTGTCACCAGTCACACCGCCACCCCCTCCACCCCCCCAGGGCAGCCGCCGCCGCTGCCGCCGCCACTTCCCCCCGTTCAAGTCCCGCCGCCCGCTGTACGCATGCGCGAGCGCCTAACGGGCAACTGAGCGACCTACGCATGCGCCGCCGCCAGAACCTATCATGGGCTCGGCGCATGCGCTGCCCCCAGTCCCCTGCCCACTCTGCGCATGCGCCCCGCAGCCCTCCACGTGTTTTGCGCATGCGCCACTCCGCAGGTCCACAACGTCTTCTGCGCATGCGCTAGGCCCAGTGCCACCACGTGATCTGCTCATGCACAGCCCCAGTCATCCCGGTGGCCTGCGAGCCTGCGCATGCGCACAGCCGAGGCTCCGGCACCTGCCCAGCCCCGGGACTGGGCACATGCGCGGGCACCTCCTCCCTCCAGAGCGGCTGCGCATACGCCTTTGCGGCGGACGCCCTGGCCCCTCTCCGCCGCTGTGGCTCCACGCATGCGAGAGGACCCCGTACGATCTGCGTAACTGCGCATGCGGCACTCCGGCACCACCACCGCCCTGACGCCCCCACCGCTCCCGGTTCCGGCGTAGTAAATGCGCGGACGCCCCCTGCCCGCTACACGACTGCGCATGTGCCACCCGGCGTATCACATGCTCTGCGCATGAGCGGGCGCACCGTGCCCGCTATAAGACTGCGCATGCGCAGTGCGCCCTTTGGGAGCAGCGCTGAGAAGCGCCTAGTATGCTGATTGAGCTTAGCGTGAGCCGGTAACGTGCGCTCCCAGCCCAGAAACCCCCCGTGTCCTGGGCTGCATCCAAAGCAGTGGGAGCAGCAGAGCTAGGGAAGGGATTCTGCCCCTCTGCTCCACTCTGGGGAGACCCCATCTGGAGTCACAGAATCATCCGATTGAAAAGGACCTCCAAGATCACCGAGTCCAACCGTGCCTGTCTCCCTACTAAAACATGTCCCCAAGAAACTCATCTACCTGTCTTTTGAACACCTCCAGGGATGGTGACTCCACCACCTCCCTAGGCAGCTGTGCCAATCCCTGACCACCTTTTGAGTGAAGAAATTCTTCCTAATGTCCCATATAAACCTCCCCTGGTGCAACTTGCAGCAATTTCCTCTCATCCTGTCACTTGTGAGAAGAGACCAGCACCCACCTCACCACAACCTCTTTTCAGGCGGTTGTAGACAGTGATGAGGTCTCCCCTCAGCCTCCTCCAGGCTAAACAACTCTAATTCCCTAAGCTACTCCTCGTAGGGCTTATTCTCCAGCCCCCTCAACAGCCTTGTTGCCCTTCTCTGGATACACCCCAGCACCTCAATGTCCTTCTTGGAGTGAGGGGCCCAAAACTGAACACAGCACTCGAGGTGCAGCTACACCAGTGCTGAACACAGGGCACAACCACTGCCTAGGTCCTGCTTGCCACGCTGTTTCTAATACAGGCCAAGATGCCACTGGCCCTCTTGGCCACCTGGGCACACTGCTGGCTCATGTTCAGCTGGCTGTCAGGTCCTTCTCTGCCAGGTAGCTCTCCAGCTGCTCTTCCCCAAGCCTGTAACACTGCTTGGGGTTTTGTCCCAAGTGCAGGACTCTGCACTTGGCCATGTTGAGGCTCACCCTGTTGGTTTCAGCCTATTGATCCAGCCTGGCCAGATCCCTCTGCAGAGCCTCCCTTCCTTCATGCAGATCCACACTCCCACCCAGCTTGGCATCATCTGTGAACTTGCTAAGGGTGCAATTGATCCCTTTATCCAGGTCATTGATAAAGATATTGAACAGGACAGGACCCAAGACTGAGCCCCAGGGACACCACTCGTGACTGGTTTCCAAGTCCTGTGTCCAGGTCTGGGATCCCCAACATCAGAAGGAGATGAAACTGTTGGAGCAATTCCAAAGGAGGCCACAGAGATGATGTAAGGGCTGGAGCCCCTCTGCTCTGAGGACAGGCTGGGAGAGTTGGGGGTGTTCAGATGGAAAAGAGAAGGCTGTGAGGAGACCTTAGAGCAGCCTCCCAGTACTGAAAGGGGCTCCAGGAAAGGTGGGGAGGCACTTTTTCCAAGGGCCTGGAATTGATGTGGGACTTTAAGCCTTTGTATATTCTGATGGGCCGTATTTCAGGGAGGGTGGTTTCGCAAGACAATTCTGTAGGAGCATCTGCTGATAAGGAGGAACTGGTCTGGGAGCATCCCCTGCTAAGGAGTGGGTTAGCCCTTGACAGGAATGTCCAGGACCCCAGGCAAAATGTCAAATGAGCCTGCACAAAGGACCCTTGCAGGACCACCACAAGGGATGGAATTTATGTTATGAGTTGTGGGGGTCTTTATTCCACAAGTCAGAGTGACAGGATGAGGGGGAACGGCTTTAAACTGGGAGGGGGAAGGACTGAGATTGGACATTGGGAAGAAATTCTTCAAGATGAGGGTGGGGAAGCCCTGGCCCAGGCTGCCCTATCCCTGGAGGTACTGAATGCCAGGTTGGATGGGGCTTTGAGGCCAGACCCAGTGGGAGGTATCCCTGCCCATGGCAGGGGGTGGGACTGGGTGGGCTTTGAGCTCCCTTCCATTCTGCAAACCCCGCTTCCTCCCCCCTCTGACCAATGGGAGCGAACGTCCCTCCCACCCCTCCTCGCCACAGCCACACCGCTTCCGCCCACGTTGATTGGCTATCGTAGCGCGGGTGGGCGGTACCAAGAGGGCGGGTGACCAATGGCATGGGGGAACGGCCGGGCCCGGCGCTTGTGATTGGCTGCTGCCGGGAAGGAAGGGCGCGGTGCCGCCGGGCAAAATGGCGGTTCCCGCCCTGGGTGGCGGGGAGGTGGGGAGGTGGGAATGTGGTCCCTGAGGAATTTGTCGTGGTCATTCAAGAAGTTGTTACTATTACTAAAAATGGAATATTTCTGTTTAAGCTAAAGTAAAGTTTCATCTAAGTAACTATTTTTTCAAAGTTAGACAGAATATGCCTATAATATCAAGTTTGCTTTAAACCATGTTTTTGTCAGTAGTATTTTTCCAGAAACTGTTCAAAGAAAAACGATAACGTCTTATGTTAAGCATAGTCTGTGCTGAACAGATGCATCTGCTTCTTGACTTGCGGAATAATGACCCCCACAACTCGCACAGAGTTATGAAGTCAGGTATGTTTATTACACCGGTGGGCAGTAGGCTGAATAGTTCCAAAAAGCCCTGTGCCCCGAGCAAAGAACAAGTCAGCATTTATTGCCAAAGGACCTACATATTCATTGCATTTGTTGATCAGTTCCAGGACATCATTAACATAAATTCCATCCCTTGTGGTGGTCCTGCAAGGGTCCTTTGTGCAGGCTCATTTGACATTTTGCCTGGGGTCCTGGACATTCTTGTCAAGGGCTAACCCACTCCTTAGCAGGGGATGCTCCCAGACCAGTTCCTCCTTATCAGCAGATGCTCCTACAGAATTGTCTTGTGAAACCACCCTCCCTGAAATATGACCCATCAGAATATACAAAGGCTTAGAGTCTTTCTTTTTTCCCTATGTAAAACAAGGTCAGACAGAGCTGGTTCCAAAACTCCAATGAGCAGAGATTTGGCCGTTGTGAAGTTCATAATAAAATTAAAATTACTCCTTGGGAAACAATAGAATCTGCATAAGTTTTCTAGGAAAATGTATATATGTAAGTTAGGAAGTACATTCTGTCCCTGGCTCTTGTCTCGATACATACGATTGGTGGGAATCATTCTCTCACGTGTCCAGCACTGAATAAAAGATGCTGCTGATACAAGAAGTGGTTGTTATTGCAGAGAGTGGAATATTTTGACTTAAATTGAGTTGTTTTTCTGTAAAATTGGGTTTCTAACTCACTTCAGTGAAGCGATATCTTAGTGGCAGCATTTTTGAAAGTTATACAGACACAGACTGTTCTTCTGACAGGATGGTTTTTTTAAATAGTGCTGTTCCCAGACAATATTTTTTCACTTATCTAAAGAATTCAAGGTTGGACAGAACTGGCTTCAAAGCTCTAATGAGCAGAGACTTGGCTGTTGTGAAGTTCATAATAAAATTAAAATTAGTCCTTGGAAAGTAATAGAATCTGCATGAGATTGTTGGGAAAAATTAACCATATGCATGTAAGTGGGAAATGTATCCAGTCCCCAGCTCTTGTCTCGTTGTGCAAGATTGATGGGAATCATTCCCTCATGCGTACACCACTGAATTAAAGGATGTTTGCTTTCTAAAACTCCAAAACGAGCCTTAGAGAGTTTATTTGCTGGCATTTTCGGTATCAGTTGGAGGCTGTGGAGGCATCAGAGAAGGGCAACAGGGCTGATGTGGCCTCAGGAGAAGCGAGGGGTGCCCCATTTCCCTCCCATGTCAGCTGAACAGAGCTGGGGTGTCAGCCTTGGGGGAGATCCTGGTCTCCTCCTGCCCTGCCGGGCACGGTGCATGGAAATGGGCAGTGAACAGGGAATGCAGCAGGGTTCCAGGCTGGCTGAACACCTTGGATGACTTCATTTCATAGAATCATGGAATGGTTTGGGTTGGAAGGGACTTTAAAGCCCATCCAGTTCCAAGCCCCTGCCATAGGCAGGGACACCTCCCACTGGATCCGGGTGCTCAAAGCCTCATCCAGCCTGGCCTTGAACATCTCCAGGTGTGGAATCTGGGGGTTCTGGTTGACATCAAGACATGGTCCCCATCATGGGACCATGGAATTGTTTGGGTTGGAAGGGACTTCAAAGCCCATCCAGTTCCAACCCCCTGCCATGGTCAGGGACTCCTCCCACTGGATCGGGGGGCTCAATATGCTCCTCCTGCATCCAACACCAGAATGGGGCAGGAACCATAACCTAACCCACACACTCCGAGAAGTGTGGTGGACACTGAAAGTGGTTACTAGCATTTGATCTGGGCTATGTTTGATTACAGAAGCATCCCCTGTGTGCTCTGCAGAGTCTTTTCTCTTCCTGGCTTCTTTTTGCCCTAGCAATTTCAATCATCATCCTTTACAACAGAGCCTCTTTATGGTTTTCTTCTCTTCCCAATGCCCTTCTCCAAAGATGATCTCTCTGACTGACATCCCCGGACTCGCCTTCTCCAGGATGCAGACGGTACAATGGGGAAGTCATAAAATCATAGAATGATTTGGATTGAAAGGGATCTTAAAGATCATTCAGTCCTTGGTCAGATCCCATGTATAAACTGAAGTCTTCATTTTTTGGAAATTACTTCACTGTCGCCCTTTAGTTGCTGCCTTCTGAACAAGATTTGTTGTGGAGCGATGGAGGATTCCTCATGGATACGCAAGTTAATGAAGCGCTGACACATCGTGGGTGCTCGAATGATTCATTTAGCTGATTTTAAAGGGTTTTTTTGCCTTTCGGATTGTCTGCTGTTGCTTTGAAGCAGGGAAGCCGCGTGCTGTCAAAGAGGTTCTGGCTCTTCCACTCTGTGTGCTGTAGACATCGGCTCTGGGTCTCTGCCAATGAAATTCAGCACCGTGTTTCGCTTCCTTGCGACCTCATCTCCTTTTGTCTTTCAAAACTATGTTTTTCCTTAAGACATTTAGACCTGTTTAGTACTAAAGTCGTTTGGAAACTCTTCAAACCCTCCTCCTGGCCTATTATTTTTGGATTTGTTCCTCTTTCTCACTTTATGAGGGTATATTGCTCAGTGCTGAACTGTTGGGATGCCACCAGAGGGTGGGGGGGGATGGAACTCCATAAGCTTTAAGGTCTCTTCCAAGCCAAACCATTCCAGAATCCTAGATATGACTTTTTTCATCATCCCCAAAGCCTGATGTTGGAGTTTGTGATTCACTGGAGGGTGTTGAACTATTTTGATGCAGAAATAGTTAATTAACAGGAATCATAGAAAGGTTTAGGTGGGAAGGGACCACAAACCCCATCCAGTTCCAACCCCCTGCCATGGTCAGGGATACCTCCCACTGGATCGGGGGCTCCAAGCCCAATCCAACCTGGCCTTGAACACCTCCAGGATAGAGCATCCATGACTTCTCTGGGCAACCTGTTAATGAATGGTGCCCTAGAAAATTAAGACATAGTATTGGTAAGTTTTAAGTCCCCAACTATAGATTTGTTTGCAGTCATTGTTTTTTTCAGATTTGAAGGTTTAAGCCTTCACTGACTTCTCACTTTCAGGTGATTCCTTGGAATTATAGAAGAACCTCCTGTAATTTGGGGCTAGAAGTGCTTTTATTTGTCCTCTGGATGGAAGGAACAAACATGCTGTGAGCCTCAGCTGTCACAGACTCTATTTGGGTTTTGTGACACTCCACTTCTGTTCAAGAAACACTGATTTAGCCTAACCTCATTCTGTTGCTGCTTCTGCACATCCAGTTTTAAATCACATGAAATAATGAGACATTATTCCACTTTTTTTTATTCTTTACATACCTTCTATTTTTCACAGTAGAAAAGCCAGAGTCTGCAGACAACCAACTCTATGTTTTGTAGAGCTCCAATCTGTTGGAAAAAACATGTGCAGTGCATTGTGCGAGGAGGGGTTGGCAGAGGAAATAACTTAAGATCTGGAATCCTCAACATAGGAGATGGAACTGTTGGAGCGGGTCCAGAGGAGGCCACGGAGGTGATTCAAGGGCTGGAGCCCCTCTGCTCTGAGGACAGGAGGAAACGGCCTCAAGTTGCACCAGGGCAGGGTCAGATTGAGTATCAGGAAAGATTACTTCTCAGAAAGGGCTGTCAAGCCCTGGCTGCCCAGGGCAGTGGTGAAGTCTCCATCCCTGGAGGGGCTCAGTAAGTGTATGGCTGTGGCACTTTGGGACATGGTTTAACAGGTGTGGTGGGTTTGGGCTGACAGTTGGACTGGATGAATTTAAAGGTCTATTCCAACCTTAATGATCCCATGATTCTATCTCCCTGTTGGACCTTTCCCTTGACTAAAAGAGATGCATTCAGATAGTGGGTTATGTGGGTATTTGATAGCAAACAGCAGCATGAAGTCTTTTCTTACAGTTCTAGGAACCACTAGAACAATTAGTTGTAGTTCTAGGAATTAGTTCTAGGAACAACTTTTTGTGAGAAGGCACAAGGTGGTATTTTTCATGTAAATTAAAAAAAAATGAGTCATGCTACAAAACAAGGGCATAAGTAAACTACAGAGTTTAAAGTAAAGAGGCTGACGAAAAGCTACCTCCAGGACTGGTTGGTGCAACATATCCCTTGTCTCCATCCACATAATCACTGTAGGTTAGGGATATCTTTGTAATAATGAAAAAAAAACAGAGGAAACAGAGGAAAATAATAACTAGCATGTCAAGGAAGGTGATTCTCCCCCTCTGTTTGGCTCTCATGAGACCCCACCTGGCGTCCTGTGTCCAGGACTGGAATCCCCAACATAAGAAGGTGATAGAACTGTTGAAACAGGTCCAGAGGAGGCCACGGAGATGATGCAAGGTCTGGAGCCCCTCTGCTGTGAGGACAGGCTGGGAGAGTTGGGGTTGTTCAGCTGGAGAGGAGAAGGCTCTTGGGGAGATCTTAGAGCAGCTTCCAGTGCTGAAAGGGGCTCCAGGAAAACTGTGGAGGTGCTTTTTGCAAGGGCCTGAAGTGACAGGATGAGGGGGAATGGCTTTAAACTGGAAGGGGGAAGACTGAGATTGGACATTGGGAAGGAATTCTTCATGCTGAGGGTGGTGAGGCCCTGGCCCAGTTTGCAGAGAGAAGTCATGGCTGCCCCAACCGCCAGGTTGGATGGGGCTTTGAGCCCCCTGATCCAGTGGGAGGTGTCCCTGCCCATGGCAGGGAGTGGAACTGGATGGGCTCTGAGGTCCCTTCCAACCCAAACTATTCCAAGGTTCTGTGATTCCCAGAAAGTTCCATCTGTTTTTCTTGGCCTTAACTTGTTTATTGTGCATAATTTCTGTCCTGTCCCATCCTGAGCAAACCTGTGCTGTGACTGTGTGTTGCACTCCCCAGGTGTTTCCTGTTGCTTCTGTTTGGAGGCAGAACTGGAAACACTTTCACAGAGGATGGCTGGGAGACACCAAGTGAAGCGAGCTTCAAACAGGTTTCAACATGAAGGGAAGGTGATGTTTTTCCACTCAGCAGCTGTTGACACTGGTGGCCTCTGCTGCAGTTGCAGAGGTGTTAACGCTGGTTCTGAATTGCCTGGATAAATTCCTAGAATTAAAAAAATGATGGAAATCCTTAAATACAGAGATGCTTCTTGTGGCTTGAAATGTCCCTGAGCTGCAGAGCGATGGAAAGGCTTCAGCGTTAGTACTGCACCCTCACTGTGGTCTTCTACCCTTCCAAAATGATGCTTTGGGAGAGGTGCAAGCCCAGCTGGGTCTCAGGTCTGACCCGCTGACGCTGATCTTATGGAGTTTAGTCATCATGGGACTGGTGTCGGTGCGGGGTCTCAATACTGATACTGGTGCCGGAGCCAGTGGTGCTGGTGTTGCAACTTGGTGCTCCCAGTGTTGGTACAGTTCTTAGGTCTCGATGCTTGCTGCCAATGCCAGGGCCTGGTGCCAGTGTTGGTTCTTGGTGCCTGTGCAAGTGCGGGTGCCGCCAGTGTCAGTGCTGGTGCTCAGTGCTTAGTACGCACTGCCACCGGTGCCAGTGCTGGTATCGGGTCTTGATGCTGACACCAGTGCCTCCACTCAGTGCTGATACCAGCGCAGGTGCCGTGGCTCGGTGCCGGTGCTCAGTGCTCATAGCAGTGCCGGTGTTGGGTTTTGATGCTGACACCAGTGCCAGTGTCAGGTCTCAGCGCTGATACTGGTGCCTGTGCCGGTTTCAGTGCTTGATGCTCGGTGCCATTGGTGCTAGTGCTGATACCGATGCTCGGTGCTGATACTGGTCCTTGGTGCTGTCACCGGTGCTTGGTGTGGGTGCTGCCAGTGCTGGTGCTCAGTGCTCAGCTCGGTGTCGGTGCTGACACCGGTGCCTGTGCCAGTGCTCGGTGCTCGGTGCTCAGTGAGGGCGCTGAGCTTGATGTTAGTGCTGGTACCAGTGCTTGGTGCTCAGCGCTGAGCTCGGTGCTGGTGCTGAGCTCGGTGTCTGTGCTGAGCTCCGTGCTGGTGCTGAGCTCGGTGTCTGTGCTGAGCTCGGTGTTGGTACTCGGTGCTGGTGCTGAGCTCGGTGCAGATGCTGGTCTCAGTGCTGGGGCTCGATGCGGAGCTCGGTACTCGGTGCTGAGCCCGGTGTCGGTGCTCGGTGTTGCTACCGGCGCTCGGTGCGTGGTGCTGAGCTCGGTGCCGGTGCTGAGCTCGGTGCGGGTGCTGCCGGTGCCGATAGGCGGCAGTGCTCGGGACTCGGGGCTCGGTGCTCGGCGCTCCCGCCCCGCCCGCCGCTCCCGCAGAGGCGGATGCGATTCCCCGGGTGCCCCCGGCTGCTCGGCGGGGCCCGGCGCGCTCCGGCAGCGGCCCCGGTGTCCGGTACCGGCCCCCCTCCGCACCGAGCTCCCCCAGCAGCGCGCACCGAGCCCCGGGGCCCGGCCCTGCCCCGCGGGGCCATGGCCGAGTGGGCGCCCGCGCAGGTAAGCGAGATCCACCGGGAACGGCACCGGGAACGGCATCGGGACCGCCCCCCCGCGCCTCCCGCCAGCACCGACCCGGCCGGGAACCACCCCTTCGGCACCCACGGACCGCGGGGCCCCGCGATCCCCCGGGACCGGGCACCGGAGACCCGAACCGGGATGCTCCGATGTCCACGCGATGGGACAGGATGGGACCGGGGACCTGACCCGCGGTGCTCCGGTGTCCACGGGCACCTCTGACCCGGGATGGGACCACTGCTGGCCTGGGATGCTCCGGTGTCCCCGGGCGTCCCTGACCCGGGATGCCCACATATCCCCAGAATGGGACCGGGCACCACTGACCCAGGACGACCCGTGTCCCTGGGCATCACTGACCTGGGATATCCTCATCTCCCCAGACATCCCTGACCCAGGATGTACCTGCTCCCAGGATGCTCTGGTGTCCCTGTGATGGTACTGGACACCACTGACCCAGGATGTGCCAGTGTCCCTGGGCACCACTGACCCAGGATGCTCTGGTGTCTCCAGGCATTGCTGACCTGGGATGCTCTGGTGTCCCTGGGATGTCCCTGGACATCTCTGACCTGAGATGTACCTGTTCCTGGGATGCTCCATTGTCCCCAGGATGGAACCAGGCACAGCTGGCCTGGAAAGCTCCAAAGACCCTGGGCATCGCTGACCCGGGATGTCCATGTATCCCTGGGATGACACCACGCACCACTGACCCAGGATGACCCATGTCCCTGGGCATCACTGACCTGGGATATCCCCGTGTACCCAGGCGTTGCTGACCTGGGATGCTCCAGTGACCATGGACACCGCTGACTTGGGATGGGACTGGGCACCACTGACCCAGGATGTCCCATGTGCCCCGGGATATCCCTGGACATCTCTGACCTGGAATGCACCTGCTTCCGGGATGCTCCGGTGACCCTGTGATGGGACCGAGCACCACTGGCCTGGGATGTCCCCATATCCCCAGGATGGGACTGAGGAGCTGAACCAGGATGGAACCGGGCACTGCTGGCCCAGGATGCTCTGGTGACCCTGGGCATCGCTGACCCAG
Source organism: Neomorphus geoffroyi (assembly GCA_033558235.1). NCBI lineage: Eukaryota > Metazoa > Chordata > Aves > Cuculiformes > Neomorphidae > Neomorphus > Neomorphus geoffroyi. Next base: position 8,361,896 of record JAUMJM010000052.1, read on the forward strand.
GATGTCCCCATATCCCCAGGGGGGGACTAGGCACCACTGACCCGGGATGCTCAGGTGGCCCCGGATGGGTCCGTGATGTTCCACTGTCCCTGGAATGAGACTGGGCACCACTGACCCGGGATGCTCCGGTGTCCCCGGGATGAGACTAGGCACTGCTGACCCTGATTGCTCTGGTGTCCCAGGGCATCGCTGTCCCAGGATGCTCCTGGTGCCCTGAGATGTCCCTGGACATCTCTGACCCAGGCTGTACCTTCTCCTGGGATGTCCCCGTGACCCCAGGATGGGAGAGCATCACTGACCTGGGAAGCTCCAGTGATCCCAGAATGGGACCAGGCACCACTGACACAGGATGGCCCTGTGTCCCTGAGCATCACTGACCTGGGATGTACCTGCTTCTGGAATGCTCTGGTGCCCCTGGGATGCTCCATGCTGACTCCAGCCCCGGGATGCCCGTTTATCCCTGGGATGTCTCCAGACACACCCTGGTCCAGGCTGTCCAAAGCCCCCAGCTGCTCCCTGCCCATCCAGCTCCATCCTTGTTCCTGGGGGGCTTCTGCCTGGGCAGACCAGGAAAGCCCCCACAAGGGGTGGTGGCATGCAGTGCTGGGAGGGGATCTCTGCCCTGCAGGTCTGTCGAACAGCATGGTGACCTGGTGCATGGGGACAGGGACCAGCGCTTGGCCTCATGGCTCTACTGCAGTCCCTCCCCAACCCATCAGCTGAGCAGAACACATCCTGCCCAGCGGCACTGACCAACCCTCCTCACTTGCTCCTCACTGTCCCCTCAGTCCTGTCTGTCCTGTCCCCTTCTGGAGCTCAGGCTGGGCCTCAGCAGCTCCTCGCTTGCCTGGACAGCACCAGCCGCTCCAGGTGACGAATCACAGAATCATAGAATGGCCTGGTTGGAAAAGACCTCTGAGATCATTGAGTCTGACCATCCCTGTCCACTACTGAACCAGATCCCTGAGCACCTCATCTGCCCGGCTTTTAAACCCATCCAGGAATGGGGACTCCACCACCTTCCTGGGCAGCCTCTGCCAGGGTCTGAGAACCCTTTTGGTGAAGAATTTTCTCCTGATGTCCAATCTGACCCTGCCTTGGTGCAACTTGAGGCCATCTCCTCTCATCCTTGCCTCGCCAAGTTGTTGCTGTGGGGTGGGAATGGCAGTGCCTGTAGGATAGGTCCCTAGTGCCTGGGGCTGGGAGGGCAGCACCACCAACTTTGGGCAGGTGGGAGATGGTGAACATCACCCTCAGGCTCCCTGGTGAGTTGCTGGGGGTGGCAGTGACCAGTGGTGGCCAAAAGCCCCCAGACTGGGAGGGAATGGTGCATCCTGCAGGGCCAGGGCTGTGAGCACGGCCCAAGGAGGTGACTACGGACCCCCTTCCTATTTTCACCCTTCCCATTGCCCAGGTGCAGGAATGGAATGTGGAGGCTCCCCATCTGATGCCGCTGCAGCCACCACTGCTGCCGGAGCGAGCGCACGTGCGGGAGGCGCAGCTCCACTCTGCTGAGGCCTCGCTCTGGACTGTGGTGGCCACAGTGCAGGCGATGGAGAGGAAGATCGACCTGCTGGCCACCCGCCTGCTCAGCCTGGAGGGTCGGTCTGGCACGGCCGAGAAGAAGCTCCTGGACTGTGAGAAGACAGCCATGGAGTTTGGGAACCAACTGGAGAGCAAGTGGGCTGTGCTGGGCACCCTTATCCAGGAGTACGGGCTTCTCCAGCGGCGCCTGGAGAACGTGGAGAACCTGCTGAAGAACAGGAACTTCTGGGTGCTGCGGCTGCCCCCTGGTCCCCGGGGCGAGGTCCCCAAGGTAACATCTCCTGGGAGTCTGCAGGCTGGGTAAGGGGACCCTGATGTCCCCTGGCAGCTGTTGAGCGACCGGGCATGTGTCCTTGCAGGTGCCGGTGACGTTTGTTGACATTGCCGTCTACTTCTCAGCAGAGGAGTGGAAGAATTTGGAGGAGTGGCAGAAAGAGCTGTACAATAACCTGGTGAAGGAGAACTATGAGTCTTTGATCTCCCTGGGTAAACATCCCTTTTCACCACCTTACGGGCAGGTTGAGGTGATGGTTACATCTCCATGGAGGGTCCCGGGCATGGGTGCTCTGGTTGCCCATGAGTGGTTTGGTGGTGGCACTTGGTCCTGTTTTGGAGGGAACCATCTGTGGCTCCTGGTGTGTGCGTGGGGATGTGGTGGTGGGATTATGGGGTGATGGGATGAGTTCTTGTGCCATGCCATGCTGGTGCCACCAGACCCAGGGAGCTGGAAAAGGTCTTGGTTCCCCAAAATAAATGGCCTGAGCATCTTCACGGGCCTCCAGGGCAGGGGTCCTGCCAAATCCAGGCAGCTTCTCCACTAGCAGAAATGCCAGGGCCTGGCAGGCCTTTGTGTCTCCCACATGTCTCCCCTTCTCTTGGTGATGGGAAGGCTCAGGTGCCACCACCAGTGCCAGCCACACTGTCTCTCTGCACAGATGGAGCCCTGTCCAGAAGTGAAGCACAGCCTCGTACTGAGCGCGTGGAGGGACCCTGCATCCCTGAGCAGAGGGAGCTGGAGCAGAGGGAGATGCCACCAGACAACTGTACAGGTGAGGCACCAAACAGGAGCCAGGGCAGCACTGGGATCCCCCATCCCCACTGCCTCCCACCTCGTGTTTCCTACACCCCACCTGTCCCAGAGAAATCCCTGCTCCCACTCCAGGAATGTCCCTCCTCCCATCCCAAAGGTGTCCCTGGTCCCACCCCAGGAATGTCCCTGGTCCCACCCCAGAGGTGTCTGTGCTCCTGCCCCAGCAGCCCCAGCCCAAAAGGGAGCGGTTTTGAAGCCAAAGCCAGGCTCTGCTCCCCCTCTGCGTGACCAGGGGCCACAAAGAGTGACTCCAGAAAATCCTTGAGAACTGATGTACCCGGGGTCTTGGGCATCTGTCACTGGGAGATCTGTGTGTCCCCCACTGCCACCATGTGGTGTCTGAGCCCATGGGCTCTCCCACAATCACCCATCCCCTCGGGCTGTCCCAGGGTGCCCCATTCCCATGGTCTGTGTCATGATCACCAATCCTCGTGGGCTGTCCCAGGCCGTCCAGAGAAGGGGTGGCCGCCCCATCCCTGGAGGTGCTGAAGGCCATGTTGGATGGGGCCTGGAACCCCCGATCCAGTGGGAGGTGTCCCTGCCCATGGCAGGGAGTGGAACTGGATGGGCTTTGAGGTCCCTCCCAGCCCAAGCCATTGTATAATTCTATGACCTATCCCCATGGGCTGCATCACTGTCACCCATCCTCACAGATTGCCCCAAGTTGACCCAAATCCATATACTGTCCTATGGTCACCCGTTCCCAAGTGTTGTGCCGTGGTCACCCATCCCCGGGAGCTGTGCTGTTGTCTTCCGTCCCCATGGGTTGTCCCAAGGTGATCCATCCCTGTAGGCTGTCCGATGATCTCCATGTGCTGCGCCGTGGTCACTGATCCCCATGAGCTGTTAGCCATCCCCACGTCTCCTCCGGGGCTCTTTGAGGCCCCATAACCATGTCTCTCCTTGTGAACAGAGTCGCTCATCTCCACCTCTGACATCCTGTCACGAATCAAGCAGGAGGTGGCCTTCGTGGGGGACCAGCAGTTCACAGAGGAACGGGGGATGCCAGCAGACCCCTGCGCAGGTGAGCCCAGGGCTGCCCAGCGCTGGCAGCAGCCAATGTCCCCTCCCTGGAGGTGCTGAAGGCCAGGTTGGATGGGGCTTTGAGCCCCCTGATCCAGTGTCGGAACTGGATGATTTTTGAGGTCCCTTCCAGCCCAAACCATTATATGATGCCGGCAGCACCTTTTCATAGAGTCATAGAATTGTTTGGTTGGACAAAACCTCTGAGATCAAGTCCACCTGTACCTGCCCACTACCAAACCTTTTGGAGCCGTTGCCTCCCCCAGCCTGCCCCGTGCAGGATACGGCCCTGCTTTGCTGAGTCCCCATCCTCCGTGCAGGTGCAGACGCCCTGATCACAGCGCACGACTTCTTGTCGTGGATCAAGCAGGAGGAAGAGCCTTGTGTCCGCGAGCCCTGGGAGCTGCCCGAGAGGGAGATGCTGCCGGGTCCTGGTCCTGGTGAGCAATGCTGGGATGGGGCTGGTGGGGAGGAGCACCCACCCAGGCTGGGCTGTTGGCTTGGGGATGTCCTTGGTGTCCCTGGCAGGTGCTGACCAGACCCTTTCCCTCCCTGCAGCCAGCGAGGGGCTGCTGGTGAAGACCGAGGAGCGGTGCCCTCATGCTGAGCCCCCTGAGGAGGTGGGCTTGCCGGGTGGCTCCGGGGACCTTCTCTTCCCCGGCCCAGGCTTTGGGAACCCCGAGGGACAGGCAGCAGCAGTGGCAGCAGTGGCTCTGCCAACACAGCACAGACTGGGCAAAACCCCAGGCTCAGAGCCAGGGCCAGGAGCCGACATGGCCGGAATCCCTACCACGACGCCGGGTCCCATCGAGGAGCGACCACATGGCTGCGCCGAGTGCGGGAAGAGCTTCAGCGGAAAGAAGAGCTTGAGGATCCACCAGCGGAGCCACGCGGCTGAGCGTCCCTACCCTTGCGCTGAGTGTGGCAAGAGCTTCAACTGCCACTCGGGGTTGGTGAGGCACCAGATGATCCATCGCGGTGAGCGACCCTACAAGTGTGCCGAGTGCGGGAAGTGCTACAGCCGCAAGGAGCACCTGCAGAACCACCAGCGGCTCCACACGGGCGAGCGACCCTTCGCGTGTGCCGCCTGCGGCAAGAGCTTCATCCGCAAGCAGAACCTCCTCAAGCACCAGCGCATCCACACCGGTGAGCGGCCCTACCAGTGCCCGGCTTGCGGCCGCAGCTTCCGCTACAAGGAGTCCCTCAAGGATCACCAGAGGGTCCATGGAGCTGAGGTGGGCGCCCCACCGTTGCCCCCGCCCGGCATTATGCCCCCTGGGGACTAGGGGCCACCTAGTCATGGTGGGACTGACACCCCCTTGGGATGGGGACAAATGCCGGCCACGCAGCTTCCTACCAAATACAACCTGTTGGGGGGCACGGGGGCACCATGAACTCACAGGTCTTCCCACCCGGCCCATGGACAGATGTTCTTCAGCCCCCATTGCTCTTCCCTGAACCAGACAATCTTGCTGCACGGGATGGGGAGCAGCCTCCCCCCCGCCACCGCGTCCCCCCCTTTGCTGCCACCACCCCAACGCCCCCCCCGCCTGCTGCTCTGCTCCCCAGCCCCCTCGCAGTGCTTATTTTTACTGCCCCCCTGCTGTCCCCCCGCTCTGTACAGTGCTTGGGGTGTAGTTTTGAATGGACAATGTGATCCGGAATAAAGTCATGCTGGGCTGCAGTGCCTTCGCCACCTATCCCACCCCATGGGGTCACCCATTCCCAGGTTGCTCCTGTCCCATCGCCAAGGTACTGCACACCAAGAAGGTGACGGCAGTGTCTGTGAGGTCAAGGATGGGAAAGGAGGGGGGAAAATGTGTGCCCAGTGACTAAGAAAGTGTGGCCCAGGTGGGCAAGAAGGCCCCCAGCATCCTGGCTTGGCTCAGCCATGGGGTGGCAGCAGGAGCAGGGAAGGGATCGTCCCCGTGCACTCGGCGCTGGGGAGGCCGCACCTCGACTTCTGGGTTCAGTTTTGGGCCCCTCACTCCAGGAAGAACCTCGAGGGGCTGGAGCGTGTCCAGAAAAGGGAAGAGAAGAGGAGGCTCACCACAACCTTTCCAGGAGCTGCAGAGAGCGATGAGGTCTCCCCTCAGCCTCCTCTTCTCCAGACTAAACAGCCCCAGGGCCCTCAGCCGCTCCCACAACCCCTGTTCTCCAGATCTTTCCCCAGCTCCGCTCCCTTCTCTGCACGCGCTCCAGCCCCTCAAGGTCCTTCTTGGAGTGAGTGGCCCAAAATTGAACCCCAGGAGTCCAGGTGTGGCCTCACCAGCAATGAATACGGGGGCAAACATTCCCAACTTGTCTCACTCCTCCTGCCTTTCCCTGACGCTTGTTGGCAGCAGGCCAAGCCCTCCTCAGGGCATGGATCCATCCCCTATCTTTGTGTACTCCTCTGCAAATCATTTCCCCAACTAACAAAGCCCACCCACTCAGAGCAGGCAGCAGCACGTGTCCTGCCTTCATTTAAACCACCTGAACCCGCTCCATGAGCTCGTGTCCACCATCACCAAGGTGGTCCCAGGAACCTCCTACTCTTGATTTGGGTCTGTAAGTTGTTTACACACAGTTTTAACCACAACCATGGCAAGCTGTGCCCTCGTTGCCAGGCACCCAAGTGCCCCTGAGCTGGCTGGCACTGTCCTACCTGAGGGAAATACCAGGAGGCTCCAACCAGAGCTGATCACCCAGCAAGTCACAGAACCACAGGATGATTTGTGTTAGAAGGGACCTGGAAGCCCATCCAATTCCACAACCTGCCATGGGCAGGGACACCTCCCCCTGGATCAGGGGACTCAAAGCCCCATCTAACCTGGCCTTCAGCACCTCCAGGGATGGGGCAGCCACAGCTTCTCTGGGCAGCCCAGGCCAGGGCCTCCCCACCCGCATCATGAAGAATTTCTCCCTAATGTCCAGTCTAAATCTCCCCGTTCCAATTTAAAGCTGTTCTCCCTCATCCTGTCACTCCAGGCCCTTGGAAAAAGCCCCTCCCCAGCTTTCCTGGAGCCCCTTTCAGCACTGGAAGCTGCTCTAAGGTCTCCCCACAGCCTTCTCTTCTCCAGGTTGAACAACCCCACCTTTCCCAGCCTGTCCTCAGAGCAGAGGGGCTCCAGCCCTCGCATCATCTCCGTGGCCTCCTCTGGACCTGCTCCAACAGTTCCATCTCCTGATGTCAGGGATTCCAGAGCTGGACCCAGGACTCCAAGTGGGGTCTCCCTGGAGCGGAGCCAAGGGGCAGAATTCCCTCCCTGGCCCTGCCGCTCCCGCTGCTTTGGATGCAGCCCAGGACACAGGTGGTTTCTGGGCTGGGAGCGCGTGTTGTTGCTTCATGTTGAGCCTCTTCTCTCCCAGCACCCCAAGTCCTTCTCCTCAGGGCTGCTCCCAGTCACGTCGGCCCCCAGCCTGGATTTGTGCTTGGCATCGCAACTGCTGCATCCCATGATGCTCTGCCTGCTAGCTGCTGCCCCACATTTGGCACTGCTGGTGCTGCCTCACTGCTGCCTCCTCAGAAGATGCCACCAAGCAAGGACATGTCCTTGGGTCCCTGCGTGCTGTGGTTTGGGGGACATCAGCCCAGGGTTTGCTTTTTCACTGTGCTGTCACCTCCAAGTAGGCTGCAGCCAGAGAAGGAGGCAAAGTGTGTGGAGCTGGAGCTCCCTGGGGACACTGCATGCTGCCAGGGGACACCACACACTCCCTGGGCACCCTGAACATCACCTGAAAGGCTTTCCATGATGCCAAGGACCCTGCACCCTGCTTGGGACTCTGTACAATCCTGGGGATATTGCACACAGCCTGGGGACTCTGCACACTCCTTAGGTCAGTGTACCCTCCTGGGGACCCTGGACACTGCCCAAGGGACCTTGCCCACTCCTGGGGACCCTGCACACTCCTTAGGACCCCGCACAATGCTTGGGGACCCTACACTCACCCTGGGGACACTGCCCATTGCCTGGGATCCTGCACATAGTTTGGGTCACATTCTTGGGGGCCCTGCACACCCCTGGGGACCCTGCAAATTGCTTAGGACCCTGCCCACCCCTGGGGACACTGTATGCTGCCTGTGGACCCTGCGCACACCCATGCACAGCAGCTGCTCCCATGGCCCCACTGCTTGGGGGATCCAGCAGCTCCTTAGGATGGAGCAATGTTCCCAGGCCCTGGCAGGTAGGCTCCCAGGGAGGCAGTGGAGTCCCCATCCCTGGAGATGTTCAAAATAGGTAGAAGAGTTTCTGAGGGGCATGGTTCATAGTAGTGGACAGGCACAGTAGTAGTACAGGTAGTGGACAGTGGAGCCGATGATCTCAGAGGTCTTTTCCAAGCAGATGATTCTACATCATCCATGAGGAGGACACTGGGGCAAGCAAGGGCAGGATTAACTCTCAGGTGTCCAGCACTGAGGGACTGAGGGAGCTGGGGTTGTTTAGCCTGAAGAAGAGGAGGCTCAGGGGAGACCTTATTTCTCTCTACAACTGCCTGAAAGGAGGTTGTAGTCAGGCAGGGGTTGGTCTCTTCTCTCAGATGACCAGTGACAGAACAAGAGGACACGGTCTCAAGCTTCGCCAGGGGAGGTTTAGGCTTGACATTAGGAAGAAGTTCTTTACTGAGAGGGTGACTGGCCATTGGAATGCACTGCCTGGGGAGGTGGTGGAGTCACCGTCCCTGGAGGTGTTTAAGGAGAGATTGGAGGAGGCACTTAGTGCCATGGTGTAGTTGACAAGTAGGAGTAGGTGTAGTTGTTGGGTCATAGGTTGGACTCGATGATCTCAGAGGTCTTTTTCAACCTTATGATACTGTGATACTTCTACCTCGATGCAGCACAGTGGCTCCTGGCAGAGCAGGGACGCTCGTGGCAGGCAGCAGGTCCCACTCAACCAGGACCCTCCCCACCAAAACCACCCGAGTTCACACACAGAGACAGCTTTTCTGGGTTTTTTGGGGGATTTTGTCTTTTTTTTTAACAGAAGTTTATGGTTATATGCAAATTAGGTCATTAAATGATTTGCATAAAATGTTCGCACATCAGCGACTACGTGTTCCTAACTCCCCGCCCCCCGAAAAGGTAGTAATCCTACTTGACTAGCGCTGTCACACGTCCACACTGCCACCCCCGCGCCACCCTCGCTCACGCCTTTCCCAGCCACACTCGCAGGTCCTACCCTGGGTTGTCCACGCAGTTAGGTGGTGGCACAACCATGGGCGCAGCCAGGCCTTGTCGGTGCTCACATGTCCTAAACATGTGGATTGCTGTCACCCTTCCCGGAGTGCGTGTGCAGTGTCAGTCACTCGTGTCCCCTTGTTTTGGCACGGCAAGTGCCAACCTTGCTGGTGGCCGCAATCTCATGTGACCCACGTGGCCCATGGCCCATGTGCACCACGACCCATGTGGACCCACGCGCACCATGACCAATGTGGACCATGGCGTATGTGCACCATGACCCATGTGGACCATGACCCATGTGCACCATGACCAACGTGCACCATGACCAAACATGCACCATGACCCAATGTGCATCATGATGCACATGCACCATGAGCCAACATGCATCATGGCCCAATGTGCACCATTACCCACGTGAACCATGAGCAACGTGGACCATGGTCCACCCATAATACGACCCAATGTGCACCATGACCCACATCCACCAAGGCCCAAGCACATCATGGCCCACAAGCACCATGGCCCAAGCGCACGCCCCCATGTCCATTGCCGGGCACCCATCATGTGCCCACAGTCAGGAGGGCCACCAGCACGCCATGTCCTTGGTGGGACAGTGTCCCTGCCTGTCCCTAGCTGTTGGTGAGGAAGAGCCTTCTGTGTCTAGAAGCAGAACCACGCGGCCGGCCGCGACGCCGTCCCCGTCCCCGGTTGCCGAAGGGGCTCCGGCTGGGCACAGTGGTCTCAGCCCAGCTGGCCGTTGCGGCTTGCGGCTCGGGAAAGCTGGGCTCGGCTTTGGGCTGCTCAAGGAGCGGGCTGGGGTCCGGCTGGGGCTCAGTTGGTGGCACCTGGCTCTGCCGGGCGCTGGCTCTCTCCTGGCGCAGGTAGCGCAGCTCATCACGGATGTCCGTCAGGACGCCCAGCAAGCGGAACTGGAGCTCGCGGTCGCGGGCCCTCTCCTCACGCTGAGTGGCCCGTTCCTCTTGCCACATGGCCAGCTCCTGGTGGTACAGCTGGTCCCACTGCTCCTCCAGGTCCAGCAGGTGATGGATGTTAGTCCTCCAGCTCTCCCGGCGCTCCTCACGCAGCCGGGAGCAGCCCAGCCCACGGGGTTGGCCGGGGGCGGTGGGAGCATCTCCTGGTGGGGAGGCAGAAGAAGGCAACGACTCCTCGGTGAGGGCACCATGCAGTGGGGAGCGGGTTGGGGGATCCTCCTCTGCCGTCACCTTCTCCCAGGTGGGTCCCACCAGTACCCTGGGCAAAGCCCCCATCTCCGGGCCCCCTGCCTGCTCCTCAGGGTGTGAGGAATCGAGCCCACGGGCCACGGGAGGCAGGTCGGATCCTCCCTCGTGGCCCCAGTCTGGGTGAGCATCCGCGGGGTTGAGGGAGTCCTCAGGCAAGGAGGTGACGGAGCCCTGGGAGCTGCACCTGCGGATCAGCATGGCCTGGCGGGACAGCTTCACATCTTCCTCTGTAGATGCTGGTGCCTCAGGTGTGGGCTGCATCCCCACGGCCCCACCGTGGGCCCTCTCCACCTCCCGGCCTTCCCGTTCCTCCTCCTCCGACATGGAAGCGTAGGAGACCATGGACTCGTTCCGTAGGGATGGAGAAATAGCTGACATGTCTGGAGTTCGCAGCTCCGGTCCTGACTCGGCTGGAAGAGAGGAGAAGCGCTCCCGTGAGCTCCTGCTTCTTCCCCAACATATGGATGTCCTCCTCATGGACATTCCTGAGGGACACAGTGGGGAGCCTCGACCCCGCCTGCCTCGTACGCCCCTCTTCACCCCATAGTGAGTTCTCCAGGCTCCTGTGTGACATGGAACCACAGAATGATTTGGGTTGGAAGGAACACTGAAGATCATCCATTCCAACCCCGAAACATTCTCCAAGCTCCCATGTGCCTTAGAACCATAGAATGATCTGGGTTGGAAGGGACCTTGATGACCATTCATTTCCAACCCCCAAACATTGGGATGGCCACAGCCTTCCCATCCCATTTGCCACCTTCTCCTGCCACCAAACAACCTTTGGCTGTTATGAAACCTCTCCAGGTTCCCCATTACACATCTACAGTCCTTTGGGCTGCACAGACCAGAAGACAACTGCACAGGGATGTGTCTCTGACTGAGATGTCCCTCGTGGAGTCGCCATCCCTGGAGGTGTTTAAAAGACGAGTAGATGAGTTTCTTAGGGACATGGTTTAGTAGGGAGACAGGCACGGTTGGACTCGATGTCATCTCAGAGGTCTCTTCCAGCCTTATGATTCTATGGTGCCACCCCCAGTGTTGTGCATCCAGCCCCACCACCAGGACCAAGCTCCTGCTGCAAACCCCAATATTCTACCAGCTTTCATGCTCCTAGATCATCTCCATCCAAATCCCACCACCCAAAGCCCCCCAAAAGTCTGGTCCCACAGCCTCACCTGAACTGCTCTGTCCTTCTCCTCGGCTGTACTCGCAAATGACGGAGGGGTCTGGGCTCTGCACTGCCAGCCGGGGCACGGCCGAGCCCTCCACGTCAGGCAGGGACGAGGGTTGCCCGTTGGTGTCGATGTAGATGCTGGGGTGGCTCACACCAGGCTGCAGGTGCATGAAGGACTGCTTGGTCGCACCAGGGAAGAACAGGTCTGTGGGGACAGAGGGAACCCAACCTCAGTCGTTGCGATGATGGCACCGGCAGCTCATGTGTCCCCACGGAAGGGTGGCCAGGGCTCCCCAGGAGAAGAGTCCCAATGGGACTCTGCAGGGAAGCAACACTGTGGAGGTGACACCATCGTGCCAAGGTGCAGATGCTCCCGCACGATCGCAGGGGTTGGAGTCCACTAAATGCGCTGCAAGGACTTCCTCCTCCAGTCCAAAGACCTTCTTCTCTGTCAGGTTCAGAGACATCCCAAGGCTGAACTGAGTGAAACGAGACCACTGCTGCCCACCCGTCCCCACTGAAACCTGATGGACCAAGCAGAGATCAAAGAGCAGAGGAAGGAGCATGAATGACCAAACCCTGGTGTCCTCTGGGGACACAAAGAAGCTGGACGCATCCCCTCTGTCAAGGGCAGAAAGGGTGTATTTGCCTCCTGGCCAGTCACAAAGCCCAGATGGGGTTACCTGGGGGCTGAGCCCAGCACCACTGCAAGATCCACATCGGATCTTTCACTGACATCTTCCCCCCAAGCATCTCTGGGGCATTTGAGCTAAACAGGCATTTCAGGGTCATGGTAAAAACCATGGCCACGGGGAGTGCTTCAAGGCTATGGTGAAGACTTTGGCCATGGTAGAGATCTCAAGCTCTCACAACAGCCTTGGGGCCATGGCAAAGATCAAGACCACAACAAGTGCTTCAAGGCCATGGTGAAGGCCTTGGCCATGGTGAACATCTCAACCTTGGGGGTCTTGCGGCCACAGCAAAGACTAAGACCATGGCGAGTGCTTCACAGGTGAAGACCTTGGTAAAGGCCTTGGCCACAGTGAACACCTCAAGAGCAGGAGTGGAAAGAGGGCTCTGCAGGAGACCAAGACACGGGATTGCTCTGCAGGTGGTGGAGAGGTCAAAGGCACAGTCTCATTGAGACAGCATGACCCACCAAGGACCCTCTGGCTGTGTGTGGCACCTGGTTGGGAGAAGCTGTGGGAGGACGGGTTGAACTTGCATGGAAGAAGCTGCTCCCACTCCCTCTGAGCTCAGCCAAGCACAGGCAAGACTGATCCAGAAAGGAATGGGAGAAATAAAATCCCATCCCATCTTCTGCTGGTGGCCTTTTGATGGTATCCACCAAGGGAAGGAACTGAATCAAATTAAAGAAAGGTAAAAAAGCCCAAAAAAGACCCCCAGGCTGAAAGTTTGAGATGTTCCTGTTGAACCCAGGTATTCTACAGTGGATTTTTAATTCCAGGCCATGCCGTCTCCAGCCCTGATGGTTCATTACTTGAACACGACAGGACCACGGCCTTGCTGGTTGGTGCAATCCCAAAACAGACCACCTACGAGAGCAAAAACCCCAAAGGGTTCTTCCATGATCCACGTGGTGCTGGCTGGCACAGCATGGAAACACTTGGCAGACCCTGGAGAGCAGAGAGACCATGGCCTGGTGACACAGAACTACAGAATGGTTTGAGTTGGAATGCCCTGAGTTGGAAGGGACCCACAAGGACCATCGAGTCCAAGGCCCTGGCCCTGCACAGCACAACCCCAACATTCCCACTGTGGGGCTGAGGGTGTTGCCCAAAGACTTCTGGAATATTGTCAGGCTGTGACTGCTTCCCTGGGGAGCTGTTCCAGTGCTCCACCACCCTCTGGGGGAAGAACCTTCTCCTCAGGTCTAACCTAACCCTCCCCTGGCATCTTCCTGCCATTCCCTCGGGTCCTGTCTTTGGTCATCAGAGAGAAGAGCTCAGCGCCTGCTCCTCCTCCTCCCGTTGTGAGGAAGCAGTGAATGGCCATGAGGTCCCCCCTCAGTCTCCTCCAGGCTGAACAGACCAAGTGCCTTCAGCCTCTCCTCATATGATTTCTCCTGCAGACCCTTGCGCAGCTTTGTGGCCTCCTCTGAGCAACCTCAAAGCCCACCCAGTTCCACCCCTTGCCATGGGCAGGGACACCTCCCACTGGATCAGGGGGCTTAAAGCCCCATCCAACCTGGCCTTTAACACCTCCAGAGATGGGGCAGCCACCACTTCCTTGGCCAACCTAGGCTAGGGCCTCCCCACACTCATACTGAAGAATTCCCTCCCAGCGTCCAATCTCAATTTCCCCCTTCCAATTTAAAGCTGTTCCCACTTCTTCTGTCACTCCAGGCCCTTGGAAAAAGCCCCTCCCCAGCTTTCCTGGAGCCCCTTTCAGCACTGGAAGCTGCTCTAAGGTCTCCCCACAGCCTTCTCTTCTCCATGCTGAACAACCCCAGCTCTCCCAGCCTGTCCCCACCAGGCTGCATGTCACTCGGACAGTGCAAGTGGGGATGCACCACAGGACTCTGTTGCTCCAACTCTCTCTCACCAAGGAACTACCATGACTGACCTGGGTCCAAGATGATTTCAGGTTCCGAGTCGTGGCTGGCCTGCAGGAAGGTGGAAGCCACCATCTTCTCCAGAGGCGTGAGGCGCGGCTTGTGGAGCGGCCCGCCGGCACGGTTCATGGGCAGGTGCTTCTTGGAGGTGATCTTCTTCTTGACGTCCAACCGTAGGTCGCGCCACTTGTGTTTGAGGTCGTCGATGGAGCGTTCTGTGTAGCCCAAGAAGTTGACGCGGCTTTGGATTTGGGTCCAGAGCTGCTTCCGCCGCACAGGATGAGCCCGCAGGGCTTCAGACCCGTACAGGGCGCTGAAATGCCGCACCACATTCCAAACCAACGTCTCCGTCTCGTCATTGGAGAAGTTGGCTTTCCTCTTCCGGCCAGATGCTGGCATCGCCTGCGAGGCTGCGGCAGAGGTGGAAGGGGCACAATTGAACCTCGGTCCCCACTCCTCTCTCTCAACTCCTGGGGGGATCATGGGGCTGCGGGAGCCCGAGGGAACCGCGGAGGAGGGAGCCGAAGCAAGAGCCCCCGAGGCGTCCATGGCAGGGGAGGCTTGGGCCAGGGAGGATCTAAAGAGCCGCTTCGGCACACGACGCGGCAGGGGGCCACCTCATCCCCTCGCCCCGGCTCGAGAGCACCTGGGAGGGGAGAAAAGGAAAGGGCAGCGGTGGGCGACGGTGAGGGTTCCATGGCCCTCTCCAACCAGAGGCACCCAGGGGCCCTCAGCCAGCTACCACGGGGAGGTGGGTGATCATGGTGGTGAGGGCCACGGCACACACCTTGAGGCCGTGGTGAGCAAGCTCAGCCACGAGACGTGCTTTGGGGTCCTGGTGAGCAACCTCAGCCATAGGATGTGCTTTGGGGTCCTGGTGAGCAACCTCAGCCATGTCACGTGGTTTGGGATCATAGTGAGCAACCTCAGGCATGGCACGTGCTTCAAGAGCACCTCATGGCCATGCAGAAGCTGACAAGGAGCACCCTCAAGGTGTCACGTTGACCGCAAGGCCAAGTGCCTGCAGGACAAGGCCTTAGCAAGCACCCCAGGGCCATGGCAGGAGACACAGCAATGGCATCAGGGTCATGGTCATCACCTCCAGGCCACAGTGAGGGACTTGGCCATGGTCAGCACCTCAGGTCCACGGCACAGACCTCAGCGCCATGGCAAAGACCACAGTCATGGTGAAAGCACCAGGATTGCAGCACCGGGCCTCAGGACCATGGTGATGGCCTTGGCCATGGAGAGTGCTTTAGGTTCCTAGCGAGGTTCTCAGGACCATGGCATAGACCTTGGCTGTTGGACAGGTTATGGGGGCATGGTGACGGGCTTGGCCATGGTGAGCATCTCAAGACCATGGTGAAGACCTTGGCTACGATGCAGGCCTTGGCAAGGGTCTTGGCCATGGTGAGACCCTCAGGGCCCCGGTGAGCACCTCAGGTTCCCAGTGAGGACCTTAGGGCCATGGTGAAGCTGCTGGCTATGGCGAGCACCTCAAGGCCATGGCTAAAACATTAATGAAAGTCTTGGCCATGGTGAACATCACAAGACCCCAGTGAGGGCTTTGGGCCCATGGTCAAGGTTGTGGCCAAAACAAATGTTCAAGATTGCGACAAAGACCTTGGTAAAGGCCTTGGCCATGGAGAACACCTCAAGATCCCAGTGAGGACCTCAGGGTCATGGCAAAAACCATGGCCATGGTAAGTGCTTCAAGGCCATGGTGAAAGCCTCGGTCGTGGTGAACACCTCAAGCTCTCACAACGGTCTTCAAAGACCCAGACCATGGCGAGCGCTTCAAAGCCACAGTGAAGACCTTGGCAAAGGTGCTGGCCATGGCGAACACCTCAAGATCCCCATGAGGGCCTTGGGGCTGCGGCAAAGACCAAGACCATGGCAAGTGCTTCAAGGCCATGGTGAAGACCTTTGGGAAGGCCTTGGCCTTGGTGAACACCTTGAGCTCCCATTGAATGCCTGAAGACCCAGGCAAAGCCTGTGGCCACAGGGCAGGACACGGGGCTGCAGCAAAGCCCCTGACCACATTGAGCATCCCAAGTGCTACATCATGGACCTCACCACGGCTCTGGACCATGGTGCACCCCAAGTGCCATGGCATGCACCTCACCAAGGCTCTGGACCATGGTGCACCCCAAGTGCCACAGCGTGAACCTCACCAAGGCTTTGGACCATGGCGCACGCCAAGTGCTACAGCATGGACCTCGCCAAAGGCTCTGGACCATGGTGCACCCCAAGTGCTACGGCGTGAACCTCACCAAGGCTCTGGACCATGGCACACCCCAAGTGCTACATCATGGACCTCACCAAGGCTCTGGACCATGGCACACCCCAAGTGCTACATCATGGACCTCGCCAAAGGTTCTGGACCATGGTGCACCCCAAGTGCCACAGTGTGAACCTCACCAAGGCTCTGGACCATGGCGCACCCCAAGTGCCACAGTGCAGCCCCCCAGTCCCCTGGCAAAACCCTCAGCTGCCCCATAGCATCTCCCAGGCCCACTGAGACCCCTCCAGCAGCACCTCCAGCCCTTGGCCTCACACACACCTCGGCCCCCCCAACGCCAGGGTAAAGCTCTCAGCTGCCCCATAGCATCTCCCTGCCCCACTGAGACCCCTCAGCAGCCCCACTGAGCCCCTCTGCCACCCAGCCCCACTGAGCCCCTTCTAGTCACACCTCCAGCCCTTGGTCCCATGGAACCCCTCAGCCCCATGGCAAAGCCCTCAGCTGCCCCATAGCACCTCCCAGCGCCGCTGAGATGCCTGTGATCACACCTCCAGCCCATGGGCCCACGGACCCGCTCTGCCCCCCAGCAAAGCCCTCACCTGCCCCATAGCATCTCCCAGTGCCACTGAGACCGCCCCAGCAGCACCTCCAGCCCTTGGCACCACAGACTCCCCCCCGTACCCCAACCCCACTAAGATCCCCCAGCCCCACTGAGATCCCTATGGCTGCACCCCCAATCCTTTCCCCAGTGCCTGGGATCCCCCAACAGCCCCCATCCCTTCCCCCTAAGTGTGTGTGTGGGTTTCCCCGAGATGGGGGGGGGGGGGGGGGGGGTGTACCAAGAGATAGGGGGAGGGGGCACCCCGAGATTTGGGGGAGGCGTTACCCGAGGTGAGGGGTGTATCCCGAGATTTGAGGGGAGGTTACCCCAAGGTAGAGGGGGCACCCTGAGATTGGAGGGGTGGGAGGGTGGGTGTACCCCGAGGTGTGTGAGAGGGGGCAGCAGTTACCGGCTGAGGCTCCATCGGGGGGGGTTCTCCGCGCTCCCACCGGGACAAAGGGGCTGGGGGGGACAGGCATGGACCCCCCTCCCCCAATTCTTTCCCCCCCCTCCATGCTCCCCTCCCCTCCCCATCCCCGCCCCCCTCAGTGCAGCCCCTACCTGTGCCGGGCGGGGCGTGCGCAAGGGGGGTTGGGGGGGGAAAAGAGGGGAGAGGGGCGCTCAGCGGAGCTTGGGGGGGGGCAAAATGGGGAGGGGGGGGCAAAATTGGGGGGGGGGGTCCTTCCCAGTGGCGGTAATGGCTCCCGCCTCGGCGGAACTGGGGCTGCGCGGCCTCCGCCTCCTCCGCCCCCCCCCGCGCAAATCCCGCCCCCCCTTCCCCCCCCTTTGCGCGCAAACAGCGGCCCCGCGCGGCCCCCGCCGGCAGCGGCCCCGGCCCCGCGCAAACCCCGCCCCCACCCGCGCAAAAACCGCCCTCCCCCCCCCACCGCGCAAACCCCGCCCCCATCCGCGCGAATCCCGCGCAAACCCCGCCCCCGAGGGCAAAATCCGCCCCCCCCCCGGGCAAAACCCGCCCCCTCCCGCGCAAAGGACACCCTACAAACCCCACCCCCCGCGCGAACCCCGCCCCAAAACGCCAAACCACACCCCCCGCGCAAACGACACCGCGCAAATCCAGCCCCCCCCGGCCCCGCGCAATACCCGCCCCCCGCGCAAACTCCGCCCCCGCGCAAACGGCACCGCGCAAACCCGCCCCCCGCGCAATCCCCGCCCCCCGCACAAGCTCCGCCCCTCGCGCAAGCTCCGCCCCTCGCGCAAAGGAACCATGCGCGCAAAAACCCCGCCCCCCCAGCGCAAAAGGCACCACGCAAAACCTCCCCCCCTCGAGCAAAGCCTGCCCCCCACGCGCAAAACCCACCCCCCAAAAGACCCATGCGCGCAAAACCCCCACCCTCCCGCGCAAACCCCGCCTCCGCGCGAGCGGCACCAGGCAAGCCACGCCCCTCCGCAAAACCCCGCCCCCCCCGCAAAGTACCCGGGGGGGCGGGGGGGCAGCACATGCTGAGGGGCTGCGGGGTCCCAGGAGTATCCGTGGTGTCTCCAGGTCGGGGCGAGGGAGGAGAATCCTGGAACCATGGGATGGGTTGGGTTGGGAGGGACCTCAAAGCCCATCCAGTCCCACCCCCTGCCATGGGCAGGGACACCTCCCACTGGATCAGGGGGCTCCAAGCCCCAGCCAACTTGGCCTTCAACACCTCCAGGGATGGGGCAGCCACCACTTCTGTGGGCAGCCTGGGCCAGGACCTCCCAGGGGAGCATGGGGGCTCTACCTGGCTCCTGGTAGGACTTGAAGTGACGTTAAAACATCACAACCAGCACCATTCGTTTTGCTGAACTCAACTTTTTTAATATCTGCTGCAAACCTCGAGCACCACATGGTGACAGCAGACGGTGGCACCCGGTCCCACCACATCCCGTGGGAAGGAGCCACTGCCACCAGTGTGGGGACACCCCAGCATCACCCCACACCACCTCCAGCAAACACAAACCCCACCCCAGGGGCAGCTCCACGATGGTTCCCACTGCTTGGAAAAGTTTTGGCAGTGCGTTTGTGTCCCTGGCGCTGCCAATGCTCCGACAGGTCACATCCAGAGCTGGTGGCGCACCTGGGCATGGTGCTCACTTCTGGGCACCCACTTTGCCCACAAAACACATGCACCCACAGCAAACTCAACAGAACAGCTCAAGTGGCACCACCACAAAGGGATAGTGGCCAGACCAGTCTGGTGGTGGCCCCGATGACCACCGGTCAACGATGGCCACTCACCTCACTGCTTGGGAGGGGTGTCCCCAATGAGGGTTCGGCCGTTGCTGGCTGACAACATATGGACCTCATCCTCCAGCTCATAGAAGGCCTGGAAGAGGTCCGGCGAGGTGGCCCGGCACTCCAGGTACCGCCGCAGTGTGGCCAGGCTTGTCCAGACCTCCCGCTCCGAGGGGCAGGGTTGCACGGCCACCAGCTCTCCAGTGTCCTTGTCCTCCGTCGTCTCTTGGTCCTCATCTGCCTCCATGTCTGCTGGGTTCCCATCACGTTCCAGCTGCTCCTGGCTGAGTAAGCCAGGTGCCAGGGCAAGCGATGGGGCCTCGGCATCCGGGATGAAGCCGGCGGCACGGAAGCAGCTGGAGATGAGACCTGGGCACACGTCACCCCAAGCTTGTGCCAGTATGTGTAGGGCATCCAAGAGGGTTGGTGGCCCCATGCCATGCTCCACCGGCAACCTCCTCAGCAGCCGGCGCCGGTAGTGGCCCTTGAGGTCGCTGGCGATGCCATGGTCCAGGGGTTGGACCAGGGTGGTGGCCGGTGGGAAGAAAACCATCCTTACGCTGGAGAGCTGGAGGTAGGGGTGCACCTCATGCTTGGCGAGGAGGAGGACAACGCTCTTCCCCTGTCGCCGCATCCCCTCGTTGAACTCCTCTAGCCACTCGGCGAAGAGTGGGGCCGTCATGCCAGCCAGGCTGCTGGCGCAGTAGCTCCATGGCATCTGCCCCAGGTTGACACCACGCAGGCAGCGGGGCCGGGGGCTGCCCCCCACCACTCGCAGTGGGGTCTTCTCTGACCCATCAGCATTGGCGCAGAGCAGGAGTGTCAACCGGTCGCCAGGGGAGCCAGCTGGGAAGAGGACCTCTGTCTCTCCACAGGTGTAGATCTCGGAGGGTGTGTAGCTCCGGAGGATGCTGGGCAGCAACGTGTTGGCCCAGTGCTCAACCGTGGGCTGCTCCATGTCCTCCTTCTCCACTGGTGGCTTCTTGAAGGCCATGTTGTGGTGCACCCTGCGGTGAGCCAACCAGTGGCCACCAGGCTCCGCATTGGGCTGGCCCAATGCCTCGGCGAGGTGTTTGGCGTTGAGGTGGAGGATTGGGCCATGGATGGGCAGGTCAGTGGTGTGAGAGCCCTCCACCCAACGTAGCAGAGCGGACTCCAGGGCCACGTCCTTGCCCTCCCGCTTCCGTTTGCGCTCGGGGTCGCCGTTGCGGTGCCACTCGGTGAGAATGCGCTCCTTGTTCTTGATGATGCGGCAGATCTGGGGCTGCGATACCCCGAAACGCTTGGCCAGTTCACTCTGTGACACCTTAGGGCCTTCCAACATCTCCAGCACCCTTACCTTCTCCGTCAACGACAGCTCCTTCCGCTCCTTCCGGGGTGCCACTGGGCCCCCCTCGGCTGTCCCCAAGGAGCGGATGGAGCTGGAGGCCACACGGTTGGAGTTGCCCGTGGTCTCCAGCCCCACCGGCTCGGTGAAGCCTCTCCCACATCGGCCACAAGCGTAGGAACCATCACCACCACGTGCCAACCGGTGCCGCACCAGGTCTGGCTTCTGCCCACAGCCTCGGTGGCTCTCAGAGGTGGGTGAGGGGGGGATGAACCCCCTGTTACTGGCACCAGGATTTGGGTCCCGGATGCCACAGTGACCACAGCCCCATGGTGTGACAGAGAAGTCACCATTGTGGTGGGATGGGGGCAAGTCAGGTGGTGAGGATATCTCCTCGTTCTTCACCTCCTTGCCCAGCCAGGCCCCTGTGGAGACAGGAGAACGTTGGTGAGCGACCCCCTCCCTTCGGCTGGGCAGGATTTGTGCCTATCCCTGGTCCCACTCACCCTGGGAGGGGCCAGAGAGTGTCACATGTGGCTGGGGGCTCTGGTGCTCCTCAGGTTGTCCTGTTGTCACCACTGGTGCCTCCTCTCGATCCACCTCGGCCAGGATGTCAGGTTTGGTGATGGTGTAACCTGCCACCGAGACAAGAAGAGGGACGGTGATGACACCAATGATGCCACTGGTGATGCTACCAGTGATCCCACCAGCGATGCCACTGGTGATGCCACCAGTGATGCCGTCAGTGATGCTGCTGGTGATGGCACCAGTAATGCTACTGGTGATGCTACTGCTGATGACAGTAGTAATGCTACTGGTGATACTGCTGGTGATACCACCAGTGATGCTACCAGTGATGCCACCAAACAGCATGATGGCAGCTGGTATCAACAGGTCTGAGCTGCCATTTCCCCAACACGGTTCCCTAGTGGGGATGGGAACACCGCCAGCCCCACCGTGACCCCTCACTGGTGCCGCAACCGCCAGCATCAGGGCTGGTACCAGGCAGGACCCGTGTTCCTCACCCAAGGCAACAGGGCGCTGTTGCTCCTCCTTCATGGCACTGGCTTGGTCCTTGGGGAGCAGTGGTGGTGGCAGCTGCCGGTACGGCCTCCCCAGAGGGATGGTGCTACTTGAAGGATGCGCTGCACTGGGATAATGGTGCCAGTGCCACCACGCCTGGCTGGGCCCCACTTGAGTCAAGGTTGAGTTCTGGTGCCGCCTCCCCTGTGGGAGGGACGGTGCAGGTTGAAGGACGCGTTGCACCGGGATGACGGTGCCAACGCTGGTGTCAGTTCTGGTGCCACCCTGCCCAGTTGGGTTGTGGTTGGGTCTCACTTGGGTCCTGGTTGGGTCCCTGGTGCAACCTCCCTTGTGGGTGGGACGGTACCGGCTGAAGGATGCTCCTCACTGGGATGACGGTGTCAGTGCCGGTGGTGGTATTGGAGCCGGTGTCAGTGCCAGTGCCGCCTGGTTGAGTCCCGGTTGGGTCCCAGTGCAGCCTCCCTTGTGGGAGGGATGGTACCGGCTGAAGGATGCTCCACACTGGGATGACGGTGCCAGTGTCGGTGTCGGTGCCACCCCACCTGGTTGGGTCCCGGTGCAGCCTTCCTTGCAGGACGGACGGTGCCGGTTGAAGGATGCGCTGCACTGAGATGATAATGCCGGTGCCGATGCCAGTGTCAGCTCTGGTGCCGGTGTCAGTGCTGACCCGCCCTGTTGGGTCCCGGTGCCGTCCCCGCCCTACCTTGCCCAGCTGGATCCCAGTTGGGTTCCGATTTGGGTCCCGGTTGGGGTCTCAGTGCCGACACCCCCTCCCCGCCCGCTTGGGTCCTGGTTGGGTCCCGGTTTAGGACACAGATGGATCCCGGTTGGGGCCCTGTTGTGTCCCGGTTTGGATCCCCGATGGGCCCTGGTTTAGGGCCCGGTTTGGGTGTCGGCTTGGATCCCGGTTGGGTGCCGGTGCCGATGCCGCCCTCCCCGCGCGCCGCCGCGGTCCTCCCGAGCGCCCGCGGGCACCGCGCACCGCCCCCTCTGCGCAGCCATTGGTTCGTCGCCAGAGAGCACCGCGCGGATTGGATCAGCCGCCTCCCAGCCGCCCAATCAGCGCTGGCGGTGCCGCTCCCGCCCTCCCTCCCCTCCTGGCGGTGCCGCGCGGTCTTCCCGCCGCCAGGGGTCGTCGCGGCATCGCGCCCATCGTGCCCCGCGCCCCCGGCATGGCCGCTCTGCCCCCCCCAACCCCCGCCGCCGCCGTCGCCGCTGCTGAGGAGGAGGCGGAGGAGGCGCCGGGCCCGCCCAGCTCCGTCCCGGCCCGCCCCGCTTCGCTGTCGCCGCTCCCGCCCGCCATGGCTGACTGGGCCCCCGCTCAGGTAAGGGCTCACCCCAACATCCCCACCCCCTCCTCAAGCTGGGCTCCATCCCCCTCCCCGCAACGGGCGGGCCCGAGGGGCCCCGGCCTGGTGTCCCCCTCCCCAGTCATGGAGTCCTTTGGTTGGAAGGATCGAGTCCAGCCGTCCCTGTCCACTACTGAACCAGATCCCTGAGCACCTCATCTGCCCGGCTTTTAAACCCCTCCATGGCTGGCGACTCCACCACCTCCCTGGGAGCCTCTGACAGGGCCTGAGAGCCCTTTTGGTGAAGAATTATTTCCTGATGTCCAATCTGACCCTGCCCTGGTGCAACTTAAGGCCATTTCATCTTGTCCCATCTCTTGTCACTTGCAAGAAGACCTCAGCACCCACCTCACCACAACCTCCTTTCCAGGAGCTGCAGAGAGCGACGAGGTCTCCCCTCATCCTCCTCCAGACTAAACAGCCCCAGGACCCTCAGCCACTCCCACAACCCCTGTTCTCCAGCCCCTTCCCCAGCTTCGGTCCCTTCTCTGCACGCGCTCCAGCCCCTCAAGGTCCTTCTTGGAGTTAGGGGCCCAAAACTGAACCCAACCCCACCACACCTACTGATCCATGTTCCCAGGTGCCAAGGCCACCTTTGTGCCACCTCACAAGTGCCAAGTCCAGGCACAATCCCTGGTCCTCCTGACCATGTTGTTTCTGATCCAGGCCAAGATGCCATTGGCATTCTTAGTCACTTGAGCTATTGCTGGCTCATATTCAGCTGCTGTCAACCAAATGCAGGTGATGGGTCCCAAGGACCTGTTTTGTGCCCTTGCAGGAGCTGGAGTGGGAGATGGAGCCGCAGGAGCTGCCCTTGGAGCAGCAGACACCACCTGCTGCTGCTGCTGAGCAGGAGGAGGCTGAGCTGCCCGCCGCCGAGATCTCCCTGACGCTGGTGGCCGAGCTGCAGGCCGTGGACAGGAAGGTGGACGCCCAGGCGGCCCAGCTGATGAACCTGGAGGGGAGGATGAGGATGGCCGAGACAAAGCTGATCGGCTGCGAAAAGACAGCGGTGGAGTTCGGGAACCAGCTGGAGAGCAAGTGGACAGCACTGGGCACCCTCATCCAGGAGTATGGGCAGCTGCAGAAGAGGCTGGAGAACATGGAGAATCTGCTGAAGAACAGGAACTTCTGGATCCTGCGGCTGCCCCCAGGGGCGAAGGGGGAGGTCCCCAAGGTAACGGGGTTCCAAACAGGGTTGTTCCACACATACAGTGTGCCCGTTTATGGCAGCGGCAGAGCTGAGCAGGGCACAAGTGTCACTGCACTGGTGCATTAACTTTAGTGCTCAATGAGTGGCACTGGCACAGGTCCCTTTGTGTTAATTACACTCAGCTTATTATACATCCAGTTCCAACCCCATATCATGGGCAAGGACACCTCCCAATGCATCGGGGGCTCCAAGCCCCATCCAACCTGTCCTTCAACACCTCCAGGGATGGGGCAGCCACCACTTCTCTGGGCAACCTGGGCCAGGGCCTCCCCACCCTCACAGGAAAACATTTCTTCCTGAGATCTCATCTAAATCTCCCCTCTTTCAGCTTCAGACCCTTCCCCTTGTCCTGTCCCTGCACTCCCTGATCAAGAGCCACTCCCCAGCTTTCCTGGTGCCCCTTTCAGCACTGAAAACTACGCTAAGATCTCCCTGGAGCTTTCTCTTCTCCAGGCTGAACAACCCCAGCTCTCCCAGCCTGTCCTCAGATGGGATGTGGATCCATTTGTGATCCTTTTCAAAACTCATTGGCTACTCCGTGTGGGGTCACAGGTTCTTTAGCGTGGCTGGAGCCATGTTTGAGTAATGCAGAACTGCATGGCTCAGCCCTGTGTGCTGGGTGGGTTTGGTAACATGTCCTCAGTTCCTCTTCAGAGGCAGTTTCAGCAGAACTGCTGCAAAAACGAAGTGGAAGCAGAGGCTGCTGCGGGGGCTGTGCATGAGAGCTCACCCGTGGCATGAGGAGGCTGAGCTGGGGCTGGGTGCAGGCAGGCGATGAAGGGGAAACCCCCATGTTCTTCCTTGCTTGCAGGGGTGAAACTGCCTGAGCCAGGTGTGGGGTCCAAGTGAGGCATCTGGGGAGGAGCGTGCATTGTTGCATAGAACCGTCCTGTGCCGCATGTGAGGAGTGTGAATGAGGAAACATAGAATCATTAAGATTGGAAAAGACCTCTAAGCTCATCCAGTCCAACCGCCAGCCCAACCCCACCACACCTACTGGTCCATGTTCCCAGGTGCCAAGGCCACATGGTTTTTGAACCCCCCCAGGGAGGAAGACTCAGCTGTTGCCCTGAGCAGCCTCTGCCAGGGCTTCACCACTCTTTCAGTGAATGAATTTTCCCTGATACCCAAACTAAACCACCCCTGGCACAACTTGAGGCCCTTTCCTCTCATCTGATTGCTTGTTACTTGTGAGAAGAGCCCAGTACCCATCTCACTCCAGCCTCCTTTCAGGAAGCTGCAGAGAGTGAAAATACCATCCTCAAGCGATCTCTTCGACAAAATGTCTTGAGCATACGATTCTCATTGCAGGTCCCTGTGGCCTTCAACGATGCTTCATTTAACTTCTCTGAGGAGGAGTGGAAGAGCTTGAATGAGTGGCAGAAGGAGCTCTACAGGCACATCATGAAAGGCAACTACGAAGCCGTCATCTCAATGGGTAAAGACGAGCTGGGGTTTGCCCTGAGCCTTGTGTTGCAGCAGGTTTTCCCTGCAGGTGGAGGCCCCGCTGTGCCTGGTGGGATGGAGGAGGGTGGGTTTGGGAACACGTGATGCCAGCTTTTGCCCTGGCTGTTATCTCAGTCCTCACCAATTTGGTTTAACGGTGGGTGGACATCAGGACTGCTGCAGCAGTGACCGCGGCTCCCTAATGGTTTCTGCAGCTGGTAAGAGCCGAGTGAGCCTCTGAGGCTTGAGGAGGAGGGGAAGTGAGAGGAACCAAGTGAAGATGGGAAAGAGGAGAGTTTCTTTGTCACACAGAGGCCCACAGATCTGCTGTGCTGGCTGCACCAGCTGCTTAGAGCAGTTCCTGCCTTGAAGCTCCTTTCAGCCCGTTCTGTCCTTCTGCTGCAGAGCGTTTCCTAAGGGAGGAGAGTGAGTTTGTCATCTTTTTACTGCCTTGGTGCTCTCTCTGACCCCAGCCTCATCTCGGGGAACGTTTCTTGCGCAAGATCTTGCGATATCTGCTCCTGCATAGCTGGGGGAAGGAGCTGGGAAGAAGCAGCAGGCAAAGGCGAGCTTTGCCTTCCTCTTTCTCCTCCCGTGGCTCAGGGCAGTGCATTTGCACCTAAGCACATGTGTTTGCAGCTAAACAAACGTATTCACAGCCAAACAAACATGCTCTGCTTGCTTCTTCCAGTCCTGGCTGTGGGAATTCCCTCTGAGGGACGTGTTGCCTTCATGAGCACCTACAGGTGTTCCAAGGAATGACCTCACCTTGGCTGGACGCCCACCTGCACACAGTTCTTGGGGGATTACCTGCTCCTCCCTGTGCTGAGGGCACTGGTGTGCAGGCTCACCCACCATCCAGCTCTGGGCAACCCAGGCCTTCTGTCCTTTTTTGACCTTTCCTTTGCTCCTTTATTTTTTTGGGCAGAGCTTTTCTTCAGTGTCCAAGGGGAAAAGGTGAAAGATAAATACAGACCCCAATTCTTCTGTTTAAAAACCCATCCTGCGTCCTACGGTGGAGGCGCAGGAACGTAGGGAATTGTGGATCCAAGCCTGGAGCTTAGAAAAATGTATCTGTGCTTCATCTGAAGGTTTCCTTTGAGTAACGAGGTTTGGGGTTTAGCCCTTGGATAAGGCAAACGGATCCACCAGCGCAGCGGTGGAAACGAATACCCAGAGCTCACACTTGTTTGGAAATGAAGTTCTCCGCTCTCCGCCCTAGGAGAGATTGTGATTGTCCCCTTTCCCTCACCAAAATCCGCAAGCAGCCTGTGACTCGGGACGAGTAGGATGGAGCGGTCCTGGCTGGAGGGAACAGCATGGGGAGGGCACTTTCCCTGCTGCCGCTGGCTGACAGCTCTGGTGCTGGCCCGGAGCTGAAGTCCTCATTGTAATGGATCCGCGGACCTTAGAGAGGAGAAGAAAGGAAGCCTGGAGGTAAGCACAGATGCATTTTATTATTCTCCTCCCCACGCTGCAGGCTGGGAGGTGCTCCTCACCTGAGCAGTGTGCTCTTGCAATCCGCTCGTGTCCCCAGGGCCCAGGCAAGGTGAGCGGTGCAGATGAGTGAGAGCGTCTTCTTATGCCTCTCTTTCCATTCCCCATCATCCCCAGCAGCAAAGGAAGGTTGGTGGGTGAAGGTATGAGAGTCTCCCTTCCACGAAGGGCAAAGGAAACATTCTGATCCTCTTCTTTTTACCTGCAGATGCTGCAATTTCGAAGCCTGACCTCCTGTCGCGGATTGAGCAAGGAGAGGATCCCAAAGGGGAGGATCCAGAGGAGTCTGAGGGAGGAGAAACCCCTACAGACCCCAGCACTGGTGAGCCACAATGTCCCTAGGACACAGTGGGGAGGTGGGAAGCAGCGCTTCCTCTTGCCTCTGCTGTTAAATTTGCTAGCCCTGTCCTTGGGTGCAGGGAAGACTTTGCTTTGCCAGTCTGATGCTGCTGTTTCTCCTGAAATCATAGAACCATGGAATGGTTTGGGCTGGAAGAGACATCAAAGCCCACCCAGATCCAACCCCCTGCCATGGGCAGGGACACCTCCCACTGCATCAGGGGGTTCCAAGCCCCATCCAACCTGGCCTTCAACACCTCCAGGGATGGGGCAGCCACCACTTCTCTGGGCAACATGGGACAGGGCCTCCCCACCCTCACAGGAAAACATTTCTTGCCAAGATCTCATCTAAATATCCCCTCTTTCAGCTTCAAACCCTTCCCCTTTGTCCTGTCCCTGCACTCCCTGATCAAGAGCCACTCCCCAGCTTTCCTGGAGCCCCTTTCAGCACTGGAAGCTGCTCTAAGGTCTCCCCACGGCCTTCTCTTCTCTAGGCTGAACAACCCCACCTCTCCCAGCCTGTCCTCAGAGCAGAGGGGCTCCAGCCCTCGCATCATCTCCCTGGCCTGCCTCTGGACTTGTTCCAACAGCTAAGGAAATCTCTTTACAGAGAAATTCTCTGTAAAGCGGCTGGAAGGTGTGAATGGAAACTCCTCTTGTTCTTTCTGCTGTGCAGAATTTTCCTTTCCTGGCCCTGATGACAACTCGTGGAGTAAATATGAGGAGACTCTGGCTGAAAGCCCTGAGGGTTCTGAGGAAGAGGAATGCATGGAGGTCCCCAGTACATGTGAGTTGGAAGCGTGGAGCTTCACCAAGCTGGAGATGGAGGTGGGCTCAGGCTGTTGGTGCTTGCTGGGGGTTGCCCAGGGTGAGATCCGTGCTCTCTGCCAGCCTTTCCAGAAGGGTTAGCAGGGAAGCTGGATGGCAGCCGAGGCAGATGGATGGCGCAGGAGTGGAAAAAGTCGTGGTAAAGGAGCAGCAGGCTGTAAAAGCAGCTGTGGGCTGGCAAGCGGGTGCACATCACCTGTATGGTGTGGCACCCCTCAGCGAGGTTGATACCAAAAATACTGGTAAATAAACTCTAAGACTCGTTTTGGAGTTTTAGAAAGCAAACATCCTTTATTTCAGCGCTGGGCGAATGAGGGAATGATTCCCATCAGTTCTGCACAATGAGACAAGAGCTGGGGAAAGAATATATATCCAACTCACATGAGTGTGGATAAATTCTCCCAGCCATCTCATGCAGATTCTATTACTTTCCAAGGACTAATCTTATTTTTTTTATGAAGTTCACAACAGCCAAGTCTCTGCTTATTAGAGCTTTGAAGCCAGCTCTCTGTCCAACCTTGCTTTCTTAGGTAAAATAAGAAGTATTGTCTGGGAACAGCACTATTGACAAAACCATCCTGTCAGGAGAACAGTCTGTGTCTGTCTAACTTTGAAAAATGCTGCCGCTTAGATATTGCTTCACTGAAGTGAGTTAAAAACCCAATTCTACAGAAAACCAACTCTACTTAGGTCAAAATATTCCTCTCTGCAATAACAACAACTTCTTGTATCAAGGTAGCACATTGGGTCAGCGTGGAGATGGAGATGCGCAGGAGTGTGTGTAGGACAGGCAGGGTCTGATAGCGCAAGTGACAGAGTTCTTAAAACTCCTTTCCATGAATATGTAAATTGCTGTTTTTCACAGCTTTCTCTGTCAGCCAAACACCTTGTAGCTCAGCAGAGGCGTGTCCTTGTCACCACCCTGTCATTCTGGGTTCCTCATGGGGACACGTGAGCCACTTCCTGAAGCATCCCTTGCTAGGATATGCCTTTGGCTTCCCGGTCTCATCCTCAGAAGCAGCTGAACTGTCCTGGCTGATGCTCTTCCAGAATTTCAGCCTGATGAAACACAGCCTCCCACTTCCAAGCCACACGTTGAGCTGTCTAGCAAAGTCACACCAGATGAAGAGCCCCATAAGAGGGAATGTTGAGTGGTCTTCTCTGGGCATGCAAACGCTCGGCACGGCTTTATCTTGCGCTCTGCAGAAACCTATGGGTTTTTCAGCCCTCCACATCCCCAGATCCTCGTTTCATCCTCCCTTTGCCAGAGTCTTGGAGGTTGCCTTGAGTTCCCGTTTATCGTGGGAGATCCTTTGGCCCCAGGAGCAGTGAAGGCCAAGAAGGAAAAGAGGTTTTAGTCGTCTTCCCTCTGCTTTTTTTGCTTTTAACCTAAGTCACATGTTCTTAAAGACCTTTCTGCTTCACCTACTGCTGAGGAACCCACTTTTTCCCTTTGTCTGGCTATATATGTAGAGATATGATACAATGATCTCGTTATTATAGTGTCTGGGCTTTCCCAAGAAGTCTTTATCCATGATCCGGACGAGGGGATCGAGTGCTCCCTCAGTCAATATGCAGATGACACCAAGTTGGGCGAGAGTGTCGATCTGCTTGAAGGTAGGGAGGCTCTGCAGAGGGATCTGGACAGGCTGGATCCATGGGCTGGAGGGCAGAAAGGCTCTGCAGAGGGACCTGGACAGGCTGGATTCATGGGCTGGAGGGCAGGAAAGCTCTGGAGAGGGATTGGGACACGCTGGATTGATGGGCTGAGGCCAACGGGATGGGGTTCAACCGGGCTCAGTGCTGGGTTGTGCACTTGGGCCACACCAATGCCATGCAGCTCCAGGCTTGGGGAAGAATGGCTGGAAAGCTGCCTCGCAGAAAAGACCTAGGGGTGCTGGTCAACAGCAGCTGAACATGAGCCAGCAGTGGCCCAGGTGGGCAAGAAGGCCCCCAGCATCCTGGCTTGGCTCAGCCATGGGGTGGCAACAGGAGCAGGGAAGGGATCGTCCCACTGTGCTCAGTGCTGGGGAGGCCACACCTCGACTCCTGGGTTCAGTTTTGGGCACCTCACTCCAAGAAGGTGCGAAGAAGGGACCAGAGCTGGGGAAGGGTCTGGAGAAGAGGGTTTGTGGGAGCGGTTGAGGTCCCTGTGGCTGTTTAGTCTGGAGAAGAGGAGGCTGAGGGGAGACCTCATCGCTCTGTGCAGCTCCTGGAAAGGAGGTTGTGTTGAGGTGAGTGCTGGTCTCTCCTCCCAAGGAATAGGACAAGAGGAAATGGCCTCAAGTTGCCCCAGGGCAGGTTCAGATTGAACATCAGGGAAAATTTCTTCATGGAAAGGGCTGTCGGGCCCTGGCAGAGGCTCCCAGGGAGGTGATGGCATCCCCATCCCTGGAGGGGTTTAAAAGCTGTGTAGATGTGGTGCTCTTGAACAAGATTCAGTGGTGGATTTCGCACTGTTTGGTTTATGGTTGGACTCGATGATCTTAAAGGTCTTTTCCAACCCAAATGAACCTGTGATTCTAAGCCAAAATCCATTGGGTTTGTTTGGATTCTAGTACTGCTTAAATAGCTCCCAGACGGGTCTGGCAGCACCGTTGTGCCAGGTCCTGTTCGGAGCGTGCAAAGCAGAGACCACCTCTGCCCCGAGAGAGAGCTGTGGGCTAACTAGTGAGGTGGTTCTTACCTCAACGAAATGACATGACTGTCTCTGCTCCGCCAGATGAACAGCAGTGCGATGAGGAAGGTTCTGAAAGCCTTGAGCTTCCTGGCTCGTTGACAGGCAAGTGGGAAGAGGTTTTCTCCAGCCCAGAGGAAGAGGCAAAACCAAGCAGCAAGAGCCGTAACAGATCAAACCAGCAGAGAACGGGCAATGGGCTGAGGCGCTCTGCTCGCCGCGGGAGAGAGTTGGCCAAGAAGGAGGTTCCTGAGGACGTGGCGGCGGTGGAGGGGCCGTACATCTGCTGTGAGTGCGGGCAGAGCTTCCTGGACAAGGAGCTCTTTGCCGCCCATCAGAAAGCGCACGCTGATGAAGAAGCCTGCACTTCTCTGGAGCACGGGGAAAGCTTCAGTCAGAAATCCAAAACCACTCCTGGGCCCTCCCGCTCTAAACAGTCCAAGCGCTCCTCTGATGGAGAAAAGAGCTCCAGTTTCAAGTACGGCTTTGTCCGGCACCAAGTGAACAACATGGTGGAGCGGCCATACACCTGCTCCCAGTGCAAGGAGAGCTTCAGCCTGGAGGTGAGCCTTATCCTGCACCAGAAGCTCCATACGGAGAAGGGTGACGGACCGCTGACGTGCACCTACTGCGGGAAGGACTTCCGAGACCTCTCCAAAGCCATCCGCCATCAGCGCATCCACACCGGCGAGAGGCCCTACCAATGCACTGAGTGCGGGAAGAGCTTCATCCGACGGGATCACCTGCTCAAGCACTGGCGAGTCCATACTGGAGAGACTCCCTACCAATGTCCTGTCTGCGGGAAGCACTTCCGTTACAAAGAGTCTCTGAATTGTCACCAGAAAATCCACTCCCGGAACCCCCGCCCGATGGAGGATTCGCAGAACAACCTGGAGTCGGCGACTCAAACGGGCCATTTGTGCGTGAAAACAGAGACTAAGCAGTAGCACTGCGCTTGGAGGCCGGGGCAGGAGGGCTCGCGGTTAACGGTAAACGGTCTGGCAGGTGGACGTGCGGCATGGTGGGGAGGTGAACTCGTATCGCAGCTAATCGGTGTCGTCACGCTACAAAGCCCGCTTTGTCAAAGCATCAAAGGAATTCCTTTTACAAACTTTGATCTGGAACAGCTTAGACACCTCGTGAAGGCCGCAGGGTAACACGAGACTTCCATAGCGGCGTAGGCCTTGTTGTAGTTCTCCCCTACGCAGGTTTGGATTTTGCCTGTAGAGAATAATCCCAAGGGATTCTCCGGGGTCCGTATTTAGCAGGTGTTTCCCCACCTATCTTTGTGCATATTCGGGAGTGACGAGCTTTCGCTTTCTTTTTTTCCACTCGTTTCACCTCAAGGATGGAAACGCGAGGGAGGGAACGAAGGTGCCATTCCCAGGCAACTGGCCGCCTGCTCCTGTTGTGTTGCCGCACCTGGAACAGCAGCCCCGGCGCTGTGAGGCCGGGGCTTGGATGAAGGAAAGAGAAGCGAGGCAGAGACATGGTTGTAGGGACACGACGGGTTGATTTGTCAAAGGCAAAAAACCCCGAGGAGGACAGAACGGGGAAGGAGCAAAGTGGGGGAAAGTCAGCGCAGGAGGAAAGGATGAGCAGGAGAAAGGACATTGGAGGAGTTGGGAAGGGTAGTCAAGTGGCTTATCTGAGGAGGACACATCTCTGCTCTTTCAAAGGACATTCCTGGCGCCAGCAAGGCTGTTGTTTCTCAAGGAAACGGAGCTGCTGGTCCCTCACTCAGACTCCTGTCAATGAAGGTGATTTTATTATCCTTTTTTAATTCGGTTTGGTCTCACACTCAGGTAAGTCAGATGAGTGAAGGCAACTTCTCCTAACCCCTGTACAGAGCTGTTATGGTTTTTAGTTAATCTAGAAGTAGTATGTTACTATTATTATTATTATTATTAATTATTAATTATTATTATTATACTACAAGGAAACGTGACACTATATTTCACAGTGACCTAAAACACTTAAATGTATGAGCTAACTGACCGGAGTTTTTTCAGACGTCTGTGTAAATATTGGTCGAGTTCTCGGAGCTATCGGTGTTGTTCCTGAGGTGGCTGTAAGTGGTGTCTCTTCCGCTGTGAATTCGTCGGCTGCTGGATCGTGGTCGTGTTTTGTAATACCTTTTTTGTACAGTCTGTCAATACAGTGTTTCCCTTCCCAACCCTATGTTCGGTGGGTGATGGCAGCCCCTCTCCCCTCGCTTGGCCTCCGTGTTTCGTCCTCGCTCTCCCGCGGTGACACCTTCAATGCCCACCAGCCAGCTGCTGTTCGTTAGCGTTTTCCAGGTAACTAGCCAAGCTGGTGAACTGCACAAGCCAAGCAGGCTTGCTCGAGTCTGTTGTTGTCCACACCGAGCGTCTGGGGAACCAGATCTGGTGAATGAAGCTGCTTATGGTCAGTGTCCGGAATTTGGCATTTGTGGGTTTTAAGCTTTGCCTCTGCTGGAAGCAGACGTTGGCTTTATGCAAGGATGAAGTTGTAGCTCCAAACACTCTACGTGGTCAGTGTCTGGAATTTGGCATTCCTGGGTTTTAAACTTTGCCTCTGCTGGAAGCAGACGTTGGCTTTATGCGAGGATGAAGTTGCAGCTCCAAGCACTCCGTGCACAAACAGGGCTCCAGCGTTGGCTGAGGAGCTTCCAGTCACAGCCAGGCTCAGCTGCAGAGTAGAACCAGGACAGTCCCATGCCAGGAGAAGCACTGGTGTGTGCAGCTGCTGCTCCTTGGAGCTGGGATGTCAAGGACTGGCCCTCCAGCACTGACTCAACACTTGGGATGTGAACTTTGCAGAGAATCCTGCCACCAACACTATGGGTTCATCTCACCAGACAGGGTGGCTGGGCTCCAGAGCATCCTGGTGCAGCTGGAGGGACCTTGGCAGACATGGGACCGTTCCCACTGCTCATTGGAGTTGCAGGACCATGGCTGGATTTGCATCTCCACTTCCTCGCTCGCACGTATCCAAGCTCTTTGTACCGGGGCTGCCAATAAACTCTTCCTGCCACACTGGGCTCTGCAGGCCAGCGCCCCATTTTGTCTCGCCTGACACTTCCCCGGGAACATGGTGCTGGCTGGGGGGTGGCAGTGGGAGCCCCATGATGTCCCAGGAGGATCCTGCCCTCCCCTGAGGCTTCTGTCCTGTCTGGCCATGGGGCCATGCATGATGGGGATCCCCTCTCTCCTGGAATGTTTGTGGCAGGGAGACCGGTGCATCCCCTGATCCAACCATCCAGAGGTGCCCGGTACCCTGGGCTGCTCCGGGATCTTGGTACCTGGATCCCAGCTGTCCCTGAGTCCTTTTTGCCACCTTCCCCTCCCTACACCTGGGAAAGGATTGTCCCCCTGCACTTGATGCTGGGGAGGCTGCACCTCAAATCCTGGGTTCAGTTTTGGGCCCCTCACTCCAAGAAGGACCTTGAGGGGCTGAAGTTGGGGAAGGGTCTGGAGAAGAGGGGTTGTGGGAGCGGCTGAGGGCCCTGGAGCTGTATAGGCTGGAGAAGAGGAGGCTGAGGGGAGACCTCATCGCTCTCTCCAAGGAGAAAGGAGGTTGTGGTGAGGTGGATACTGCGCCCTTCTCCCAAATGACAGGAGATTGGACAAGAGGAAACGGCCTCAAGCTGCACCAGGGCAGATTCAGATTGGACATCAGAGAAGTTTCTTCCCCAGAAGGGTTACTGGACCCTGGAAGCACCCAGGGAGGTGGTGGAGTCTCCATGCCTGGAGAGGTTTAAAAGCTGGGCAGATGAGGTGCTCAGGGATGGTTCAGCAGTGGACAGGGATGGCTGGACTCGATCTCAAGGGTCTTTTCCAACGAGGCCATTCTGAGGCCCCAGAGGGCCATATGGTGGCCATACACACAAGATGTGTCTCAAGCCCTGGCTGGCAGAAGCTCCCGTTTCCTTCCTGCTCCTGGCTCCTGTTCCCCTCTGCAGCTGCACGGAGCTGCTGGCTGCGCCGGGCCACCATGGTGGGGACACACTTGGGATGCTGGGGGCAGGCATGGGGCCTGCAGGAACTTCACTCAGCCCTGTGGGGTCTGGGCCAGCTCTCCATGGGGACAACTCTCCCTCCACCGGACGACTGAACTCAGGAAGACCTGAACATGGGGACAACTCTCTGTGACAGCTCAACACGGGGACAACTCTCCACAGGACAACTCAACATAGAGACAATTCTAACCTTAACCCTAAGCCTAATCCTAACTAAATGGCTTGACTTGTCCCTATGGAACATTGGTCACGGAGAGTTGGCGGTGGGAAGTTATCTTTTCCCAAGCCCAACATCCCCCAGGTTCTTCCCTGCTGGACTCTGTCTGAAGGCAGAGCCCAGTGTGAAGGGATGGTCCCTTCTCCCAGCCCGGCACGTGGTGCAGCCACCAAAGCCCCATTCTGCTTCCAGGCTGAGACCAGAGGGCGCTGGGGCTCCTCAGCCAGCAGGAACCATCCCAGATGCCTGCAGAGCTGGAGTGCAGGTGAAATCCTCACCATGCTCTGGAGCAACCAGCTGGGATGAGGCTGCTCCACGTGGGGATGGAGATGCTGGGGCTGGTGGGGAGGGAGAGGAGGAAGGAGAGGTGATGGGTTGGGTCCAGCAGCTGGAGAGCAGGGTGGCTGCTGCAGCTCTGGGCACCCAGAGCCACCCTGGATGCCCCCATGGGTGCTCTTAGGGTATGTGTGGGTGCTCTGGGTGTGTACATGCCCATACGTACATGGCCAGCAGCACGGACCACTGCACGGATCACAGCACTCCGAGGAACACAGCACCACTGGCTGCATCCTGATCCCTCTATTCACGATGAAGATCCACCAGTGGGAAACAGATATCCGTATATATTTATTTATCTCTCCGTATGTATGGTGTGAGTCCCCCAGCAGCTGGGTCCTCCCATCCCGGCATTCCGGTAGTGACAGGATGTGGCCTCGTCATCCTTGTCTTCTGCGTTTTTCCAATCCAAAGCGTTCCCTGCTCTACCCTGTGTTCAGTGTCACTGACTTCTCTGCTTTGTCACCCCCGAGCCAGCGGTCCCCTGAGGTCAGGACTGGGAGCGAGGCTGTGTTGGGATGGGACAGGATGGGATGAGATGGGGTGGGATAGGGGTATGGCATGGGACAGGACAGAACAGGATGGGATGGAGTGGGATAAGGGTGATGGGAAGGGACATGGGTGATGGCATGAGACAGGACAGAATGGGGTGGGATTGGATGGGGATGGGACAAGATGGGGTGGGATGGGGTAATGGGATTGGAAAGGGTGGATGGGACAGAGTGGTACAGGATGGGGTCAGATAGGGTGGGATGGAGGTAGGATGGGGACAATGGGATGGGATAAGGTGGATGGGAGAGGATGCGATCAGATGGGCTGGGATAAGGGTGGTGGCATGGGACAGAGCAGGATGGGATGGGACTGGGTGGGGATGGGACAGGATGGGGTGAGATAGGGGTATGGGATGGGAGAGAGTGGATGGAACAGGGTGGGATTGGATGGTGTGGGATAGTGATGGGAAGAGACAGGGTGGTGGCATGGGACAGGGCAGGATGGGGTGGGGTGAAGATAGGATGGGGTGGGATAGGGGTAATGGGATGGGAGAGGGTGGGACAGGATGGGATCAGATGGTGTGGGATAGGGGTGATGGGAAGAGACGGGTCATGGCATGGGACAGGATGGGATGAGGTGGGATGGGGTAACGGGACAGGGCAATGCGACAGGAGAGGGTGGAAGGGAAAGGATGGTACAGGATGGGATGGGAGAGGATGGAAGGGACAGGATGGAGTGGGATGGGGCAATGGGATGGGAGAGGGTGGGTGGGACAGGATAGTACAGGATGGGATCAGGTGGGGTGGGATGAGGTAATGGGAAGGGTAAGGATGGGGTGGGATAGGGGTGATGGGAAGGGACAGGCATGATGGCATGGGACAGGACAGATGGGGTGGGATGGAGATAGGATGGGATGGGATTGGATGGGGCAATGGAATTGGAAATAGTAGATGGGACAGAATGGGATGGGATCAGATAGTGTGGGATAGGAGTGATAGCGTGGAACAGGGCGGGATGGGGTGGGATTTGATGGGATGGGAAAGGGTGAAATGGGACAGGATAGGATGTGATAACATGAGACAGCACAGGACAGGGTGGTGATTGGATGGGATATGATGGGACAGGGTCTGGTGGGACAAGTTAGATGGGAGGGGATGGGATGCGACAGGGTGTAATAGGATGAGGTGGATGGGATGGGACAGGACTGGATGGAATGGGATCGGTATGGGATGGGACAGGGTATAATGGGACAAAGTGGATGGGATGGGACACGATGGGACAGAACGCGGGGGGAGGGAGGATGGGATGGGACAGGATGCGGTAGGATGGATTGGGTGGGACAGGATGGAACATGAGGAGACTGGACAGGATGTGACAGGAAGGGACGGGGAGGGAGGGGACGCCCTGGTGGGACAGAGCCACCCCTAGAGCCCTGACAGCCCCCATGGCCCCCCCAGTGACTCCTCCCTCCCTGTTCCTCCCCCCAGTTCCTCCAGTTGCTCCTCACCCTCACCCCAGTTTCCTCAGCACCTCCTCAGGCCTTCCCAGTCCCCCCAACCATCCCCACCAGTGTCCTCAGTCGCCCCCAGTAATCCCCAGTCCTTCGCCAGTTCCCTGAGCCCCTCCAGTTACCCTCAGTCACCCCCAGCCCCTCCCCAGTTCTCCCAGCTCCTCCCCAGTCACTCCCAGCTCCTCCCCAGTCTCTCCCAGCACTTCCTCAATCCCTTTCCAGTCCTCCCAGCTCCCCCACAGTTGTCCCCAGTTCTCCCACCCCTCCAGTTACCTTCAGACCCTCCCCAGTCCTCCCTGTCAGCCCAGTTACCCCAAGAACAGCCCCAACCAGTCACCCCCAGTCCCTCTGCAGTTGCTCCCAGACCCTCTCCAATTCCCCAGTGACTCCCCAGTTCCCCCCAGTTCTCCACAGTCTCTCTCTAGTCCTCCCCAGTTTCTCTTCAGTTTCCCCAGTCCCTCTCTAGTTCACTCCCACCAGCCCGGCCCCCACCAGCTCCTCCCAGTGCCTCCCCAGTCTCTTGTCAGTCCCCCCCCAGTTTCTCCCCAGACCCTTTCCAGTCTTCTCCTGTTCCTAGTCTTTCTCCAGTTCCCTCCCCCAGTTACCCTCATTCCTCCCCATCAGCCCAGTTACCCCAGGAACAGCCCTCACCACTCAACCCCAGTTACCTCAGAACAGCCCACGCTTATCTCCCCCAGTTACCCCAGTTCTCCCCAGTTTCCCTCCAGTCACACCTAGTCTCTCCCCAGTTTCCTCCCAATCCCTCCCCAGTCACCCCAGTCTCTCCCCAGTCCTCTCCAGTCCCCTCATCAGCCCAGTTCCTCCAGGAGTAAGCCCTCACCAGTCAATTCCAGTGCCTCCCCAGTTCCCCCAGTCTCTCTCCAGTTACCTCCAGTTTCTCCCACTCCTTCCCAGTCGCTCCCAGTTCTCCCCGCTGTGCGTGCTGTTTCCTTTCCGTTCCCGCCAGGGGGCGCTGCTGTGCAGCCTTCCCCCCCGTTCCCGCCAGGGGGCGCGGCGGTGCCGGGCAGACGCTCCGCCCCCTCAGCCCCTCCCCTCCCGGCGCGGCCCCCGACGCGGCCGGCGCGGGGCGAGCGGAGCTCTGGCGCCCCCTGGCGGCGCGGAGGAGCAGCGGCGGGGCCGGGGCGCCCAGCGCGGAGCGGCGGAGCCGGGACCCGCAGCCGCGGTCGCTTCTCTCGCCGCTCCCTCCCTCCCCGCGCCGTTTGCTTCCCCCCCACCCCTTTCCGCCTCTCCTGGTGCTTTCGCCTCCCCCTCCCCGGGTAAAACCGGGCTCGTCCGGCCCCGCCGAGCCCCGCCGCGCCGGGCCCAGCCCGATGCCCGGCGGCGGGCGGAGGTGAAGGAGCGAGCGGGCGCCGGGTCCCCCCGGGGAGGGAACAAAGCGCCATGGCCGAGGGGGCCCCCGCGCAGGTAACGGCGGGCGGGGGTGGCGGCCTGGGCCGGAGGGGGCGGGGGGGACACGCACGTCGGGGCCGCCCGCGCCGTCGGGGCCGCGGAGGGAACGGGGGCGGCGGGGACGGGCGGGGCGGGGGAGATGGGGAGGGGAGGTGGGGGGAGGGGAGCCCCGATGGGGCGGGCGGGGGAGGGGGAGCCCCGGGGGACGGAGAGCAATGGGGATGGGGGAGCCTCGGGGCAGCGGGGGGCGGGATGGGGCGGGCGAGGGGAGCAGCGGGGGGGTCTCGGGGCAGGAGTGAGCCCCTATGGGGCGAGAGGGGTCTCGGGGCAGCAGGGGGGACTCGGGGGGAAGGGGAGGAGAGCCCCGATGGGGCGGGCGGGGAGGGGAGGGGGGACCTTGGGGAGCCTCGATGGGGCGGGCGGGGCGGGGGGGCAGCAGCGAGAGGGGCCCAGAGGGGTCTGGGGCGGGGGAAGCCTCGGGAAGGGGGGCGAGGGGGGACAGCGAGGGGATCTCGGGGGGGGCGGGGGGGAAGATCCGATGGGGCGGGCAGGGACGGGGATTAGGGGGGGCTTGGGGAGCCTCGATAGGGCGGGGGCAGCGGCAGGGGAGACCCAGGGAGGCGGGCAAGGCTGGGCAGGGGGGCAGCGGGGGATGTTCGGTAGGGGAGGGGGAGGGATCCCCGATGGGGCGCGCGGGGGGGGGCGCAAGGCCGGGCGAAGGGGGCAGTGCAGGGGCGGGGGGAGTCTTAGTTCGGGGGGCCCAAAGGGGCGGGCGGAGTCGTGGCGCAGCAAAGGGGTCTCGGGGGGGAGGGAGCCCCGAGGGGGCGGGCAGGGACAGGACTGGGGGAGGCGGGAGCGCCGATGGGGGGGCGAGGGGGACACTGCGGGGAGGTCTCGGTGGAGGAGAGCCCCGATGGGGCAAGCGGGGTGGGGGGGCAGCGGGGGGGGCTCGGGAACCCCGATGGGGCGGGCAGGGACGGGGGAGGGGCGGGAGCAGCAGTGAGAGAGGCGCGCGGAGCTCTGGGCGGCGGGGGGGGGAGGGAAAGGGGGAGAAGCTTCGATGGGGCGGGCGAGGCCTGGAGAAGCCCGGGAGGGGCAAGGACGGGGGGGGGCGGGGGGGGGGAGCGGAAGAGGGTTGGGGGCGAAAGAGGTGAACAGGAAGGGGGGGGCGGGCGGAGCTCCGATGGGGGGGGGGGGGTCCGGGGGGGGGAGTGGGGGAAGGGTGGCCTTGGGGAGCCGCCATGGGGCGGGGTTGGGGGGGGCAAGGCCGCGCGGGGGGGGGGAGGAGAACAGCTGGAGGAGGGGGTCTTAATGGGGGGGAGCCCTGATGGAACGGGCAGGGGGCAGCAGGAGGGGCTCAGGGGAGCCCCGATGGGGTGGGCAAAGGGGGGGAGCCCCGATGGGGGAGATAGGGGAAGGGGAGGGATCTGGGGGAGACTCGATGGGGCGGGCAAGATCCGAGGGGGGGGGAGCCCCGAGGGGGCAAGCAGGGGGGTGGGGGAGCCCCTGGGAGCACAAGCCCCCAGCTGCCGTGCCCCCCGCCCCCCCAACACCACACTCTGCAGCTCTGGGATCCCCCCCCTGCTCAGTGTCACCGCCTGGTCCCCAGGGGTCCTGGCCATGGCAGCTCTCCTGGGGGGTCCCATTGTTGTCCCCATGGCATTGGGGCCTGGCTGTCCCATGTCACCCCCTCCTGCTGTCACCCCCTGCCATCAGTGTCATCCATAGGACCCCCATGAGTGGCTCAGCAGGGTCAGCACCCTGTGGCGACATGGAGGTGACCCCACTGCTCTGGGGAAGACTGGGACATCCCCATCACCCCCAGGATGACCCTGTCACACCTAGGATGTCCCCATCTCTACTCTCATGGCATTGGGGCCTGACTGTCCCATGTCACCCCCCCTCCTAGTGTCACTGCCATCCCATGGGACCCCCATGAGTGGTTCAGTGGGGGAGCCTGCGGGGACATGGGGATGTTCCTACTTGCTATGGGGAGCACTGAGATGTCCCCATCCTCTCTGGGGTGTCCTATCACCGTCCCCATGGTGGTGGCATCTGACTGTCCCATGTCACCCCCATCCCGGTGTCACACCCCTCCTGGTGTCACCTCCTTCCTGGTGTCAACACCCCATCCTGTGGGACCCCCACGAGCGGCTCAGCGGGCTCTGCACCACGCAGGGACACAGGGATGTCCCCACTGCTGTGAGGAGCACTGTGATGTCCCCATCACCCTAGGGACGTCCCCATCGCCCCTGAGGTGTCCTGTCACCATCATCATCCAGCTGTCCCATGTCACCCCCCTCCTGGTGTTGCCCCCTCATCCAAGGGGAACCCTGTGAGTGGCTCACTAGGCTCAGCACCCTGCATTGGGATGTCCCCATGGGCCATGGGATGTCCCCGTTGCCCTCAGGGGTGTCCCATCACCATCCCCATGGTCTTGGGGCTGTCCCATGTCACCACCCTCCTGGTGCCGCCTCTGTCCCATGGGAACTCTGTGAGTGGCTCAGCAGTGACAGCGCCCTGTGGGGATGTCCCCACTGCCATGGGGAGCACTGGGATGTCCCCATCGCCCCCTGACCCGCATCCCTCTGTCCGCAGGCGCCGGAGCCGGTGCTGCCACCACACTGCCCCTCGTCCCTCCGGCCACCGGCCGGCCCCGAGCGCACCTTGGAGCGGGAGACACAGACGGCTGAGCTGTCCCTGACGCTGGTGGCAGCCGTGCAGGCAGTGGAGAGGAAGGTGGATTCCCATTCCACCCGCCTGCTGGACCTGGAGGGTCGGACGGGGATGGCAGAGAAGAAGCTGATCGACTGCGAGAAGACGGCAACCGAGCTGGGGAACCAACTGGAGAGCAAATGCGCGGCGCTGGGCACCCTCATCCAGGAGTACGGGCTGCTCCAGCGACGCCTGGAGAACATGGAGAACCTGCTGAAGAACAGGAACTTCTGGATCTTGCGGCTGCCCCCCGGCAGGAAGGGGGAGGTCCCCAAGGTAGTGTTGTCCAGGGGTCCCAAAACACTCCCTAGTGGACGGCAGGACATGGGGAGAGAGGATTGGGATGGTCCCCACTCGCCATTGGGACCAGGAGGCAGTGGAGCTGCTGCCCTTCGCAGCTTCCAGGTGTCTCCTGTGGTGGGAAATGGACCCGAGGGAATGTGTCCCCCCCCATACTCAGGCTGGAGGTCATGGTTCTACACAGCTCAGCAGCGATTTACTCTTATTTTTAGCACCATCTGAGAGAAAACCTGCAGATTTGATGGTTCTTTTCACCCCTTTCACCACTTCTTGGCGCTGCGGTGGGGACATCTTGCTGCTGCGGGGAAGAGGGAACGTCTGGGATTTGGGGAAGGTGGATGTGCTGCCTGTGCTGAAGTTGGGCTTAGCTGAGCAGCAGCAGGAACCCACCAACAACATTGACTCCCTGCTTGCATTCCTGACCCTCTCCCTAAAAGAAACCTTGTGGACGGGACCACATAGGTCACAAGCGGTGACCCCAGGGCTCAGTGTTGGGGCCACTCCTGTTCAGTATTTTCATCCATGATCTGGTTGAGAGGATTGAGTGCTCCCTCACTCACTTTGCAGATGACAGCAAGCTGGGTGGGAGTGTGGATCTGCTGGAGGTCAGGGAGGCTCTGCAGAGGGACCTGGCCAGGCTGGGTCCATGGGCTGAGACCAACGGGATGGGGTTCTACCAGGCCAAGTGCCGGGTCCTGCCCTTGGGCCACACCAACCCCACACAGCTCCAGGCCTGGGG
Source organism: Neomorphus geoffroyi (assembly GCA_033558235.1). Taxonomy (NCBI): domain Eukaryota; kingdom Metazoa; phylum Chordata; class Aves; order Cuculiformes; family Neomorphidae; genus Neomorphus; species Neomorphus geoffroyi. The sequence goes on from JAUMJM010000052.1 coordinate 8,404,217, forward strand.
AAGAGTGGCTGGAAAGCTGCCTGGAGGAGAAGGACCTGGGGGTGTTGGTCACCAGTGGCTGAACATGGGCCAGCAGTGGCCCAGGTGGGCAAGAAGGCCCCCAGCGTCCTGGCTTGGCTCAGCCAGGGGGTGGCAGCAGGAGCAGGGAAGGGATCGTCCCCCTGCACTCAGCGCTGGGGAGGCCACACCTCGAGTGCTGGGTTCAGTTTTGGGCCCCTCACTCCAAGAAGGCCCTTGAGGGGCTGGAGCGTGTGCGGAGAAGGGATCGGAGCTGGGGAAGGGTCTGGAGAACAGGGGTTGTGGGAACGGCTGAGGGCCTTGGGGCTGTTTAGTCTGGAGAAGAGGAGGCTGAGGGGAGACCTCATCGCTCTCTCCAAGGAGAAAGGAGGTTGTGGTGAGGTGGATGCTGGGCTCTTCTCCCAAGGAACAAGGATGGGATGACAGGAAATGGCCTCAGATTGCCCCAGGGCAGGGTCAGATTGGACATCAGGAAACATTTCTTCACAGAGAGGGTTCTCAGGCCCTGGCAGAGGCTCCCAGGGAGGTGGTGGAGTCCCCATCCTTGGAGGGGTTTAAAAGCCAGGTAGATGAGGTGCTCAGGGATCTGGTTCAGTAGTGCAGGGGGACGGTTGGACCCAATGACCTCAAAAGTCTTTTCCAACTGAACAGTTCTATGGCTCTATGAATGTCACTGGAGAGCGGAGGGGGTTGCAAAAGGGGGGTTGATACCCCAACACCCTGTTAGCGCAGCTGGGGTGCAGAAACCAAGGGTGTTTCCCTCTGAAGAGCTCCTTCCGAACACTGCACAGCTTGCACGTCCTGAATTTATCCTTAGGAATTACTGCTTGTCCAATGGACTCGAACACCGCACACTGCTCCCGGCCAGTTTGCACACAATAACTAATGATAACAAGGAGAACATCAGGCCTGGGCAGTCTTTTCCCTGGAGTTCTGGGGTAATTGAATCTGGGTTTTTACGTCAGCTCATCAATACAGATGAGCTCCAGCTCCAGCGCCTGGGTTTTATCTCCTTTACGCTTCCTCCAGGCGGGCACGAGGCCGGGCTCCACTGCAGCATCGTCCTTGCTGGTGCAGGGACCAGAAGGAGGAGGTTGGTGTGGTTTGGGGACAGCAGTAGAATCATAGAATCACAGAATGCGCTGAACTGGAAGGGATCCACAAGGACCATCGAGTCCAGCTCCTCTCCCAGAACAGCACAACCCCAACATTCCCACCGTGTGGCTGAGGGCGCTGCCCAAAGGCTTCTGGAATATTTATTGTCAGGCTGTGACCGCTTCCCTGGGGAGCTGTTCCAGTGCTCCACCACCCTCTGGGGGAAGAACCTTCTCCTGATGTCCAACCTAACCCTCCCCTGGCATCTTTCTGCCATTCCCTTGGGTCCTATCCTTGGTCACCAGAGAGAAGAGGTCAGTGCCTGCCCCTTCTCCTCCTCCCCTTGTGAGGAATCAGTGAATAGTGATGAGGTCCCCCCTCAGTCTCCTCCAGGCTGAACAGACCAAGTGACTTCAGCCTCTCCTCACCCAATTTCTCCTGCACACCCTTCCCCAGCTTTGTGGCCTCCCCTGGCCACTCTCCAGTAGTTTGATATCCCTTTTATCCTGTGGTGCCCCAAAGTGCACACAATATTTGAGGTGAGGCCTCCCCAGTGCAGAGCAGAGTGGGACAATCCCCTCCCTCGCGATGCCGTGCTTGAGGGACACAGTTGCCCTCTTGGCTGCCAGGGCTCATTGTTGGCTCATGTTCAACTTGCCATCAACCAGAACCCCCAGGTCCCTTTCCTCAGGGCTGCGCTGCAGCTCTGGGTTCATCACTGGGAACCGGTTTGGCTGAGACCTTTATTCCCATCGAAATACGTGTCCAGGAGCTATTTGATGGTCACCAACTGGTTGATTGCTGTGAAGTAGGTGAAGGCTTGTGGTGTCCAAGTGGGAGCGAGCTGCTGCTGTCGGCAACCAGAGATAACGTGCCGGGCTCTGGGGGAGTCAGGTGGCCACCTGAACCCGTGCTGTTTGTGGTTGCAGGTGCCGGTGACGTTTGACGATGTGTCCGTGTATTTCAACAACAAGGAGTGGGAGAAGCTGGAGGAGTGGCAGAAGGAGCTGTACAAGAATGTGATGAAGGGGAACTATGAGTCGCTGATCTCCCTGGGTAAATATGGGGTGTCCTGGTGAAGGCATGTTCTCCAGGGCTTCCTGCAGGTTTGGGCATCTTCCAGCTCCTCCTTGGACATCTCCTTGGATCCCCTTGAGACCCAAATGTCCCTTTTGAAATGGAGACTTAGAGGATATTTCTAGTTCTGCCCGGATGTTGCGTGGAGCCAGGAAGGGCCATCCCTCCAGCAACACCCGGGTCTGTTCCTGGCTTAGGGGTGCGGGGCTGTCCTGGCTGGGTGGGCTGGAGACCTCCTGAGGCTCCTTCCACCCAGAGTTACTTGATGAGGAACCAGCACCTTCCCCATGGTTGGTGGAAGTGCTTCCCTTTGTTTTCTGGGTCTGTGTGCCCCTTCAGAGGAACCATTGGCAGAGTGAAAAGTTGTCTGATGTGGTCTTGGCTGTGCTCCTGTGGGACATTTCCTGCTGAAGCTGCAGGATAAATCCCAGCTCTGCTGAGGCCAGAGGTGAAGCTTTTGGCTTCAGGAGAGCCAAGAATTTCCCCAAACCCTGCCAGAAAAATGCAGGGGTTTGGTTGCTTCTTGACAGTAGTTCCTCACCTCCTGCTTCCATGAATCCCTTCTGCCTGTAGCACCAGGCTTTTCTGCTTGCAGAACCTTTGTGGATGTTCATGAGTGTCTTCTCCTGTCACTCTGGGCGCTGAGGAGAGGTGGAAGCCGATATTAGGATTTCCTTTGCCATAATTCCTCACTCCATCCCTTTGTCTCTCAACAGATTATGCAATTTCCAAACCCGATGTTCTGTCTCAAAATGAGCAAGGAGAGGAATCGCAAGTCAGGAACGAGCAGGACTTGGAGGAGAGTGAGATCATGACCGATGCCACCGCAGGTGAGACAACGGCATAGCGCGTGGAGAGCTGTAGGTCACGTTCTGATGAGCTGCTCAGGTTATCAGGAAGAGGTTTGGCTGATGAGAGATTTGACATCCAGGTACGGCGCAATGTATAAACCAGGGCAGCGGAGCCCAAAGAGTTGGGCACTTGGAGCCATCAGCCAGGGGAACATCTGCAACCAGATTGGATCCTCAGGGAGCCTGGCAAGAAAGGAGAATTAGGTCCCACTGGGAAAACCCATCCACCCAAAAAATCCTCTCCAGCCTCTCCCATTGTGGAGATGGTGCCTGGGTTTATCCTTGGAGCTTCCCTGTCTTCGAGTCTGCAGGGACCCGAGGCGCTGAGGGGTTTCTCCAAAGGCAGGCCTGGGAGTGGGGCACCAGGGACCTCAAGTCCCAGAACTACTCCTGCTCAGAGATAAGAGGGTCTGATGAGATGAGGAGATGTCCTAGAGGAGGTGGTGTCAGCTCCATTGCTGGCCCCAACCCGTACCTGCCAAGCATCCCAGGGGAGAGGCAGGTGCACAGTGGGGCTGCTTAAAGGGATAGCAGAGGTGGCCAAGCAAACGAAACCCCTCTGTGGCATCAGGAGCTGGAGCTGGCCCATGGGGAGCAAACAGGGATTGGTTTCTTCATCCTTGCTCCCAGGAATGACCTTTGGTGGGAATCTCTCTTTGCCACAGCTGGTATAAGGGTTGTGATCAAAACGGAGGAGCTCCTTCCTGAAGACAGTCCCGAAAACCCCGAGCTGCATGGGATGTCCGGGCAGTCAGAGGGGAGCTTCCAGAGTCCAGACGAGGAAGCAGCCTGTGAGAGTCCCTATGGTTCCGTCTCACCTCCAAGGGATCTCCCAGGAACCAGCGTGGGTGACTCGTCTGAATACGGAGCTGACTTCAACGAGATCCAGAGGGTCATTGTTCACCATGGGAGCTGCACAGGTGAGATGCTCAGCACGTGGCTCTATGGCACATGGAACGTCGCAGGGGAATGGAGGTCCAGGAGAGGCTGTGGTGGGTCAGGCAAAAGCTGGGAAAGGGTTGGGTGGAAGAGAAGGGTTAAATCCCCCCAGAACCAGCACCAGAAGGGAAGTTTCTGGCTGCAGGAACCTCAAGCCAGGAGGAGGAGGCAGCACATGCACGGTGGACATCAAAGCATGGTCTCTGGGGGCACCTGACCTGCTCCAGAGTGCAACAAGCAGTGGGTCAATCTACTACAGGTAGCAGATTGTAGTTCCACACAGAGAGCAAGGGAAGCCCCGTCTCAGGCGGTGTTTTATGAGAGCCCCAGGGAGCCCCCACTGCTGAAACCCTGACCGGTAGAGGACTCCTGCCCTGGTGTTGGTCATGTGGAGGGATGATGGAAACCACTTGGGCAGTTATGCACCAGAGGCTGCTGGAGGAATGTGCTGGATCCTGTGTGTGGGGTTAAGTTCAGGCAGGTCTGGAGGATGGGGTGGAGGGTGGCCAGAGGTCTGTGGCACGTGAGCTGTGGGAGGGAAGGGTGCAGTGACGTTGTTTAGTGGAGAGGTGAGAAGATGGCACAGGATGCTTCATGACTAGAAGTCTGCCAGTTGGGTGGCAGATATGGGCTGGGTGAAGATGGGAAAGCTGGGAGATGGACTGTTGGGGATGGCAGGTTCTCTGCCTTCTGGTGGCTTTGCAGTGGCGTAGTGCAAACCAAGAGAGAGAGTTGGGCTTTTGAGGTCCTCCTCAACTTCATCTTGTTGATCCTGTGGTCTCCTCATGGTTTTCTAAAAGGAACCGGCCAAGCCACCACTGGGGCTGGAACTGTTTCTTGTCTGACAGCCAGTGCCTCGGGTGACGCTTGGCTGGTGGAATTGAGCGGGAGCTGTGGCAACAACCTGACCAGCATGGGCAGCTCTGGCCCACAGGCCCGCATAGAGGAAGCTTCTTGCTGTGAGGAGATGGGAAGGAGGACTGGGAATGTAGATTTTCCGTTGGAGCAAGGAGAGCTTGGATACATCCTATGCCCGTTGGCTGGCTCTTCTTGGGAAAGCGTGGCTGCTCTTCCTAGAAAAGCTCATAGGCCTGGCTCAAAGTCCAGTGTGGGGTGACATGTGAGGGATCCACCACTGGCTGTTCCTCAGGACCTCCGATAGGGTCAGTCTCACCAAACAAAACCACCAGGTCACCTCCAGCACTGGTGACGCAAGGCGGGAGCCCAACATGCAGCTGGCTGTCCCACCACTGTTTGCTTCTGGAAAAGAGGGGATCTCTCCTCACGCCCCATCATGGTGAGGCTGAAGGAAAGGGACAGTTCCAGGACCGAGACATCGTCTTGGGAGCAGAGCTGGACCCCAGAAGCCCCGTGCTGTGTTTCCGTCCAGGAGTGCCATGATGGATATTGTTGTAGCCCAGCGAAATGGCAGCAGATGGAGCTGCTCCCAACTCACTCTGCCACCCGAGTCCTCGCAAACTGAGGTTGATTTTTAGTCTCATAGCACTGTGCAATTGCAAAAGCTTTTGGCAGACAGGTCCCACCGCACCCTCCAAAGGAGTCTGTCCAGGAGGTGGTTTGTCTCACAGAACCACAGAAGGCCCTGAGTTGGAAGGGACCCACAAGGCCCATCAAGTCCAACTCCTGGCCCTGCACAGGACAACCCCAACATTCCCACTGTGGGGCTGAGGGCGTTGGCCAGAAGCTTCTGGAATATTGTCAGGCTGTGACTGCTTCCCTGGGGGGATGTTCCAGTGCTCCCCTACCCTCTGGGGGAAGAACCTTCTCCTCAGGTCCAACCTAACTCTCCCCTGGCATCTTCCTGCCATTCCCTCGGGTCCCGTCCTTGGTCACCAGAGAGAAGAGATCTGTCCTCCCTGTTGGAGGTGCGCAGGCTTGATGAGCCCCATCCCAGGGCACGGTGCTCCAGTCTGGAGATGGCTCGTGTCCAGGCGGTCGAGCAGGCTTATGTGGATGAGAAGCTCAACAGGAGCCGGCAACGTGCACTCCAAGCCCAGAACCCCCCCTGTGTCCTCGTGGTATCCAAAGCAGTGGGAGCAGCAGGGCCAGGGAGGGGATTCTGCCCCTCTGCTCCGCTCCGGGGAGACCCCACCTGGAGTCCTGGGTCCAGCTCTGGAATCCCAAACATCAGAAGGAGATGGAACTGTTGGAGCGGGTCCAGAGGAGGCCACGGAGATGATGCGAGGGCTGGAGCCCCTCTGCTCTGAGGACAGGCTGGGAGAGGTGGGGTTGTTCAGCTGGAGAAGAGAAGGCTGTGGGGAGACCTTAGAGCAGCTTCCAGTGCTGAAAGGGGCTCCAGGAAAGCTGGGGAGGGGCTCTTGATCAGGGAGTGCAGGGACAGGATGAGAGGGAATGGTTTTCAGCTGAAAGAGGAGAGATTGAGATGAGATCTTAGGAAGAAATGTTTTCCTGTGAGGGTGGGGAGGCCCTGGCCCAGGTTGCCCAGGGAAGTGGTGGCTGCACCCTCCCTGGAAGTGTCCAAGGCCAGGCTGGATGGGGCTTGGAGCCCCCTGATGCAGTGGGAGGTGTCCCTGCCCATGGCAGGGGGCTTGGAATTGGATGGGCTTTGAGGTCCCTTCCAACCCAAACCACTCTATGAATCCATAAAGAGCTGCAGAAATCCCTGCAGATGTTTCTGTAGCTCCCAGGTGCATAAAAGTCCACCCTAACGCTGTTCTGCTTTTCCCCTGCAGAGGACGGGATCGTGATTAAGACAGAGGAGGAGGAGGACGATGACGACCCTGACACCCTGGAGCCTTGCAACATGTTCTCGGACAGGACCGAGCCACCGGCGTTCCCCAGCCACGAGGCTGGGCTGGGCTGCGAAGCGCAGTGCAGCTCCAAAACACAGCCCAGGAGCTTGGCGGCCACGCGCATGGGGAAACCCTCCAGCTGCGAGAGGGACTCCGGGGAGATGAAACCGACAGTCGCCCAGCAACGGAACCGGACGAGGGAGAGACCCTACATCTGTCCCGAGTGTGGGAAGAGCTTCATGCTCAAGATCAACTTCGTGATCCACCAGCGCAACCACCTCAAGGAAGGGCCTTATGAGTGCCACGAGTGCGACCTCAGCTTCCGCAACAAGCAGCAGTTCCTGCTACACCAACGCAGCCACACACGCCGTGGCATGGGGGTCCCACGACGCCCAGAGCACGGCCTCAAGCCCCAAGCACGACCCCCGCCTCCGGGGAAGCCCTACAAGTGCTCCGAGTGTGAGAGCAGCTTCAGCCACAAGTCGAGCCTCAGCAAACACCAGATCACCCACGTTGGCGAGCGACCCTTCACGTGCGGCGAGTGCCGGAGGAGCTTCCGCCTGCAGATCAGCCTCATCATGCACCAGAGGATCCATGCCGGCAAGAGTGAGATGGCTTTCCTCTGCCCCCAGTGCGGGAAGAACTTCACCCGGCCTTCCCACCTCCTGCGGCACCAGCGGACTCACACCGGCGAGCGGCCCTACCAGTGCAGCCAATGCGAGAAGACCTTCAGCGAGAAGTCCAAGCTCACCAACCATTACCGCATCCACACCCGGGAACGCCCGCATGCCTGTGCTGTCTGCGGGAAGGGTTTTATCCGGAAGCACCACCTCCTGGAGCACCAGCGTATCCACACGGGCGAGCGGCCCTACCACTGCACCGAGTGTGGCAAGAACTTCACCCAGAAGCATCACCTCTTGGAGCACCAGCGGGCACACACTGGCGAGCGGCCCTACCCCTGCACCGAGTGCACCAAGTGCTTCCGCTACAAGCAGTCCCTCAAGTACCACCTGAGGACACACATGGGAGTGTGAGGGGCTGCTGACGGCTTCCTCTCCCTCCTTTCCCTCTTTCCATCCATTCCTCCAACCCTCCTCCATCCATCCCTCCAACTTCCTCCTCTTCTTGTCTCTCCCACCTTCCCTCCATCCCTCCCCCTCCAGCTCAGGGCATGGACATCAATGGAAGCTTTGTGTGGTAGCGCCGCTGGTCTGGTGGAGACAGCTAGGCTGATTGGGAATAAATTAATTAATTAAAGCAAGCAATGCGCGGCAAACTTAAAAAGAAAAGATTATATATATATGAAAAATAATCAGAAACAGCTGATTTAGGGGGAATCCTTGCCATCGGAAGAAAAAGCAAACCAACCAACAACAAAAGAAACCTGTGCAGGGTGTTTTGCCGGAATAGGACTCTTGAATTGCTTTTTAAAATCTACTGTTGGGTTTTTTTTAATAAATGTGGAGGAACTTTTTATTTGAAAAGCAAACTTAGGATCACCAAGGTATTTTCTTTTTCAGTTAAAATGCTCTGTAGGCTGGTTCTGGCACAGTCACTTTTGTCCAGGAGCTCCACAGCGGTGATGTCTTGTCCCAGGTGGCTGGGCTGGATGCGCCAGCCGCTCAGAGCACCTGGCGACAAGGAGCTCCAGGCCAGGAGGTGGTGAGTAATAAGTAGATCCAGATGTTGAGGAGGTTCTCCATGTGTCTATATTGGAAGCGCTGATAGGTGCCTGCCCAGCTCTCGGGGCTGTGACGCACTCCTGAGTTATAAAATAGAATAAAATAGTTGCAGTAAAACCCTTTTTCTGGTAGGACCCCATCAGCAAGGCTCCTCCAAACACTCATTTCTAGCGCTTCATCCTTCCACAGTGGCAGACGCCTCTCCAGCGAGCGGCGAACCCAAGCACCTGGCCTTCCCACCACGATGAGAGCTGCACCGAAGGCATCGCGGGAGCGGTTTGTAGATGCAAGTCTTGGTGCGAGGTCATGATGTTCCTGCACAGACCTCGATGTGTTTGACTGCTCTTCTGCTCTCTTTGAATCTCTGCAGCGGTGGGAGCAGCAAGACTCCTGCTCCAGAAGGATGGGCAGCTTCCCTGCCCAAAGGAGACCCCGCTACCGGGGTCTCTTGCCACGCGGCTGCAGCTGGAGTCCCGGTAGGTGGGACATGGGTCATTCTCGTGGTGGTGGTTTGAGCTCCTAGCTCCAGCAACTCGGTTCTCCGCAGTCCTGGTTCATATGGGCTGCAGTTGGGTGAGATCCACCCAAAGGACCAGGCTGTGGCTGCAGCCGTGACGCTCGCTCCTTGGTGCACACCGGGCTCCTGGCCAACGGGTGCCATGGGGATAACAGTGTCAGATCTCATGTTGGCATCAATAAACAGAGCAATGATGGGAGAAGTTGTCAGGACCTGTTAATCAGAATCATAAAACGGGTTGGGTTGGAAGGGACCTCAAAACCCCTCCAGTTTCAAGCCCCCTGCCATGGGCAGGGACACCTCCCTGACTGGATCAGGGGGCTCAAAGTCCCATCCAGCCTGGCCTTGACCACTCCAGGGATGGGATCTGGGGGTTCTAGTTGACAGCAAATGAGAATCATGGAATGGTTTGGGTTGGAAGGGACCTCGAAACCCATCCATTTCCACCTCCCACTGGATCAGGGTGCTCAAAGCCCCATCCAACCTGGCCTGGAACACCTTCAGGGATGGGACAGCCACCACTTCCTGGGAGCAGTTTGGGGGTTCGGGTCACAGTTGGACATGGGCTGATGTCCCAGGAGGGAGGTGCTGGTGCAGGACACAAGAGCTTGGCTGTGGCTTCCCTGCCCAGCTGCCCTGTGTCCCGTGGCAGCATACCCCTCATCAGGACTAAGGGAATGAGGAGGGATGAACACATCAAACCCAGAAGTGACTCTGCTCCTGCACAGCTCATGTTCCTCACGCTGGCAGTGCCACTGACACTGTAATGTCCTTTTTCTTCCTAAAAAATGGATTAATTCAGTTTGGTTTTGGCAAAGCAGCCACAAAGCAGCCTTTCCAGTGACAGGACCTTCCTGGGGAGCCTTAGAGAAAAGTAGCCCCTTCCTCACTGGGGCCAGACTGGCAGCACATGTCCTCTGCTTGGTGTCACTGGGACCCACACAGTGCCTGCTCCCCGGCTTCTGCTGCTCCTCACCAGCCGTGCAGACACAAAACGGCAGTGGTTGCTGCCAGGATTTAGCAATATCCAGGTGACCTTGGATGGCTCCAACGTCACCATCCCACCTGCAGCTCCAGCTTCCAAGCCAGGACAGGACACAACACAACCCCAGCGGGTGCCAAGCTTGGGGTGACGCCAAAAACACATAGAGTTTTCACAAATGTGGCACAAGCAGTTTCACCACCCCCTTGAGTCATCTTCAGGTTATCAGCAACCTCTGCTCAATTGCCCTGGGAGTCACGGGTGGGTTTGCCCTAGAAGAGCTGGATGCTGTGCAGTTCTCAGCTCGACCAGTGCTCAAGTATGGGGGTAAATGACATGGAAAGGGTCAGCTCTCCATGAGACAACTCTCCACAAGGACAACTCTACATGGAGAGCCTCAAGTGTCTGGCCAAAGCCCCCACTGATGTTCAAGGGCTTTGTGGAGCTCGGTGTGCACCAGTAGGGAATAACCAGTGGCATCTGCTGGAGTGGCAGGTGCTGAGGGTTCACGGTGTGGAGTTCATGGAATCCTGGAATGGTTTGAGTGGGAAGTGACCTCAAAGCCCATCCAGTTCCAACCCCCTGCTAGGGGCAGGGACACCTCCCACTGGATCAGGGGGCTCAAAGCCCCATCCAACCTGGCCTTCAACACTTTCGGGGTGGGGGCAGCCACCACTTCCCTGGGCAACCTGGGCCAGGGCCTCCCCACCCTCACAGGAAAACATTTTTTCTCCCTAAGATCTTATCTCAGTCTCCCCTCCTTCAGCTGAAAACCGTTCCGCTTTGTCCTATCCCTGCACTCCCTGATCAAAAGCCCCTCCCCAGCTTTCCTGGAGCCCCTTTCAGCACTGGAAGCTGCTCTAAGGTCTCCCCACAGCTTTCTCTTCTCCAGCTGAACAACCCCACCTCTCCCAGCCTGTCCTCACAGCAGAGGGGCTCCAGCCCTCACATCATCTCCGTGGCCTCCTCTGGACCAGCTCCAACAGTTCCGTCTCCTTCTTCTGATGGGAACAGCCCTGGAACAGCTCCCCAGGGAAGCAGTCACAGCCTGACAATATTCTTCCAACCCCACAGGTCCCGCAGCCCCACAGGCGTGTGTGTTCCCCACAGCCCCCAGGTGCGTGTGTCTCCCCCCCAGGTCGCACCACCCCATAGGTAGCTCCACCCTCCCATGTCCCCCAGCCCCGGTCGCTTCACCGTTCCCCCCGGCCCCGGTCCCGCAGCTCCTCCCCCGCTCCTTCCCCGCCCATCGGTCCCTGTGTGGCGCTCGGGGCCGGCGCTGGGCGAGCAGCCGGGAGCCGGGGCCACCCGCCCGCTGTGCGCGGAGCCCCTCAGGACGTGGCGCCGGGTCCCCTGCAGGCATGGGCAGAGGTGAGGGGCCGCTCTGGACACGGCTGTGGGTGCCTCTGCCATGGGCTGGGCTCCAGGCAGGAGCAGGGGCGCTGCGGAACAGGCGGGGTCCTCTCCAGGTATGAGCTGGGGTCTCCTCAGGACGCGGATCTGGGTGCCCTCTGGGCATGGGTTGGGGTGCCCTCTGGGCATAGGTCAGGGTCCCCTCCGGGCAGGGACCGGGCTCCCCTCTGGGCACAGGTGAGGGTCCACTCAGGGCATGGATCTGGATCCCGCTCCTATTGGCTGGGGTCCCCTCTGGGCAGGGGGTCCTCCACGTACGGGCTGGGGTGCTCTCAGGACGTGGATCTCGGTCCCCTGTGGGCACGGTTCTGGGTCCCATCAAGGCACAGGTCAGAGGTCCCTTAGGACAGGGATCTGGAGTCTCTCCAGGAGAAGGTCAGGGTCCCCTCAGGGTACGGATGTGTGTCCCCTCTTGGAATGGGCTGGGATCCCCTTGGGCATGGGCTGGACTTCCCAGTAGGGGTGGAGGAAACCGAAGAACAGGCAGGGTCCTCTCCGGGCATGGGTTGGGGTCTCCTCTGGGCACAGGTCAGGGTTGCCTCGGGAGATGGATCCGGGTTCCTCTGCAATGGGCTGGGGTCCTGGGGAATGGGCAGGGTCCCCTGTGAGCAGGGTCGGGGGGAGCTGGAGAATGGGAAGGAGTTGAGGACCCATCCAGGAACAGTTCAGGGGCCCCTCAGGACATGGATCTGGGTCCCCACCAGGCACAGGTTGGGGTCCCCTCTGGGCAGGGATAGGGACACTGGGGAATGGACAGGGGTCCCCCCCAGGCAGGGACTGGGGTCCCTCTGGGCAGGGGCTGGGGTCTCTTCCAGCAAAAGGTGAGGGTCCCCTCCAGGGACAGGTTGGGGTCCTCTTTGGGCACAAACCAGAGATCCCTCCTGGGCACAGGTTGAGGTCTCCTCTAGCCATGGACCTGGGTCTCCTCTGAGCATGGCCTGGGGTCCCCTCGGCAGACAGACAGCTCTGAAATCCCTCTGGGGACAGCTCTGGGGTCCCACCCAGCCACGGGTTGGGGTCCCTATCCCACTGCTGGCTGGGGTCCCCATCTGGGTACAGGGTAGGATCCCCATCTGGGTGTGGGTTGGCATTCCCATCCCACCATGGCTTGGGGTATCGTCTGGCCTTGGGCTGGGGTCCCATATCCTTGTGACCCCACTGGAGCTCTGGTTCTCCTGCAGCTCCCACCAACTCCCCCTGGCCTGTGCAGGTCCTTCTCACTGCCCACCCCTTGGTGGCCCCAATGTCCCTGGTGCCCCGTACGTCCCCATCCAGAGACGGGGCTGGGGGTGCAGCTGCAGGGGACATGAGGACCCTCCGATGTGCGGGCTGGTGTCCGCCCACCAGGACCCATTTCTGCTGGCTCAGAGGTGCAATCTTCATGGTTTCCACACTAAGCTGTTCCAGAAATGCCCAAAGCCATTATGCCTGGGTGGCTCCTGCCCTGTCCCTAATGGGGGCCTGGGGAGAGGTGGCTCCATTTCCCAGCTCATCCCTTTCCAGGTTGTCCTCACAGGGGCTCCTGGGTGACATCTCCTGGACATAACCCCGGAATCACCAAATATGCCTTTTTTTTCCCCTCCAGGAGATGCTTCAGAGAAACTGGGCTTTTCTACAAAGAGAGAGGAACTGAGGCCAGAAGGAGAGAAAGAGGGTGATGTCCGGCTGGTACATGTTTCCATACTTCCTACTTGCCTCCCATGTCCATGGGTGTATCCCATCCTTCCCCACGTATATTAATCTCCTTTTCCATAAAGCACTAATTTCTCTCTGTCTCTCTTCCCATACATCCTTCTTCCCTGCTGGCCACAGAGATGATGCGAGTGCTGGAGCTCCTCTGCTCTGAGGACAGGCTGGGAGAGTTGGGGTTGTTCAGCTGGAGAAGAGAAGGCTCTGGGGAGACCTTAGAGCAGCTTCCAGTGCTGAAAGGGGCTCCAGGAAAGCTGGGGAGGGGCTTTTTGCAAGGGCCTGGAGTGACAGGATGAGGGGGAATGGCTTTAAATTGGAAGGGGGAGATTGAGATTGGACATTGGGAAGGAATTCTTCATGCTGAGGGTGGGGAGGCCCTGGCCCAGGTTGCCCAGGGAGGTTGTGGCTGCCCCATCCCTGGAGGTGTTGAAGGCCAGGTTGGATGGGGCTTGGAACCCCCTGATCCAGTGGGAAGCGACCCTGCTTATGGCAGGGGGTGGAACTGGGTGGGCTTTGAGGTCCCTCCCAACCCAACCATTCTATGAACACCCAGACCTGCCATCCCTTGCCCCCTCTGCTCATCTATTTATTCCTCCCCCAAAACTCTGCCCTCTCTGTTTTCAGGATGACGGATGGGTGTGCCTCAGTTTCCCCTAAGCTGCGATCCCCTCTGTGAGCTGAGCCCTGGAGGAAGAGGCTTAGGAGATGGTTTGGGGTGGTGGCACTGCTTGGTGACACCTCTGTGGCCTTATGGGGTGGCAGCAGAAATCTCAACATGAACGAGTGGCTTCTCTCTGCAGTGAGATTGCCGGTAGCCAGGTGAGGAGATGATTTGCCCTTTGGCAACCACTCATCCTCCTTGTTCCTGGAGCAGGAACTGGCCTTGCACCGCTGCTGCCTTGCAGGCAGTGCTTCCTCATGCTCTGGAGATACCTTCGTCCTACCTGCCTTGGCTGCAGCCCCAGCAATGCCCAGCACGGCATGAGCAAAGCAGCTTTAGCAAAGTCATGGAATATGGAATTATTAAGGTTGGAAAAGACCTCTTGGTTCATCCAGCCCCACCACCAGCCCAGCTGCACCGTGCCTGCCAAACCCTGTCCCAAAGTGCCGTGGCCACAAGTTGTTTGAACCCCTCCAGGGATGGAGGTTCCACCACTGCCCTGGGAAGATTTTTTTCTTAAAAACAAAATGTGAGTCGAATCTGCAGAAAAACAACTTCAAGCAACTCGAGAAGAACCTGAAGTGTCAGAACACAAGAGACTGCCTAAACATCGAAATCACTGCCTCCAGCAAACCACCAGCCTCAAAGACAGGTTGTTGCCTTTATGGCCAACTGCGCTGAGTTGTGGGCAAAATGAAGTTCTAGAGCAAAGAACTCTGCGTAACTGTATTTTGTACACAGACCAGAAAGGCTGCTTTTCATCTTCTTGTATAAAAAACATAAACAATGGCAAGACTTTTTGATCTGCATATTTATATTTTTATATTATTGTATGTATTACATCTTTTCCTTACCATCCATTACCTCTGTCCCCTCCTTTGCCCGTGAGTCGCGGTGGGGAGGTGAGTGATGACCCTTTGGGCTGTGGATGTGCTCATGGGATAAATCTCAGCCTCGTGGAAGAGGAGGGGGAGGTGCTGGCTTGCTCCTCAACAGGGCAACTGGCTGATGTTTCTCTCTGTCATGCATTAGCGAAGGTGAGGCTGGACCCAGAGATGGCAAACCCGTACCTTGTCCTCTTGGAGAACCTCAGAACACAACTGGGACCACCAGTACGCAACGTTCTAAATCCTCCCGGTCCAGCCAGCACGGCAGGAAGAGCTCCAGAGAATCAGGGTCCACCTGGACTACAAAGCAGGCCAAGTGACCTCCTACAACATGCAGAACGTGGTGCAGGGCTTGCAGCTTGAGGTTTCCTTCACCAGGGTTTTTCCTGTACTTTGGGCTCTTGTCACATGAAACCCACATCCAGCTGTGTGCCTGCCCGCATCGGACACTGTCTGGTGCCTTGCCCCATGCCCTTAAGGTTGGACTCGATGATCTCAGAGGTCTCTTCCAACCTTATGATTCTATGATTCTTTGCTATGTGAGCGAGCAGCTCAGTCATTGCATTGCAAACTCACAGCAGCTCTGCCTGGGCTGGATCTGCTCTGCATGTTCCTCTATCTCCTTTGGAGCATTAAAGATGTGTTGTCTTGCCTAGGGGGCTCTGCATGCTGATGTCCTGGCCGGATCTTGATCTCAAAGTGATGGTGTCCCAACTTTCCCTGTGGGCATTGGGGACACACAAATATGCAGGACAGAGGCCGGGAGATGTTCTGTTGGCCCACGCTGGTCTTTGGCAGCACTGCGTGCCTTGCTTTGGCTTGGTGTGGTGTCCTTTGCCATTGTGGTGTAGACAGGACGGGGATGCAGCCACCCCACCCCCCAGGAGCTCAGGGTGGAACCACAGAGCTGCTCAGAATGGTGGTAACTGCACACCTAAAAATGTGGCTTGAAAGGAGAACGTTCAGGAGGAACGCAGGGCTGACTGGAGAGCTGGAGTGAGGGCACAGCCAAGAACCTCTCTGGGCTGGAAGAGTGGCAGTGATGGGGGTGTGGTGGGATTCATCTGTGAGATCCTGGGTAGTCTGAGAGAAAGCAAATGCCACATTGTCTGATCAAAGACTCATAGAATCATGGAATGGTTTGGGTTGGAAGGGGCCCATCCAGTTCCTCCCACTGGAGGAACCCTAGCTCAAAACCCCAACCAACCTGGCCTTGAACAATTTTGGGGGTTGTCCTAAGCAGGGACAGGAGTTGGACTTAATGATCCTTGTGGGTCCCTTCCAACTCGTGATTCTGTGATCTCCAGGGACGGGCCATCCATGACTTCCCTGGACAACCTTTGCCACTGCTTCCCCACCCTCACAGTGAAACATTTCTTCCTAATATCTCATCTCAGTCTTCCCTCTCGTCCCATCCCTTCTTTCTTGGGAGAAGAGCCCAGCACCCACCTCACCACAGCCTCCTTTCCAGGAGCTGCAGACAGCGATGAGGTCTCCCCTCAGCCTCTTCCAGCCTAAAAAGCCCCAGGGCCCCCAGCCGCTCCCACAACCACTGTTCTCCAGACCCTTCTCCTTTTCTGGATAATGATGTGGGAAGGGCTCCTCAGCCCAGTTGTCTGCTAGGTTAATGCCCTTTTTCACCGAACCACAGAATGCCCTGAGTTGGAAGGGACCCCCAGGGACCATCGAGTCCAACTCCTGGCCCTGCACAGGATGATCACAACTTTCCCACCGTGGGGCTGAGGGCGTTGGCCAGAAGCTTCTGGAATATTGTCAGGCTGTGACTGCTTCCCTGGGGAGCTGTTCCAGAGCTCCGCCACCCTCTGGGGGAAGAACCTTCTCCTCAGGTCCAACCTAACCCTCCCCTGGCATCTTCCTGCCATTGCCTCGGGTCCTGTCCTTGGTCACCAAAGAGAAGAGCTCACAGGTTGCCCAGAGAGGTCGTGGATGCCCCATCCCTGGAGGTCACACAGTGGCTTGAGTTGGAAAGGACCCTCAAGGATCATCCAAGTCCAACACTGGAACTGGATGGGCTTTAGGGTCCCTTCCAACCCAACCTATTCTATTATTAACGCCCCCATGAACCAGCACAGCCCCCTTGCATGCTGGGAAACGTAAATCACGTGTAGTCCGCGCCCTCGTGACCCAGCATGGCCCCATTGCATACTGGGAAATGTAGTCCCAATAGTATCAAGCCGGTATACTTATTCGCATTGTATGCTGGGAAACGTAGTCCACGTGTCATTAATGCCCCATTAGCCATTCTAACCCGGTTGCGTGCCAGGAAATGTAGTTCCGCCGTCACTCACACTACTGTTTGGCTTCTCTTTGGGCAGCAGCGACGTCAATCAGCACTGGGAGGCGGGGCAACGCCCGCTGGCCGGCGGTGTCGCGCTCTGATTGGCTGAGCCGCGCTTTGGCGCCAGGTTTGGAGCGGGACTGGGGTCAGAGCCGGGGAGGAGGAGGAAGGGGAGCATTCCCGCCATGGATCCTGCGCTGGGTGGTTCCTATCGCCGCCGTCTCGTGCTGCTTTCGCCACCTTCCCCCGCCGTGGTCAAGTCGCTCTTTCCCGATGACCTCTCGCCGATCTCCGACCTCCGCCTCACCATGGAGCAGCTGGGACGCGGGTCAGTAGCCACCCCCCCCCCCGCCATGCGAGACCCCAGGGCAACTCCTCTCCCACCCCAAGCGGGGCCTGGGGGAGCCCTTCTCCTTCCCCCGTTCTGCTCTTTCTGTTCCCCCCCCAGGTCTTCTTCCATGTCTCCCCTCCATATCTTCGTCCATGTCCCCCCGCCCAGATCTTCGTCCATGTCCCTCCCTCCCGATCTTCGTCCATGTCCCTCCCTCCCGATCTTCGTCCATGTCCCTCCCTCCCGATCATCGTCCATGTCCCTCCCTCCCGATCTTCGTCCATGTGTTCCCCCCCCCCGATCTTCGTCCATGTGTTCCCCCCCCCGATCTTCGTCCAGCTCCCCCCCTCCCCCTCCAGATCTTCGTCCAGCTCCCCCCCTTCCCCCCCATCTTCGTCCAGCTCCCCCCCTTCCCCCCCATCTTCGTCCAGCTCCCCCCCTCCCCCCCATCTTCGTCCAGCTCCCCCTTGCCCAATTCTTTGATCTCATTTCCCCCTGTCCCGAGATCTTCTACCTCTTCGTCCCTGCCCTCCCAATGAGGTCTTCTCCCCGCAGCTGCAAGGCCTCCAGGACTTCATTCACCCTCATCCCGAAAAAAACTGAGGCCTTGTGGATCTCTTCTCCCCCTTCCCCACCCCCTGAATCGAGGCCTCGAGGAGCTCTTCCCCCATTCCTTCCTTCCCAACATACGCCCCCTAAACCAAAGGCCTCGAGGACCTCTTCTCCTAATCCTCCTGCAGAAACTGAGGCCTCCAGGAGCTGTTTCTTCCCCTGCTCCCCCCCTCAATGAGGCCCTGAGGAATTCCTCCTACACCAGCACTCCCGCCCTTGGAAACTGAAAGCCTCCTCATCTCCCTTACATTCCTTTCCCTTTCCTGGTGCCCCCTGCAGAGCTCTCCTTCCCCCTCCTGCTGCTTGGAACCCCCTCCCTCCTGCTCTTTTTCACATCCAATATCCCCTTTCTCCCTGGGGAACCCCAAGATTGGGCCACCCGCTGCTCTTCTGCCCACATGTGGTGGTGGATCCTGCGCTGTGGGCCATCTTCCCACCATGTGTCATCATCTCCTGCTCTGTGCATCCACCCTGCTCCACAGGCGTTCCCTCTGCCTGGCTATTCCTTCTCCCATGGATAAATGCAAGAACACAAATACCTTTGTGTCTATCCTCCTTGCCTTCCATACCACCTTAGCAGCATCATCTCAGCTCCTTTTGGCTCACCCTTTGCCTCTCTCCTGTGAGCCAGCTCCTTTAACCCTTGCCCAGTTCCGGTGCTCCCCTACTGTCTTTTCTCTTCCACACACACGGGAAGCACTGTGGGCTCTGCTTCTCCTCTCTCCAGCTGCACAGTTGCTTGATCCAGATTTCTGTTCTTGGTCTCTTAACTCCTTTAAACTCATTATCCCTTCAATAACTGCTACAGTTGGCTCCTGTTTTGCCCTGGCCCACTCTGGTCTGCATGGCTCTCCTGGCATTCGTCCTTCATTTGCTGCTTTTATATCCTCATTTCTGTAGTCACCTGCTTTCTCTATGATCCTTCCTTCCTTCAGATTCCTGGGATTCCTGTAAACGATTCGCACCACTCCCCTTCTTTATTCCAGCCTTTCAGTTTCATAAAATGGTTTGGGGCTGGAAGGAACCTCAAAGCCCACCCAATTCCACCCTCTGCCATGGGCAGGGACAACTCCCACTGGATCAGGGGGCTCAAAGCCCCATCCAACCTGGCCTTCAACACCTCCAAGTGGTGGAGCAGCCACCACTTCTCTGGGCAACCTGGGCCAGGGCCTCCCTCACCCCCAGAAGGGTGGAAGGCAGCCAGGACAATTATTGTCTTCAGTGATGCTCTCTCCCTCTCTATCTGGAAGCCTGGTTTCTAATATCATCAGCACTGTGTGTGTAGGTTTACAAACCAAACCCAGGAGCTGGAGTCCCCATCAGTGTTACATCTGAGTGAATCTGTCAGCGCGGTGCCCTGATGGTGGCGTTGTCTGGTTGCTCAGCCGCACACAAGAGCACGAGAGACCGCAGTCTGCAGGGCTGCTATGCTGGAATCCTGATAATGATTTCAGGTTATGATTACCTGTGCTGTCCATCTTCATTCAGAGACTGTCATGTTGTCTTTCTTGCTTCAATGAGTTCTTAAAACAAATATCTGACTTCCTTTGCAGTCACAAAAATGCTGAGCAAGATCCAGGAAACAGGAATACTAATGGTTTACAAAGAACGGTGTCATCGGAATCGACAGACTCAGGTATGGCTTTCTCAATTCATAAATAACAAATAAGAAATGAAAAGCATTGCACCTTTACGTGGTTTTCACTGCAAGCAGCTTCCAGGGTTGGGCCAGAGACCTGAAGCTCGCAATCCCCACAGCTGCTTCTCATCCTTAGGCTCTTGGAAGGAGGGAGGCGTTGCTCGACGAGCTCCTGCAGTTTGTGGTTTGGCATCTGACAGAGATGGCCTTTGTTTTTTCCTTTGGGTGGCTGCTGGGATGTGGCTGCTCACCTGTTGTGCTTTGTACTGCAGAGTTCCCTTCCAGCCCAAAGCATTCTATGATATCACTGCTGGTTTCTGATTGCCCTGATGTTCTGTAGCAGATCAGCCCCTTATCATGAGTGTATCAGCCTCTCTTGCAGCAGAGGTGGGAAAACAGGGTGACAGCTTTTCATTCTTCATTGTGAGAATCCCTTGTGTATCTGCATTTGGCTCCAAACAGGGCCAACATGAGTTTCTGCTCCTTGGAGGGTGATAACTTTGATGGAAGCAAGGTGTGTTTTCTCTCTTTAAAACCAGACTGTGCTAACCTGCTCTGCCCTATGCAATCAAGCCATTGAGCAGGGCTTGCCTTGTGCTTTGGGGATGTTTTGTGGCTTTTCATTAACACAACGTGATTGTTTATCTGAAACACAGGCAGCTGCATCCTGGTACTGGTACTTGCTCAGATTTAGTATTTTCAGAAAAGTGTTCTAACAATGAAAATGACACACAACTTAGCAGCCTGACCCAGTGGGAGATGTCCCTGCCCATGGCAGAGGATAGGAACTGGATGGGCTTTGATGTCCCTTCCAACCCAAACCATTCCATGGTTCCACGATTCTAACCTGCTCTCAACCAGAACGCCCAGATCCCATCCCTGGAGGTGTCCAAGGCTGGGTTGGATTGGCCTTGGAGCCCCCTGATCCAGTGGGAGGTGTCCCTGCCCATCGCAGGGGGTTGGAACTGGATCAACTTTTAAGATCCCTTCCAACCCAAACCATTCCATGATTCCATGACTTGGAGAATCAAGGAAGGTTCTGATACTTCATTGGTGCAGCTCAGCAATGGAAATCAGTGTCTCTTTGAATCCATGCACCAGTCTGCCTTCGCGTGGTCCTTTCACCTTCAAAGGTACTTTATGAACGGCTGAAACTCCAGAAAGCGGGATAGAATAACCCAGCTTGCTAAATCTCCACTTTCTTGGCTCTTTTCTTTTTCCTTGTCTCCAAAGCAAGTCTGAAGTGCTTGCAAAACACTTGGGGTTAGGCTTTCTGCTTCTCCTAGGCCAGTACCTGTCTCATCAGTCAGATTAATTCTCTGTAGTTGTTTATTTAGATCACAACCACTCAAGTAGCAACAAGTCTCCTTGTGATGATGTGGAGCGTATTTGGGTGAGCTGTTGGTCTGTCATTTGGCCTTGTAATACAGGAGCTCTGAGGTGATCTGTGTTTAAATTGGCTTCATATTTAACTTGTAGCTTGAATGTGGCTTTGATATTTTGCCTGGTGTGCGCTGATGAAGCGCTGGCTGTTGTTTCCAGCACACCAGCACGCAGGGCCTTTTAACTACTGTTCTTGGAATAAGCCGCAAATCTCTTCCTATAGAATAGAATAGAATAATGGAATCATTGAGGAAGGAAAAGACCTCTAAGCGCAGCCAGTCCCACTGTCAGCCCAACCCCACCGTGCCTGCTAAACCATGTCCCAAAGTGCCATGGCTATGTGGTTTTTGATCCCCTCCAGGGATGGAGACCCCACCACTGCCCTGGCCAGCCTCTGCCAGGGCTTGACAACCCTTTCAGTGAAGGAGTCTTTCCGAATATACAATTTAAACCTCCCTTGGTGCAACTTGAGGCCATTTCCTCTCATCCTATTGCTTGTTACCTGGGAGAAGAGACTAACAGTCATGTTGCCACAACCTCCTTTCCAGGAGCTGCAGAGAGCATTGAGGTCTCAGCCTCTTTTTCTCCAGGCTAAACAGCCCCAGGGCCCTCAGCAGCTCTCATAAACCCTGTTCTTCAAACCCTTCCCCCACTTCATTCTCTGAAGAGGTGTAACTAAAAACACACCTTAAAATTCCCTGAAGAACTAAGCTGTATGTTAGGATGTTTATGTGCCAGGAGTATATTCCTCTGCTCTATGGGACATTCTAGGTAGGACCAAGGGTGCTTTCTTTAGTTACTCTTTTTCCCAAACAAGCACTAACACCTGATTATGGATGGTAAAAACCCAACAGCATGGATGGAGTATCCATAACTGTTGATTAGTTCTCCATGGATATCAGGCTGCAGATTGGATTTTCTGCATCAGCTTCCTGCCTGAGCTCTGGGTCTTTCAGCTGAAATCTTGTAATGTCCAATACTCAGCATTTCCTGGGTGCTAAGCTATTGCTCGGTAGAAAACAGGACAAGGGAAGTGATTGTGTCCCTGCACTCAGCACTGGGGAAGCCACACTTCAAGTACTGGGTTCAGTTTTGGGCCCCTCACTCCAAGAAGGACCTTGAGGGGCTGGAGCGCGTGCGGAGAAGGGAGTGGAGCTGGGGAAGGGTCTGGAGAACAGGGGTTGTGGGAGCAGCTGAGGGCCCTGGGGCTGTTTAGTCTGGAGAGGAGGAGGCTGAGGGGAGACCTCATCGCTCTCTGCAGCTCCTGGAAAGGAGGTTGTGGTGAGGTGGGTGCTGGTCTGTTCCCCCAGGTGACAGGAGATGGGACAAGAGGAGACGGCCTGAATTTGCCTCAGGGCAGGGTCAGATTGGACATTAGGGAACATTTCTTCACTGAAAGGGTTCTCAGGCCCTGGCAGAGGCTGCCCAGGGAGGTGGTGGAGTTGCCATCCCTGGAGCGGTTTAAAAGATGGATAGATAAGTTTGAGGGACATGATTCAGTAAGTGGACAGGTATGGTTGAACTCGATGATCTCGGAGGTCTTCTCCAGCTAGATGATTCTATGAAAACACTCTTTCTCGTCTGCAGGCTGTGCTCTGGATTCGCCTGGCCCTGCGACCCCACACGATACCATGGAGGACACGTATGTAACCCTGACTAAGCCTGACTTCTGGTGTTTCACGCTGTGCCGTTAATGAATGTGGGCTAATGGGAGGCTTGATGAGCCTTTCCCTTTCCTCGCATGGTTGGAGTGGACTCCTCTCTCCCAAACTCTGACTCCAGGCAGTGTGTGCTGTAGTGCCCTGCAGCTGGGGATGCCAGGCTTTGTCTTGTCCGTGTCCTGGGATTTTCAGCACAGCCAGGCTGTTCGAGCGCAACACCAACACCTTCCCAAGGGTCAGAGGCTGCACCCGTGTCACGTGCAAGTTGCAGTTTTCACTTAATGTTTGAATTATCATTTATGCTCGTAGAAGCCTTAACTGATACCAAGCAGTTGCTCTTAGCTTGGGATTTGTCACTGTCAATTAGATTCATTTTCCTTTTTGCATCTTCTGTCCTCAGGGATGGGGATGGGTCTCTGATTTACTGAGCCTCTCTTCCTTTAACCTAGCTTCTTGTCTAAACCGTGCCAAAAAGAATCCAGGAAAAGGAGACGCAAAAGGAGTCTAGCTGGTGTTTCAAAACCCAGGGTGTGATAAGCTGGCTTTAAATACCTTTTGAGAGAGAAAAAGCATTACCAAGAACCATATTGGCTTCTACTTAGCATAGCACGGCATGAATTTAATACAGGATTGATTATCAGCGTGCTGCCCTTCAGTGCTCACCACAGGGCATCTCTCTTGCTTCTAGGTTTGAGAAAGCAATTGAATCCAGCAGGCTGAAGTAAGTATACTTCTCATTTAACTTTGTCAGCAACTGTTGTTGCTCATGGAGTTTTATTTGGGTGGTAGAAGTGAGTTTTACTGTGATTTAAAAAAAAATGTTGACATAAATCTTGGTTCTCTTTGATTGCAGCATTCGAACGCCTTTCAGAAGAATCCAGTCACTGCCAGTAAGTGAGGATAGTATTGGTCTTGTATAAATGTTAAAGAATTCAGCATGTTAAGTGGTTAGAGACATTCCATAACTGGCTAATTTTCTGGCTTCAAGAACAGCCACTGTAATACTTAATGAGAACTGTCAAAGTTACAGCTTGTAAACTCAATCTAATTCAAGTTGGCATGGAATTTCAGTGACTTAGCTTTGTCACGAATAGAAGTATTTTGGTACCTGTACTGAGATGGTGGCCTAAAAGACTCCACAGAGTTTGCCTCAATTTGTAGTCAGAGGCCTTGCAGCCTTAATTAACCCCTACTTCGCTTACAATGTTGTTGTGCAAAAGCTGCATTACACGATACTGAACTGGCCCTTCTGTGTGAATGTTGTAGCAAAGCCTCCTGGGATGCAGTCCTGCTCTGAAGAGAAACCATTCCGACTCTCTGGATAGCGATGCTTTTCAACTGTTGGAACAAGAGGATAATAAGGAGAATGTAAGTGTTGCTTTCTGCTGCCTGTAATGATTGGGTGTAAGAGGTGGAAGCAGAATGAGCACAGCCCTTCAGCAGGGGATGGTGGAAAAAGCTTTTTTACTCTCTGCCAGGATGTAGTTCAGACACAACAAGGCTTTGCATCTCTTATCTGGAGGGAACTTGCAGGGATGTGCGACAGTGCTGGTTATAGTGACTGCAAACTGGTTATAGGTTAATAAAAACTGGCAAGATTTGATTGTGCAGCTGTCTTCAGGCAGCGGAACCTCACTTTTAGCCTGTGGCAAAGGGCAGTGTATCTGTACTGCCAGCTTGAGCTAGGTACAAGGGGTGCCTGCAGAAAGCTGTTTTGATAGGTCACCTCCTCTGCACCACTGACACAGGGAGCCCTCACTGCTCACAGCACAAATGTCCTTTTGCCTACTTCGCCTGAAAGGCCTTGATGCTGGAAATCCCATTGGCAGGACTCCAACAGGTCTCCTCAGGAGAATGGCTGTCGAGAGACAACCTGGGCTGCCCTTAAAAATGATTTATTTTGCAGAGAAGTTGGCTGATGAAAGAAAGGCCTTAGGCCTGTAGGTGCTATCAAGAGGGTAAAAGCTGGATTGTGTTAAATCAATTGCTATTTTAACATCTTTAATTTGAAAACATTCCCCTTCAGAGTATTCCTGTTGGCAGCAGGGCACTTAAATCCAAAACATCAGGTAACTTTAGAAAAACCAAGAAGGTAGAATGATCCTGGCGACTTCTACAGTTTGTAATTTTGGTGAAATCATCGCTTTGCTCCTTTCTAATTCAGGAATCATTTGAGTTTAAGAAACCAACCAAACCAGCTTCTCGTTGTTCCGTGCACGTCCATTCCCGTGATGGAAAAGGTGTTCCTGGGCCAAAGCAGAATTCATCTCCAGCACAGGTAGTGATGTTCTTTACAACTATTTCTCACCTAATCCTTTGCGTACTGACTGTCTGGGAGGATGAAAAATTGCATCGTGATGCTGTTAATCACCACTGTTCATCTGCCAGATAGAGAAACTTATCTAACTGCTAGATAAGAAAACTCTGGCTCATGAGATGGTCAGAAGTTTGAAACACGGGTTGTTCCGTGGGCTGTGAAAGATAAATCACCAAAGGGCTGAGGTGGTGCTGCAGAAAGTCAAAGGAGCGTGGACATGGATGTCTGAATCTGGTTTGTAGGTGTTTCCTCTATCAATAAAGTAGATATTTATTTGAGGCAGATGCATCTGGAACAAGGAAGTCAACTGAATCTGATGTCCAGATATGACATGCAGGAAGAAAATAGTACCTTACTTACAGTCCATTGCTTAGAAAAAGCAGCTGAAAGAACGTCGTGGCTCTTTGTGCTGGAACAGAGCTTTGGGACTGAGTCTTCATTCTTTGGGCCTGGTAGTCCTTGTCCTGCGTGGCACTCTTAAGCTTTGTGCCTATTGACTGCAGAGTTTGTGTTCATTCTTGTTCCTTTCGACACCACTCATTTCTCTCCTTGGCACCTCTGCTGGGCAGCTTCTTCCAGAGAAGAGAGTTATTCCTTAGCGAGGCTAACGAAGCACCCTGCAGTTGTGGGGATCAGAGAGAAGTATCGGAACTCAGTTTGGGGTTTGCCCAAGGTGGTGGAATAACCACTGTGGTTTCTGTAGTACAGAATTCCTAGCAGCGCCGCTGGGGTTACAGCATCCCGCAGTACAGAGAGGGAACGTTGATAAAACTGACTGTCTTGTCTTATCTTGTCTCAGTTCCCCACCGGAGAACATGAGAACCACAGGCCAGCTTTCCTGCAGTGCTCTTCTCTGACTTCCTCTGAGAGCGATGACGATGATGGTTTCTTAGAGCTGCTGGATGAGCAAGATTTGAAGGTATGTATGAAGGAAATACGAGAGATGTTTCAAAATCATCTCTAATGTCAGTAATCTGCAGACTATATGTGTCCATGGTGCACGTGTGCTTGAGCAGGAGTCAGCGGGTTAAGTCAGATTAAGGTTAAGGCACACACTGGGTGCTAGGGCATCCTTGAAGTTATCATATTTTCAACTCTTACATTTTGATGTCTATATCTTATGTGTTGTTTCCTAGTCGGATTCATCTGGTGTGGGAGCAGCAGTCAGTTTAAGCTTTGCTGCTGTTCCTACTGGCAGAGAACTGCATTGCTAGGGAGGATTATTAGGAAAAAATTCTTCCCTGAAAGGGTGACTGGCCATTGGAATGTGCTGCCCGGGGAGGTGGTGGAGTCACCGTCACTGGAGGTGTTTAAGAGGAGAATGGATGAGGCACTTACTGACATGGTTTAGATGATGTGTTGGTGCTGGTGTGGGGTTATAGGTTGGACTCAAAGGTCCCTTGTGATACTGTGATTATTTGAGCAGTTAGCACTTTTCTTTAGAAGCTTGCTGAAGGAGCTAGAGGTGATATTTGCTTATGAGCCACTTAAAAGCAAGGCTTGACTGCAACTGAATTTGAAATGCTTGAAGCTTTGGAGGAACACCGTTGTTAATCAATCAGTGAATTGATAAAGCTTACTTTCTCCAGCTTGTCTCAACTCGCTTCCATTATTTCATTGAGTACTGGACTGATAAGAGTAGAAAGGGGGGAAACTGAGACGAGATCCTGGGGAGAAATGTTTTCCTGTGAGGGTGGGGAGGCCCTGGCACAGTTTGCCCAAACCAAGTGGTGGCTGCCTCATCCCTGGAGGTGTCCAAGGCCAGGTTGGCTGGGGCTTTGAGCCCCCTGATCCAGTGGGAGGTGTCCCTGCCCATCACAGGGGGTTGGAACTGGATCATCTTTAAGATCCCTTCCAACCCAAACCATTCCATGATTCCATGACTTGGAGAATCAAGGAAGGTTCTGATACTTCATTGGTGCAGCTCAGCAATGGAAATCAGTGTCTCTTTGAATCCATGCACCAGTCTGCCTTCGCGTGGTCCTTTCACCTTCAAAGGTACTTTATGAACTGCTGAAACTCCAGAAAGCGGGATAGAATAACCCAGCTTGCTAAATCTCCACTTTCTTGGCTCTTTTGTTTTTTCTTGATCCAGTGGAGGTGTCTCTGCCCATGGCAGGGGAGTAAGAACTGAATGGGCTTTGAGGTCTCTTCCAACCCCAACCATTCTATGAAATTCCAGGTGAATTCAGCTGGAATGTTTGCCCGAGCTGTGTGGAAGCTGTAGATATTTACAGACTCTGCCCACAGTGAAAGAGATGAGAATGAGCTGTCTTTTTTGTTTTCCTCAGAATGATGAGGAGATGCCATCTGATGTGGCGAGCCTCTGGACCGCACCGCTAGTCATGAGGAAAGCAGACAATCGAGTAAGTGTTCTGGCAGAGCACAACAAAACAGAGATGGGGACTTTGTTCTGATGGCCGTTTTTGCTGCTGGGACAAGTGATCACGCTGTCTCTGCTCCTGTATCCCTGATAAACAACAACCCACAATAGGACACAAACACCCTACTGTTATCTCTAAACCCTGCTTACCTGCAGGACTCCATCAGTATGGAACAATGCTCGTTGTGGGCCAGTGTAGACATTAACTTCCTATTTACAAAAGCACTTAATAAATGCAAGAATAGCTTGACATCATTTATCAGATGCTTGTTGACATATCTCGAGCACATTCCTCACACTTACCTGGAACACCTGTATCTACTGATATCAGACTGTGAAGGGAGTTTAGACTCCAGCAAGAGCTCCTTAATCTGCCAATAGATTGTTTGCTAATTGGTATAAAGCACTCTGCTAGCACATCACTGTGCTTATGGTGCTCCAGGGTTACCCAGCAAGAAACAAGTGCCACTGGAAAGACAGATACCTAAATTTAGGTGGCCCTGCTGATGTCCTGCTGTCACTGTGCAGTGGCAGCATCTTAAACATGGTAAAATCTGTAATAGCCTGAAAGTCTGAGGCTTGCTCAGTTTCTACTCTAACACTCTGACCTTCTCTTCTTCCTTAAAGGCCAAACGATGCCGGTTGTTCGGTTCTTCATCTCTGCCTGGTGATGTAGGAAGAACCACCCAGAAAAGGATGGAGAGATCCCAGGAAGAGAATTCTCCAGGGAAAAGCAAGAAGAGGAAAAGCCTGCCTGGAACATCCTCTGAGGATTCAACGGTTGGTTGCTTGGCATCTGGTTTTGTAACAAAGAATTGATTAGGAGGGACTCTAATGTGGATGTCTAGTTCGTCAATGCTAATGAGGGAGCTTTTCCAGGTGAATTGCTGACTAGCATTGTATAGGGATTGGGGGAGCTGGTGCAGGAGGTGCACGCTCTTGAGCCAGAGTTTTGCCTCAATCTGAGTGGGAAGACGGGTTCCCTGAACTACGAGTCAGAGTTTAGGGCTGCTTTGTGGTGTTATGGTGTTATCTCTCCACCATCAGTCCTCGGCATTGATCTCTAACCTGCCTTCTTCTAGAGTCTGAAAATGGTAAAGATGCAATCCTCCACAGCAGAGATCGAGAGCATTTTGGACAGTGACCAGAGAGACCTTATTGGTGACTTCTCAAAGGTATTTCAAGTGGTTTAATGGTTAAGAGTGAATTCAAGTGTTTTAGTGGCCTGTCTTGGTAGAGATGTCTCAAACCAGCCATGATAAAGCCCTTCGCTTCTGCAACTACTCATACTCAAGTTACCAGAAGAGGCTGTTGGTGAGAAGCTTGGGCACAAAGCAATTCTACAAAATCCCTTCAGTGTAGGACCCAGAAATAAAATTCTGTCCCCAAATTTTACAATTATTTGTTTTAACTTGAGTTTTGCTGAAGGGATTTTTGGCACCAAAGTACCTGTGTTACAAAATGAACTACTGGGCTCTGTGCTATTGCCTGCGTGGCTTGGCATCTTCTCCATTAAATGCTGTCTGTTTTCCAGGGTTATTTATTCCACACTGTCGATGGAAAGCATCAAGATTTAAAATACATCGACTCAGAAATGGTATGTGCTCTGGGGTCAGTGAGGGAAAATTCTTCACTGGGGTGGAGGGGAACACAAAACCATTTTGAAACAACTGAACTCTGGGGTGTTTCTTTCAGATTGTGTCTGTGCTGACTGGGAAGTTTGCGAGCTTCATTGAGGAATGTGTGATAATTGATTGTAGATACCCATATGAGTATGAAGGAGGACACATCAAGGTATGTTGACCCCGTAAGAGCAATGAGGAGTTGTCTGAAGCTGTGAGCTGGGATCACTCAGCACCATCTGGGGCTGCTCCATATCCTCCAATATTCAAGGTGTTGTGGATATGTTATAGCTGAGATGTTCAGGTGCCTCTCTGGGGTCTGGGATCCTGCTACACCTACACCTGGCGTGAATTGCAGGACACTTGAGCTCACACTTGGTTCATGAAGTCACTTTTCCCTAAGGAAAACATTCCGCTTTACTTAAGCATTAGAGATGACCTGCATGACAAGCAGGGGATGGTTCCAGAGGAGAATGTGAGATGCTCCACATCCAGAATAGAACTGTAGGATCCTAGAATGGTTTGTGTTGGAAGGGACTTCCAAGCCCATCCAGTTCCACCCCCCTGCCATGGGCAGGGACACCTCCCACTGGATCAGGGGGCTCAAAGCCCCATCCAACCTGGCCTTCAGCACCTCCAGGGATGGGGCAGCCACAACTGCTCGGGGCAACCTGGGCCAGGGCCTCCCCACCCTCAGCTTGAAGAATTCCTTCCTAATGCCCAATCTAAATCTTCACCCTTTCAGTTTAAAGCAGTTCCCACTCATCCTGTCACTTCAGACCCTTGGAAAAAGCCCCTCCCCAGCTTTCCTGGAGGCTCTTTCAGCACTGGAAGCTGCTCTAAGGTCTCCCCACAGCCTTCTCTTCTCCAGCTGAACAACCCCACCTCTCCCAGTCTGTCTTCAGAGCAGAGGGGCTCCAGCCCTTGCATCATCTCCGTGGCCTCTGGACCCACTCCAACAGTTCCATCTCCTTCTGATGTTGGGGATTCCATACCTGGACCCAGGACTCCAGTCTGGGTCTCCCCAGAGTGGAGCAGAGGAGCAGCCCAAGAAATGGGGGGTTTCTGGGTTGGGAGCACACGTTGCCAAGTCATGTTGAGCTTTTCCCTCCCAGCTCCCCAAGTCCTTCTCCTCAGGGCTGCTCCCAGTCCATTCTCCACCCAGGCTGGATTGAAACTGCAGATTGCCCCAATCCAGGTGTAGGACCTTGCACTTGGCCTTGAACCTCAGGTGTTCAAGGCCAGGTTGGATGGGAGCTTGAGCAGCCTGGTCTGGTGGGAGGTGTCTCTGCCCATGGCAGGGGCTTTAAGGTCCTTTCCAACCCAAACCATTCTATGATTCTAATTCAAAAACCAAATGACTGTGCAAAACATACTTGAAGTTTGCTGCTTGATCAAGCTGGCTGGTCCTCTCGGATACCTTGAGATGGGAAGGGAACTCCTGTGAGCCACCGCCTATAGCTGCTGAAATGGCCATCTGAAAGAGGTCCCAGTCACCCAGCGTCAACATTGGACCGCTTGTGGTGTTCTGCTTGGGTTTGAACCTGTGTTCCCATTGGCTGGAGAGGACTCAGAACTCCTGTAGAAGGCTAAGATGAGGAGATGGCTTGCAAGGAAGTGGGATGGATTTTTTACCACTCACCTTGTGTGCTTGACTCTGCCTTTATAGGGAGCTGTAAACCTTCACATGGAGGAGGATGTGGAAGACTTCTTGCTTAAGAAGCCAATCCAGCCATCGGAGAACAAACGAGTGATAGTAGTGTTCCACTGCGAGTTTTCTTCTGAGCGGGGTCCTCGGATGTGAGTTATCCCATGTACTCCTTGCTGAGGCCTTACTACTCCGATAGTGGAGAGCAAAGTTTTTGGGGTGGAAAAGCTCTAGTTCATTGGGAGAAGAGGTGGCTTGTCACCTCCAGCAGGGATGTGACACAGCTCTTGGCTGTGTTGATGTTGGGCTGGGATGCACCTAGGTGGAAAAGGAGAACCAGTTAGCCATGGCTTTGCAGCCTGCGTGGCTTCTCTGCTTGCCCCTGATGGGCAGTGGCTTGCTTTTGTAATGCGAGGAATGGGAATTTTTGGCTGAGCGCTGTTTTCATCTGTTACTTGTTGAGTGGGAGATGTAACTGAGGGTCTTTCCTTGCTGCAGGTGCCGGTTTGTGAGAGAGCGGGACAGGCTGGGTAATGAATACCCCAACCTCCACTACCCAGAGCTCTATGTCCTGAAAGGGGGTTACAAGGACTTTTTCTCACGATGCCGTGTGAGTAATCTTCTCTTAAATCCATTTCTCTCACACTCGGAAGAGAAGAAACAATAGGTAAACCATACCCAGTTATTCCTACTCGAGCAGTCTTCTCTTCAGAGTAGGGTGGGTTTTGCTGGGGTGGCTTTTCTTGCTCTGTTTCACAGAGTCCCTCTGTACTGAGAGCAGATAAAATTTGGCAGTGAGGCTTCCTAAGCCCCTTCCAGATTCCAGAGCTCTCTTGCTGCCATAGCTGAAAGGGTTTTCCACTTGTTTCAAGAGTAAAATATAAAATGGTTTCTGCCCTTCTATAAAAAGTAGGAGTGCAACGTGTCATTTGGAGCAGGAATTTAGGACTTCTCAGCCAGTGAGGACTACGAAGGGCCACAAAGATGATGCAAAGGCTGGAGCATCTCCCATACAAGGACAGGCTGAGAGAGTTGGGGTTGTTCAGCCTGGAGAAGAAAAAGTTCTGGGGAGACCTTAGAGCAGCCTCCAGTACTGAAAGGGGCTCCAGAAAAGCTGGGGGAGGGGCTCTTGATGAGGGAGTGCAGGGATAGGACAACGGGGAACGGTTTTTAGCTGAAAGAGGGGAGATTGAGATGAGATGTTAGAGAGAAATGTTCTTCTGTGAGGGTGGGGAGGCCCTGGCCCAGGCTGCCCAGAGAAGCAGTGGCTGCCCCCTCCCTGGAGGTGTTGAAGGCCAGGTTGGCTGGGGCTTGGAGCCCCCTGATCCAGTGGGAAGTGTCCCTACCCATGGCAGGGGGTTGGAACTGGATGGGCTTTGAGTTCCCTTCCAACCCAAACCATTCCAGGATTCTATGGCTAGGAGAGAAGAGAGCCTTGACAGTAATTCCATGTAACGAATGGAAACCTGAAGTCTTGTGATATATATCTGTTGTGCTCTCTGGTTCTCATTGCCATTCTTGCACAAGCAAGACCATGGCCTGGCTCTCACTTTAGTCCCTCTCAGTCTTGGAAGATATCCAGGATTACCTTCCCTTGCTGTGTTTCAGAGAGATGTGGGATATTTGGCCTTTCTGCGACTGGCTTGGTGGGCCCATGTGGATTCCCAGTGCAATGTTGGGTCTCCCAGCCTTTGGGAGATGCCAGTTCTCATGGCAGCGACGGCTCTCCCTGTGGTCCACTGGTTCCCCTGTGATGCTGGTGCCTTTGTTTTGTTTTGGGCCCCAGGGGTTTCCTTTCCCGAGGTGGGAAGACCAAGGGCCTCACGGTGGCAGCATGGAACAGCTGATGGCAGCCTGGAACGCTCCAGGTCTGGTCTTTGAGCCAGAAGGATCCTGGTCCAGTACCAAGGATCCTTCAGTGCTGTGCTGTTTCAAGGTGAAGGCTGGCTAGATTGACCTTATGCATTGATATCTGGCAGGAAATTTGGGTGAGAGCTGTGTGTATAGGACTGAAAGTCCTTTGTGGAATAACTGCCACTTCTGGAGTAGCTGTAATCTCACTTGGCTTTGTTTGTGAACGCCTGGTATGTAGCTCCTGCCTTGAGCAGGGGCTCTGGCTGTGCTTATTTGGGTGATACTTGTTCATGGCTGCTATCAGGCCCTGCAGGTGAGTCCTGGAGATTGTCCTGCCGGGACACACACAAGGGAAACCACCTTCTTGGCAGCGTGTGCTCCCACCCATGTCCTGGGCTGCACCCAAAGCAGTGGGAGCAGCAGGGCCAGGGAGGGGATTCTGCCCCTCAGCTCTGCTCTGGGGAGACCCCACCGGGTGTCCTGGGTCCAGGTCTGGAATCCCCAACATCAGAAGGAGATGGAACTGTTGGAGTGGGTCCAGAGGAGGCCACGGAGATGATGCGAGGGCTGGAGCTCCTCTACTCTGAGGACAGGCTGGGAGAGTTGGGGTTGTTCAGCTGGAGAAGAGAAGGCTGTGGGGAGACCTTAGAGCAGCTTCCAGTGCTGAAAGGGGTTCCAGGAAAGCTGGGGAGGAGCTCTTGATAGGGGGGTGCAGGGACGGGATGAAGGGGAATGGTTTGAAGCTGGAAGAGGGGAGACTGAGATGAGATCTTGGGAAGAAATGTTTTCCTGTGAGGGTGGGGAGGCCCTGGACCAGGTTGCCCAGAGAAGTGGTGGCTGCCCCATCCCTGGAGGTGCTGAAGGCCAGGTTGGATGGGGCTTTGAGCCCTCTGATGCAGTGGGAGGTGTCCCTGCCCATGGCATGGGGTTGGAACTGAATGGGCTTTGAGGTCCCTTTCAACCCAAACCATTCCCTGACCTTCTGGTTCTCTTTCCTCAGAGCTTCTGCGAGCCCCAGGGCTATCGCCCCATGCACCACGAGGACTTTAAAGAAGACTTGAAAAGGTTCCGCACCAAAAGCCGCACCTGGGCCGGGGAGAGGAGCAAGAGGGAGATGTACAGCCGCCTGAAGAAGCTCTGAGTGCTGGACTGAAGAGGCAGAGGCTGCCTATTGGGAGGGGCTGCGGCGGGGGGAGCCCTGTTCCATGGTTATGGGGTACCAGATCTCTCCTCATCCCTTGTCTTCCTGGGAACACTGTGGACCTCATGGCCGCAGGCTGGATGCTGCCTGGGCCCTGACTGCTGAATCCTCTTGTTTACGCCGCTTTGTGGAAAAGGCTTCTTGTTCTGTGACACCTGCAAATTGGGAGGGGTGGGCGAGGCTGTCGCTTGTTGGCTGGTGCGTGGTACGAGCAGTGAGGGGGCTTTTATGCCTGGGATTATTTTTTAAATGCTTTATTTTATTTAAATACAGTCAAATGACGCTAACGTCGCTGCAGCTGAATTGTATGCACTGTACCTTGTTTCTGCCTCCTGTTGAGGTCAGGGGGAAGGAGTACGTTTTCATAATTTTTGGGTGCATTTTCATAATTTTTGGGTCCATTTTAACCATTTTGGGGTGCATTTTCATCAGTTTTGGATATTTTCATCATTTTTGGATGTATTTTCATCAGTTTGGGGTGTGTTTTAATAATTTCCATGTGCATTTTAATTATTTTTCTCATCTGCAGCTTTGATTCTGTTTTCACAACATATATGCACCGTGAGGAAGTAAAATGGGAAATAGTTCATTGCATCTGGAGGTTCTCACCTTGCTGGGCTCCTGTGCGACACCGTGGGGAGCCTCCTGAGGAGAGGCTAAGGGGAAACTGGTTGTTGTCTGTAGGTATCGGGTTCACCTCATTTACTTAATCCTGATTGCTTTATTTCATAGTAATTTGAATTTAGCTGCTGCTTTAGTTCCAGGGCAGTTGATGTTTCAAAGGAGGGAAAACTTCTGGGAGCTGGTGCTAAAATCATGACCAGGCTTCTCAGCAGCACCAATTTAGTGTCTAGGCTGCCTGTTATCATCACAGGATGTGTCCAGGAAAGAGCCCGGCTGCAAGGAATCTCGCTAATGATCCTGGGAGCGTGTTCCGAAACACCCCCTGCTGCTGTGGGCTGGACACACTTCTCCAGCAGCAGGATCACCTTCTGCCAGGGGAGGTAGGAAATAGAGTTAATTCCTGAGGGAAGATGAGTTTCCTCAGGTGGTGTTGGACCCTATAGGTGACCCCTACAAGTTGCCTGCCTAAAGTAGACTCTATGGTTCCATGGCACAACAATGCACGTCCAGGAACTGTTTAGTGTCATATACGACCCAGCTCATGACCATGATGGCAAGCAGTGACTGTGGGGTAAGGCTGGCTCTGTGCCGGTGGCTGCTGTGCCTCACCTTCCTTGCTTTCAACCATCCTGGTGCAACGTGCAGGCTGGGAAGAGCCACATTCCCGGAAGCTCTCACTTCAGCAGCATTCCACGCTCTGTGTGGCTCTGTTTGCTCCATGCATGCCAGTTGTGTGCATTGTGCTTGTGTCAAAAAAATGATGAGAGGGAGATGTCAGTGTGGAGTTTTAACTTGATTTTTTAAAATCTGTTTCCTAGAATCTGCTGTTAATCCTCTTGGGAATTGGAAGGACAAACTTGGAAGTCACTTAAAAAATAAACCCACTTTGCTAGCGGCTTCCCTCAACGCTGAATCTTCTGAATGGGAAGATAATGAAGCACTAGATGAGAAATGATGAATAACAACCCCCTCACCCTCTCTGGGAAGCTCTGAGCTCCTGGAGGAAGCTGGTGGAGGAGATTGTGTGTCAGGGAAAGGCTGTCTGCCTGCAGCATGGCAGCGACGGGACCGACCCAAACTGCTTTTGGGGACAAGTCCCATTGTGCCAAGCCAAAGCGCTCAATAATCATAGGGTCATAGGGTAGAATGGTTGGGGTCGGAAGGAACCTCAAAGCCCATCCAGTTCCATCCCCTGCCATGGGCAGGGACACCTCCCACTGGATCTGGGGGTTCTGGTTGATGTCAAGTTAGAACCCTGGAACCATGGAATGGTTTGGGTTGGAAGAAACCTCAAAGCCCACCCAGTTCCTCAAAGCTCACCCCTCTGCCATGGGCAGGGACACCTGGATCAGGGTGCTCAAAGCCCCATCCAGCCTGGCCTTGGACACCTCCAGGGATGGGGCAGCCACCACTTCTCTGGGCAACCTGGTCCAGGGCCTCCCTACCCTCACAGGAAAACATTTCTTCCTAAGATCTCGTCTCAATCTTGAAAATGGCTTTTAGTGACAAGTGTGACCAAGCTGTCCCTTGGCGATCTCATCCATGGGTGACAGTGTCACCTAATTCCCGGAAAGGCTGGTACCAGGATTTGGCCAGCCTGCCCTTTGGGTTTCCTTTCCAGTGGAGCTGGGGAGTAACTGCTCCGACAGGGCCATTTCTGGGTCTGCAACACAACCCAGAGTCCCATCATCCCCCTCCTGCATTGGATAAGCCTGGTGGGTCGTGTCCCACCACTTTCCCTTTGGTCCACTCTCAATCCATGGGGATTATCAAAAGTCCCTGCTCTGCTTTGGGCATGGTTACATCCCATCACCAGGGAGGGCACCAGTATGATCCCAGCTCCAAGCTCTGCACTGGTGCCTCCATGTCCACAGTAACGGTGATAAATGGGATGTTTCTTTCCCAGGGAGTGGAGCCCATCACCCTCCCTTTGCCAGGAAGCGAGGATTAGAGGCTGCCAGCCAGGACAGAGGGTAGAAGGTCCTTGTTAGAGGCAAAGCTGGAAACAAAGATAATTTGCTTTGAGCCAAGCTTGAGAAGAGCTGGAGGAAACTCCCTGTGTGGGTGCCAACCCTTGGCCTGGCAGCGTGGCCATGCCCCTGTGTCCATGGGGAGGGCGTGCAGGAGGGCCAGACTGGCACAGCACTGCGGCCCAGGAAGATGGGGCACTAGGCACAATGCCACTACGCGGTGGGTCTCGCTGGGTGCTCCTTCCCACTGGAATGGGCCATGCGCACGGCTCTGTGCCATCGGTGCCAGAAGCCACTTGGACCCCCCCCCCCCCATATTCTTCAGGCCCATGATGGATCCTTTTAGGGCTGCTCTGGGTGATGAATTGGCTGCCAACCTGCCTGGTAGGGCTCAGCAGGCAGCGATGCACAGGGGTCACAGAATGGTTTTGGTTGGAAAAGACCTTTAAGATCATCAGGTCCAACCATGGATCCAGCCCTGCTTCCAGACCACGTCCTGAAGCACATCTACTCATCTTTTAAACCCCTCCAGGGATGGAGACTTAACCACCTCCATGGGCAGCCTCTGCCAATGCAGCATGGAGAGCAGATGCTGCTGCCCAGGTGTTCCCGTCCACCTCCTTCCCACCCCCCCTTCTCCCTTGCAGGAGCAGCTGGGGAATTTATTTTTGCGGCACAGGCTGCTTGAGGGACGTGAGGCAGCAGAAGGGAGCGGGCAGAAGGTCCACCACTGGGATCTCCCTTGCTCAAAGTGCTTCCATGACAACGAGTGGGCAGAAGGGGAGGAAGGATGGATGTGCACGGGGGGGAAAGCAGCCCCAGAGGTATCTCTGCTCCATCCATGCTTCATCCCGTGGCTTCACCTCCTGCAATGAGGCCAAGCTCACAAGTGTTTCAAGATGCCACAGAGCCCCAAGCACCTTTGGACAAGGGATGTCACTGAGATGACCACGGCTCGGCCACTTGGGCCAGGGTTTTTATTTCGGGGGGGCACAGCCCAAGCAGCCACGGACAAGGCCAGACCCTTGGCTTTGCTGCTTTCTACCCGCAGAAGACGCGTCTCTGTTTGTTTCTGTTGGATGAACCTTCCAGCGATGTTTGCTGAGGCTTCAGGCTGAAGCAAGGAGCCATAAAAAGAAAAACATCAAAAGAAGTGGAAGGAGGCCAAGGGGAACATGGCCAAGTGCCCTTTCCTTCTTTCTCTTCCGCTCTGAGAGAGAAATCCCCAAGTCTGTGGGCTGTGTTGCATCCCTGGGCTGAGTGAGATGTGGCCTGCTACCATGGGAGCAGGAGGGTCCCTGATGGCATCTTGAGGGTCCCAAGGAGGGCAAGGAACTGGGGAAAGCTCTGCTGGAGGAGAGGGACCTAGGGAAGGAGCTCCTGCAGCTTTCACTCCACCTTGATGGACGGCATTGGGGGAGAATTTGGCCAATTGGTGGGATGGGGTTCTCAGGCCAAAGGGTTCTTAGGCCCTGGCAGAGGCTCCCAGGGAGGTGGTGGAGTCCCCATCCATGGAGAGATTTAAAATCCGGGCAGATAAGGTACTCAGTGATCTGGTTCAGTAGTGGACAGGGACGGTTGGACTCCATGATCTCAAAGGTCTTTTCCAACCGAGCCATGCCATGACTCTGTGTTGGTGGGTGTGCCCTGGGAACAGCTTGGGGCTGAGTGCTGATGAAGGGTGATTCTGCAATCCTGACCATGCGTGACACTGAGCAACACTGTAATTAGAAGGTGCCAGTGCTGCTGTGGTTCAGCCCTGGATCAGCCCTGCTTCCTCCTCCCTGGGTGGCAGCAAAAGCCCCGTCAGAAGCTGGGCCCACGCAGGTCTCCAGTTCCAGCCACCACCCACCACGGCCCTTCTCATGCAGGGTAAAGAGCAGAGCCACGCTTTGGGAGGTAGCACATAGGATTCAAACCTATCTTCCCACCACCAATTTGACCAAGAAGTTTGAAGAAGTTTGATGTGTAAGGCAGATCCATGTGGATGCTCAGCCTCGTTATCCCTGGGAAAACTGGCCAAAACTCAAGGCAGGATTTGGAAGAGAGTACCACAGGCCACCTCCATCCAAGCAGAGCTGCAAGGCAGGGAGCACTTTGGCAGTGCATCCATCATCAACTGTCGCCCATCGTGCCCCTTGCTAATGAACTTCTAGACCAACTGGAAGATGCTCCCCTTGGCTGGGGTGTGCTCTGCAAAAAACAGAGCAATGGGCTTGGTGGCAGAGCGGAGATACCATGACACCAAGTAGCTCCTTCTCCAAAAGGTGGTTCTTGTTCTGTTCCTTCTCATGGCTGAGCTGGAAATGGGCCCATGCCTTGAAACCAAACCACCACTCTTGCAGCCTGGAGGATCCCATGAGCTCTCAAACAGTTGCTGAGGAAGACCATAGAATCCATCATAGAATGGGTTGGATTGGAAGGGACCTTAAAGATCATCCAGTTTCAATCCCCCTGCCACAGGCAGGGACACCTCCCACTGGACCAAGTTGCTCAAAGCCCCATCCAACCTGGCCTTGAACACCTCCAGGGATGGGGCAGCCACCACTTCCCTGGGCAACCTGGGCCAGGGTCTCCCCACCCTCATCGTGAAGGATTTCTTCCTAATGTCTAATCTAAGTCTTTCCCTTCCAATTTAAAGCCATAGGATGATGATCTTCCAATGGGGAGCAGTGCAGCCTCCTCGGCTCGTGCAAGCAAGCCTGGCTGGAGGAACAGGCGCCTTAGATGTTCAGTGGGGCAAGAGACCAACGCCCTGTGCTGAAGCTCTCTGCAGGGGGTGCGGGGGGCCCCCCTCTGGTTCACCTCCTGCCCTTGCAGGCTTTTCCTCACCTCCGTCTTCTCCATTTGGGAAAGAGCAAGACCCACTCCTCCATTGGCTCCAGAAGGAGAGATCATTGGGGCAGAACCATCATTTACGGCACCACCTGCTTAAAGGACTGCCCAAAGTCATGCTCTGATTAGTGATCACAGCTTTGTTGTGCTACAGGCTCTACGTGCGCGCGCGCGCGCGCACACACACACACACACACAAAACCACACACATTACAGCTGTGCACAGATATCTTTTGGATCCTGCTGAGGCTATTTCATGTATCCCTGTTCCCAGCTGCTCACAGCCAACCCTTTTGCTGGCTGCTGCGCTGGTGGGACCACTGGAGTCATTCATAATCTGGTTCTCATCAGGAGCAGCAAACCTCTGCACCAGAGGCCGTGGGGCTACAGGGTCCTGGGGCAGTCAGCTGGGCACTGGGGTCTCACCACATACTAATGCCCCAGGTCTGGAATCCCCAACATCAGAAGGAGATGGAGCTGTTGGAGTGGGTCCAGAGGAGGCCACGGAGATGATGGGAGGGCTGGAGCCCCTCTGCTCTGAGGACAGGCTGGAAAAGGTGGGGTTATTCAGCTGGAGAAGAGAAGGCTGCCAGCTTAGAGCAGCTTCCCGTGCTGAAAGGGACTCCAGGAAAGCTGGGGAGGGGCTCTTGATCAGGGAGTGCAGGGATGGGATGAGGGGGAACAGTTTTCAGCTGAAAGAGGGGAGATTGAGATGAGATCTTAGGAAGAAATGTTTTCCTGTGAGGGTGGGCAGGCCCTGGGCCAGGTTGCCCAGAGAAGTGGTGGCTGTCCCATCCCTGCAGGTGTTGAAGACCAGGTTGGATGGGGCTTGGAGCCCCCTGATCCAGTGGGAGGTGTCCCCGTCCTTGGCAGGGGGTTGGAACTGGATGGGCTTTGAGGTCACTTCCAACCCAAACCATTCCATGATTCTGTGATTTCAACGCCCTTTTTGTGCTGTGTCAGCAAGCTCTGCTGTGGGGTTCAAAGCAGAGAAGACTCAGCTCCACCAACTCCACAGGGCAGCAGAAACAGCAATGACAGCTCAGAGAGGGGACATTGGGAGCAGGATATTATTGAAGACTGCAGCAGCTGTTTGCAAAACGGAACGTGTTTCCGTGGCCTAGGAGACCGGCTCTTGCCTGGATAGCTGACAGTTGAAAGACGTTCAGATCCAGAAGACAAAGGCACGATTGTTGTTGTCACTGCATGGATGGAGTTCAAAGAGGCAAGTGGTTGTCCTGCACGGAGGCTTTGGCAGAGCTGGTGAGTCCTGGCAGGCTCGCGCGCTGTTGCACGCTGCTAAACAGCAGCTGGAGCTCATGGAAAACAATTCCCCAATGACCCTCTCGACACCGGGAAACTCTTGGCAGCTGGGACCTGATTCTGGAGATGGAGACCGGCTGGTTGGCAGCGCCAGCGCTGGTGGTGGGGACCGGAATGGGGAGAGCAGACCAGCAGCTGCTGGGAGAGGCAGATTTCAGGGGAATTGCTGAGGCTGAGGGAGAAGGGCTTGGCTCACGGGTGCTGGGATTGGAAAAGAAACAACCAGAAATGCCTCATAGAAAAATGCTCCGGGAATTTCCACGTGGGCTTTGCTGGATGCTGGCAGACCTGCTGACCCCTGGCTGTGCTGACGCTCAGTGATACACAGAGCAGCCGTACGTAAGCCGAAGGCCAAGATGAGTGGTTGAACTGCTCAGGGATCTGGTTTAGTAGTGTGCAGGCTCAGATGGACTTGAAGATCTCAAAGGTCTTTTCCAACCAAGTGATTATGATTCTATAATTCTGTCTGCCACAATCACTGTCTTCATCGCTGCCTGAGAATGTGAAAGCCTCCATGCCGTGCCTAGGATCCCAGATGAGGACCATAGGATGCTCCGCTCTGTCCTTTGTTTGATCCTCCCAGCTGACATCAGGGAGAGGGTGGGCACCACTTAGGGTTTCCTTCACCTCCTCATCTGTGTTCCATTCGCCTTCTCACATGTGCACTGCTTTGCTGAGACCATGCTGCTTCTGCCCCATGGAGCATTTTCCCACGAGCCTGTCCCCTGCTCCAGGGCTGGTGCAGCAGATCCAAGTGGAGCAGCACAGACCTGGCCCTGCGCTGAGCATGGCTGAACACAGAAGGGAATTTGTAGCAACCTGGACATCTTATATCACAGGAGCTGGCTTACTCAAAATTAACTAAACTTTGAGAGGTGAGAATCATAGAATCACAGAATGGCCTGAGTTGGAAGAGACCCACAAGGATCATCAATCCAGCTCCTGTCCCTGCAGAGGACAACCCCAACATTCCCACTGTGGGGCTGAGGGCGTTGCCCAAAGGCTTCTGGAATATTGTCAGGCTGTGACTGCTTCCCTGGGGAGCTGTTCCAATGCTCCACCACCTTCTGGGGGAAGAACCTTCTCTCAGGTCCAACCTAACCTTCCTCTGGCATCTTCCTGCCATTCCCTCGGGTCCTGTCCTTGGTCATCAGAGAGAAGAGCTCAGCGCCTGCTCCTCCTCTTCCCCTTGTGAGGAAGCAGTGAACAGTGATGAGGTCCCTCCTCAGTCTCCTGTTCTCCATGCTGAACAGACCAAGTGCCTTCAGTCACTTCAGCTGCTCTTCATACTCATATTCAAGGAGCAGAAGCTGAACTTGGAGCCAGAAGCTCTTGTGCTGCCTCCTTTCTTCCTCAGATGGATGCACAAGCCCTTCTTTCCAGAAGTGTGTTTGCGCAGTCAAGAGCAGTGAGGCTCTGACCCAGGGCTGTGGAGGGAACATTCACAGACACAGGCAGCTGGTGGGTGGCAGGAAACCCTGGCTGCTCTGAGCTTTGGTGGGTATGCACTAAGAAAGCCTGAGAAAACCAAAAAGCATGAGGTTATCCGGCCTTGGAGTAGTTTCCTTTCCCATTTCTGGCAGCTCAGCATTCACTCTCTGCTTTTAACAGAATTTTAGAGTGGTTTTGGTCAGAAGGGACATTAAAGATTATCCATTTCCAACCCCCCTGAGATGGAGTTTCTATGCCTCGCTGAATAATTTGATGGCAAAAAATGGGTTCAGGTGCTTTTTCTTCCTCCTGGAAGTGACGAGGACATCCCTGTGCACCAAGCTAGGCTCTCAGAACAGCTCAAATAGATATTTCCATCTCTAGAATGATGTTAGTATTGACAGAAGTATGTAGGCACCCACCCACTCATAAATAACTCCGTTATTTCCAAACAGAGCTGGTCTTTGCCATAGTTTTCTGCAGTCCCCTGTGCAATCAGTCTGCCTCTGTGCTGCGGTGAGCATTGTTCCGCTCTCCGGCAGACCAGGCCTATCAGGAACTGCCTCTGCAGCAGCTCTCCAGGCAGCCAGCTCATCCAGGACTGGATTTCAGTTGAGTCACTGTATCAGGTTACTCAAAGCATCCATTACAAGATGTTTTAATCAGCCCAGGAGGAGAAGCTGTTCCAGTTGAGAAGAACAAAATACTCCAGCTCCTCATGGCTCAGCTGCGTACACAGGGACTTTCAATCCATAACGCTTGAAGAAGTCCAAGGGAACGGCTGAGAGAGTTGGGGTTGTTCAGCCTGGAGAAGGCTCTAGGGAGACCTTACAGCAGCTTTCAGTGCTGAAAGGGGCTCCAGGAAAGCCGGGGGTTACTTTTCCCAAGGTCTTGGAGTGACAGGACAAGAGGGAACAGCTTTAAATTGGAAGGGGAAGATTGGACATTAGGAAGAAATTCTTCATGATGAGGGTGGGGAGGCCCTGGTCCAGGTTGCCTGGGGAATCTGTGGCTGCCCCATCCTTGGAGGTATTCAAAACCAGGTTGGAGGGGCTTTGAGCACCCTGATCCAGTGGGAGGTGTCCCAGCCCATGGCAGGGGGTGAGACTGGATGGGCTTTGAGGTCCCTCCCAACTCAAACCATTCTATGATTCTATGACAGAGGGATTTACCATATTCTCTCCCCAACATCTCCAAAGCCCCGGGCACTTTCCTGTTTCACCAGACTTCCATTGAGAAGAATGCCAATATTGAAATTGCTCTCTAGAGCAATTACAAGGAGGATGTAGCAAGGCAGGTGCTCGTCTCTTCTGTCAAGTAAGAAGTGATGGGACGAGAGGAAATGGCCTCAAGTTGTGCCAGAGGAGGATGTCAGGGAAAATTTCTTTCCTGAAAGAGTGGTGAAGCCCTGGCAGAGGCTGCCCAAGGCAGTGGTGGAGTCTCCATCCCTGGATAGGTTCAGAAATTGTGTGGCTGTGGCACTTGGGGACATGGTTAAGCAGGCACGCTGGGGCTGGACTGGTGGTTGGACTGGATGAGCTTAGAGGTCTGTTCCAACCTTGACAATTTTATAATTCCATGATTCTATAAATCACAGCAGCCAAGATTTGCACACAGTGCTACTACAACATTTGTACCCATGGTGGTACTCAGGATCCTTAATGGTTTTCACCTGGCTGGACAACCAGACAGAAGGTGCTTTTCAGCAGACCTTGAGCCTTGCTTCCAGAGACATGGGATGTTCAAGTTGGAGACAACAGATGCCAGCGGGAAAGTCCTGGCCTGTTTAGGAAAGTGGGGTTTGGCAGCACCCTGTTTCTTTAGCTCTCTGCCTCCCATTGCACACAGAGCTGTGGTGGCAGTGACAGCAACCTTCTACAGGTCTTCCTTGATGACACAGAGCGACATCATCCACTCATTCTGAAGAAGGCCTTATGAGGAAACAACAGCAGCAATCCTATACCGCACATCCTTAAACATATGTACATGCATAAAACAGCTATTTATGCCCTCTCTTTGTTTAGCAACTTTAAATGCTCTAAAATTAATGGCCTGTAAATATTAGAACCAGACATAATCACTGCAAGACTCGGCTGAGTGAGCTCTGCTCTTGAGGCTGCTGAGTCAGCCCCTGTGCAGCATCAGGATGTCATTTTGGATATTTTATTGAGCTCCCCTTAGCTGTTCTGGCAGGAAAGAAGATATCTTTTTAATCAAACATTACTGTTTAAAAATATGCTGATTGCTTTCAGCAAAGTGTATTTTCAGTACTAAATGAATGGCAACAAAACAGCTCAGCATCCCATTCCTGTGCTTTTTGGGTTTGGGTTGGTGCATTAATTGCCGATGTGCCAGCCTTCCCCTAACAATAGACTTCCTTTTTTTGAGCTGGTCTTTCAGTTTTTGGCTTGCTTTTCTTCTCTGAACAAGAGGTTGTCTGTCGTCAACTGCTAGGAGAGAGATTATCTCTCCATTCTTTGTGCCTGAGTGTTCTGGCTGGGAAGC
This sequence comes from Neomorphus geoffroyi, assembly GCA_033558235.1. Classification (NCBI taxonomy): domain Eukaryota; kingdom Metazoa; phylum Chordata; class Aves; order Cuculiformes; family Neomorphidae; genus Neomorphus; species Neomorphus geoffroyi. The sequence continues at coordinate 8,448,440 of JAUMJM010000052.1, forward strand.
CCTGAGGGATTTACCACAGGATCAGTTGGTAATAAATAGCCATATTTGTAATATTTGGTTACAAATCGCATCCTAATACTCTTTAATAACTGGATGTGTTTACCCTACAAGCACAAAATTTCTCTTTCATCACAATTCTTCCAAGATCTCTTCCGACCTATCTTTTCATCTAACTCCACAAGGAAAGTTAGAAACAATACCTACATTGAGGTTCTTTCATCGTGCTGCCAAATGAAGTTGTTGGTTCTCTTCTCCCAGGCTGAAGCTTGACTCCACAGCTGCACATGGGGAGTTTGGGTCAAAACCTCATCAGCAAAGCTGTCAGCAAAGGAAAATGTTATATATTTGGTTTTGAGATTCCTCAGTGGGCTGGCACCATCCCTGCAAGGAAAAGACCAGGGTTTGAAGTTGCAGGGACTCAGGTGGTCCTGATTCTGCTGATCTCCCCAGCTACAGCCCTTCCTCTCAGCTCCGGTGACCCATGGTCAACTGGTAACATGGGACCAGGCTGGTGGTCACTGCCTGGACACAGCCCTACAGGCTTAATGAGAGGACCAGCAGATTTTGTTTCAGCTTCTAAGTCAGGAATGTTTCTTTAGTGACCAGTTGGGCCAAGCTTAAGGATTGCCTTATTTTCCCAGTGCTTAAATCTCCTATTTTGGGATTAAAACAAGTGAGAAAGAGCAATGTTAATCTGGTTCTGACCCAGTAGCAGCCTCTGCTAAAATGTGTGAAGGCATTTTTGGAGGTGGTGATTCAAGGCTGTGCATCAATCATTGCACTCATGGCTTTTTGCCCAGTAAAGAAGGGAAATCAAGGGCTACAGCTCCTCTGTCCACTTTCCCTTTGGGATGATGGCCTTGGTCCCATCCCACAGTACCTGGAAAAGCTGGTCCAGCAGCTCTCCAAACCAGCCCTTTCCTGCTCTTCAGCCATACTGAATCCTACCCCACTTTTCTACTAAGCCCACAATTTTGTTTCCTCTCTGGTCTCTGTGTGGCTGCTTTGGCGGAGTTCAAGCTGTCCCCAAGGGTTTCCACTCCCCTGTGCTTGCTGGAGCTCGTGACTCCGCTGGAGGCAGTGGCACAAGGCCAGCATCACCGCAGGGATCAGCCCACTGGTGGGAGCCCTGGAGGTCCCCACGTACACACAAGCCAGACTGAGCAGACCTCACGCTTGTGGAAACGGATGAAGATCTCCTCTGGGAGCTGTAGGACACAGAGCAGCAAGGAAGAACATCCTGGTGCTGTCGTATGCTTGGCTGGTGCATCAGGAGGATGGGTGAGGGTGAGGGGAACAGTGGCGTGAGGCTGCAGGGCTCTGAGCAGAGGCTCAGCAGAATCTGCTTTCCCCATTCCTACTTTTGCAAGAGATGTGACCCCATTGTAGAACCTTTGAGCTGTTTTCCCCAATTTAACAAGGCTCTGTTGCAAACATTTGTTCATGAAAGCTCAGGCTGTTCTTACTCTACCCCCTTTCTAATAATGCTGCATTCCCACCAGTGCTTATTTGGGATGACTGTGGGAAGATTTTGAAACCAGATACAGGCTTGGCAAAACATTCATTATGGCTGTGGCTCATCTGCTCAACCAAGAAATTGCATATTCCCCCAGTGCTCCAGATCTGCTTCCATTTGCTGAAGCAGCAATTTGACATTTAAGTCATTTGGCTCTTCTCAGTGGTTTCACGTTTTACTTCTCGGGTTTCCCAGAGGAATTTGTTGTAGACTAATATTTAATTGTGCTCTGGTAGGGCGACAGCTCAAGTTTAGCAAAAGTATTGCGAATATTCAGGTCTGGAATAATTGAATTCAGAAGGAGATGTTTTCCCAAAGCAATGGTTTTATTCGGATCCTAATTTAAGGGAAATTTTGGGGCTATTTACAACCAGCACTGCTCCGTCAGCATGTAAAGCTCTGTGCAGTGTGATCCTGACAGTTGTGACAGTCTGATTATCTCTTATTCTCTCATCCAAAGGCTCCATGGCCAAGTAGAGGAGACAATAGGCGTTGGAGCCTGCTCTCAGAAAGAGGAGAATTAATCCATTGACTTTTACAACTGCTTTGGGGCTGACACTGCCAGAAGTTGTCCATTAATGGAATATGGGAGGGATGCCCACATGGGACTTTTAATTTCAAACAGAAGGGTCCCTTTCTAAACTCTACAATGACATTCATACGGCTGAAATGAAAAGGTTCTCTGCTGGCTAAAAGCAAACACTCTGAAGGTTTCCAAGTGCTCTCTTAGCAGGATCTGAACGTTGTCCTCGTTCCATCCAGTTTCCTTTGGGGTTTATGTCAACCACAAGCAAAGTCTGAGGTTCACTAGTTTGTATTTTTGCTAAAACCTTTAAACAGCTATTTAATAATGCCATGAGCCTCTAAAAACTGCACCCAGCAGAGGTTACTCTCCCCAGAAGAACAACTACAGCAACTCCTTTCATGGACTACGGACGTTCTTCTTGAAGGGAATGGCCTGAAGGTCCCCCTCAGGAATATGCTTCAACATCTTAAACACCTTGTGATGTTTGTCTGGATTCTTATCTGACCCCACAGCTTTTCAAACTCCACTCTGCCTCTACAGTTTCTCCTGTAACCTAAAATTCCAGGTTTAATCAACCCTATGCATCTTTAGTTGCTTTGCTGCTCACAGATCTACTCAAGTAACTCCAGAACCTGAACTATTTCATATTAAGCAGCAGCAGTAGCATGTGTTTCATTATGATGTGTAATGACCTTTGGGGATTGGTTTTAATTTAGAATTCTTCAGTCATTTCAGGCTTTCAAGCTAATATCTTCTTTGCTTCTGTATGGCATCTTTATGTTTCCTAAGATTTGCTAGCCAACATCTGTTGCCAACGTATTCATCTTTACTCTTAAATGAGTTAATTGTGATACATCTTTCTGATCTTCAGTCTCCATGTCTCTCTTGTCATCTTTTCTGCTCCGGGATTCATTCTATCTCTACAATTCTCTGTCTATTGACTGATGCTGGCACTGAACATGTCTATTTATAGAAGTCTTTATCACTTATTTCTTTATCACTTATTTTGTGGCATTTCATGCCCACAATTTTCCCAGCTGCCACAAATCTTCTTCATATCAAATAATTCCGGTGATTCCTTCAGAGTTCGTTTTCTTCCCCTTAAAAGGCAAGCTTTTACACAGATACCCCTTTACAATTAAGGGCTGCTAATAGTGATCCATTCAGCTTATCAAAAACTTGAAACTAGCTGAGTTGGGCTGTTTGGTTCCTTGGATCCTTGTCCGGTGGCTGCTTCCTATTACATTTGATTCATAGAAGTGTGCCTAAATTTTCCTTAATGCCTGGTGGTCTGTTGAAACGCTATTTTCTGTGATAATTCCTCTTGACCGCAAAAATTAAATGTCAAAATAATATTAATACTTAAAACCAGTCTCCATAGCTCTCCTTTGCTGGGTGCTGAATACCTGCTCCCTCTCCCAAAGTGTGTTTTACCCATTGACTCTCATGGAGGGGCTGTTGCTCAGCTTTCTCACCAAGTTTAACTTCTGCAATTGCTCAGACTTTTCTTCTGCCTTGTCTCTCTCCTCCTTTCTTTTCTGAATTTCATAGGCTGCCAAGATTTTTTTCATCAGATTATCATTATTTTCCATGCGTTGTATGAACGAGCTGTATTTCTCTTCCAAGCAACTGGAGTGCATTGCCTCTTCCCTCCACCCCCCCATCCTGTTTTTGGATGACGAATAAGAATTTAAACGGGAATTCTCACCAATGGTAACAAGCGCTGTTGTCATTTCCCCCAGCTCTCATTTCTTTTTAAAGAGAGAGCAGCAAGATATGTAGAAGCAATATTGCAGTTTGTGGCCTTTCAGCATAAGCCTTGTCCACATTGTTTTTTCCTACTGGCAATGATATAATTTTGCAATCAGATCTCCAGGTCTGTTATGGAGCCCCAAGGGAAGAAATGCTCTTCTAGAAACCATGTTTACTTCGTCTCTCCCAGAAATTTCAGGTTTAATGACACCATAATTATATATTTATGTGACAGATTGAGTTTCATCCTTCAGCATCTTCAGGCAACTTTTAATTCTAATGTCACCCACCTTCTGTTTTATCTATAATTCATATAGCTCTCTGCTGTGGCCACATCATGCAGCACAGTGATGCACTCCTGCTATTCTCCTTTGGCTCAGATTCTAGCACTTACACCCTCACCCAAGTCAGTATCTTCCTTTTTTTTCCTATTAAAATTCTGGATGTGAGAGAACTCCTTGGAGATCGCCTCTCTAACCCCAGTCTCAGAGGTCAGCTGATGTTCTCTGGTTCATACACTCCACTCTGTTTTGGCAGCCAGGGTTTGGGAGCATATTCAGAAAACGTCTCCCACTGCGTGCCTGAAAAGCTTGTCTCAGTGAGGTAATGCATTTGAATGTTCTGGAAGGTCCATCTTCTGCAGCTTGCTGCTCCACATCTGCTGAGCTGGGTGGGCAAGCTGGGAAAGGCAAATGAATGTCCTGCCACTCGAGTGCCGGGCAGCCAGTTCAGCCCAACACAACTGGAAGGGGGAAGATTTAGATTAGGGGGCAGATGTAGATTAAAGATTAGGAAGAAAATCTTCACAACGAGGATAGTGAGACACTGGCACAGGTTTCCCAGGGAAGTAGTGGCTGCCCTGTCCCTGGAGGTGCTCAAGGTCAGGTTGAATGGGGCTTGGAACCCCCTGATCCAGTGGGAGGTGTCCCTGCCCATGACAGGGGGATGGAACTGGATGGGTGTTTAGGTCCCTTCCAACCCAAACCATTCCATAATTCTATGACTGGCCAGTGCTGAGGGGCTTGCAGGGAAAGCGGTCCATCTCCAACTGGTCAGAAGGCTTCACATGAGGCTCCCATGTGACACTGCAGTGTGCTGGGTGTTACGCCGATGAAGATCTCTGCCTTCTGCTGTCCTGCATCTGAATAATTCGGGTTTGAGGTAAGGGCTGTACTGCTTCTTCCACTGGCAAAAGCTCAACAAGTTGTCCAGAGAAGTTGTGGATGCCCCATCCCTGGAAGTGGTCAAAGCCAGGCTGGATGGGGCTTTGAGCTTCCTGATCCAGTGGGAGAAATATTGAAAGGGGCTCCAGGAAAGCAGGGGAGGGGCTTTTTCCAAGGGCTTGGAGTGACAGGATGAGGGGGAATGGCTTTAAATTGGAAGGGAGGAGATCTAGATTGGACGTTCGGAAGAAATTCTTCACAATGACGGTGGGGAGGCCCCGGCCCAGGTTGCCCAGAGAAGTGGCGGTTGCACCATCCCTGGAGGTGTTCGAAGCCAGGTTGGATGGGGTTTGAGTCCCCTGATCCAGTGAGAGGTGTCCCTGCCCGTGGCAGGGAGGTTGGAACTGGATGGGTTGTGAGGTCCCTTCCAACTCAAACCATTCTAAGATTCTATGAAGTTGCAAGGGAAAGTGGCTTTTCATCAAGATGGGCTGAGCTCTGTCCTTGCTGCTAATGTGACCTTGCTTTTAATCCACACTTGCTCCTAGCCTGAAAAGATGTTTCGCATGCAGCTTTCATGTGCAGCTCATATTTAAAGCTAAAGCCTATAAAGGAAAGGCACACACCCTTTATTTGCATGTCTGAACTGATGAGTGTGCAACATGGGACCAGCAGTGGCTGCACAGCTGTGGATGAGCACTGTGTATAAGGTCTTTCCATCCCACACATCCTTCACAAGGCTCATGCAAATGTCCTAGCTGCCCAAACTGAAAATAAACAGTGGAAAACGCCCTGGGAATTGTCCAGCCAGCCAAAGCACTCTCAGCCAATTTGGCCAACCAAAAGGAATTTCACCGGAGTCAGGCTTCTAAAATGAGGGAATGGGAACTTGGGCACGACCGTACACAGCTCTGTCCTGACTTTTGCCTGGTCTGGGAGCAACAGGAACCACAAGAGGTTGAAGATTTAAAAGACTAAGTATAATTAAGTGGTGGAACACCGGTGAGCAATGGAGGAAATGTATCTAAACGGCACTGCCTTTCCAAAGGTGCTGCTCATCCCACCACAGCATGGAAGTTGAAGAATTCAAGAGAGTTCACCAAAAGCAGGGAGAGCAGCCGTGGAAGAGAGAGGAGCACATGATGAGGCACCGAGAGACTGGGCACCTCAGGGAAAAAAGAAAGTCAGGAATTAAGTGATGGAACCAGAGACGATACCAAGTGGCCAAAAGAAAGCACAGTAGGAACCTTCCAGTTCTTTTCTGACGTAACATAAAACCAAAGGAATTGGAAAGCAGCACATTCCAAACCATTAATTTGCACATCTACCATTACACCGTGCAACTTGTTACCACAAGAAAGTGCTGCTGCTGGCTTATTAGGACTCAGAAAGGGAACAGACTCTTGGGTCCCAGGAATGCCTGCAATAGTCATAATGAGTGGTATGGGAAGGGCATTGAGCCTCCTGTCCCAGAGCTCCAGCCAGTCCAGCAGAGCACAGGATGATATTCAGCGTGAGATCATACTTGTTTTGGCCCAGCAAACTTACTGCCCATTATACAAAAACTGGCACCAGATTCCATCGGAGACAAAGTACTTCACTAAAAGACTTGAGGTGTGGTTGCCTTTCAGAGCCCACTCACTTTGTCCAAGCAGTGACAGCACATCCTCTGGATTTGCTCCAACAGCTCCATGTCCTTCCCGTGCTGGGACTCCAGAACTGAACACTCCAGGAGAGGTCTCACAGGAGCAGAGGGGCAGAATCCCCTCCCTTGCCCTGCTGGTCCCACTGCTTTGGATGCAGCCCAGGACACTGGTGGCTTTCAGATGAATGTCTTAAACTTTCCCCTCTGTGCCTTATCTTGTACCTGGCCACAAGTTGCACCAGGGCAGGTTCAGATTAGACATTAGGAAAAATTTCTTCACTGAAAGGGTTCTCAGGCACTTGCAGGGACTGCCCAGGGAGGTGGTGGAGTGCCCATCCCTGGAGATGTTTAAAAGCTGGGCAGATGAGGTGCTCAGGGATCTGGTTTAGTAGTGGACAGGGATGGCTGGACTCAGTGATCTCAAAGGTCTTTTCCAACCAGGTGATTCTATGATGGTATGAGGAAGGAAGAGAACGGTAAAATTAAACCAGACCATGCCCTGACCCCTGAGATGCTCTTCTTGTTGGTGAGGGATCTGACTTGCACAAAATTTTTGCAGACCTGTGGGGCCTGACAGAGCTGGGCTCTTTGCAGATTGCTTTTCCCTGGAATAAGTCGTCTTCTGTCTCAACAAGCAGCTTTTGTCAGTCCTGGTTACATGCTCCATCTCGTTCAGGCTGGAAGCTCCTTGGGGCCCAAAGACCTCTCGCCCTCTCTTGTCCCCCCAGTGTTCTGTGCATCAGAAGCAGGACAGAAATAGAAAACCACTATCAAAGTGATCAGGAGTAATTTGTGAGCTGCATGTTTCGCACAGCAAAGAGAGCAAAGCTTTGTGTCTTCACCAGGGATCGCTGCCGAGTGGAGAATGTGATTAAAATCCCCTCTCTCCCCCACTTGGTAGTTTGAGGGGAATAATTTGATTGAAAGGCAAATCCTTTAATCTCCAGATATAAATCAACAGAATGGCAGAATTGCTTAGGACAGAGGATATCATATAGGGCATGGGCTGTATGTCTCTTCCCCTTAAACAAACGTGGCTCCTCCAGCTGCTAACCTATTTATAAAAGGTAACTCAAGGCTACATGCAAACTCCCGAGGACATTTCATTCTGTCATTGCAGCACAGGCTCAGTTTTTCTGCCCCAGAATAATTGAGCTTGGTTTAATGAAGGCCTAGGCTAGAGAAGAGATCAGCTCTGCCTACCTGATGCTAAAAGCTCTCTCCAGCACAGGGGAGCAGGGCTAAGCCCTTTAGAAGGCCAGGCTGTTCTGCACTTCCCAGGACAAGGCTCTGCTTACATAAAGAATGATGCAAATATCAGCCGTGACATCATGACAGGTCTCTGCAGGTTCTTCTTCTCCAGCATGGGAAAGCCCATGCTCTGAGGCATGTGCTATGTGTGGGAAGTGTCCCACAGCCTGGTCATCCACAGCAGGACCTTTGATGCATGACAGCATCTAAAGCCATGCTTTCTGCTGGTGCTCTTGGGACTCTGGAGCCTTCACCAGTGGAACTCATTCCCCTGCCTCAGCACAGCACCACGGCCACCCTCCTCCTCCTCTGTGGCCCCCACACTAGGTTACAGCTGAGAGACAGATCCCAGATCAGATCACGGGGTGTGCCGGCTGCAAGGCAAATCCCATGACTGGTCAGAGAGATTTGACAGGTCTCTGGGATGGCAGTGATCCCTAGCCAAAATTCCATGCCTTCCATTGTGCTGGAGTCAGCTTTGATGAGTATAACAGCCCTGTCTGGCTGGCAAATATCTGCCAATGACCCACATTGTACAGTTTTGTTGTTGCCGGAGCAGTGTCCTGCCTCATTCTCACTGGTTAGCTTCTACCTGCACGCCCAATTCAGGATGAGGAGGTGGACGTGAAATGAAGACTGCGGCATGAGAGTGAAAGTTGCAGACTAGTTTGTAGGAATATTCAAATACCCCAAGATACTTACAGGCATTCACTTTTAAAAGCAGACAGAAATCTAAATTCCCTGAAAATGAGGGTCTGTTGGGTGCTGCTGTAAATGTTGAGGCAATTCTCTGTTCCACTCAGATTTTACAGATCTGGTTCCATTTTTCCTTTCTTTATAGGTTCATTATTGCTACTGATGAGCGCTCATTTTTGGAAATGACTCCTCCAAAGGCTCTGCTGCCTGGCTGGAAAGAGTGAGAGATGCAAGGAATGACAGAGAAGCCCTCAGCAAGAAGCAGCCCTCAGAGCAGCATCACTGTGAAGCCAGGAGAAACCCCAGCAGCGCTGCCTCCCAAGCACTTCTCGTGCTCAGACCTCTGGCTATTATGTCATGTGCCTTGTGGAGAGAAGGACAAACTTGATAAATGGGCAAGAAAGCTGCACATTCATTCCTGTTTCACTCCAAGATTTTTGCTGTTAATGCCCTGGAACTAGCAGAGCCAAACCCTGCTGCATCACTGAATGTCCGTAATTTGCACTGGCTCTCATCAAAGTGGCAATGAAGAAGCATTTGCCAGTAATGAGCTCTCCTTTTCCAGCTCCCTCAGTGCTTACAAGTGACTCACATGACAGGAGTCACTCAAAGCAGCCTCTGGGCCTGGCCAGAGGTGGCTTGTTAGGGAGATGAGCTGGTCCCTTTCCCCATCCACTTTCGCTGTCTGCCTTGATGAAAGGGCAGAGTCATTGCCTGTGCACCTGTGCAGGTTTGGGTTGGAAGGGACCTCAAAGCTCATCCAGTTCCACCCCTCTGCCATGGGCAGGGACACCTTCCACTGCATCAGGGGGTTCAAAGCCCCATCCAACCTGGCCTTGGACACCTCCAGGGATGGGACAGCCACCACTGCTCTGGGCAACCTGTGCCAGGGCCTCCCCACCCTCACAGGAAAACATTTCTTCCTAAGATCTCATCTCAATCTCTCCACTTTCAGCTTAAAACCTTTCCCCCTCATCCTATCCCTGCACTCCCTGATCAAGAGCCCCTCCCCAGCTTTCCTGGAGCCCCTTTCAGTACTGGAAGCTGCTCTAAGGTCTCCCTGGAGCCTTCTCCTTTCCAGGCTGAACAACCCCAGCTCTCCCAGCCTGTCCTCGGAGCAGAGGGGCTTCAGCCCTCATATCATCTTTGTGGCCCACTCTGGACCTGTCCCAATATTTTCATATCCTTCATATGTTGGAGATTTGAGAACTGGAAACCTTCCCTCCCTCCATCTCCCCCCAAAAAGAGAATACACCCATCTTGCTATCACAAGGACAGACACACCCGTAGTGTCACATATTCTCTCTACCTTATGATCGAGGGCAATGGTTCACGCTGCTCCCTCTTTCAGGCCAAATGGTGCTGAGAGAGGACTCAGAGCCTGTAAAGGCAGCTGGAAAGCAAGTGGAGTAGTAGGTTATATTCTTTTGATGGATAAACAAAGATAAATGAGATGCTCTGAATTCCTGCAAAGGGGAAGTATGTGGGGAGCCAACAAATGGACTCTATCCTAAAGTTGCTCCCAGAAAGCAAAGAGACGACTTCAGATTTTAAACCAGAACAAGGAAGCTTCACATTAAACAGTGCCCCACAAAAGCCATGCTAAGTTTCAGTAGAACAATAAAGGAGCCAGCAGTTTTTCTGGGCAAGCTGGGCTTGTAAGCACCGTAACAGCTGAGAGAGCACATCAGTTAGTTGTTCACCTAGGAACAAGCCCAGTTGGGATTCATCCTGTCTTTACATGGATGATTTCTGAGCAGTTAGAGGAATTCACCTGCATTAAGGATAGAGGTGCAGCTCCTATTATATATTGCCTTTCCTTCCTTTTAGTCAGGAACAAGCTATTCTGTTCTTCAAATGCAAGCTGAGCTATGAAACACTCTCTTCCACCCTGCTCCTTCCAATGCCAACAATACAAATTCAAGTGGCTTCAGCTGAAGCAAGAAAGGGTCACAAAAAAACAGGAGGCCCATATCTCCATGTACTGAGAAGTCATGCATAACCAGGTGAAAACCAACAACAGCCCAAATGTGCAAGGAACGTGCCACGTAGTACAAAGAAGAAGCTGTAGATGGGGATGAGGCAACCAGAAGAATCTTTTCTCAGCCAGCAGTTTGCATGTAAGGACAGTGGTGGGATTCAGCTGCCCGGAGTGGGATACTACATAGCCTAGAAACAGATTTACTTCATTGCAATGGAAGGAAAATACCAAAACATTTGGGTGATGGTAGCCCACCTCCCAGGGTTTACAAATCCAGGTTTTTATATTATAGAATCGTAGAATGGTTTGGGTTGGAAGCGACCTTAAAGATCATCCAGTTCCAACCCCCCTGCCATGGGCAGGGACACCTCCCACTGGATCAGGGGGCTGAAGACTCCACTCCATCCTAGAATTAGGAAGCCCTTTGCACAATGAAATCTGGCTGTTTGGATGATGGTGGGCAGTTGCCTGCTGCAACATATAGTTTAGATTGGCCACACCTATGGCACTGAAGGGCTGCTGCCTGCTCTGATTTATGATAGGTGTGCCTGGCTGGGGCAAGGGTGAGTTCCCAAAGTCATCACTTGCCAGAGGGAAGCCTGGGCACTTCTATCTCCTCAAAACACCAACGGTTTTCTCCTGTATGACCACTGTGCCTTGATGACTTTGGACTTAAGTTTTTTCCTTTGGGGAATAAACTTAGGCTTGGTGAACAGCCAGAGGTTCTTTTTGAAGGTAAAAGCAGGTTAGCCTGGTGGCCAGACACACTCTCTAGCCCAGCACCAAGGTAACCCACTGCTTTTTGTTGTAGGATAACCTCCACTCCACAGACACAGGAGTTCCATGCTAAAACCAGGGTCTACCCTGTCCAAGAGAGCATCAAGCAAGAAGGCTCCAGCGGAGAAGAGCTTGAGGAGTTTACTAAGGTAAGAGAGGGATCTTTAAGCCTACGATGATCTGAAGCCTGGAGTAGGCTAGGACAGCCCTGAAATTCAAACCGTTGCCTGATCCTCCCAAAGAAAGCCATTAGGATGCTATTTTATCTTGGAGCTTAAAATTAGCCCACGGTGGCAGCAGTTGCTATATATATGCCTGCCATCAGGACACATAGATTTCCCCACTGTCCTCCCCTTACAAGCTGTGTCCCTGGAAATGTCTCCTCACTCTCAATTTTGAGAGGAGGGGGTGGGTAGAAGCTGCAACCTGGACTCTACAGGGATGGGGCGTGCCCCTTCCATGGCCTTATGCAAAGGGCGTTTCCTCCCTTGAGTGACCAGACATAAGAGACACACCTATTTTTATTTTAATTTAGTCACCACACTAGGATTTTCTTATCTAACATGCCAACACATCGCATGCTTTCAGGAGATTCAGTAGCTCTGTAGCACCCTCAGGCCGTTCACCCCTTGGGCACATGCAGGAACCTTGACAGGGGATGATCTCCCTTCCTCGTGGATTAACGTTCATCATACATGGGAATGGTTCAAACCATGAAGAATGAGGGTGAATATTCCTCCTGCATGGACGTTGTCTCTGTAACAATACTGGATGGTCTCACCTTTCTCTTGTTTGAATCCCTAGGGAGTCTCAGCCATGTGCACCAGAACCGCACCTGCTGTAAGAAGCATATTAACCTCCTGCTATCTATGTTTCATCCCTACATCTTCTTCTCCTGTCCTTTTCCCATCTCTTGCGTGCAAGGAAGGTTGCATTTCTGGACCAGAAGGGCCATGGTGAAACCTAAGCAAATCTTCCAGCTACCTCACCACCTCCATGACTTCTCCTGTCCAATATGTGTATGCTTGTGCTCCCAGGACACCTTCTCCCCTGCCAAATGTAGTTCTTTCCTGCTCTACCTCACCCTCTCCAACCCATGGGATCTCCTTCGTCTCATGCCTGCCATCACACTCCCTCAAACCTTTCTATCTCTGTGGATACTCACCTTGAATTACAAAGATGAGATGACAAGGCTTTGCTGCCAGGAGCCAAAATGTGCTGCTTGCTGTTCCTCACCGTGTGTCAGTGCTGTAACTGGGATTGCTCCCCCCTGCCTGGGGAGGGGAACCTGCTCTTACCTCCTCAAGACTGCATCAACTGCAAAGCCCTGGTGCCAAGGCACCTCCCATCCCCACCAGCATCCAGGTCCTCCCCAGCCAAACTCAGGCCCCACCAGCACCTGACAGCCCCATCTTCCCTCAGACCTTCCCTCACCGTATCCCTTTGGCCCCTGCTCTGCCACCTCCAAATGCACTTGCCACCATCTCCCCTCATCGCTACTCCCCCAACTGCCACCTCCCCTCACCACTTCCCCCCCAGCTGCCTTCCCTTCCAGTCCCTTCCCCTCAGCCCCCTCTCTGCTTCCCCACAGCCATTTCTCCTCAAGCCCCTCTCTGCTTCCCCTCAGCGCTGTCCCCCCCCAGCCACCATCCCCTCATTCTCTCTCCCCATAGTGCTGTTGCCCCGAGACCCATATTCACTGAGCCCTGTCTCCCCTGGCCCTTATCCCCATCACCCCAAACTCCTCACCCCCCAGCCCTGCCCCTCTCAGTCCCCTCCCCACTCCTGTACCCCCAGCTCTATCCTCTCATTCTCTCTCCCCTCAGTCCTGTCCCCCCAGACCTCTCTCTCTTCAGCCCCTTCTCCCCACAGCTCTATTCCTTCACCCATGTTACCTCTACCCCCTCTCCCTTCAGCCCTGTCTCCTCAGCCCTGTCCCCTCCAGCCCCTCCTCAGCCCTGTCCCCTCGCCTATGTCCCCCCCGCCCCTCTCTGCTCAGCGCTCAGCCCTCTCCCCTCAGCCCTTGTGCCCCCAGCCCCCCCTCTCCTCTGCCCCATATCCACTCAGCCCTGCCCCCCCCGGCCCTTAACCTCCTCAGCCCAAACTCCCCCACCCCTAAATCCCCAGCCCCTCCCCTCTCAGCCCCCCTCCCCGCTCTCAGCTCCCTCCAGCCCCTCCCCTCACCCCCCAGCCCTGCCCATCTCGGTCCCCTCCCCCCTCTCAGCCCTCCCCTCCGCCGCACCCAACTCCTCTGCCCCCTTCGCGCACCGCCCCGTTCAGCCCCGCCCGCCTCCCGTCCAGCCCCGCGCGCCTCCCGCGCTCGCGCTGATTGGCTGTCAGCCGGGCGCGGCGCGGTGCCATTGGTTGCCCGGGCCGCCGGGGTCCCGCCCCCCGGCGCTCGCAGGGCAGCGCGCTCGGCGCGAGGCCAGCGGCGGCTGAGCTCCCTCGCTCTCCTCCTCTGACCGGGCCCGTAAGGGACAGCGACTCTCGACAGGCGGATCCGTTCCGGTCCCGGACCCGGTGGCAGCCCCCCGCGCACACGGTGAGGGCGGGGGGAAGCTCTGAGGCGGGGAGAGGGCGGTGAGCGGGAGCGCCGAGCTCGCCCTTGTGAGGGGGCGCGCGCGGACGGGCGGCGGCCGCGGTGAGGGGCGGGCGGGGGGGGGGGCGCTGGGGAGCGGTTGCTGGGTGGGAGGAAGGCTTTGTAGGGCGGGAGGGGTCTGGAATGATGGGGAGGAAGGGGATGAGGGGCGCTCTGAGGGGATGGGGGAGGCTGAAGTGATGGAGGGTGAAGGAGGTAGTCTGAGGTGATCTCGGGGAGTCTGAAGTGATGGAATGATGAGAGGGGGTCTGAAATGGGGAGGCTGAGCTGAAGAGGGGAGGCTGAGGTGATGGGGGGTTTGAGGTGGCGGGGGGTCTAAGGTGATAAGGGGAGAGGAGAGGCTGAGGTGATGGGGGACTCTGAGGAGATGGGAGAGATCTGAGAGGATGGGGGGGTTCTGAGGGGATGGGGGTTGCTGCTGAGGTGATGGAGTAGGGGTGACGGATGGGAGAGATGGAGGAGGGTTCTGAGGTGATGAGGGGAAGCTGGGATGATTGGGGAGAGGCTGAAGTAGTGGGAGACTTTACGGTGATGTGGGGGAGCTCTCAAGGTATGAGGGGAGTCTGAGGTGATTTAGGGGAGGTAATGGGGATGGGAGAGATGAGGTCTGAGATGAGGGGAGTGTGAGGTCATGGGATGGGAGAGGTGGAGGGGGCTCTGAGGTGATGAGGATCTGAGGTGGTGGGGGTGAAGGGCGGGAATCTGAGGTGACGGGGGAGAAGTGAGGAGATGGGGGTTCTCAGGGGAGAGGCTGAGGTGATGGAGAACTGAGGAGATGGAGGCTCTTGGGGAGAGGGTGAGGTGAAGGGGGAGTGATGGGAGGAGGTTCTGAGGTGATGGGATGAGTGAGGGGGAGGGGTCTAAGATGATGTGGGCTGCGGTGATGGGAGGGTCTCTGAAGTGATGGGGTGGGGAGCGTTGAGGCCGAGGTGATAGAAGTGCGGGGGGGACACATTGAGGCCGAGGTGATGGAAGTGGCGGTGGTGGGGCATTGAGGCCGAGGTGATGGGAGGGGGCGTTGGGGCCGAGGTTAGCGATGTGGGGGCGTTCAGGCCGCGATGGTAGAGGGAGACGCTGTAACCAGTGCTCCCGGCGCCGGTACCGCAGAGAGGGAGGCTTTGCCGTGGCAGCTCAGCGCTGTGGGCGTGGCCGTGCGGGGCTGCGGGTTGTGTGGACTCAGCCTGTGTCCGAGATGGGCAAACCTCCTGTGGAAAAAAATGGCCGAAGCATCGAGCAAACGTGGACTGCAGAGTGATGTAAAACTGCTGCAAATATGTTAAAACCCGTGACAATGAACTTTTTGGTTCTGGTGAAGATGCTGTTCTACTGCCAAAAGCTTGCTGTTGTAAGCCCTGCCTCTCTGAGGGATGTGTTTTGTGCATGGTCTGTGAACATATGAAATGTGAATTTAAAGTATAGAATGGTTTGGGGTGGAAGGGACCTCCAAGCCCATCCAGATTCACCCCGCTGCCATGGGCAGGGACACCTCCCACTGGATCAGGGTGCTCAAAGCCCCATCCATCCTGGCCTTCTACACCTCCAGGGATGGAGCAACCACGGCCTCTCTGAGCTACCTGTGCCAGGACCTCCCCACCCTCACAGGAGAACATTTCTCTCTAGGATCTCATCTCAATCTCCCCTCTCTCAGCTTCAAAACGTTCCCTCTCATTCTATCCCTGCACTCTATGATCAAGAGCCCCTCCCCAGCTTTCTTGTAGGCCCCATTAAGTACTGGCCTTGGGGTTTGGTGGGATGTTTTTGGTTCTTCTTTATAACTTCTGTGTGGTTGCTCCCTCTCTTATTTCTTTCACCTGATTCCTCTATGGATTTAAACAAAAACTAATTTATTTTAGCTTTTTTAAAAGAATGGGTAGTTTTCTTGTTTGATATTTTTTTTCCCCAGGCTGGACTCCTTTATTTACTGATCCATGTTCTTCCCAACTTACAGTTCCAGCAGAGCATCTGAAAGGCTTTTTGAATAATATAACAGACATCCAAGTACTTTCTCAGTGTTTCAGCCTGTGGCAGAGCAAGCCTTGTGAGGTGCCTCCTTAGGCCCATGTTATGCAGGGCTCTGTGTGTTGCTGCTGTAGCTTCGTTTTGTAAACTGAAAGGACAGGACAGTGCTAGAATTTTACCACTCTAAAACTTACTTCCTCTTTTTAGGGCTTGATTATTCCATTTGGTACTGTATCATAGAATGGTTTGGGTTGAAAGGGACGTTAAGAACATCCAGCAATGTATGTTTTGCTGGTATTGTATATAAGGTGCTGTTGTAGTTTGGTTAACTTCTGTTTTATTTGAGAAAGAGAAATGAATTATAACTTAAAAATATTTAACATAGCACTATGATTATGATAAAAGTGATCCTGACTGGACAGACCTGTCTGATTTTATTGCATTAACTTTTTGTTAATTTGTTTTTCTTTATGAGAACTGGTGAAATTTCTGATTATCCTGCATTTTGGAGGATACATAGACTCTTCTTGTCATCTTTAGTTTTTATCTTTTTTGCCTCCTCATGTCAGAAGAGGTGGGCTTTTTCAGCTTAAAAAGAGCTGAACGGACTTGCTATTGCAATAGCAGAAGCATCCCATGTCTTCTGTTTTCTTTGGTAATAGTGACTCGTTAGTGACAAATAATAAGCTCAAAGGCACAGGAGTTGATCTGTTTGTGACCGTTGACTCCAAAACTGAAGGACCATGGGTATTACCAAGTCTGTATTGTGTGTCCCTGCAGAAATGACATCAGGGAAATACTCGCGCATACAAAGAAGTGTCAGTGGTTTGAGGATCATGGCCCTGCGAGTTCAGCTAGAGCGCAGTGTTGCCATGGGTACAGTTTTGTGGGTCACCCCTCCTTCCCCCCGAGTCCTCAGATGATACTAGGAGAGGATTAAGTCACTCCAGTCCTTAAAGAACAAGTGGGAAGCCTGTTGGTAGTATGATTGTGCCAGCAGAGACTCAGTGAAGCTTTAATACCCGACTTTATCAGATTGTTTCTTGAAAGCTAATGACTCTATCAGTGAGTTTCCATGTTGTGGGGATGCTCAGGCAGGCTCCGAGGAGCGCTGAGCACCACAACTTAGTTCTGGGAACTGCTGAACCTCACCCTCGCAGGATATCGTGAGATCTGTTTTAACAAGTTGCCTAATTCGTCTGTAGGAGACTTTGAAGGTTATGAGTAGTGCAGTGGTGTGGGTAAAGCCATTGCTTTAGCCCTTGCCTGCTGCTTTGTATGGCCATCATAGGGAGTGGAACAGAGTCTAAGAGGTGAATAATCATGAGAGGCTCCCGTAAACTGTTGAAACCAACTTGGACTTAGTCTGGTATCTGTGGTGCCAAGCCTCACAGCGCTGGTAAGCATCACTTGAAGGTGGCCATGCTGCTTCTGAAGTACCAGGGCTTAGAGTGCCTGCATTTCCCTTCCAGGGACACTTAACAGTTAAGCCTAGGCTTTGAATACCAAAGCATTGTTTTAAGTGTTCGTCTGTCCTGATATTAAACACCTCTCCCACCTCCAACAAGACGACCTCATCAACAGACACACAACAGAAGCACAATGGTATTAGGAGCAACTTCTTTTTCTGATGAGGCTGTGTGGAGGACTGTGTGATATGACTTGATTTCCAGTCTGGAGCTCAGTTTATGGATTCTAGGGAATACTCAGTTGAAACAAATGAATTACGTACTCTTTCTGGTGTTTGTAAAAGGGCTGACACAGCCTTAATTTTAGCGAATCGAGCTATACTTATATTTGAGGTTCCAGCCCCTGTGGTATTTCAGTGGTTACCTCTCTTCCCTAGAAATAAATTAATCTGAGCCATTAAATCTGATTTGAATTCTTGCAGAGTTCAGGTCTGGTTCAGACCCATCGCTGTAAGCACTGTTCTTGCTCTTGTGGACTGTTCTTAAGCTTTACCTCCTGTTTACTAAACTCTTTATCAATAGCTTCAGCTCATAGCTCGGTATTTAAGCTCTGTTTGTCTCCACGTTCATAGCACTGGTGTGCAGGCTTCCAAACTCTGGTTTATGTTGAGCTTATGACTAAGGGAAACCACTGGTCGGACAGGGTTTAAGTCTGTCAGGGTGAATTCAACCTACTTGCAATTCAAATGAAAGTGATGGTTACTTAAAAGTCAAATAATGTTTAACTATACCTTGTTTTGGTCCAAAAAAATGCCAAATAATTTATTTTGCTAGCCCAGACATAGATTGGGAGATAAAATTCCAGTCTCCTCTGAGAATGAAACGTTCAAAACATGTTGCCCATTGTGTTGTTGCCAGACTGATGGTAGACAGCAAAATTGCATTTTGTGTAGGTGATCCTGGAGTTTCAAAGGCAAACCTGAAGAAGGGACTATTGCTTCGAAACACAGATCGTTATTTCCTGTAGCTTTGTGTTTACACTTCCTGTCCCAGCTAAAATAGATCCATCTCTCTTGCCTAGTCAAATCTCTCTGTGTGTGGCTTCCTCATGACTAAACAGGGCAATCAAACTGATTTTCTTAGTGCCTTTTTCTTTTTCCTTGAAGGCAAATTAAATTACACTCAGCTGTAGATCAGAGAAACGCAAGGGTCTGTGATTACAGCAGACAGTGCAGTGGTGGAACTGCTTCAGCCTGAGCCATCACCGCTGCCATCATCTGCTACAGGGAGCTCATTTTCCAGAAGAAAGGGTGGGTGTGCTCTGGATCAAGGCCCTTGGGGAGGTGGTGTAAAAGCCAGGATGAACACAGTACGGCCCATGTGAGTAATGGGCGCAGGTAGGCTCCCTTGGATTGAATTTCTCCAGCCTCCTACAACTCAGAAGCCAATTTTATGACTTAGTCTTTTGCACATGGGAAAGAATTTCTTGTGGGAAGAAAAAAGGTCAGTGAAATCTGTTGCTGTGGAGGTTATGCAGATTTTAACTTGGTAACAATAAGCATGAAATACTTCTGGCTCACAGCAGTGCCCTGTGTTGCTCTTTTGGAGGCTTCTTCCTGGACCTTTTGGAATTTAAATGCTATAAGTTATTAAATATTAAAATTATTTAAAAATATTGGGAAGTCTAATCCCAAAGGATTACCAACAGACATTAGTGGGATGCTTAAATCATATTTAAGCTCTAGCAGTCTTTAAAGATATATTAGGATAGCACTAAAGGTTTGACAGGGTGGGGGATCTCAAGCAAGAGAGTTTTGGACTCCTCTGGATAAGTTGTTGGAGCGTGTGTATTGTCATACAAGCGCTTGGGAGCAGAATGGTTGCAGTTGTTCCTCTAGAAAATAGAGATATTGTGTTAGTGGGAGGAATAAGTCTGTTACCGAGATGAAAAATAGATGTATATGTAAATGATGGTGTATTCAAACTCCATAATATACGTTGTTCCCTTGAAATATCCACTGGAAAGTGGGAGGATGGTGGGTCATTTATTTTGTTGTTTTACATGCATCCTCCCCTAGAAGTGGGGAGGGAAGGATCTGATTTCTTCCCTCCTCTCTGTTAGAAAAGGCTGTTTCTTATTGCTCTTTTAGTCCTTTTCTGGCCTCTGATGAATTTTCAGCTGCAAGGGAGGCAGCTGCTGAACTGGTATCTTGCTGGTCCTTGAGAGAACTATCTTTGAGATAAAGCTAGCAACATCCCTGTGATTTGGACGAAACTAGGGAAAAACCCAACCCTGGTGGTAGCTGCATTATTAAGGCAGGTTTGTGTAATGCAATAGGCTCCGTATCGGCTTTCCTTTGCCAAGGTTGGATTTCCAGTCTCATGGAGCCCTAACTTTGTTTGTAAAGAGACTTCAGCATAGACAAACGGAGGGCTGGAGTCTTTGCATCCTGCCCAAAATAATTGTGTTGGCCTCGTAGACGACTTGATATGTGGGTGGAAATAAGGTTAAGTATTAGGTATATCCATTCACGCTGGGTGACGTGACACACGGGGTGTAGCTGGAGATTAAACTGGGATGAGCAGCTCACTCATGCTGCATTCTGGCTATCAAGCTACTCGTGTAACTGCAGGAAGCTCCTAGAAGTATGCAGTTAATCACATCCATTAGCATGATTAAAATCCTGATTAGCCTGTGTCACTCACTCCCATTCTCCACCTACACTTCGCCCCTTTTATCTGGAGTATTTGCAACTGTGAGTATAAGAAGGACTGAGAACAATGTGGGCTCAAACCCAAGGGATGGTATCTGGGCATTTGAATGTATGAAATAATTCTAGACTCTGTCACAGGCATGTTCTTCAGTAAGCCCTACAGCTGCTGTCTGAACGTAAAACCTTAAAACTCAATCCTGTGTGGATAGAGGATCTGCAGCAACATCGTCAGGATTCCAGTTGAACACGAAGTAGGCTCGTCTTGCTTGTCAGTCAAGTGCTCATAGCTCGCTCATGTTTCATATCTAGTGCCTACTAACGTTTTAATTTTAACACCCATCCACAATTGATGATCTCTTGGTGTCCGTTGGCGTATTGGATTGGTGCTGTCCATGCCTTCAACAGCCGAGGCTAAAATGGGCTGGAGACTGTCATAGGTGGATGTAATTCTTTGGAAGGATGGACAGTTTGAGGCTGGGACAGCTGCTCGCAGGCAGGATGGCTGGATTTTGGCAAGGAGTGAAAAAAGCCAAAAAGGAGGTAATTCTATAAGATCCTTCATGCAAAAATTATATCCTGGGCCACATGAAAAGAAGCGTGGCCAGCAGGGTGAGGGAGGTGGTTCTCCCCCTCTACTCCTTTCTTGGGAGACCCCACCTGGAATACTTTGTCCAGTTCTGGAATCCCCAGTATAAGAAGGAGATGGAACTGTTGGAATGGGTTTAGAGGAGGCTACAAAGATGATCCAAGGGCTGTGAGGACAGGATGGGAGAGAGAGGTGGGGTTGTTCAGCCTGGAGAAGAGAAGGCTGTGGGGAGACCTTAGAGCAGCTTCCAGTGCTGAAAGGGGCTCCAGGAAAGCTGGGGAGGGGATTTTTCCAAGGGCCTGGAGTGACAGGTTGAGGGGGAATGGCTTTGAATTGGAAGGGGAAGATTTAGGTTGGACATTGAGAAGAAATTCTTCATCATGAGGGTGGTGAGACAGTGGCCCAGGTTGCCCAGGGAAGTGATGGCTGCCTGATCCCTTGGAGGTGTCCTAGGCCAGGTTGGATGGGGCTCGGAGCCCCCTGATCCAGTGGGAGGTGTGTCTGCCCATGGCAGGGGATTGGAACTGGATGATCTCTAGGGTTTCTTCCAACCTGAACCATTCTATGATTCTATGATAAAAATTCTCCCTTTCTAAAACTTTGCTTGTTGAGGAGATACCATACATATTAAAGTGGGGTCTTTTTGAAAAAGCCAGCTCCTCTCTGAGTGTTAGGTCATGCACTTCCAACACGTTCCCGTCGGCGAGTGAGTCATTATTCCTTTTGTAGAATTGCATTAGAGCTACATCATCCCCAAAAGCTGTTTTTCAGCTGAATTTGGAGTGTTGACACTTGCTTAAATGCT
The DNA here is from genome assembly GCA_033558235.1 of Neomorphus geoffroyi. NCBI lineage: Eukaryota > Metazoa > Chordata > Aves > Cuculiformes > Neomorphidae > Neomorphus > Neomorphus geoffroyi. The sequence continues at coordinate 8,469,819 of JAUMJM010000052.1, forward strand.
CCCATAGTTGTACTTTGTTTAATCAGACTGATTTCCAAGCATGTTTACATACTCTTGAGTTCCAGCTCCTGAAGTGCTGGGAGATCGGATGGATTCGTAGTTGTTGTTGGAAATCCACTGATGCTGGGGATGCTGCTTTCTGAGTGTGATGGGTTTCCTTCTCCCTGCCCACTGGGGTTTTGAACCCTTAGCTCTCTAACTGCCAGTTACAGCATCTGTGTAACTTCAGATGTTGGTAATGCTGAAAATCCTTGAGAGTGTTTTCTTGAGCCCCCTGATCCAGTGGGAGGTGTCCCTGCCTGTGGCAGGGGGGTTGGAGCTGGATGGGCTTTTTGGTCCCTTCCAACCCAAACCAGTCTATGATTCTATGATGCTGTGTCTTATTCCTTGCCCCCCTCATATCTTGCACTGACTGTAGCTTTGTGCTGTAGATGCTCTGGCAGTTTGTCCTTCTAAAAGTGTGGTGATGAGTGTTTGTCTCTTTTCTATAAGGGAACTGTATTGAGACTCCACTTGCCTTCCACGTTGTACTTATCGTGCTGCTATGCTAGCATAACTGTATGTGCTGTAAGGTGGGTCAGTGAGAGTTCTGGAACTGTTTTAGGAGTCACATTGGTTTTATTAAAGGAGTAGGAACAATTAGTTGGAGGAGAGGGTGCTGAGCATACATTGAACTACCTTTCTGCTGGAAAAATGTGATGGAGAAGCACTGCCAGTGGCATGGCTGAATCGGAGCAGTGCAAAGCATTAAGGTGGAAAATCGAACCCCAAGCCATGCATAACTTGGATTGGAACAGCTTAAGTTGCCTGGATGTTAATGGGAATCTGAAAGTTGTGCTTTAGTGACAGTTTTCATTTTATCCCTTCTGGAAAGTGACAGGCATTTTTAAGCTTCTAGCTATTGGTAGGTTGACTTTGATGGGGTTTCAGGGATGTGAAGAGGGAGAGGCCTGCTGTTCGGTGGAAGGCTGTTTGCTGTGGACTCGGCTTAAATATCTGCCTGCTCTGGTGAGCGCTCCTGACAGTGACTAAAGTGGGTCAGGAAGTTCTCAGGTGCTCTGTTCCATAGGATAAGGATGGCTTGATCTATGCTTGAATATTGTGAAATGAAGGCTGCTAGGTCTGAAATTCTGTTAGGCACATGGTGGGGAAACCCCCTGGCAAACAGCAGCTTACAGGAGGTATTTTTAGGTGTGATGGTTAGCACTGCTCATAGCACTTGGAAATGCTGAATTCCTGCCCTTAATCTGATGGTTGTTTGCACCAGGGTTCCCCTTCTGTTGAACTGAAATTACAAGAAACGCATGAACTTTGAGTTTGGAACTCCTGTTTTGGTTGTTGTTCACTGGGATGTTTTTCTCTTACACCATTCCAGCCCTGCTCTTGGGGCTTTTTTTGTGTATGTGGGTTTTTTTGGTGGTTGTGTGTGTGTGTATGTATATATATATGTATGCCATTTCTCTATTGCAATTTTATTAATTGTAGTGCTCCTTTTAAAGATAGTCTATGCTTGTCTTTGCTGGTCTGAAGGAACCTCAGAACAGATTTTCTGCTGCTCACAGATAACTAGTTAATAATAGTGAAAGTAACTGGAAACCTAACAACTGTGGAAGGAAGAGCGAAGATGACAATCCACAAGCTGGCTCCAGCAGGGGCTTCGAATTAGGCCCTGCAGACATGAGAGGCAAAGGATGAGACAAAGAGCTGAGTCACCAGCTCTTCCTTCCTTTTGATTTTTGTGGTAGGAGTGAATTGCTTTTCTTTTTGGTCATGAATCAAAGCAATTAGGAAAGGGTACTAGATGTCAAGAGGTAGATGAGTCGGACTTCTTGCTTAACAGGAGGTTTTTTATTTAAATGATTTAGAAGTGATTTAAATATGCACTAGTAATTTAAATATATTTGTTAGGAATCCAATAACAGGTCATAACTGAAGTTATGGATGCACAGATTCAGAAGTATTACTTTGATTGTAAATTCATATATGCTAATATTTTCTTTTATCCCTGAAAAGAGAGAGAGAAGGCTCTGCAAAGAAAGGTGGAATGTGAAAATAAGCCTTTAAAATGATCTTGAGATCTTGTGGAGAATGTTTGGTCAGCAATTGGCCAGGGCAGCAGTTTGTACTTGTGATTGGAATGTCTGCACTCCTGCAGAGGCTTGCGGAATGCAGCTCAGGGTAAGCTGGTTCCACCTACACTGGTGCGGCTGGACAGAATGATGGGACATTGCCACCAGGATGTCTGTAGGACCTGGGGTCGCTGCTGAGGTTTGAATCTCACATTAAATGCTTTGGGATGATGTGCTGTGATGCTCGTCACGCAGTATGTGTATTGAGTGGTACCACTGTGACACCACTATGCTGGGAACGCTGTAGGATGCTGTGGTTGGCTCCAGCTATATTTTATGTTCCAATTTGCATTTACATGTGGAGCTACAATGTATGGAATCTTCAGTGTTGCTTTTTTCAGGATATATGAACGATTAAAGCATAAATGTTGTTGTTTCTTACTGTATTTTAACCTATTTAGGCATTTACAACATGAGAATTAAAGCATATATCCACCTTGTTCTGAGGACTGAATTTCTTTTTTTACTGGTCTTTTAAGTAAAATGTATTTTATTTTTGCATTGGGATTTGACCAGAGCATGTAGGGCAATAGGATCAAGTGTCACATTGGGGATTACATATTTGTCCTGGAGTGACCCTCTTAGTGGCTTGCATTGGTGTAATTGGTGAATGACTGGATTTATAGGAATGTATATCTGCTTTAGCACTGATTTGATGTAACTCTAGCTTATTTGCTTTTAGTCCAAACTATTTTCAGCCTAGGTATTCAATTTAAGGAGACAGCCTGTGATTTGCCTTAAAGGGGCATTTTTAGGCTTGTATCTCCCCTTGAAAGTGTTGTTGGTTTTCCTAGGAATAGTAGTTCACATCCTAATGTTGTACAATACTCTTCTGTATTGTCTGGTTGTTGAAAAACAAATTTGTCCAATAGGCTGGATATTTACTCGAGACCTGTGGATGTTAATGGTGTTTAAAACAATTGATAGACTGTTCTCTTGTTGCCACTCATTGTCATCTTGCTCTTGAAACGATAACAAATTCTTAACTCATTGTACTTTATTTTGATATGTTGTTTTCCTTTGCTGGCAGCTTCTCTGAGATTTCCCTCTCCTAGAATGAATAAGTGAACAAATAGGAGTTGGAAAGTGTAAAGAAACTCTTTGTAGTTCCAAGCTTAGTTTTCTCCAGCTTGGATTTTTAACTTGCTGAATCCCCAGTAACTGCTGCTGTTGTGAAAGCCTCACCCTGCAGGCACGTCTTTCTTAACTGGGCTCTAAACACAGCTCTGCCAGGCTCCTCTCTCTCCAATATTGGTTGTTGCTGGGGATGGTGCCTTGGCTAGGATTTAGCATTTTATACTGGTCTGTGGTTCCCAGTGCTTGTCTGCAGTGAACATGTGCAGATGGAATCTCCTAGAGACACGGTCAGGTAGTCATAGATCAGTAAAGAGATGTGATGCATGGAATAAGAAATGCTGAATTTGTCAGCTTGCAGCTTGCATTGAAGACTTAGTTCTAAAGCATTGATTTATGTGTTTTCCTTAATTACCATGAGTTGTGTTTGTGCTACAGGTTCCGCTCCACTCTACCTTCCTCCTGCTGTGCTCCTCTCCACTTCCCTACTTTGCATCCACATCAGCTGAACTGCTGTCTGACCTCTGCTGCTCTTTTCCTCCATTATTCCTGTTCCTTGCCCACCAAATCCTGTTTACAGGCTATCTAAATGGATTGAATATGGGATGGTTTCCTTTTTTGCTTCAAAGACTTCTTAAAAAGGGTGTTTGGGGGTTGATCAGAGCACATAATGTAATACAGCACTCCTAAAAATCCTGACTCTGTCTGGCATCGGCTGATGCTCTGCCTTAGTTAAACACACTCCAGTCTCCTTAAAGTTGTTTTCCCTGGGGGATTGACTTCCTGTGATAAAGTGTGATTCCCTTTTAAAGCAGAGGTCTGTGGTTATATAATGAGAGTAGGAAATGGTCCAGAAGTGACACTGGGAGAATAGGAAAGTTATTTTGGTAACTGACTGTTAGCTTGGAACGTGGAAAACACACTCAGGAGTGTGTTTGGAACATGAATTCTCTTTGGAAAGTGAGAGGAATAGATGTAAGGAATTAAGTAAGGGAGCGACCAGGTCAGAGTGGCAGAAGGGAGGTTACAGTAAGGACAAAGTTGTGCAGTGCACAACCAGGGTTCCTCCTGAAAGACTTAACTCTTTCTGAACTACATTTAATCTCCTCAGTCGCAGTATCACAGTATCGTAAGGTTGGAAAAGACCTTTGAGATCATCGAGTCCAACCTATGACCCAACACCTACACCTACTCCTGCTTGTCAACTACACCATGTCACTAAGTGCCTCATCCAAATTCTCTTTGAACACCTTCAGGGATGGTGACTCGCCACCTCCCTAGGCAGCGCATTCCAATGAACAATTACCCTCTCAGTGAAGAATTTCTTCCTAATGTCAATCCTAAACCTCCCCTGGCGAAGCGTGAGACCGTGTCCTCTCGTTCTGTCACTGGTCGCCTGAGAGAAGAGTCCAACTCCTGCCTCATCACAACCTCCCTTTAGGTAGTTGTAGAGAGCAATAAGGTCTCCCCTGAGCCTCCTCTTCTCCAGGCTAAACAACCGCAGCTCCCTCAGTCGCTCCTCATAGGGCCTGTGCCCCAGCCCCTTCACCATCTTCGTTGCTCTCCTCTGGACACACTCCAGCATCTCAACATCTTTCTTAAACTGAGGGGCCCAGAACTGGACACAGTACTCAAGGTGAGGCCTGACCAGTGCCGAGTATAAGGGGATGATGACCTCTTTAGTCCTGCTGGCCACACTGTTCCTGATGCAGGCCAAGATACCATTGGCCTTCTTTGCCACTTGAGCACACTGCTGGCTCATGTTGAGTTTCCTGTCCACCAGCACTCCCAAGTCCCTTTCCGCCTGACTACTCTCCAGCCACTCTGTCCCCAGTCTATAGCTCTGCATGGGTTGTTGTGTCCAAAGTGTAGGACCCGGCATTTGGACTTGTTAAACCTCATGCTATTGGAGTTAGCCCATCTCTCCAGCCTGTCAAGGTCCCTCTGTAGGGCCCTCTAACCTTCTAGCAGATCGACACTTCCTCCCAGCTTGGTGTCATCTGCGAACTTGCTGATGAAGGACTCGATCCCCTCATCCAGATCATCAATAAGGATATTAAACAGGACCAGGCCCAGCACCGAACCCTGGGGAACACCACTAGTGACTGGCCGCCAGCTGAATGGGACACCATTCACTACCACTCTTTGGGCTCGGCCATCCAACCAATTCCTAACCCAGCACAGAACATTCCCATCCATGCCACAGGCTGCCAGCTTGTCAACTGCTGTGTTAAGAATACTGTGTCTCAAATTTGAATCTCTTGGAGCTGTACTGGCTTTTGCTTTTTTGACTTGAAGACACAGATGTAGGATGTCCTTTAATTTGTGTGTGTGGTTGGGTGGGTTTTCCCCCTCCCAAGTAGTACTAGACTTTCTTCTGCCTGCATTTTCTGTTCCCCCTTTCCTGACTGTCTTGCTGAGAATTACACAGTGGTCAAAACTGTCTTTGCATGCTGGTGGTAGAGCGGTACTGAAAATCCTGAAGCAGATCACCTCTGCCCAGCTGGGATCATTAGGAGGCAGGGATACAAACTCTCAGGAAAGCTGCCTGGATCCTGGCAGGGGTCACTGAATTAGCTGAGCCTTCACAGTCCACTCTCAGACAGGGGAGTTCACATTCAGTGCTGTCTACACGTTACACTCCATGCTGTGACCCCTTGTTCTTGGAAGTCTGATATTAGGATGGGTTTAAACTGGAATATTCGTTGTGGGGTTTTTGTATGTGACTCTTTTAAAGAACTTCCAGATTGATAAACTCCAGATTCTCACATTTTATTGTGTAGTGAGGTAATTTTATATCGTCTTGTTCATTATGTTTTTGATTTGTTTTCACTTACAGTGTTCTCCTGTTTTGTATCAGTTTGTTTGTCCTTGCAGCAAAGGAGGAATACAGGCGGGAGGGAAGGAATGAGACTACCATTAATTTAGCTCCTGGTTCTGTGTGTTCCTCTCCTGCTTCCGCAGTAACCTCTGCCAGAATGCTGAGCTTTGAAACAGGGCTGACATATCTTCAGTAGAATAAAATGGGGGGATTTAATTCTCCTGGGCCACAATTTCAATCTGATCATATCTAAGAAAACACGTTTTGCAGGTAACGCACAGCCCATGGAATATGGCCTGATGTCAACCAGTCTGGATTTTTGGCAGAGCTTGAGCGTGCTGGTAAGCTCCTGGACACAGGACACACCGTAATGGTGATGTAATTTCAGCACAGCTTTAATTTTTCCTTTCTAGCAGTGAAAAAGGAGGTCCTGACTCCTATAGGTGTCGAAAACCCACATGTGGAGCCCAGGCTGAAAATTACAGTCTTTGAAACCTGAACATGTTGGCCAGCCTTTCTGGAATCATTAGCTGAAACCATCCCTGTCTCTCACTTCTAAAATCCTTCTCTTTGTCGGCTTTCTATTAAAGAAATTGTGTGTGTGGAGTGGAAGGAACATGGGTTGTCTGAGAGAAATGTCCTTGGTTGGCATCATTAATTGACTAAATGAAAACAGTCCTCGGTCCTGTGCTGACAGGACCTAAATGCCCATTGATCATCCTGCAACTCCGCTTCAGGTGGCGCAGCTTCCTAAGACCAGATTCCTTGGCTTTACCCAGGATCCCCCAGGCAAGATGCCCTCCTGTGGAGCAAGGGAACGGGTAGTAATGCCTGCCTTTTTGCACGCTGGTTTCCAAAAAGACCCTCAACTGCTTTTAATCTGTGATTTGCCTGTAAAAACATTGAAAATGCTCGAGTCTGATCAAAATTAAACTATCTTTCTTCCTTCTATCCAGGGTATGTTTATTTTCTCTAGTATGTAATTTATCCGTAGCTTTATTTTTCAGCAGCCAAATATGCTGACTGTGCTCGTTACATTTCCCAAATGAAATTCCCTGGCAAGCTTCACCTCTAATATAATTTTGAGGTGCTGATGTAATCAAATGATTGAACATGAACTGGACAGGAAATTACGTAGCACAAAACTTGCTCCTCAAATCTATATGGAATTCAGATGCATTTGTTATTTTTATATATTTTTACAGGAGGCATTTATGGTATTCAGTAATTTGACTTTTACTCGTTTTTTAAATTAGAGCTGTCTATTTATTGAATGCCTGAGGGGAGCTGAGGGAATCAAGACTGGTTACGTATCCTTAATGTCTCATCAAAATGTCAGTGGGAGTTATTTTTTCGACTCTAATACTTAAACATTGTGCTGAACTGATTTTGCGCATGTGGAGGGGGTGACAGTGAGTGCATGAGAACAGTGAATCCAAGTTGGAATGCATTAGAGGATCCTGGTTGTACGACTGTAACCCCTGCATTTTCCTAAACTTAAAAGACACTTCACAATTTGTAAATGGAGGGATAACATGTAAACATAGATTGATAAATAATCCTTTAAAAGACAAGTGGAATGGAGGCAGTCTCTGATGTTGAATATTAGTGTTACACACAGATCACCTTCAGTAGTGTCCTTTTCCATACTGAATTTTTAACTCATGCCTTTAAAGAAAGGGAATGTCTAAGTGACTTGGAGGACCTGCATTTTGTCCTTAAGTTAAATTTATTAAAATTACTTTGATTTTCAAATAAATAGAATGGATTGGGGGGGAATAAAAGCACATAATTTGGCATGAGCAGCAGAGGAGCAGGGAGAAGTGATTTTGATATACTTTGTGAGAAGGCAAGGCCATATCACTGTCTCCATTCCATAGCAAATAGGGAAAAAATTAAAAGTGTGAGTAGTGCCGCAAGGCCAGACGAGAGGTTCGTCTCCATGGATTTGTGCAGTGTCGCCTTTTCTGTTTTGTCCTTTGTCCATCGTCTTCTGTGCTCAGTGAGGGTTAAGTGTGGGATGTCTCCTCCTGGGCTGGAGTCTTAGTGGATCAGCAGCTTTTGTGCTGCAGCCAGAGTGTGTGAGTCTGTGTGGTGTTCATGTCCCTCACGCGGCATCTTCCGAGCTTCTTCACCTGCCCTGCTGCAGCAAAGAATGCATTTCGCTTATAGAAGGCAAATAGCCTGTAAACAGGCAAGGCTTGTGGCCAGAAATCACCCAGCTCAAAACTCTTAGTATCTCCGAATAAATAATGATTATCTCTGGCTACCGCTGTTACCTTTTTCCTCTCACACAGTTTATCGTGCTTGTAGCCTGCGGGTCACACTAATTCTTCCTGTGTCCTTGCGTATATCTTCTGGGAGTTTTGCTTTGAATTTGCTAAAGTGCAGGAGTCGCAAGTTCCAGATGAAATGCTTTGTGTTAGACTTTGCAGAAACATAAAGCCAAAAGACAGGGGCATATACAGAGAGGACCATTTTATCTACTCAATGGGGCCGTAGACTCTGTTTTATGCAATTCATTCAGATCTTATAGTTTTTAGTCTGGAGATTGCCTGTCAGTTGTTCTCTCTTAGCATGTTTTTGCTAAATGACTTCTGTTAGTTTACTATTTCTTTTAATATGTGTTTTTAAAAAAGAAAAGTTCAGTAAGTTCACGACGCTCACTGGCTTGATCCGTTGAAAGGCAGTCTCTTCTTTTTGTGTTTCTTTAGTGCAAGCTCGAGGTTAATGAAGTGACTCATTTGGTGCATCTCACTAAAGCTGAAAGGCTGCTGAGGCCCAGGAGTTGCAGGCAGCAGATGCTGGGATGAAAGAAGAAACAAACCAACCACCGAGTGAAACTTCCTCAAGCATCTGTATTGCCTTTTGAAAAGTGAGATGGGCACAGACAGCCTGGGCCTCACTAGGCATCTGTGGAATTAAGTGCTTCATGGACATCATCAGAGTTTCTTTTGGTTCCGAAATACTACAGGACTTCTAGTTTTTGTCTTTGTTGTTAATTTCTATCATCTAGCCATTAATAATGAGGACTTCCTCTGGAGTCATCAGTGCAGGAAGGACATGGATCTGTTGGAATGGGTCCAGAAGAGGCCACAAAATGATCTGAGGGCCAGAGCACCTCCCATACAAAGACAGGTTAAGAGGGTTAGGGTTGTTCAGCCTGGAAAAGAGAAGGCTGCAGGGATACTTTAGAGCAGCTGCCAGTACTGAAAGGTGCTCCAGGAAAGCCCAGGAGAGGTTTTTTCCAAGGGTGTGGAGTGATAAGAAGAGGAGGAACAACTTTAAATTGAAAGTAGGGAAGGGGGAAGATTTAGTTTAGACACTAGGAAGAAATTCCTCACTGTGAGGGTGGTGATGCCCTGGCCCAGGCTGCCCAGAGAAGTGGTGGCTGCCCCATCCCTGGAGGTGTTGAAGGCCAGGTTGGATGGGGCTTGGAGCCCACTGATCCAGTGGGAGGTGTCCCTGCCCATGACAGGGTTTGGAACTGGATGGGCTTTGAGGTCCCTTCCAACCAAACCATTTTATGATCCCAGCACTTCTGAGCTGAAAATCAGGAGCCCAAGAAGAGGTTTTTGTGTTTCATTGGAAAAAAGCATGGTAATTTGGCCACTACTTTCTTTTTTTTCCTCTTGCTCCTTTTTCAGCCAGGCTGCCTTGTGTTGTAGCGACCTTCTCCTTCCATACTGTCGTATTCTTGGTTATGAGGCTGGGATATCTTCTTGTTACTTTTGGGAGGAGTGCAAAGCACAACTCAAGTGATATTGTAGAATCTAAAAGGATTTCTTTTTTTCAAACACAAATGGAAGAAAACCTGAACAAAAAGCCCCTCCCAAGCCCTGTCTGTCAACTCCTCCCCTTATGATTCTAATAATTTCTCTAACAGATTTAAAAATCTCCGAATCATTCTAAATCTAAAGAAGTAGAAATGTAGGAGAGATGAAAAGGATGAGGGGCTACTGAATATTTTCTGAATAATAAAGTGAACCTTTCTATAAAACATCTTTACTGATTAGTTGAAAAGTGAAGCTAACTTGAAGCACAGCAGTGTGTAACAAAAAGCTTGTTGATAAAGTTTGCTGTTGGGGATGATCTCATCCTGGTGCCTGGCCGGTCACTGTGCAACGCTCTAACTATGTGCTGAAACAAGAGTATGCTGCAGCGGCTGGCTGTGCCGTAAGCTGTTTGCTTGGCTTGCAGGGAGCCGAGTGCGTGTTCAGCCACAGTTGGAGGGAGCTGAGTGTGTGTTCAGCTGCAGTCATGGTGTGGTAGCAGGTTGGAGATGCCATCTATGGAGCTTTTTCTTTCAGTTCAGAGATGAGATCTCATCTTTGCAGTGGGCTGAGCAAGAACTGCTTCCTGTGAACTGGATAGGCTTAACTTTCTGGCAATCACATATACAGAGGAATTAAATTCAAAATGATAGCACAGTTAGTTATTTTAAAGTTTAGCACAGTAAATCAATATTCCAACCCAAACCATTCTAAGATTTTAATATTTCTTCTGTATTAATTCACTCAGCTTTATTTTGCAGTGAGTTTCTGTCTTGCCAGAGTAAGAAATGAAGGCATCTCTTAACTGGGTGAGAGCATTTATCCAACATTCCCTTTAGATTAACTTTGTCAGAGGTGTACACAACAAAACCGTTCAGTGACTCCTGTAGCTGCTGCACAGCTGTACTTGGAGTGAACCCCGACGTGTTCGCTACTAAATATTGGCTATTGGTGTGTTTGTACTGCTGGGGCCGAAGTCCTCTGGCTTTACAGAATGAAACTGTTGAGAGGAGGACCCCTCTCCCCCTCTCTTTTCTTTCCATCATTGCCTGATCAGCGCTCGGCTTATGAGAGATCAGTGACTCCCAATAAAAGTTCTGGCAACAACGAAGTTCTGTTTAGCAGCGCAGACTGTTGTAAGTAGTGCATGCTGAAATGCCACGTGCTTTCTGCCTGTTTCCATTTATTAAATTATAAAGTTGTTGCTTTAAGATTCTCAGCTGAGTGGAAAAACTGTATAGTAATAGCACACCCCAGCTCTCCCACCCCTGTTCCTTCTTCCTGGGGGAGCTGACAGTTGTGTCTGCCTCACTCAGTCAGAACTTGACGATGTGCCAGGAGCAAAGTGAGTTTGATAAATTCAAAGTCAACTTTAAAAACCAGACGTTATAGTATGCACTGCTTTTTTTTCTTTATTTCTCACCCCTCTGTGATTGTTTGTGGTTGTTGGATGCACTGGGGCCTCCATGCTGGTTCCAGCTTTAAAACGCAGTATCTGTTGGTAAGCCTGAAAGATTGGAGTCTGCTTGAGTTCAAATATGAATATTTTATTTCTGTCAGTTAATGAAGTGCTGAGAACGGTAAAAATAATGTAATTACATGTGAGACAACGTACTACATTGTCTTCCTTTTAGATGGAATTTGTCTTTAAAATTATGGAAGAATTAATTAGTGATTTTAATGTCTCAACAGCTCCCAAATCCGAAGGCAGCAGGAGTGATTGCTTTTCACCTGCGTGTTGTTGACTTAGAAACCCCCGAAGCGTGGGCGTCAGAGCTGTTCATCCACCTTGCTGTTTGTTAGTGGCTGTCAGGCATGCTGAACAGGCTGATCTCCCTGTATTCCCACCTTGCTCCATGGCAGTGGTGGGGAGGATGATATTTGGGAGCCCAGTTTGTAGGTGCAGGGTTGCCGTTTGCTTATTGGAACAGCAGACAGCAAAGCAGTGAAATGGCTTAAAATAAATATTAAAACCAAAACCCCAAATGCAAGCACATGCAGTTCTCGAGTGACTCCTACACATGTTCCAATAGAAGCTGGGCTGTGTATGTCGTCTGCCTTGGTGTGGGCAGGGCGAGCGGGCCTATCTGCTTCTGACCGCTGCTGTGAACTCCTGGCTTGGTTCTGAGCAGGTTTGGTGGCCGGGAGCAGATCTGTGCTGTGATGTGGTTCAGCTGAGACACAAATGAAACTATGGGTGGATGATAGGAACTTACTGTGTGCCTGAGCAAGACTGGGCACTGACGCCTTGATATGGAGGAGGGAAGGATTGTTGTTAGAAAACCACTTCTTGGGCACTGATGCAGCTCTTGGGATCATTTTGTTGCTCAGCTGGTGCCTTGCTACGCTGAACAGTCACTATGTGGAGAGTATGTGTGGGTTCTCATGCTGACAGGTGGGCTGCTGGTGTTGAATGTTTTTAACTCCAATACCTGTGAGAAAGAGAAAGCAGATGGATTAAATGCAGTGCTGGAAACGGGATTCATTGGTAGATCTGAAGCATTTGCACAAGGGAATTCTTTTAATTCAGCTGTAGTAAAATATTTATTAATGTAGATTTGATTTCTGAAGACAGTACTGTGGTTTTTAAGGCAGTAAATCTGCACAGTAGTTGGACTTTACATCACAATCGAGTATTCAGTCTGGATGGGAAAGTGCTGCTGACCTTGCTACGTCTGCAGAGCAGCTATCGCTTTCCTTGATAAGCATGGAACAAATATCCGAGAGAACAGTTCTACCACTCTGCCTTTGTTTTCGGTATCCTTGTGATAACGCTGACAAACTGACACAGCTCCTCTGCCTCCAAAACAAAATGGGGCCTGTGGGAAAGGAATCTTCTAAGGTGCTGAGCCTCTCCCTTCTCTTTCCTGCAGTTCTTTTCCATCTTACTTCTTATTTACTGTGATTGAACAGCACTTTGCAAAAATGCAGCACAAGAAGTGCATAAGGCTCGTGTCCTCCACACCTCTGGCTGGTTCTGCCATGACCATAGCTGCTAATAGGTTAAAAAACAATTAAGCAAACCTCTTTGACAATGCATTGTGGTGTCGTAGGGCAGGGTAGGGCGAATGTCAGATGAACGGTTGCACACTGGGGTGCTCTGCTCTGCAGCCATTTCTGCAGGATGTTCTGGCTTTTGGGTTTTTCAGGCCACTTGTAAAATAGGGAGACTACCTTTTACAAATTGACTTTGTTCCAACTGGAATAGTAAGGTCTGCTCCTCTTGGGAAGATGCAAAAACTTCCTTTGTGGCTGGACTCTTTTTCACATCACCTCAAAGTGTTAAGATGGATGGAAAACCCCAAAAGCTTGGGTAAAACGGGCTTCTTTGTGCCATGGAAATGAGATATGCAAGATAAATTGGCAAATAGCTATGTGTTAATGATCCTTAACCATATCTGACTACACTGCTCTGACCTTTATCTCCCCTTCTTCCCTTTCACCAGGTGTATCACGTTCTGCTTACGCCTTGCGGAACAAATCTACTCTTTCTTGCTCTGATTTTAACTGGAAGTCTTAAATGTTGGTGCTGGATGATAAATGGCAGGAGAGTGTTTGTGTTCTTTTCTTCCCCTTGCCCTGTCACTGCTTAAGTGCTTTTTCTGAGAGGTGAAAGGTTGATCTGTGTGTTGGAGATGAAACGGAGGTGCCCTAAATTCTTGGCTCTGCCCAAGCCAAGGCTCCAGCCTGGCCACATCAGGCAGGTGAAGGGAGCTGAAATGGTGTTTCGAGACTTCTCCTGGAGTAGCTGGGAGAATGTGGGACATTTCACAGGTGATTTCTACATGGTTGGGATCTCGAGGAGGTTCTGATAAAGTTGATGTGTAATCAGGAGTTCACCATTTGGTATCTCAGGACACGAATATTGCATAATTGCAGAGAATCTGGTCTTTTCTATGCAAAGCTTTTGGGCAGCAAGTCCTCTGCAAGCTTCTGGAATATAGGCATATTCTGAATGGTTTTGTTTTACTTGATTATAACACTTTTCATTGTGTCTGTAATGAATTTGAGTGTCATTAACTCTTCTGTTAGAGGATGCCATCAAATATAGAAGCAAATGATTTATTATCAGGTAAAGCATAAAGTATTCAACACTACTGAATAGTCATGGCTCCTGGAAAGGCTTTTTAGCTTGGAAAAAAAAAAAAATCCCCAAACCTACCTCTCAACATAAAAACCATAAAACTGCTACCAGAGTTGTTTTCCAGTGCTCAGTGCAGTTGGATGGGGTGTGTTTTCATGTGCTGTGGAGCTACAGAAATCATGAGGTTCAATAAGGCCAGATGCCAGGTCCTGCTCTTGGGTCACACCAACCCCACGCAGCTCCAGGCTTGGGGGAGAGTGGCTGGAAGCTGCCTGGAGGAGAAGGACCTGGGGGTGTTGCTCGCCAGTGGCTGAACATGAGCCAGCAGTGGCCCAGGTGGGCAAGAAGGCCCCCAGCATCCTGGCTTGGCTCAGCCGTGAGGTGGCAGCAGGAGCAGGGAAGGGATGATTCCCCTGCACTCGGCGCTGGGGAGGCCACACCTCGACTCCCGGGTTCAGTTTTGGGTCCCTCACTCCAAGAAGGCCCTTGTGGGGCTGGAGCGCGTGTGGAGAAGGGAATGGAGCTGTGGAAGGGTCTGGAGAACAGGGCTTGTGGGAGCGGGTGAAGGCCCTGGGGCTGTTTAGGCTGGAGGAAAGGAGACTAAGGGGAGACTTTATTGCTCTGTACAACTACCTGAAAAGAGATTGTGGTGAGGTGAGTGTTGGTCACTTCTCACTGGTAGCCCATGGCAAGACAAGAGGAAATTACCTCAGAGGGCCCCAAGGGAGATTTAGGTTGGATATTAGGAGGAATTTCTTTACTGAAAGGGTTGTCAAGCATTAGAAGAGGCTGTCCAGGGAGGTGGTTGAGTCACCATCCCTAGAGGTGTTTAAAAGACACCTAGATGTACTTTGCACCATGGTCTGGTGGTGGACTTAGCAGGGCTGGCTGGCTGGTTGCATTTGATAATCTTAAAGGTCTTTTCCAGCCGAAACCATTCTATGATTTCTGTGCCACCCAGACTCTGAAATAGTGAGATGTGAAACATTCAGCTGTCAAATGCAGTGAATCGCTCAAGCCTTGAACAGTTTTAACTTTGTACCTGGGAAGGTAATGGACCTCTGCAATCGCTCTGTCACAGGGTGAGCCCTGGTTCCCAAGGATGTGCCCTCTCCACTGAGGCAAGAGCAGTGAAGATGGTTTTACAAAACAGGTGCTGCCTTCCATGTCTCTTGGTAACAGATTCCAGAAAACCCAGTAGGAAAGCTTTGTAATTTCTAGCACCTAAGTAGCGGTGACCATGTGTCCGTACATGGCTTTAAATGCTTTTTTTTCCTTCCTCCTCCTGATCAATATTAACATTTGACTCTTGAGAATGCAGAGGGAAACCTATTGATGATGCAGACTCTAAACTTGTGATCTTAGTGCAATGGAAAATCAAAGTCGCTGTATAATTTTTTAATGTATTCCTTGCTGTACCAGTGGTGGTGCTGTCTGGCATCGCTAAAAAAGTTGTGTTCCCTCCATCTGATAAAAGCTGATGATGCTTCTTTTGTATTTCAGTTATCTTTAATTAATCTTTTGTGTTAATTAAACCACAAAAATACAGAAATGTATATGAAAAATGTAAAAGCAAACTCAGGCTCTGTTGTGTTTCTGATTCAATGTAATTAACATAGAATTTTGGCATGGACTGAACTGCAGTGTTGGAGACGGGGAATTATCAGCTCCATTTGCCCTTGTACAGGAGCTCTTGTACACAGAGGTGATGCTGTTTTCCTCCTCTCTTGCGTTTTCAGGAATAGCATGCGTGTGATGTGCCCTGGGGATGCATTTTGCTCACCTGTGACTAATGAGGAGTGTTAGGTGTTTCTAATCAGGCCTTATCTGGCTGCTCTGACACCGGTCCTGCTGTTCATACCCTTTACAGGCTTTCTGCTTGGCTCCATCTCCACTTTCTGTAATGGAGACGCATGGCACTGGAAGCCAACCTGTGCAGCTCGTGTGCGCGGTGGTAATGGATATCGGGAAGGGAGATGGAATGTCCTGCAAGTGACTTCTGTTTTTGGTAGCAGTTACCACAAAACAAGCAGAAAAACACATTGATTTCAAGCACTTGAGTACCAGCGTTACGTGTGTATTGTTTATTCCCCTGTCCCCCTCTGGCTTACTCCTCCTGTTCTGTGCTGCCATTGTGCCTCATGAGAAAGGGGAGGAATCTCTTGGATGCCTCACTACACGTAGGGGATAAGCATCTGTCTCTTGAAAATGTTGCTGTGGGCTCTGTCTGAAAGTGCGATGTGGGCAGTAAATGGAATTTAGAGGCATGGTGGAAGCTCTGTCCTGATGTTTGTTTTGAAAGTGTGAGGCCTTAACTCAGAATGGCTCACAGAATTAGAATCATAGAATGGTTTGCGTTGGAAGGGACCTTAAAGCCCATCTGGTTTCAAACCCCATGCCATGGGTAGGGACACCTCCCACTGGATCAGGATGCTCAAAGAAGTGCCCTGGGGCTGTGCAGCTCTCCCTGCCCTTGTCCCTGTCCTCTGTACGCACCAGATGTGATCCTTGCCACACTCGATCCTGCAGGAGCAGCAGTGGGAGAGGAGGATTGACCTTGGGAAGAGACTTACACTCGAGTGAGGAGACGTGAGCAGGCTCCTCTGGCCCATCAGTTGGGAAAGCTGGCAGGCATCAGCCTTAAACATAAGTAGGCTTAAATCCCATGCATTTTCATGCTTTCTTGCAACAGTGAAGTGCCCAATGTGGTTCAGAATTCTCCTTCAATAGTGATTTTGCTTTAAAGCCGTTGCCATGCTAATGTGTCATGGCTAAGGCAGTCATCAAGGTCCCAAAGAAACGGGAAATACGAACTTCTCTCTTGTTTGGCCCTGCTGGTGTGTTACCTGACACGGCAGACAACATTCTTTAATCAGCTATAATTATGTAAAAGTGCTGATGGCACTTGAACTTCCTGCTTTATTTTCCTTCGCCAAAGTCAAGGAGAGAACGTTTTGTGGTCCAAGTGAGATCACAGGGTTCTCCATCAGGGAGGCACTAGCACTGGGTGTATTTGATACATATTGACGTGCTTTTAAATGTGACCATTCTGTGGAGTCTTTCATCTGCATGGTGAGAGTTTGTCATCCACGAGAGTGGAAATGAAACCAAGGGCCCTGTTCTTGAACCATCCCAGGACTTGCCAGACTGGGAAGAAACCGAGAAGCAGGAGAGTAAAGGAGTTCCTTAGCGCTACGCTAAAAGAATGCAGCAGAGATGGTATCAGTGAAAGAAGGATGCTGTTTGTGGTAGGTGCTGAGCAGCCTGAAATGCTTTGGCTGCTGATAGACCTACTCCAGGCTGTTTGGGTGAGTGACCTCGGTGCCTTTTATGACTGGCAGCTGGAAGTCTTATGCTTCTTCCTTATCCTTCTTTGCCTGGGTCAGGAAATGGCAGCAGGCTGTCACCACTGGGCAAAAATGAATCATTATAACTGGAATAGGATTGAACTGTTTGAAGTTCCTTTGGCAAGAGAGAGCAAGGGTTTCCACTCAGTTGAGGAATATAGTTAATAGAGCAACTTATAGAATCAATCAATCATAGAATCAATCACAAAATGATTTGAGTTGGAAGGGACCTTTTGAGGTCCAGCCCAACCAGTTCCAGCCCCCCTGCCGTGGGCAGGAACACTTCCCACTGGATCAGGGGGCTCAAAACCCCATCCAACCTGGCCTTGGACACCTCCAGGGATGGGACAGCCACCACTTCTCTGGGCAACCTGGTCCAGGGCCTCGCCACTCTCACAGGAAAACATTTCTTCCTAAGATCTCATCTCAACCTCCCTTCTTTCAGCTTCCAAACATTCCCTCTCACCTATCCCTGCACTCCTTGAGAAGGCAGTCTCTTTTGCCTTATCTCGCTGTATGGAGAATGATAGAACGAGGATGCAGGCAGCTTGACACCACTGCAGGTTAAACATGTGGCAGCTGTAGGTTGGACGCTGGTGAGAACTTGTGATCACCTTGTGCTTCCAGCTCTGCATTAAGCAACCTTTAGAGAAGTGAGAATGGAACTGCGTTAGGAAGAGTCCTCTCTTAGCTGCTGTTATGGGTGGGCAGCTTACACTGGGAAAAGATGGCAGGTTGATGGGTAAGGCTGTCCAAGCGTGGGTGTGGGCATGTGCTTTGACAGATAAAGCATATGACAGGAGTCACAGCGGATCCGTATTGATTAGATGTAATGGTAGGAAGAATTCCTGAATTCCTAATACATTTATTTTTAGCTGTAATTTGCCTGGGCTGGAGGCTTACTGTTCAACAAGATGTTCCAAAAATAAATACTTCAGAAGAAGATTAAACTTGAATGTGAAAGACAATTTTTCTTATGCATCAGTGTCTGTGAAAGAAACTGGTCAGAAATTGCTGTTCTTCCATTTGAATGTTCCAAATCCCAATTAAAACTGCTTTCACCAGCACTGCTCATCCTCACCGGAACCTAGAGGTGGCGTTGGGAATGCAACAGTGACAGCTAATTTAGTCCTGCTAGCGTCAGTTCCTCAGCTGTAAAAAGAGGTACTTCGGGCTTGTTAAATCACTTTTTCATTGAGCTTCTGTAGAGCAGAATTGTGCTTTGTTATTTGTCCCCCTGTACTCCTCTCTTGTGAGACGCCACCTGGAGTCTTGCATCCTGGTCTTGAATCCCCAACAGAAGAAGGATATGGAACTGTTGGAACAGGCCGAGAGGAGGCCACGGAGGTGATCCAAGGGCCGGAGCACCTCTGCTCTGAGGACAGGCTGGGAGAGTTGGTGGTGTTCAGCCTGGAGAAGATAAGTCTCCGGGGAGACCTTAGAGTGGCTTCCAGTGTTGAAATGGGCTCCAGGAAAGCTGGGGAGGGGCTTTCTCCAAGGGCCTAGAGTGACAGGATGAGTGGGAACGGCTTTAAATTGGAAGGGAGAAGCTTTAGATTAGACATAGGAAGAAAATCTTCAAAATGAGGATGGTGAGGTCCTGGCCCGGGTTACCCAGAGAAGTGGTGGCTGCCCCATCCGGAGGTGCTGAAGGCCAGGTTGGATGGGGCTTGGAACCCCCTGATCCAGTGGGAGGTGTCCCTGCCCATGGCATGAAGGTTGGAACCGGATGGGCTTTGAGGTCCCTTCCAACCCAAACCATTCCATGATTCTATGATTGTCACCAAGGGTGTTTTCTGCATTGTCATTTGGTGTTTGTTTTCCTTTTTGTGGATCTACATGTTTGGTGCGTTAAGGTTTCTCTTTTGTTTAGACAGGTGTGGAAGATCTGTAGCAAGATTCAGAAAGCACTTGTGTCAAAGTGTTTCCTCTCATCCTCCTCTGGATGTTGGCAGTCTCTCCTGGCCTGTTCTCTGTCTGTAGGCCAGTGGGCTGCTCCCTCTCCATGCACTGTGGTCGTACACTTGCAACCTGAGAGCACTGCCTGCTGGAGCTTTCCCATTAATGAATGTTTGTTGCACTGTTCAACCCTTCGGGATCATTCGGAAAGGTCCTTGGTTGGTCCTTGATGCTGGTAATTTGGCAGTCTGAGTCATTCCTCCAACCTTCCAGAATCATCGCATGTTATTTCTTTAGTCAAATCACTCTTGATGTGTGGAAATCCACTGTGGTACAAAACCAGCTCCACTTCAGCAGCTGCTTATTTACTGTCTGATTGCATGAGCCCTGCTGGCTTTTACCTTTGTCACCCTGAGTCACTGCAGAAGACACTTTGTTAGAGGCTGTCCCCATTAATAAGGATTAAATATGGGTGTTTCCAAAGAGTATCTGCTTGCTTTTCAGTGGAAGATCTTTATTCTTCCCTGTGCCACCTCCAGTTGGAAAGTAGGATCTCATTCTACAGTAGCAGGAGTTGCGTGCCTCCTGTGGCAGTCAGTCTTGCTACTCATGAATGTTTCTGAGCCCATTAGAGAGTTCAGCGGAACTCGGACTTGTGTTTTGAAAACTCTTTAAATTATTAGTCAAACTTCAGCACTTCCCTTCTCTCCCGGGTGATGCTCCCCTCAAGAGGCTGGAATCAAATCTAAAAGCAGTGTCTCTCAAACACTGTTGGCTTTCCCTGAGCTGTCTCACGCCAGTGCGGGAACAGGGATTGGATGCTTAACAAAAATCTATGAAATATTCGGCAGTGTTGCCTACAGAGGGAAAAATTCCACCATATCCAATTCTGGTGTCCCGTTCTGGAATCTCCAACATAAGAAGGAGAGATGGAACTGTTACAGCAGGTCCAGAGGAGGCCATGAAGATGATCAAAGGGCTCGAGCACCTCTGCTATGAGGACAGGCTGAGAGAGTTGGGGTCGTTCAGCTTGGAGAAGGCTTTGGGAGGACCTCATAGCAGCATTCCAGTACCTGAAGAGCTCCAGGAAAGCTGAGGAGGGACTTTTTCTAAGGGTGTGGAGTGACAGGATGAGGGGGAACGGCTTTAAATTGGAAGAGAGGAGATTTAGATTGGACATTATGAAGGAATTCTTCACGATGTGGGTGAGGAGGCCCTGGTCCAGGTGGCTCAGAGAAGTGGTGGCTGCCCCATCCCTGGAGGTGTTAAAGGCCAGGTTGGATGGGGCTTTGATCACCTTGATCCAGTGGGAGGTGTCCCTGCCCATGGCAGGGAGGTTGGAACTGGATGGGCTTTGAGGTCTCTTCCAACCCAAACCATTCCATGATTCTATGATTCAAGGAGCCAACACAGGAGCTTGGGAGCTTGTGGCTTTAAAGATTGTTTTCCTTGTGTCAAGGTGGTGTTGTTATCTTGCTGCTAGAGTTATTCCTCTAGGAAAGGGCTGGGCTGGGATGCCATAGTCTCCAGGTTTCATGGCCACTGTGTATATATAGCTTGGGGTTCACATGCCTTTGCTTTTGAAGCCGTGGTATCTGACAACGTGTTACTGCTTTGCATATGGAATGCTGGAACCGCAACGTGTGCTGCCCTGCTTGGCTCTTCCTATCGAGTGATCTCCGTGTCCTGTGCATATTTAAGGGAGGGAGCTATTTAAAGGAAGCTGTTTATCCTGAGATTTGGAAATGAAGTGTGAAGGGTGAGAGACAACAGGAAACTAAAAGATGGAGTGGCTTCCTCTCCTGGGATATGGGAACTGGTCTTCTGAATTTGGGGATGAGAAAATGGAAAGTGTGGCTTGTTTGGAGAAACTGAGGGAGCTTGTAAGGGCGTATGAGGCATGGTTCAGTCTTCCTGCTATAAACTGAACTGCACTGAAGTTCATTCCATTCAGCTGGGGTAAGATTGATAATCCTGAATGTGACCGGAGGTTTGCTCTTTGGAGTGGTCTTTCTTTGGCGGTGCTGCAACATGAATGTGGGTTGAGACAAGTACTGTTCATACAGAAATGGCCTCAAAATACACCAGGAGAGATTTAGGTTGGATATTAGGAGGAATTTCTTTGCTGAAAGGGTTGTCAAGCATTGGAAGAGGTTGCCCAGGGAGGTGGTTGGCACACCATTCCTGGTGGGGTTTCAGTAGAGGAATTAGTAGATGATGTACTTGGCGACATGGTCTAGTGGTAGATTTCGCAGGACTGGATCGATGGTTGGACTCAATGATCTTAAAGGTCTTTTCCAACCAAAACTGTTCTGTTATACTATATGGAAAGTGCTAAATCAGTGGAACTCAAGGCTGTCTGATCACGCTAACATTGTGAGGTGGATGTGTGGGAATCGCTTCCCAACCTCTGCCTGACCTCCCTTTTGGGCTCTGACCACAGTGAGCTGTGTACTTGTCTCATGGCCTAAGGAGAGCTGACAGTTTGTTCCACGTTCAGGACTGCCACCGGAGACTGGCGGGGACAAGGAGTTGCTGCTTAAAAGCATGAAGAGCCTCCATATTTAATAAAAGCAGAGATGAATTGTTAATGTTTGCCCTGAAATATACACACGCTTCTGGGATTCCTTGGGATGACTGTTGTGTTGTGTTATAGATGGGGAGGGTTTGGTGAGGTCCTGGGTGGAAAGAAACAGGAGGTACCAAGCTGGGCAGAAGCAGGAAGCAGCCTGGTGTGTTAATGGGATGCAGGGAATTTGGGCAGGAGACGACAGACCCCATCTGTGTTGAAAACTGAATGAGGTCAGAGCAGCCATTGAAACATTCAGTAATAAAAGCACAAGGAGCTTGGGAACCAGGAGAGCTGAAGAACAAGAACTGCTGCTGCAGGATGTGAAACTGGGTAAGATAGGATGGCAAACACGATGGGACAGTACGCATACCAGGCATTACCTATTTTCTGATAGTGTAGGCAAGATAAAAACAAAGAGTGGATGTGCCAGGCGATGGAAGTGAATAATAGATGGCTCGTCCTCGGTTGTGTTGCTTTTCAGTGTCACTAGCGTATGGATTGTGTTGGGGAGAAACACAACTGCACACTTGGGATCGGGGTTGCTGTGCACACACAGCTATTGTTTAACATTAAAGCAGTTCCTAATCATAGTTCTCCAAACTGGAAAACCATTACGGCCAGTAATGGGATATGTTGAGTCAGTGTTTGCTGGCCAGGTAATAGGTGGGTTCTTTCTGTTCTTTCCTGCTGTTCACCAATGCTTCTACAAGTGGTTGGAATCTTTCTCTGTTGGTGTCTTCCCAGTCCAAGATAGAGTGGCGATGCCCAGTGCTAAAAAAGCAGCTGACATGTATCGCTGTCTTCAGTATTTTACTGCAAAATACAGGGCTCTGAAGTTCTTTTTCTTAACAAATGAGGTAAAGTTTGGTGTTCTCAGTGCAGAGAGATTGGGATATCTGGGTGAGAGTGTGATAACCTGGGGCATCACAGTAGCAGATGTGGGCTGAACTTAATGGAAGAGACAGTCAGGCTCAATGCCTTCAAATGTCATCTGAGTGCTCCTCAGCTGGAAGCAACTGGGGAGAAGGAGCCTGATGCCCCAGTTTAGCACAGGGCTAAACTGCAAAGAGTGATGTGAGAAAAGAGAATGTGGGTTTATAATGTCGATTGCCAGAGTTTCCCTCTGTTGGAAAGGGGAGCTTTAGCGTTACCACACAAGCAAGAGCTCATCCTCAGTATTTGAGTATTCGAATCATACATAGGCTTCTCTGGTCCTTAGTTAACTCTCCTTTCCACCCCTTCTGAGGAGAACAGGGCTCTGGCAGAAGGTTTTTCTCACTCAGAGAGCTTTACCACCTACTAAAGCTGAAGTGATACTCGCTTCACAGGGCTGTGTTCTCGTTTAAAAGAAAGCTCGGGCCTTTTACTTCCCTGTAGCATGAAGTGTGCATCTGCAGGGAGAAGAGCAAGGATCAGAGTCTCTGTGTGACTTTGCATCCCGGCAGGCACTGGGATGGTGTTTAGTTGTGAGAACGACTTGATTACTCGCTGTGAAGAAGAACAACTTGAATGTTTCTCAGTGTGGATTGAAATCTTGCACTGATTGTGCAGCTTAGTTCACATTCTTTTCTGCTGAGCACTGTGGGGAGTGGAATTCTTGTGTGTAGATGTGCTTGTTCACAATAAAGAAACATGAGTGAGGTGAGAAATTGGGGACACAACACCTGACAGATGAGGAGATGGTTCCTGGCAAAGCTGATGGGTTAAGCTTCATTGATATCATGGAAAACATGCACCTGCTGGGTGCAACTGGATTTCAGCTTCTCATTACTTTCTTTCTTTTTAAATCTGGATCCCTTTAAAAATAATAATCCAAATATCATTTAACTGTAAGAGTGGGGATTGAGATGAGATTTTAGGAAGAAATGTTTCCCTGTGAGGGTGGGGAGGCCCTGGCCCAGGTTGCCTAGAGAAGTGGTGGCCACCCCATCCCTGGAGGTGCTAAAGGCCAGGTTGGCTGGGGCTTTGAGCTCCCTGACCCAGTGGAAGGTGTCCCTGCCCATGGCAGGGGGCTGGAACTGGGTGGGCTTTGAGGTCCCTTCCCACCCAAACCATTCTGTGATTCCACAATTCTTGGAATGGCAGGAAGATGTGCCAGGGGAGGTTTTGGTTAAATGTTAGGAAGAGGTTCTTCCCCCAAAGGGTGATGGAGCGCTGGAACAGCTCCCCAGAGAAACAGTCACACCAAGCCTGACAATATTCCAGAAGCCTTTGGCCAGCACCCTCAGCCCCACGGTGAGAATGTTGGGGTTGTCTTGTGCAGGGACAGGAGTTGGACTGGATTGTTCTTGTATGTCGCTTCCAACTCGGGTGATTCTGTGATTCTATGATTCTCACTTGTCCAGGTTTAGTTAATTTTGAGTAACATAAGCCATCTCCTCACGATCCCTAAAAGCCTGTGTCCCAGTGTTCTGTTTTGTGTGGAGTTTCTCTTAATTGTGCACATGTTGTGTTATGCAGGTAATCGCTTTGAGGATTGCAGGACCTGCTGAAGAGAAGAGAACGCCTGCTTTTGAGGTATGAGCTGCTTTTCCACTGCGTCTTTAAGTTAAAAGCAGAGGTTTGCCACAGCTATATGTGCACATGAGATCTCCATCTGCTCTGGGAGAAACACAGCTGCCATCCAGAGGTCTGCAGTGTCAACATCCAACAGGGGTTCAGTAGCAAAGCTTGGCACAGCACGCTCACCCGGCTGTGACAAGTGGAGTGTTAAAAGGGCGCTGGGAGAGCCCGTGTGCCTCTAAAAGGCATTCCATGGAGAGTCCTGCCACGTGAGTGTCTGCAGAACAAACTCATCTGAAATGAACTCACCTCTCCATTCTATTTACCACTCTTTTTGCATCCTTCCCTTTGGGTATTTATTGAAGCTTCTGACATTCCCCTGCTCATGTTCAGGGTAGCAGGTCTGGCGTGTGGCTCCAGGGATGTCCTTTCTAGCCAGCTGGATCTCCTTTTCTGTCCTTTTCTCCTGCGAAGGGCCGACATCTTGTTTAACTTGCTCACTCGAATCTTTTTATCAGAGGAAGAGGACTACAAAAGCTTGAAATGGGCGAATGAGGCTAAGAAGAAACCAAGTCTGATGTGATTTGTTAGGAATTTGCAGCAGAGAATTGTCCAAGTTTCTCGTCCTTGCCTTCCTTTGTGGAAGGCACCATAAAGCTGCACTTTTACTGGAGCCTACAGTCAGAGGCTATGAGGTGCAGACCCTCAGAAAGAGGTTTTAGTGAAGGAATTAAAGTTTCTTTCTGATATTTGTTTGGGCTGAGGGACCCAGGTGTCTTCTGCATTGCAGTTTGATCAGGTAGGCAGAGATTTTTCTCAAATGCTGCCTGTTTCTTCATGTCCTGTTTGCTCAATCGATTGATGCTTCTTTGTGCCTTAACCTTAAGGTAATCTGGAACGTAAAGCAGTAAAGCACAGACTTGTACGGTAGTGACTGAGCTGTTGGTGTCATTCTGCCAGCACCATCCATGATTCTTGGCTGGAAAAGATGCAGAGGAGTTGGATGGATACAGTTCGATGACAGCTTGTTTTAACATTGCCCACTTTATCTGCCAGGATTTACTAAACCTGACTTGACCTGACAGTAGCCTCGTGTGTCTCCTAAAACTTTGTTATGGGTATGAGGTAAAATTGTTCCTAAAATGCCCCTTTTTTTGTCTTCTTAAGTGGCAGGTGTCGAGATGTCATAGGTACAGAGTTGTGTCTCCTCAATCAGCTGCTGCTCCCGTGTATCTGTTCATGGCGTGGCTGGAACCAGGCTGGGTTTGGAGCAGCCACCCCACCACTTGTTTATGCCATATTCTGTGGCTGCCTGCCAAGCAGGCCTTAAGTCCTTCTCTAAAAGCCATTTGAATAAAAGCTAAGTAAGATGGCTTATCTCCCTGTGGGTGGGATGGAGGGTGGGGAGGTGCCCAGAATGCTGTGCATGCTCTTCGCCGTGGCCTCGATAGGGCTCAAGAGGTCATGTGAGGTGGGCTGCCATCTTCTTCTGCAAGGAGCAAGCGCTGCACGCAGCTGAGCAGAGATGATGACCAAGGACTGTAAGCGCCCTTCCTGCACGTCTGGTCTTGAACTGATTTTTCCCCTCCCTTTCCACTTTGCTTACCATTGACCAGTGTGGTCTTCATGTCTGCCAGGCTCCTTGGGTGTCTGAAAATGATCTCAGACTTCAGTTTGCGTGGTCACATCAAGTCCCAAGTTGTTGAACGGAGGGTGGTTTGCTATGTTGTGATTCCTCCTTTCTTTTTTCCATTGTACAGAAATGGGAGCTACAAGGTAAGCTGCCTCCTAGAGTCCCAGAGGTTCATGTAGTTGTAACTCCCAACAGTTTTTGTTCCGTGGTTTCAGGACATGGAAACCAGACAGGTGCTTCCTACAGACTGTATTCAGCAGTTAAAAATGCTTCCTGCAGTAATTTATCCGGGAATATTTAATCCACACTCATTGACTGCCTGGTTGAATAAAGGCAACTTCCTCCCCAACATCCTTTGGAGGAGCCCATGAGAGCAGGAAGGGGGAAGTGTTTGTGGGAGTTTGGCACTGGCTGGTTCTTGTTGGATGACCTGATTGAGGAATATCTTGGATTCCCTATGAAACAACACCCTGGTCCTCTCAGGATGGCACTCCAGAATAAATGGGTTCTTCCTTCTGCCTCTGCTGTGAGCTCTTTCAGCCAACTGCAGTTCATAGAATCATAGAATGGTTTGGGTTGGAAGGAACCTCAAAGCCCATCCCGTTCCAACCCCCCTGCCATGGGCAGGGACACCTCCCACTGTATCAGGGGGCTCAAAGCCCCATCCAACTTGGCCTTCAACACCTCCAGGGATGGGGCAGGCACCACTTCTCTGGGCAACCTGGGCTGGGGCCTCCCCACCCTTATTGTGAATAATTCCTTCCTAATGTCCAGTCTAAATCTCCCCATTCCAATTTAAAGCTATTCCCCCCATCCTGTCACTACAGGCTTTTGCATAAAACCCCTCCCCAGCTTTCCTGGAGCCCCTTTCAGCACTGGAAGCTGCTCTAAGGTCTCCCCGGAGCCTTCACTTCTCCAGGCTGAACAACCCCACCTCTCCCAGCCTGTCCTCAGAGCAGAGGGGCTCCAGCCCTCAGATCACCTTTGTAGCCCTGCTCTGGACCCTTTCAAACAGCTCCATGTCCTTCTTATATTTGGGATTCCAGAACTTAGAACAGTTGCGTGTTTGGTTGTCTTACTGGTGTTTTTAAACCACGAATACTGACTGTGCCTTGTGGCATGTAGAGCTTTGTTGCTTGTTGTGTTGGTCATATGTGTGTAGGTGCTGAGAAAGAACTTCAAAAACATTTCCTGATGGCTTAACCTGTATTGTTTTTGTGTAACTGCTCTGCCTGGGAAGAAAGATGCCCCAAACCCAATCTCTAGAACCAGTTTTATTGATGACAAATGAACTAATGGGGGCTGCTGTGGACATAACTATGGTTCTGTGACTCTTTGCCCTCCTCCTGCAGCAGAGCTGCACTCGGATACATCAAGCAGATAAGAATGAACTTCTCTTGCCTCTGTGCTTTGGCAAACCCAGAGTGATCGCTTGTCCTCTGAGAGGGTTTGGCACTTTGCTGCAGGAGGGGCTGGACAGCATCACCCACCCCATAAAGGGGGTTGAGGAGGCATGTGCTGACGGCTGAAAATGTTGAGGAGGTTTCACTCTTGTAGTAAGGGAGGACCATTGGGAAGAAGTCAATGCTACTGTGTCACTCTACCACGTGTGGTTTTACTTCCTTAAAGTGATGTGGGCAGAACCCTCGATTTTAATTACATTTTTTTTAAAAAGTGCTTATTTTCAGTGCTACACTGAACAACTAATTATTTGGTCCCTTCTCTTCTTTTCAAAAGGGAAACTGCCTGTGTCAGACTGCCCCAGACCTGCAATAAGGGAGTGATTCCCTAAAGAAATGTTGCAGCGACCTGGAATTTCTTTTAGTGCTCTTTCTTTCACGAAAGCTCAGCTCTTGTTTTCTAACCAATGTCTTGTTTTTCAGCCATCCCTGAATGTATTTGTTATTGAGAGTACGGAAATGTAAATACAATAGTGGTTGAGCTGCAGTAGCTACTCCCTTCCTCCTCTGCTGGCTTCCTGCATGCGTTGGAAGGTGGAAACTGTTCTTCTGCATGAAATCATTACAGAAATTAATGTTCTTCCCCTTGGTGCCACCTCATCAGACTGCAAAACCCAAAGGGTACGAGCAAAGAGGAATGATAACTCCCATACAAGTTGCTTGGACTAAAAGGTGACAAAAGCATCCAAAGTAGGGTGAAGGAGGGGATTCTACCTCTCTGCTCCACTCTGGTGAGACCCCACCTGGAGTCCTGTGTCCAGTTCTGGAGTCCTCAGCACAGGAATGACATGGAGCTGTTGGAACGAGTCCATAAGAGGCCATGTAGATGGTGTAAGGGCTGGAGCCCCTCTGCTCTGAGGACAGGCTGGGAGAGGTGGGGTTGTTCAGCTGGAGAAGAGAAGGCTGTGGGGGGACCTGATAGTGGTCTTCCAGTGCTGAAAGGGGCTCCAGGAAAGCTGGGGAGGGACTTCTTCCAAGGGCCTGGAGTGACAGGATGAGGAGGAATGGCTTTAAATTGGAAGGAGGAAGACTGAGATGAGATCTTAGGAAGAAATTCTTCGCAATGAGGCTCACATTTGCAGTTAGTTTGGAAAGTTCCTTCATAAAGATGGTTCTTCCTTTTCCAGTGACTTGGAAATACATAGCTGGTGTTGGTCGCTTTCCTAGACAGGAATTTCATTGTTAAATCCATCTCTAGATAGTGGGATGGCTTGATTGGTAGAACTTGTTCTTTTGTCTTGCTCGGGAGGAATCAGGTTCAGCTGTTGGGTGTGAGAGCAGCTAAACCGACCTCGGACTGTGGCTGTTGTGCTGTTTTTACCAAGTCTCTCATGAACTTTGGATGCCCATAACAACTTTTTATTTATCTGCCATTACTCAGACCTTTCTTGCATAACCTGCAGCTTTTAATGCTATTAATGTACCTCTGCTGCACTAATGCTGCTCCTTTTTCTGAACGGAGAGGTTCTGTGATGCTCTTATGGCACCCGGCCAGCTGCGTGACTGAACTGAGCTCAATAAAAATCCCTGGGATCCTCTCTAAGAATAAACATCACGTGAGAGCGGGAGTGTTTCCCTGTTTGGAGGGAATTAAAATGGTGAGGAGGAATGGCAGCAGCTTAAGGACTGGACTGACGTTGCCTTCTGGCCACCAGGGATGAACTGCAAGACCAGAGGAAGCAGAAAGGTCTGATGTGGGACTGTGAGCTTTCCCTGCTGATCATTTTGTCTGTTGGAGATCATAGAATTGCTTGACCCCAGCTTACAGCTTCAGATAACTCTACTCTTACAGGGTTGATGTACCTTGATGTGTCCTTCTTCATACTCATACGGGTATCTACAATCAATTATCACACATTCCTTGGTGAAGCTTGCAAGCTTCCTGGACAGCACAGACACAATTTGAGAGAAATACCCCAGAGTTGAGTTGTTTCAAGATGGTTTTGTGTTCATAGGATCATAGAATGCCTTGGTTGGAAAAAGCCTTTGAGATCATCAAGTCCATCCATCCCTGTCTACTACTGAACCAGATCCCTGAGCACCTCATCTGCCTGGTTTAAAACCCTTCCAGGGATGGAGACCCCACCACCTCCCTGTGAGCCTCTGCTAGGGCTCGACAACCCTTTCTGTAAAGGAATGTTTCCTGATATCAAATCTGAACCTTCTCTGTGTGAACTTGAGGCGGTTTCCTCTTGTCCCATCTCCTGTCACTTGGGAGAAGAGCCCATCACCCACCTCACCACAGCCTCTTCTCCAGGAGCTGCACAGAGCCATGAGGTCTCCCCTCAGCCTCCTCTCCTCCAGACTAAACAGCCCCAGGGCCCTCAGCCACTCCCCCTTCCCCAGCTCCATTCTCTTCTCTGGATGCACTCCAGCCCCTCAAGGGCCTTCTTGGAGTGAGGGGCCCAAAACTGAACCCAGGAGTCGAGGTGCGGCCTCCCCAGTGCTGAGTGCAGGGGACGATCCCTTCCCTGCTCCTGCTGCCACCCATGGCTGAGCCAAACCGGGATGCTGGTGGCCTTCTTGGCCACCTGGGCCACTGCTGGCTTATGTTCAGCCGCTGTAGACCAACACTCCCAGGTCCTCCTCCAGGCAGCTTTCCAGCCACTCTTCCCCATGGTCTCAGCCCATGCACCCAGCCTGGCCAGGTTCTTTGCAGAGCCTCTGTGCCCTCCTGCAGATTGACACAGGGCTTCCAGAATGCGCTGGTTTTATCTTTCAAGAGTCTGATAAACGCCCTTATGAAGGAGATGCAAACATATTTCTACTCGAGCAGTGTTTCATAGTGGTCTTCAGCCTAAATTCCTGTTCATGTGCTCTTCAGCTGATTTCTGAGCACTCCTCTCTACCTGTACCTCTTCTTTTATCCTTCTTGTTGGTGTGGCAGGTACTGGAGCTGGTGTAGGTGTTGGGTAATGGTGCCTCAAGTGGGCCTGCGCATGAGTTGAGTTCTGAACAAGTGGTAATGGATGCTGGGATGATGTTCTATCGCAGGTAATTTCCTTGCTGAGGGCCAAAGTCTCCACTGTGCCGACCTGCAGTGCGTTAGCACTGGTAATGGAGCGTGTAGATGTGCCTTGTGTTCTGTGGTTGCTCAGAAAAGCGTGATTTCTCCCCTCAGGGAGCTCCATGGTGATTCAGCAGACCTTTCCCCTCCTCATGTACAGTTCTGAAGCTGAATTATTGTTCAACCTTTCCTTGTTTTGGGGCTGTTCCGTAACTGAATTGGAGAGCCTCTTTGTCTTGGATCACAGGCAATACTTAACTTCCCAGGCTTCCAGCAGATTCTTTCAGGAGCTCTTGTAGACACAGACTTCGGTTCTGCTTGCAGAGGTGCCCAAGTGCATTTGGCATTTGTAAAGCTTTATGCGTCTACCTTCTTTGAAAAGGACTTCTGAGTTTTTATCGCCCTCAGTTGTGTGTAGGCACAGTATCCCTGCTTACACGTAATTTCTGGAAACATGGGATATGTTTAATCTCATAGAATCATGGAATGGTTTGAGTTGGAAGGGATCTTAAAACCCATCAAGTCCCACCCCCTGCCATAGGCAGGGACACCTCCCACTGGATCAGGAGGCTCAAAGCCCCATCCAACCTGTCCTTCAACACCTCCAGGGATGGGGCAGCCACCACTTCTCTGGGGAACATGGGCCAGGGCCTCCCCACCCTCATTTCGAAGAATTTCTTCCTAATGTCCAATCTCAATCTCCCTACTTTCAATTTAAAGCCATTCCCCCTCATCCTGTCACTCCAGGCCCTTGGAAAAAATCCCTCTCCAGCTTTTCTCTAGTACCCTTTAGGTACTGGAGGCTACTCGAAGGTCTCCCCAGAGCCTTCTCTTCTCCAGGCTGAAGGATCCCAACTCTCTCAGCCTGCCCTTGTATTGGAGGTGCTCCAGTTGTCGCATCATCTTCGTGGCCCTCAGTAGTGGGAAACTTTACACTATTGTTTGGAAATCCACTTCACAAGCAGGGATGGGTTTGCTGTTCCGATTCTTCGGCTCCAATACATCAAGCGGGAGGTGAGCTGTCACCGATTAAAGCAGTTTACCAGTCAACTTTCTCATTTTGAAGCTGCAGATTCTGTCCTGATGGACAGGTTCTCATGCTGTGTAATTATGTTGTCAAGAGAGGTGCTTATTTTAATTTAAAGAAAAAAGCTGCTCTAATGTAGCCCCTAACCCAACCAGAATTATTCTGTTTAGGTAAAGGAGTAGAGCTTATATGTAAACCGAGTTCCTGGAAGGACTGACTGGGCAGAGCCGGTTGCCAGATGAGCTGCGTCTCTTTTTGTGGCTTTACCTGCTGCTCTCTGTAACCTCTGATGTTTTATGCTCCTTGCTCAAACCTTCTTTTGCTCTTTGAGTCATAGAATCACAGAATGCCCTGAGTTGGAAGGGACCCACAAGGATCATCGAGTCCAACTCCTGTCCCTACATGGGACACTCCCAACGTTCCCACCATGGCATTGGCCAAAGGCTTCTTGAGTGCTGACAGACTCGGTGCTGTGACTGCTCCCCCACCCTCTGGGGAAGAACCTTCTCCTCAGGTCCAACCTAACCCTTCCTTGGCATCTTCCTGCCATTCCCTCGGCTCCTGTCCTTGGTCAACAGAGAGAAGACCTCAGTGCTTGCTCCTCCTTCTCCCCTTGTGAGGGAGCAGTGAACGGCAATGAGGTACCCCCTCAGTCTCCTCCAGGCTGAACAGACCGGCTGCCTTCAGCCTCTCCTCATATGTTTCGTCTTCTTAGAACCCTTCCCCAGCTTTGTGACCTCCTCTGGCCACTCTCCAGTAGCTTGATGTATTTTTTTATCCTGCGGTGCCCCAAAGTGCACACGATATTTGAGGTGGGGCCTCCCCAGTGCAGAGCAGAGTGGGACAGTCCCCTCTCTCGCCTACCTGGCAATGCCATGCTGGATGCTCCCCAGGACACGGTTGCTCTCTTGGCTGCCAGAGTTCATTGTTGGCTCATGGTGAACTTGCTGTTGACCATAACCCCCAGGTCCCTCTTGGCAGGGCTTCTCTCCAGCCTCTCAGACCCCAGTCTGTCTGTGTATCCAGGGTTGCTGTGTCCCAGGTGCTGGCTGAAGCTGTAATTGTGGGACACTTCTCCAGAGCTGGTCTGCTTTCAGCTGAGGGCATCCAGCCTTTCTCGAGCGCATCAGAGTATGGATCGGAGTAAGAGCAGCTGCAAAGCTGACCCTGAGGAACTCTATTTGAAGTCTTCCCAGTGCCATCATGCCATGATTTGTCCTTCTGGATAACCCCAAGGGAGTGGAGTTGTTGGGTGTGGCTCTTGCCTCTTTCTGCCAGCCCCATTTCCATGAGCTGGGTTTGTTTCTGCTGTTCTTCAGGAAGTTTAACTTGGAATTTTCAAGGCTTTCTACAATAAACTTCTTGATGTGTGCGTGAGATGCAATAGGGATGGAACACATCAAATCCTATTTAATGGTTATTTATTTTACTCTTCAATGAGGTCTTTTTTGGATTAACTTATCTTCAAAATCCATCCTCTCTGGTCTTGCTGTCCCTCCCACCTTCTGTGATGCATAGGTACACCAGGCAAAGTGCTGTGAGTTCATGAAGGCGTTGAGGGCCTACAGATGGATTTTACAACCCTGAATAAACTGCACTGGATTGCTGAGAAGTCCTTCTTACAGCGTGAATTGAGTTCTTTCTCCTCTCTGGTTCGTAGTCCCAGTGTCCACACTGTGCAGTTTCCTTCACAAGCAATAAAAGAAGGAATCATCTTGGAAATGAAAGCCAAAATTCTACCGTAAGCACAAGATCCATTATTCTGGGATATATGAGACAAATGTGAAGCAGGGTGAATTTTGAGGAGCTGAAAGAGGAAGCTATGAAGATGATACGAGGGCTGGAGCATCTCTGCTCTGAGGACAGACTGGAAGAGTTGAGGTTGTTCAGCCTGGAGAAGAGAAGGCTCTGGGGAGACCTTGGAACAGCTTCCAGGGGGGGCTCCAGAAAAGCTGGGGGCGGCTCTTGGTCAGAGAGTGCAGGGACAGGATGAAGGGGAATGGTTTTGATCTGAAAGAGGGGAGATTGAGATGAGATCTTAGGGAGAAATGTTTTCCTGTGAGGGTGGGGAGGTCCTGACCCAGGTTGCTCAGAGAAGCGGTGGCTGCCCCATCCCTGGAGGTGTTGAAGGCCAGGTTGGATGGGGCTTGGAGCCCCCTGATCCAGTGGGAGGTGTCTCTGCCCCTGGCAGGGAGTTGGAACTGGATGGGTTTTGAGGTTCTTTCCAACCCAAACCATTCCATGATTCTGTGACATGAGGAGTGAGTGACTGAGGTGAACTTAAGTACCAAAACAAGTACCTGCAAGCCTACCTGTCTACAACTCCTTGAAAGTAGTTTGTGGTGAGGTGGCTGTTGGTCTCCTCTCTCAGGTGACAGGTGACAGGATGAGTTGCACCAGGGCAGGTTCCAGGTTTGACATTGGGAAAAATTTCTTCACAGAAAGGGTTCTCAGGCCCTGGTAGAGGCTGCACAGGGAGGTGGTGGGGTCTCCATCTCTGGAGGGATTCAAAAGCTGGGCACATGAGGTGCTCAGGATCTAGTTCAGCAGTGGACAGGGACGGTTGGACTTTATCATCTCAAAGGTCTTTTCCAACCAAGCGATTCTATGATTCTATGAAACCTCTGTCTCTGTGCACATGAATCCTCTCTCTTTGCGCACTCGTTCGCTGCCTTTTCCAGGCTGTGGCAGTACGATGAGATGATCTCACGGGGAGAATGAGGAGGTACGAAACACCTGATAAAACTGAGAATTATTGACCAATCTCCTGTGTTAGGAATGTGCGTCCTTCCCTTCCTCCCAAGAGAAGCCAGAAAGCCCTTCTTTAAGCCCTTGTTTTCTGGGCTCCTGGGGAGGTGGAAGCTGCTTTCCTCTCTGATTCTCTTGCTATTAAAGGAAAGCAGCTGACGGGACAGCTGCTTGCCTTGCCCGTTTGGTTTGTAGCTTCACACTCAACATGCGGCAGAGAAAGAAAGCGCCTTGCTAAGAGCCAGAGCCTCTGTACCCTGCCCCCACAGTGACTGCCCTTCCCTCTGTCCTCTGCCAAAGGAAAACAGGAGACTCTTCCCCTGGTGATTAATGAAAGTCGCCTTATTTGGTGCTGCCTCTCCTGTGTGTAGCACAGAAAACGCTGTCACCTCTGAGACAACTTCAAACCAGCAAACAACTGTGGCTCTGGGGAGCTGCTTTAGAAGTAGTGAAGGAAGAGGTGATTTTTGAGCACAGAAAGTGGGCAGACTCCTCTCTTTTCCTTGGAGAAGGATTTCTGCTTTTTGGAGATGACACGCCAGCCGTTTTTAGGTCTCTTGTTTCAGCGCACTCAGGCCTGTGTGAAGCTGAACGCTTGCGAGTCCCTCACCATTATTATCTATGAACTCATCCTCCATGTGGTTTGTTTGAAGGCCAGCCAAGCCCATAAATCCCCACCTTCTGGAGTCCCTAAGCCTTGCTGGGGCTTACAGGAAAGTTATTCTTGTGTTCCCTGTGACGCGGCTGTGGCAGAGCATTGATCCCGCTGTAACTGGAATAGGCTGCCCAGAGAGTAGTGGAGTTGCCATCCCTGAAGGGGTTTAAAAGATGGGTAGATGAGTTTCTGAAGGACATGGTTTAGCAAATGGACAGGTACGGTTGGGCTCGATGGTCTCAGAGGTATTTTCCAACCACATGATTATCTGATTCTCTGGTTCTATGATTCTAATTCGGGGCAGGTTTATTAATGTGGCTTTTTATTGGCTTGGAAGGGATGCAGCTCCGAATGCAGCTGCCTCTTGGAGTATTTCATAGTTGTGGAATGGCCTGAAGGAAGGGGATCATTCAGGAGGCGGCTGTTCTCATACACACATAGGTGTATTCTCACAGTATTCTCCTTCCGAAACCGACTGCCCTTGACCTGCGCAGGCACACCCTCTGCTGAGTAAAAATCTGCCTGGATGGACAGACCCAAAGAGTGGTGGGGAATAGAGGTTAATCCAGTTGGAGGCCGGTCACAAGTGATCTCCCCGCGGCTCAGTGCTGTCTCCAGTCCTGTTTGATATCTTTAACAACGATCTGGGTGAAGGGATTAAGTGCACCCTTAGTAAGTTTGGAGATGACATTAGGCTGGGAGGGAGTGATGGCCTGCTTGAGGGAAAGGAGGCTTTGCAGAGGGACCTGGCCAGGCTGGATCCATGGACCGAGACCAATGGGATGGGACTCTACCAGGGCAAGTGCCAGGTCCTGCACGTGGGACACACAAACCCTATGCAGCTCCAGAGTTGGAAGAGTGGCTGGAAAGCTACCTGGAGAAGGACCTGGGGGTGTTGGTCAACAGCAGCTGAACGTGAGCCAGCCCAGGTGGGCAAGAAGGCCCCCAGCATCCTGGCTTGGCTCAGCCGTGGGGTGGCAGCAGGAGCAGGGAAGGGATCGTTCCCCCGCACTCAGTACTGGGGAGGCTGTACCTTGACTGCTGGGTTCAGTTTTGGGTCCCTCACTCCAAGAAGGCCCTTGAGGGGCTGGAGCGCATGTGAAGAAGGGAATGGAGCTGTGGAAGGGTCTGGTGAACAGGGGTTGTGGGAGCGGGTGAGGGCCCTGGGGCTGTTTAGGCTGGAGGAAAGGAGGCTGAGGGGAGACCTCATGGCTCTCTGCAGCTCCTGGAGAGGAGGTTGTGGTGAGGTGGGTGCTGGATTTTTTTCCCAAGTGACAGGAGATGGGATGAGAGGAAGTGGCCTCAAGTTGCACCAGGGCAGATTCAGATTGAACGTCAGGGAAAATTCTTCCCTGAAAGGGGTTCTCAGGCCCTGGCAGAGGCTCCCCATCCCTGGAGGGGTTTAAAAGCCGAGCAAATGAGGTGCTCAGGGTTCTGCTTCAGTAGCGGACAGGGATGGTTGGACTCGAGTATCTCAAGTCTTTTCCAACCAGATGATGAGACTATTTCCATTCTTCCCTCTGATATCCTGGTCCTTTACTAGAGAATAACTGTGAGGAGAAATATATCAGCCCAGAGACTGAAAACTCTACCAATATTGAGAAGGAAAAGACCCTTTCATGTGGATTTCTCTTTTCTGTTCGAGGCAGAGTTCATTGGCTGCATCCTGGCTGGTGGCATCACATCACTGGGTGGGACTGCAGTGTGGTGCTCTGGACAGGGACCTTCGACTCGGAGCAGCGTTTCTCTGGAGGAGCAGTTCCGCACCCACGTGCTGCTTGTTATTCAGCCCCATCAGTTGTCAGGACAGCTCTGGTGAGAGGATTCCAGTGAAAGCCGAAGTTGTCACAACATCTGGAAGCTTTTTTAAGTGATATTTGCTTTTATGCTAAAGTTACTTTGCCCTGTATCTTTCCCTGCAGGAAGAAGGTGAGGAGTACTGAGAAATTATCATCGTTGTGCTGGTTTTACATGCAGTACTTGCTTTTGGAGCTGACCTTCCATGTAAATTCTAGTCGTCTTTGCAGTTTTGCAAGTCAGGCTCTTCCTACAGTGCTGAATTCTGGCCTAGTGCTGTAGAGAAATGACAGCAGTTGCAGACGCGTACCAACTTGTGGCCCTAAAAAGCAGCAGGAGCAGAGAACCTTTGTGTATTAGTCAGCAGGATCCTTGGCCGACTTTTCATGGCAGAACTCATTGGAACTCCTAGAGGCAGTTTCACAGAGTAATTTGAGTTCTTATATTAAGACCAGGAGAACAAACAAGCTTGGATGTTGTGTATCAGAGCAGCAGACTCTGGAATTATTCCTCAGTGTTGTTACATAACCTGGTTTCATTTCCACTCTTAGCAAAGCCACAATGTGAATGAAGTCCTGTATCTGCTGCAGGGCTGCGCTGTGGTGTGCTCTCCTCACTGCTTCATCCTCTCAGAGTCTGCAACAGAAATGGATCCTTTCCCAAACTCTAGGTATGGCCAGGGAGCTTGGGAGAACGGCTTCAGGTTGGTTTTAAAGCTTGCTTTCCAGATACAAAAATGGAAGCGCTTTGGAACTTGTTCATAGGCTTATGATCATTGGTTTGAAAGTATGAACACTGGTCTTCAAAGAACATCAGAATCCCCAAGAGGCTGAGGTCAGCAGGAATAGAGGTAATTAAATTGGCTCGATATAGTTTAGTCCAGCACTCCTTGGCTTAAAGCAGGGTCTACTGGAGCGGGATGCTCAGGACGGTGTCCAGTTGGGTGTTAACATCTCTGAGAACAGAGAAGCCTCACTGCGCAACCTGCAGCTGTAAACTTCTAGCCTGGAGTAACCATACCAGTAGTGCTGGTTCCATGGGAGATGATTGATTTCTTTAACTTTCTTTTGTTCTCCCAACACCATCACAAGAGGTGACCCAGGAGATCCCGACAGTTGGATATTTGCTGAGTGAGAAATGGTCTCCTCCTTTGCTGTCTTCATCTTTGATTTTAATGAAGTCAGTCATACCACGGTCTTATTGATGCCTCATGAGTCTCCCTGTTCCCTCATTAGGGAATGTCATATATGCGGCACCTGTATACGCATGTGTGTATTTAGACAGTGCACAAACAAGGATCCTTCCTGTTGCTCTTCCATGTGGGTGTTCCTTCTGCCTTGATCTTTGATGGAGAGCTGCCTCCAGCTAATTAGTTTCATTTTGCATAAGTGCTGAATGGAGACCTTGTTCTTAAACTGCTTTTACTTAATTGAAAATAATGATAATAAGGGGTGTATAATGTGCATGTTCCCTGCCGCTACAACGCGGAGATTCCTCGAAGTCCTGAAGTACCAGTATGCATTTAGTTATTTCCTTCCTAATAACAAATGGGTCTACAGGGATTGGTTTGTGTTTAGGGCTTCTGTAATAACTGGGAGTAACGCAGTCGGTCCTCTCTGGGTGGCTTTGGTCAGGCAGAATTGCTGCTCTTCTTTGGGAGAGGTGAATGGAATCTGCAGGAGAGCTCCTGCCCACGTAGGTGATCTCTGGATGGGAGCTGGGCTGCGTGGCTTGCTGGTCTCCCAGTTTCTGGAAGCAAATGCTTCAAACATCAGGATTAGAAGCAACAAATTACACTCTAAAACAGCAGACGCTTTGATTGCCGAGAGGCTTTGGACTGTGATGTCACAGACTGTATCACCAGAGATCACAGAAATCACCACTGGATTACAGACTGGTTGATCACTGGATCAGCCTCTGTTTTGTTGACATCTGTGATGAGCTCCGTCCCTGTACTAAATTACAGTTGAGTAAAATGTCATAGAATGATAGAATTGCTTGGTTAGAAAAGACCTCTGAGATCTTCGAGTCCAACCATTGCTGTCCACTACTAAATCAGATCCCTGAGCACCTCATCTGCCCGCCTTTTAAACCCTTCCAGTGATGGGGGCTCCCTGTGAGCCTCTGCCACGGCCTGAAGAACCCTTTCGGTGAAGAAATGTTTCCTGATGTCCAGTCTGACCCTGCCCTGGGGCTACTTGAGGCCGTTTCCTCTCATCCTGTCACCTGTCATGTCATCACATGTTGAAGCGACCCAACTTCCTCGTGAACAGAGATCATCATTAGAGTGTGTTCTGGCTGGTGTGGAGCTTCTCTTTTAAATGAGCAGTCTAGAGCATCAAGTTCCTCTTGGAAGAGTCTATTACAGAATCATTGAATGGTTTTGGTCGGAAAAGACCTTTAAGATCATCAAGTGCAACTGTCGATCCAGCCCTGCTAAGTGTGCTGCCGGACCGTGGCCCCAAGTACATCATCTACTCATCTTTTAAACCCCTCCATGGATGGGGACTCAACCACCTCCCTGGGCAGCCTCTTCCAATGCCTGACAACCCTTTCAGTAAAGAAATTCCTCCTAATATCCAACCTAAATCTCCCCTGGTGCATCTTGAGGCCATTTCTCCTTGTCCTGTCACTGGCTACCAGTGAGAAGAGACCAATCCCCACCTCACCACAACCTGCTTTCCAGGAGCTGCAGAGAGCGATGAGGTCTCCCCTCAGCCTCCTCTTCTCCAGCCTAAAGAGCCCCAGGGCCCTCAGCTGCTCCTTGTAAGGTTTGCAAATGCAGGTACAAAACCAAAAAGATCGAGTGATGCAGTCATCCGTCCACACTGGGATAAGGCCAAAGGTTCTTGAAAAATGTCATCTTGGATTGCGAGGCTTCTGCCCTGGAGAGGCGGGACTGGCCATGGAATCTCGTTGTGTTTGGCACAGCTGTGGATGTAGATCTAGTCCTTTTGTAAAGTATTGTGGTGCTCCAGAGCTGTTTCGGTGCTCTGCCTTCCCGCCAGCTCCAGGGAAATTCATCTTTGCGTTCGGGAGCCTTTCCTTATGCTGTTGTGTGGACGACGTAGCCTCTCTTCAAGACGCTCCATGGATCTGCCTGGTGTTGGAGGTTTGGCTGCCCTAACGGAGATGCAGTCCATCTCTGATCATTGTGTGTGTGGGGCTGGGTACCATCCTCTTCAAGAATGCAAATCACGCTGTTTTTCCTCGAGTTACAATTTATCTGCCTATACTTGAGCAAAGCAGACTTGAATTGTCCTTGGTACCATGACCTCTGCCTCGCCTGGATCACCTTCTCCTTGTCCTTGCAGCTCCTTTCCAAGTCCCTTGGCCTTAAGAAAAATGCTTTCTGTTTTGTTATATCATGTACAGAGAGTTTTAAGTCAATGTCTATATCTAAAAGGAGCGGCTGTAAATGGAAATGTAGCTTTAGTAAACTGGCAAAGTTTTGGACTCAGCTTGCCAGATGACTTTAATTATGGCTTTTGTATTGATGTGGAGTAGGAGATCCACATGTGGAGAGAGGAGGTGGTTTTCCAGCTTTCCTCTGGCCAGTTTGGGATTTCTGCCCAGTTATCTCTGTAGATATTATCATTTGACGGAGTGTTGGCTCTCCAAGCCAGGAATGTCTGGAGGCAGGAGGAAAGTCCAAGTTATCTCAAAAACAGGAAGGACATGGAGCTGTGGGAGTGAGTCCAGAGGAGGCCACGAAGATGACCAGAACAGGCTGCCCAGGGAGGTGGTGGAGTCTCCATCCCTGGAGGTGTTTAAAAGATGGGTAGATGAGTTCCTTAGGGACATGGTTTAGTAGGGAGACAGGTATGGTTGCACTCGGTGATCTCGGAGGTCTCTTCCAAACTTATGATTCTATGATTCTATGATCCAAGGGCTGGAGCACCTCCCGTACGAGGGCAGACTGAGAGAGTTGGGGTTGTTCAGCCTGGAGAAGACAAGGCTGCAGGGATACCTTAGAGCAGCCTCCCAGTACTGAAAACAAGCTGGGGAGGGGCTTTTTCTCAGGGAGTGCAGGGACAGGATGAGGAGGAATGGTTTTGAAGCTGAAAGAGATTGAGATGAGATCTTGGGAAGAAATGTTTTCCTGTGAGGGTGGGGAGGCCCTGGCCCAGGTTGCCCAGAGAAACAGTGGCTGCCCCATCCCTGGAGGTGTTGAAGGCCAGGTTGGATGGGGCTTTGAGCCCCTTGATCCACTGGGAGGTGTCCGTGCCCTTGGCAGGGGTTGGAACTGGATGGGCTTTGAGGTCCCTTCCAACCCAAACCGTTCCATGACTTCTATGAATCTCTGTCATCACTGAAGAGCCAGGGATACTGGGACACTGTTGTCTGCCTTGCTTTGCGGATTCACACGCCGTCTGAATAATTGAATACAGCAAAGGATGCCTCATTGGCTTTGTTGCTTCCTTAAGGGAAGCCTGGTTGATGAAAATGTTTCAAGCTTATGGAGCAGAAAAGTTCATTAAAGCCTCCTATGCAATTCAGTCAGAGAGGTTGGGAATATTTGTGGTACTAA
Source organism: Neomorphus geoffroyi (assembly GCA_033558235.1). Lineage (NCBI taxonomy): Eukaryota > Metazoa > Chordata > Aves > Cuculiformes > Neomorphidae > Neomorphus > Neomorphus geoffroyi. Next base: position 8,510,878 of record JAUMJM010000052.1, read on the forward strand.
TTAACAGCAAGAATAACGCTTTACTTTATGGCTCGTATCCCGAGTAATGAAACCCTGCACGTTGATGGCGTCTGAATGAACCCCAGGATTAGGCAGACTCTTATAAGGCATCATGAAATTGAAATAACTGTAATTTTTTTAAGCCGTCAACTTTGCAATTTCTAGAAATTGAAGATAACGGCATTAAATAAAAAGCCTTTGTCAGCTCGAGCTCGGGTTGGTCAAATGCCTTTCCCTGTCAGAATCAGTCGACCTCGCTGTGGTGGTTTCCATGCTGCTCTGACAGTTTCTCTTTGTTCATTCCAAATATTAATGGGCCCGTGAAAGCAAGTGACTAATAGTGTTAATGAAGCACGGTTGGTTGTGCTCAGCACCTACAGTGCTTACAGCCATCCATGCATCTTCTGCAGAGCCACCACCATGGCCTACAGTTGTCTGGTTGTCCAGGGAAACTGTGGATGACCCCTTCCTGGAAGCATTCAGGGCCAGGCTGGATGGAGTTTGGAGCACCCTGATCCTGTGGGAGGTGTCCCTGCCCATGACAAGGGGTTGGAACCGGATAACCGGATGGGCTTTGATGTCTCTCCCAACCCAAACCATTCCATGGTTCCATGATTCCAGCTTGACATCACCCGGAACTCCCAGATGCTATCCCTGGAGATGTTGAAGGCCAGGTTGGATGGGGCTTGGAGCACTCTCATCCAGTGGGAGGTGTCCTTGCCCATGCCAGGGGGCTGGAACTGGGTGGTCTTTAACGTCCCTTCCAACCCAAACTATTCTATGATTCCATAATTTGAGTGATTTTCTGTGACATCCACAAAACCAAAGCCAAGATCTTACCTTGTTTAATGTTATTAAATCCTCCCAAAATAAAAAAAAATCCCTTAAGCCCTCTAGTTCAGTGCCAAAAGATCTGGTAAGAAATTAAACTGGGTTGTGGGTTGGTCATGCCCAACCCTGGAATGGAAGAACCAGCAGCTCAGGTCCCTGCTGTGCCCTCTCCTTGTATCGGATCAATGTAGATGTGCTTTTTTGGACACTGGGAAGGAGGATGACTTAGCAGATACCTGCTCTCCTCTTCTTTCCTGCCTCAGCGGCTGCTGCCGAGTCCTCCCAAGAGCCTCGGCTAAGAAAAGCAAGCTGACTTATGGCAGGAGCAATGGGAATCATGACGGAGCTGCCCTGGTTTCTTCCAGCCAGGGATTTAGTTCCGTACGTAGTTAGGAGCTAATTTTAACGGAGCAAGTGGATCTGATGAAACAACACAGAGGCTTCTCGTCCATCCATGTGTCAGCATCTCCTTGGAGCAATCAAACAGCGAGGAAATGCTCCTGTATTTCTTTTTCCTCATGGATGTTCTACTTCTGTGAGTAGATTTTTGTTCCCTCTTTGTCACAAAGGTTGCTGGGACTTCTCTTTGGGGCAAATACGCAGTTCATAGGAGCGGGTGTCAGAGGCTTTACCAAAGTCCAGGTATGGCACATCTGTTTCCCTCAGAAGCATCTACAGATGTACCATATCTGGACTTTGGTAAAGTCTCTGACATGGTTTCTTACAGTGTTCTCCTTGAGAAACCAGCTGACAATGACCTGGACAGGCACACCCTCTGCTGGGTAAAAAACTGTCTGGCTGGCGGGGCACAAAGAGTGATGGGGAATGGAGGTCAGTCCAGTTGGAGGCCAGTCACAAATGGTGTCCCCACGGCTCAGTGTTGGGTCCAGTCCTGTTCAATATCTTTATCAATGATGTGAATGAGAGGATCGAGTGCTCCCTCACTCAGTTTGAGGTGGTCACCAGGCTGGGTGGGAGTATTGATCTGTTTGATGGCAGGGAAGCTCTGTAGAGGGACCTGGCCAATGGGATGGGGTTCAACCAGGCCAAGTGCTGAGTCCTGCACTTGGGTCACACCAACCCCACGCAGCTCCAGGCTTGGGGAAGAGTGGCTGGAAAGCTGCCTGGAGGAGAAGGACCTGGGGATGTTGATTGCCAGCGGGCTGAACATGAGCCAGCAGTGGCCCAGGTGGGCAAGAAGGCCCCCAGCATCCTGGCTTGGCTCAGCCATGGGGCTGAGGAGGGAAGGGATGATTCCCCTGCACTCGGCGCTGGCGAGGCCGCACCTTGACTCCTGGGTTGTGCCAAGTGTGTTTCTGTTTAAACTGCTCACAGATTTTCAAGTCTCTTTCTCTATTTTTTTGTGTGGATGCATCCCATACCCCCTACCTGCTCTCTTCTTTTTCCATCTCCAGATGGAGATGACAGGCTGGGAGAGTTGAGGTTGTTCAGCCTGGAGAAGAGAAGGCTTCAAGGGGACCTCATAGTTTCTTCCAGTACCTGAAGGGGACTCCAGGAAAGCTCGGGAGGGGCTTTTTCCAAGGGCCTGGAGTGACAGGACGAGGGGGAATGGCTTTAAATTGGAAGGCGGAGATTTAGATTGGGCATTAGGAAGGAATTCTTCATAATGAGGGTGGTGAGACACTGGAACGGATTGCCCAGAGAAGTGGTGGCTGCCCCATTCCCGGAGGTGTTGAAGGCCAGGTTGGATGGGGCTTGGAGCCCCCTGATCCAGTGGGATGTGTCCCTGCCCATGGCATGGGGTTGGAACTGGATGGACTTTGAGGTCCCTTCCAACCCAAACTATTCCATGATTCTTTGGAATCCACAAAATCCAGGTCAGACCAATCATAACTTTGTATTAAAAAACTCCATGTGCCCAGAGGCTGCAGCAGTCAGGGAAGCTACAAAATGGAAATGTAGTGTTCAGGAAATGAATTCCACTTCTCCCTAGATGGAAGCTGGAGGCAGTGGCTTATGAAAGTGTAGTTGGGATTGCTTCTGCTTCCAGAAGGTGGCTGGCTGAGGTGAGCTCTCTTGGAAGTTATTCCACTAGGTCGCTTAAAACTTGTGCAAGGAGGTTTCCTTGGGGCCTACAGGAAAGCTGAGGAGGGACTCGATCAAGGAGTGCAGGATAGGACGAGGGGGAATGGTTCAACCAGGATCCAGATCCCATCCCTGGAGATGTTCAAGGCCAGGTTGGATGGGGCTTTGAGCAACCTGGGTCCCTTCCAACTCAGGTAATTCTGTGATTCTGTGATCCAGTGGGAGATGTTGGAACTCGATGAGCTCTGAGATCCCTTCCAACCCACACCATTCCAACTTTCTCTAAGTCCCAGTGTTTCTCTGGGATCTTTAGGATCTTTTGAGTCCCTAAACCGATTCTTAAAGCACGAGCACTATGTACATCAACAAACTTCAGCCTTGTAAATATGGTCAAACAACATGGAAGGGACCCAAAAATGAGCTCATTTTGAAAGGGAGCGGCAAACTGAATTGGGTAAATTGTAGGAGCTCTTTGGCAGGAGTTGCTAGGATAGGGGCTTGGTGGGATGGGAAAGTGATTTAAGTAACTCTTCCCTAACTCCCTAACGAGAAGAGGGATTTTATTTATCAGCAGGAACAGCTTCTTGCAGGGAACACAGCAATGCTAAACGAGATAAAGAGCAGATGGGGCAAGTGCTCGTAGAACTGAGCAGCTGGTGCTGGAACACAGAGAGACCTGAACAATTCCTTTAATTCACAGTTTTATTTTTTTAAAAAAGAATGTAATTTATTTGCTGTGGAATATTGGAAGATTTCCTGGAATGGGCTGAGGGCTGCAGGGCTCACTGCAGAGGAGCTCTTTTCCTTATCTGTAGTCTGGTATTGGGGGATCAAGAACGCTGCAGGCTGCTCCTCTCCACACCGTTCCTCTGGGCAAAATACTTGCTTGGCTTGGGGTTCCTCAAGGAGGACTCAACTCTTCCAAGACTCTTCCAGAGTCATAGAATCATAGAATGGTTTAGGTTGGGAAGGAACCTTAAAGCCCATCCAGTTCCAACCTTCCTGCCATGGGCAGGTCTGCTTCCCACTGGATTAGGGTGCTTCAAGCCCCGCCCAACCTGGCCTTGAGCACCTCCAAGTATGGGGCAGCTACAGTCATGCAGGTTAGTGTTGACCATTCCTCCTGTTGCTCCCTTTGACCAGCACCTTGGCAGCCATCTCACAGCCAAAGAATGGGTTAATACATTTACAGCTGCCGCCTTCTGGAACCTTAATCATTCCTCAGTTTTGTCTGTTCATCTTAATGTTGGAATTTATGTTCCATATTCCCTGTGCTTCATTAATACCTGATTTGTATAACTAGACCTGTTTTGCATTGCTGTGTTGCAAAGCTGCATCATCCCTGCAGGAAAGATGGGGAGGGACTCTTGGTCAGGGAGCAGAGGGATGAGACAAAGGGGAACAGTTTGAAGCTGAAAGAGGGAAGACTGAGATGAGATCTTAGGGAGAAATGTTTTCCTGTGAGGGTGGGGAAGCCCTAGCCCAGGTTGCCCAGAGAAGTGGTGACTGCCCCATCCCTGGAGGTGTTGAAGGCCAGGTTGGATGGGGCTTGGAGCCCCCTGATGCGGTGGGAGGTGTCCCTGCCCATGGCAGGGTGGTGGGAGTGGATGGGCTTTGAGGTCCCTTCTAACTCAAACCATTCCATAGTTCCATGATTCTAACTTGATGTCAACCAGAACACCCAGATCCCATCCCTGGAGGTGCCGAATACCAGGTTGGATGGGGCTTTGAGCCCCCTGATCCAGTGGGAGGTGTCCTTGCCCATGGCAGTGGGGTTGGAACTGGATAGGAACCCAAACCGTTCCAGGATCCTATTGTGCACTGCCTGTTAAGGTGCATTTCAAGGAAGATTCTTGACTGCCTCCCATGCGTTGCTGACTTCATTCCATATGAAAACGGCGTAGGAAGTGTCAGTCTTGCTAAGCTGACCGACACATGAACGTGCCTCAGGATTTGCTTTCCCTCAGGCAAGATCTGTGCTGTATGCTTGTTTCCCATTTTGTGTTTCCCTTGATGAACTCCTCATTCAAACAAGAAGCTGGGACTCGGTGTAGCTTGGCTGCTCCAACCCCAGGGGTGCACACTGAGGAATGGCTTGCAGTCCGATTCCAGAGGTGTCCTGGCTGCCTTTGGAGCCTGCGGAAGATTCCCTGTAGCCAGCGTGGTGCCTTGACTCTGAGCAGCCAGATCTTCAGGTGCTTTTACGTGCCTGAGATACGAGCTCTGTCTTTGCTCCAGAGAGGGAAAATGGCTTTTATTAGTTACGCTGATATTTTATACATAGTTTCTGCATTCTTTGTTGAGTTAAATATAGAGCAGGAACTGCTCTGCTGGGAAGTCTGCAGAACCTCAGTATTTTTCCTCAGAAGCGAAATTGTTTTTGTGTCCTGGTTCCTTTCTTGGCCTGAAATAGAGGTGTTTTCAAAACTGTTTTATAGTAACTGCTTCATAAAGTGCCATCACATCAATGTGGACCAAAGAAGCAGGATGTGAATCCATCAGTTGGAATATTCATGTGTTGAGGGATGATCTGGGTGGGATTTGCCTTGATTTGGCTTTAACCGTTCCTGGGTGCTTCCCTCACCCCGTTTGTGGGGCAGCTCCTGCTGCCACCGTGGCTTCAGGGGCCTTTTTTCTGTTAATGGAGGTGCAGGTGGTTGGTGTAGAGCAAAGGGACTGAATGTCTGGGGGGCAACCAGCACTGCATTGCCAGCGGGGCGAGGGTGAGCATTGTGCCTCTCTGCTCCACAATGAGGCGGCCCCACCTTGAGCATTGGGGGCAGTTTGGGGCACCACAGGAAAAAAAGGACATCAGACTAGTAGAGAGAGGCCAGAGGAGACCACAAAGCTGGGGAAAGGTCTGGAGGAGAAATCACATGAGGAGAGGCTGAAGGCACTTGGTCTGCCTGGAGACACAGGATTCAGCCTGGAGAAGAGGAGACTGAGGGGGGACCTCATGGCCATTCACTGCTTCCTCACAAGGGGAGGAGGAGGAGCAGGCGCTGAGCTCTTCTCTCTGGTGAGCAAGGACAGGAGATGAGGGAGTGACAAGAAGATGCCAGGGGAGGATTAGGTTGGACCTGAGGAGAAGTGTCTTCCCCCCGAGGGTGGGGGAGCACTGGAACAGCTCCCCAGGAAAGCAGTCACAGCCTGACAGTGTTCCAGAAGCCTTTGGACAATGCCCTCAGCCCCACGGTGGGAATGTTGGGGTTGTCCTCTGCAGGGCCAGGAGTTGGACTCGATGGTTGGAACTGGATGGGCTTTGAGGTCGCTTCCAACCCAAACAATTCCATGATTCTATGATTTCACTTTCAAGTTGAAAGCGAGGGAGGATGTGGATGAAGAGGTGAACACTTGAGCCTCAGTTCTTCATCTGAAGCAACTGGTCAATGCTTCTCTCTTCAGAAGAGAGAGGAACTTCTGGAAGTGGCTTCCTTCCCTGGGTGAAACTCAGCACTGGGTAACATGGCAGCTGGATGGGGGTGCCTTGGGAAGAGTTGGGAACTCTGGAAGGAACTTCTGTTAACAGGACTCCCTCACTGAAGTGTAAAGATGACTTTTCTAATAGCAATAATCCCTTCGGCTGTTACCCTGCATGAAGGGTGAGTAGCTCCAAAACTTTCCCCTCAAGGTTCCCATTGAGGGGTGATTCTTTAGGGCCTTAGTCTCAACCAACAGAGGCTGTGGTCACTGCTCAGAGTCTGACCTTTTATTGTTAAGGAAATAAAAGGCAGCTTTAACTGAATTACTTTCCACAATACCCTTGCACACAGCTCCCCGAGCAGTGCTGCCAACACGATCCCATTGTCCACGAGGAATGCGCAGCATTGCACACACAGGCGTGCGCTGCAGGGATGCGGCAGCCGCCTGCACTGCTGACCATGAGGTTCCTGCAGCACGACGAGTGGGAGCCTTTGTGGTATGGGAACAAGAGGAACTGTGTTCCACCATCACCATGGCAGTTGTGACCCTGGGCTGCCGCATGGCGGCCACACGGGTCAGGCCCTCGTTAAACAGTGCGTACAAATGGCCATTGTGTGGTCAGAGAATCATGAAATGGTTTGAGTTGGAAGGGATCGGAAAGCCCATCCAGTTCCATCCCCTGCCAATGGCTGGGACACCTCCCACTGGATCAGGGGGCTCCAAGCCCCATCCAACCTGGCCTTCAACACCTCCAGGGATGAGACCACCACCACTTCTCTGGGCAACCTGGGCCAGGGCCTTCCCACCCTCATCATGAAGAATTCCTTCCTAATGTCCAATCTAAATCTTCCCCCTTCGTCCTGTCACTCCAGGCCCTTGGAAAAAGACCCTCCCCAGCTTTCTTGGAGCCCCTTTCAGTACTGGAAACTGCTCTGTGGTTCCCCTGGAACGTTCTCCAGGCTGAACAACTCCACCTCTCCCAACTTGTCCTCAGAGCAGAGGGTCTCCAGCCCTCGCATAATCTCCGTGGCCTCCTCTGGACCCACTCCAACAGTTCCATCTCCTTCTGATGTTGGGGATTCCAGAGCTGTACCCAGGACTTCAGGTGGGGTCTCCCCAGAGCGGAGCAGAAGGGCAGAATCCCCTCCTTGGCCCTGCTGCTCCCCCTGCTTTGGATGCAGCCCAGGACACGAGTGGTTTCTGGGCTGAGAGCGCACATTGTCAACTCATGTTGAGCTTCTGCTCCCGAGGACCCCAAGTCCTTCTCCTCAGGGCTGCTCTCATCACATCATCCCCAATCCTGTATTGAAACCCTGGAAACTGTGGACTGCCCGGAAGCATGGCTGGACCTCTTTCCTTACATAGTTCTGGATCTTCAGCTCTCTTGCTGCATCTTCCCTTTGGTGGTACTTGTCCAATCTAATGACGACTGGTCATAAAATGTTAATGTGCTCTACTTAAGCTGCTCTGTATCCCCTCATTTGGAGGAATTTGTTATTGGAGCTCTGAACTTTGTCCTAATTCACATCCAGTCACTTCTGTGTTGATTTGCCTGACTTCTAAAACTGAGTAAATGTTGCATTAGTAGGGGGAATCTCCACATGTGTTATGCATCTCGTTGTGAGTGGGATAGAGATCAGCATCAAATCGCTTAGTACTTCCATAAAGCTTCAGGGCATCCAGGAAAGCTGGAAGGGGCTTTTGATAAGGGAGTGCAGGGATAGGACAGCGGTGGATGGTTTGAAGCTGAAAAAGGAGAGAATGATATGAGATCTTAGGGAGAAATGTTTCCCTATGAGGGTCGGGAGGCCCTAGCATAGGTTGCCCAGCGGAGTGGTGGCTGCCCCATCCCTGGAGATGTTGAAAGCCAGGTTGGATGGGACTTTGAGCCCCCTGATGCAGTGGGAGGTGTCCCTGCCCATGGCAGGTGGTTGGAACCAGATGGGCTATGAGGTCCCTTCAACTGAAACTTCGGGACATGGTTTGATTGGCACAGAGGGATTGGGCTGACGATTGGACTGGATGAGCTCAGAGATCTTTTCCAGCCTTAACAATTCCATGATTCTAGAATTTTCTTTGCCATGGCAGGAACTTAAAGTGAGTCCTGAGATTCAAATAAGGTAGGAAAGAATAGATGTGGTTCTTTCTTTCTCTTTCCTGTTTTCAGTTTCAGCTCTGTTTCAGTGTGTACATGGTTACTTCGCTCTATTTTTTTCACATAAGCATTATTAAAACTCCATCTTCCTGCACAAATCCTAGGGCTGGAGTGGGTTTCTTGGCATTAGTGGGGTTCGCTGAGGACATAAACACGCCGCAGGACCTGATGAGAGGGATCAAACGCATCGCTCAAGTATACATCAGAGATTATGCAAAATCCTAATCTCCATAGGGGAGCCTGGGCCCAGGCCAAGCCAAGAACTAAATTCTCTTGCGTCACTTGACTTTCGGCTGCTGCGGGTGTGTAATTAACTCAGAGATCTGGGGCAGGGCAGGAATCGATGTAGGAGTGGGTTTATTCCTGCCAGGTACTGGGGTGTTTGTTGTTCCTCAAGGTTCTGGTAGAACATCCAATGGAATGTTGCGTTCATGCAGCAAAACCTGATTTAGATGATCTACCTGCTTGTTTTTCCAGTGGTGGTTGGATTTGTAAACATCTGGAATTATCGAGCCCTAAAGCAAATGTTTGTGATGGTGTTATGGCATAGGGGGCTCACAGGTGTCAACATCAAACTCTGAGTAAACTTAAAAAGTCTCTTATTAAAATGTTTGTTTCTTTTTCTTCTTCCCCACCTCCCTTTCCAGGCTGCAAAGGTGCTAAAGCATGGCTGACTTGGATCACAACCTCAGTCTCGCGGATGCTCTGACAGAGCCACCTGCCGAGATTGAGGAAGAAGTGAAAAGGGACTTCATTGCCACTCTGGAAGCTGAGAAATTTGATGATGAGGTTGGCGAAACAGTAGATAAAACAGACTACGTTCCTCTGCTGGATGATGAGGATGCAAAAGCTGGGATCCAGGAACCAAAAAGCAAATCCCACGCGGACAGCATTCAGGTGGAACGTAAGTGTCTACGGCATAAGAGCAAAACCTGCACCACTTCAGCATCACAGAACACTTTTGCTTACTCTGACATCACGAGGCCTATGAGAACAGGGTGTTACAGGTTGCTGGTTTGAGTCCTAGAATCATGGAATGGGTTGGGTTGGAAGGGATAGCAAAGCCCATCCAGTCCCACTCCTTGCCGTGGGCAAGGACACCTCCCACTGGCTCAGGGGGCTCCAAGCCCCATCCAACCTGGCCTTCAACACCTCCAGGGATGGGGCAGCCACCACTTCTCTGGGCAACCTGGGCCAGGGCCTCCCCACTCTCATCCTGAAGTATTCCTTCCTTATGACCAATCTCAATCTCCTTCTTCCAATTTAAAGTCATTTCCCCTTGTCCTGTCACTCCAGGCCCTTGGAAAAAGCCCCTCCCCAGCTTTCCTGGAGCCCCTTTCAGCACTGGAAGCTGCTCTAAGGTCTCCCTGGACCCTTCTCCAGGCTGAACAACCCCACCTCTCCGAGCCTGTCCTTAGAGCAGAGGGACTCCAGCCCTGACATCATCTCTGTCGCCTCCTCTGGACCCGCTCCAACAGCTCCATCTCCTTCTAATTTTTGGGATTCCAGACCTGGGATTCCAGGTTGGGTCTCACAAGAGCAGAAGATAGGGAATGAATATGCTCCTTTGCCCTGCTGGCAGTGCTTCTTTGGATGCAGCCCAGGACACAGGTGACCTTCTGGGCTGCAAAATGTCCCCCCGTATAGCCTTCTGTTCTCCAGGCTTAACAACCCCAAATCTCAGCCTATCCTCATAGCAGACGTTCTCCAGCCCTTTGATCATCTTTTTAGCCCAAGTCTGAGCATTTTATTCTCAAAGCAAAGGTTGAGAGAAATCCTGTTTCTTGCTTTTCTGCTCTGCCATCTGTTTGGTCCTTCAGCCTAGGACACATGCCACTGATCCCAGTCCATGGAAGGTGCTGTGATTTATGTTAATACCTTGTGGGCTGCCTTGGGTTTCTCGGGAAGCCTCTGTTGTGGCTGCTTCTCTTATACTCGCAGCACTTTCCACCTCAAATAGAGCTGTATAAGCAATCCCAGCATGGGGTAACAGAAAAGCCAAGGTGGAAAGAGCAATGATTTGTTCTTGCTGGTGGGGCATGCAGGCCAGCATCTTCCTAAGGTCCACAGTATTTGTGAGCTTCACATGTTTAAGAGTTAAAGCTTTGTTTCTCTGCTGATCAAGGGTCTGATTACGCAGATTTCTTGCTGATTTTTCACACTGAAACGCGGTGCTGCCTCTGAACACTTAATAGTCCAATAAATATTAATTAGTGTTTTTATAAGGCCTCATTATATTTGCTTCAAGACCCATGGCAGGGGGGCTGGATCAGGATAATATTTAAGGTCCATTCTAGCCCAAACCATTCTATGATAATTTTATATACTAATCAATTATTTAATTAGTAATTTTATCAGAAACTGCTTGGAATAGGAGTGGTTTGAGCAGACCCTTGTGTCCCTGCCTGAGCATGACCTAAAACACCGAGACTGAAGTTTGTCCATCAGGTTTCTGTCTCAGAAAGCCATGTAAATTCTTTGTATCTCTGCCCCAGTGGAGTCTCCCCCAGCCGAGTGGAGTTCCCCACCTCTAACCGGTAGGGCCTTCATGGTTTTTTTACTTCTTGGCCTTGATCTGAGCTGTGCAGCAGAAGAAAACATTTGCTCCTGGACAGGTAACCTGATGGCTTCTTCCAGAAGGAAATTTTTCTTTTTTTGCCTTACTGTGGATGCTTCTCAGCGCAGATGAAGGTGGGATGTGCAGAACCACAGCGTGGTTTGTGTTGGAAGGGATCTGAAAGCTCATCCAGTTCCACCTCCTGCCATGGGAAGGGACACCTCCTGCTGGATCAGGGGGCACAAAGCTCCATCTAGCCTGGCCTTCAACACCTCCAGGGATGGGGCAGCCACCACTTCCCTGGGCAACCTGGACCAGGGTCTCCCCCACCCTCACAGCAAAACATTTGTTCCTAAGATCTCATCTTAATCTCCCCTCTTTCAGCTTCAAACTGTTCCCCCTCGTCCTACCCCTGCACTCCCTGATCAAGAGCCCCTCCTCAGCTTTCCTGGAGCCCCTTTCAGTACTGGGAAGCAGCTCTAAAGACTCCCTGGATTCTTCTCCAGAAAAACTGTAATGCTCACCCATCAGAATAAACAGGACATTCAGCACTGTGGAATTGCACAGTGTGGGTTCCTGGTCTGTTCAAGGCCCTGATTTGCATCGTTTAGAACTGTATTGGGTGCCCTGCAGTACATAAAATGGAATTTAGACTTTTCCATACTAAGTTGGTTCATTAAATGGGAAAAACAAACAGGAGGGATGGAAGTGGGCAGCTGAGCTCTGATCGGCTCTGCTGTGTTATTGTGTTCAGTTCTGGTGCCTCTGACTGGTGGAGGTTTGCACTTCAGCACTGCAGACGTGGGAGGAACAGAAACATGAAGTCTCCTTAATGCTGCTGTGTGTGGTTCAAGGATGTTTAAAAGAATGCTTTGTTCTGGAAGTTACAGATTCTACAGCGTCTCAGCACTCGAACTTCTCTTAGTATAATATTAGTTTAGAACACCAGTTCCTCAAGCCATGCCCTCCCAGAGCTGTGTCCCTTGGACATTAAAGTGAAAGAGGGGAAATTGAGATGAGATCTTGGGGAGAAGTGTTCTGCTGTGAGGGTGGGAAGACCCTGGCCCAGGGTGCTCAGAGAATTGGTGGCTGCCCCATTCCTGGAGGTATTGAAGGCCAGATTGGATGGGGCTTTGAGCCCCTTGATCCAGTGGAAGTTGTCCCTGCCCATGGAAGGGGGTTGGAACTCAATGGGCTTTGAGATCCCTTCCAACCCAAACCATTCCATGATTCTGTGAACGTTGCCATCGTAACTGAGTGTTTCAAACACCTTTCAGGCTCTTGGAACAGATATAACGAGACCTTTTGTGTCTGCTTAGTGATTAGAACTCCCTGAACTGTGCTGTGAGAAAACTGCCAGCTCCTGTGTGCTGAGATGTTGGAGCCTGAGTACAGGTGACCTTTGAGCCAGGTGCTTCCCTCCATCCTCATCCCTTCCCTTTTTGAGCCCCTTTCCCTCTCTGGTGCCTCCCCTGGCTGCACCTCTGGCTGTTTCTCTGCCTGAGCAGGACACGCTTCCCGCTGACGTGGCAACGAGGGGGATGCAGTGTCCTGTTCTTGCTTTGGAGGTTTGTTTTTCCCTTTTTTGGGATGGTTGGAGAGCAGTTACGACTGTTATCTACATCTTTGGCACGATGAAAGCAAGACCCTAATGGAAGATGTAGGAGAGCTTTCTGGCTGTGAGGAATGAGGGGATGTTTTCAGCTTTGCCACCTTGTGCAGCAGGGGAACGGCTCAGGCTCTGAGATTTACAACGATGTCGGTTTGCTATGGTCTCGTCTTCTTTACTGTGATCGTGTTTTGTCTACATTTATCTGACCTGTTTGTCCTTGAAGTGATAAGGAATCCTATGTGTCCTATGAGACCTCTTCAGTAATAGAATCATAGAATGGCTTGGTTATAAAAGAGCTTTGAAATCATCAAGTCCAACCGTCTCTGTCTACTACTGAACCAGATCCCTGAGCACCTCATCTGCCCGGCTTTTAAACCCCTCCAGGGATGGGGATGCCACCACCTCCCTCGGAGCCTCTGCCAGGGCCTGACAACCCTTTCAGGGAAGAATTTTCCCTGATGTCCAATCTGACCCTGCTTTGATGCAACTTGAGGCCATTTCCTCTCGTCCTATCGCTGTCACCTGGGAGAAGAGACCAACACCCACCTCACCACAACCTCTTTTCAGGCAGCTGTAGACGGCGATGACGTCTCCCCTCAGCCTCCTCTCCTCCAGCCTGAGCAGCCCCAGGGCCCTGAAGCTGCTCCTCATAAGACTTGTTCTCCAACCCCTTTACCAGCCCCGTTGCCCTTCTCTGGATGCGCTCCAGACCCTCAAGGTCCTTCTTGGAGTGAGGGGCCCAAAACTGAAATCAGGAGTCGAGCTGCAGCCTCACCAATGTTCATAACTGTTCAAAAAATGATAGTAAAGCTCAATATGGTTGCTTTTATTGAGGCTGCAGCGTAAACGAGCCCGGGTGAGACTTAAAAGGCCCCACTGGGGGTGTGAGGTGGTGTTCTAGGATGCTGCTGTGAAGTTTTTGGAGAGGGAGGGCTGCTTTCTGAAGGGCAGCAGAAGTTTGACTTCTCTGGCTCCAGACATGACTGCAGTAGCTTTGTTTTCCTGCAGGAGCAGAGTAGCTTTCATGGATCAGGCTTTTCAGCCCCAGCTTGTTAATTTATTTATGTTAAAAGGCACAAATGTGTTCAGACAGCGCAGGCTCCGCTGCTGAGATGGCCTTTCCCCAGTCAGAAGGGGTTTCATCACACGTCCCGCCAGGCTCTGGCTCTTCTGTCTCCTCTCAAGGTCTTGCTTTCCCTTCTTTCCTAAAGTCAGGAACCAGTTTAGACAAGTTTAAGGATTAGATGGGCCTCCATCCCTGAACTGCGTGAGCGCAGAGGGATGGAGACAAGGAGGGAGGTGTGGTATAAGACTGGATATGAGGAAGAAGTGTTCTCCTGTGAGGGTGGGGAGGCCCTGGCCTAGGTTGCCCAGGGAAGTGGTGGCTGCCCCATCCCTGGAAGTGCTGAAGGCCAGGTCGGCTGGGGCTTTGAGCCCCCTGATCCAATGGGAGGAGTCTCTACCCATGGCCGGGGGAGCGGAACAGAACCTAAACTATTCTATGGTTCTGCTCTGTGTGCTGACCAGTTGCGTGGTCCCCTATGATTTTGTCCTGGAATAAAGCTGCAACACCAGTTAACCTTGAAAGTATCACTGAAAAGGCGTGGATTAAGAAGAAGGGGTTTTATTCTTTCTGGCACCTGCCTGGACATTGTAATTTGTCAAATTCAGGACTAATCTTTATACGGTGTTGTGGACTTCACGTAACGCCGACAGGTTGCTTTGGGGATGCTGCGCTGTTTGCAGTTGGCTTTCCTTATCTGTTCCAGAAGCACCATGGCCAGCAGGACCAGGGCAGTGGTTGTGTCCCTGGACTCAGCACTGGTGAGGCCACATCTCAAATCTTGGGTTCAGCTTTGGGCCCCTCTCTCCAAGAAGGACCTTGAGGGTCTGGAGCACATCCAGAGAAGGGCAACGGGGCTGGTAAAGGGGCTGGAGAACAAGTCTTATGAGGAGCAGCTCAGGGCCCTGGGGCTGTTCAGGCTGGAGGAGAGGAAGCTGAGGGGAGACGTCATCGCCGTCTACAGCTGCCTGAAAAGAGGTTGTGGTGAGGTGGGTGTTGGTCTCTTCTCCCAGGTGACAGCGATAGGACGAGAGGAAATGGCCTCAAGTTGCATCAAAGCAGGGTCAGATTGGACATCAGGGAAAATTCTTCCCTGAAAGGGTTGTCAGGCCCTGGCAGAGGCTCCGAGGGAGGTGGTGGCATCCCCATCCCTGGAGGGGTTTAAAAGCCGGGCAGATGAGGTGCTCAGGGATCTTGTTTAGTCGTGGACAAGGATGGTTGGACTCAGTGCTCTCAAAGGTCTTTTCCAACAAGGCCATTCTATGATTCTTTGATTCCAAGTATCCAAGTGTACCGTGGAGCTTCCAGTTAACACTTGGAAGTAGCAGCGACAGTTTTCATTCGGGTGCTCATGTGAATCATTGAATCCTACAGTGGTTTGGGTTGGAAGAAACCTCAAAGATCATCTGAAGGGAGGGTTTTCCATTGTAAAGTGCAAAGGGAGGGGGTGTTTGGGTGGGAGCATGCTTCAGCTGAAAGGAAAATCCTGTGCTTTAATAGCTTGCAGCAGGGCTTCTAGGAAAGGTTTTAGTTCAAGAGGACCAGTAGTGTTTCCAAAGTGTTGGATTGTGTTATTGTGAGGAATTGTGGGTCTCCAGCCCAAGTATTCCAGGCCTCGTGTGCAGGAACTCTGTCCTTCCACTCGCTCCCTTCACAGACCTGGGGATGAATCTGAACTTTGCATGCAGGTTTTTAATAGAGAAGCAAATTCTGAGCGTGATGGGAGGGATGTGGTTCTTGCTTTGGGCAGTGGCTCTGCCTCTGGGGTGCTTTTCAAGCACCTGTGTCACCACGAGATGGCTCTGCTGGCGCTGAGTGATGCTGCTGGACAGATGGAGCAGCCCATTCTCCCTGGAGTGGAAATAACACAGCTCCAGAGCCTGAAACCTGAGGCCAAGCCACATCTCCCCTGCCTTTCACTTCCATCTGCATGAGGAGAAAACCCCTTTCTTGTAGAAGGGAGAGGCTTTGTTTTTGCAAAAGGAAGCTTCAACACTTGGTCAGTTACAAAAGTGAAGATGGAGAGTGTTCCATATACACCAAAATTTCAGAGAGGTTAAAAAAGTCAGTGAATGATGTTAAGATGTTTGCATTTTCATATGATTTGAGGCATTAAACATCTTCTCCCTCTCTGTCCACCTCCAATCCTGCCTCAAAGCTGGAACACTTCTGGTTGGTGTAAATCCTGATTTTGCAATGTGCACTCGTAGCCCAGAAAGACAACCAGACCCTGGGCTGCACCCAAAGCAGTGGGACCAGCAGGGAGGGGGACCTGGGTGTGCTCTTGTAAATCCAGGCCCTTGGAAAAATCCCCTCCCCAGCTTTCCTGGAGCCCCTTTCAGCACTGGAAGCTGCTCTAAGGTCTCCCTGCAGCCTTCTGTTTTCCAGGCTGAACAATCCCAACTCTCCCAGCCTGTCCTCACAGCAGAGGGGCTCCAGCCCTCACATCATCTCCATGGCCTCCTCTGGACTCGCTGCAACAGCTCCATCTCCTTCTGTTGGGGATTCCAAACCTGGACCCAGAACTCCAGATGGGGTTTCGCCAGAGCAGATCAGAGGAGCAGGATCCCCTCCCTGGCCCTGCTGGCCCCACTGCTTTGGATGCAGCCCAGGACACGGGTGGTGTCTGGGCTGGGAGTGTGCGTTGCTGGCTCCTGTTGAGCTTATGTTGAGACAGAACATTTAGGTGTATGAAGTGCAGGAGCTGCTGCTGCTCAATTAAGAGTCACCAGCTGATTCTCACTGCATGGCACTCTGGTACTCAGTGGTTTTGTTCCCACACGTGTGTTTTTGTCCAAGCTCTGACAAAGCTGTGTTCAACCAACGCTGCGCACACAGGTATGTGGTGGGATTATGAATCGTGGGAGATGACTCAGCCTGTCCAACCCACCACGCTGCTCTGCCAAGAGCTCTTTCCTCTGTGTCCTCGGCTATCCTATGTCTGCTGTGGAGCAGGAGGAATGACTGGTGGTGAGGACACACTCGGCCATGGTTACGCATCGATGTGCCCTGCCGAGGTGGTGCTGGAGATTAGGGGGTTGTGTTGGCACTGGCCATTTGCTCGAGATTATGGGTTTAGCGACCGCTGCCTTAAATTTGTTTATGTAAAAACAATCCTTTGATCCACTGGCCAGATGCAAATACGATCTTGTGATTCTGATGAGGATTAGGGAGTTACAACATCTTGACATGTTTTTGTGTTTATGCAATTTAGAAGATGAGGGGTGGAGGCCTCGCCCTGGGAAGAGTGCTGGGGGCTTCCACACTTATGCTCTCGTTAACGGAATTAGGTGTGATTTCCTCCAAAGGAAATGAACTCCAGAGATGTAAAAATAAGAACTGATGTGGGGTGGAGTTGTTTGATTTGACCTGAATTTCTGGAAGCTTCTCTTATTGAATTCTGTGATAGAATCTTGGAATGGTTTGGGTTGGAAGGAACCTCAAAGCCCATCCAGTTCCACCCCCTGTCATGGGCAGGGACACCTCCCACTGGATCAAGGGACTCAAAGCCCTATCCAGCCTGGCCTTCAACACATCCAGGGATGAGACAGCCACCACTTCTCTGGGCAGCCTGTGCCAGGACCTCACCGCCCTCACAGGAAAACATTACTTCTTAAGATTGCATCTCAATCTGCCCTCTTTCAGCTTAAAATTTTCCCCACCACCAAATGATTTTTGACATGTTTAGCAGGAGAGAAAACCAGAAAAGACCTGCACAGCGGCATCCTCAGCTGCCCATGTTAAATCAGTGTTACAACTCTCCTTTGAATAGGACTTAAAAGTGAACTCGTAGCTCTTGCACTTGAGCAATAGCGGCCTTGCTGTTACCTGGAAGGTTTGACAGGACATAGAATCATGAAATCATCAAGGTTGGAAAAGACCTCTAAGCTCATCCTGTCCACCTGTCAGCCCAACCCCACAGTGTCTGCTAAACCACGTCTCCAGGTACCACATCTTCACTTTTTGGACCTCCAGGGATGGTGACTCCACCCCTGCCCTGGGCAGCCTCTGCCAGGGCTTCACCACTTTTTCAGGAAAGACATTTTCCCTGATATCCAACCTAAACCTCCTTGGCACAACTCGAGGCCATTTCCTCTCATCCCATCCCTTGTTCCTTGGGAGAAGAGCCTGGCACCCCCCTCACCACAATATCCTTTCTCCTTGGAGAGAGCGATGAGGTCTCCCCTCAGCCTCTTCTTCTCCAGATCAAACAGACTCAAGTCCCTCAGCTGCTCCCAGAACTCCTGGACTCCAGACCCTTCCCCAGCTCTATTCTCCTTCTCTGGCCACGTGTCTCCTCTGTGTCATTCTCTGGGGATCTCACTGTAAGATTGGGTCTCTCCATGGGATGCCTAGCGTGGCAACCATGAAACAGTGCTGGTTAAACCCTCCCATGTCCCTGATTTTCCCTGCCTGAGCTATTGGTGACTTCGGTGACCAGCAGTGATTGTCACAGTGAACACCAGACCCGGTGGAGCCTGGCAGCAGGAGGAGCTGCTGTGTGCAACCACAAAAAAAATAGGTCCAGGGATCCTTGTAGTATTTTCAGCTACTTGAGGAGGCTGTAGGTGTATGTTTTCCTCTAAGCTGTCTGGCAAGTTCATGTTGAGTTTGTGTAAAACACCAGGAGGAGACACTGAGGGAACTGGAACGACTTACCATTTGCTTTCCTGAGGGTTGGATTAAGCCCTAAAGTGGTGTGTCCGAAGGACAGTGACCTGGACACCCTGGAGAGGTGGGGCTGTGTGACCTCATGAGGTTCAACAAGGCCAAGGGCAAGGTCCTGCATCGGGTTGGGGCAGTCGGTGATTTCAATACAGGCTGGGGACGACGTGATGAGAGCAGCCCTGAGGAGAAGGACTTGGGATCCTGGGGGGGAGAAGCTCCACGTGAGCCAGCAACGTGCACTCTCAGCCCAGAAACCCCCCGTGTCCTGGGCTGCATCCAAAGCAGTGGGAGCAGCAGGGCCAGGGAGGAGATTCTGCCCCTCTGCTCTGCTCTGGGGAGACCCCACCTGAAGTCCTGGGTCCAGCTCTGGAATCCCCAACATCAGAAGGAGCTGGAGCTGTTGGAGCGGGTCCAGAGGAGACCATGGAGATGATGCAAGGGCTGGAGCCCCTCTGCTGTGAGGACAGGTTGGGAGAGTTGGGGTTGTTCATCCTGGAGAAGAGAAGGCTCCAGGAAAGCTGGGGAGGGGCTTTTTAGCATGGCCTGTTTTGACAGGACAAGGAGTGTTGGTTTTAAAACTTCAGGGAGGAAAGTTTTAAACTTAATTGAAGGAAGACATTTTTTGCAATGATGGTGAGGCACTGGCACAGGCTGCCCAGGGAGGGAGTGGGACGACACCCCTGGTGACTGGCCTCCCACTGGATTTTGGGCGAGCGATCCCCACCCTCTGCTTTTCCACCAGTTTTCCACCCACCTCACCGTGTGAGTATCTTTGTCAGTTTGCCTGTGAGGATGTTATGGAAGACGTTGTTGATGTCAACAGCATCAGCTGTGTTAAGGTCAATGACATCAGCTGCTCTTGCTTCACTCCACCAAGCCCCTTGAAGTTCATCAGCTTGACCAAGCATTGTTTGCTTGGAGGAGACCCAATCTTACAGTAGTTTAGTGATGACCCTTCAGAAACCTTGGTTTGAAGTGATGATATGAGGAGGTGAAGCTTCCGGTTGTTGCCTTGAGTCTCCTTCATGGGACTGGATTTTCTGTGACTGAAAAGCTCTTCCTTTCGTGTTTTAAGTTGCATTTGACTTGGTGCCATGTGGGTACCTTAAATTCTGGGGGAAAATAACCCTTACTTGTGTTTGATAACATCTCAGTGTTGACCTTTCAACATTGTGAACTCTTCCTTTAATTTCATACAGATACTTCAGCTGGTGGACCAACGGTTGTAGAAAACGGTGACCATGGGATAGAAGACCACCACACAGGTAGGTGCGCAGTATCTGGAGGATGCACGTCGCCTTCTTTATTGGTTGTTGGACCGGTAAAACCTCACTGTGACCAAACGCATCTTCTTTTTGAGTCATGTTTCTCCATGGAGGGTTGGGTTTGGGTTTTTTGATGATCTTTCTTATGAATTTGAAGCAAAATAGATGTTCTTCCTCTTATTCTGAAGACATTCTATGCTTTATCCATGATCAGAGTTGGGAAGGTGACATGTAGGGCATCAATAATGAAGTGGCTTTCCAGTGACTCCATGGTATTGATAGCTGAACTCTGCCCTACACTGTGGAAATGACTTCTCCTGTTCCCCATGAGGCTTGCAGGGATATCTCTTGTGAGCACCCCTCCTTTGATGCTTGTTTTCATTCCCTGATTCCCAGCTTCTACTGGAATTATGCTGCTTTGTTTTTTCTGCAGCCTCTCCTCCCACCCCGAACCACCCTTCCATAAATACCTCCTCGTACTCGCTTTGACAACGCCACCAAGGATACTGAGGTCTCCTGACCCTCTTTTCACACAGCAGTAGCATTGCTTGGTGTACAGGAAACTGCTCATGGCTTAAGTGGAATTCCAGACTTGGGAATCTGGAAAACAATGGATCTTTCCAGTCAGCCTAATGAAGGCTGGTGCTCGCTGTCTTTTAGCAGTTGCATTTAATGGTAAACACCAGTTCCGTCTTGGGAGGCTTCCTTTCCTTGGGTTTCCTACCCAGTCCCAGTGGAGATCCTTAGGCTGAGCAGAACCAAACTTGGCAGCTGTGAGAATGAGCCAGTGGTGGTTTCTTTTCATGGCAAGGAGGGTGCAGGCTTTGAGAGGCTGGACTGTGGCACTTGAGTTTAAACCATTTAAAAGCCGATTGCCATCCTGGTATTGGTAGGAGCCATTGATTTGATTTCTCTTTTTGTGGTCTCCAGCTCAACTTCAGCAGCACAGATCGTCGCTACTGTTGTTGGCATGTTCCCATCCCCACTGGTCCATAGGTGTAGCCACAGACCATCGCTACCATTGGTGGGATGTGCCCATCCCTGCTGATCTGTAGGTGCGGCCCCAAGATAAAATCCAGGAGGTAATGACAAATCTGTGGGAGATAGGGGTGAATTAAACATTTTTTTGCTCCAAATCTGTTTAGTGTGGGCAAGAGTTTGTGTTCCTGTTGAGGATGGGAACATGAAAATTCATCTTTGTCCTTAATTTGCCATTGTGAATCTGGTGCAGAGGAAGCACTTTTTATAATTCAGTATTAAACTGAAATAAAGAACAGTTCTGAACCTTCCAAAGGATCGTGAACCTTCCCATCTTCTGAATTGTGTTTAAAACCTTTCTTGTTGTTTACTTAGTGCTGGAGATTTAACTCTTTGCAATCTAAATGCTCACAGCTTTGATCAAAGGCGCTTTTATGTGCCTGAAGCTTCTTAATTTATTAATAGGCTTCATCTTCATGGGGTAGAGTTGGGTTTTCTCTTTGTTGAAGACTGTCTAGGAGTGACATCAAAGTGGCAGGAGCAGCGTGGCAGAGGCTGCAGTCGCAGGCATCGCATTAATTAGGCTTTTCAGAGCAACAGAAGATGTCAACGACACAACTGTTTTGTGGCCTCTTTACCCCTGCCCCCTTCTCTGTGGAACACTTGAAACATCCACGCTTTCACATGTTTGCGAGGAAGGCAGGAATGCTGATTTCCCATCAGGTCCTGGAGGGTTTGTCGGAGTTGCTACTCTGCAGAAATACAGGGAGGCTGTTCTGGCCCCAGTGCCAGCCTCAGTGGTGCCTGGGGCCTTAAGCCACCTACAATTTCAGGCTGTCTTTGTTTCAGCTGGATCTTTTCCCTAATCCATTTTTAAAGCCAAAATGATTCTTCTGGATGCACTCAGGTGGGAAACGGAGCAGCTGAGAGAGGACTGAGGCAGGTGATGCTCAGGGAAAGCAGCTTTGGCTGCAGAAAGCAGCGCTAAGAGCTACAAAGAGAGCTTTTAGAAGTATTTGACTTGGATTCTGAGACAGACTTCAAGGCAGGGACTGGGGAAAGAGAGAGCTGAGCTATTTGGAAACAGAAATATCTGCTTATCTCTCCAGCCTGGATCACAGGAAGCACCGCCACGTGGGTCCTTTCACCTATAAAATAAACCCGGGTGATGACTACTTAGTGTTTTATCACACGTTGCCTACTGACATCTGGTCTGAGCATGTGTGGAGCTTGGGATCGCTCAGGATGAAACCTCATCGCTGCTCTGGCAGCCTGAGCTACCTCCCGAGCGGATGTGCTGCTCCGAAACACTAGTAATGCAGTCAATGGCAGAAATCCCAACCTAAACTAACTCAGGGTCTGTCGAGTTCTCTTTATTCTAACAGTAACATATTTAACCCTTTGAGGCAGGGAGGAGTTGTTTCAGGATTTCGGAATAGAAATGTTATGGTTGGACTTGATGATCTCAGAGGTCTTTTCCAATCTTTTTCTAAGATTCTGTGAAAGGAAAAATGGAAACCGCTGGCTTGACATTGGCCCTTTACTCAAGGGTCCAAACCCCGCAAGGCTGAGAACCCTCTGCACCCATTTGGTTTTCCTGGAAGGGAGAGACCAGCAAGAGGAAACTGAGAAGGGATCTCATAGCTGTTTGCTGCTTTCTCGCAAGAGAGGGAGGTGAAACATGTGCTGAGCTCTTCTCTCTGGTGACCAATGACAGGACCCGAGGGAATGGCAGGAAGGTGCCCGGGGAGGGTTAGGTTGGACGTGAGGAGAAGGTTCTTCCCCCAGAGGGTGGTGGAGCTCTGGAACAGCTCCCCAGGGAAGCAGTCACAGCCTGACAATATTCCAGAAGCCTTTGGACAATGCCCTCAGCCCCATGGTGGGAATGTTGGGGTTGTCTTGTGCAGGGACAGGAGTTGGACTCGATGGGCCTTTTGGGTCCCTTCCAACTCAGGTTATTCTATGATTCTAGGATTCTTTTGGCAGCACTGGTGATGGCTCGTTTGGTTTGGGGGGTTTGTGTTGGGAATTTGGGAGCTACAGACAGGGCAGAGGGACTGAAACTCGCTATTAATTCTGTTCTTCCTTATAAGGATGAATAAAGCAGTTGGTGCAGCGCTGGAAGGGGAGCTCTGCACATCTGGTGCAGCTGGAGAGAGTCAGGGAGGGTGTGGGGAGACTGAGACAGGGTTGTATCCCCTGCTGGCCCACAGGGACGGAGCTGCCCCTCGGCATGCAAAGGTGCTCAAGTAAAACCAAAAGCAAGGTCAAACCAACAAATAGATGTGTATTTCTTAAACAGTGCAACGTTTGCAACTCCTTATTGCAGGATATTTGCCTAGAATGCCGAGGAATTCTGTATTGTAAAAAGGAAAAATTCTGGAAAGAAATCCACCAAGGCTGATGATGTGATTTAATCTGGATACCTCTTGGTTGTTATCTTGCTGGAAGACGAGAAGTAAGCCCTGTCTGGGCTTCTCTCCGTCAGCCTGCAGGTCGCTTCGCCCTCCAAGATTGGTCCCCCAGCACTTTTGTCCCAGAAACTGGGCTTGGAGCAGCATCCTGAGCTGCTGCTCCTGACAGCACTTTGTCTCTAATCATGCTTTATCACAGCTGCTCGTGCATGTGGCCCCGTGCCATGCCCTAACGTGACTACTGATGTATTTTCAGACCCTTCTAAAAGCCAAATTCCGTGTCTCTAACCTGGCTTTGGGCAAATCTCCTGGCTGCACTAAATGAAACATTACTTGTTGTGCGTTGTGCTACCTGAATGTTCATGTTTACTAACGACTTGCGCTTTCTTGCCCCTCTCCCCATCCTGTTTCCCTCTCCTCCTTCTTCTCCTCTCTTCTATTTTCTCCTCCTAGAAGCCTAGACTGTCTCCTAACACTGGGGCTGCCACTGATCCAAGACCAGTGTCCTTTTCTACCTGCCATTCCACTTCTAATCTTCAGCATTTTGCAGAGCTCTTGCTTTCCGTCCTCGGACTTTATGCATAGAAGAAACCAAAGGGTGGCTGCGCTGCCGGCCGATCAGCCCTCCTCCTCCTCCCTTCTGTGCTCTGCAGTGCTTGTTGAAACCTTCCTTGCCTTGTGTAAGCACAAATGTGCACCATGGTGTTGAACCGCACTATTTCAGCACTCCCACTGTGTTAATTCACAACCACAGCTCCATTTTTTGTTTCATTCAACCACTTTTATATTTAATTTCTCTCCTTTTTCATGGATGCTTGGTTAACAGAGTTCTGATACTAAATTTAAAGTTGTGCTTCCATAGGGGATGGGTCCACCATGACTGGAGCTCCTTTCCCTTCTCCCCATATTAGAGTAGTGCTGAGTTTTGCCTGCCTTGATCCTTGCTGCTTTGAAACCTTCTCATGGGGTTTTATTGTTAATAACGTTGTCGCCTCCAAACCAGCTGATTTCAAACATAAAAACTTGAGAAATAGATGAGGAAAACTTGTGTTTACTGAGGCACAAGCAGATCCTCTCTGGTTTGTGAGTGATAGGTTGAGGGGTTTGAGCACTCGCCATCAACTGGGAGTCTCAAGGAGAAGGACCAACCCCAAATCCCTGTCTCAGCTGCTTTTGCTGCCATACCGCTCGCTGACAGCCTGGAAGTAAGAAAGAAAATGGCCTTTCTTTACCTTCCAACCTCTGTCTTGGCTTTACCTCCTTGGCTGAAGTGTTACCTGCCCTGAAAAATAACCTAGCCCTTCCAAACTGTAGCAGAACAAAAGATCCAGGTCTAAATTGTTAAATCTATACTGAAATAACGATGACAGTTTCCAGCAGTGGGGCCTGTTTGAACCTCAAATGGAGCTGCAAGAGGTCAGCAAGTCTGCTGCAAGTCTTGTTGTCTCCTTAAAGGTGCAAACCTTTCCCTAAAGGATTAGTTGCTGGTGTTCATCTGATAAAATGCAAAAGGGACAAAATTAGAGAGACCTAGGCCAGCTCAGCCTGGGTTCTTGTAGTCTGGGGAGTGCTTTGTGTTATCTGCTTTGCCTGCAGCACCTGATAGAAGCCCAGGGTTTATTTGGACCCCAATCCAGTCTAAGGTAGGATGTGGTTCTCCAAAGAGTCAAAAACTGGCAGAATAAGACCTTCACTTGCCTGAAAATGATGTTTTCTTTGTTGTGAAGCGAGTAGCTTCCACCTGAGTATTCCCAGTTCCCTTGATTCATGCTATACTGAAAGAGTAGTTTGGATGAACACCACCAGGCAGCTTCCTCTGAAGTCTTCTTTCCACACCAGATTTTGGGGTTGGTGGGTTGGGTCTGTGGGCCCCCCAGGACCACTCCTCCCCCTCACACCTCGGCTCTGCTGCCCGTTCACCCCAGAACGTGGGATGGGAGCAGGGACCTGTGATACAAGGGGAGATGTTTGGTCCTTCTTGTTCTCAAGTGCTTTCCTCTTTGGGCCTTTTGGTCTCTGTTGCCATAGGAGGAGATTGTTGTGTTGTTGTGTTCTTCACTTTAGTTTTAAAGGCTTCTTTGCTGCCTTTTTTTTAGTGTGGTTGATTTTGGAGCGAGGCAGAATCACAACTACTTCATTTTAACTTGGTTCCACAAGTCTTTCTCACCTTTTGCCTTAAGAGAGCTCAGTGGCTTCTGCCCTAGAAACAGTCATGAGAGAGAAACTTCACATCAAGCCTGGTGACCTGAGCATCAGGGTTCCTCCCCCAGCCCCTGCACATGCTTTACCTTTCTGAAATGCAGTAAAGCTTTGAGAGATTGGCTAGAGGAGGGTTTCCAGTGCTTGAACACTTAGCTGGACCAGCTTGCTTTGTGAGGTGGAACTGGGACCCATCCTGGCACAGGGTGTCCCACTTGGGGAAACAAAGCTGGAGCAGCTCAAAGCTGAGGCTGCTGACTCTGACCCAGGCAGCCCTGCGGCTCCAGCTGCTGTCATGGCTGCCAACATGAATAGTTCATCCCATCATGCTTTATTTTCCCCTCATGTTTTGATCCCTGTTGATGTGAAATGGCTTTCAGTTTGAATGAGAATGTGAAGAGAGCTGGTTGTGTCTGTGTTCCGGGTTGTTCTGCCTCACGGGACTTGTACCAAGAGCTTTGGATGGGCATTTTCTGGGTTGGAGGTGAAACACACCTGGCTGGGAGGTGGATGGATGCTCTGGCAGGGGGAGGTCGAGGCTGCTGAAGGTCAGTGCAGTGCGTTGTAACTCTTGTCACTCCCAGAAAATGTCCCCGTGTCTCACTAAAAATGCAGTGCAGAGAATGAATGTGTGCGTCCTTCCATTTTTATGTTCAGAAAGCCAGGTAGCAACCAAACTACTGTTTCCTCTGTTGAAATTCCATGTTATCCATACTCTTCTCCCACCTCTGGAGATGATACTGTATATTTGCAGAACACGTTCTAGAACTTCCTTGTGCTCACAAGCTTCTCTGTTAACACTTTTCTTACTGCTCCCAATGCTCTGTATCATGTGAAGCTCTGTATCGCTCCAATAAACCAACCTAATAAACATCTGGAAACACACTAACCTCTCCATAGTTGTGCTGTGCTGGGAATCTTCTTGGGTTGTGCTCTTTCTTTGTAGCTGAAAGCTGCATCTGCTTGATGAACCACGCTGCTGAGAAGGAGATAAATGCCTTAATTGGGAAAACCTTTTTGAAAACACGGTCGTGAAAGAGGTGGATTAGTTACTATGTTAAAATGGGAATTCATGGAATTGATTGGTTGGAAAAGACCCTTGAGATCATCGAGTCCAGCTGTCCCTGTCCACTGCTGAACCAGATCCCTGAGCACCTCATGTGCCTGGCTTTTCAACCCCTCCAGGGATGGGGACGCCACCACCTTCCTGGGAGCCTCTGGCAGGGCCTGAGAACCCTTTTGATAAAGAAATTTTCCCTGATGTCCAGTCTGACCCTGCCCTGGCGCAACTTGAGGCCATTTCCTCTCGTCCCATCTCCTGTCACTTGGGAGAAGAGCCCAGCATCCGCCTCCCCACAACCTCCTTTCCAGGAGCTGCAGAGAGCGATGAGGTCTCCCCTCAGCCTCCTCTTCTCCAGACTAAACAGCTCCAGGGCCCTCAGGTGCTCCCACAATCCCTGTTCTCCAGACCCTTCCCCAGCTCCAGTCCCTTCTCCACATGTGCTCCAGCCCCTTAAGGGCCTTCTTGGAGTGAGAGGCCCAAAACTGAACCCAGGAGTCGAGGTGTGGCCTCCCCAGCGCTGAGTGCAGGGGGACGATCCCTTCCCTGCTCCTGCTGCCACCCCATGGCTGAGCCAAGCCAGGATGCTGGGGGCCTTCTTGGCCACCTGGGCCACTACTGATTTATTTCAATGAGCCACTTGGGTTTGTTGTTGTGGAGGTCAGAAATGGAAAGAAGGAAGATTTCTTCAAACAGCACTCAACCAATAAAGAGTGAACTGGGGATGGATGGAATGGACGCTTGTTTGCATGTTGGACTTGCAAAGTACTTAAAATCTATACCTATGATTTAGTTGGTAAATTGTGTCTGGTGTTAGTGGCAGCAAACCTCCTACGGCGTAGGGTGCTTCCTGCAGGTGGGTCGAAGCTGTGTATCTGCTTGAAGGAAGGGAGGCTCTGCAGAGGGATCTGGACAGGCTGGACCGATGGGCTGAGACCAATGGGATGAGGTTCAACAAGGCCAAGTGTAGAGTCCTCCATTTAGGTCACAACAACCCCGTGCAGCATTACAGGCTTAGGAAAGAGCGGCTGGAGAGCTGCCTGGCAGAAAAGGACCTGCGGGTGTTGGTTGACAGTGGCTGAACATGAGCCAGCAGTGGCCCAGGTGGCCAAGAGGGCCAATGGCATCTTGGCCTGTATCCAAAACAGCGTGGCCAGCAGGAGCAGGGGGGTGGTTGTGCCCCTGTGCTCAGCACTGGTGAGGCCGCACCTCGAGTGCTGGGTTCAGTTTTGAGCCCCTCACTACAGGAAGGACATTGAGGGGCTTGAGTGTGTCCAGAGAAGGGCAACGAGGCTGGGGAGGGGGCTGCAGAATAAGCCCTATGAGGAGCAGCTGAGGGAGTTGGGGTTGTGTAGCTTGGAGAATAGGACGCTGAGAGGAGACCTCATCACTGTCTACAACTGCCTGAAAGGAGGTTGTGACGGGGTGGGGGCTGGGCTCTTCTCACAAGTGACAAGCAATAGGACAAGAGGAAATGGCCACAAGTTGCGCCAGGGGAGGTTTAGACTGGACATTAGGAAGAATTTCTGTACTGAAGGAGTGGTCAAGGATTGGAACAGCTGCCCAGGGAGATGGTGGAGTCACCATCTCTGGAGGTGTTTAAAAAATGGGTGGATGAGTTTCTTAGGGACAGGGTTTAGTAAGGAGACAGGCATGGTTGGACTCGGTGATCTTAGAGGTCTCTTCCAACCTAGTGATTCTATGATTCTATGAAGCAATCCCTGCACAAATGACAGAACGCTGAGGAGAAGGGCTTGGGGTGTTGGGGGCGAGAAGCTCAACATGAGCCGTCAACGTGCGCTCCCAGCCCAGAAACCACCCATGTCCTGGACTGCATCCAAAGCAGTTGGAGCAGCAGGGCCAGGGAGGGGATCCTGCCCCTCTGATCTGCTCTGGGAAGACCCCACCTGGAGTCCTGGGTCCAGCTCTGGAATCCCCAACAGAAGAAGGAGATGGAGCTGTTGGAGCAAGTCCAGAGGAGGCCATGGAGATGATGTGAGGGCTGGAGCTCCTCTGCTCTGAGGACAGGCTGGGAGAGTTGGGGTTGTTCATCCTGGAGAAGAGAAGGCTGCAGGGAGACCTTAGAGGAGCTTCCAGTGCTGAAAGGGGCTCCAGGAAAGCTGGGGAGGGGCTCTTGATCAGGGGCTGTAGGGATGGGATGAGGGGGAACGATTTGAAGTTGAAAGAGGGGAGATTGACGTGAGATCTTAAGAACAAACATTCACCTGTGAGGGTGGGGAGGCCCTGGCCCAGGTTGCCCAGAGAAGTGGTGGCTGCCCCATCCCTGGAGATGTTCAAGGCCAGGTTGGATGGGGCTTGGAGCCCCCTGATACAGTGGGAGGTGTCCTGGCCTATGGCAGGGATTGGAACTGGGTGGGCTTTGAGGTCCCTTCCAACCCAACCCATTCCATGATTTCGTGTGCAGTTGCAGAGGAGCGATGCTACTGTGGGGATGGGGATTCAGATGGTACAATTATTCTGCATATGATGTGCACAGTGGGAGGGTTTCTTTGCTCCCAGATGAGGCTCATTCTGTTTGGGTTTTGCCCTGTTTTGCTGCTGAATAAGCTGAATATTGGGTGAAGCCCCCACTTCACCCAATAAACCCTACAAATACACCCCCCAAAGCCTAAAAATGTTACTTCTGTGCAACACTTGCTATGGAATGCGTAAAGGTGGGGTGTTCTCATTAAAGCTAATTTTCCTGCCTATTTTCCTATGCAGGTTTATATTTACAAAGGATTTTATACTCTCTGGACTGGAGCTTTTGGGCTTTTCAGGCTGGGTTTGTGACCAACGACAGTTGTTAAAGCAGAGCTCCTGTTTTCAGTTGGTTCAGTCTATAAAAAGCAGCAAACTCAATAATTAAGCTCCCTTGATGCTTCCGACGGGCATGACTAAGGTTTTGTGTGTCTGTGTCTGCCTGGTCTTTTGGGGGAGGGGGGAGGGTGGTTTTAGACTGAGATGGATTGGGGGGGGTCTCAACAAACCTGATGTGACAGCGAGGGACAGAGGTTTGGGGTGCAGTGCTCCTGGTGAGGAACCTGGGTGGGAGGTAGTGGCAGTGCCAGGGTTGTGCTACTTCATGAAATGATGGAATGGTTTGGGTTGGAAGGGACCTCAAAGCCCATCCAGTCCCACCCCCTGCCATGGGCAAGGACATCTCCCACTGGGTCAGGGGGCTCCAAGCCCCAGCCAACCTGGCCTTCCAACACCTCCAGGGATGGGACAGCCACCACTTCTCTGGGCAACCTGGGCCAAGGCCTCCCCGTCCCTCACAGGAGAACATTTCTCCTTAAGATCTCATCTCAATCTCTCCTCTTTCAGCTTCAAACCCTTCCCCTCGTCCTATCCCTGCAATCCCTGAAAAAGAGCCCCTCCAAGCTTTCCTGGAGCCCCTTTCAGTTCTGGAGGCTACTCTAAGGTCTCCCTGGAGCCTTCTCTTCTCCAGGCCTGCCCTCGCCCCGTCAGTGCGGAGGACGATGTTTTGCGCTTGATGGGTGACCTTGTGCAGCTCTGAAGGAACCGATGCTCTTCCACCTGACGGAGTCTTGTGGTTTGCTACGGCTGACAAAGGAGTTGGGTAGCAATTGGCATCATCTCAATTCTTGAGCCATTCGCAAGCAATTTTGGATAAGCTTAAAGAAACTTTCCTGGTGATGAAGCACTTAACACTGGGAATGCAAGAGGCATCGGAATAAATTTTCCTTTAAATTGGAAGAGGGAAGGTTTAGATTGAACATTAGGAAGGAATTCTTCATGACAAGGGTGGAGAAGCCCTCTCCCAGATTGCCCAGAGAAGTGGTGGCTGCCCCATCCCTGGAGGTGCTCAAGGCCAGGCTGGTTGGAGCTTGGAGTCCCCTGATCTAGTGGGAAATGTCCCTGCCTATGGCTGGGGATGGAACTGGATGGTCTTTAAGGTCCCTTCCAACCCAAACCATTCCATGATTCTCTATGGATTTTTGTTCAGCACAGAACTTCGCTCAGAAAACCTAACGGTACTGAAGAGCCCTGTCCATGCCCTGGATCAGATCAAGGTCTGTAACTATCACGCGGCTGAGTGTTTGGTGGAACACAGCCACTGAGCACTCGGATTGCAGTGAGAGATGACTCATGAGATCAGCAGGCACAGATCTGTCACTTCGATGTGCGTCGCATTAGTAGAGCTCTTCCGCATTGTCTGACTGCAGTCGGGTTTAATGTCCATGACTGGTGCTTGAGCTCTTAGAAACTGAGAAGGTTCATTGTGAGCTGATAAACAATGACTTTCTGAGCATATCTAATGCTTTGCAGCAGGTTTAAGATCTTACAGGTCTACTCTAAAAACATCATATTGGCAAGCTTGCAGTCAGTCCTTGAGTCTCTCTTGATCTTCCATTTCCTGATGGTTTGAATGGTCCCATTCTTTGGGGGCGATGTAGGTATGGATGGACTCCAGCGGTTTGAAGGTGAAAGAGGGGAGATTGAGATGAGATCTTATGGACAAATGTTTTCCTGTGAGGGTGGGGAGGCCCTGTCCCAGGTTGCCCAGAGAAGTTGTGGCTGCCCCAACCATGGAGGTGTTGAAGGCCAGGTTGGATGGGGCTTTGAGCCCCCTGATCCAGTGGGAGGTGTCCCTGGGTGGGAAACTGGATGGGCTTTGAGGTCCCTTCCAACCCAAACTGTTCTATGATTCTATGAGAAGTTTTCCTCTTTAATACTTTTTAGGTTAAGAAAACTGAACTGTTTTCATAACTGGGATGTTTCCCCTCCTGTGCTTTATCAGCTGTATTTGAAGCAAGTGATTTTCTATAGTGACTTCCCAAACGTCGTCCTTGTGTGCAGTTTTCCACCAAAGTGTATCTTGATGTGGGGAAAAACCCAGATCAAAACTTAACAAACCCAAAACTGCAAAAACTCCACAAGAACAACCCCTCAGCCAACCAAAACCCCCCAACCCCCCCGCCCTATGATGAAGAACGTAACAGATAAATGGTTGCACGGTGTAACTATAAAATCAAATGTGTAGGCCTTGTGATCCGACCATGCCAAGGGGTGTTTTTTCTACCTGCTGTACCTGGCTTGCTTTGGCTCCTGGTGGATGGATGCTTCTTGGTCCTTCAGGGAAAGGGAGCGTAAACAAGATAGACCTGAGTTTGGCTCACTGGGAATGCTGAGGAGATCCTGAAGTTGGGTCTACTTGGAGAGAATCCACCCCCGCTTTGCTTCATGTGCTGAGATGCTCAAGGAGCTTTTCCTCCTGGGCCGAAGGCTTGTTTGCTGCTCGTATCAAATCAGCTTAAGTGGTTGTGTAACGAGCTCTGTTCTTTGCAGGAAAACAGAGCATAGCAGCCCCGCTGGAGCTGCTTTGGGAATGCTCTGCTTCCCTGGGGACTGAGAGGAACCTGACCCTGTGCAGTTCCTGACCAGACTGGAGACCCAAGGGTGCGATGGAGAGTGTTAATGTGGCCATGGTGGTGGAGAAGCAAAGCTCAGAGATGAGGGAGGGAAGAGGTGGGAATTAGCAAGGATGGAGGCCCTGTCTCTCCGAAATGGGGTATTCCAGGCAACTGCTGCTTGGGCTTTGTGTGGCCTCTGGACATCGATTCAGAGGTGGAACGACTCCAGACTTGACTCCTTGAGCAGAGAATAAAAAAGCTTACAATGAAGTGGTGCATCTGTCGAGAAGTCTGTTAAAAGCTTAAGGGTGAGGATTAGTGAGATTTGAAAGACGTTAATACAAAATCTTAAGGGTTTGTGGTGTGGTTGAGTCCTTCCAGAGAGCAGCTGCAGCTGGACAAGTTAACCGGCTTTTTACGAATCTCAAATTTCATGAGCAAGTGGTTGTTACTTCAGCTACTCCAACCATGAACTTTGGAGCTTGGGTCTTGAGTTTAATGTCCTATTAGTGCACTCAAACCACCTCAGCTGGGGAGGTAATGACCCAAGTATTGGCTGATACAGAATCATAGAATCCTGGAATGGGTAGGGTTGGAAGGGACCTCGAAGCCCATCCAGTTCCACCCCTTGCCATGGGCAGGTACACCTCCCACTAGATTAGGGGGCTCAAAGCCCCATCCAACCTGGCCTTCAGCACCTCCAGGGATGGGGCAGCCACCACTTCTCTGGGAAACCTGGGCCAGGGCCTCCCCACCCTCAGCGTGAAGGATTTCTTCCCAGTGTCCAAGCTAAATCTCCCCATTTAAAGCCATTCTCCCTCGTCCTGTCACTCCAGGCCCTTGGAAAAATCCCCTCCCCAGCTTTCCTGGAGCCCCTTTCAGCACTGGAAGCTGCTCTAAGGTCTCCCCGCAGCCTTCTCTTTTCCAGGCTGAACAACCCAAATTCTCCAAGCCTGTCATCAGAGCAGAGGGGCTCCAGCCCTATCATCATCTCCGTGGCCTCCTCTGGACCCGCTCCAACAGTTCCATCTCCTTCTTCTGTTGGGGATCCAGACCTGGACACAGATCGGAGCAGAGGGATGGAATCCCCTCGCTCCCCCTCTGGCCACGCTTCTTTTGTTTTACAAAACAAATTGATTTAACAGCACCTCCTCCTGCTTACAGAAATTGGGCAGGAATTGTGCACTACGATGTCAAAGTGGCTTTCAGAGGGCATCTGACCCCAGGGGTGAGGGAACTTCCCTAATCCTGGCTCTGGTTGGAGCTCCCTCAGAGGCCTTAGCTCTTTAATCTTCTTCCCTTTCAGTCCATCCTGGCAAATAGGGTCAGGCTGATTATATTGTGCATTTTATCTGTTATTGCTCTGCCGCAGCTGTTATTGTCCCAGCGTTCTCATGTTGCTGGGGTGGACTCATACCCGGGGTAAACTTGGATTAATTGGACACTTTCTGGAAAGAGGAGAATCTTGTAGTTACAAAACCTATCAGGACATGGTAAGGCCATAGAGGGGATCTTCAGGAGCTAGTGGTGAGAGCAAAACTGCGCCTTTGAACAAGGGTAAAGGGAGAAGCAAAGGGCAACTCAGCCTTGATGTTCATCAACCTGCCTTCTCGTGTCTTGTTAAACCCCACAAACTCAGCTCCCTCAGTTCTGCATTAATAATTCACTGGGAAAAACAGAAATTATAAATGTGATCATAGAATCACAGAGTCGGAAGGGACCCCCAAGGCCCATCGAGTCCAACTCCTGTCTCTGCACAGGAAAACCCCAACATTTCCACCATGGGGCTGAGGGTGTTGCCCAAAGGCTTCTGGAATATTGTCAGGCTGTGACTGCTTCCCTGGGGAGCCTGTGATCCCCCTCTTTGTAGCTGTTTGGTTACCAATACAACAAGGCCAAGTGTGAGGTCCTGAACCTGGGTCAAGACAATCCCAAGCACAGATACAGGAGAGGTGGAGAATGGATTGACAGAACCCTGAGGAGAAGGACTTGAGGTGCTGGGAGCGAGAGGCTCAACATGAGCCGACAATGTGCATTCCCAGCGCAGAAACCACCCATGTCCTGGGCTGCATCCAAAGCAGTTAGAGCAGCAGGGCCAGGGAGGGGATTCTGCCCCTCTGCTCCGCTCTGAGGGAGACCCCAGGGTAGGAGCATTCCCGGAACCCAGAGCTACTGCGGTGCCTGAGCAAGAAGCTGTTCCCATAAATCCAACAGTTCGCTTTAGCAGCACTGAATGGCAAAATAATCCCCTTCCTGGAGGTGTCTGTGCAGGAACCGGAATTCCTTAGCAAGCATCAGGCTGTTTGCATTGATGGATGCTTGTTAATTTGTGCATGGTTAAGAGCTGCCTTGGAGAGCACACAGAGCTTCAGGGCTGTGGATCGTTCTGCTGACAATTGATGCCGTAGGCAACTGTGAAATCAGAAATTACTTAGTGAGGCGCAGGATCGTGAGCCTCTGGGAAGTGAATGAAACGCGATTCTTCCCCCAGAAGACGAATTGTCTGAGAGGGATGAGGAGTTGGAACTGGATGGGCTTCAAGGTCCCTTCCAACACAAACCATTCTAGGATTTTATGAAGATGATACTTGGGTGGGCTTTGTTATGCAAGTTATGAGCCAACAGTGGCCCAGGTGGCCAAGAAGGCCCCCAGCATCCTGGCTTGGCTCAGCCATGGGGTGGCAGCAGGAGCAGGGAAGGGATCGTCCCCCTGCACTTGGTGTTGGGGAGGCCACACCTCGACTCCTGAGTTCAGTTTTGGGCCCCTCACTCCAAGAAGGACCTTGAGGGGCTGGAGCACATGCAGAGAAGGGACTGGAGCTGGGGAAAGGTCTGGAGAAGGGGGGTTGTGGGAGCGGGTGAGGGCCCTGGGGCTGTTTAGGCTTAGGGGAGGCCTCATCGCTGTCTGCAGCTCCTGGAAAGGAGGTTGTGGTGAGGTGGGTGCTGGGCTCTTCTCCCTGGCAGGCAGTGACAGGACCAGGGGAAATGCCCTCAACATGCACCGAAAGAGGTTTAGTTTGAATATTAGAAGGAATTTCTTCAGTGAAAGGGTTCTCAGGCCTTGGCAGAGGCTGCCCAGGGAGGTGAGGAGTCTCCATCTCTAGAGCGGTTTAAAAGGTGTCATACCTGGGGCCACGGTCAGGTGGTGAAGTTAGCAGGGCTGGGTTATGGTTGGACTCGATGATCTTAAAGGTCTTTTCCAACTGAAACCATTCTGTGATTCTGTGGTTCAGCCTCCTTCCTTTAAGCCAGAGCACCCTCTGTTTGACCTTGGTGTTCTAAAAAAGGCTTTGCTGTTGTTTGCTGTGACAAGAGAGTTTTCCATGCCCGCAGGTCAGTCTGGCTCACTGAAAAACCAGACTCTGGCTTTCTCTGCTCTGATCTGCTGGTGCTGTCGCAGTTATTTGCATTTCAGAGGGTTCCCGGTTCCCTCAGAGATGACCAAACAGCGATGATTTATTCTTCTGGAGTTCTTTCTCCTGCACAGGTTAAACCTTAAGGTGTTTGATGACCACATACTAGGTCCTGGAGGAGAATGCACTGGTGGTCAGTGGTGCCACGTGGTGAGTTAGTGGGAAGGCTGGGAGGAGAACTTGGTTTTCCAGAGCCAACCATTTGAATTGTTGCTTTTCAACCCAAAACTGTCAGGCAGAGTGTCAGGACCCACGATGTGACGGCATCTGCCAGCACCAATCTGTCATGGGTCCCATCATCAGCCGGCAATGGCAACGTGAGCCGTTCCCACTAATGGGATTTGGCAGAGGAGAAAGGTTGGAGGTGTCCAAGTTCTTGATCCGATGCCACGTGTTCCGCCTTAATTGGTGCCCAGCTTGTTGTGCTTTCTCAGCTCTCCTCTCGGCGCCAGGTTGAGCCATGCTGCTGTAGAATGAGATTTACCAACAGGTTGGAAAGTCCCAGAGTGCTTCAGATGGTGTAGAACATGTGATCTCTGCATCCCATGCCTGCAGGTAACACAACTGGAGACACCGTTTAGACCAGAGTGTCCAAGAGGTGAAACAGGAACATTTTCTCTGCCTGAGGAACAGGTCCTTCTGCTTCTTGATTGTTTACATATGGCGATAAAACAGGGTTCTTGTTGTATTTCAACCTTGCTGTGTCAATTGTCACCGTTTCTGGTTCCGATGGATCATGACCATGAAGCATCCCACTCATGGACGTTGCGCTGGCTGCAGTTGTGGCTCACAGCACAGAGACAAACCAAGTGTCAGGCCAGGTCAACTGAAATTACAATAATCATAAAATTATAGAATGGTTTGGTTTGGAAGGGACCTCAAAGCCCATCCAGTTTCCCACCTAGGGACACCTCCCACTGGATCAGGGTGCTCAAAGCCCCATCCAACCTGGCCTTTAACACCTCCAGGGGTGGCGTTCCCAAATTCCCTGGGCAACCTGTGCCAGGCAGATATTGTTGGAAGGAGGAGAGTGCCAAACTCAGGAGACTGGAAGGATTCCTTATGGAGATCAACATGGAATGGGTTGATTGGAACTGGATGGGCTTTGATGTCCCTTCCAAACTAGGGAAGCTCAGTCTCTGTTTTTCTTTGAACCCCCTGTTTGGGCATGAACACTTTTAGTGCATTGCTTTGGTCACTTCCATGACTTTGAGTTTCATGATATAAAACTGTGTCTCCTCTCTGCCATTCTGATACTCCAAATCATAAATTCACAGAATGGGTTGGGTTGGAAGGGACCTCACAGCCCATCCAGTTCCAACCTTCCTGCCATGGGCAGGGACACCTCCCACTGGATCAGGGGGCTCAAAGCCCCATCCAGCCTGGCCTTGAGCACCTCCAGGGATGGGGCAGCCAGCACTTCTCTGGGCCACGGCCTCCCCACCCTCATCGTGAAGAATTCCTTCCTAATGTCCAATCTAAATCTTTCCCTTCCAATTTAAAGCCATTCCCCCTCATCCCATCACTCCAGGCCCTTATTAAAAGGTCAGACATTCTCTGCACTCTTGTATTTTTCCTAAAACGACACTAAAGCCGCAGACTCTGCCCTGACTGCAGATGCCCCGCGGTGCCCGCACTGCAGTCTTGATGCGGCTGGAGCTGCCCGGGCCATGAAAGTCTCCTGACAAGCCTGGAAATGTCTGCTCTACTTAGTGTCAAACAGGCAGGAGCATTAGCAGTTCTGCAGAGCTGTGTGCTCGCGACCCGACTCCGTCAAATTCATCTGGGTGAGACGACTCAATGTTAGGCCAGAGAGCTGTGTAATGATGGTGTTTCTGTTGTGCGTGTTCCCCTGGCTTGGCTAAGCCATGAGTGGCAGCAGGAGCAGGGAAGGGTTTGTCCTTCTGCACTTGGCACTGGGGAGGCTGCACCTCGACTCCTGGCTCAGTGTTAGACCCCTCACTCCAAGAATGACCTTGAGGGGCTGGAGCACGTGCAGAGAAGGGACTGGAGCTGGGGAAGGGTCTGGAGAGCAGGGGTTGTGGGAGCGTCTGATGGCCCTGAAGCTGTTTAGGCTGGAGAACAGGAGGCTGAGGGGGACCTCATTGCTCTGTGCAGCTCCTGGAAAGGAGGTTGTGGTGAGGTGGATGCTGGCTTCTTCTTCCTGGCAGGCAGTGACAGGATAAGGGAAAATGATCTCAAGATGTGCCAGGGGAGATTTATTTTGGATATTAGGAATATTTCCTTCACTGAAAGGGTTCTAAGGCCCTGTCAGAAGCTCCCAGGGGGGTGGTAGAGTCCCCATCCGTGGAGGGGTTTAAAAGACGAGTTGATATCACACTTGGGGCCATGGTCTGGTGGTGGACTTTGCAGAGTTGGATCAAAGATTGTACTTGATGATCTTAAAGATCTTGTCCAACCAAAATCGCTCTGTGATTCTATGAACTGAAAATTGAATTTGAGATTCTTCTTGTGATATGCAAATGTCTTCATGCTTTCATGTCCCCCTGCATCATTCGTTTGACACGAGCTGGAATTAATGGCTATAAAACCCACATTCTGAATGTGATGGATAGATTTCTCCTGACTGCTACTGGTTCCTCCTGTGAGCTTGCTGCTTTTTGCCTTGGGATTTTCAAAGTGGAAAAGTAGGTCACGGCGCCGTATGTGAACGTGGGGTGGGAACCAGGCTGCGATTGCGGCGCTAAACAAACAGGGCCGCTGCGCTGAAGGGAAACGGGCTATTTTAAGCCCTTATTTACATTATCTCCATCTCATTATGCACAACGAGCATATGGGGACTCCTGGGTGGAGGCACCCACAAATGGGATCGAGGAAGCGGTGGATAAGATATTGAGCTCTGTGTGTACATGGAGATAAGGACTCAAGTGGTTCCAGAGTGACAACGAGGTGTGACCAGCAGGGCCAGGGAAGGGGTTCTGCCCCTCTGCTCTGCTCTGGTGAGATCCCACCTGGAGTCCTGGGTCCAGTTCTGGAATCCCCAACATCAGAAAGAGATGGAAATGTTGGAGTGGGTCCAGAGGAAGCGATGAAGATGATGTGAGGGCTCGGGCCCCTCTGCTACGAGGACAAGGTGGGAGAGTTGTAGGTTTTCAACCTGGAGAAGAGAAGGCTGTGGGGAGATCTTAGAGCAGCTTCCAGTGTTTAAAGGGGCTCCAGGAAAGCTGGGGAGGGGCTCTTGATCAGGGAGTGCAGGGATAGGGTGAAGTGGGATGGTTTGAAATTGAAAGAGGGGAGATTGAGGTAAGATCTTAGGAAGAAATGTTTTCCTGTGAGGATGGGGAGGCCCTGGCCCCGGGTTGCTCAAAGAAGTGGTGGCTGCCCCATCCCTGAAGCTGTCCAAGGCCAGGCTGGATGGGGCTTTGAGCCCCCTGATGCAGTGAGAGGTGTCCCTTCCCATGGCAGGGTGTTGGAATTGGATGGGTTTTGAGGTCCCTTCCAGCCCAAACCATTCTATGATTCCATAATTCAACACAATCCCAGTTTCCCGGTTTGCTTGTTAAGCTTGTTTGGAGAAGAAAAGCCGGCTTTGTGCCCCCCTCAGCTGAGGGATGGTTAATGGTAGTGGTTGACTCTCAAATAGTGGCTGGAGGCTTCACACGGGGGTGCAGAGACCTCATTCTCGCATGTGTTTAAATACTGACTTATCCAAGAACAGACTTGGAGATCCAACTCATTCCGTAGGGACTCAGTGCTTTCATTTATTCTTGTTTTCTTCTCTGGTACGCTTCCATTTGGAGCAAGAATTCAGGAGAAAAGCACCTGGAGGTTGTCAGGAGAACACTTGGCTCAGCACAAGGGCGCGGTGGCCCTGTCCTTCAGGAGCGTTTTCTGCGAGGAGGCTGAGCATCTTATTCTGCTTCATTTGCTTCCACTGACAGCTTGGCTTATGGCTCTGCCTCATGTAAATGGAAGGTGGTCTGGGCACAGGCAGGTGGGTGATGCTCAACCAACCCATGAAAGGACATCTTGGGTAGAAAACAGGTCATGAAGAGAGCGATGACTGGGCAGTCAGTCCGTGAGTGTGGGCGAAAGAAAAATCTGCTGTCTCATGATCTTATAGGTAAAGGAGGGCTTTGCGCTTTACTGAAGAGAGATTTGCAGCCTTATTTTTCATACAATCATGGAGTGGGTTGGGTTGGAAGGGACCTCAAAGCCCACCCAGTTCCATCCCCTGCCATAGGAAGGGATACCTCCCACTGGATCAGGGAGCTCTGAGCCCCTTCCAACCTGGCCTTGAACATCTCCAGGGAGGGAGCAGCCAGCACTTCCCTGGGCAACCTGGACCGGGGCCTCCCCACCCTCACAGGAGAACATTTCTTCCTAAGATCTCATCTCAATGTCCCCTCTTTCAACTTCAACCTCCACCCCCTCATCCTATCCCTGCACTCCCTGATCAAGAGCCCTTCCCCAGCTTTCCAGGAGCCCCTTTCAGCACTGGAGACTTCTCTAAGGTCTCCCCGCAGCCTTCTCCTCTCCAGACTGAACAACCCCAACTCTCCCAGCTTGTCCTCAGAGCAGAGGGGCTCCAGCCCTCGCATCATCTTCATCGCCTCCTCTGGACTCGCTCCAACAGTTCCATCTCCTTCTTCTGCTGGATGCTCTGTGTCCATGTTACTGAACCCCTGCAGCAATGCTTCTTTGAGTCCCTTTTGCAGGTGGTTGTGTTCCGTACCCCACAGAGGTGGCTTGGGCTTCACTTTCCTCTCCGATTGCTGTGGTTTCATTGCAGCCCTTAGTTTCTTCCACCAACTGGGAAGACTGTTGGTGTTTGGTGGTGGAATCAGCACGGCAAAGTGAGCACCCAGTTTGGACACTGAGCCATCGCTGTTACCTTGGCAAACCTATTTTAAGGTCAGTGATGAGAATGAAGCTCTTAAGCTCCTCTCTTCCCGTCTCCTTCGCTTGGTGCTGGCAGAGCTGTCTCCTGGCTGCAGACTCATTAAGTTGGAAGATACTTAACCTCTAACGAAAGAGCTGCTCTGTGACCTCTCCAGATTAGCATCTCCTGCAGCGAAAAGGCTTTATCACTGTAATCTCCTACCGAGAGTGCTCCTGCCTGGAAGTTCACGTCCTGTCGCTTAGCGGGACGGGTTCATTTTCTCCTGGAAGTCCAAGCCCTGTCGTGGGAGAGTCCGTGCTGTGGGTCACGAGAAGTGCTGTTTCGTATGGATTAACTTCCACATTGACTTTATTTGACCACGCTGATCTTGTCAGAGCACGCAAGAAAACACACAAACCAAACCTGTCAGCAGCCCCGGTGAATGTCCTGCGCTCTCCCTCGGATCCGACTGTGGGATCGGCTCCGGGAAGGTGCTTCTTGCATGGGATCCTTATTTTTACTTTCAGAAGCAAGTTTGCTCTGTAAGTACGCTCTTACTGTGCTTTTTATTCTTTAAGCAAGACTCCAAAAGCTGTAATCCTGCATTGGTTTTTATCATCAACTGTAGTAGCAGGATTTTCAATGATCAGCAAGCTTTAATAGCCGGTGAAATCACTAAGCGGGTCCATGGCATCCATAAAACTCACTCCAAGAAGGACCTTGAGGGGCTGGAATGCGTCCAGAGAAGGGAATGGAGCTGGGGAAGGGGCTGGAGAACAGGGGTTGCTGAGGAGTGGCTGGGGGACCTGGGGCTGTTTAGGCTGGAGAAGCGGAGGCTGAGGGGAGACCTCATCGCTCTCTGCAGCTCCTGAAAAGGAGGTTGTGGTGAGGTGGGTGCTCCCACAGGAACAGGAGATGGAGCGAGAGGAAATGGCCACAAGTTGCGCCAGTGCACGGTCAGATTGAACATCAGGAGAAATTTCTTCATCAAAAGGGTTTTCAGGCCCTGTCAGAGGCTCCCAAGGAGGTGGTGGCGTCCCCATCCCTGGAGGGGTTTAAAAGCCGGGCAGATGAGGTGCTAAGGGATCTGGTTCAGTAGTGGACAGGGTTGGTTGGACTTGATAATCTCAAGGGTCTTTTCGAACCAAGCCATTCTGTGATTCTACCCGGGTGCTCCATGCAGCCTTCTCTTCTCCAGCTGAACAACCCCAGCTCTCCCAGCCTGACTTCAGAGCAGAGGGGCTCCAGCCCTATTATCATCTCTGTGGCCTCCTCTGGACCTGCTCCAACAGTTCCATCACCACCTTATGTTGGGGATTCCAGAATGATGGGTTATTGACCAGAAGAGTTTAAATAGACTGGAATTGAATATCTTGCTTTTTTGCACCAAGATAATGATGACTTTTCACACACATGGTGTCACTTTTCCCTCAAAGCACTTTGTGAACATGAACCATCATTGTCCATCTGAATATTCCATGCTTAAACCATCAATCTTTAATTGCCCCTGAACTCCATGAGGAGCGGGCAGCACTCAGATTGGATTTTCTGCTGAAGCCGAGGGTCATTGCTGTCACGCATCGCCTTTCCTGCTTGCCTGCGGTTGTACAGAGGAAGCAGAGCTGCTGGAAAGCTTGACTTCGGACGCTTCTGCATCCCCTGCTGCAGCCGACCGTGTCAAATGGAGTCGTTGAGCAGAAAAATGGCTAAAAGCCACTGGCAGGAAAGCGGCGTCTGCTTGCCAAATCCATCCTGCTCTGGGCTGCATCGAATCATAGAGGGAATTCTGGAATGGGTTGGGTTGGAAGGGAGCTCAAAGATCATCCATTTCCAACTCCCTACCATGGGCAGGGACACCTCCCAGTAGACCACGACAAGAAAGACTACTGAGGTCTTTCACTACAGGAGGGCCCTTGAGAGGCTGGGGCACGTCCAGAGAAGGGACAGGAACTGGGGAAGGGTCTGGAGAACAGGGGTTGTGGGAGCAGCTGAGGGCCCTGGGGCTGTTTAGGCTGGAGGAGAGGCTGAGGGGAGACCTCTTCGCTCTCTGCAGCTTCTGGAAAGGAGGTTGTAGTGAGGTGGGTGCTGGGCTCTTCTCCCAGGTGACAGGTGATGGGATGAGAGGAAACGGCCTCAAGTTGCACCAGGGCAGGGTCAGACTGGACATCAGGAAATATTGCTTCATGGAAAAGGTTCTCAGACCCTGGCAGAGGCTCCCAGGGAGGTGGTGAAGTCGCCATACCTAGAGGCGTTGAAAAGCTGGGCAGATGAAGTGCTCAGGGATCTGGTTCAGTAGTGGACAGGGACGGTTGGACTCGATGATCTCAAAGCTCTTTTCCAACCAAGTGATTCTGTCATTCTAACCCAAACCATTCTGTGTTTCTCTGGGGAACCCATCAGATGTTGGTGCGTCTTTATTGTAAACAGGGGGAAAATTGGGCTTCATTGTGAAGTGTGGACAGGTACAAATAGAGGCCTTCGAGGTACTGGGGGAAAGTCATTTACTGATGTGATTTGGAGTTCGTCTTCTTGGTGAAACAGTGAGGGAACTTGTCCTGTGGTCCCATGTGGCTGTGGTGGCACTGACACTTCTGGAGGTACAGTTGGATTTGCCGCATAGGAATTGGTGCCTGCGCAGGAGGGGAAGGGGCTTTGGTTTCTCCTCCTCCTCTCTATGACCTGAGGAACCACTCGTGTTCAGCATTTTGGTGCTGACGGACTCGAAAGCCTTGCTCGGCCTCACAAGCTCAGGGTTATTCCC
Organism: Neomorphus geoffroyi; assembly: GCA_033558235.1. Taxonomy (NCBI): domain Eukaryota; kingdom Metazoa; phylum Chordata; class Aves; order Cuculiformes; family Neomorphidae; genus Neomorphus; species Neomorphus geoffroyi. Next base: position 8,553,543 of record JAUMJM010000052.1, read on the forward strand.
TGAGAAATCTCCCTAGTGAAGAGGGTGAGGAGCTAGTGTGGGTTGTCCAATGTTTGGCAACAGGGCAGCACTCTGACCTGTATCTCCATCTCACATGTGTGTCAAGAGGTGGAGATTCCCATTAGTCTCTTTCTTGTGTTTGACGAGTTGGATCCAAGCAGTGAAAAATGAGCATTCCCGGTCTCTGGTGTAGCCCACAGCTCCTCTCTTGGCCTCGATGTCCTATCATGCAGGAAGCAACTTTAGATACTTCAACTCAATGTTTCCCTTCTGATCATGTTGTTTTCTTTAATTTCAGTTTTCCCAGGAGAAATCATGGATGAAAAGCTCTCTTACAAAGAATTTCTCGATCGCAATGAGTCCTGGGCGATGGATGACAGAGACTTGTGCTTTGAGCCACAGCCACTCTTCAAGCCCGTGGAGATGGCTGGTACGACTGCGTCACTCTTGGAGCTCTGTAGCATTTTATTGGTTGGGTGACTTGGAGTCCTGGCCTCCATTTCTTGGGTTTATTCTCCTACCTTGTCCTCACACCCGTGTTCTTCAGGGTGTGTTGTTGTGGTTTCCTTTAAATAATACAATCAGTGTGAAATCCTGGAATGGTTTGGGTTGGAAGAGACCTCAAAGCCCATCCAGTTCCAACCCTTTGCCAAGGGCAGGGACACCTCCCACTGGGTCGGGAGGCCACAGGGGTGATGTGGAGGCTGGAACCCCTCTGCTTTGAGGACAGGCTGGGGTTGTTCAGCCTGGAGAAGAGGAGGGTCGAGGGAGACCTTAGAGCAGCTTCCAGTGCTGAAAGGGGCTCCAGGAAAGCTGGGGAGGGACTTTTTCCAAGGGCCTGGAGTGACAGAACAAGGGGTAATGGCGTTAAATTGGAAGGGGGAGATTGAGATTGGATATTGGGAAGAAATTTTCATGCTGAGGGTGGGGAGGCCCTGTCCCAGGTTGCCCAGAGAAGCAGTGGCTGCCCCTTCCCTGGAGGTGCTGAAGGCCAGGTGGGATGGGGCTCAGAGGCCCCTGATCCAGTGGGAGGTGTCCCTGCCCATGGCAGGGGTTGGAACTGGATGGGCTTTGAGGTCCCTTCCAACCCAAACCATTCCATCATTCTATGATCCAGCCTGGCTTTGAACACCTCCAGGGATGGGGCATCCTGCCTAAAAACCCTGCCCAGCGAGCCCTTAACTTGCCCTGGTCCAGCTGTTGCATCACGGAGTTGCTGTCCAGGTGCGTTACAGTGCATAGTGGGGGTCAGCAGATTCCCCCGGACCTGGTCCACATGGCAAGAGCAGGTTTGGGTTGACTCCCACAGTTCAACCACCCCGAGAACTGTGACTCTCGGTCCTGAACTTGCTGAATCATTGCCAGCTGAAAGCCCGTCTTCTCCAGCTCTGGGAAACGCCGACTTGAGCTGTCACGTAGCTGTGTCTGCAATGCAGGTCGCTCTGTTCCAGAGGCAGCTCCTTGGCTGCTGACGCTTGAAAATTAGATGAACCTTGTGTAACTGCAAAGAGAGACCCTTTCACCCAACGCCTTCCACCCTGTTTTCCCTCGTTTTTGGGAAAGCTTATTGGAAATCACTCACTGGTGTTAGGAAACGTGTGCGCTACCCAGATTGGAGTGGGCAGTGAAGCCAGGAAAGATCACAAGAATGGTTTGGGTTGGAAAGGACCTCAAAGCCCATACAGTTCCAACCCCCATGCCATGGGCAGGGACACCTCCCACTGGATCAGGGGGCTCAAAGCCTCCTCCAACCTAGCCTTGAGCACCTCCAGGGATGTGGCAGCCACCACTTCTCTGGGCAACCTGGGCCAGGGCCTCCCCACCCTCACAGGAAAACATTTCTTCCTAAGATCTCATCTCAATCTCCCCTCTTTCAGCTTCAAACTGTTCCCCCTCATCCTATCCCTGCGCTCTCTGAAGAGAAAATGAGGTGGAAGTTCTCTCTGTTTTTGACCACTGTAGACCTTAATGAATCATTTTCTCGCTATCTGAATCTCCTATTTTTCAAAGGATTCTGAGAAGCTCTCAGATGTTCTTACAGGGGTGAGGAATGTTTCATGGCTCAACTGGAACAAAAGTGCTGCTGGTTTCTAAACACAGTTGGGCTTTCCATTCGAGGGCTTTATTAGAGGGAAGAATGGGATGGTGATGGAGACACGCTCTGTAGCCACATGACAGACTTGGTGATTATAGAATCATAGAGCGGTTTGGGTTGGAAGGGACCTTAAAGCCCATCCAGTTCCAACTCCCATCCATGGGCAGAGACACCTCCCGCTGGATCAGGGGGCTCAAAGCCCCATCCAATCTGGCCTTGAACACCTCCAATTTACATTCCTAGGTGATCAGCCAGAGTTCTTTTAGCCTGAGTAATGAGAATCTCTGGGTTATCTGTTGCACACAACCACATCTCCTTAGCTTTGACATCCTTAGAGTAATGTGTGCACCTCTACCTGCATGAGACACCCCAGATCCTTCAGTATGGAAGCCTCTTTCTGCAGTGTTCTTCCTGGCGTTGTGCAAAGAGGAGATTCTGCCGGGGGATAAGTTGGTTCCCATAACAGAGCAGAGGGATCAGAAGGGACAGACAAGCTTTGACCACTTGTCAGCAGGAGAAAAATGTGAACAGCTGACTCGGAAGGTCTGTGGCTTTATTAGAACATCGTCCCTGGAGGTGCTGAAGGCCAGGTTGATGGGGCTTGGAGCCCCCTGATCCAGTGGGAGGTGTCCCTGCCAATGACAGGAGGTTTGGAACTGGATGGGCTTTGAGGTCCCTTCCCATGTAAACCATTCCAGGACCTGGCAGTTGGGCCCAATCCTATCAAAGTAACAGTTGTGAGCAAAACAGTACGTCTGTATTTTACACCGTACCTGCAATAAGAAGACCTGTTTTAAAAATTTTATTATGACCTAGAATGAATGAAACTCAAATGTTATCTCATTGCTTTCAAGCTTTGAAAGCGCTGCAAGGCCCTGAATCATGGAATCATGGAATCATTAAAGTTGGAAAAGACCTTGTTTAGAATTGGACTCAATGATCTCAAAGGTCTTTTCCAAGCAAGGGATTCTGTGAAACAATCCTACCTCACATGGTATCTTCTTCCTGTGCAGTGACACCGCCCTTGTTCTTATCTCTCGCCAGACCCCGTCAGCATGCACAGAGGAGAGAATCTGCCTGATTTATCGTTTCCTACTGACGTGAAGAATGTACCGCTGTTCACAGACCACGCTGATGCTTCCATAGACGTCCATGGTGAGTTCCTCCAGAATTTTTTCCTCATGGTCAGGGTTTGGTGTGTTCTCTGTTGACTTTCTTGTACTGAAAACTATTCATGGAATCACAGAATCACTGAAGTTGGAAGGGACCTCTAAACTCATGCAGTCCAACCATCAGCCCAGTCCCCCCGTGCCAACTAAACCATGTCCTCAAAGTACCACAGCCACACGGTTATTGAACTCCTCCAGGGATGGAAGCTCCACCACTGCCCTGGGCAGCCTTTTCCAATCTGTGACAACCCGTTCCATGAAGGAATATTTCCCAATATGCAATATAAACCTCCCCTGGTGCAACTTGAGACCCTTTCCTCTCCTCATATTGCTTGTTACTTGGGAGAAGAGCCCAGCACCCACCTCACCACAACCTCCTCTCCGGGAGCTTTAGAGAGTGGTGAGAGGTCTCCCCTCAGCCTCCTCTTCTCCAGCCTAAACAGCCCCAGGGCCCTCAGCTGCTCCCACAACCCCTGTTCTCCAGACCCTTCCCCAGCTCCGCTCCCTTCTCTGCACTCAGTCCAGCCCCTCAAGGTGCTTCTTGGAGTGAGGGGCCCAAAACTGAACTCAGGAGTCGAGGTGCAGCCTCACCAGTGCTGAGTGCAGGAGGACGATCCCTTCCCTGCTCCTGCTGCCAGCCCACAGCTGACCAAGCCAGGATGCTGGTGGCCTTCTTGGCCACCTGGGCCACTGCTGGCTCATGTTCAGCTGCTGTCGACTGGCACCTCAGCTTAGAAGTGCACAGTCTCTATCATCTTGTCACGTGTGTGTGTGTGTGTGCATAGCTCCTTCCAGGAAGGGTTGTTTGAGGTTAGTTTAGGAGACAGGACATCTGGACAGGCTCATTTGAAGCAAGTGGTACCAGTGGCTCTTGTCTTCATATCTAGAAACCAAATACCCAGGAGCTTTTTCCACAAAGTGCTCTTCAGTGCTTGGAGGATTGCAGTTTCAATGGTAATTAAGAAGGATTCCTGGAAGCAGGTAGAGAAACCAAAAGGGAAATGTTTTCCCTGTCCTCACTGTGTTATACTTCGTTAAAAATTGTGTATGCACACATAATTAACGGAGCAGTTTTTAAAGATGAGCTCATGGAGAGAGCTGCCGAGCAACTGTATCTCAATTACTTTTTGACAGTGGAAAATAGTTGATTTTCCAGGTGTTTTCTAGACTTGACCTTTTGAAGGGGAGTCATTTAGGACTGGCATGGTGATTAACCACGTGGGGATGGAATTAGTGTGGGGATTAACAAATGGCCTTTTATTTCCTTAGCACCGTACGGGTCTATGACGGTACCTGAGCAACCTTTCTTCAGGCCCCTGTATTCTCCAGCAGAGGCTCTGGACCCATCAGCCTTCGTCAGCCTGGATTCAACGGCAGGGTTTCTGCAGGACAAAGCGGGTAAGAAACAGGTGTTGTGCTGTTATTGTTGGGGTTTGGAGGATGTTGAGCTGGAAAAGCTTGGTTTCCTGGTCCTGAAGATTCTTGGTGAGGGAGTTGATACCTAAATTCAGAGAAGAGGATGCTGAGGGGAGACGTCATGGCGCTCTGCACCTTCAGGAAAGGAGGTTGTGGTGAAGTGAGTGTTGGTCTCTTCTCCCAAGGAACACGGGCTGGGACAAGAGGAATTGGCCTCAAGTTGCATCAGGGAGGGTTGAGATTGGGTGTTGGGAAAGATTCCTTCATGGAAAGGGTTGTCAAGCCCTTGGAGATGTTGCCCAGGGCCGTGTTCAAGGCTGGGTTGGATGGGGCTTTTAGCCCACTGATCCAGTGGAAGATGTCTCTGCCCATGGTGGGGGTTTTGAACTGGATGGAGTTTGAGGTCCCTTCAAACTGAAACCATTCAAGGGATCTATGATAACTCTTCTCTGATGAAGCTGTTGCTGGCGATAGGCGCAGGAGAACACCATGTTCTGGTATAATTTCTACAGAGACCCCCGTTCACAAACCAGCAGAGTCAGTGCCTTCTGCTGAAACCAGTAGTGTGGTGTCATTATCAGTGACAAGACTGATTGTGTTTGTTGTCCCCAGTGCCTCAAGAACACTGGATGGGAGCTCCGCATGATGTGACAGGACCAGGTGCCTCGTTCTTCGTTGAGCCACCAGGTAAAAATAGTTTTGTCTTGATCTGCAGGAACTGTGTTCAGAATGAAAAGCAAAAGCAGAGCCTCTTTTCATGGCTGCCTTTTGGAGAAACAAGAGGCACTGGTGGAGCCAAGTGGGACTTGACCAGGAGAAAACACTGTTTCTGGTTATCAAATCCATTTAGAACAGAAAAATGTGTTTTAGAATCATACAATCCTAGAATAATTTGGGTTGGAAGGGACCTCAAAGCCCATCCAGTTCCAACTCCCATGCCATGGGCAGAGACACCTCCCACTGGATCAGGAGCCTCAAAGCTCCATCCAAACTGGCCTTCAGCACCTCCAGGGATGAGGCAGCCGCCACTTCTCTGGGCAACCTGGGCCAGGGCCTGAGAACCTCTTGAGGATTCTGGGCTTTGTGCATTCTGTAATTTTGTCACTGCAGTTGCTTCCCCAGTGTTTTCTGAGGTGTTGAACAAATTAGTTGTCTGAAAACTGACAATAAAACCCATTCTATTTCTCTCTGATCCAACTGGGAAGTTAAAGTAGGGGAGCTTAGTCATCAGGGCTGCCGCAGACAGCACCTTGAGGGGGTGATTCACATCGTGGTGACTCCATAAAGCTGGTTGTGGGGATCTTGGAGTACTTAATCAGTCTTGGGTTTGTATTTCCAGTGCCCCCAGCAGCGACCGAAGCAATAAAGACAGATTTACCAGAAAGCCCTGTGGCAGCCACTCTGGGTTGCATTCCCCCTGCAGCAGCAGCATCCCCAGGAGAGGCTGGAGCTCCTGATGGACCAAAAGATGTTGCATCAGGTAAAGTTGACCTGTTGTAAAGGTTCGAGCTTGGTTTAGGCCCTTCATGAGCGACCTGTAACGGTGGGAAGACGTGAAGTTCCCTCTTGTGAAGGAAACACAGCAAGGTATAAACAAATTCTGTTGTGACTCAAGGTTTGCAATCCCTGACTTGTGTTGGTGAGAATCATAGAATCATCTGGTTGGGAAAGACTTTTGAAGACATCGAGTCCAGCCATCCCTGTCCAGTACTGAACCAGATCCCTGAGCACCTCATCTGCCCGGCTTTTAAACCCCTCCAGGGATGGTGACTCCACCACCTCCCTGGGCAGGCACCAAGTCTGCTCAGCTCTTCAGCTGCTGTGTTGCATCCAGGTGATGGATTGAAGGATCCATTACTTTCTCAAAGTCTTAGCTCCAGAGAAGTGTTAAGGTTTATCAGGAATGTGGTTCTGTCATGACTCTGGTGCCGTAGGTCATAGAATCATAAAGTCATTGAGGTTGGAGAAGATCTATAAGATCATCCAGTCCAACCGTCAACCCCATCCAATCTTGAACACCTCCAGGGATGGGGCAGCCACCACTTTTCTGGGCAACCTGGGACAGAGACCAGGGAATATTTCTCCCTAAGATCTCATCTCTATCTCCCCTCTTTCACCTTCAAACCATTCCCCCTCGTCCTGTCCCTGGGTGATGCCTTCTCCTTGGGATGAGCTCAGAGTGAACCATAGAATCATGGAGTCATTTGGGTTAGAAGGGACCTCAAAGCCCAACCAGTTCCAACCCCCTGTCATGGGCAGGGACAGCTCCCAATGGATCAGGGTGCTCAGAGCCCCGTCCAATCTGGCCGTGAACACATCCAGGGATGGGGCAGCCACCACTTCTCTGGGCAACCTGGGACAGGGCCTCCCCACCCTCAGCGTGAAGAATTCCTTCCTCATATCCAATCTCAATCTCCCCCTTCCAATTTAAAGCCATTCCCCCTCGTCCTGTCACTCCAGGCCCTTGGAAAAAGCCCCTCCCCAGCTTTCCTGGAGCCCCTTTCAGCACTGGAAGCTTCTCTAAGGTCTCCCCAGAGCCTTCTCTTCTCCAGCTGAACAACCCCAGCTCTCCCAGCCTGTCCTCGTAGCAGAGGTGCTCCAGCCCTCGCATCATCTTTGTGTCCCTACTTCTTTAGTGCTTTACTTTTCTGTAAAATCACAATCTTTAGGTTTTATTTTAGAGAGGAACACAATATGATAGCACTCAATGATAGGACCTGAGGGAATGGCAAGAAGATGCCAGAGGAGGGTTAGGTTGGACCTGAGGAGAAGGTTCTTCCCCCAGAGGGTGGTGGAGCACTGGAACAGCTCCCCAGGGAAGCAGTCACAGCCTGACAATATTCCAGAAGCCTTTGGGCAACGCCCTCAGCCCCACGGTGGGAATGTTGGAGTTGTCCTGTGCAGGGCCAGGAGTTGGAGTTGATGGTCTCTGTGGGTCCCTTCCAACTCAGGGCATTCTGTCATTCTATGTTCACTTTAAAAGAGGCCAAACCAAGCCTAGTGCCTAATGGATTCTTTTGGATTCGTTCACTGGAGTCTTGATTTTATCTGAATGGATCCCAAAGTGCTGTTTTAAAAGGGACTTTTTCCATGTTTCTGATTTCTCTCCTTTTCCAGTTACAGTGTCTACTTTAAGGTTTTGGGAGGACCTCATAACAGCCTTCCAGGACCTGAAAGAGGCTACAAGAAAGCTGGGGAGGGGCTTTTTCCAAGGGCCTGGAGTGACAGGACAAGGGGGAATGGCTTTAAATTGGAAGGGAGAAGATTTAGATTGTACATTGGGAAGAAATTCTTCACAGTGAGAATGGGGAGGCCCTGTCGCAGGTTGCCCAGAGAAGTGATGGCTGCTCCATCCCTGGAGGTGTAGAAGGCCGGGTGGGTGGGGCTTTGAGCCCCCTGATCCAGTGGGAGGTGTCCCTGCCCATGGCAGGGGGTGGAACTGGATGGGCTTCGAGGTCCGTTTCAACCCAAACCAATCCATGGTTCCATGGTTCTATGACTTCATGCATTTTCCACTCTTCTGGGGGTTATTTTTAGCTGTTACTCAAACAATCAATAGAAATATTATTCTATGTAACATCTACTCAGTAATTTCCCAGCTGTTTGGGGCACTGTGCCATGTTCTGGAGCACATGGGTGTTGCTTGGGGCTCTTGAATTCAGCTGCAGGAGAAAAATGTGGCGCTGCTGGCTTTGGGTTATAAAAATCTGTCTCTGGACAGTGGAAATGTTCAACTAAAAGTGACTGAAATATCTCCTTTAAGGGGGATTTATGAAAACAGTGACATAAATGCCGAGGTTTGATTGTTGCATGATCTGACAAATGGGATTTTGGAACAAACAGCTCAGCATCTAGCAGATGTTATGTAAAAAATAGCGAAGGCCAAGCTGGGCATGAAAGAATAAAAGATAAACGCAACTGGTGATGCACTGGCAGCATCTTTTTTCAAGAGCGATAATGTTTCTGCTCATGTAGCAGCACCACAGCCACCCACGGATGGGGTAAACGGTGTTTAAAATTAAATTCATGTGGATCTGGACCATTTCAGGGCTTCTTCCTCTGTTGGAATACAGAGATGGGCTCACAAAGGTGACCCGAAAAGTTTCTGTGTTCCTGGTATGTGGAAAAATCAGCCACGGTGTGGCCAGAAGGAGCAGGGAAGGGATCGTCTCCATGGACTCAGTGAGGCCACACCTCGAATCCTGGGTTCGGTTTTGAGCCCCTCACTCCAAGAAGGACCTCAAAGGGCTGGAATGCAGTTGGAGAAGGGAGTGGACCTGGGTAAGGGTCTGGAGAGCAGGGGTTGTGGGAGCGTCTGAGGGCCCTGGGGCTGTTTAGTCTGGAGAAGAGGAGGCTGAGGGGAGACCTCACCGCTCTCTGAAGCTCCCGGAGAGGAGGCTGTGGTGAGGTGGGTGCTGGGCTCTTCTCCCAAGTAACAAGCAATATGAGGAGAGGAAAGGGTCTCAAGTTGCACCAGGGGAGGTTTAGATTGGTTATCAGGGAAAACTTCTTCGCCAAAAGACTGATGAAGACGTGGCAGAGGCTCCCAGGGCAGTGATGGAGTCTCCATCTCTGAAGGGGTTCAAAATCCATGCGGCTGTGGCACTTTGGGACAGGGTTTAGCAGACATGGCGGGGTTTGGCTGACGGATGAACTGGAGGAGCTTGGAGGTCTTTCCCAACCGTAACAATTCCATGATTCTACGGAACAATCCCTCATTGTTGTTCCTGTACATCCTGTTGGAATGTGGTGCTCACAGTACATCCAGCAGCTGTGGTCCCTTACCAGCTCTGTAGCATCAGGGAGGTTTCAAACGATCACAGTGCGTCCTTTGGCTGATGAGCGTTGGGAGCAGGAGGATGTCTCACGCTGTGGTCAAGGATCTAAAACAAGGCAGATGGGGCTGTAGTTGAAGAACTTGGGAGCCTTGAGGATGTCATAAAGATGCGTACAATCTGAGTGCTCTGGTGGGATGCGGGGAGGAAGTGATGATTATGGAATCATAGAATCATAGAATGGCTTGGTTGGAAAAGACCTATAGATCATTGAGTCCCTGTCCAGTACTGAACCATCGCTGAGCACCTAATCCGCCCATCTCTTAACCCGCTCTAGGGATGGGGACTCCACCATATCCCCGGGAGCCTCTGTCAGGGCCTGAGAACCCTTTCAGGGAGGAAATTTCCCTGATGTCCAATCTGACCCTGCCCTGGGGTAACTTGAGGCCATTTCCTCTTGTCCCATGTCTTGTCACTTGGGAGAATTGCTCAGCACTTACCTAACCACAGCCTCCTCTCAGGCAGTTGTAGACAGTGATGAGGTCTCCCCTCAGCCTCCTCTTCTCCATCCTAAACAGCCCCAGGTCCCTCAGCTTCTCCTCATAAGACTTGTTCTCCAGCCCCTTCCCCAGCTCCGTTGCCCTGATGAAAGAGAAGACAACAGACAGTGAGGGAAGGCCCAATGTCCTCTGTTAAATCCACCCCACCAGGTATTTCCATTTTGTATTTCATTGTTGATCGCTGTGATCTGTGTTTCTGTAGCAGGTGCCGCCTGTGTTCCTGCCTCAGATGTCACGGCCATTTCCACAGACCAAGCTGGGTCCGTTCCTGCAGGAGACACCAAGTCTGGTCCAGCTCTGGATGCTGGATTGGCCCCTGCAGCGGAAGCCAACCCTGTCCAGGCTGTGGACATAGGCTTTTCTCCGGCACCAGAAGCCAAACCTCCCAAAGCTGTGTACACCTCAGTGTCAGATACTGGCTTTGACTTCACCCCAACGGCAGATGCTGCGTCCCATTATGCTACAGATTTGGAATTTGCCCCAACAGGAGAAGCAGGGTTTGCCCCAACAAAAGCGGCAGGGTTTGCCCCAACAGAAGAGGCCAGATTTGCCCCAACAGCAGATGTGGACTCTCACACTGCTATGGATCTGGCGTTTGCCCCAGCACCGGATGCAGAATTGTACCACACTATGGATTTGGCGTTTGCCCCCTCACCAGATACCAAATCTCCTCTTACTCTGGGTTCTGAGTTTGTCCCAGCAGCAGTCATAGAGTTTGCTCCTGCAGCAGAAGTCAGCTACCACCACGCTATGGATTCTGGGTTTGCTCCTGTAGCAGAAGCCAAGTCTCTTCCTGCCGTGGACTCTGGGTTTGCCTCTTCAGAAGCAAAGTCCAAGACAGCTGACACCAAAGTTACTGCACCGGAAGAACTCATGACATCGGAGGCTTCTCTTGAGCAAGACAAGTCCCCCTTGGACAAGCCTCCTGCAGGTGAGCATGTACACCTGAAAGCTCCATTCAGGCTTGGGAGAGCATGGCAAGAGGTGTGGGAAGGCCATGGTGAGCTGGTCTAGCACTGATAGCAGTGGTCCTGGTGGCACATGGTGATGTCTGCACAGTCGAGGAGCTGTTGTAAGACTGACAATTAAAAAGCACGGGTTTAAGCAGTTATGATTATGGTTGCCCAGAGAAGTCGTGGCTCCCCCATCCCTGGAGGTGTTCAAGGGCAGTGAAGTCATGGTTGTCCCATCTGTGGAGGTGTTGAAGGCCAGGTTGGAGGGGGCTTGAGCAACCTGATCCAATGTGAGGGGCAGATGGCCGGCCTGGTTGAGTAAGGAGCTTCAGAAGAAGTTAAGCAAGAAAAAGAGGGTGTATCGCCTTTGGAAAGAAGGGCAAGTAAGTCAGGACGTGTTCAAAAATATTGTCAAGTTGTGTAGAAAGGAAATTAGGGAGGCAAAAGCCCAGCTGGAGCTCAAATTGGCCACTTGTGTCAAGGACAATAAGAAGTGCTTTTTCAAATATATTAACGGCAGAAAGAAGGGCAGCAACAATCTTCAATCCTTATCGGACATTGAGGGAAATATAGTAACTAAAGATGAGGAAAAGGCTGAGGTGCTTAATGCCTTCTTCACCTCAGTTTTCAACAGTAAGGCCGATTGTTCAATGGACAACTGGTCTTCTGAGGTGATGGATGGGGACAGGGTGCAATATAGCCCCCCTGTCATCCAGAATGAAGAAGTTAGAGACCTGCTGAGCCACTTGGATCCTCTTAAGTCTATGGGGCCAGATGGGATCCACCCTAGGGTGATGAGAGAGCTGGCGGATGAGCTTTCCAAGCCGCTTTCCATCGTTTATCAGCAGTCGTGGCTCACTGGAGAGGTCCTGGATGACTGGAAGTTGGCCAATGTGACGCCCATCCACAAGAAGGGCTGTAGGGATGATTCAGGTAATTACAGACCTGTCAGCCTGACCTCAGTTCCAGGTAAAACTATGGAGCGCTTAATCCTGGGTGCCATCATGCGGCACCTGCAGAATGAGCGAGAGATCAGGCCCAGCTAGCATGGATTTAGGAGGGGCAGGTCCTGTCTGACAAACCTGATCTCCTTTTACGACCGTGTGACTCGCCTGGTGGATGAGAGGAAGGCTGTGGATGTGGTGTTCCTGGACTTCAGCAAGGCCTTGGACACCGTTTCCCACAGCAGACTCCTGGAGAAGCTGTCAGCCTATGGCTTGGACGGGAATGTTCTGTGCTGGGTTAGGAATTGGTTGGATGGCCGAGCCCAAAGAGTGGTAGTGAGTGGTGTCTCATCCAGTTGGCGGCCGGTCACTAGTGGTGTTCCCCAGGGATCGGTGTTGGGCCCGGTCCTGTTTAATATCTTCATTGATGATCTGGATGAGGGGATTGAGTGCTTCATCAGCAAGTTCGCAGATGACACCAAGCTGGGAGGAAGTGTCGATCTGCTGGAGGGTAGGAGGGCCCTACAGAGGGACCTTGACAGGCTGGAGAGATGGGCTGATTCCAATAGCATGAGGTTTAACAAGTCCAAATGCCAGGTTCTACACTTCGGACACAACAACCTCATGCAGAGCTACAGGCTGGGGACAGAGTGGCTGGAGAGCAGTCAGGCAGAAAGGGACTTGGGAGTGCTGGTAGACAGGAAACTCAACATGAACCAGCAGTGTGCCCAAGAGGGCCAGTGGTGTTTTGGCCTGCATCAGGAATAGTGTGGTCAGCAGGACTAAAGAGGTCATCATTCCCATATACTCGGCACTGGTCAGGCCACACCTCGAGTACTGTGTCCCGTTCTGGGCCCCTCAGTTTAAGAAAGATGTTGAGATGCTGGAGTGCGTCCAGAGGAGAGCGACAAGGATGGTGAAGGGGCTGGAGCACAAGCCCTATGAGGAGCGACTGAGGGAGCTGGGGTTGTTTAGCCTGAAGAAGAGGAGGCTCAGGGGAGACCTTATTGCTCTCTACAACTACCTAAAGGGAGGTTGTAGTCAGGCAGGAGTTGGCCTCTTCTCTCAGGCCAGATGACAGAACAAGAGGACACGGTCTCAAGCTTCGCCAGGGGAGGTTTAGGCTTGACATTAGAAAGAAGTTCTTTACTGAGAGGGTGATTGGCCATTGGAATGCACTGCCCGAGGGGGTGGTGGAGTCACCATCCCTGGAGGTGTTTAAGGAAAGATTGGATGAGGCACTTAGTGCCATGGTGTAGTTGACGAGTAGGAGTGGGTGTAGGTGTTGGGTCATAGGTTGGACTCGATGATCTCAAAGGTCTTTTCCGACCTTATGATACTGTGATACTGTGTGTGATACTGTTTCCCTGCCCATGGCAGAGGGGTGGAACTGGATGGGCTTTGAGGTCCCTTCCAACCCAAACCATTCCAGGATTCTGTGGTTCTAAGATTCTGCGTGCCTTGCACAAAACATCTTGAGTAGAGCTCAGATGTGCTGTCAAGGTAGAGACAGAGGAGGTGATTAGTGAGGAGTATTTCGCTCATAAAATGTAGAACGAGAATCATGGAATCATGGAGTGGTTTGGGTTGGAAGGGATGTTAAAGCCCATCCTGTTCCAAACTTCCTGCCATGGACAGGGACACCTCCTACTGGATCAGGGGGCTCAAAGCCCCTTCCAGTCTGGCCTTGAACACCTCCAGGGATGGGGCATCCATGGCTTCTCTCGGCAACCTGTGCCAGGGCCTCTTCACCCTCATGATGAAGAACTTCTTTCTAATGTCCAATCTAAATCTAGTTTCTTGTGGAAGACAAGAATTAGGTGAAGAAGTGGTTTTTATCTTACTTAATCTCATCAAAATTAAAAATGACTTGAGCTTTTATTCTGTGCATTTCATTTGCAGAAGGAACCGTAAGTGTGGAAAAAGAATCAAAAGCTCCAGAAGTTCATGTTGATCTGGAGAAAGCTGAGGGCAACAAACCACCTCCCAGCCATGAGGAGCATCTGCCAGAGCAGACAAATGACCTTCCTGAACCAGCAGGTGAGGATGCGACCCGCAGGGTTAAACTGGAGCCAGCATCACCTATCAGCTAATCCTGAAAGTCACCCAGGCTCTTTCTCACGGACACCGTTCCCGCGTCTTAGCAAGGAGAAACCAGCAAAGGTTTCGTTTGAAGCAAATTATGAGTGCGTGATTTTAGGGGACAGGTATAAATAGTTGGAGATTTAACATTTGAAATTACTGTAGAATCATGGAATGATTTGAGTTGGAAGGGACCTCAAAGCCCATCCATTTCCAACCCACTGCCATGGGCAGGGACACCTCCTACTGTATCAGGGGGCTCAAAGCCTCCTCCAACCTTGAGCACCTCCAGGGATGGGATCTGGGGGCTCTGGTTGACGGGAAGTGAGAATCATGGAAAAACTGAATGGTTTGGGTTGGAAGGGACCTCAAAGCCCATCCAGCTCCACCCCCTGCTGTGGATACCTACCACTGGCTCAGGGTGCTCAAAGTCTCATCATATACCTTGTCTTTTTCTTCCTCATTAGTAGTTGTCCCAGTGTCTCTCGTGATTTGTATTTCTATTTAAAATTAATTATGTATGGAACTGTTCTCCAAAAATACTCCATGTTTAGGAAGAAATTTGTCACTGTTAGGGTGGGGGAGGCCCTGGCCCAGGTTGCCCAGAGAATTGGTGGCTGCCCCATCGCTGGAGATGTTCAAGGCCAGGTTGGATGAGCCCCCTAATCCAGTGGGAGGTGTCCCTGCCCATGACAGGGGGTGGGACTGGATGGGCTTTGAGGTCACTTCCAACCCATCCCATTCCTTGGTTCCGTGATTCTAGCTTGGTCTCAATGAGAATCCCCAGATCCTGTCCCTGGAGGTGTTAAAGGGCAGACTGGAGGAGGCTTTGAGCCCCCTGATCCAGTGGGAAGTGTCCCTGCCCATGCAGCGGGTTGGGACTGGATGAGCTTTGAGGTCCATTCCCACTCAAACCATTCCAGCATTCTGTCATCAGCATTAGGTAGGGCCTCCAGACTGATAATGGATTTGAATTCCCGTTGGAAGCCAATATTGTCTGAATTTGGTTGATTACACAGAGTAAAAACAAACCAGCCAAATCCTGTCCATGTGCTTCAGCCCCAGGACTTCCTTTGCTCCATGTTCTATCTCTACCATGGTGTGTCTGTCAAAATATAAAATGGCTGCTTAAAATGGGGTTCAGAGGACACGATTCTGTCATAAACTTCACTCCTGTTACAATAAACCCCGTACCCTTCCCAAGGGCTGGCGTTTGGCCTGCAGGTTGTCCATATCCTTCCTCTGAACTGAACCGTTCTGATCCTGGCTTTCCTGTTTCAGTTCCGGTAGAAGCAAAAGAAGCCGTTGCACTAGAGAATAAAGACCTCCTTCCAGAAAAATCTGTTCCTGCTGTGGATGTTGCTATTACAGAGAAACAGAAGGAGGAGGTGGAACACAACCATGTCCAACATGCAGAACCTCAGCAAGAAAAAGTCCTGCAGGAACCCTCAGGTAGAACATAAACAATGATTCAGTTGTAGAATGGAAATATCTCTGTGAACTCTTTACTTTGTCGTCCCAGCTGTGTTGTCCTTTGAGCGAGCAGAAATCTCTTTGGCACTGAGCAGCTGTATGGTTCCTTTCATTTGTTAGTGGTTCCACCTGCACTTTCCCTCTGATCCCTGCCCTTTCAAACGCTCTTTTCCCTTCCACATTCCCAGAACTGAAAGCCCCAAACATGGGTGCTGCTGGGACTGTCTTAGACCCTCTGTGGCATCTAAAAGCTCACCATGACTTTGCCACTGCTGCCAGCTGTTTAGTTTGATTTTACAAAGGATCATTAATTCTGATTAGAATCATAGAATGGTTTGGGTTGGAAGCAACCTCAAAACCCTTCCAGTTCCAACCCCCTGCCATGGGCAGGGACGCCTCTCACTGGATCAGAGGGCTCAAAGCCCTGATGAACCTTGAACCACCTCCAGGGATGGGGCAGCCACCACTTCTCTGGGCAACCTGCAACAGGGCCTCCCCATCTTCACTGTGAAGAATTTCTTCCCCAAGTCCAATCTAAATCTTCCCCCTTCCAATTTAAAGCCATTGCCCCTTGTTGTGTCACTCCAGGCCCTTGGAAAAAGCCCCTTCCCAGCTTTCCTGAAGCTTCGTTCCTTCCTGGAAGGCCTCTATGAGGTATCTCTGCAGCCTTCTCTTCTCCAGACTGAACAACCTCAACTCTCTCAGCCTGTCCCCAGAGCAGAAGTTCCAATATCCATAGTGAAAGCCTATTTCCAAATTGAATTTGGGAATTACCAAAGGGAAATGCGCTGTTTTTCTTCTCCACTAACGCATCCTCTCCACTGAGCTCACATGTGTGACCAGGGGCTGATTCCTGGGCCAGAGCTTGCTGAGGAGTGACTGATGTTCCCTCTAAACCCAGGGCCGTGTAGCTGAGGAAACCTTGCGCTGTCTGTGACCGCATCCAGCCAGCGACTTCTGCTCTGGAGGCTCTGCCTTCCACTACTTCCAGTGATGGTGCTGTGGGAAACTTGGCTCTTTTACTCCCCTTTCTCTCTTCCCTACCCTCATCTTTCCACTCAACTTTTATTTTCCTTGTTTGGAAGGATGCCAGTTTGGGATATAAAAAGTTGAATCTGTTTTCTTGTCTTGCTAAGACAAAAAGGGATCCTTAATGCATTTTTCAAAAGAGATAGCGTGTCCTTCCCAGAACGGTTGCTTTTTGGTGGGTAAGAGCATGTATCGATGGTTTTAAATAGCATTGACGTATTTATTGCTACTAGTTTAAATAGGTTTTGCGTGTAAATGTCTATCCCAGCCCTGCTGAGGTAGATTTAGAATTAGTGTGGTATCAGTGCTGGAAAATTCTGCATTTGTGACTGTGTGGCATGGTTGAGGTGGCTAAAATCACATCTGGAGTGTGTTTCTATATTTATATTTAAAGCAAATAGTTGCCTCGATGTTTGAGCAGGCTTCCTGTATTCCAGGTCTACCTTCTGCACAATTAAGGCAAGCTAACAAATCAAGTGAACGCAGGTTTGGCAGAGCAAAACCTGCACCGATGCCTCTTACGTATGTACCAGAGGAACGTCTCATAGGGGTCCCACCACAGAAGAGTGCTGACCCCAAAGTAGAGCCCTGTTCTGTAGCAGAGCCTGGATGTGTTGCTGGAACATCCCCTGGCGCTCGGGTTTCACGTAAAAAGGCAGCTGAGCAGCCGTCTGCGGCGCTGCCGGCGTTTGTGGAGAGCTGCCACGATATGCCGAGGGAGAGCTGGGATTTGGAAGGTTCTCTGGCCATTGTGAAGAAAAAGAAGAAGAAACCAAAGCAGAAGAGGAACCAACTGCCAAGAACGATGGAGTTCTGGGATGAGAGTGGAATGGTCTCGAGAACTCCTGGAAATGCCCTGTTTGCTGTTGAACTGCAGAAACCAGATGCCTGTCTCGTAGCTCCAGTGGAATCCCCCAAGGAGAAGTCAGTTGCCTCAGGAAGCAGACCCTTGGATACACCAAAGGAGGCTAAAATAACTACTGGAAGTCACATCCTAGAGGAGCAAAAGGCCTTCTCGGTGCCAGCACCAGGCCAGCAGGTCCCAAAACCCAGCATGTTGTTGGAGTCTCCACTGTATGCGAAGAATAGGGATGTCAGGAAAGCAGAGGAAACCAGCGGTGACAGTTTGATGTTGCAATCTAAAGGTAAAAGAAAAAAGGCTCCCTTGGAGCAGGTAGGCCAGGCTGAGGTGGGGGAACTGGTGGAAGCGCAGCGGCCAATGAAGCCTCAAAGAGATGTTCTTGATAAGGATGAGAAGAAGGTGTTTAAGGAGTCAAAGCGCACTGACCTGACGACATCGCTGAACAAAGCAGAAGCTCCTTTACAGACCAAACCCTCACAATTGCTCCTTTCTGATCAAGAGAAGGGGACTAAATGTGCATCTCCCCTGCATGAAGCCTTCAGTGACTCTGTCTACCATGAACTTCAGGCTTCTAAGGGGTGGCTGGAGGAAGGAGCAAAGAAAAGAGGTGGTTGTGAAAGCCGCAAAGGAGGTGGAAATGAATCCCTCAAGCAGGCTGCTCTGATAGAGGCTGTGACCCCGTCGGACAAGTGTCCCGGCGAGCCAGAGGCAGCTGGTGGAACTAAAACAGTGTTCTCTGATAAGAGCACAGCCGTTGCCTCCCCTGCTTCAGAGGGAGCAGGGAAGACTCCAACAGATGCTGTTGAAATGCTCTTACCAAAGCCCTCGGAAGTCCCTGCTCTACAGAACAGAAAGTCTGACAGCTTTTCCGAGCAGTTTGTCCTGTTATCTCAGTCTGATGCAGCCAAAGCTCCCACCTCCGCTGCAACCGCGGACAGAGCGGTGGGAGCAGAGTCCCCTGATAAAAACAAAGGGAAAGGCTTTATTGTGTCAGAGCAGCAGACAGGAAAAGATCCCAACGGGGCACATGGTTTGGACAGAGCTAAAAAACGGCGCGGGGAAGGGAAAGGTAAAAGACTCAAAAGCTTCCCTGAGCAGATGATGCTTTGGGAGGATGCAGGAAGTGATGGAGGGAGGGCAGAAACAGGTTTCCCCGATCGAGGCAGGGGGTTTATGGCAAAGGGACACCCATCTGTAGGTGTCACACATACTTATCCTGCAGAGAAGCCCCCCAAAAGAGGTAGCAATGGGAGAAGTAAAAAAGGAGAAAGAAGCTTTTTCCAGCCGGCTTTTCCTGAGAATAAGGTGGACCGAAGCGGTTTTCCTGATGTGACTGATACAACCAAGGAATGCAGCGTTAGTGATAAAGGCACAGAGAGGGACTGGGTGGGTGCTGAGCGTGGTCAGGATGCACCTCAGAGGCAAAGGTCAGTTGAGCTGGAGATGGAGAAGCTGAAAGAAAGTGTTGGGAAATGTGAAAGAGCTGATGTGGGCTCTTTAGAGCAGCCGTTCCTGCTGGAGAGGAGGAGGGAAGAGAGCAGGAGAGAGGAGGCAATGCATCTTGTCGGGGCTGACCCGACCAGCAAAACACAAGAGGTCAATTTGATGAGCAAGGACAGAGAGGCTGGGATTGTTCCTGCGGGGGAAGCAGTTGGGATCAATTCTGCTGCAGCGCTGGTGGCAGAGAGACCTCGCAAAAGGGGGAGTGATGGGAAAAGGAAAGTTGAAATGAGCCCTTCGGGGCTGGCAGCTGCCCAGGATGGTGGAGTGGAAAGCAGCAGCGTTCCAAGCAAAGAGAAAGGGGATGGAAGCACAAAAGAAATGAACCCTGATAAAGTTGAAAGGGCTGGAAGCACGAAAGAAATGAGCCCTGATAAAGAGAAAAGTGCTGGGAGTGAAGGAGAGCTTCTGCTGGAGAATTGGGTGGATCTAAGCAAGGAGGTGCTAGGAAAGCCTGAAATGCAGGATGGGAATAGAGGTTTCTCTAATCAGCTGGTTCTTTCAGGTCACAAAATAGAGAGGGCAGAGGCAGAAATAGGCAAGACTAAAGAAACTTGGCCTGTGAGTGAAGGTAAGGAACTCAATAGGTCTGAGCGTCTCTCAGAGCACAGGAGAGACATGGCTGTGGCCCTCAGTTCCTCCAAGGAGCAGGTGATGGACCAGCCCAAGACACAAAGTAGAGATGGGAAAGGCAAAAAGGCTGACAGTAGTCTCAACTGCTCTGACCTGGCACCAGCAGGCGATGAGGTGGGAAATATTAAACAAGCTCAGCCTTCTGATAAAGGCAAAGAGACCGATTCTGGTCCGTTAGCAAGTCTGCCAGGTGATCCGACTCATGATCCTGCTCTGTCTCTGAAGCCAGAAAAACCACACACAGGTAGTAAAGCACAACGCACAAGGCTGGAGGCTACGTTTCCTCCTCATGATGTGGAGATAAGTGGCAAATCTGAAGGAGGAAGTCCCACTCCTTGCAGCAGGGAGGGTGGCCTTCCTATCCCAGAGCGTCCAGGAGGGGCAGATCCCACTTTGGCCACAGTTAAGGGCAGATCTAAGAAGCGCAGCTGTGGTGGGAGCACCAAAAAGGTGAAGAGAACCTCGGAGCAGGCTGTGTTTCTGGAGACCAAACCAGACCAGAGTAAAGCCCAGCCTCCCATGGGGTCTGAGGTGGAATTTGGAACGGGAGACATGGATCTTGTAGATGAAAACAGAAACATTAAAATCTTTCCTGTTGGCCCCCAAGTGCTTTGGAATGAGAAAGGAAGTGACTTTGCATCCTTTGCTCAGGGGGTGGTAATGGGTCCTAACGACACCGGCAACATTCCCTGTGGCTTCCTGAAGGAGACGGAGGAGGGTGCAAGGAGTAAGGGGCTTTCTTCTCCTGTGGTGGCAGAGGACAGTGGCAAAGAGCTGGGGTCTGGTGCTAAGGAGATAAAGACACCAAAATCCTGTGAGCAACCGACCAATCTGGGACACCAAGAGCCTGGAAAAGAGGTTTCAAAGAAAGGTGCTGAACCCAAAGAGGCTCCTTCCCAGGATGGCAGCGAGGCAGGGAAACCCCTTCCTTTGGATCATGCAGTTAAGCAGGACATCACATCAAAGAAGGGGGGCATTAACCTCACTCCTGCAGCAAAAGTGGATGATAAAGAGACAAGTACCACTGGTAACACTGGCAGCACCTCCTCGGACCTTCTTCAGAAGGTGGTGGATGCCAAACACAGACCAGCTCCTGTTGGTGCCGAAGGGACAGAGAAACTGGAAGCCCCCATCTCCGCTGGAGAGAAGGACACTGGGTGCCTTTCCCCAGAACCTACAGCAAGACCCAAGAGCAAAGTAGGAGTGGCCATGTCACAGGTTGCAGAAGGTGAAGAGGCTGAGCTGGATGGAGGCAGCAAGAGTGAGCAGAGCTCATTGAAGTCCCTGGGTAGTTTGGACAATGCCGAGGCTGCTGGTTTAAATCAGAGGGCAACCAAAATAAGTCCTAAAGAGAACAGTGAAGGTCCTGCTCAGCCTGCAGAAGAAGGTGCTGCTCGCAGCAGAGAAGCTCACTTGGAGAAAGCTGCTCCAGTGTTGAAGTCTCCAGTAGAGAAGCCTCAAGATGCAATTAAAGAGAAAGAAGAGTGTCAGCAAAAAGCAGTGAAGGAGGCAAAGAAGGAGAAAATCAGCACAGCAGAACCCATCAAAGGCTACATGAGACCCACCAAGTCCAGAGGGGTGGCAGCTCTGCCAGCCAGGTCTGCTGCTCCAGGCCGAGAGACCCAGAGGCAGCTGAGACCCACGGGTATGAGCCGACCGAGGCAAGAAAAAGGTGTGTGGTTGTGGTTTGCTCTGGTGGCAGCGATCCAGGCAGCTTGCGTGCAAGCCCCCGCTGTTTGTCAGTGCGTTGGCATGAATTCGTAATTGTTAATCCCCTGTGGCACAAGCGAGCGTGGCATGACTGGTGTTTGGGCTGGTGGTGAAAGGCTGCTGGTTCTGCTTGCCCGTCTCACCGTGCTAATTCCTGGCGTTTGAAGGACTGACAGCTTGGTCTGAGGTCCAGAACTCCTGATTAATCCTTGTTACTCACTCAGGGTTAATTTTGCGTACATAGGGTGGGGTATTTGAGTGAACTTGCATGTTTTGGTATTGAGTTACGGTAGCTTTTGGTCATCTGAGACTGAAGGTGACCTTCATCTGCGGTGCAATTGGGAATCATCACCACCACTAAAGCCCCGAATGCAACTGGCGAGCAGGGAACGCAGTGTTTCTGCAGTAGGAGATGTTCTCCAGTGCTGGCGTGTTGCAGGGTTTGGGTTTAATCCTACCTCAGACTGATTGCAACATGTCCTTTTCCTCCTGCAGTTGGGTGATGACTTTTATCTTAAGCTGCCTTGAACTGCGACATCTCCAAAGGGTCCTTCCTTCCAGAACAGTTACCTCTGCTAAAGCAGAGTAGTAGGAAAAGAGCAGTGGGACTGGCAGAGGTTTTAAGCCTTTCTCGCTCTGTTGAGTCTAAGGATGCATTGGTGACCACTGGGGACCGTTGACCCTGGCTGTCCTCAGGGAAGAAGATCCCTGTACTCGTAGCAAATGAGATGGAATTAATTTCATGGAATTCAATGAAGTCATAGGAATTTTGAAATGGAGAATCCAGTATGGATAGAGCTGAAATCAGTACTCATAGAATCCTGGAATGGGTTGGGTTGGAGGGGGCCTCAAAGCCCACCCTCTTCCAACCCCCTGCCACGGGCAGGGACACCTCCCACTGGATCAGGGGGCTCCAAGCCCCATCCAGCCTGGCCTTGAACATCTCCAGGGATGGGGCAGCCACCACTGCTCTGGGCAACCTGGGCCAGGGCCTCCCCACCCTCGGCATGAAGAATTTCTTCCCAATGTCCAATCTAATCCTCCCCCTTCCAATTTAAAGCTGTTCCCCCTCAACCTGTCACTCCAGGCCCTTGGAAAAAGTCCCTCCCCAGCTTTCCCAGAGCCCCTTTCAGCACTGGAAGCTGCTCTAAGGTCTCCCCACAACCTTTTCTTCTCCAGGCTGAACAGCCCCAACTCTCTCAGCCTGATGGAGTTTGGGATGGATCTTTTCTTCAATCCAAACCTTCCTCAGACAGAATTGGCACTATCTCTAGGTGTTCTGGGCCGCTCAAGCAGGCTGGAGAGATTTATCCATGCCCTGAGTTGCTCCCAAGTTTTGCCTTGTCATCAGGTGGGGAAGTTTGTTCCCATTCCTGTTCCTTCAGAGTTCCTTGCTGCCAGTTTGCACGATGCAGCCGCTGACTTAACAAACGTGGAGCTCAAAGTGTGCCTTAACATGTGGGTCAGGTTTGCGAGAGGTTTTGTAATTTTAATGAGTGTTGCATAACCTGAAGTGGTTCTATTTTGGTGGAAGTGGTGTTCTCTGCATGAACTTGTGCCTGCAGAAGTGATGTTCTTTGGTGCATGATGCTACAAAGTAGAGGGAACACTGACGGCAGCACCTTTTCCCAAAAGAACTTCTTTCAAACCTTTCCGTTATCTGCTCAAAGTCCTTATTTTCCATTGTTGACCTCATGGGAGCAGATCCATGCAAAGAGAGACGCTCCTGCTGACTGTTCCTCACAGGTAAAGTGTGTTAAGAGCTGGAGGATCCCTGGTTGAGTAGTCCATCGGCATACGAGTAAGTTGGTTCGTACTTTGCGTCTCTAAGTTTGCTTTAATGGAATTCAGTAACTTTCAGTGCTTCATAAACTAATGTTGGTGTCTTGAGAGAAAACCTTCTTAGCAGGGCCTGTAGCAATAGGACAAGGGGTGATGGGTTTAACCTGGAAGAGGAGAGGTTTAGACTGGGTATTAGGAAGAAATTTTTCATGCTGAGGGTGGGGAAGCACTGGCCCGGTTTGCCCAGAGAAGTGGGAGATGCCCCATCCCTGGAAACATTCAAGGTCAGGTTGGATGGAGCTCTGAGCAACCTGATCCAGTGAGAGGTGTCTGTGCTCACTGCAAAGAGGTTGAACTGGATGACCTTCATGATTCCTGCCAACCCAAACTACGGTATAAAAAGGACATCAAACTGTTGGACAGTGTCCAGAGGAGGCCACGAAGCTGGAAAAGGGTCTAGAGGGGAGATTGTATGAGGAGAGGCTGAAGGCATTTGGTCTGTTCAGTCTGGAGAAGAGGAGACTGAGGGGGGACCTCATTGCTGTTTGCTGCCTTCTCACAAGGGAAGGAGGTGAAAGAAGTGCTGAGCTTGTCTCTCTTGCAACCTATGGTAGGACTGGAGGTAACAGTAGGAAGATGCCAGGGGAAGGTTAGGTTGGATATTACGAAAAGGTTCTTCCCCAACTGGTGGTGGAGCACTGGAACAACTCCCCAGGGAAGCAGTCACAGCCTGACAATATTCCAGAAGCCTTTGGCCAATGCCCTCAGCCCCACAGGGGGAATGTTGGGGTTGTCCTGTGCAGGGCCAGGAGATGGACTCGATAGACCTTCAGGGTCCCTTCCAACTGAAGGCATTCTGTGATTCTATGATTTGGTGATTCTATGACTGAGTTTGGTTTGGAAGTGGTGGTTGACCTGTTCTTACAGCATTTCAATCCACATGCTGTCAGGTGCAGGGAGGCTGAGGAGTGATGCTCCCAGCGTAGCTCCAGGCAGGCGCACAGTGACCATGCAATATCTGGGCTGAGGCACAGCAGGAAAGTTGCAGTGGAGGAGCAGGGACACGGATTTCCTTTGCCATCACAGAATCATGGAATGGTTTGGGTTGGAAGGGACCTCAAAGCCCACAGAGTTCCATCCCCTGCCATGGGCAGGGACACCTCCCACTGGGTCAAGGGTCTCAAAGCCCCATCCAACCTGGCCTTGGACACCTCCAGGGATGGGGCAGCCACGACTTCTCTGGGCAGCCTGGGCCAGGGCCTCTGCCACCCTCACAGGAAAACATTTCTTCCTAACATCTCATATCAATCTCCCGTCTTTTAGCTGAAAACCATTCCCCTCATCCCATCCCTGCACTTCCTGATCAAGAGCCCCTCCCCAGCTTTCCTGGAGCCCCTTTCAGTACTGGAAGCTGCTCCAAGGTCTCTCCGGAGCCTTTTCCAGGCTGAACAACCCCAGCTCTCTCAGATACGTTCCCCAGGTTTGTCTCTCTTTCCATCCACTGCCCAACCCATCACGAAGCAGCTGCTCAGTGAGCTGCGAAACATCCATAAAACCTGGCCAGAGTCCCTGAGTTGGCACAACTGGTGTGGAAGTGCCTCAGGGTGGATCTGAGGATGAACCAGTGAATTTGTGCACAAGTTGAATGCAAGTGAAAACCAGAAATCAATGAAGGGAAGGTGTTGAGATTCAAGAGGATGGGCTTGGATGTGCTTGTGTCGTGGGCAGGGCAGGACTGGAGAATCACAGCACTGTTAAGGTTCAAAAAGACCTTTAAGATCAATCCGTAAACCCAACTGGGTCAAGGGGCTCAAAGCCCCATCCAACCTGGCCTTCAACACTTGCAGGGATGGGGCAACCACCACTTCTCTGGGCAACCTGTGCCAGGGCCTCCCCACCCTCACAGAAAAACATTTCTTCCTAACATCTCATCTCAATCTCCCCTCTTTCAGCTCAAAACCATTTCCCCTCTTCCCATCCCTGCACTCCCTGATCAAGAGCCCTTCCCCAGCTTTCCTGGAGCCCCTTTCAGCACTGGAAGCTGCTCTAAGGTCTCCCCACAGCCTTTCTCTTCTCCAGCCTGAACAATCCCACCTCTCCCAGCCTGTCCTCAGAGCAGAGGGGCTCCAGCCCTTGCATCATCTTTGTGGCCTCCTCTGGACCCACTCCAATAGTTCCATCTCCTTCTGATGTTGGGGATTCCAGAGCTGGACCCAGGACTCCAGGTGGGGTCTCCCCAGAGCGGAGCAGAGGGGCAGAATCCCCTCCCTGGCCCTGCTGCTCCCACTGCTTTGGATGCAGCCCAGGATGCGGGTGGTTTCTGGGCTGGGAGCTCATGTTGCCGGCTCATGTTGAACTTCTGCTCTACCAGCATCCCCATGTTCTGGTTCGTCTTCTTATCCCTTAGCCTGGCTTCTTCCACCCTGTGAGGTGAAAGGAAGCGTGTGAGCTCGGCGGGCAGGGTTGGGCTCCAGGCTTCGTGTGTTGCCACTGGTTTTACAGGCGGTGGCCAAACAGCACCACACTTGTGTGTGTGTGAACTTACAGTGAGTGAGGATCTAAACTGCTGATTTCTGGGATAGGCTTTGCAGAGAGAGCCTGTCCTTGATTTTCTGGTCAGTGCAATCACTGTCTGCTATTGCTAATATCACTTAATTAGAGATCCCGTTAGCTGGAGCTGCTGGCAAGGAGTAGCTCATCATCCTGGGAAGCGATGTTGCCGTAGAAACCAGTGCAAAGGATTGCACAGAAATGATTGTGTTAGATTAAAAAAAAACCAAGCTGAGGCATTAGGAGGGATAAGTAATCGCTCGGGGAGGGAAGCAAAAATAGAAGCACTAGGCTGATTCATCTGCTGAGGCTGGGAGCCTGCAGATTGGATATTAAGTCATGACGCGCTGATGTAGTGATCTTCGCCTGCTCTGGGTCTGCTGCTGCCTCAGCCCCAGTGGCCACAGTTCACCTGGGAAAGCCCAGGAAAGGGGACAGGGATGACGTTTGGTTGGAAATGTCTTTGGAGGTCATTGAGCCCAACCATGCCTTAAATAAAGGATGGCAGGTTGTGGGATGGAGGAGAAGGGGAAGGCACCGGTGATAAGTAGGAGGCTGCAGGAGAGCTGGGGAGGGGCTCTTCGTCAGGCAGTGCAGGGATGGGACGAAGGGGAATGGTTTGAAGGTGAAAGAGGGGGGATTGAGATGAGATCTTCGGAAGAAATGTTCTCCTGTGAGGGCGGAGAGGCCCCGGTCCAGGTTGCCCAGGGAAGCTATAAGCATCTGAAATCTCCATCACCTCCATTAATATCCTGAGTGATTAAATATGAGATGACTTTAATTTTTCATAGCAAAGCATTCTGCTACTTCTGAGCATCACAGAATCATGGAATGGTTTTGGTTGGAAGGGACCTCTAAGCCCATCCTGTCCCACCCCCTGCCATGGGCAGGAACACCTCCCATTGGATCAGGGGGCTCCAATCCTCAGCCAACCTGGCCTTCAGCACCTCCAGGGATGAGGCAGCCAGGGCCTCCCCACCCTCAGCGTGAAGAATTTCTCCCTAATGTCCAATCTAATTCTCCCCCTTCCAATTTAAAGCCATTCTCCCTCATCCTGTCACTCCAGGCCCTTGGGAAAAGCCCCTCCCCACATTTCTTGTAGCCCAATACAGGTACTGGAAGGCCAGTATGAGGTGTCCTCGGAGCCTTCTTTATCCCAAATATTGAACATGGTTCATTTCCTGCATGAAATGTGGGTTAAATCACTGTGCTGGGGTGGTGGTTTGGGCCAGGTATTGACATCAAGCCAGGCTTTTCTCTCTGGTGATGCAAACCTCCTTTGTGAGACTGGGCTCTGCAGTACCAGCCCTTGAATCAGTGGCGTTTTCTCCTCTCTTGTAAGTGATAGCTGTTTGCTTTTAAGAAGAATCAACTCACAGCTTCTTGGTGGTTGTAGGTGGCTTTGCAGACCTGCCCTCCTTCGTGGTGGATCACGTGAAGTGATACCTGTTGGATTGAGGTTTGCTGCAAAAAAATCTCGATTTAGAATTAACATAGTGACAGAGGGGGAACAGTGATCCCATGGGATTCGGCACCTGGATGGTTTGATGAGCAAGTTGAGCACTTTTAGAGTAGGCAAGGACTTGAAAACATGAAGTTCCACCGCCTTGATGAGTGAGGATGTGTTCTTGTGTCCTGTTTCCCACTAGCAAGGCACCAATGGACTGTTTGCTCGGAGAAGTGGTGGCTGCCCCATCCCTGGAGCTGTTGAAGGCCATATTGGGTGGGGCTTGGAGCCCCCTGATCCAGTGGGCGGTGTACCTGCCCATGGCAGGGCGTGTAACTGCATAGGCTTTGAAGTCCCTTCCGACCCAAACGATTCCATGGTTCCACAATTCTAACTTGCTGTCAACCCAAACCCCCAGATCCCATCCCTGGGGGAGCAAGGCCACATTGGATAGGGCATTGAGCACCCTGATCCAGTGGGAGGTGTCCCTGGGGTGGAACTGGATGGGCTTGGAGGTCCCTTCCAACCCAAACCATTCCATGATTCTATGAATATTTTAAAATACTGAGAAGCAGTTGAAGCCCTTTGAGAAGGGAAGCTGTAGGTGGAACTATTCTTGTTAATTAGAGGATGTCATGGAAGATTCAGATAACTTACAGTTCCTTAGTCATTGTTTTTAAATATAGCAGTGTCTTCAATCCAAAGCTTAAATACAAGTCAATAAATGTGTGGATCGTAGCATTTCTCAGCAGCAGGTTAAATTCAGGGGGTGGAGCAGAGCTTGCAGCCTCCGGGTGTAAAAATACAGTTGAGCTCAGTTAAACTCTAGTAGGGAGTCCTTGCACAGCTCCACAGGTGGTGTCTTCTCCTGGACTATGGTGCATCAATTTCTGTAATCATAGAATCATGGACTGGTTTGAGTGGGAAGAGACCTCAAAGCGAATCCAGTTCCAACCCTCCAACCCCTGCCATGGGTGGTTATGATGTAACGGTCATTGTCTGAGCAGTGGTGGAACCCTGGTGCAAAGAATGTTTGCTATAATCAAGGGTTAATCGGTACCAGGCACTTAAGGTAAAAGACTGCAGTTTGGTGGTGATGTGATAGCAGTGATCCAGGTACCGGTGGCTGGGAGGAATCTTCAGCGCACTCAGGTGGGCTCCCAGGTTAACCAGGGAAACAATGTCCAAAGTGAGAATCTCCGTTAGAAAAACCTTGTCAAGGATCATAGAGTCATGGAATGGTTTGGGTGGGAAAGGAACCTTACAGCCCACCCAGTTCCAATACCCCCTGCCATGGGCAGGGACACCTCCCACTGGATCAGGGGGCTCAGAGCCCCATCCAGCCTGGCCTTCAACACCTCCAGGGATCGGGCAGCCACCACTTCTCTGGGCAACCTGGGCCAGGGTCTCCCCACCCTCACAGGAGAACATTTCTCCCTAAGATCTCATCTCAGTCTCCCCTCTTTCAGCTGAAAAGCATTCCCCTCATCCCATGCCTGCACTGCCTGATCAAGAGCCCCTCCCCAGCTTTCCTGGAGCCCCTTTCAGCACTGAAATCTGCTCTAAGGTTTCCCCACAGCCTTCTCTTCTCCAGGCTGAACAACCCTAATTCTCTTAGCCTTTCCTTGGATGGGAGGTGCGTCTATTCCAAACTGTTTTCCTCTTGAGCTTTAAAGGGTGCTGGATGTGGAGGCTTCTCAGGATGGTCCAGGACTGCACTTATGTGTTGAGACTGGTTTTAACTAGATGACACAAAATGTGGAATTGTTGGTGTAAATTCAGTGCAACATAGAAAGTGCAGCTCAAAAATCCTGTTCTATGTGGTCACATTGAGAAAAAACATATATTAAAATGAACTTTAGAGTATTTAAGCCCCTAAAACCTCTCCTAATCTGCCCCATTCCATCCTTTTGAGCCCGCTTAGATGAGCACTCTGGCCTGCGCATGGTGCAATCCTCATTACTGTGGCTTCTGATCCCTCTTGACTCCAAAGAATCCATTACAATTCCCTGCAAACAAAGCCCTCGCACTGAAAGAGCCCTTTCTCTGCCCTGGGGTTGGGGCTGGGATTGCTTAGGGGTTGCGTTTTGGTTTTGTGAAGGGGAGGGAAATTGCTGCCCTGAGCTCCCAATTCTTCTCTGAGTGGTTCCTCAGCAGGAATTAAAAATTTATTGGTTATAACAGGGTTTGGGAGAGGAAAAGGAGGTGGGAATCCATCCCAAAATGAGTGGCTGCCCAAGCAATGCAGCTCGTTTGGCTGAGATAATTAAACCCCCGCTATTGCCTGCATGTTTCTGTTCCCAAAGTGTCTTCTTCTTGATTTCTACGGAAGGATCAAACCTGACATTTGTGGCTGCATCTAGGCAAAGAAGGCGTGCGGCAGCCAGGGGGGTGGGGAGGACGGAGTTTTGTCATGAATACAGGGCCATGGTGTGTCGTCACCGTGCCGGCAGCCTGCGAGCTCGCCGCGCTCCGAGCCGCTCTTCCAGCCACCGGGGGGGAAGCGAAGCGAGTGGAGATGTCTCTCTCCAACAAGCAGCCCGCGTCGCTCGCCGAATACAACCAGCTGTGCAAAAGCAAGAACGCCGAGAGCTTCTCGGAAGCTTTCCACTGCATGGAGTCCCCGAAAGACTTCGGCAAACCTGAATTCGAATGGCAGAGGACCGAGGGGAAGCTTAATGAGATTGGCTTGAACGTAAACTCAGGGGGACCGATTAAGGATGGGCTCGTTAAGAACGCTGGTTTCACCGATGAGGACAAGCTCTGCTTCTTCGAAGGCAAATTAGACAAAGAGCTAAAAATAGCTCAGAAAGACAAAAGAGAAATCGAAGTGCAAGGCAAGAAATACCAGGCAGCTGCAGGTCACCTTGAGAGCTGGGCTTTGATTTCTGAACCATTTCCTTCCTCAGAAGGCAACTTTGGGAACCCTAAAACTACAGATTTTCATGTGGGACAGGCGGGACCTGAAAAACCTGGAGCTGGGCTGGGTAAAAATGAAGCCATCACTGATCAGGAGAAGGCAGCTGGTAAGGCTGGGCTAGAGAGCAAATGCCAGGCAGCCCCGAAGCTGCCCAATGTGTCTGTGTCGGAGAGCGACCCCGGCAAATGCATGAAGGAAGAGGAAATCAGTGTGTGGAATCCAAATTTCCACCCTATCCTACCTAACAATTCGGGGTCTAAAGAAGCAAGCGTGAAAAAAGATGGAGCTCCCAGCTATTGTGTAATTGGGGTGGTTAATGACAGCTACGGGCAGAGCGGGGGCTCTTCTTCTTCATCTAAGCCCGAGCCTCCGACAACCACTGTAGAGCTCGCCCAAGATGACTCCAAAAGTGGAGGCTTTAATAATGCTGCTGAAATGGAGGAAGAGATGGAAGACAAGCTGAGCTGTGCCGACGACAGCAGTTTTCTGAACAGGGCTGCCCACCAAAGGAAGGCAATGAGGCGTGCAATGTCCGAGTGCTCTCACTTGTCGGTGCCCCTAACCCTTAACCTGGCCGATAAATACCCTGAGCCGGTGCTTAGAGAAGACGTCGCTACTGGTTTGCTCTCGCCTAATAGCAGCCTGACCCAGTGCTCGAGCCCCACAGCCAGAAAGCCGAGTGCTCCGATGAAGAGGTCAATGACCGTGTCAGCCGAGCAAACATCTGGCTGCAGCTCGGGTCCTGAGCAGAGCCACACAGGGCTGCCCAGCCTGGTGGTGAAGGAACATCAGTCGCTCCCGGCAGAGGAACCGGCTGCCAAGAAGAGAGAGGAGCGGAACAGCGGCACCAACTCAGTCAAGAAGGAGCTGGGAAGCCCGAGCTTTTATCACAGCAAGCTGGAGCAAATCCCTGAAATCAGCAGCCAGGACAAAGAGAAGGAGGAGGCGGCGGGGAAGAAGGAGAAGAGAAATGCCACCGATGGAGCTGCTGGGGTCGACTCCCCGAAAAGCAAATGCACTGAGATGGAATCGAGCAAACCAGCTCTGCTGGAAAGAAAAGAAATTGAGGTCAGCAATGTGCAAAGCTCTCCGTCTCCCAAGCAAGGAGATTTATCACGTGATGGTATGTTGCTAATTTTTACCTCCCTGGGGAGCGAGCAGACAGGAGCTGGGAAGTGACTGAAGGACTTGGCCGGGCTTCGGGCAGAGGGGGGGACGGCTCGGCGCACCTAGAAGGACCAGCACGGCTCAGGTTCCGGGAGTTAAAACAAAGGCTCGGGGTTGTGATAGATGGGAATGAAGTGAAAATGTGCATAAATAGCTGCCTGGCTGGTTCCACAGCATCTGCTGCAGCTGCCACAAGGGCTTTGCTGCGCTCCTAAACCAAATTAATAACTTCTAACATTTGTAGCGTTCTTAGCAGCAATAGGTCTGTCTTGGTACTCCCTTCCCATTCCCTCGTCCCAGCACAAGTCCCCTCTGATTTGCAAGCTGCATCGTTAGCGGGGGCTTTATCAGAGCTAAACCCCTTCAATCCTTGTCAAAGAGATCTGAGGATTTTGCTTTTCCATTGAGCTTTTGGCACCTTTTGGGATTTCTCTTTGAGGGGCTCAGCGAGAGTGAGTGGGCAGAACCTTTTATGCAGTTCAGATCTTCCAAACTGCTCCGGTGTTGCCGTTCCCAGTGGAATTTCCCCGTTGCCTCTTTCCCAAAGCCCTGGTCATGGTGGAGCCTCTCCTGTTGCTGAGAGTCAATAGCAGCTCGGTTGATTTTGCAGCGTTGGGTTGTTTTGATGGAGCTGTGGTGTGTGAGGTCAGTCTTCCCAGATTTAAAAGCTGTGAGCAGAGCAGTTGATCTTTGTTCTCCATCCTGGAAAAACATCCCTGTCCCTCTTGCCAGCTCCAGACGGCAACCAACCTGCTTTTCTCCCAGCCTTTAGGTGCAAGGATGCTCTATGGGCTTTGTTGCCAAAAGCTTTGTATGGGAAGAAGAAATTCTTCACAATGAGGGTGGTGAGACACTGACCCAGGTTGCCCAGAGCAGTGGTGGCTGCCCCATCCCTAGAGGTGTTGAAGACCGGGTTGGATGGGGCTTTGAGCCCCCCGATCCAGTGGGAGGTGTCCCTGCCCATGGCAGAGGGGTTGCAACTGGATGGGTTTTGAGGTCCCTTCCAATCCAGTCCATTCCACGATTCTATGAAGAGGGTGGAAAACATGTCAGGGCATAAAGAAAAAATCTGTTTGGGAGTTTTTACATCCCATGACTTATTTTGTAGCCAACTGGTTTGCTAAACTTTCAGAGAACTGAGAGAAAACTTGAGCCTAGTGTGAGAAGGGGGATGCGCCGTTCAGGAAGGCAAAGCCCAAACCGCTCCATTTGAGTTGATGAGCTGAGCTCTGTGAGCGTGGAAAGGTGGTCTTGGAGTAACGGAGTGTGCTGTGATAGCCACAGTTATCTTCGTGGGGTTTGCAGCCTGTTAGTGACACCCAATGGCCACCCAGTCTGCTCCTGGCTGCCAGCACGAAGCTCTGCTCATCCAACCCTCCTCTAGCTGTCAGGAATCATAGAATCATGGGATGGTTTGTACTGGAAGGGACCTCAAAGCCCATCTAGCCCCTGTCCATGGCAGGGACACCTCCCACTGGATCAGGGGGCTCGGAGCCCCATCCAACCTGGCCTTCAACACCTCCAGGGATGGGGCAGCCAGCACTTCCCTGGGCAACCTGGGACAGGGCCTCCCCATCCTCACAGGAGAATATTTCTCCTTAAGATCTCATCTCACTCTCCCCTCTTTCAGCTTCAAACCATTTTCCCTCGTCCTGTTCCTGCACTCCCTGATCAAGAGTCCCTCCCCAGCTTTCCTGGAGCCCCTTTCAGCACTGGAAGCTGCTCTGTCTCCCCAGAGCCTTCTCCAGGCCAAACAACAACCATGAGTCTTGGAAATGAATCTTCTCTAGAGAGGACTCATTTCCAAGACTCATGGTCAGAGATCTGTAGAACGAGGCTTTGGCAATACAACCCTCCCTTCTCTGAGGTGTCACCCTGCCTTATCTTATTCCCTGTCCATTATCTAGTGTTACCTTGTTGCTTATGGTCTACTTGGTGCTCAGATTCTAAATAACTGTGACAGCCGTGAGATGAAGCGATGTCACTTTTGGTGGCAGCACATCACAGATCACAGACATTGGTCCTTCCGAGCCTGAACAGAGATGTCAAATCCTTTCTTGCAGGCAGGAACCTTCACTCTCCTCTTCATGGTGGCCAGAGCAATGTGGGGAGCTCCTGGAGGGGCCACCTGGAGATGGGTTTGCTTGGGTGCAAGCAGGACGTGTGCTCCTGTGTGTTTCCCTGTGCTCAGTTTTGGACGTGACCACAAAAGGGTCATCGGTTGTATTGACATTTAAAGCTGACTTGGGTAAAAGTGGTGGTGGCAACAAACGTGCAATGAAAAACCCATTATTGTGTGTGCGCACCTTTCATGTCACGGAATCCCTGGGGTGGTGGGGAGCTGTCATCAGCCTTTAGTTGGAATGAGGCAAGTTAGCCAGGAGGTTCATATTTTGGGCAACCCCGAACCCCGGGTTGGCTTGGCTGGCAAATTCCAGTGTGCCAAAGAGGAGACCATTTCAACCCAGAGTGTTGTGGGGTCAGGAAAGCAGGATCTGAAGCAGATTGACTTGTTTTCCCCAGAGGGGCCAAGCATTGGGGAGGTAAAGGTCACTGAAAGATGGGAACGCTCAGTGTCCTCTGGTTGCTCTTTGCCGATGACCAGGTTGTGTCACTGTAGCACTGTAGCAGCTAAGTTTCACATTTTGTGCCCTCAAAATCTTTTATTTTAAAAGCTGATCTATCATCTTTATAACCCTGGGGCTGAGGGTGGTGATAACTGAGCTCACAGTGTTCCTGGGCAAGAATAGGATGGAGCTGTGACTTCTCCAAATTAACAGCTGGTTGGGTTGGGTTTGTTCCAGTGTGCACAGAGCGTTAGTAAGAAATAAGCTCTGGAATTATTCTCTCCTGGATTGATAAGATGTTTTCTTTGCTTTATGTGGGTAGAATGCAAGAGCTTCTCTGGTGAGCGTTTGCCTCCTCCCCTGTTGATGAGCAGGGAGGTCGTTATAATAAAAATGACTCAACCAAGGGAGGAGTATTGGCTCTTAAGTCTGGAACTGATCCTAAATCCATCCTAAATTACCTGTTTATATCCCTCTCGACTTCCTTGACGTTCACCTTGCAGGTCTCCTTCCAGTCACAAGGTCCAAACTGGCCAACCTATCTATGTGATCTGATAGAAAGAGGTTTGTCTTCTTCCCTCTTAATTTCTTGTCATTCTGCCTGTCCTGGGTTCTCTCGGAACTTAGGGCTTACATTCAGGCTGACAAATTTTACCACAGAACCATGGAATGGGTTGGATCAGAAGGGACCTCAAAGCCCATCCAGTCCCACCCACCCTGCCGTGGCGACACCTTCCACTGGATCGAGTTGCTCAAGATTCAGTTGTTTTCATCCCAAAAATTCTTGGAAGCCTTGTCTGACCCGATTTGAGTCATTGGAATGGCATCTCCAAACTTCTGCCAAGAGTGGGTTTCCTCAGTTCTGACCAGGCTTTGTCTGGGCTGGGTTTTTTGCTAAACCTCTGCTCTTCCTTTTCTTTAAGGCCACCTAAATTGTACCTAAGATGTTTCTTCCTCGCAGATACCTGGGTGTTATGATGGCACATTTGGTTTAATTTCAGTCTAAAAACTGCCCAAACAGCGTAGCTATTCCACTCTCCCGCCTGCCCATGGCTGGTGCTTTAAGCAGCTTAGACCTCATCAGAGCAGAACTTGTCCTGGCCCCTTGTTTCATCAGTAATCACTGCAGATTCCCCACCAAAACAAGCAGCCGCTTTGTTTCCTGCTCCCAACAACAGATTTGATTCATGTTCGCATTGTGCGTAAGCCGTTGTGTGATCGATTGCACGTACCACCGCGTCACCTCCACGGTGTCCCTTGGGTTAGCGAGGTCGTTGTCGCTATCTTTTCGCATTCTTTGAATGTCCTTCAACTTGAAATCTTTTCTACTGTGAATCACCAGGGCTTCCAGGCTTGCTGGGTTGGGACTGGCACCACTCAGGAGCTCAGTGGAGACATCATGGATTTCTGACTCTTTTTTCTTTCTAAATTCATAAGCAAGGGATGCAACCCAACATCACCTTCTGAACATCCTGCAGGTTTCCTTGCAGCAGAACACCTTGTGGTTTAGATAAATATAGAATCTGAGACATCCAACATAACTGAGTCAGGCTGTCGCCTCAGGTTCACACGAATTAGAGATAATTATGGGATGAGGAAATATTGGCCCCCGTAATGAACTGATGACACTGGTTCAGTTAATGTCAGTGGTGGGGTTTGGGCTGGCAAACAGGGCTCCTGGCTGGGTGAAATCACACTGTTAACGAGAAAGAAATCGTAGAATTGTTTGGTTGGAAAAGACCTTTAAGATCATTGAGTCCAACTGTACTTAAATAAAGGATCACAGGCTGCGGAAAGGAGGAGAAGGTGAAGGCAACGGTGATAAACAGGGGCTCCAGGAAAGCATGGAGGGGCTCTTGATCAAGGAGTGCAGGAACAGGACGAGGAGGGTTGATTTGAAGCTGAAAGAGGGGAGATTGAGATGAGATTTTAGGGAGAAATGTTCTCCTGCGAGGATGGGGAGGCCCTGGCCCCGGTTGCCCAGAGAAGTGGTGGCTGCTCCATCCCTGGAGGTGTTGAAGGCCAGGTTGGATGGGGCTTGGAGCCCCCTGATCCAGTGGGAGGTGTCCCTTCCATCCCAAACCATTCTGTTACCTTTCCCGGCTTCACCACCTGCTCCAATCCGGGCAGTGCTTGCGTTTCCCACCCCCTCAGAACCGGCGAGTGATTTCCCATAAGCCTTCCCAAAAATGAGAGAAAATGGGGTGGAAGCCATTGGGTGAAAGAGAGTTACACGAGGTTCATCCAAGATTCTCTGTCCCATAACACCTCTCTGCTTCCTCAAAACGTGCAAAGCCTGCTGCCTCTTCGATGGACGCTACCCTCAAAGCGGTGACCACAGCAGTTGCATGAGCTTTCCTCTTCCCCGTTCTCCAGGGAGAGAGATGAGGAGAGCAAGGGGTGCTCAGCAGGAAAGACGGGTGGAGGGCAGCACATGCTGGTCTTCTGCAGAGCTGTTATGGCCAAACACTGCTCATTCCTGGAAATTCCTGCTGCAAGCTTGAGGTGACAGGTGTGGTGGGACTTAAAGAACGGGAGTTTCTATGGATGGGTCTTCAGGGTACTCCAGGTAGGGTAAAGGTAGATAAAGTATCATGGTGTGCGTCCATGGCTGATGGTTTGTCAGCTCATAACAGGGTTAGAAGGACCCCTCTGACCGGGTTCTCCATGGCTTGTTGGGATGCAAGGATTTTGCTTGGTGACAGCATCATGCCTGTTCTCCATTTCGAGCCGTGTAGAACAGCAGGTTTGTGCCGTCAATACTGAAAAGAGCCCAGGTGTCCCGTGGCCTAAGTACAGGTGGCCACCTGGGAACTCTTTGAGGGTTCATCAGCTTTGGGACCAACCTGAAATATGGATCGAGGTGACATTTCTGCCCTGACCGCCGCTTGCCACCCCTGCTCCAGGTCCTTTTGTGGCCTTGCTGTGTTTTCCGTCTCGCTGCGAGGTGGGCTCATCGCTTGGTGTGAGATGTGGGGCCATCAACAGAAAATAGAACTTCTGGTTGGCTCCATGAGTGAGCTTCAACTTTTTATCAATGAAAAAGGAAAAGCTGGTGATTTTGTTAGTGTTTTACATCCAGTGTCACAATTTTAGGACAACATTGCAGTCGGAGCATGTTAACAACCCCAGACACCTCTGATTTCGCTTCAGGGGAAGACAGCAAGGAGTTGAGGTTGTTCTACAACAGGTTCTGATTTAGGATCTCCCTTCCTGAGTCAAAAATATCGCGAACTAATCAACCTCTCAATGCTCTGCAGCTCCTTTAAAGGAGGTTGTGGTGAGGTGGGTGCTGGGCTTTTCTTCCAAGGAACAAGGGATGGGATGAGAGGAAATGACCTCAAGTTGTGGCGGGGGGGTAGATTTGATATTGGGGAACAATTCCTTCACTGAAAGAGTGGTGAAGCCCTGGCAGAGTCTGCCCAGGGCAGTGCTGGAGTCTCCATCCCTGGAGGGGTTCAAAGAATGTGTCGCCATGGCACTTTGGGACAGGGTTTAGCAGACAGGGTTGGGCTGATGGTTGGACTGGATGAGCTTAGAGGTCTTTTCCAACCTTCATGATTTCATGATTCTATGAACTTTGGTTTACAAGATGCTGCAGCCCTTGGAGTACCTCCATGGCCTCCTCTGGACTCACTCCAACAGACCCATGTCTTTCCTGGGCTAAGGACTCCAGATGCCTGGTTTATTCCTCAGTTCTTGGTAACAAATCAAACTGGAC
This sequence comes from Neomorphus geoffroyi, assembly GCA_033558235.1. Lineage (NCBI taxonomy): Eukaryota > Metazoa > Chordata > Aves > Cuculiformes > Neomorphidae > Neomorphus > Neomorphus geoffroyi. The sequence goes on from JAUMJM010000052.1 coordinate 8,590,898, forward strand.
ACATGGGTTGCGCTGCAGTCGGTGCCATATGAACTGCTCAGCTCTGCTGTATCTGGGTCAGGCAGGAGATATTTCATTGAACATTTTCTGGAAAGGAGAAAGCAGATAAGGGCAATATTTCTGCTTGAACTGAGATTTGTTAAATCTGTAGGTACTTCTGTCTTAAGACCCTTAAAGAAAAGGGCTTCATTAAGGACATGTAGCTGTTGGAGCAGGTCCAGAGGAGGCCACAGAGATGATGTGAGGGCTGGAGCCCCTCTGCTGTGAGGACAGGCTGGGACAGTTGGGGTTGTTCAGCTGGAGAAGAGAATGCTGTTGGTAGACCTTAGAGCAGCTTCCAGTGCTGAAAGGGGCTCCAGAAAAGCTGGGGAGGGACTTTTTCCAAGGGCCTGGAGTGACAGGATGAGGTGAAACAGCTTTAAATTGGAAGGGGAAGATTGAAATTGGACATTGGGAAGAAATTCTTCATGCTGAGGCTGGGGAGGCCCTCGCCCAGGGTGCCCAGAGGCGTGTTTGCTGCCCCATCCCTGGAGATGTTCAAGGCCAGGTTAGATTGGGCTTTGAGCACCTGATGCAGTGGGAGGTGTCCCTGCCCATGGCAGAGCGTGGCACAGGATGGGCTTTGGAGTCCCTTCCAACCATTCCATGATTCTATGATTTGATGGGTGGGGTTTGTGATGGAGCAGCTCCTCCAGGAGGGTACTGGATGGAGGAGGGTGAGCTCTGGCCTCTCTGCAGCCTTTCTGGCAGAAGCTTTTATTTCATGTGGTCCAGCGTTGTTTCTGGAGTTGTTTACATTTAAGAGGGAGAGTAAAGATGGTCATTAATCTATTGCTCTTAATGGCTTTTTGGTTGATGACTCTAATCCCTCTGAGAATTATGAGGCTGTTTCATTGAATGGTTCTCAGGGTCGGCTTAGCCCGCTCACTGCCTTGCTGGAACGCAGCAGAGCAGAGCGTGGCCTCGCTGACAGCCATGTTCATGTCCAGCTGTGTGTCCTCTTCTGTTCTGACGCACATAAATGATCCAGCCTTGACCAGTGACTCGGAGCAGTGCAGGTAAAGTGGAGCTGACACCTTTCCAGGTGGGAAATCATAGAACCATGGAATGGTTTGGGTTGGAAGGGACTTCAAAGCCCTTCCAGTTCCACCCACCTGCCATAGGCAGGGACACCTCCCACTGGATCAGGGGACTCAAACCCCATCCAACATGTCCTTCAACACCTCCAGGGATGTGGCAGCCACTACTTCTCTGGGCGACCTAGGCCAGAACTTCCCAACCCTCACAGGAGAACATTTCTTCCTAAGATCTCATCTCAATCTCCCCTCATTCAGCTTTAAACCATTCCCCTTTGTCCTGTTCCTGCACTCCCTGAGAAAGCTCTTGAGTTTAGGTGTTTTTAGAGCTCTTCTAGATGCTGCTCTCGGAGCCGGTGATCTCACTTATACTGTTTATTCTAAAAAATCAGCACTGTTGGTTGGTCAGGAGTCTTGTTCTCCCTGACTTTACTTTGATCTGAACACCGTGTGCTCTTGTTTGCTGGACTTTTCCTCCAGCAATGGCGAATATCTGGTTTCTGGCAACAAATTTACTTTAAAAAGCTGCTTTTTGACTTACTGTTTGTGCTGGTGTGCCTTTAGCGTCAGAGAATCACAGAATCATTGAGGTTGGAAAAGACCTCTAAGCTCATCCAGTCCAACCACCAGCCCAACCCCTCCGTGCCTGCTAAACCCTGTTCCCAAGTGCCATGGCCACACGGTTCTTGAACTCCTTGAGGGATGGAGACTCCCCCACTGCCCTGGGCAGCATCTGCCAGGGCTTCACCACTCTTTTGGGAAAGAAATGTTTCCCAATTCGCATCTAAACCTTCCGTAGTGCAACTTAAGGCCATTTCTTTGAAAATGCAGTTTGCCAAGCGTGGTTTCAGTGCTGCGGTGACAAGGGGACTTTGTAGGCAGCTGCTGGTGTGGAAGCAGCAGGCAATCAGCCCCTGGTGGTGGACAACAGCAGGAGTCACCTGAGGGTTCAAACTACGGGGTGGATTTCTTTCAGTGAATTATAACAGCGCTGAATTTGAGTCGATTTTTGTATGAGAAGACACCTTGTCTGACAGCGAGGCTGCATCTGCCAGCGTCAAACTCCTCCTGCAGTGATGAGAACAAAACCTAGTCAAGGAAAACATTGTGGTCATCTTTGAAATGCGGGATATTTGTCTTCAGCTGTTTCCTCAAAGCTGTCCTCTTGTGTCTAAAAGCACCTAGAGGCTGATAGGTACGGTAAACACAAAGTGTTTGTGAGAGGCACTGGGCCACCCAGGGTTCCTCCTCCACAGCACGTCGGGAATGCTGACCATCCCTCCTCGAGTGCCAACTGTCCCTCCTCCTGCCCCCTGGGTTGTGTTTGAAGGACACTCAGTATTGCTGTTCAGGAGGTGTAAGCACCACGAATTTGCTCTTTCATAATTGGTGTCCATGAAACCTCAACCAAAACTCCAGAGTTTGTGGTTTATGGGTTCAGTTGTTCTTGCAGAGTCATAGAACCATGGAATCGTTTGGGTTGAAAGGGACCTCAAAGCCCAGCCATGGGCAAGGACACCTCCCACTGGATCAGGGGGCACAAAGCCCTATCCAGCCTGGCCTTCAGCACCTCTAGGCATGGGGCCCCTGACCCCAAGAAAGGCATTGAGGGTCTGGAGCGTGTCCAGAGCATCTGGCCATGGCACTTTGGACCATGGTTTGTCAGGCATGGTGAGGTTGGGCTGATGGTTGGAGTGGATGAGCTTGGAGGTCTTTTCCAACCTCAGTGATTCCATGAGTCCAGCTCTCAGACCCCCAGATACAGCAGGACACTCAACCCCCAAGGGATTTCAGAGGCAGAGCTTTGCTTTGTGCTGCCTCAATTTGTGTCACAGTTCCCGCCTTTCATTCCCCGTTTAATTACTAGCGCTCTCTATGCCACACGGAACAAGGAACCGCATGGAAGGTTTCCCACTTACAGGGAATATCAGGAAAAGCTGCCAGATCTTCATCAAATTTGTTCATTAGTCTGCAAGAATTATTTAGGAGACTTTTCAGTTTGTTCGTTCCCCCAAGCACAGCAAGAAACCCCTGAAAGACATTTCAGATCCATTGAGTTGGGAGCTCAAGCAGGGGCTCCTCCATGGCAGCTCCTGCTCCATGTGCCGCTCGCTGATGGGGAAAATCCAGCAGGGCTGAGTCAGCACCCAGAGCTCAGTTGCTCCTGGGGGAATGGGGCTTCAAGGAGAGAGGGAAGGACACTCCAATCTTGCGTCTTCCAGTGAGAAATACAAAGGCGCAACCCGGCAACTGGGTGCCTTCTCCTGCAGCGTGCAGTACGGGAATGATGGAATGGTTAAGGTTGGAAAGGACCTCCAAGCTCATCCAAGCCAACCGTCAACCCAACTCCACTGTGCCAGCTAAATCCTGTCCCCAGGTGCCACAGCCAGAACGCTTTTTGAACCCCTTGAGGGATGGAGACTCCACCACTGCCCTCGGCAGCCTCTGCCAATCCTTGACAACCCTTTCAGTGAAGGAATATTTCCTAATATCTGATCTATGTCTCCCCTGGTGCAACTTGAGACCATTTCTTCAAAAATGGAGTTTGCCAAACATGGTTTCAGTGCTGTGCTGGTGAGGTGGCTTTGTAGGCAGCTGCTGGTGTGGAAGCAGCAGGAGATCAGCCTGGGCACAGCCAACACAAGGAGTCACCTGAGGATTCAAACTATAGGCTGGGGTGGAGGTTTTTCAGTGAATTTTAATGGCACTGAATTTGAGTGGATCGTCCCCACTCCTATCACTTGGGAGAAGAGCCCAGCACTCACCTCACCACAACCTCCTTTCCAGGAGCTGCAGACAGTGATGAGGTCTCCCTTCAGCCTACTCTTCTCCAGACTAAACAGCTCCAGGGCCCTCAGCCGTTCTCACAACCCCTGTTCTCCAGACCCTTCCCCAGCTCCCATCCCTTCTCCACATGCGCTCCAGCCCCTCAAGGGCCTGCTTGGAGTGAGGAACCCAAAACTGAACCCAGGAGTCGAGGTGCAGCCTCCCCAGCGCCGAGTGCGGGGGACGATTCCTTCCCTACTCCTGCTGCCACCCCATGGCTGAGCCAAGCCAGGATGCTGGGGACCTTCTTGCCCACCTGGGCCACTGCTGGCTCATGTTCAGCCCGCTGGCAATCAACACCCCCAGGTCCTTCTCCTCCAGGCAGCTTTCCATAATAATGGATCATGAGTTGTGAAAGGTTCCTACCAGCTCTCCTGGCTTAATTATGTTTGTGATTATGATTATGTTTATGGATATGATTAGCAGGTTGCTTAACCTGTGTCTGTGCTGTCCTACAGTGCAGGACCATCAGGTTGATGATGCTGCATTTCTCATTTACATTTTTTAAACAAATGCCCTATTGGCTGTCTAGAACCCTCGTGTACTCTGATTATTTTCCATGTTGAAGTCTCTCCTTCCAAATTTCTGGTGTAGTAGCCCATAATGATTGAGTAAGAGAAATAACATGGATTTCATGTTGTCCTTAGCTCAGAACCACGAAAGGTTCTCGAGTCTAAATCTTGAAGCTTTAGAAATTTGCAGAGCCATGTTTGGCTTCTTGAGAAGAGGAATCTCTGTTGCTGTGTGGTTGCTGTGACACCTCAAGCGAGAGGTTTGATGTTGGTGCTGAATCAGCTGAAATAATAACACCAGGCAGGACATGAAAGGCAACAGATTGAGATTAGATGTTAGGAAGAAATTCTTCACAGTGATGATAGTGAGACTGTGGGCCACATTGTCCAGAGAAGTGGTGGCTGCCCCATCCTTGGAGGTGTTGTACACCAGACTGGCTGGGGCTTTGAGCCCCCTGTTCCAGTGGGAGGTGTCCGTGCCCATGGCAGGGGCGTGGAATTTGATTTGCTTTGAGGTCCCTTCCAACCCAAACCATTCCATGGTTCCATGATTCTAACTTGTCAAACAGAACCTCCAGATTCCATCCCTGGGGGTGCTGTAGACAAGATTGGAGGAGGCTTGAAGCCCCCTGATCCAGCGGAAGGTGTCCCTGAGGTTGGAACTGGGTGGGCTTTGAGGTCTTTTCCAACCCAAACCATTCCATGATTCTATGATGATGATTCTGACTTCAACAGATGGGAACTCACCCTGGTGTCCAAGATCTCTGAGACTGGTAGGATTCAAAATAAAACCAGTTCTGGGAGCAGAGAGCAGTGAATGGACAGAGGCTCATTGTTCCCAAACAGGAACTGTCAACAACAATGGCTCTGTCTCATGTTGTGCATAAAACGATGAGTTACATGAGGGCGAGTATAAAGGTTCATTGAAACACAGTGGCGAAAACAAGAATAGAGGAGCCAGTATAGATCAGCTATAAAAATGGACTTTCTAGGTGATCATTGAGATTGGAGATTAAGGGAAATATCTTCTCTGACAGAGTGGTGAAGCCCTGGCAGAGGCAGGGCAGTAGTAGAGTCTCCATCCCTGGGGGGGTTCAATAACCGTGTGGCCCTGGCACTTTGAGGGTGTGATTTAGTTGGCACAGTGGCCTTGGTCTGACGGTCGGACTGGATGAGTGTAGAGGTCCTTTCCAACCTCAATAGTTGCCTGATTCTGTGAAAAACAGTGTCTGTCCTGTACATTTTGGTGCTTGTTTTTCTCCACAAGCCTTTTTCATAAATCCTGGATGCTAAATCCTGCGCTGCAAAACATTTAGTGTGACCTGGAAGGTAAATGGCTAGGGAGTACCTGGAGCACTGCATCCAACTCTGGAGTCCTCAGGACAAGAAGGACCTGAAGCTGTTGGAGTGGGTCCAGAGGAGGCGACAGAGATGGTGCGAGGGCTGGAGCCCCTCTGCTCTGAGAACAGGCTGGGAGAGCTGGTGTTGTTCAGCCTGGAGAAGAGAAGGTTCCAGGTAGACCTTAGAGCAGCTTCCAGTGCTGAAAGGGGCTCCAGGAAAGCTGGGGAGGGACGCTTGATCAAGGGGTGCAGGGGTAGGACAAGAGGAATGGTTTTCAGGTGAAAGAGGGGAGATTGAGATGAGATCTTAAGGAGAAATGTTTTCCTGTGAGGGTGGGGAGGCCCTGGCCCAGGTTGCCCAGAGAATCCCCCTGATCCAGTGGGAGGTGTCCCTGCCCATGGCAGGGGAGGTGGAACTGGGTGGGCTTTCCATGATTCTGTGATTTGTGTTCCTGGTGTCCCATGCGACCTTTCCCATTTTCTATCTGGCTCCATTTGGCTGCGAGGAATCCTCTCAGAGAGAATCCTCAGGAATCCTCACAGAGAGCTGTGATGCATGAGTTTGGGCAGAAGAAAGGTCATAAAGACACATCCATAAGGATAGGGATGGCTTAAAAACAGTACCCTACATCAGGAAGTCATGATGTAACACCTGGAAGAGCTCAGAACTTCACCATGAACATTCCAGTAAATAATGTGAGAGATGAGAAGTTTGCTGTTTTAATTAAACTGGGGGTCCCTCTTCAGCTCTCTTTTCCGACTGCAATAACAGGCGAAACTGGATGCTGATGGTGTTGGGATGAACCTGTCCTCTCACAGGGAAATCTTTCTTCCCATCAGTAAAATTTTCGAGGAACAGCCAACCTGGGACCATCTCCACTCCATCTCCTTCTGCTGCTGCGTTGAATAAAAAATTCTACGGAAAAACCTAAAATCAGCTCAAACTTAGGAATTCTGCCTTCTTTTTTTCTCCCCAGCAAAACCAGAAGAGACCAAACCAGCTGCCGCTGTGACCGGGAACGACATCACGGCACCTCCAAACAAAGAGCTCCCTCCCAGCCCAGAGAAGAAGACAAAGGTAGGTGTCGTTCCCATTCAGTATCTTCGCTTCCCTGGTTTTTAATTTGCCGACCTCTCTGCTGCTTCAGCTCTGGCGACATGAGTTCTGTTTTCTGAGCTGCTTTTCCAGCTGTTTTACTGGAACAAAGGTGTACAGATACCGAGTTGGGAACAACCCCACCAGTAGCGAATGTGGCTGGACGTGGGTTTAATAAATGTGCCCTAAACTTCATTTAAATGAATTCCGTGGTTGGTATTGGTGATGTAGGAGTAGGAATCAGGTATGAGAACACCTCTGCTGCACTGATGCTATCCTGGTTGTCCACCACACATTTATTTAGGAAGACATTCTTCCCCCAGGGGGTCATGGAGCACTGGAACAGCTCCCCAGGGAAGCAGTCACAGCCTGATAAGATTCCAGAAGCCTTTGGCCAATGCCTTCAGCCCCAAAGTGGGGTTGCGCTGTGCAGGGAGTTGGGCTCGATGGCCCTTGGGAGTCCCTTCCGACTCAGGGTTCTGTGATTCTGTGATTTCCATTATTGTTGGCATCCAGAGCTTGTTTGGATCTGACATTCCCTTAGTTTAGGGCTGTTCATGACATGAGAGGGAGCTGCTCTCAGAAGGTCACAGCACTTGGCAGAACACAAGCCTCAATTCTCAGAGTGGTGGCCAGGGCAGGAGGTTCTGCTCTCCTTGCAGGGATGTCTCCCACCAGCACTGGTCAGATGAGGATTTAGAGCTTGTAATGTACTGTCAGCCTGCAATGGGAAAGCAGCCTCCTGTGTTCTGCTCGCAGGACGTAGTGCCAGAAATGCCCAGTTACTGATCCCGGCTTTACCAGCGATTCCCTCTGTTGGTTCTGTTGCTGCAATGAATCTGGTTCGCTTTGAATTAAATGGCAGAATCATAGAATCCTGGAATAGTTTGGGTTGGGAAGGACCTTTACAAGTCATAAAGTCATACAGTCCAACACCATTGCCATGGACAGAGACACCTCCCCCTGGATCAGGGAGCTCAAAGCGCCATCCAACCTTGCCTTCAGCACCTCTTCCCTTCTTAGCAGTCTGGCAGAGTTGGGGTTGTTCAGCTGGAGAAGAGAAGGCTCTGGGGAGACCTTAGAGCAGCTTCCAGTGCTGAAAGGGGCTCCAGGAATGCTGGGGAGGGGCTTTTTCCAAGGGCCTGGAGTGACAGGATGAGGGGGATCTGCTTTAAATCGGAAGGGGGAAGATTTAGGTAGGATATTAGGAAGGAATTCTTCACGCTGAGGGTGGGGAGGCCCTGGCACAGGTTGACCAGGGAAGTTGTGGCAGCCCCATCCCTGGAGGTGCTGTAGGCCAGGTTGGCTGGGGCTTTGATTGCCCTGACCCAGGAAGTGGCACTGGATGGGCTTTGAAGTCCCTTCCAACCCAAACCATTCCATGAATCCATGGTTCCATATCCAGTTGAAATCTCCCCTCTCTCAGTTTAAAACCATCACTCCTCATCCTGTCACCATATATCTTGCCAGAGTCCACTGGTTCCACAGGAAACTTTACCGCTTTGATTTGGTCTTTTTTTCAGCTCAGAAAACAGAAAGAGAATTCTATTTTTGTTATTTCATTTGAAATTTCATTTTTTATGTTCTTGTAGCTCACTGTTTTGGTTTTCAATGCGCTATTTTTTGTTGTATTTGTTTGTTTGTTTGTTTTTATCCTGGATTTTGCTTTTTGAACAAACCCTAAAGCCTGCAGCATCCACATCATCTACAAAGCCCGCGACACCGAAAGCCAAGCCCCTGCCCGCTGCCAGCCCCAAGCGGCCAGCATCCGCCGCGCCTGGCCCAAACAAAAAACCCACCAGCCCTACTGCAGGCCCTCCTTCGGCCACCACCACTAAACGCCCAGCCACCAGCACCACACGGCCCTCCTCCTTAACTCCAAAAGAGACTAAACCAAAGGTAAGAAAGCATTTGCTTTTGTGTGGGAGCTCCACAACTCGTTTGTTGTTCCCTCACTGGCTGTTATACCCAAGTGTCACAACATAATTGTAGTGCTCATCACATTGAAAGGGCTTTGAGGTCCCTTCCAACCTGAACCATTCCATGGTTCCATGATTCTAAGCTGCTGTCAACCAGAACCCCCGGATAGGGTTGGAAGGGACCTTTGCGGGTCACCTAGTCCAACCCTTCTGCAGGAGCCAGAGAGAATGGAAGGATCTGATCAGGAGTCGCAGGGGTGCTGCACAAGTATTGGCCCATCAGATCCCAAGCATTTAATTGTGTCATTGCAGAGGAGAAGATGGAATTTGACTGTTACCACAATTAAAGGGCTTACAGATCTCTGACCATGAGTCTTGGAAGTGTCCTCTTTAGAGAGGATTCCCTTACCAGCTCTCGTACCTGAGAGTTGCAATGTAATCGTAGTCCTCATCACATAGGCTGGGTTGGAAGGGACCTTTGCAGGTCACCTAGTCTAGCCCTTCTGCAGGAGAAGGGAGTTTCCCTTCTCAGCTCTCTTCCTCCTGCAGGAGCAGGAGAGGTTGGGCTAGATGGGAGGATCCGATCAGGAATAGGCGTCACAGGAGAGCTGCACAGGTATTGGTGCAACTTCATTAACGGATCAGATCCCAAGTGTTTAACTGTGTCATTGCAGAGGAGAAGATGGAACTCGACTGTGTTACCACGATTAAAAGGCCTACAGATCTCTGACCACGAGTCTTGGAAGTGTCCTCTCTAGAGAAGGTTCATTTCCAAGACTCGTGGTTGTTGTTCAGCCTGGAGAAGAGAAGGCTGTGGGGAGACCTTAGAGCAGCTTCCAGTGCTGAAAGGGGATCCAGGAAAGCTGGTACAGGTTGTCCAGGGAAGCTGTGGCTGCCCCATCCCTGGAGGTGTTGAAGGCCAGGTTGGATGGGGCTTGGAGCCCCTTGATCCAGTGGGAGGTGTCCCTGCCCTTGGCACAGTGGGTTGGAACTGGATGAGCTTTGAGGTCCCTTCCAAACCAAACCATTCTATGATTTTCCTAGTGAGCTGCTCCGAAGCTCACAGGGTAATCACTTCTTTCTTTCCATTCCTAAAGGAGGAGAGGTTTTAACTACAGATACGTCACAAATGTAGGTTAACTCTTCAACCCAGACAATGGGATGAATGGGAAGCTTCAATTATTAACATTAAGAGGGTAAAAAACAATTTAAACACTTCAGTATTTCCCACCGATTGTCTCTTTGTGGTGCCTGGCCAGAATAAAAACTGTAGGGAGACAACTGAGAATCACAGAATCATAGAATTCCTTGGTTTGAAAAGACCTTTGAGATTGTGGTGAGACACTGGCAGAAGTTGCCCAGAGAAGTCATGGCAGCCCCATCCTTGGAGGTGTTGAAGGCCAGGTTGGATGGGGCTTTGAGCCCCTTGACCCAGTGGGAGGTGTCCCTGCCTATGGCAGGGAATTGGAACTGGATGGGCTTTGACATCCCTTCAAACCCAAAACACAATATCACACAGTATCACAGTATCATAAGGTTGGAAAAGATCTTTGAGATCATCGAGTCCAACCTATGACCCAACAACTACACCTACTCCTACTTGTCAACTACACCATGTCACTAAGAGCCTCATCCAATCTCTCCTTAAACACCTCCAGGGACGGTGACTCCACCACCTCCCCAGGCAGCGCATTCCAATGGCCAGTCACCCTCTCAGTAAAGAACTTCTTCCTAATGTCAAGCCTAAACCTCCTCTGGCAAAGCGTGAGATTGTGTCCTCTTGTTCTGTCACCGGTCGCCTGAGAGAAGAGACCAACCCCTGCCTGACTGCAACCTCCTTTCAGGCAGTTGTAGAGAGCAATAAGGTCTCCCCTGAGCCTCTTCTTCTTCAGGCTAAACAAGCCCAGCTCCCTCAGTCTCTCCTCATAGCGCTTGTGCTCCAGCCCCTTCACCATCTTCGTTGCTCTCCTCTGGACGCTCTCCAGCATCTCAACATCTTTCTTAAACTGAGGGGCATGATTCTATGAATCTTTCCCAGAATCGCTGATTGTTTGCTGGGTTTTTCCATTTGGTCAGAAATCCCTCGTTCACACCTGTACATGACCTCCCCACGTGAACACTGGAACAGATCCAGATGGATTCTGACGTTCAGCAGGGCCTACGCTCCATGTCCTGTGCCGAACACAATCAGTTGCTTCTGCACATCTTCCTTCAGGTTCTGATCTCCTTCATCATAGCCCCTCAGTGATGCCTGGCTTAATTGGTCGAAAACTTCATCCCAGTGTATTTCTGTTGGCAAACACTTGGAAGAGGCTTGTTGAAAGCCTGGCTTAAGTGTTGTCTGTTTATTTCCAGGTTGCTGACACGAAGCCCACGGAGAAGCGGACGTCACCTACCAAGCCTCTGTCATCTTCCGCTCCTAAAACTACTGCCAGGAGCACTCCTGCCACTCCTCGGACAACAGCGACATCACCGGTCACCACAACTGCTGGCGCCAAAAGCACTGCTGCTTCCCCACCGAAGAGGCCAACATGTGAGTGCTCTCTGGTTTTCCTTCAGGAGATCCCCATGCTAACCAACTGCAAGGTTCTTTTACCCTCTGCTGGGTAAAAATCTGCCTGGATGGCCAAACCCAAAGAGTGGTGGGTAATGGAGTTCAGTCCAGTTGGAGGCCAGATACAAGTGATGTCCCCAGGGCTCAGTGCTGGCTCCAGTCCTGTTTGTTCTCTTTATCAGTGCTGTGGATGAGGAGATCAAGTGCTCCCTCAGCCAGTTTGCAGATGACACCAAGCTGGGTGGGAGTGTGGATCTGCTGGAGGTCAGGGAGGCTCTGCAGAGGGACCTGGCCAGGCTGGGTCCATGGGCTGAGACCAGGTTCTACCAGGCCAAGTGCTGGGTCCTGCCCTTGTGGCACACCAACCCCACGCAGCTCCAGGCTTGGGGAAGAGCAGCTGGAAAGCTGCCTGGAGGAGAAGGACCTGTGGGGGTTGATTGCCAGCAGGCTGAACATGAGCCAGCAGTGGCCCAGGTGGGCAAGAAGGCTCCCAGCATCCTGGCTTGGTCAGCTGTGGGCTGGCAGCAGGAGCAGGGAAGGGATCGTCCCCCTGCAGTCGGTGCTGGGGAGGCCGCACCTCGACTCCTGGGTTCAGTTTTGGGTTCCTCACTCCAAGCAGGCCCTTGAGGGGCTGGAGCGCATGTGGAGAAGGGATGGGAGCTGGGGAAGGGTCTGGAGAACAGGGGTTGTGAGAACGGCTGAGGGCCCTGGAGCTGTTTAGTCTGGAGAAGAGGAGGCTGAGGGGAGACCTCATCGCTGTCTGCAGCTCCTGGAAAGGAGGTTGTAGTGAGGTGGGTGCTGGGCTCTTCTCCCAAGTGACAGGAGATGGGACGAGAGGAAATGGCCTCAAGTTGCACCAGGGCAGGGTCAGATTGGACCTCAGGGGAAATTCCTTCATGGAAAGGGTTCTCGGGCCCTGGCAGAGGCTCCCAGGAAGGTGATGGCATCCCCATTCCTGCAGGACTTTGAAAGCTGGGCACATGAGGTGCTCAGGGATCTGGTTCAGTAGTGGACAGGGACGGCTGGACTCAATGATCTCAAAGGTCTTTTCCAACCAAGGCATTCTGTGATTCTATTTCAGTAGCACCCTTGGTTCCCATAAGGTGTCCTCCCATGTTCCAGCATGCCAACTGCTTTGCTGTGTTTAGGTGGCCCCATCAGTTCATTAAAATCTCTCAGGCCAGCCTGCATCAGCTCTGTGTGACTCAGAGTTGACACAATTCCTGCACAAAGGACGCTGTCGCCTCTGTATTTTGCCATAGTGACAGTTGAATAAACACTAAACCCAATTTAGAACTTGGGAGAAGAGGATCTCCAGAAAGGATTTGAGGTAGAACAACTGACAAATAAAACTGTTAAGCAGAAGTGGAAGGTTTTTATAGCACAGGAGAATTCAGACCCAAAATCACAGCAGATTCTTCAGAAAACTTTATCCAACTCCTACTCTTGCCTGAGAAGGAACTTCCCAGGAATTCAACACGGTCAACGGTCAATGTGAGACATCAGCATCTGAAAAACAGTTCTCACTCCTTTTAGTGGAGCCTGAGAGGTTTAACATCATATAAAAATAGACTTAACTGTTCTCAAGTCTTTCCAAATGAGCAGCCCTCATTGGCAAAATTTGCATGTAAAGGTGTGAAACCAATTATACATCTTGGTTGCTTTGTACTGCGAGTCCCAAAGCTTGGATTCAGAACCGTCTTTCCCAAAAGAAGAGAATGATGGAATGGATTGAGTTGGAAGGGACTTCAAAGCCCATCCAGTGCCACCCCCCTGCCAAGGGCAGGGACAACTCCCACTGGATTAGGGGGCTGAAAGCCTCATCCAACCTGGCCTTAAACACCTCCAGGGATGGGGCAGCCGCCACTTCTCTGGACAACCTGTGCCAGGGCCTCCCCACCTTCAGCGTGAAGAATTTCATCCTACCTAAATTTTCCCTCTTCCAATTTAAAGCCTTTCCCCCTTTCCCCCTCATCCTGTCACTTTGGGCCCTTGGAAAAAGCCCCTTCCCAGCTTTCCTGGAGCCCCTTTCAGCACTGGAAGCTGCTCTAAGGTCTCCCCACAGCGTTCTCCTCTCCAGACTGAATAACCCCACCTCTCCCAGCCTGTCCTCACAGCAGAGGGGCTCCAGACCTCACATCATCTCCGTGACCTCCTCTGGACCCGCTCGAACAGTTACTTCTGGTGTGACAGCTGCCCCACTCAGCTTGGTGTCATCTGCAAATTTGCTGAGGGTGCCCTCGATCTTGCTGTCTGTGTCACTGATGAAGATACCAAACAGCACTGGGCCCAGTAGGGACTCTGAGGGACACCCCTTGTCACGGGTCTCCATGTGGACATCAAGCCATTGACGACTCCTCTCTGAATGCCAGCATCCAATCAATTCCTTATCCATCAAACAGTCCACCCATCAAATCCACATCTCTCCAATTCAGAGAGGAGGATGTTGTGGAGATCCATGTCAGAGTCTAGATAGATGACAGCCACTGGTTTTCTTGTGTGCACTGATGTGGTCACCTCATCATAGAAAGCCACCAGGTTGGTCAGTGGCTAAATGTACGTTCCATACCCTGTGTTCAAGGAGAAAAGATCATTAATCCTGTATAGGAGTTTTTCACTTCCCAAGAGCCACTGATCTCAGCTGATCCCATGGACAACCTGGTAAAATTCATTTTGTGTGGTCTTTTCTGGGAACCAGAGCCCCAAAGGCTTCCTGTGTTTTAATGAGTCCTGTTAATTTCTCCTTCCAAAACTGAGACGCCAACAAAGAAGGGTTTTCTGATGCCATTTGAAAAGAGATGGAGTCAGCGATGCAGAGATGCGGGAAGGGTGTTCCAAGTGGCAAGATGTACAGAGGAAGAGGCTTCCGCAGAAGCGAGAGTGGTGGGACGTTGCCAAAGCACATTGAGATCCGGGTGGGTGAGGGAGAGATGAGGTCAACTGGAGCAGCTCCGCAAGGAGTTCAAGCTGGTTTGTCTGGGAACACACGGAGGAGTCATGAATGGTAAAAGTACAGAGTCCTGTTCTGGCAGAGCAGAAACAGGACATGTGAAAGAAGATGGACAGGGATGTGGGGGATCAAGGGCAATCGAGTGAGCAATAAAGCTGGGGAAGGGTCTGGAGGAGAAATCATATGAGGAGAGGCTGAAGGCAGCCAGTCTGTTCAGCCTGGAAAAGAGGAGACTGAGGGGGGACCTCATGGCCCTTCATTCCTTCCTCACAAGGGGAGGAGGAGGAGTAGGCGCTGAGCTCTTCTCTCTGGTGACCAAAGACAGGACCCGAGGGAATGGCAGGAAGATGCCAGGGGAGGGTTAGGTTGGACTTGAGGAGAAGGTTCTTCCCCCAGAGGGTGGTGGAGCACTGGAACATCTCCCCAGGGAAGCAGTCACAGCCTGACAATATTCCAGAAGCCTTTGGCCAACGCCCTCAGCCCCACAGTGGGAATGTTGGGGTTGTGCTGTGCAGGGCCAGGAGTTGGACTTGACCGTCCGTGTGGGTCCCTTCCAACTCAGGGCATTCTGTGAGTCTATGAAACACTCAGAATTCCCTTTAGGTGGAGCACATGAAGGTCCTGCTGGTTGCACGGATGTTGATGGTGGAAACCTGGGTCTCTTCTCATCACAGTTTAATTCCTCATCACCTCACACTTAGCTGGATAATAATAATAATAATAATAATAATAATAAAGAGTTGGGGTTGTTCAGCCTAGGGAGGAGAAGGCTGTTGGGTGACCTTAGAGCAGCTTCCAGTGCTGAAAGAGGCTCCAGGAAAGCTGGGGAGGGGCTCTTGGTCAAGGATTGGAAGTGAAAGGATGAGGGGGAACAGTTTGAAGCTGAAAGAGGTGAGATTGAGATGAGATCTTAGGGAGAAATGTTCTCCTGTGTGGGTGGGGAGGCCCTGGCCCAGGTTCCCCAGAGAAGTGGTGGCTGCTCCATCCCTGGAGGTGTTAAAGGCCAGGTTGCTTTTCTTCAACTACTGAAACCGGGCAGATTTTGGCTGAAGTTCTCCATCATTTATGGTGAAAAGTCACAATTTCCGTACCAAGAAGCTGTAAAATAAATTTCTGTTTATATTTCTCAGTCTAATTTTTCCTGGTCAGTTTTGTGAGGGATTTTATTCTGTCTGGGACTCAGGTCCCTCGTTCAGACCGTCCTCTGTCTGCATGAAATGTAACCAGGTCACGATCACTGGAGCTTGCCCAAAGGCCAATTCTCAGTTTAGTGATTGATTTTGGAGTTTATTTAATTGGAACAGGGACCAAAATACATGCAGAAACTTTTGTTTGAGAAAATTGGCTTTGGTTCAGACTGATCTGGCGACAACAGCAAGGTGACAGCAAAGCAAACCCATATTTGTTTGTCCAGTTAATAAAAAATAAGTTAAACTGAACCTTAGAATCCTGGAATGGTTTGGGTTGGAAGGTCCTCTAAGCCCATCCAGTGCCACCCCTTGCCCTGGGCAGGGACAACTCCCACTGGATCAGAGAGCTCCAAGCCCCATCCAACCTGGCCTTCAACACCTCCAGGGATGGGGCAGCTATAGCTTCCCTGGGCAACCTGGACCAGGGCCTCCCCATCCTCTGCATTAAGAATTTCTTCCCAATGTCCAATCTAATTCTCCCCCTTTCCCATTTAAAGCCATTCCCCCTCATCCTGTCGCTCCAGTCCCTTGGAAAAAGCCCCTCCCCAGCTTTCCTGGAGCCCCTTTCAGCACTGGAAGCTGCTCTAAGGTCTCCCCACAGCCTTCTCTTCTGCAGCTGAACAACCCCACCTCTCCCAGCCTGTCCTCACAGCAGAGGGGCTCCAGCCCTCGCATCATCTCTGTGACCTCCTCTGGACCTGCTCCAACAGTTCCATCTCCTTCTGTTGGGGATTCCAGAGCTGGACCCAGGACTCCAGGTGGGGTCTGGTGATAGCAGAGTAGAGGAGCAGAACCACCTCCCTGACCCTGCTGGCCACAATTTACAGGTTCAAAGTAACAAGTGCTGTCAGATTCGGAAAGTAAAGCAGAAGCAAAACACAAACCCTCCCCCACATGTTGCATCACTGCATGGTGGATTGGTCCTTGTTCTGGAGAAGATGAAAAAATTTGGCTGTTATGGTGAGGACCTCCTCCGGTGCTCAAATGGAGCAGCCGGTTCTTGAGATGCTGCATTTCCAGCAATGGGCACCATGGATATGAGGAGCTGCAGAGAGCTCCTCGTCTCCAGGGGATGCTGTGCTGGGATCCCCAGAGCCATGCAAACCAACCCCAACACTGAATTACTGACCTGTGTGCTTTTTTTTTGGGCAGCCATCAAGACAGATGCAAAGCCTGCAGATGCCAAGAAGACCACTGCAAAGTCGCCATCAGGTACCGTTGTTTCCTTTCTATCTCCATGCAACTTTCCTCTTCCAGAGCTGTGTTTATAAAGCCGTCTCCCCTTGTCTCCAGGCCCTTGGAAAAAGCCCCTCCCCAACTTTCCTGGAGCCCCTCTCAGCACTGGAAGCTGCTCTAAGGTCTCCTCGCAGCCTTCTCCTCTCCAGGCTGAACAACCCCAACCCCTGTCCTCACAGCAGAGGGGCTCCAGCCCTCGCATCACCCTTGTGGCCTCCTGATCCACTGGGAGGTGTCCCTGCCCTTGGCAGAGGGTTGGAACTGGATAGGATTTGAGGTCCCTTCCAACCCAAACCATTCCATGGTTCATTTTATGATTCTCACTTGCTGTCAACCAGAACCTCCAGATCCCATCTTTAGAGATGTTCTAGGCCAGGTTGGATGGGGCTTTGAGCCCCCTGATCCAGTGGGAGATGTCCCTACCCATGGCAATGGAGTTGGAACCGGATGGGCTTTGAGATCCCTTCCAACCCAGCCCTTTCCATGATTCTATAAATGGCCCCTGACCCGTGTTTTCCCCCTTCCCTCCAACTGTCGCTGTGATCATTCCAGCAGATTTGAGTCGCCCAAAGAGCACTACTGGAAACGTCATGAAGAGCAGTGCCACCGTTCCTACCACTGCCTCCAACAACAGCGCTGCACCTGGAGTCACTGCCAGCCGGCCCAAACCCAAGCCTGCTGCAACCAAACCCACCACAACCTCAACCACTACCGCAGATGCTAAGAAAACATCTACCAAGGCTCCGACTAAACCCAGCAATGTGTCCAAGCCACCTCGCCCACCCAGCAGCGCTTCGATTCCAGACCTGAAAAACGTACGTTCCAAAATTGGATCAACAGATAACATCAAACATCAGCCCGGTGGAGGAAAGGTAAGCTGCTTCTTCAAACGTGATAACCACACGCGTTTTGGGATGGTGACTCTTAAGCATTATGGGTGCTCTTGGCTAGTTTGGTGGCTGTGTCCTCACTGCTCTTCTCATTGATGCTCTGCAGAGCTTCTCTTTGGGTTCTTGGGTTATGCACTAGGCATTAACAAGGCAGTGGTGGTCGCTTGCAGAAGGAACCCACCTTGAGAAGCTTCCTGCCATTTGGCACACGCACAGGAATTCCAAACTGGGGTTCTTTGTTTGTGTTGGATGTCCCAGCATAGGAGCATGGTATGGAAAGCTCAAAACCATGTCTATATCTCAAAACTTTGCCATTGAGTAGGGAAATTGAGCTGTCGAATGGTACAGAAGGTGGGATGACTCACTACGAAGCAGGAAATCTGGATTCAGGAGCAGGTTCCACACCTTTCCCAGGTCTAGGAATGATGACTGTCCAGCTTGTCAGGCCCAAAGCTGAAATGGGTCTATATCTCTCTGGATAAGCTCTGGTGGCCACGAGAGAAGAGGAAGGTAGTGTTGAGTGAGCCGGAGGGGAAAGATTACATGGATATAACTTAAGGCAGTCAGTCAGAAATGGACTTAAATGACCCCCACTGTGACTGCTTCCCATGTGTCAGAGGATCATGGAATGCTTTGGGTTGGAAGGAACCTCTAAGGGTCATTCAGTCCAACCCCTTTATCATGTTGACGATGAAGGCCTAGGGATATGTCTGTACATCTCTACAGGGTTGGATGAGGCCTTGAGCAAGCTAATCCAGTAGGTGTCCCTTGTCAGGCAGGTTGGAGCTGGATAGGCTTTGAGGTCTCTTCCAACCCAAACCATTCCATGGTTCCATTATTCTGACTTGCCATCAACCAGAACCCCCAGATCCCATCCCTGGAGATGCTGAAGGCAAGGTTGGATGGGGCTTTGATCCCCCTGATCCAGTGGAAGGTGTCCCTGCCTATGGCAGGGAGTTGGAACTGGGTGGGCTTTGAAGTCCTTTCCAACCCAACCCATTCCATGATTCCATGATGTAGCATGGGTTGATTCTTCAAGGTGAGGCGTCTCAATTTTATCACACCATGATGCCATCCTCAGATCTTAGTGATCTCAAGAACAGAAAGTTCCACTCCCCAAAGCAGAGTTTCTGGAAACAAAACCAAATCTTCTGAAGAACTTTGCAGCCAGCAGGAAAGTGACCCTTTCATGTACTCAGTTCTGTAGCTTGAAACCAAACTGCTGCTCAGAAAGGCCTCAGAGACATCACGTAAGATGATTTTGTTGTTTGCAGCCACGCTGGGTTTCTGAAGAAGCAGAACTTCTCGGCTTCTAGGGTTGTGTTGGTTTAAGGGAATTTCTTTTTACATTTGATTTTACTGCCCTTTATTTTTTAATATTTTTATTCTATTTTTGAAAAAGATTGTCTTTTTCATAGTATTTTTTATGCCAGGATGTCCATAAAGAGCATGAAGATGCCTTGGGAGCACTGGGGTTCTTTGTTTTCCACTCTGTTAGTGGAAAGGTTAGTGACTCACAGGATTTACACTCACCACAAAAACGCAGGTCCTGCTGCTCCTACCTGGATCTTGATCAGGAGAAGAGCAGATGTTCTTCAGTAGCTGCTATTTTTTGCTAAAATCCTGTACATTTTAATTCCATTTTCTGCTTAGCTGGGTTAGCTGAGTCCACCCGGATCCGAGTTCTGTGTAGCACCCTCCATGTGAAGGAGGTGATCCTGCACGACTGAAGGATTGAGTTTGATCTGGGGCAGAATGGGATGTCCTGGGGTTACCTGGACCATCATGAATGTTCGGGAAATGGTGAGACTCCGATGAAGGGCACTTAAGAGGCTTTTGAGAAGCAGAGAACTCAGTCATTGCTTTATGACCTCAGGATCCCCTTTTCATCCCGTGTCTGAGAGATGTTGCTTCCCCTCCACCGCCTCAGTTTTGTTGTTCCTTGGCATGAGATTACAGCACGTAATGAGTTCTCCTGGGTCATCTGTGCCCGTAAGGAATTCTCCTGGGTCATCCATGTGAAGGAGGTGGTCTTGCATGACTAAAAGACTTGATTTGATTTTGGGCAGAATGTGATGTCTTGGGGTCACCTGGACCATCGTGAACACTGGGGAAGTGGTGAGACATCGATAGAGGGCACCTATGAGGCTTTTGAGAAATGGAAAACTCAATTATTGCTTTATGACGCCAGGATCTTCCTTTTCATCCCATGTCTGAGAGATGCTGCTTCCCCTCCACCTCCTCAGTTTTGTTGCTCCTGGGCATGGGATTATAGCAAGTAATGAGTTCTCCTGTGTTGTCTGTGCCCATAACGACTTCTCCTGGGTCATTCATGTGAAGGAGGTGGTCTTGCATGACCAAAAGATGGGGTTTGATTTGGGACAGAACATGATATTCTGGGGTCATCTGGACCATCGTGAACATCGGGGGAACAGTGAGATTCTGATGAAGGGCACCTAGGAGGCTTTTGAGAAATGGAGAACTCAGTTATTGCTTTATGACCTCAAGATCCCCCTTTCATCCCCTGTCTGAGAAATGTTGCTCCACCTCCTCAGTTTTATTGTTCCTGGGCATGGGCTTACAGCATGTAACGAGTTCTCCTGGGTCATCTATGCCTGTAACGAGTTCTCCTGGGTCATCTGTACCCATAAGGAGTTCTCCTGGGTCATCCGTGCCTCTGAGTTTGTGTGGGCAGCTTGTGTTCCCGCACGTTCCTGCCCACCCTTTTGCATTTGCCGGTTGAAATCATCCGTTTGTCTCCATCTAGGGGAAAATAGAGAAAAAGCCAGAATCGGCCGTTGCTGCGCGCAAGTCTGAACCCAATGCGGTCTCTAAAATGACCACTGCTAAACCAACCGTATCTAAAGAGGGTGCCCCCAAACAGCCCAATGGGAAAGTGAGTTCATTTCACACTTCTTTCTGTGGGAGGCGAAGGAAAACATTTCCATTTTGAGTCACTTTCCTTTTTCTCCAGCTCTTCTGCTTTCTCCTGTCGGTGTCACCGTTCCTTGCATGGACACTTTTCCAAGTCTTTCCTGTAAACCTTGAGATGTTCTCAGTTCCACACGTTCTGAGATCGCTGCTGTAGGTGTCTTCTCCAGCCCTGCTGTAAATGCAGATGCTTTCAGAACAAGAGTCCTCCAAGGCTTGGTTACAGTGAAGGTTTCTCTTTGTGGTCCTTCACATGCAGCACTCGTTTGGGAGGCAGAGAGCTTGTTAGTTTAATATTACAGAATATTAAGGATTTTATATCTTACCCTGCAATATTCCCAACCCAAGTGCACCCAAACACTAACCCACCCCACGTGGTGGGCTACAACGAAGCTGCCATGATGTGGAGGGGATGAGAAGCAGGGCGGGAGCACCTGCAATGCAGGTTGGGTTTGGAGATCATCAAGCAGAGCCTGGTAGTGAACAGGTAGGATCTATAGAGAAGTCAGAAACCTGTTCTAAACCATCATGAGAGTGTTGCCAGAGCCACCACCGCACTGAATCCAGTCTTTCTGAACTGGCTGAGTAGCCTTCAGAAACCTGCTAAAGGGAGAACGTGGTGGTGATGCCTTTTGTGCTTCCAGTTTATCACCTCCCATCTGGAAAGTGCTCTCCATACGGCTTCTCCCACGGCTTGTGCTGCCTTAAATAACCAAACATGTGTCATAACTAACGGTTTGTGAACACAGGGCATTGCTCTCACTCAGTCACCGCCTTCGAGTAAGGGCTCCCTTAGCATGACTTCTCTTATGTTTGACAAAGTCCATTTTAGCTTAAAGGAGAAACAATTTAGTCACCATAAACCTCATCTGATAAAATTTAACTGAAGGTTTGACAACCTTCACCAAAAAAATTGTTTCTCAGACTGGAGGGTTTGGAAGACATTCCCCAAGACTGGAGCCAACCCAGGCAGGTGGAAATCAAGTGCGGACACCGTTGGTGGAAGGGGTGGCCCCATGGCTTTGATCTGGGAGGAAGGAGGTGGCTGAGCTGGATCTCCCTGCTCTTTGGAGAAGCTCCTGTGAAGTTTCCTGGAGGACATGGATGAACCCAGGCCATCTGGCAGGCAGGCGCCCACCTGGTGAGGCCAACCCGTAGAGCCTATGGAGAAAGGGTCGTCACGGTAGCGCTTACGCTCTCGCACTAATCTGTCTGTGCCACTCTTGTTCCGTTCACTTTTCGTTCTCACTCTTCTCAGTTGCTTTCACACCTGATACTAAAGTTGGATTGAGTTTAACACAACTCCATGTTTCTCCATCATGTTAGAACATCCGCTCCAGCCTGCCGTATGACAACTCTAACCAGTCCTCTTCCCATGTGTTGTTTTCCATTCTGTAACATTCCAGGTCCAGATAGTCTCCAAAAAAGCGAACTACAGCCATGTTCAGTCCAAGTGTGGTTCCAAGGACAATATTAAGCATGTCCCTGGAGGTGGGAATGTAAGTATGGGCTCTGGGCAAGCTGTCTTTCTACTAACTCCTCTCGTACTGTTGTTATGTGTCCGTCCTACGAATGTGTTCCAGGCAGGAAGGTGTGGCAGAGTTTTAGGGCTTCTGGGAGTGATGTAGGCTAGAGAATTCCTTTATTTTTCCCCATGGGATGCGAATTGGAATGGGTGTGGTTTGTTTCGTGGTGCTACAGATAAACCTTCCTTGCGTGGTCAGCGTGGTGTTAGTGACCAAACGTAGGCTGTGCACAGGAGTTTGTTCTCCAGGGGTCCCCTCTGCAGTCAGTGGGGCATCTCGTGGCTCCTCTGACCTGTTTTAGATGTCTGATGCGTTCAGGTGGGATGAATCGTCCCTTGGGTTGGGTTAATTGTGAAACAAGGAGACTTCGAAAAGAGATGAGGAAAAGACTCTGGGACTTAATCTTTGAGCTGTGATTAACTTCTAAATTTAAAGACTCCTGGTGTCTCTGGCAGCAGAGTTGAGCTCATTGAAATAGAAGGTTAATCTTGGAACGTCAGTCTGCTTGGAGTGTTGTGTCCTGAAAGCATTTGGCAAAACACCCAAGTTAACTATCTGAAGCTTTGGAACCCACGACTGTGTGTTGGCAGACGTGGTTCCTCCTGTAGCACCTCAACAAAGCCATGCTCACCTCTCTGTGTGCTGGGCAAGTTCACAGAAATAGAGAGGCTGGATGGGTTCAAAAAGCCACCAACGTCCTTAAACCCAAGGAAGTGTTTTCCGTTGGTGTTTAAACATGCTGGGTTCCTGAGGCTCTTGCATCTTGGGCTGCTTCTTCAGTGCCAGCAGCAATGAAGGTCCCTGCACCTTTGCTTTGCATAGGGTTCGAAGTGGAAACAATTTCTGGGGCCAGACAAGCGGTCACTGCATGGTCAGTGTGTTCTGTTGGGTGGCTGCTTCAGTGAAGACAGCAGCTATGCTGGACCTGGCTGTGATGCAGACTGTGGTGGCCGCTTTCCATGGGAAATATGGGTGGACTTGCTCAGCTGGCTGAACCTTTACGTGGCCAATTCTTCCTTAAAGCTTTGGAAGAGGCAACCAAACATGGGTTCTTAAACTTGTTCTTTATGGCTTGGCTGCCAAGGGGGTAAGAGATGGATGCTGAAGTCACACCAAGCTTGACTCCCCATTGAGAGTCGCTGGACACGCCTCTCTGCTGACCTTCTTGCTTTCCAGCTTGTGAGTTCTCCCGAGCGGTGGGATTTGACGTTCTTAGTCACTATTTCAGGCCGTACCCGATGTTCGTAGGAGTGCATGCACGTGTGTGTGTGGAGCTTCACAAGAAATGCTCAGGAGAATTCTCTGCACCAGAGAATGAAAAACTGGTCTGGAGACCACTGGGTTGATGAGATACCCTCAGAATTCTTCTGTAGCTGAGCACTTTTCTGTTCCATCTGGGTTTGTCCCCACAGTTCGGAACAGTGCATTTATGCCTGACTGATGTTTGTGGCAGTGGCCCCTTTGGCTGTACGGTTGAGCAACCCTTGCCACTCACCTGCTGGTACCCTCAAAGGAGCTCTGATTTGTCACCCACATGATTTTGGCCCCTCTCACCTTGTGTAGCCTAGTAGAGGACAATGAGTCTCAGATACTTTTCCTGTTTTTGAGTCCAACAGAAATGTGCTTTAAACATGGGGCTGTTCTCCATGCTTGATTAACTCCATTAGTGACCCATTCTTCTAATGAGCATCCAGATCTGTCCTGGGGACATTCCCAACTCTTGGGGACAAGCATGTGCCTGCTTCCTTTGGCTCTTCTTCCCCACTCTCCTTCTATCGCTGGACTTCTCCTTGTTCATCTACTTAGGCTTTTTGCTTTGAGAATATGACTTCAAATTGGAAGAGGAAAGATTTATATTAGACATTAGGAAGAAATCCTTCACAATGAGGGCACAGGTTGCCCAGAGACATGGTGGTTAGCCCATCCCTGGAGGTGTAGAAGGACAGGTTGGATGGGACTTTGAGCCCCCTGATCCAGTGGGAGGTATCCCTGCCCATGGCAGAGGATTGGAACTGGATGGGCTTGAGGTCCTTTCCAACCCAACCCATTCCATGATACCAGTCAGGTTAGCTCCAGGTTCCAGGAGCCCTCAGCCCAGCTTCAGGCAGTTGTCCCCACCATCCAGCACCTCTAATTCCAGCTCTGCCTATCCCAGTATGAGCAGAGCAGGCACAGAGCCCAGTCTGGCTCCCTTGAAGAGCGTTTCCCTTCATTCATTTTTATCTGCTCGCACCCCTTGGGGCACTGTAATATTGGTGTCCTCTGCCAAGGTGTTTTGTTGGATCTTCTTTCAATGATCACTTTGAATAGAACACTTCCAAGCATTTAATTCCTGAACCTTGCGGGGATGTCTGAGAAGGCTGATGTTCTGGTCTGTGGCTTCGGTTAAAGCCCTTAGGAATCCTATGCCCAGGAGCTCTGGGTTGTTAGCAAACTGTGGTTCAGCCTTAGAGGTAGAAGTGATGGGTGCGGTGCCTGCTCTGCTCTGGTGAGACCCCACCTGGAGCCTTACATTCAGTTCTGGAGTCCTCAGCACAGGAAGGACATGGAGCAGGTCCAGAGGAGGCCACAGAGATGATGCGAGGGCTGGAGCACCTCTGCTCTGAGGACCGACTGGGAGAGCTGGGGTTGTTCAGCTGGAGAAGAGAAGGATGTGGGGAGACCTTAGAGCAGCTTCCAGTGCTGAAAGGGGCTCCAGGAAAGCTGGGGAGGGGCTCTTGATCAGGGAGTGCAGGGATAGGATGAGGGGAAATGGTTTTCAGCTGAAAGAGGGGAGATTGAGATGAGAACTTAGGGAGAAATGTTTTCCTGTGAGGGTGGGGAGGCCCTGGTCCAGGTTGCCCAGGGAAGCTATAGCTGCCCCATCCCTGGAGGTGTTGAAAGCCAGGTTAGATGGGGCTTGGAGCCTACTGATCCAGTGGGAGGAGTCCCTGCCCATGGCAGGGGGTGGGACTGGATGGGCTTTGAGGTCCCTTCCAACCCAAACCATTCCAGGATTCTATGAAGGGAGGTGTTACCCAGCTAGCACATACCCGGTACCCATTTTACCTTCTGTACACAGTGACAACTTCTCCCCTCCAAGACACCCAAGGAGATGTTCCAAAGCAGTAGGTATCACTCCTGCTCACATTATATCTGCCATGAAAACCTGGACCCAGACATCATCGATTTCCTGGCCAAAGCTTTTGTTGTGCTTCAGCAATTCCCCTCTCTCTTTTTAAAGAAAGCAACACTCACAAGGTAGGGTTTATGAAGCATGGGCAGTGTACATGGTGTTGAAGATCTAACAAGGCGATTTGGAGTCTACATGCGCTTCTCCACCTGCTGAGATGAATTGGGAAGTGGCCAGAGATAGTCAATCTAAAAAGGGAGGAGGTTCCCAGCTGAGCCTCTGTCTATCATAGAATCACTTGGTTGGAAAAGACCTTCATGATCATTGAGTCCAGCCATCCCTGTCCACTACTAAACCAGATCCATGAGAAACTCATCTACCCATCCTCTAAGCACCTCCAGGGATGGGGACTCAAGCTATCAAGCTTTCCAATCTCAAGTTCATTTCTGGCACCAGAGTGTCTGTATTTGACTCTATAAATGCCAGTCCAAGCCTTTAAACGTGTGTCCCATTGCAGACTCCAAACAACTAACGCGCAAAATCTTACAAGAGAGACTGTTCCATTGTTTGGAACCCTAAGTGAGATCATGAGGAGTCACAACCAGGTGTGTCTGGCAGAGCTGATAACTAACATTGTTGGTTTAAAATGCATTTGGTGAAATATATTGAGTTTTATTCCAGTTCCAAGCAAACGAGGTCTCGTTATAAAAGCTGTAGGAGCTTTGCTGGCAGCCGCCAAGAAAACCAAACTCACTAGCCACAATCCCACCCTGTTGGAGATTGTGGTGTCACTGAATCAGGGTGCATGAACATGGAACAGCATGGCAGGAGGCTGGACTGTGCTGTTCTCTTAATTCAGAGCGAACGAGACATCAGGGCTTTGACTCATCTTCACCAGGACTGGTAGGTCTTGTGCTTCCTGAGAAAGATGTAGAGGAAATTGTCATGGTCCTTCTCAGAGGCTTTCAGAGTAGCTGTTAAGGGGACAAATCCTTGTCATTTCTCCTCGAGATGATCAATAGGAGAATTTTTTGAGCCCATTGGTGCCAGACGGTGGTTGTTGACACAACTGGGAGAGGTGCATGTCCCCCCAAATCCCTGTTTTTTACCACTAAAAGTTCAAACGTCAGCTTAGCGTTGAGTTGGGCCAGGTGACCCCACCTTCCTTCCAACATAAATTACCCTGTGTTTGTATGGAATGAGAGGTCTCCAAGGAGTTAGAGAAGTTGATTCTGGAGTGCAGGAGTTTTTCATCCTGGAGCGGCAGGAGGTGTCAGAACTGGAGCTTTGTCCAATGCACTTGGTCCCAGGGTCAGAGGTGAAATATTTTTTTGAGCAAAAAGACATAAAACCTGGGAGATTTGGACTCCCATTTTTGTCCTTCCCCAGAGAACGCTTCTCCCTTAGTTCAGACTGATGCCCACAAACACCGTGCTAGAGCATTTGGGCTCATTGACTTGGAAGAAGGTTGCGTATTGAGTCGTGAGTATCTCATGATGTCATGATCTCATTGATGTCATGTCATCATTGTCATGATGTCATGTTTTCATTGAAGGTTTTTTATGCCAATCTCAAGTCTCTGGTAGAACGAGGTTAAAGGAAGCAAGAGCTTCCCTCCTCCAAGCATTTTGTCGTTGAGGGGGTTGGCTTCTTCGAGCAGTTTGTTCCATCTGGGCATGATGATCCTTCCCAGGAGGAAAGGTCCCAGTGAGGAGGCTCTAGACAGAGCCTGACGATTTGGTGTGGGTCAGCCTGCACATTGAAGATGACAGAGAGATTAAGTTGGATGTGGTGGTGCATTTCTGGCCTCACATATAAAGAGTGGCTGAGGAGAACCGTGAGATGCCATCTGTCCTGGTGACCCTGAAGCACCCCAAACACTGCTCCGTGTCTTCAGAGGCAGAGCCAGCAATGGGCAGGAACAGTCTGGGATTGGTGGGTTTTGGTCCCTTTACCAAGTACGTCGTATTCCATGAATGTGCCCCAAACTCAAGACTCCCATTTCTGGTCACTGTCCATCTCTTGGCTTTATCTGCTCTCAATTCCCCTCTGCTCTGGTGGTGAGTCTTCAAGTAACGCCAGCGCTGCATGTGGCGCTTGGTTACAGAGGCTGGGACATCAACAGGATAAAATAATGCGATAGGAAAGGGGTCATGAAGAGTGACCTGATGTTTGAAGTGGCCTCCAGACTCACAGGAAATGTTCCTCTGTGCTGAGTCATTTCTTTTTGTCTCCTTAGGTGCAGATCCAGAACAAGAAAGTTGACCTTTCCAAAGTGTCCTCCAAGTGTGGCTCGAAATCAAACATCAAGCATAAGCCAGGTAGGAATTTTACCCTTTCCTCATGATTTGTCCATACATGAGGAGCCTCCAGGAAAGCTGGGGAGGGGCTTCTGATCAGGGAGTGCAGGGACAGGACAAGGGGAAGGGTTTTAAAGTGAAAGAGAGGAGACTGAGATGAGGTCTTAGGAAGAAATGTTTTCCTGTGATGGTGGGGAGGCCCTGGCCCAGGTTGCCCAGAGAAGTCATGGCTGCCACATCCCTGGAGGTGTTCATGGCCAGGTTGGATGGGGCTTGGAGCCCCCTGATCCAGTGGGAGATGTCCCTGCCCATGGCAAGGGATGGAACTGGATGGGCTTTGAGGTCCCTTCCAACCCAAACCATGCCATGGGTCTGTATTGCACATCACAAACCTGATCCTGGGCTGTGACTGGAAGAGCTGAAGATGCTTGTTGCTTTTGGGGACCATCTCTAGAAGTACCATCAAGCTGCTTTAGCAGTTCCTGGTGGTTCTGTGGATGGAGAAGGGGCTTAGGAGACGTGAGTTTTCATCTTGCCATCTCCTGCTCTGACTTGGCTCTCTTTTCTGCCCATTTGAAAAACAAGTGGAGCCTTGAAGCTTCATCCATGCTTACAGAGGGCTTTGGAGTGCTCTGAATGTGCCTGTGCTGTGGAAGGGTGAGGTCACTTCCCTCTGCTTCTTCAGAGCAGATACAAGGGTGGTTTTAGCTTCAGCTCAGTAGCAGCTCCTGCCTTACATAAAGCACTTTGGGCTCGTTAGTGACATATTATGAGATGAGTGTGCAGGAATTATTTGCTCCCCGCTGAGGACAGGGCAATTACTCTGCTTGAATCCCTGCGGATCTTGCTTTCCAAACCAAGTGATACCCAACCCAGATCTCAGCAGAGCCTGGGCCAGCCTTGAGTCTGAGGTGGAAGGGGGAAGGTTTAGATTTAGACATTAGGAAGAAATTCTTCACCATGACGATGGAGAGGCCCTGGCACAGGTTGCCCAGTGAGGTTCCACGGTTCCATGATTCTAACATGTCATCAACCAAAACCCCCAGATCCCCTCCCTAGAGGTGCTGAAGGCCAGGTTGGATGGGGCTTTGAATGCCCCAGTGGGAGGTGTCCCTGCCCATGGCAGAGGAAGGAACTGAATGGGATTTAATGTCCCTTCCAACCCAACCCATTACAGGATTCTGTGATTTTTTGATCTGTAGCATCTTCAGGTGTGGTCAGTTCACTGCCTTGTGCTGATATGTCCGTATCCAAGGATCGTTATCTCCTGGCAATCAAACATACACCCATAAGGATAAAGTTCATTGGCCAAAGCTGAGAACAAACCCTACAAGCCTGTCTTTGTCTGCTCTGGGAGTTTCCCGCACCCTTTCTGCCAACCCATTGGGTTGAAAGCAGTTCAACCTTGAGCCCCATGGTTCAGTGCCTCAAAAAGTGCTCCCGCGTTGAGAACGTGGTGCCACAACCATGACCTCTGCTTATTCAGGACTCCGGAATAACGAGCTGTGTGTGACAATAGCTGCTCTTGTCCAGGGCTGACGAAAGCAGAAAAACCCGGCCAGAATTATCTTTTCTCCAGTGTTGTAACTGGTTTTGGTTGACCGAATCAGTTGGTGTCCATCACTACCCGTGCCAATGCCAAAGTGCTTCCATGGCTGACTATGCCAAGCTTCCAGAGTGCTGTGGGCTGACTATTTAATGATGTCACTGGGAAGCAAAGTTGTGCTTAGCAACGCTTAAATAGTTCTTTTGAGAAACCTACTGGAATATGGACTGCACGTAGGGTCTTGTTTATTAATGAGAACCTCAGTGCTCTAAGTGTATCATAGAACCATGGAATGGGTTGGGTTGGAAGGGACCTCAAAGCCCATCCAGCTCTACCCCCCCTGCTGTGGGCTGGGACATCTCCCACTGGAACAGGGGCCTCAAAGCCCCATCCAACCTGGCCTTCAACACCTCCAGGGATGGGGCAACCACCACTTCTCTGGGGAACCTGGGCCAGGGTCTCCCCACCCACATCATGAAGAATTTCTTCCTGATGTCCAGTCAAAATCTCCCCCTTCCAATTTAAAGCCATTCCCCCTCATCCTGCCACTCCAGATCCTTGCAAAAAGTCCCTCCCCAGCTTTCCTGGAGCCCCTTTCAGAAAAATCTTGCTAGAAATCTACAATTGTTTTCCTGATCTATGGGTTCTCCTGAACCTGGAGTGTCCATCCAGTTCCCATTTTATAGCATCATAGAATCATAATGTTGGAAGAGATCTCTGAGATCGAGTCCAACCGTGCTTGTCTCCCTACTAAACCATGTCCCTGAGAAACTCATCTACCCATCTTTTAAACAGCTCCAAGGATGGCGACTCCACCACCTCCCTGGGCAGTCTGTTCCAATCCCTGACAACTCTCTCAGTGAAGAAATTCTTCCTAATGTCCAGTCTAAACCTCACCTGGTGCAACTTGCAGCCATTTCCTCTCGTCCTATGGCTTGTCACTTGCAAGAAGAGACCATGCTCGCCTTCCTCCTGCCAACATGGCTTGCAAGTGGTTCAAGCAGTGGCCCATGGCTCTGTGTGCCCAGGACAGAGCTGTCAGTCATGGAATCATCACAGAGCCACTGAGTTTGGAAACCTCTAAGCTCATCCAACCATCCACCCAACCCCACCGTGCCTGCTAAACCCTGTCCCAAAGTGCCACGGCCACACAATTATTGAACCCCTCCAGGAGTGGGGACTCCACCATTGCCCTGGGAGCCTCTGCCAGGGCTTCACTGATCTTTAAGTGAAGGAATATTTCCTAACATCCAATCTAACCCTCCCTTGACACAACTGGAGGCCATTTCCTCTTATTCTAGCTCTGTCACTTGGGAGAAGAGCCCAGCACCCACCTCACCACAACCTCCTTTCCAGGAGCTGCAGACAGCGATGAGGTCTCCCCTCAGCCTCCTCTTCTCCAGCCTAAACAGCCCCAGGGCCCTCAGCTGCTCCCACAACCCCTGTTCTCCAGACCCTTCCCCAGCTCCGGTCCCTTTTCCGCATGCGCTTCAGCCCCTCAAAGGCCTTCTTGGAGTGAGGGACCCAAAACTGAACCCAGGAGTTGAGGTGTGGCCTCCCCAGCGCCAAGTGCAGGGGGACGATCCCTTCCCTGCTCCTGCTGCCAGCCCATGGCTGAGCCAAGCCAGGATGCTGGTGGCCTTCTTGCCCACCTGGGCCACTGCTGGCTCGTGTTCAGTCGCTGTCAACCAACACCCCCAGGTCCTTTTCCACTGAGCAGCTTTCCAGTTACTCTTCCCCTGTGCGGTTCATCCTCATCGCTGCCCGTGATAGGGTGGGAATGGATAAGGAGTGAAGCAACACGGTTAACAAACAGGAGCAGAACATGTCCTGACAGCAGTGACTGCACAGATGGGTTGAATCATGGAACCCTGGAATGATTTGGGTGGAAGGGACCTCAAATCCCATCCAGTTCCAACTCCCTGCCATGGGCAGAGACACCTCCCACTGGATCAGGGGACTCAAGCCTGAGCTGGTGGAGGAGACCTTGGCAAGGGACGTGGATAGGAGTGGGCAGCTGGAATTAACCCTCAGATACCCACATGTGTGGAGCTGGGTGGAGGTGGCATTTCACAGCTCTGGAGGAGGCAGGGCCATCTGCAGACCTAGTGAGGCAGTTGGCATGCAGGTATCTTCCAGCCTTTCTGCCTGGATGTGTGGTGTTACTCACCTGAGGGGACCTCCAGGGCTTTGCCCTGCAGCCCTGCTCACTTGCCATGACTCTAAATGTCCTGTCCCTCTTCCAAAGTGCACTGGGTTCGCAGTGGCTCCTCAGTGAGGGCTGGGAAGGAGACAGGACCTGGGTGGCAACTGCTCCGAACTCGTTAATAAACTCACTGCCACACAATCTTGTTCCAGGAGGAGGAGATGTCAAAATAGAGAACCAGAAGCTGAACTTCAAGGAGAAGGCCCAAGCCAAAGTGGGTTCTCTGGACAACATGGGACACTTGCCAGCAGGAGGAACCGTGAAGGTGGGTGTAGCAAGCTCTAGCCCATCAGGGTAGGGTTTTAATTTGCTTCTTCTCCTTGTTCCGCTGGTGTTGTGCAGCTTCTCCACCCCCAGCCTTGATTAACCTTCTGCTTGTTTCTGTGGCTTCTGCTGTGAACCCTGGGAGTGGATTTGAGTGGAAAAGGAGAGTGCTGTGAGCTCTTGGTGGAATGGACTTCCTGCGCTGGCTTTTACTGGGAGGGCTTGTCCTGCCCATCTGCATCCTCCACCCGAGGATGTAAGAGCAGGAATCGCTCCATAAGCTGTGACGCCAGAGAAGCTGCCCTTGTCCCTTTCCCCCAGTAAAGCTGGTGGGAACAGGTTGCTGGGAGGCAGCACTCACAGCTCCTGGGAGCAGCTTTTCCACCCATAGCCAAATTGCAGCTCTTGCTCCAGCAACATCTGTGCTCAGGGAAGGGAAATCATCCAGCTTGGACCACCCAGGGGTGGATGCGTGGGCTTGAGCACACGATTAAAGCTGGGGATTATGAGGGAGTCACTGGGGCTTCTCTGTGGAACATTGCTGCTTCCAAATTGGAAGTGGAGAAAGCAACACTGTGTTCCAGCATCAGAACCGTTAAAGTGTGACTTCTTGCCCCAGCAGGAGAAGCAGAGGGAGGAGAGGAACCTCCTACACGCTGAGTCCTCTCAGTTGTCCCAACATTGTGGAAGGGTTTAAGGGTTCAGCCAGGTCAAGTTTTTTTGTTTCAAAAGCCGTGTGGATGCGCGGAACCATAATCCCTGTCCTAAAGAAGAGATCATGGGGTGGACTTCACAGGTATATTTAGCATGTGCTTAATCAACCCTGGTAGAACAAGGCAAGAAGACACTGCTGCGGACACATCTTCTGTCTCCAGTATTTTATGTAATCTTCAGCAAATCAGGGCTCCAGAAGAGGCTGCAGGAGCTGGAGAAGCTGCTGCATTGGTAGGGAGAGGGGACTGTCTGTAGCAGTGCTGGGGTCTTCCAGTCTCCTAGAGCATCTCCACGTACCAGAGATATTTGCTGGTAATGAGGGTTCTCATTGAACCCCAAAAATCCTCTCTGCTCAGAATTAGTCTCATTTGTTGGTGGTTTTGGACCTCAGGAGGAAGGACAGGTGGTTGTGCTGCTTGTTGAGGAAGCAGGTCCATGTCTGGCTCACGTTGCTTCTCAAGACAGTCTGGGAGGACACAGCAGCCTCATTCCCTGTGGATGAGACTTTGCAGGACAAGGAGGCAGGGTCACAACAGAGCTACATTGGACTGGAGGTGCCATCCCTTCCCCTACTCGTCCCTGCTGAAGGTGGCAGCAAAGGGATGGCCTGGTTGGATGGGTTGCTCCTCGCCGGAGCTGAGCTGGTTCAAGGTGACATCGCCTCTGCACGCCGGGCCCTGCAGTGCTGGTGGTGCCACTGTCACAGAATCACAGTTGTTTTGGTTGGAAAAGGCCTTTAATGGTCCAACCATAAACCCAGCACTGCCAACTCCACCACTAAACCAGGTCCCTGAGTGCCACATCCGCATGGCTTTTAAAACCCTCCAGGGATGGGGACCCCACCACCTCCCTGGGAGCCTTTGCCAGGGCCTGAGAACCCTTTCCATGAAGGAATATTTCCTGATGTCCAATCTAAACCTCCTCTGGTGCAACTTGAGGCCATTTCCTCCCGTCCCATCCCTTGTTCCTTGGGAGAAGAGCCCAGCACTCACCTCATCACAACCTCCTTTCAGGGAGTTTCAGAGAGTAATGAGGTCTCCCCTCAGCCTCCTCTTCTCCTGCCTAAACAGCCCCAGGGCCCTCAACTGCTCCTCACAAGACTTGTGCTCCAGACCCTGCTCTCCAAGAACACGTCCTTCCAAGCAGCTCTGCATTACTCTCAGCAGGCTCCCACCAGGCTCCTCACTAACAGCTGTAGGACGTAGCTCTTCTTCAAGGCTTGTGGAGGTTGGTGACTCCAGGTGGGGTCACCTGCCATGGCATGAGAGCAGACCAGGATGGAGTCTTCTCTAAAGACTGCACTCCCAGTTCATAGTCCAGCATCAAGTGAAGATGAGGGAGAGGGAGCTGAGCTCCAGATCCTGTGGCCAGGGACACATGGACAAGCTGGCAGGGAGCAGCGTGGGGCTGATGTGTCTGCGGGCACCAAAGTGCCACAAGAAGCTGGAGAGCTGGTCAGGATGGGGAACAAAGGGAATGCTTCTTGCTTCCTAACAGTCCTTCATTCCTGCATGTGTCTTGGCCGCTGGAGAGGGCAGAGGGCGCTCCGGGAACCTGCACCTCACCCGCTCTTCATCCCCATCTTCTGTTGACTTGTCCCATCTTCTGTTGACTCATCCCTGTTGTACTCCCCACCCCATTGTCTCATTGTAGGCTGAGGGGAGCGCAGAGCCAGCGCAGCTCCCACCAGCCCCTCAGAACGGAGAGGTGACAGCAGCCCCTGCAGGCCCTGAGACGCGGGAGAGCGGCATAGGGTCGGCCATGCCCACCGCCCTGAGCGGTGGTGACCAAAGGGAAATTCAGAGCTTCGAGACTCAGATACAAGAAACAAGTAAGTGCCTTTTGGGCCTTCTCTCTGCGCACTCGGTGGGGTGGGAGAACACAGCAGCAGCACCGGTCGCACAGCAGACGTTGGGCCTTGAGCTGGTGGTGTCCATGGGGTTCATCTCTCAGAAGAGGGGAAGAACATCTTCCATCATAGGCTTCCAGACTGGTGAAGAGGCATTTAAACTAAAGTTGCCAGGGGAGGGGAACCTCAGTCCATCCCAGTTTGATGCCAGTGCCAGCAGTAGATGTCCAGAGCCTGGAGGAGCTCAGGGCAGAAAGGAGAACACATGAAGAGGAACACAGGGATCTCCAGCCAGTCAGACAGCTTCTAAATTGGAGAGAGATTAATTTGATGGGTGGACTGTTTGGTGGGTAAGAAATTGGTTGGATGGTGACTCTCAGAGAGCAGTGGTCAATGGCTCGATGTTCACATGGAGACCTGTGACAAGGGGTGTCGCTCAGGGTCCCTACTGGGCCCAGTGGTGTTTGATATCTTCATCAGTGACGCAGACAGCAAGATCGAGGGCACCCTCAGCAAGATTGCTGATGACACCAAGCTGAGTGGAACAGCTGTCACACCAGAAGGACGGGATGGCATCCAGAGGGATCTGGATGGACTGGAGAAGTGGGACTGTGTGATGTCATGAGGTTCAACAAGGCCAAGGGCAAGGTCCTACACCTGGATCGGGGCAACCCCCAGTATGAAAACAGGATGGGGGGGATGTGATTGGGAGCAGCCCTGAGGAGAAGGACTTGGGGTGCTGGGGGGAGGAGAAGCTCAACATGAGCTGGGAATGTGCACTCCCAGCCCAGAATCCCCCCATGTCCTGGGCTGCATCCAAAGCAGTGGGAGCAGCAGGGCCAGGGAAGGGATTCGGCCCCTCTGCTCCGCTGTGCTCTGGGGAGACCCCCACCTGGAATCCTAGGTCCAGCTCTGGAATCCCCAAAATCATAAGGAGCTGGAGCGGGTCCAGAGGAGACCATGGAGATGATGCAAGGGCTGGAGCCCCTCTGCTGTGAGGACAGGCTGGGAGAGTTGGGGTTGTTCAGCCTGGAGAAGAGAATGCTGTGGGGAGACCTTAGAGCAGCTTCCAGTGCTCAAAGGGGCTCCAGGAAAGCTGGGGATGGGCTTTTTCCAGGGGCTTGGAGTGAGAGGATGAGGAGAATCAGCTTTAAATTGGAAGGGGGAAATTGAGAATGGTCATTGGGAAGGCATTCTTCACACTGAAGGTGGGGAGGCCCTGTCCCAGGTTGCCCAGAGAAGTGGCTTCCCCAACCCTGGAGGTGCTGAAGGCCAGGTTCGCTGGGTCTTGGAGCCCCCTGATCCAGTGGGAGGTCTGCCTTCCAACCCAAAGCATTCCATAGTTCTGTCATTCATCAGGACCCACCTCCAGGGTCTCTAGGCAAACGCGTGTAGCATGGGGAATAAACAAGAGGAGTTGGAGACGTGTGGAGAGTTGTGGGGCTGTGATCTCACTGACATCGTGCAGACACGGTGGGATGGATCCTATCTTTGATCTTACAAGTCTTTTTCAACCAATTTATTCTATGGTTTGATTACTGGGGTGGAGGGATGCAGGCTCTTAGGAAGGACAGGCTGGGAAGATGAGGAGGGGGTGTTGGCCGCTGTTCATGACCCGCTGGAGTGCCTGGAGCTCCACCTGGGGATGGATGAGGAGCCAACTGAGGAGCCAACTGAGAGCTTATGGGTCAAGATTAAAGAGAAGGTGAGCACAGGTGACATTACAGTGTGGATCTGCTGCAGGCAGAAGAGGGAGTGGAGGAGGACCTCTCTAGACAGATGGGCACAGCCTAACGTTCAGAAGCCCTGGTCCTCATGGGGGACTTCAGCCACCCTGATTTCTGCTGGAGGGACAGCACAGCAGGGCACAAGCAATCCTGGAGGTTCCTGGGATGCATTGATGACAGCTTCCTTCTCCAAGTGACAGAAAAGCCAGTGAGGAGAAGGGACTATGGTGGACCTTGTTCTCACCAACAAGGAAGGGTTGGTGGGGTACGTGAAGCTCAAGGGAAGCCTTGGCTCCAGTTACCATGAAATGGTGGAGTTCAAGATCCTTGGGGCAGCAAGGAGGGCTTGCAGCAAGCTCACTACCTTGGACTTCAGGAGAGCAGACTTTGGACTCTTCAGGGGTCTTCTTGGCAGAGCACCATGGGATAAAGTGTTGGAGGGCAGAGGGGCCCAGAAAGGATGATTAATAGCCAAAGATCACCTCCTCCAGGCTCAGGAGTGATGAAGCCCAACAAAGAGGAGGCCTTCCTGGATGAACAAGGAACTTCTGGACAGTCTTAAACTCAAAAAGGAACCCTGCAAAGGATGGATGCAAGGACAGGTGGCCTGGGAGGCACCCAGAGACATTGTGCAATAAGCCAGGGACCAGGTTAGGAAAGCTAAAGCCCTGATAGAATTAAAACGGGCCAAGGATGTCAAGGACAACAGGAAAGGCTTCTATAGGTACGATGGTGGTAAAAGAAAGACAGAGAATGTGGGCCCTCTCTGGAAGAAAACAGGAGAGTGGATTGCCCAGGATATGGAGATGACTGAGGCACTCAATGACTTCTTTGCCTCAGTCTTCACCATCCAGAGCTCAAGCCTCACCAGCCAAGGTGCACGAGACAAAGGCAAGGGCTGGGAGATGGAAGACCCGCCTGCTGTGGGAGAGGATCAGGTGTGAGAGCATCTAATGAACCCAAAGGTGCACAAGACCACAGGATTCAATGAGATGCATTCTCAGATCCTGAGGGAACTGGTGGCTGAAGTTGCTAAGCCATTCTCCATTGCATTTGAAAAGTCCTGACAGTCTGGTGAAGTTCCCATTGACTGGAAAAAGAAGACCCAGACCGGTAGTTCTCAACTCTGTGCCCGGCAAGATCATGGAGCAGATCCTCCTGGAAATTCTGCTGAGGAATGTGGAATACAAGGAGATTGGTGACAGCCAACATGTGGCTTCACTAAGGGCAAATTGTGCCTTCTACAATGAGGCTATAGCATTGGTGGACAAGAGAAGAGTGACCGACACCATCTACCTGGACCTGTGCAAAGCATTCAACACTGTTCTGGTCCCTAAATTGGAGACGTGGATTTGATGGATTGACCACTCAGTGGATAAGGAATTGGCTGGGTGGGCGCACCAAAAGAGTTGCAGTCAACGGCTCAGTGTCCAAGTGGAGATTGGTGAGGAGTGATGTTCCACTGGCCTAAGTATTGGGTCCGGTGGTGTTTAACATCTTTGTCACAGATGTGGACAGTGGGGTTGAGGGCACCCTCAGCAAATTTGCTGATGACACCAAGCAGTGATGAAGTGCTGGAAGGACGGGATGGCATCCAGAGGGATCTGGACAGACTGGAGAAGCGGGACTGTGTGACCTCATGAGGTTCAACAAGGCCAAGGGCAAGGTCCTACACCTGAGTCGGGGCAACCCCCAGTATCAATACAGGATGGGGGGGACGTGATTGGGAGCGGCCCTGAGGAGAAGGACCTGGGGTGCTGGGGGGAAGAAGCTCAACATGAGCTGGCAATGTGCACTCCTAGCCCAGAAACCACCCGTGCCCTGGGCTGCATCCAAAGCAGTGGGAGCAGCAGAGCCAGGGAGGGGATTCTGCCCCTCTGCTCCGCTCTGCTCTGGGGAGACCCCACCTGGAGTCCTGGGTCCAGCTCTGGAATCCCCAACAGAAGAAGGAGCTGGAGCTGTTGGAGCGGGTCCAGAGGAGGCCACGGAGATGATGCAAGGGCTGGAGCCCCTCTGCTGTGAGGACAGGCTGGGAGAGTTGGGGCTGTTCAGCTGGAAAAGAGAAGGCTGTGGGGACATTTTAGAGCAGCTTCCAGTGCTGAAAGGGTCTCCAGGAAAGCTGGGGAGGGGCTTTTTCCAAGGGCCTGGAGTGACAGGACAAGGGGGAATGGCTTTAAATTGGAAGGGGGAGATTGAGATTGGATATGAGGAAAGAATTCTTCACGCTGAGGGTGGGAGGCCCTGTCCCAGGTTGCCCAGAGAAGTGGTGGCTTCCCCATCCCTGGAGGTTTTGAAGACCAGGTTGGCTGGGTCTTGGAGTCCCCCAATCCAGTGGGAGGTGTCCCTGCCCATGGCAGGGGGTGGGATTTGATGACCTTTGAGGTCACTCCCATCCCAGCCATGTTGTGATTCTGTTTTTCTGTGATGTCTGTAGGGGTTCTCCTGCTGTTTTTTTAATTCAGAAAATTGCCTTTTATTTTCCAGGCATCTAATGATGACATTATGGTATCGTCTTCCATTCCCCTCCTGTCCCCTCTCTCCTCCTCTTTCCTCCTCCTCGCCCTTTCCCTTCTCACCCGCCCTTGTGTTGCTGCAGATTGAATCTCACAAGCTGACGTTCCGTGAGAAGGCCAAGGCTCGGACAGACCACGGAGCGCAAATCGTCTCCAAACTCCCCCACCTTTCCAGCACCGCTTCCCCGTGCCGTAGCACCGCCGTCAGCGAGAGCCCAGGCTCAGCCGCCTCCTTGGCACCGCCAGCTCCCCTCGCCGCGCTCTCTCAGCAAGGCTTGTGACCCCCTCCCGTCCCCTCGCGTGTCTCCTCCTTGGAGCTCCTCAGCTTGGCTCTCTTTAACCCGGTCTCTGGTTTGTGGTGGGATGGGGAGAACAGGCTCGCGGCCCATTCGCCCCTGCTCTGCTGGGCCCTCTTTTTGGTTGGAAAGGTCTTCCCTCCGCTCTCCGCGCCCTATCCCATCGGCTTTTCGGGGGGCACAAGCGCGAGGGGTGGTGGGGATGTACATTGCGCGGTGCCATGGGCAGTGGGGATGCCAGGCCAGGGTTGACAGGGAGAAGCTGCGCCCCTTCTCGCTTTCTTTGCCCTCCTCGCCGCCTCCGTTCCCTCCTCCCCATGATTGCTGGTGGTCTTTATTCCACACTGACTTTAGGCTCTTTTTAACTGTTGACTTGAACCTTTTTATCCTTCGTGACGACGTGTTGAGGATTGATCGTGCTGCAAACCCCACGCTTAAGTTCCCTTTGCTCTTCCCTCCTTTTTCCGGCCCCGTAGGAGCATAGAGAGGCGTAACCGCTGTCGCAGCGCCGGTTTTACTGACATATCCAGCCATCGTAACTTCGCGTTGTTGTTGTTCGTTTGGGGTTTTCTTTTCTTTCTTTTTTTTCTTTTAATATTTTAAAAAACGATGGAGCAAAATTCCTGGGATTTAAGCCATGTCTGAAGGAAAGGCATGGGAATGTGGGAAAGGGAAAGACGTGCTGTAAGAGGTGAAACCTCTAACAAGATGCGTTATCCGTGCCCGTCAAACCTCCTGTAGGGCCGGACCACCACCGGTGGCCATTGTTGACCAACCTTGTAAAGTGGTTTATTTATTGATTTCGCATGGCCAAACCTTGAGAGTTATTTTTTCCCGGCCGGGACGCAAGGTCCGGATGAAGGGCAGGAGGTTGCTTGTGCAATGGAGTTGCAGGTTGAGACAGGCGATGAGTTGGAGGCAGAAGAAGGCTGGTGATGTGGTCGTGGTGTTCTGCCAGGGGTTGGTGGGTGCAGAGCCGTGCGGAGCGGGAGGGAAAGGCAGGGGTTGTCGGAGGGCCAGGAGGGAGGCAGAGCCCAGGAGGCGGCTCTGAGCGCCACGGAGCTGAGAAGGAGATTTCCCAGCTGGGCGGTTTGAGCTCCTCACTTCGTGTTGCGAATGACACTAAAACGTAAATAAACCAAGCACAGCGGGCTTGGGTCCTCAAACTGATTTAAAGCAAAAAAAAAACCAAAAAACAACCCAAACAAAAAAAGGGTGGATTAACAACAACAACAACAAAAAAGCTGGGATCCAAGTGCCCTGAGCCAGGCACGTGCTCGGGGGGGGCTGTTCTGGGGGGACGGAGGGAAGCCGGCAGCTTCTCGTGCTTGTGGGAATGTTTTTTTGGGAGGCTGACAACGACACGATAACCTGGAATCTGTATTTACACACCAAGATTCTTTATTGCACTTGTATTTTTTATATTAAAGTTTGCATGGTTTCTAATAAAAAAAAATGGCATTAAAATGTACTGGTTTTGCATCCAAGTCGTCTGCTGGTTCCGTAAGTGCTTTTTACCTCCGGAGACAAATTGAAACGAGCAATGCAGATTTGCAGCTGGCAGGGGCCGTTATATATACCCCACCCCATCCCACTCCATGTGTCCCTTCCTCTCCTCCTCCTCCTTCTCTTTCCTATCCTTCCAGTCCCTCTGTGTCCCATGCCTCCAACCCTGAAACCCAGGCAGCTGCCTTGTGCCGGTGGCTCCCAATCCCAGCCAGGCACGCTCGGCAGAGCTGAGCCGGGGCTGGAAACCTCATTTCTCAGGAGAGCAGAGCTGTAAAGGCACTGCCTCCCCACCTTCCCATTCCCTGCATGGCGCCCTCGGGATATATCACTGCCCCTTTGCTCTGCTTCCTTCTCACTGCTAAATTCGAAACACCAGCGTCAGCTCGGGGTTGGGCTTTCTCAAGCGCTTGAGTCCAGGGAAAGGAGGGAAGTTTTGGAAGGCTGATCCCCCTTGGAAGGGGCTGATCCTTTCGGAAGGGGTTCATCCCCTTGGAAGGGGTTGATTCCTTCAGAAGGGGTTGATCTTCCTTGGAAGGGACTGATCCCTTTGGAAGGGGCTGATCTGTGCTTCCCAAGCAATAACGTCAGGATGCTCTGGGCTAGGGTTGGTGAGGAACCTGTACCCACCCGGTGTGCCTGGAGCCCGGCTTCCCCATCCAGAACGGGCAAACACTGCCCGACAGTGGGGTCAAAGCCTTCCTCCAAGCTCACCAATTGGGCAGAGAGACAGAAATTGGTGCCAGTGGGACCAAGGTGGGGACGACAGTGTGGTGGTGTCCATTGGTGACCAAAGAGGAGGTGGAGGCTGAATGGTTGCGTTGCTCTCGCTGCTTCGTGCGGGTTAGACGGAGGCAGCCGGGTCCCAGTTTGGTTCAGGTGTCACGGGAGGATGGCGAGGGGCAACATTGCGCTTTGTCTTCTGAGGTTGCAAAAAATGAAAGAGCAAGGGAAACTCTCGCGCCCTGCAAAGGGGCAGCAACGCCGCCTCCCCTGTATCGCGTCCATCTCCTCCACCACCGGCTTCGCCTTTGTGTCCGCCCGCGCCATTCGGGCCCCTCTCCCATCGTTGCACAAACTCTTCCCGGACGGCTCGGCTGAGCATCAGCCACCCACCCTGAGCTTCTGTGCCACTTTCTAACACTCGTGCCTGCGCGTAGCTGAACCCGGCGCGGATCCAGTAGTTTTGCTGTGGTTTCCTAGGGCGGCTTCGGTTTTAATACGGACTTTTAGTAGTTGTGTTTTAAGGAAGCGGCTGCACACACTGCGAGTGGGGGAAAGGTCGTTGGGCCCCTGTCTGGAGAGGTGGGAGCGAGGTGGTCGGTGCCAGGATCTTAAACAAAGGCTGCGGAGAAGCTGCTGGCTGGGCAGAGCAGGGAAGAGGCTGCACTTGCGGTTGGGTTGGACTGGAGGTGGAGAAAGAAATGAGTTGTGGTCTGAATTTTAGATGCAACTTGAATGTATGCGATCATGTCCTGAGATGCCTCCTGCAGGTCCTGGCTGGGGGCAGAGCTGGGAGAGGTTGGGTGCTGATGGGTTTGGTCCCCAGGAGGTGCGTGAGCAGCTCTCCGGCTCCAGCAAAGCCCTTGCCGAAGCTCTGGGTCAAGGCAGCGTTGGCTTGGGGAGGTTGGAGCTGTCGGGGCCTGGTGTCTCCCTGCGTATCAGTGGCATTCATGCATATTTAGGGGCTTTTTATACTGTTAAACAAGGTACATTCACGGCACCGCACGTGTGGGCAGGAGGCCAGGAGAGGTGGCTGCTTTGCTGTGGCCCCCCCCCCAGCGCCTGCGGCCAGAGCAACCGCAATCTGAATGTAGTTTTCTATGCTGACCCTCGCCGTTGTCCCCGCATCCGTGTCGATGTGCGAGGAGACTCTGGGACCCTCCCATGTTCATGTCCTGTGGGCAGAGCCTCTCATTTTCTTGGAAGGCGGCAGGAGTCTGGCGTCGGTCACATCCCTGGGGGGACGGGGGTCTGGTGTCTTCTCCGCAGGTGGAAGGAGGGAATGGCCAAGCCCCGCTCAAGCTGTTCAGTGCTACCCTTGCAAAAAAAGCCAGGGCTGTTGGGAGGGCGGCAGCATCCACATTGGGGTAAAGAGACCCAGAAGCCCTTGGGCCCGGGGCAGCCTGGAAAAAAACAGCTACAAGAGGCAGCGGCGGGAAGTGCACTCTATCCCTCCTTCCTCCTCCCCACCTGCTTTCCAGCTAGAGCAAGCACTTGCCTTTGCGCTGTCCCTCTCGTGAGTCTCGCTGGCCACCAGCTGGTGTCTGGAGTATGGGACCAGGCACGAGACTCCCCTCCTGCACTCGTCATGACCGTCCTGCCTCGGCATCGCGCTCCCCCGGAACAGGCACAGCGAGGAACAGCCATGGCGGGAGACACAGGATCCTGGAGGGCTGAGTCCAACTCTCAGTTCTGTGTCGCGGTCTTGGGAAGTCACGTAATGTCCCTGCCTCGGTTTCCCCATCTGCGAGGCGGGGATAACCCCTCTTCACCTCACCGGGCGGCTGTGAGGCGCGAGCAGTGTGTAAAGTGTTCTCTCAACGTGACGTGCTGTTACTCTTTCGTGTCATGGTGTTGTTCCGTAGTGGCACCCGCTCCTCCGTGGCGCTGGGTGCCCCGCACTGCCCAAGGCTGCAACACAGCCATGGTGGGAAAGCGCGGAGGGGAGGGAGGTGAGGGCTGTGGGGGGAGGCTGGAGCGCAGCTTTAAGGCCTGACCCAAGGGCTCCATGGGTGGGGGGGCCAGGCAGAGCCCCTCCTGCCCGGGCACGGGGTCACAGCGGGTGCTGCCGCCCTGCGTTGCCCTCCTGCGCGAGGCCGCCTGGCTGCTGTCTCCTTCGCACCGTTTCCCGACTCGATGTTGTGATTCCTCCTATTGTAAAGGATTGAAATAAAGCTTCTAGATGTTCCTGCTTGGCATGGCTGTGAGTCTGTGGGGGCCTGGGGTGGTGGGAGGGGGCTGCTGGGGGACCAGGGGGATACCAGGTGGAAGAAGAAGTCACAAAGAAGGGGGGAAGCCATTTTTATGGTCTCTGATCCCTTCAACCACTGGAAAATCCCACCCTTCTCTACGTTTGCTCCTCCAGCCCCAGTCCAGAGAGGAAGGGGTTGCTGGGTGCCCTCCAGGGCCCTCCACGTAGCCGAAGTGAGGCTTTGGCACCAGCCTTGGCGGGGGCGGTTCCTCCTTCTGCCCATCCCACCCAGCTCCTCTTGGAGCAGTGCCCGAGTCCAGCTCCAGGGGAAGCATGAGGTCCCACACAAGTTGTGTCTGAAGGGGGGAGGGACTGAGAGGCCACCACCACCGTAACCTCTTAAAACCAGGTGGCTTCTCTACCTCAACCAGGTGGGACATGCGCCCGGGCTCAGCACAGATGTGGCCCCAGCCCTGCCCTGCACAGGATTTTCATCCATAGCCACCTAAGGCTCGAAGTTCTCCAGTGCTCCTGGTGTGCCTGTGGCTGCTGGGAGACATCCCAGCTCTCCTCTCTCCCAAATGCTGGTGCTCTCACAGCTCCTGGGGAACACCTTGACTCCCCTTTTGGGATGCTTTGTCTCCCACTCTCCCTCCCCACCCCTCTCCAATCCCCCAAGTCCCAGGACCTCCCAGATTCAGGGCAGGGGAACCCCACTCTGTCCCATCAATGCTCCTGGGAAGAAGAGCCCAAGAACCAGGCCAAAAGTAGAAGGAAAACATGGGAGGAACGGCAGGTACTACTCTATCCCTTTTTATTGTCTTTAATCTATGTTGTAAAAAGATCCAGTATCACGTAACAGCCACGGAAGTATCCCAATATCACACGAGTTCCGAACCATGGAGACAATAGCTTAGGCTTTTTTTTTTTGG
This sequence comes from Neomorphus geoffroyi, assembly GCA_033558235.1. Taxonomy (NCBI): domain Eukaryota; kingdom Metazoa; phylum Chordata; class Aves; order Cuculiformes; family Neomorphidae; genus Neomorphus; species Neomorphus geoffroyi. The sequence goes on from JAUMJM010000052.1 coordinate 8,634,823, forward strand.
GTTTTTTTTTTTGGTTTTTTGTTCTTTTTCTGGTTTTTTTTTTTACCCCTGCGGAAGGGCTCCCCCCCTCCTGCCCCGACACAGCCGACAGGAACAAACACGCTCAGCTCAGAGCGACAACCTTGGGCGAGAGGGTTGGGGTGGACACGGCCTGCGGGCCCAGAATCGACCCCCCAGCTCCCACCTTTGTGCTTCCCACCCTCCACTCACGTCTCACTCCAGAACAGAGACCACAGCTCCCTTAATTAAAGCCTCAATTAAATTGTAGAGAACCAAACGGTGGTGCCTACCCCAAAGGGCAGGAACAGCCCCTTCCGTGCCCCGGCCCGAGCCGCCAGTGCTCGCCTCGATCGTGGATACAAAGAGCATAAGAAATGCTGAACAGAAAAGAATGGAGCCGCTGGGAATGCTCTCGGCCCAGCCCAGGCTCACAGCAGCACCGCGGCTCCCGAAGCCTCACAACAGCCCTGTGAGGTAGGAAACTGTCTTCCTTGACAGAGAATCCAAGGCAAAGCTGGGATGAAACTCCCGGTTTCTCCCCCAGGCGCTGTGCCAAGTCGCTCCTCCTTCCACAGAGAAATGGTCCCTGTTCATAAAAAAAAAAAAATAAAGGGGGGGGTTGTGTACCTGCGCTCCTGGCTTTCCACAGGAGAAGGCGCCAGCGGGCAGGCATCAACACACGGATCCTGTGCGGCACGAGGAGCAGGGATCCAGCCTCCTCGGAGCAGGGAGAGCAAGAAAAGGTACAAAAGAATTCAGAACAAGGCAAGAGGGCAAAATGACCAACTGGAGCGGGAACGGTGAGTCACATCACCCCGCTCTCGTGACGCCACACTGGGTGGCTTGGAGATCCCATGTGGAATGTCACATCCATCCCATGCCTCCTCACCGATGGCTGCAGGGTGGATGGAGCAAGGAGAGAGAAGGTGGAGATGAAGATCCCTGCACCGGAGCTGCTGGATCCATTCTAGCACCACCAAGAATCTCTATTCTTCACCAGAGCTGCTGGATCCACGTTGTCGATGACACTGATGGTCCAACTTGTACTGGAGCTCTGGATCCACACTTATGATGACAAGGATTGCCCTCCTGCACCAGAGCTCCTGGATCCACGTCCATGTCACCAAGGATCTCCACCCTACACCAGAGCTGCTGGATCCACACTGACGCCGATGAGAATCATCCCCATGCACCGGAGTTGCTGGGTCCACGCTGTCAAGACCAAGGATCTCCACATGGAGATGAGTGGAGTTGCTGGATCCACACTCTGCCCAGTCCCTGGAGCAGGCACAGCCACAAAGCTGAGCATCTGTCATCCTCCTGAGCCTGGAGAAGCTCCTGGGGCAGAGCAGCTCCAGCCCAGCCCTGTGGGGATGGGGCCAAGGCCAGGGCCAGCATGCAGCAGCTCCACTCTCGCTTCCCAGTCACGGGACCAGCGCTGCGCAGAACGGAGGAGGTAGGTGTCCACGAGGCTGGTGTCGGGGTCCATCGGCACATCCAGTCCATTCCTGGCGGTGACCATGCACAGAGCTGACAGCAGGAGATTCAGACAACATTAATCTTCTAGGATGGAGAGAGATGACTTCACGAGGGATAAATAGAACTTTATTTAAATAAACATTTGTGAACAGCTTTATACAAATTACAAGTCCCCACACAATCCTGTGGCTCCGCTAAGCGCCGAAGCTGCCGGGAGGGCCCTTGAGGAGATCCACCAGGATGTCGAGGAGCTGGCTGTGCTGGTGGTGCAGGTCCCCGGGGATGGCAGCCATCTCGTAGCACAGGCACGTCTCAACCATCTTGGAGAGCGAGACGCGGAAATCCCGCAGGAGGCGGATGGTGTAGGAGTCTCCCTCCAGCACCAGAAGGTCGCTGTCTGTCAGGGACACAGTTGCTCGCCAGCCATCATCTTGGTGGGAAAAAGAAAGTGGGTGAAACATGGGAATGGTGCTGACCTCATCCAGCATCTCCACCACAAGCCCCTTCCGTGCTTCCGTGTGGGACACAGCCAGGCCAAAAATCTCCCACAAAAGCCAGGCAGCGCTCTGAGCCACCACACAGGGAGCCTCCTGTGGTTTCCCACAGGAGGGCACTGCTGGCAGAGCCTGGCTGAGCTCCAGGGACAGAGTCCCTAACACCCACAGGGAGAAGGGCTCGCTACTCCCCACAAAGCAGTAATGGAACTAAATCATGGAATGGGTTGGGTTGGAAGGGACCTCAAAGTCCCCAGTTCCAACCCTGCCATGGGCAGGGACACCTCCCACTGCATCAGGGGGCTCCAAGCCCCATCCAACCTGGCCTTCAACACTTCCAGGGATGGGGCAGCCACCACTGCTCGGGGCAGCCACCACTGCTCTGGGCAACCTGGGCCAAGGCCTCCCCACCCTCACAGTAAAACATTTCTTCCTCAGATCTCATCTCGATCTCCCCTCTTTCAGCTTCAAACCCTTCCCCTTGTACCATCCCTGCACTGTCTGAGGAAGTTGGACTCAATGATCCTTGTGGGTCCTTTCCAACTCTGGTCATTCTATGATTCTATCCCTGCACTCCCTGATCAGGAGCCCCTCCCCAGCTCTCCTGGAGCCTCTCCGACTCCAGGAAAGCTCAAGCACTGAAGATCAGCTCAGCTCCCCATCCCCACGAATAAAGCTTCCTCCTGTCTCAGCCCACCCGTGGCTCCATTGCCCTACTGAGCTACTGCCCAGAGCACCCCACAAATCACCACGTTTATGGTCCCACCACAGCAACACCTGCTCCAAAGGGGTGGGGCCATCACTCCAAGAAGGACCTTGAGGGGCTAGAGAGCGTCCAGAGAAGTACCAGAACTGGGGAAGTGTCTGGAGAACAGGGGTTGTGGGAGCAGCTGAGGGCCCTGGGGCTGTTTAGTCTGGAGGAGGCTGAGGGGAGACCTCATCGCTCTCTGCAGCTCCTGGAAAGGAGGTTGTGGTGAGGTGGGTGCTGGGCTCTTCTCCCAAGTGACAGGAGATGGGACAAGAGGAAATGGCCTCAAGTTGCACCAGGGCAGGGTCAGACTGGACATCAGGAAACATTTCTTCACAGAAAGGGTTCTCAGGCCGTAGCAGAGGCTACCAGGGAGGTGGCGGAGTCCCCATCCATGGAGGGGTTTAAAAGCCGGGCAGATTAGGTTCTCATGGATCTGGTTCAATGGTGGACAGGGACAGCTGGACTCGATGGTCTCAGAGGTCTTTTCCAACCAGGTGATTCTATGAAGCGAGCAGCTGAGGAAGTTCTGCCAGCCAAGGGAAGCGACAGAGCAACTCGGGAGGGGCGTGTGGCGTGGCAGCACTCACCTCGGACGTGGATATCCGTGTCGGTCATGAGCAGCACGGCCAAGGGGTGGACCTGGGAGGAGTCCCGCACAAAGACCCCTCCGTTGGACTTGACTGCCATGAAGTACGTCAGCCAGCGGCTGTAGAGCTTGGACGCCTCCCTGTGCAGGGAACAGCTCTGTCAGCCATGGGCAGAGTTGTGCTGGAGGAAGAGCCGGGTCCTGGCACCACGAGGTGCACAGTGCAGGATCCTCACCCCTCCCATGGTCATGGAGGGACATGGCTCACCCACCTGTTGATTGTTGACTTGTGGAGCAGAACAGTGCCAGCCTTTGTCCGATAGGCGTAGCTGTTGGGTTTAAACTTGCCCTGACGGGTCACCTTGCCTTGTCTCACCTGGAACGAGAGGAACATCTCCAGCACTCACGAAGCCCATGTGCACCGCTCCGAGCAGCCAGCCCTGCCTTCCCACAGCTCGTGTGGGCAGGGGTGGGCATGCTCCTCCACTTCCAGTGACCCAACAGCCACCAAATGCCACACGAGAGGTAGCAAACGAGAGGAAGATGCCACCTTGGCAGCTCCCAGACCAAGCAACAGGAACTCCAGCATGGCCTGCATACAAAGCAGTGGGATCTGCAGGGCCAGGGAGGGGATTCTGCCCCTCTGCTCCGCTCTGGGGAGACCCCACCTGGAGTCCTGGGTCCAGCTCTGGAATCCCCAAAATCAGAAGGAGCTGGAGCTGTTGGAGCGGGTCCAGAGGAGGCCACGGAGATGATGCAAGGGCTGGAGCCCCTCTGCTCTGAGGACAGGCTGAGAGAGTTGGGGTTGTTCAGCCTGGCGAGGAGAAAGCTCTGGGGAGACCTTAGAGCAGCCTCCAGTGCTGAAAGGAGCTCCAGGAAAGCTGGGGAGGGGCTTTTTCCAAGGGCCTGGAGTGATAGGACGAGCGGGAACGGCTTTAAATTGGAAGGGGGAGATCGAGATTGGACATTGGGAAAGAATTCTTTAGGATGAGGGTGGGGAGGTCCTGGCCCAGGCTGCCCAGAGAAGTAGTGGCTGCCCCATCCCTGGAGGTGCTGAAGGCCAGGTTGGATGGGGCTTGGAGCCCCCTGATCCAGTGGGAGGTGTCCCTGCCCATGGCAGGGGGTGGAATTGGATGGGCTTTGAGGTCCCTTCCAACCCAAAGCATTTCAGGATTCTATGATCTCTGCAGGTTGGGGTGGACCAGGGAGCTGGGACTGTTCAGCCAGGAGAAAAGGAGGCTGAAGAAGACCTCATGACTCTCTGCAGCTCTTGGAAAGGAGGTTGTAGCAAGGTGGGTGCTGGTCTCTTCTCCCAAGGAACAAGGGAAGCGAGTAGAGGAAACAGCCTCAAGTCACACCAGGGTAGACTCATATTGGGATATTGGAAAATATTCCTTCTCCAAAAGGGTTCTCGGGCCCTGGCAGAGGATGCCCAGGGCGGTGATGAAGTTTCCATCCCTGGAGGGGCTCAAAAAACATGTGGATGTGGCATTTAGTGACCTCGTAGAGTTGGCAGCATTGGGTTTGTATTTGGACTCAATGATCTTAAAAGGTCTTTCCCAACATAAATGATTCTGTGATTCCTCACAAGGAGGGACCCGGGGACAGCACGGGAGCAGCAGAAGCACAAGCACACACACACAGGTTGCCTTGGACACACAAGCACCTCCACGCTTCCCCGCGACCCCACAGTGACCAGCAAGGTCTGGAGCAGAGCAGGGAGCCAGTACCTGGATGAGGTTGGGATAAAGCCCAGCCATGAGGACTCCCTTGACCAGTTCCTCCTCTTCGCTGTACTGGTTACACACGGAGGAGGGCATGGTACAGTCAGATGGAGACGACACCAGGAAGGCTTCGTAGAGGTTCTCTGAGAACTGCTTGACAAGGCCTGCAGGGAGGAGGCAGCGCCAGGGAATGAGATTCATCTTCTCCTTTGCCCCATGGAATGAAACAACCTCAAGAGTGGCAGCAGCTCTGGCCTGAGGGCTCAGCCCTGCGTGGACAGCAGAGTTGTCCTGCCTGTGGCCTCCCCAGCGTTCCCAGCCTCCAGCAGCCCATCCCACCTCCCTTGAGTGCTCCAGCCTGTCCAGGACTCACCATTGATGAAGCGAAGGCTGGGGCCATACAGGTAGTAGTCCTGCAGGTAGTTGTCCCTGGCACGACTGTCCCTGCGCCGCAGCACCTCCTCCCAGCCGGCCACCGCTCTGACAAAGGCGAGGTGGTCGCTCCCGCTCTCCCGGCTCAGAACAGCCTTGGCCTGGGACATGGACAAATGTGTCAGCAGAGCAGCAGCCCCTTCTCACTTCTCACTTCCTTCTAGGAGGGGTTCCTCACCTTGTCCACCTCGGCACGGTTTTGCAGGCTGCTGCTGAAGGGGTCCCGAGTGAGGCAGGAAACGATGACGAGCAGAGGGTGGAGGCAACGGTAGATGGAGGCCAAGACAATGGCCTTGGCCAACCGAGGGTCTGTGGAGATCTGGGCAAGGCGTTTGCCCAGAGTGGTGAGGGCTTCTCGCTGGTCCAGCACTCCTGGAATTGCAAAAATACGGAATCAATGAAGTTGGAGATCTCCAAGATCAAGTCCAACCGGTATATCTGTCAGCTCTGCGCAGGACTAAAGCAGTCACAAGAGGCTCTGTGGAGCTGCCAGGAGAACCCATCTACGAGGCCTGGAAGATGTGGTGTGACCTCCAGAAGAGGCACACAGCATAGTGGCCTGCATGAAGCTCCCAGAACCTCCTAGGTTTCACGTGAAACACAAAAAAGGCTGAACAGCCAGATCACAGAACTGATTGGTTGGAAAAGATCTTTGAGAAAAAGTCCAGCCATCCCTGTCCACTACTCAACCAGATCCTGAGCACCTCATCTATCTGGCTTTTAAACCCCTCCAGGGGTGGGGACTCCACCACCTCCCTGGGAGCCTCTGCCAGGGCCTGACCACCATGAAGGAATTTCCCCTGATGTCCAATCTGACCCTGCCCTGGGGCAACTTGAGGCCATTTCCTCTCATCCCATCTCCTGTCACTTGGGAGAAGAGCCCAGCACCCACCTCACCACAACCTCCTCTCCAGGAGCTGCACAAAGCAATGAGGTCTCTCCTCAGCCTACTCTTCTCTCTCCCCAGCAGGGCCCTAGGCCGCTCCTACAGCCCCTGTTCTCCAGACCCTTCCCCAGCTCCATTCCCTTCTTGCACACACTCCAGCCCCTCAAGGGCCTTCCTGGAGTGAGGGGCTCAAAACTGAACCCAGGAGTCGAGGTGCGGCCTCATCAGCGCTGAGTGCAGGGGGACGATCCCTTCCCTGCTCCTGCTGACACCCCATGGCTGAGCCAAGCCAGGATGTGCGTGGCCAAGAAGGCCACTGCTGGCTCGTGTTCAGCTATTGGAGAACAACACTCCCAGGTCCTTCTGTGCCAGGCAACGTGGCAAGATGACTACAACACCCCAGCTGTGAATCCCAGATCACAGATTTCCTTTTTTCTTTCGTCCCTCTCTTTTTGTTTAAACCTTGGGAAGTTCTTCCCACTTCTTGAGCAAAGCAGCGTAGGAAACAAAGCAACACCACAACGTGTGTGCTTTGCCAAGTCCTTATCAGGTGCCATTCCTACGTAGGGACCATCCTGCCCAGTCTGTCCCACAGGATCCTGTGCCAACTCCCACTTGCCATGTTCCAACAGCAAACATTTCCATCATCCCCATATGAGGACTCAACATCTGCTCACCAATCTCCTGCAGCAAGATCACTGCTTCATCCACAGCTTTGATGTCAGGGCTGTCCAGGGCCTTCGAGAGAAATTCAACAGCCTGAAACACAGAAGGAAAAGAAAAAAGGGCATAAGGGCTCTTTTCCCACAAAGGAATGTCAAGAGCCCTCAGGTCAACGGCTCGATGTCCACATGGAGACCCGTGACAAGGGGTGTCCCTCGGGGTGCCTACTGGGCCCAGTGCTGTTTGATCTTCATCAGTGACACAGACAGCAAGATCGAGGGCACCCTCAGCAAGTTTGCAGATGACACCAAGCTGAGTGGGACAGCTATCACACCAGAAGGACGGGATGGCATCCAGAGGGACCTGGACACGCTGGAGAAGTGGGGCTGTGTGACCTCATGAGGTTCAACAAGGCCAAGGGCAAGGTTCTGCACCTGGGTCGGGGCAACCCCTGGCATCGATACAGCAGGGGGGCGACGTGATTGGGAACAGCCCTGAGGAGAAGGACTTGGGGTGCTGGGGGTGAGAAGCTCAACATGAGATGGAACTGGATGGGCTTTGAGGTCCCTTCCAACCCAAACCATTCCATGGTTCTGTGATCCCTCTGCCCCAGGTTCCCTCTTTGTTCCCCTACAGTTGTAGGAGCTTAGCCCTCTCCATTCTTGCAGAGCCTTTCAGACACACTCTGTAATCTAAGGGATCCAAACACGTCCTGGTCTGAACCTCCCCAGGCAACACTAGATTTAAGAAAGCAACGCCATAAGACACCAGCATCCTGGGTTTTCTCTGCTGGTTCAGGACCTGGAAACCTGCAGGCATGCCCCGTACTTACCGTCTTCTCCGGCATGTGGATCTTGGCCTGAACCACCAGGTTCTCCAGCGGGGTGCGCAGGATCTCTGGAACCTGGTAAGTTGGCATCTTGTCCAGGCGGCTGCGAGGGAAGAGGTGATAGGCAAATCCCGACTGACAGCGGCCAGCACGCCCTCGCCTCTGCACCACGTTGGACTTGGACACCCACACCGTTTCCAGGCAGGACACCTGGGAGAAGAAGGATCAGGCATAAGTGGTCTCTGTTCTGTTTGAATACAGACTTCCATCCATTCCACGGACCTTGGAAACGCCTCCTAACCAAGTAACCACTCTGCTAAAGAGCAAGGGAAGCCTTTCCCATTCTGCTGCATCCTGCAGTGTCTCCAGCAGCATGAAGGCTTGCTTGATGTAGGGATGAGACCCTGATGCCATCTGCTGGACACCAGGCCTGCCTCCACACCACAGCACTCATCACCCTGTCCTGCTGGGAGCTGCCAGAGGAGCATGGAACCCACCTCCCCTACACCAGTGCTGCTGCAGAACCAGCGTTGTGAGATGAACAGGGATAAATAGCGAGAGGCTGGAGAGCAGCAGAAAGGGACCTGGGGATTCTGGTCGACAGCAAGTTGACCATGAGCCAACAGCGAGCCCTGGCAGCCAAGAGGGCAACTGTGTCCTGGGGGGGGGGCATCCAGCATGGCATCTCCAGGCGAGCAAGGAGGGGGATTGTCCTGCTCTGCTCTGCATTGGGGAGGCCCCACCTCGAACATCATGTGCACTTTGGGGCACCACAGGATAATAAAAAGCACATCAAACTACTGAAGAATGGCCAGAGGAGGCCACAAAGCTGGGGAAGGGTCTGGAGGAGAAATCTTATGAGGAGAGGCTGAAGGCACTTGGACTGTTCAGCCTGGAGGAGACTGAGGGGGGACCTCATCACAGCCTGACAATATTTCAGAAGCCTTTGGCCAACGCCCTCAGCCCCATGGTGGGAATGTTGGGGTTGTTCTGTGCAGGGCCAGGAGTTGGACTCGATGGTCCCTGTCAGTCCCTTCCAACTCAAGGCATTCTCTGGCTCTATGAGACGTAGGCAATAAAAAAATGGTTTGCTTTTAAATAGAATTGGGTGCTCACCTTCTCCTGGCCCTACAGGATGTTCTACCACAGAGAAAAAGAAGTACTGCAGACCCAATCTCCTCTTCCAAGAGTGACAGCAGCACAGTTGCCTTCATGCTGTTATGAAAAGTATAGGCACAGAGCCTTTGTGGGGCCCGGCACCACCACAAATGCGGCCCAAGAGAAGCATAAACCCTGCCCTTAAAGCTGACTGACATGCTGTAGCACCAGGTTCAGAGAGCTTCAAACAACAGCTTATGGTGAAACGAGAACACAAAGCAAATGGAAAAGCTACAGATGTTCAATGGTGTGAGAAGGAAATGGGAAATGAGCAGGATTTGCCAGCAGTTTCTTTGGGGACATCAGACTTCTGCCAGCAGGAACAGCGAAGGGATCATCCCCCTGCACTCTGTGAAGCCACACCTTGACTCCTGGGTTCAGTTTTGGGTCCCTCACTCCAAGAAGGACTTTGAGGGGCTGGAGCGTGTGCAAGAAGGGACCAGAGCTGGGGAAGGGTCTGGAGAACAGGGGTTGTGGGAGCGTCTGAGGGCCCTGGGGCTGTTTAGTCTGGAGAAGAGGAGGCTGAGGGGAGACCTTGTCGCTTTCTGCAGCTCCTGGAAAGGAGGTTGTGGTGAGGGGGGTGCTGGGCTCTGCTCCCAAGTGACAGGAGATGGGACAAGAAGAAATGGCCTCAAGTTGCACCAGGTCAGGTTCAGACTGGACATCAGGAAAAATGTCTTCACCAAAAGGGTGGTCAGGCCCTGGCAGGGGCTCCCAGGGAGGTGGTGTAGTCTCCATCCCTGGAGAGATTCAAAGAATGCATGGCCGTGGCGCTTGAGGACATGGTGTAGTCGTCACGATGGGGTTGAGTTGGCAGTGGGGCTGGTTGAGCCGAGAGTCTTTTCCAATCTTAATGATTCCATGGTTCTACAACTCTAAGTCAAGAGGGAGTCTGGCAGGGAGCTTGGTGAAGGCAAACACCCCCTGAATGAGTCAAACACTCTGTCCCCCTACAGAGACACGGTGCCAGTGTCTCAGAGGCCAAATGGGACACATCTCTATCATCCCACTAATGGCATCTCAGAGTTAGCTCCAAAAACATCATTAGCCCCAGCACATCCCAAACACATGCAGAGGCAAGAAGGCATTAGTACCTTGGTCTTTAGATCATAGCGCTCCTCCTTGTGTGTGCCGCTGTCCACCACGTGGACAATGTCATTGATGGTGATGGAGGTCTCAGCTATGTTGGTGGCCAGGACTATCTTCCTGACACCAGGTGGAGGTCGTTGGAAGATGTTCTGCTGGTCCATCATGGGAATGTTGGAGTGCACTGGGAAATAAAACCGGAGTCAGTCCTGCCTTGCTGAACTGCTTCGCAGTAAAAGGCCAAGGTGGGCAGAGACCCTTAGCCTTCTTGGTACCATCACCTCATGCTTCCAGAAATGGGGAGCAAGGGTGGGGACACCACTTGTAACACTGATGGGCACTGCCAGCAGTTTCCTGCCAGCCAGATCCCAGGAAAAGTCTTCCATATATCACTTAAGAAGGCCCCATTTCAGTTGCTTCAATCAATGGCTCAGCAGGAGGTTCAATCAACTCCCGCCCCACAGAGGCTGATGGCATCATCAGAGCATCCCTGGTCCCCCAGCAGAATTCCCACTGCCTCCCACGGTCCAGTTTGGCAGCTCTCCCAATTTCAAAAGGCCTGTGGGGCAGGGGGATCCCTCATTGTTATTTGGTTTCACTTGGTCTAAACCGGTTATCAAAGCAAGCTTTGATATCACATATTTGCCCTGTTACAGATCAGCAATGCGGAGGAACCCGGAGCACCTGCACAGAACAGCAGGGGAGCACAGGAACGTGCCCTTCTCACAAAAGAACACCTGCATTTATTATTAGCAACCGAGCTGCTGGAAATAATGCTCCTGGCTGGCTTTGAAAAGGGAGGGCCATTAAAAATTAAACCAACCAATCCACCCCCAAACACACCAACCCCAAAATTTCACAGCCTTGCAGAGTAACATTGGCTTTTGTTCCACATTTCCCTCCTGGGAGGGAGAATGTTGAATTCATGATCAAAGCTGAGCTACAGGGTGTAACTCCACACCACAGAACAGCCCAGCAACTGGTGGGCTGGGTCCACTCCTTCCTGATCTCATCAGCACTCACAAGCCCAGCAGAACCAGGGGTGACATCCTACTGGCACAAGCTTGAACCAAAGCCTCCTCCAGGCCTGCAGCAGGACCACCTGCAATAGCTCCAGGGCCACCTCCCTGTCCAGTGCAGAGCTATGGTGACCAGGGATGCTCAAGGACTGTCCCCTTGGTCCCTGGGGACCCACAAAGGCTGTGCTGGCCCAAAGCTCTTTTCACATCCCCATGAGCATGGTCTCAAACCAAATCTTCCAAACAAACACTTCAACAGTTGCACTGGCTGCTCTCCTTGACAAGACCTAGTGGACCCAGCGTGCTCCTGGGAGAGGATCCAGCAGGCTCCCAAGGGGGTGGTGGAGTCCCCATCCCTGGAGGGGTTTAAAAGCCAGGCAGATGGGGTGCTCAGGGATCTGGTTCAGTAGTGGACAGGGATGGTTGGACTCAATGATCTCAATGGTCTTTTCCAACCAAACAATTCGATGATTCTTGAGGACCGCTTCCAGGTAGGTTCAGCTGCAGCAACGCAGAACTGAGCAGCTCCCTCCCTGCCCAACTCTGAGCTGCTGGAGGCAAACAGGAAGCCAGTTCCTTTGATCTCATCCCAGTTCAGACGGCCTCTGCTAGGAAGAGTTGTCTATATTAAGCAGGAATAACTACATGATGGGGACGTACATCAGAGGGTACGAGCTTGCCATATGTCAGAGTGAAGTGGCTCATCAAGTTAATTGTCCTATCCTTTCTCCTGAGTCCTGGGAGAAGTTGTCTTGTGGTGTTGTCTCACCTGGTAGGACGAGGTACCGGCTGTTCTGAGATCCCAGCATCTCCAGCAGGCGCTGCTGCACCCCTTTTATCTCCTGCCAACCAGGGAGGAAGCAGAGGATCCCACCTGAAATAGAGCGAGAGTTTAGGAACAAGTGACGCAGAAATCCAAGCACTTTTCCCCAGCTGGAGGTACAGAAACTGCTGCTGCTGCAAAGCAGGGATGCCCATCATTTCCCCACGTCCACAGCAACTTTTATCCCAAGAAACACAAGGAAAAGCAAGGCCCTGGTCTGTGACACCACCTCATCGCTGAGGGAATCTGCAACCTTCTTATCATGAACAAATGAGACAACTGTTGTGCAAAGTCGGACCCAGGGAAGCATTCATCTGCTGCATCTGCTTCTGTGAGCTCACAAGGGGAAGGTTTTAAAGCCAGAAAGAAGTCAGGCTCCCTCTGGTTTGAGAGTGAATACCATCTACTTGCTTTAAAACTCAGTCACTTGAGAGTCCCAGCTTCTCCACAGAAACACCACCTCCCAGACCACAATCGGTAACAGCGATGGGTCTCCAAGACAGAAAAAAACCTGAATTGTGCAGCACGAGGCTGCAATTGCTGGAGCACAGACAGGTCTTGCCCTTCCCCACAGGAGCAGCTGTATCTCAGGACACAGACTGAGACACTGAGGACTTGGATGTTGTCTTAGCCAAAGACTTGGAATTAGCTCATGCCATGCTGCTCAACACCACTCAACAGGAATTCCAGGTGGCCTCACCGAAGCCAGCTCAGCATCTCTGCAAAGGGTCTGGGCTCTGCAGGTTAAGCTTTTCCAACCCCAGAGGAAGGAAAGAGTGAGGAGGCAAGGTAGAACCTACCTGGTTCTCCATGGGCATCAATCTGGAGTACAAGGTCGGTGATCAGATCAAGATCAAGGACACATTCATCATCAGATTGCTGGATAAAACAGGAGGACACAGGCAGATAAATGAGTACAATCTAGCAGAAAGGCACATGGCCTCCAGGAGCATCTTCTAGAGACAGCAAATGCCTCTACTTGGAAGCCTGCACAGGACTAGGAGACAGGAACTTCGGGATCCCAGTTTTGGCTCCATCTGGAACCTGCTCCGCTCACAACTGCTGCCAGTTTCCTCTGCTGTGCAGTGAGAACATGCAGACCCTTTCCCATTCTCCAGACTTGGAAGCTGAGCTGCCTCTACTGAGGGACCTACTGAGGTCCCATGTATCTCTACTGAACAGCATCTACCTAGCAATAAAAAAGGAAAAGCAAGTATTTGAGGACAAAACTGTGCTGGGACTTCAAACCCACCAGGTAACAGCTTCTGTAATTTGGAACATAGCTGTCAGGCCAGGTAAAAAGCCCAGCCACAACAGAAACAGGAAGCTTGCCCTGAAGGCAATGGGACACCTTCAGCTGGTCTGCCAAGGATACAAAGCTGGGAGACGCAGCTGATGCACCAGAGGGTTCCTCAGCTGTAGGGAGGGAGGGAGGCTGGAGAGATGGGCTGGCAGCTTCTAGTCCATCGAGCTGGACTAGGGAATGTCTATAGGACACGGCCAACCTCAACAATTCTCCGTCTCCATGACCTCAAGTACTGGGTTCAGTTTTGGGCCCCTCACTCCAAGGAAGACCTTGAGGGGCTGGAGCATGTGCGGAGAAGGGACTGGAGCTGAGGAAGGGTCTGGAGAACAGGGGTTGGGGGAGTGGCTGAAGGCCCTGCTGGGGCTGTTTAGGCTGGAAGAAGAGGCTGAGGGGAGACCTCATCGTTCTCTGCAGCTCCTGGAAGGGTGCTGGGCCCTTCTCCCAAGTGACAGGGATGGGATGAGAGGAAATGGCCTTAAGTTGCACCAGGGCAGGGTCAGATTGGACATCAGGGAAAATTTCTTCATGGAAAGGGTTCTCAGGCCGTAGCAGAGGCTCCCAGGGAGGTGGTGGAGTCCCCATGCCTGGAGAGGTTTAAAAGCCGGGCAGATGAGGTGCTCAGGGATCTGGTTTAGTTGTGAACTCAATGATATCAGAGGTCTTTTCCAATCAGCTGATTCTATGATTCTATGACCCATCACTGAGGTAAGACAACCCACAGCAAAGAGAAAGTGTCTGGAGGGCATATGCCAGAGGAACAGTAAGACTAGTTGCAAAGAGCAGTCATTGGGGAATTCAGGGATACGGGATGGTGAGCATCATCCTCAGCCAACCCAGCCTGCGACCAGGCTGGCACAGAGCACACAAACATGGTTTAGTAAGTGGACAGTTGGACTCAATGATCTCAGAGGTCTTTTCCAACTACATGGTTCCATGATTCAAGTCTGCATCAACATGTGTAGATGAGCACTTCGCTTACTCGAACAACACCGAACTTCTCCTTAAAGAGGGAAAAAAGTAACCTGGACCTAAATTTGGAGTCATCTTTATCCATAATTTAAATCAGAATACTCTGGGAGTCAGCATCTACTATGCTGACTTCACCTCTCCAGGACTGACTTGGTATTAAAGCCAAGCACATGCTGCCCACAATCCACAGGGGAGAGGGAGCAGATCCAGACCCAAGGGAGCAGATCCAGGCCCAAACTCTCCCCTGCTGATTTGCCAGAAGGCAGCGCTTAAACACCACGCTACAAACCCACCTTGATCTCGTAGTGCCGGTGTCGGTGCCGGCCCAACTTGGCCAAGATCTCCTCCAGGTAGTATTCCTTCACGGGGTACATGAACCCTGGCACCTTGACCACGGGACAATCCCCAAAGTAGTGCGAGAAGCGCTGATTGTCTCCCGTGGCGCTCATTAGGACCAGGCGTAGGTCAGGATTCAGCTTCTGGATGCCTTTCAGCAGGATGAGCAGGAAATCGGTGTTGACATCTCGCTCGTGGACCTCGTCGACCACAACATGGCTGACGCCCTCCAAGCTGGGGTTGCCCTGCAGCTTCCGCAGCAGGATGCCCACGGTGCAGAAGAGCAGGGCTCCTCCTCGGGCAGGTGGCTTGCTTTCCAGCCGCACTTGGTAGCCCACGTTCTTCCTCATGTTGGGACCCAACTCCTGTGCCACGCGCTGGGCAACCGAGATGGCGCTGATTCTCCTTGGCTGAGTGATCACCACATTGCAGCGGGCACCGCGTCCCTCCAGGATGTAGTGTTCCAGCAGGAGCTGAGGGATCCTGGTGGTTTTCCCACAGCCTGTGTCTCCTGCTATTACTACTACAGGGTTCTGTTCGATGGCTGACAGGATGGTGTCCTTGTGAGGATCTACGGGCAGTGGGTGGCTCTCCTGCCACGAGGATCCTCTCCTTTTCCAGAGGGCCAGGAGATTCTGGCTAAGGCGCACTTCCTCAGCTTCCAACATGGGAATATATGTCTTTCCGGTGATGGCATCACTTATTGCTCCAGATTCCTTGCTCAGGTTCATCATGTCATCAGCAATCCGGGGCCTGGATTCCCTGATGTCAACTGGATACTAGGAGAAGATGGAGAAAGTTGGCAGGAATAAAAGATTAGTACCAGTCCTGAGGAGAACAGGAAGAAACAAGTGCCTGGAACAGACTCAACCAGACCAGCTTTGCAGCAACCACGAAGCTGTGCCAAAGTCTCTTCGGGTTTTAGGTTTCTCACCCACTTGTGTTCTGAATGAGGTTACTGAAATTGAGGATTAAAGTGGGCAGCTCCCCACATTTTCCTCGTCTCTCCTAAAACAGTGGCTCCAGTATTGGCATTGAGAGCCACAAACCAGTAGCCTAAGCTCTCCCAGTCAGGGCCCATGCAAGGGTCCCTCAAAAATAACTTCTGGAGACTGCCAAGTTACCCCACCACCCCCAGGAAGCCCAGAGATGTAACTTGCACAAAACATAAGCATTCAGAGCTAAGTTAGAAATATTCCATCTTGGCAACAGAAGCCTCACATCCCACAGGAAGAACTAAAACCAGCAACAATAGGTCAGGGACTGTCCAGAACACAAATCAAAGCATTGGCCCAGATGTTTGTGGATTAAAAGCTTGGCTACGTATCAGTACTTTTGGATTCAGAGCCACAAAGCCAAGTCTTCCACGCACGGTGCTCAAGTTCCTGTAAAGCACAGGAGATGCTTCAAGATGCTGCTGTTTTCCTAACTCTCCTAGCCCTCAGTTCAGCCACTTATAAGACTCATTTGTAGCTGAGCTGTACTCAACCTCATCTCACCTTAGTGCCACCTAATACTCGGACAGTGAACTCTCCTAATGAACCTGTTCCAGCACAGCTCCACCTCCCATGTGTGCCTGCTCACCACTGGTGCACCAGGAAGAGGGGTCTCCTGGGTAGAAGCATCACTAGGTGTCTGGTGACCAGAACCCACCACTATGTACAATCCTGGGAGATGCTGGAATTCCTGGGAATGTGGAAGGACTGGCACCTGGTCCTTGCTGAGCTATGAGGAGCAGAGCTTACTGGAACCAACACCCACATGAGGCAGCATTGGTAAGCCTGGAAGGAGGCAAGCCTAAACTGCATTCCATAACATTCAAAAAGGCAAATAACGCAGGCAAACACATAGGATGTCCACTGCCCAGAAAGGGTTTTTCCCTTCCCCAAAGAATCTGCTGGAGTGAGTCCAGAGGAGGCCACAAAGATGATACGAGGGCTGGAGCACCTCCCATAATGAGGGCAGGTGGAGAGAGTTGGGGTTGTTCAGCCCAGAGAAGAGAAGGCTCTGGGGAGACCTTAGAGCAGCTTCCAGTAGTGAAAGGGGCTTCAAGAAACTTGGGGAGGGGTTCTTGATCATGGAGTACAGGGATGGCACAAGGTGGAATGGTTTTAAATAGGAAGGGGGGAGACCGAGATGAGATCTAAGGAAAAAACATTTTCCTGCGAGGGTGGGGAGGCCCTGGCCTGGGTTGCCCAGAGAAGCTGTGGCTGCCCCATCCCTGGAGGTGCTGAAGGCCAGGTTGGATGGGGCTTTGAGCCCCCTGATCCAGTGGGAGGTGTCCCTGTCCGTGGCAGGGAGTGGAACTGGATGGGCTTTGAGATCTCTTCTGACCCAAACCATTCCATGACTCTATGGAAGGTCAGCAGAAACTGGTCAGGTTTTGTGGCAACTTGAGCCACGAATTCCCTGAACATTCCAACACAAGGCTCTAGACCCACGTGCACTTCCCGAGGTCAAACAGCATCAGCCAAAGGTGGATCTTGGAGCCCTGAGCAAGCCTTACGTGATTCAGATAGTTCTCGATCTTGCGCAGGGTTGCTTCAGGGACTTTGATGTGGCAGGGCTTCCTCTGGTTCTCGCCAAGCTCCCGGAGCGAAGTCATATTGTACATCGCGTGGCTGAGGGGGTTGTTATTCTTATCCACCAAGCCAAGGCTCTGCAAAGGAAGGGGCAAACACTGCTCTCAGACTGGTACACAGAGTACACAGGTCCTACATGTTCGCAAGAGCTGCTCCTTATCCCATATTCCAAATCCATCACCTCTTGCCTTTGCCAGGTCAAGAAACAAGACATGATCCCATCTCTACTCTGGTGAAATGGACCTCTGCCCTCTCCTTGGAGACGATGCAGGTTATCATGTTTTACTGGTTTTTAAGGATGTGCTCTTGATTTTTCTGTTTCTGCTGATGAACATTCTGCAGCACCTCCTTTCCTTTTGCCCCCTCCCTGGAAGCGTTCATGACCAGGTTGGATAGGGCTTTGAGTACCCTGATCCAGTGGGAGGTGTCCCTGCCCATGGCAGGAGGTTGGAACTGGATGGGCTTTAAGGTCTTTTCCCACCCAAAACATTCCATTGTTCATTGATTCTACGTTGCTGTCAACCCGAACCCCAAGATCCCATCTCTGGAGGTGTTCAAGGCCAGGCTGGGAGGTGTCCCTACCTATAGTGGGGAAGGGGGGGGGCGGACAGGAACTGGATGGGCTTTGAGGTCTCTTCCAACCCAAACCATCCCATGATTCCATGACTGGTCCACCTATGAGAACGGGAAGATGGTCCATCTTGGTAGACAGTAGCAAGGTGGCCAAGAGAACAGGCTAACACTTCCCTATATCAGGCTCAAACACAAAGAATCAGGTGCAAGGAGTCTCTCCTCCCAGACACAGGAGACATGGGATGCAGGAGCCACCTGCGCTTACCTTAAGCTTCTGACAGGCCAGTGCCGCTGCTTTATTTTCTGCTTCCACCTTGCGACGGCCCTTGGCAGCAAAAGTCATTGGACAGGGCCAGCGGAGCGTCAGCTTGCAGATCTTGGTCTTGGTACCTACTGTACGGAACTGCATGTATTCCTAGGAGGCACAGAACCAACATCAGACTGCAGGAGAGCTTAAGAGTCTGTGCAACTAGGCAGGCATTTTCAAACACACCACAGTATTTCTAAGCAGAGCTTAAATTGTTGGGGTTTTGGTTGGTTTGAGGGGGGTTCTTTGGTTTTATTTTTTAACAGTTTTCCTACACTGAATTCCATCCCCCAGCTCATGAGGCACTGGCTAAGGAGAAGCAAGAGCAGACAGCTGTGTGGAGAACGTCACAGAGTGCTGTTTGTCACATAAGAGGTCTGGGAAGGAGGTGGGTGACACATGCCAAGGAGGAAGATCACCGGATACTGGCAAGAGTTGAGTTGTGGAAAGATCCCATCAGCGCAGAAATTACACATTACTTGGAGCAGCACAAACTTGTGTTTGTTGCAGATAAATGGGGAAATGCAGACTTAGCACCTCAGAAAACATCTTCATTCACACAACAGCTTCTCCATTACCCTGGCCTCAGGTAAGAATATTGCTCTTGGTTCTATTTAGACACTTCCTCAACTCTCACCACAAAGTCTTTTTCTCACTCGCCAGGTTGATTTTTCTAGGCCTGCTTTTAATCTCCCTTCTCTCCCCAGTTCTCAGCTGCCCCAGAAAGCACCCAAAGTGATCCGAATTGGAGCTTTTAAGTTTCATCCCCTGCAGATCCCAGACAGCGCCTTACCTTGACTGTGGAGGAAGAAGTTGCAATCTGAATCACTTGGGCCAGAAGATTTTTGGGAAGTGGGAACTGCGTGAGGGCACGGATGGCAGTGTTGTCATCGGTCATTTCGATGGAACTCCCTCCTCGGCTAAACGGAAGACAAGAACAGACTGAGATACAAAACCTACTCTGTGCTCATGCCCATCTCTACTGAGATCCGAGCTGAGCACCTAAAGACATAGATGATTTTGGTCATCTGAGAAGCCAAGCTGCATCTTGCTACTAAAATCAGGTAGCAAGAATCACCCAGCCCAGTAAAGCCATGTATTAAAAAGCACCCAAACCTTTACACTGCTACTACAAACCAGACAGCACCAACAGCTTTTAAATAGAAGTGAAATTATTTCTGAACCCAAACCGCATCCCTAAAAACAACCACCATCAGGTCCTTATTGACCTTAATTCTGTTAGGTACTAAAAATCAAAGATCTGTGCGCATGAAACTATGAAGTCAAGCAAGCAAGCATGGTGTTGAAAAGGAGCGGACTGAATATTACCCTCAAAACCAGGGTGGTCAAGAAGGGTTTAAGTGCACATGCACAACTTCTGGGAACGGAAATCTCTTCAGGCACAGGAGACTAAGAAAAGCAGCAAACAAGTAGGCAGCAGCCTTTACAAAGGGAGAAACTCTGGAGAAGATGCCTGCGCACTCCCTCGCCACGATGGCCAGGGACAGGACCCAGGTGCCCCACTGTTCCTCAAGAGAGCGGTACACCATAGAATCAGAGTGACCTGAGTTGGAAGGGATCCAAAAGGATCGTCAAGTCCAACTCCTATCCCTACATAGGTGAACCCCAGCATTCACACTGTGGGGCTGAGGGCACTGGTCAAATGCTTCTTGAATATTGGCAGACTTGGTGCCATGACTGCTTCCCTGGGGAGCTGTTCCAGTGCTCCACTACCCTCTCGGTGAAGAACCTCTTCCTAATATTCAAGCACAATTCCCCGGCACATCTTCTTGCAGTTACCTCTAGTGCTATCACAGGTCACAAGAGAGATGAGATCAGCACCTGTTTCACCTCCTTCCCTTGTGAGAAGGCAGTGACCAGCTATGAGACCCACTCTCAGTCTTCTCTTCAGTGTTCAGCCCACCCACAGGTGACGCCAGCAATGTGGGAAGCTGCAGCTCAACTGGGAGAGCTGTGCATTAGCTACAAGGAAAACCTCTCTTCTTTACCACCCTGGATTAGCAGCTACCAGGGCAGACATACCTTGCGTCTCTGCCTGGCGTTCGCGCATCCTGATGTGCCATCGGTAGATAATCAGAAACATCAATTGCTTCTTCTTCCAGCTCTCCTTCCTCCAATTCCCCTTCCTCAAGCTCCCCTTCCTCAAGCTCCTCCCTCCTCATTGCTTTAGGCATCCTGCCCTGTTCCATGGGCTGGATGGAATCGTCTGGCTCCATCCGTCGCCAGCAGGTGGACAAGTCGGCGAGAGAAGGTCCAGACTTGGAGCGCCACTTGCCCTCGGAGCACCACCTCTCATCAGGACAGCCGAGCTGGTCAGCAAGAAGCCGGTACTTGGCAGCATCAAAGAGCTCATTCCTGGGCCCCAGCAAACCCCAGCCCTGCAAGAGGAAAGTGCAGTGAGCTGCAGCAGAAAGACAGATAAGGGTAACTCTGCAGGGAACCAAAACATGTCTGGTAAAGGAGAGAAGTGCAGGAGCAATTTCCTCCAGTCCCACACAAGGGAGAGAAAAAGAAAAGGGGCTTTCATAAACTTAAAAGTTTTCCTCCAACCAGTATTTCTTAAGAACAGGAACATGTTCACTAGCCTGACTTTCCAGAGCACAACTGCTCAGCATCATAGAGCCCGTCGGAAAGGGTGGGCTGAGATTTATTGGTATTTTATAAATTACTAACCATATTCAGGATCCTGAAGTCACACAATCACTGAATCACAGAATCCTCACCCTGCTGGTCCCACTGCTTTGGATGTAGCCCAGGACATGGGTGGCTTTCTGGGCTGCGAACGCAAATTGCCAGCTCGTGGAGCTTCTCCTCCACCAGCACCAGAGGGAAGCTCTGTCTCTCACCAGAGATCACAGAATCATAGAAAGGTTTGGACTGGAAGGGGCCATAAAGCCCATAAAGTTCCAACCCCCTACTACGGGCAGGGACGCCTCCCACTAGACCAGGCTGCTCAAACCACATCCAAACTGACGCTGAACACCTCCAGTGATGGGGCAGATGCTGTAGCTAAGAGAGAAGCTGACATAGGACATGAAGAACAAAGATCAGAACTCAAAGAATGTACCAAGTTCACGTCTGGCTGAAGCAAGCAGGCTTTTAAGCTCAAATGAAATCAGACAGCTCAAGACTTCACCCTCTACCCCTGATTAGCAGATGAGCTACATGAGAAAGTGAACAGGTAAAGAAAGAAATTGTAGCACCAAAGCAGACAAGACCTGCAGACTCAGGCTTGTTCCTTCAAGCCAGGGAGGAGCAGGAGCTCACCTTGAAGAGCTGACATGCTGCAGCAGCTGCCTGCCTCTCGGCATCGATCTTCTTGGTCCCATAGCCTTCCACTTCCACATTCTTCGGCCACTTTATATGCAGAGTGACTTTCTGAAAAGCAAAGATAACCAGCAAAGTGAGACAAATACAGAACAATCTCTCTTCTCCACCAGAACAGCTACTTCAATCATCTCTGAACTCTGGGCAAAGAAAAGAACTACAAATATCTCAACCAAACTGCTTTGTGGGAGGCTCCATTCCAGTAACTTGGAAAGAAAAGACTGGAAGAGGAATATGAGGTGTCCACAGCCTCACAGAAGGTACGTGGTGAAGCCAGGCCCAGAGGCCAGTCTGTGTCTCTCCAAGACAGAGCACCGCAGGCTGCAGTCTGGTGGCTCAGCGGAATCAAATGCCATGAGCTCACTAGAGGTACAATTCCCTTTCAAAGTAACCGTTCCTGCATACACTGTGCCTGAGGAGCAGCACTGCAATCCCTGACACAGTTCCAGTGGCAAAGGTAAGCAAATCTTCCTCACCGCTGCCTCACTGTGATTTTAACAAGCAGTATATTTATTTCATCATGGGGACACAGGCAGGTAGATACCATGCTCATCAGGCATGGGAGAGCCCAGCCTCCAGCTGCTCAACACAAGGTATTAAAGGAATTAACATCACCTCCAGAGCTCCTTTTACACCAGAACGGTTGGATGGGAGCAGCTGAAAAACCTGCAGAGGCAAAGAATGCTGAAAGCTGAACCCTGCCCTTGTTAAAAAGCAGCTCCAAATCAAGAACTCCTTCTGCTCCTGGCCCTGTGGCTGAGTTTCTGCAAGGCTCAAAGGAGGGAAATGCCTAAGGAATTCTCTGCTGCTTCTGCAGCTGAGATGAAAGGTGGTGTGGAGGTCTTGCTGGGAAAACCCCACCTCCAAGGCTGGAGGAAAGGCTCCTGCCTTTTCAAGCTGGCTCTCTGCCTGCCATCTGAATCTCATCGTGCTGTCGGAAATTGCTGTACTTTTTGCCCAGGGGCTCTGCGAGAAAATGCACGGACCTGAGGAAAAAAGCTGTCTCAGGAAGGCCAAGGTGCTTGGTGCTCACAAAAAGTCTCACTCACCTCCAAATGAGATTTCTCCAAGGTCCTCTCACCCCTCCTTCTGTCCCACCAGTTTTTCTGGGCCAGTGGCGTTTTTTTTTTTAGGAGATTTTAGTGATCCAAACCTCTTTTTGTTTTGTTTTATTTTAGTTTAAGTGCTAGCAAGAACACGAACTGATTACACAAACTAAAACAATTCAATATTTAAGTCAGGAAACTGCACAGCTTGAGGAAAAGCAAGATAAATGAAAACACCAATAATAAATGAACTCAGAAGTAACTATTACAGATGCATTACCTAAACCCAGGGACGCTTGAAAAGGATGTGGTAATAAGAACTGTCTGGGAAGTTTTAGACATGATGTTATTGGAAATTTTAATCCATCAGAACTGGATCTTGTCCTGGAATGTTCATTAAACTTCAGCTGGAATGGGCTTTCAGCTCCAAAATGAGTTGGGAGGACAAAAGGAGGCAAAACTGTGAATGCAGAGCTCCTGTCGGGTAAGAAGTGCCTGGTCTACAGCCCAGGTCTGGACCTACAGCTCAGGTCTGGATTGAGGTTTCTCACACCCCAGGAACAGCTCAAACTACTTGGCAAACTGTTTGCTTGGAATTCCTCTGCTTCATTTAACAGGGTCTGTATTTCCTTCTGCCGTTCAGTAGTGGTAGAAGTCTCCCTCCACTGGAAATGAATTTTTTCCTTGTGCAATTGAACATTTGAGGCTCAGGCATTTGTTCTGTTCGAATCTACAATGAAATCTATGCCTGCTAAGGACAGCTAAATTCTAATTTTCTGAGGTAGCAGGGTACACATTCCAATGCATTTGAGTGCAGACAATGCATCCTTCTGCTAAGAAAAGCTGGTTACAGAGAGCTACCGAAAGACAAAATCCACCCTTACCCACACAAAAGGTGAGGGACAGGACTTACATTGAACCTCCTGAGGTTCAGCAAGGCCAAGGGCAAGGTCCTACACCTGAGTCAGGGCAACCCCCAGTATCAATATAGGATGGGGGATGATGTGATTGGGAGCAGCCCTGAGGAGAAGGACTTGGGGTGCTCAACATGAGCCGGCAACGTGCACTCCCAGCCCAGAAACCACCCATGTCCTGGGCTGCATCCAAAGCAGTGGGAGCAGCAGGGCCAGGGAGGGGATTCTGCCCCTCTGCTCCACTCTGGGGAGACCTCACCTGAAGTCCTGGGTCCAGCCCTGGAATCCCCTCCAGGGACAAGGGAATCTCCTCCAGGGATAAGGAGGAGCTGGAACTGTTGGAATGGGTCCAGAGAAGGCCATAGAGAAGATGCGAGGGCTGGAGCCCCTCTGCTGTGAGAACAGGCTGGGAGAGTTGGGGTTGTTCAGCCTGGAGAAAAGAAGGCTGTGGGGAGACCTTAAAGCAGCTTCCAGTGCTGAAAGGGGCTCTAGGAAAGCTGGGGAGGGTTTTTTCCCAAGAGTTGGAGTGACAGGACAAGGGGGAATGGCTTTAAATTCGAAGGGGGAGATTTAGACTGGATAGAAGGAAGAAATTCTTCCTGCTTGAGGGTAGGGAGGCCCTGGCCCAGGTTGCCCAGGGAAGTGGTGGCTGCCCCATCCCTGGAGGTGTCCAAGGCCAGGTTGGATGGGGCTTGGAGCCCCCTGACCCAGTGGGAGGTGTCCCTGCCCATGGCAGGGGGCTTGGAATTGGATGGGCTTTGAGGTCCCTTCCAACCCAAACCATTCTATGATTCCATGATTTACCTATTTCACCTATTAAAGTGCGTGTAAATAAAGAGAACTGGCAAGAAGTGAGAATATTTTTTCTTTGAAAGATTATCACACAAATTTTATGATGTATTAAAACACTTCTATAAGTTTCTCTTTTAAAGAGCTACTTCCAGGACTCACTGTACTCCTGGCTCAGCTCCTACTCCATATGCAACTTCCCTCCCACCACACATCCCCACACAACAGGATCACCTTTTTCCGTGGCCCGTTAGTATGGATGTACACCAGCTTGTCCCTCGCATGGGAAATGCCCAGGGCTCGTCCAATCACACTGTTGAGCAAGTTTTTAGGTTGTGGAAATTCCTTTAATAAATCTCTGGAATCTGGAAAACAAAAAACACAGAGGAACTAAATGTCTTACAATTCCTGTGCAGTCCTGTTCCAGGCATGTTCCAACACCCACTGCACCGCAGCGCTGTGGGCATTCCCGTCCCCAAGGTTATAGACAGAAGAGAACGCAGAGGCGTTGGGTGGTTCACTTGCGATGTCTCCAGGTATCAGCAACATGGTGCGCAGGAGGGAAGGTCTGAGCTGCAAATGTAAACCCAAACTGGGTGCAATCCACTACTGCTTCTTCTAAGAAGCATGGAGTGTTCACCCCTCTTTTAAAAGTATGAATATAGAATCACAGAACAGTTTGGGTTGGAAGGGACTTCAAAGTCCATCCAGTTCCAACCCCCTGCCATGGGCAGGGGCGACTCCTACTGGATCAGAGGGCTCAAAGTCCTATCCAACCTGGCCTTCAGCACCTCTAGGGATGGGGCAGCCACAATCTCCCTAGGCAATCTGTGCCAGGGCCTCCCAACCCTCACAGGAAAATATTTCCTCCTCAGATCTCACCTCAATCTCCCCTCTTTCAGCTTCAAACCGTTCCCCCTTGTCCTATCCCTGCACTCCCTGATCAAGAGTCCCTCCCCAGCTTTCCACCTTTCTTGTAGTTAAGAGCCACAGCACTGACAACTGAATTCCGTGATTCAGTGACACCAACAACCACTTAACAGTCTGGAAAGACTGTTTTTCCCCCAAAGTAATAAGACATCACAGAAAATACAACAGACTACATAGGCCAATGGAATCTGAATACAAATATCCCAGCATGAAATTCAGAGCCCAGATTAACACATGGAGTCGGTACTGGTTCCTCACTATGGATGCAAAAGCAGCTGCGTTTCTCGTTCTTGATATCAAAAGAGTGATAGATGTTGTGAGCAGACTTTGGTATTTGTGTCCCCCTCTGGAAACATGAGCATCACCGCAGGGTTAAACATGACTCACAGGCTGGATCCAACCACAGGTATTAACATGGAATAACTCCTGGGGACTTCCCCAGGGAGGGAGTTTTCACAAAGGCTTGTAGTGACAGGAAACAGCTTTAAATTGGAATGGGAAGATTTAGATAGGACATGGGGAAGAAATGAGAGTGGGGAGGCCTTGGCCCAGGTTGCCCAGAGAAGTGGTGGCTGCCCCACCCCTGGAGGTGTCCAAGGCCAGGTTGGATGGGGCCTTGATCCATTGGGAGGTGTCCCTGCCCATGGCAGGGGTTGGAACTGGATGGGCTTTGAGGTCCCTCCCAACCCAAACCATTCCATGGTTCCATGACTCTATTTCATCTTTAATCCCCAAGATGGCTTAGTTAGAGGCTGGGGTTACAGCTTTGTACTCCACTGCTCAGAGAACCTCTGGAAGGCAGACTTCCACCAACAGCCTTTGGAGACAAGCCAACCCAAGTGGGAAGGCGAGCAGCAGTGCTGGAGGCAGCAGGGCAGATGAGGTAGCCGAGCACAGGTCCCCTACCCTGACAACGCTGCTTCAGCTCCAGCACTTGCAGGGAGGAGACATCAACAATCAGTTCAAATCACTCATTTCAAAAAATGATAATAAAAGTCCCACTGGCACAGACAGAGCAATGTCACATCCACCCTGTGTTGAACCCTCTTCTTCCACACCAGCAGCGAAGCTGCTCTCCCTCACCCCTCTCTGAATCACTGCTGGGAAGGGAGAGCCTTTAGGTTGAGCAGCAAGTTCAGATTAAGTTTAATGTGGTACACAGAGTGGTTCATAATGTGGTTCACAGTCATAGAACCATTTGGTTGGAAAAGACCTTTGAGACTGAGACCAGTCGTCCCTGTCCACTACTAAAGCAGATCCCTGAGCACCTTATCTGCCTGGCTTTTAAACCCCTCCAGGGATGGCGACTCCACCACAGCCTCTTCCAGGGCTCGACAACTCTTTCCACAAAGCAATATTTTCTAATATCCAGTCTAAACCTCCCCTCGTGCATCTTGAGGCCGTTTCCTCTCATCTCATCTCCTATCACTTGGGAGAAGAGCCCAGCACCCACCTCACCACAACCTCCTTTCCAGGAGCTGCAGACAGCGATGAGGTCTCCCCTCAGCCTACTCTTCTCCAGACTAAACACCCCCAGGGCCCCCAGCCGCTCCCACAGCCCCTGTTCTCCAGACCCCTCCCCAGGCCCACTCCCTTTTCCAACTGCACTCCAGCCCCTCCAGGGCCTTCCTGGAGTGAGGGGCTCAAAACTGAGCCCAGGAGTCGAGGTGCGGTCTCCCCAGCGCCAAGTGCAGGGGGACGATCCTTTCCCTGCTCCTGCTGTCACCCCATGGCTGAGCCAAGCCGGGATACTGGTCGTCTTCCTGGCCACCCAGGCCACTGCTGGCTCATGTTCAGTCACTGTGGACCAGCAACCCCAGGGACTATTCCACAAGGCAGCTTTCCAGCATCTCTTCCCCTTGAGTGGTCTATCCTCACCAGTGCCAATACTGGGGAACGATCCCTTCTCTGTTTCTGCTGGCCACACTGTTTCTGACACGGACCAAGATGCCATGGGTAGATGAAACCACCTGCTGTTGGGGTGAGGGTTGGTGCCACTCTTCCCAGGCTCTAACGCCACCCCTGCTCCACCTCTGACACAAATCCAAATGCATGGAGAGATGATTTGCAGCCCTAATCAGGCAGAAAGCTACACCAGAAAGGAGTGCCCTGATTTTGGCTTGCCTCAGAAGTCAATCAGCCAATGCATAGTCCTGCTGGCACCCAAAACCAGGGCAAGGGAACAGGAGAGAGGAACAAGATCTCCTATCCAGCAGCAGCAAAGCCCCTCTGATCCCACGTCCCATTCAGACCACCAGTGCGCTCTCCCCAGACAGTCAGAACTTGTTCACCTTCTTCCTGTCCATCAGTGGGCTTGGTAGCTACATGTTAGAAGGCTTCTAATTCTTTACAGTTCTGGCTGCCCCATCCCTGGAGGTGTTCAAGACGAGGTCGGACGGGGCTTTGAGTACCCTCATCCAGCGGGAGGTGTCCCTGCCCATGGCAATGGGTGGGATTGAATGGGCTTTGAGGTCCCTTCCAACCCAAACCATTCCATCATTCTGCCTTTGGTTGCTTCCCCTTTCAGGAACAGTGCCCTGAGAAGCGCTGTGACAGATAACAGGGAGAAGCTTAGTAGTACGCTCTTCCTGAAAAAAAAAAAAAAAAAAAAAAAAAAAAAAGCAATTTCCTAAAGCCAGAGCAAATTTCTCATATTCTGGGGTGGCTCCTCAATGTGGACTAAATATTTCATCCATTCTAGAGCAAAGGAGAAAAGTATCTCTGAATAACAAAACCAAGTTCTGGCCTGCAGCTCCCACACTGCCACACAATGTATTCTTCACAGCTGACAATGCCATATTCAGTAGGACCTGCTGACACATCCACAGCGACTCCAAGGCTTGATGGATTACCCTCAGCCCATTCTTATCCCCAGTTTGAGAGCTGAAAGGACCTTATCCTGCATGACGTTGTGCCTGATGCGTAGTGTTTAAAGAAACAATCTGAAACTGCAGAACTGGATTTCCCTTCCTCACCAGACTGGATTTCCCAGCATCTTCCCGCCAAAAGCATCTTCATTCTCTCACTTCTGAGAGTGGATATTTGGGTGGGAATCACACCAGAGGTGGTCACAGCCCCACCAAGAAAAGGAGGATAAACCTAATGCTCCCCAAATAAAAGAGAGCTGCTTCAGAGAGTAGTGGCCAATGGCTTGATGTCCAGATGTGTCCAGACGGAGACCCATGACAAGGGGTATCCTTCAGGGGTCCCTACCAGGACCAGTGCTGTTTGATATCTTCATAAATGACACAGACAGCGAGATCGAGGGCACCCTCAGCAAGTTTGCAGACGACACCAAGCTGAGTGGGGCAGCTGTCACACCAGCAGGATGAGATGGCATCCAGAGGGACGCGGACACGCTGGAGAAGTGGGGCTGTGTAACCTCATGAGGTTCAACAAGGCCAAGGGCAAGGTCCTACACCTGTATCAGGGAAACCCCTGATATCAATACAGGACAGGGGGTGACATGATTGGGAGCAGCCCTGAGGAGAAGGACTTGGGGTGGTGGGGGGAAAAGCTCAACATGACCCAGCAACGTGCACTCCCAGCCCAGAAACCACCCGTGCCCTGGATTGAATCCAAAGCAGTGGGAGCAGCAGGGCCAGGGAGGGGATTCTGCCCCTCTGCTCTGCTCTGGCGAGACCCCACCTGGAGTCCTGGGCCTAGGTCTGGAACCCCCAACACAAGGAGATGCAACTGTTGGAGCAGGTCCAGAGGCAGCCACAGAGATGATGCGAGGGCTGGAGCCCCTCTGCTCTGAGGACAGGCTGGGAGAGTTGAGGTTGTTCAGCTGGAGAAGACAAGGCTGCAGGGCAACCTGATAGTGGTCTTCCAGTGCTGAAAGGGTCACCAGGAAAGCTGAGGAGGGGCTTTTTCCAAGGGCCTGGAGTGACAGGACGAGGGGGAACGACTTTAAATTGGAAGGGCGAAGATTTAGGTAGGATGTTAGGAAGGAATTCTTCACGATGAGGGTGGGGAAGCCCTGGCCCAGGTTGTCCAGAGAAGTGGTGGCTGTCCCATCCCTGGAAGGCTGAAAGTGTTGAAGGCCAGGTTGGATGGGGCTTGAAGCCCCCTGACCCAGTGGGAGGTGTCCCTGCCCATGGCAGGGGGTGGGACTGCATGAGTTTTGAGGTCCCTTCCTACTCAAACCACCTGTGATTCATCCAAGTCAGAACCACATCAGATGTCTGTATGGATGGAAGAAAATTACAAGCCTGTTCTGAGAGCAGACAGCTCAGGGAGGAGTTTCCAAAGAGGCCAATTCACTCATTTAACTTCCTCAAACCTAACTTGACTGTGGAAGTCATGGGCAATTCCGAGCAAAAGAGCTCCCAGTTGTAGGGTCTAAGCCTTCCCTTAACCCCAGCAACACGTAAAGACACTGTCAGGTACAAGGACAGCACAAAGGAAAAAGCCCAGAGTCTTGTTCAAGATAGACAGAGGAGAATTTGACCGATTCCAAGAGTTTCTGGATTTCTGTGGAAAAGCAACAACTGAGTGGCAAGAACAAACTGCTAAACACAGCCTTCACAGTGATCACTCCAAGTCAGTGAAGAATGCTCCTAAAGCATCAAAATTTCACAGGGAAGAATAAAGCCCCCTGGCTCCGTAAGATCCATTTCATAAGCAATCAGCCTAGGCACATTTTACTGGGGAGAGATGGAGGGAGACAGAGAAGGTCCACCTGGCAGTTTAGTTTGGAGAATACCAAAATGTTATTTGGGGGATTGGGGTCTTCTAACCATCACCCAGTGACCCCAACCAAGGCTCCTGTAAGGCACACAAAGTCATAATCGTGGAATCACTGAGATTGCAAAAGACTGCTCAGATAATCAAGTCTAACCATCAGCCCAACCCCACCTTGCCTATTAAACCATGTCACCAAGCACCACGGCCACACGCTTTTTGAGGAATGGAGACTCCACCACTGTCCTGAGCAGCCTCTTCCAGTGCTTCACTACTCTTTCAGTAAGAAAATTTCTCCTGATGTCCAATCTAAACCTCACCTGGTAAAACTTGAGGCCATTTCCTCTCATCCCATCACCTGCCTCTCGGGAGACAAGCGCAGTGCCCACCTTGCTACAACCTCCTTTCAGGGAGCTGCAGATATCTCCTTGGCCTCCTCCAGACTAAACAGCCCAGGTCCCTGGCGAGCTCCTCCACCAGTTCCCTCTGTGCTCTCTGGTGGATCCCATCTGGCCCCACACTCCTGGGTGTCCAGGTGGTGTGGCAGGTCATTAACAGCTTCCTCCTGGATTATGAGGGGTTTATTCTGCACTCCATCCCCGTCTTCCAGTAATAAACACACACTCGGCTCCTGCCTGAACAAGAGCAAACTTCAACATTGGTTGAAGCCAGGGCTTCTTCAAAAGCAAGCGAGATACCCAGAGAATGAGAATAACCCAATGGGCAGCCTCCATCCCTGCAGACATCCAGAACCTGGTTGAACACAGTCCTGATCAATGTCCCTGCTCTGAGAAAGGGAGCAGGCCATGTGGCACCCAGAATTTCATCCCAACCCACATCCCTCCACGATACAACAAAACAGCAAAGTTAATTAGTCTCGGTGAAAGATCCTTTGTCAGAGCACAGCAGAGGTCAAGTGACGAGCTAGAAGCACCGCTGACCTGATTGAGCAGGCAGGGAAGTGTCTTTCTCCAAAGCTTGCTCCAGAACCCCACCATCCAGGCCAAGGAAGGGAAGCCTCAGCTTCCATACCCACCTAACACTGTCAGTCCTTACTCTGGTCTCCCCTTGGTGTGGACCAGAGGGACCTGGGGGTTCTGGTCAATGGCAAGTTGATCACGAGCCAACAGTGAGCTCTGGCAACCAAGAGGGCAACCGTGTCCTGGGGGGCATCAAGCTCAGCATCGCCAGCTGGGAGAGGGGGCAGATTGTCCTGCTCTGCACTGAGGAGGCCCCACCTCGAATATTGTGTGCACTTTGGGGGCCACAGGATAAAAAGGACATCAAACTACTGGAGAGTGGCCACAGGAGGCCACAAAGCTCGGGATGGGTCTGTAGGAGAAATCATATGAGGCTGAAGGTATCTGGTCTGTTCAGCCTGGAGAAGAGGAGAGTGACGGGGGACCTCATCGCCCTTCACTGCTTCCTCACAAGGGGAGGAGAAGGAGCAGGCACTGAGCTCTTCTCTCTGGTCACCAAGGACAGGACCTGAGGGAATGGCAGGAAGACGCCCGGGAAGGGTTAGGTTGGACCTGAGAAGAAGGTTCTTCCCCCAGAGGGTGGGGAAGCACTGGAACAGCTCCCCAGGGAAGCAGTCACAGCCTGACAATATTCCAGAAGCCTTTGGCCAACACCCTCAGCCCCAATGGTCCTTGGGGGTCCCTTCCAACTCAGGGCATTCTGTGATTCTACGACTTTTCCGTACCCAAAGCAGTCAAACGAGGACAGTTAACAAGACAGCGGTTTACAAGTTGAAGGCTTAGAACCTGCCCTCATAAACAGCTCTTTAAAATAACTTTGTGGCCTCTGGGTGTTCAGGCAGCAGCTGCGCAGGGAGAGCAGACTACAAGGAGGACTTTTTATCTGCTCAGCTGAAATGAATCTTCCAATATTCCCAGGTGATCAATCCTCCACACCAACTGGAAGGACAATGTCAATCCCAGCAACCTCTTCCAGTGGCCTTGGCACAGCTGCCGGGCACCCAAGACCCCCAGCTCCAGAGCCACAGCACAGGACCAAGCTGGCGAGGCACCGATGGGAACGGGAACTCCAAGAAAGAAAACCAAAGCTCAGAGATATAGTACTCTCCAAAAATCCACATTAGTAAAAGCACTGAGGAATGTGGTACAAAAGAGGGAAGGAAAAAAAAATAAAATAAATTTGGTTTATTGCTTTTCTCAGGCAACACCTGAACCAGCTCATTAAGTAATGATTTTGGGCAGTTTGACATTCACTTCAAGTTCATTTGTGCTGTTGAACAGCTTGAATGTAACAAAGACCATCTGAGTCAGCTATGAGATAAA
Organism: Neomorphus geoffroyi; assembly: GCA_033558235.1. NCBI lineage: Eukaryota > Metazoa > Chordata > Aves > Cuculiformes > Neomorphidae > Neomorphus > Neomorphus geoffroyi. The sequence continues at coordinate 8,666,842 of JAUMJM010000052.1, forward strand.
GCTCAGCAAAGCTTCAGAAACGAAAATGGAATCAAGACCAAAAGAATCCAGAAACTATAGAGAAAGTAAAAATTAAAAAGCACTAGAGAGTGCGAAGGAAGCACTGAATACAGAAGAATGAGAGGAAAAAAACAGATACAATAAGTTTTTATGTAATAATAAACCAAATTTCTAAAGTAGAAGGTTACCACCTAAGAAATAAAACTCATTCTAAACCAGTGATTATAAAAGGGGAAATGTAGCAGCTCAAGTTGCTGTCTGGAAGGAGCAACCTCCAGCACAGAACTTCTCGTATCTTTCTAAACCAGACATGGTTTTCACGCTTCATAATCTAACAAAAAGCAACAGTCGAAATACAACATCAAAACACATTTTCAAATAATCTTTTAAACAGGTACAATACTTCTGCAGAGCAGGCAACTATTTAGCCTGTGGACACCTGGACCCCACATCCCCTCGCACACAACTCTGTTCTGGGCAGAGAGATCTATATCCGAAAGAGAAAAAAAATCTTCCAGGCTTTAGATTGGTGGCAACACCTCGGCCAGATTTAAGGACATAGCAGATATCAGCTTTTGTGTTAACGAGAGCCACTGACATCTTGATGAGCTTTTCATTCCACTCAGGATTACCTGGGGGAAGGCCAGATGGAAGCCCTTTGTACAGGAAACAGAGATAAACTGATGCTCCAAGCTGCTCGTAGCCGGCTCCGGCTCTGACCTAACAGAACTTGCAGCACGGTGATGGCTGAGCAGGTTTCATTCCACTCAGGACTACATGAGGGAAGGCCAAAATGTGAATAAAGCGACGCTCTGAGCCACCCGCACCCTGCTCTGGCTCTGACCTAACAGAACTTGCTGCAAGGCAACAGCTGAGTACTTTTCATTCCACTCAGCCTGCGCTGGAAGGCCAGAACGAAGCCCTTTGTACAACGAAACGGCGAATAAAGCAACGCTGCGAGCTGCCTGCAGCCAGCTCCGGCCTAACAGAATTTCCAGCACGGCAATGGCTGAGCAGGTTTCATTCCACTCAGGACTACCTAGGGAAGACCAAACCTAAGTCCTTTGTACACGAAACAAGGATAAAGCGACACTCCGAGCCTTCCCCAGCTGACTCCATCCCTGACCTAACGGAACTTGCAGCACGGCGCCGGCTGAGCAGTTTTCCTGGCGGATGCTCAGAAGGCGTGCTCAACCCACCCGAGCCCGAGCTCAAGATCCATTTTCGACCGGCGGGCGATGGGAAGCGACCTGGACTTTACCCTGGTCTCCGAACCGGCGACCTTGCGGCTCCGTTCGCCGGAGAACACGGCTCTCCCCGCACACAAAGCCCCGCAAAGGCCCGGGCGTCCCCCACCTCCGCCCGTTACCTGCGGCGGCGGCGCAGCCCTCGGTGCCTTCGCGGCCGTAGCTAGCCGGCTCCTCTCCCTTGCCGCGCATCACGGCGCGGAGGAGCCGCCCCGGGCCCTGCGGTACCGATCGCGGCCTGGAGCGGCCGCCGGAGCGAGCGAGGCCGGCGCGGCTGCAGGGGGGGACGAGGCCGCGCGGCGCGCTCCCGCTGCTGCTGCTGCTCCCGCTCCTCCTCCTGGCTCCGCCTGCTGCTGGTCCCGCTCCTCCTCGTGCTCCCACTCTTTCCTTCTCCTCCTCCTTTTTCTCCGCCTCCTTTTCCCTTCTGCTCCTCCTCCTGCTGCTGCTGCTGCTCCTCTTCCTCCTCCTTTTCCTCCTCTTCCTCCTCCTTTTCCTCCTCTTTCTCCTCCTTTTCCTCCTCCTCCTCCTTCTTCTGCTCCTCCTGCCTCTCCTACACTTCCTCCCGCTCCTCCTCCCCCGCCCCAGGGCTCGCTCCTCCCTTCCGCCGCGCTCCGGGTCGCTTCCCCGGTCACCACCCCGCACTTCACCTCACCTTGCACCGCGGCGCTGCCGCCTCCTTCCTCCTCCTCCTCCTGCCGGACCTCCTCGGGGTTCTGCGGCGCCGGGAGGCGGGTGCAGAACCCGCGGCCCCCCCGGGAGCGGCGGCAGAGGCGCAGCGGCCCCGCCACCTGCAGCAGCAGCCCTAGCGCCGCCATGGTGGAAGGCGAAGCCGCAGCGCCCCTGGCGGCGGGGAGGACCGGGAGCGGGGGAGGGGGCGGAGCTGCTGCCGGGATGGGCACAGAATCGCAGTGACCTGAGTTGGAAGGTACCCACAGGCACTATGGATCCAACTCCTGACACAGAATCATAGAATGGCGTGATTGGAAAAGACCTTTGAGATCATTGAGTCCAGCCATCCCTGTCCACTACTGAACCAGATCCCTGAGCACCTCATCTGCCCGGCTTTTAAACCCCTCCAGGGATTGGGATTCCACCACCCCCCTGGGAGCCTCTGCCAGAGCCCGAGAGCCCTTTTGGGGAAGAAATTTCCCTGATGTTCAATCTGACCCTGCCCTGGGGCAACTTGAGGCTGTATCCTGTCACTTGAGAGAAGAGCCCAGCACCCACCTCACCACAACCTCCTTCCCAGGAGCTGCACAGAGCGATGAGGTCTCCCCTCAGCCTCCTCTTCTCCAGCCTGAAAAGCCCCAGGGCCTTCAGCCGCTCCCACAACCCCTGTTCTCCAGACCCTCCCCTAGCTCCAGTCCCTCAATGTCCTTCTTGTAGCAAGGGGCCCAAAACTGGCTGAACAGACCAAGTGACTCCACCCTCTCCCAATATGATTTCTCCTCCAGACCCTTCCCCAGCTTTGTGGCCTTCTCTGGACGCTCCAGTAGCTTTAGATCCTTTTTATCCTGTGGCTCCCAATTTAAACAAAATATTCAATGTGGGGCCTCACCAGTGCAGAGCAGAGTGGGACAATCCCCTCGCTCATCCGCTTGGTGATGCCGTGCTGGATGCATCCCAGGACACACTTGGCTTTCTTGCCCAGGGAAATCACAGAGGTGGCATCCGTTGCAGACGAATCAGAAATTAGCTTAGGTTGGAAAAGACCCAGAAACCACCAGTGTCTGAGACTGCACCCAAAGCAGTGGGAGCAGCAGGGCCAGGGAGGGCATTCTGCCCCTCTGCTCCGCTCTGCTCTGGGGAGACCCCAACAGGAGTCCTGGGTCCAGCTCTGGAATCCCCCAAATCAGAAGCAGATGGAGCTGTTGGAGCGGGCCCAGAGGAGGCCACGGAGAATGATGCGAGGGCTGGAGCTCCTCTGCTACAAGGACAGGCTGGGAGAGTTGGGGTTGTTCAGCTGGAGAAGGTTCCAGGGAGACCTTAGAGCAGCTTCCAGTACTGAAAGGGGCTCCCAGGAAAGCTGGGGAGGGGCTTTTTCCAAGGGCCTGGAGTGACCGGACGAGGGGGAATGGCTTTATATAGAAAGGGGGAGATTGAGATCAGATATGAGGAAGAAATTCTTCAGGATGAGGGTGCAGAGGCCCTGGTCCAGGTTGCCCAGGGAAGTAGTGGCTGCCCCACCCCTGGAGGTGTTCCAGGCCAGGCTGGATGTGGCTCTGAGCACCCTGATCCAGTGGGAGGTGTCCCTGCCCATGGCAGGACTTGGAACTGGGTGGGCTTTAAGGTCCCTCCCAACCCAAGCCATTCTATGATTGTATCATCAAGTCCACCACTAAACCATGTCTGTAAAGAAAGGCTTTTAGAGTTCTGTTTGGGATGAAAGCTTGGGGAGATCTTACCCTACAAACATCTCTAGCTCTGTCAGGCTAACTATTTTGTGACAGATTAACGTTTTTTCTTTGTTTTATTCTACCACCTGACCCCAAATACATTTGCCCAAGCTGGCATCAACGACAGCCTCAGTTTAGAGCAACATCACCCAACGATTATTGTTTACAGAGCTTCTTGTCTTCATGTTTAACATGAAAGCATTTATTGCACTGCTAAAGATATCTCTCAGAATTATAAGGCTGTGCAATTCCTAAGATGACAGGAAAGGAATTGACTTTTTGTTTGATTGGAATAGGAAGGTCAAGGACCACATGAAAATGAATTGTTCCTATTAAGTAGCCCGGAAAGTTTATTTTCCTTACAAAATTTCTTTTCACTCTGCCAGTTCCACTGCTAATTCACAGATGAACAATTAAACATTTGAGGTGATAAAATATTATAAAGAATATCTCAGTATCCTATCTGTTTTCCAGACCTCACTGGAAAAGTAGTTCCAGGCGTCTTAAACAACTATATATAAAAAATAAAGAATAAAATGTAAATAAATGGCACTGTCTGGACTGTCAATTGCCAAGCACAGTTAATGACAGACAAAAATAATTGGATTAAAAAAAGCTGAGGGAGGACACAGAACACCAAAATAATTCTTAATGGTTTTTTGCAAGTCTTTAGAAGAAGTTTCTAATATAGCAAATGCCTTTAAGGAGCCTCCTCACCCAGCAAAGGATGCCGAGAGGTGTCAAACCCACAGAAAGTCATCTTCTTCATCCAAAACATCCCAAGAACGGACCAACAATGGGACACAGCATGGTTGAAGGGGCTGTGAGCCCCACAACAGTCACAACCACCCCAAAACAGGTCTCTACACACACTCAAAGGAACATTAACTGGAATTAATGCACCAAGACTGGACCATCCTTGTGCTGATGCTGCAAACACCATCCCTGGACAGTCCTTCAGGTACAGCTTTGTGCCAGAACCATCACCGACCTCCTCAAATCAGAGGAAAACCCAGGCACATTTTTCACTCGGCTTCCAATAGCACTTGGCTGCCCTTGGTGTCACTCCTGCCTGGGCTCCTGCCAATCCTTGCACACGTACAGGCAACGGAATCTCTACAACTGTTCTCATATGGGGGTTTGGAAACCACCCTGGAACCTGGCCACCTTCACAGGGTTCTTGTTCTGGGATCTGCACCCCAACACTGCAGACCAGGGAATACCTGTTTCGATGCTGCTGCCACTGAAAATAAACCTTATTCACCAGATAAACACTAAAAATGTAGCACGAGAGCGCTCTCCCTTCCTGCTCATTGCTCCCACGTCAAGCCCACTCCCATGGTACTTGGTTCTGTACAAGTGGTTTTGTGTCTAAAGCAGAAACCTCCCCACAGCTGTTGAAATTCAAACAACATGGGATTATTTATTACCATTTTTAAAGCCGGGATGATTTTTCTAAGCAATTAATCCCTACAACATTCATTACCTCTGGCCGCAATACCCACTGCACTGCCGTCACACTGCGGTTTTCCTTAAAGCAGGCCATCACGTTAATGTCAAAAACCCTCTCACCCAGTGACTGTTTCATGTGTAAACCAAAATCTAACATGAATGGTTGTTTGAGACAATGAAAAAAAGGGAGTTTGGGTTGTTTTGAGGTGGGTTGGTTTAGTTCAAGATCAGAAAACCCGCAATAAGGCACAAAAGGATGAACCAACACACCTGCACACATGGATTAGACAGAGCCCGTGTTCCACAAGAGGAGACTCAGGAAGCGCAACGTCATCACACAAACCCCTGTGTAAAACACGCTTTGGCAGAGCACACGTGAACACTCAAAAAATGAATCTCACACACCAAACTGGCCTCTTCCAACACACATGGGTTTAGATCCCTTGTGGATGACACCAAGCTAGGTGGGAGTGCTGATCTCCTTGAAGGAACTGAGGCTCTGCAGAGGAACCTGGCCAGGCTGGATCCATGAGCTGAGACCAACGGGATGGGGTTCAACAAGACCAAATTTCAGGTCCTGCACTTGGGACACAAAAAAACCACGCAGCTCCAGGCCTGGGGAAGAGTGGCTGGAAAGCTGCTCAGTGGAAAAGGACCTGAGGGTGCTGGTCGACAGCAACTGAACATGAGCCAGCAGTGGCCCAGGTGGGCAAGAAGGCCACCGGCATCCTGGCTTGGCTCAGCCATGGGGTGGCAGCAGGAGCAGGGAAGGGATCGTCCCCCTGCACTTGGTGCTGGGAAGGCCGCACCTCGACTCCTGGGTTCAGTTTTGGACCCCTCACTCCAAGAAGGCCCTGGAGGGGCTGGAGGGCATCAGAAGAAGGGAACGAGGCTGATGAAGGGACTGGAGAACAGGGGTTGTGGGAGCGGCTGAGGGAGCTGGGGGGTTTTAGCCTGGAGAAGAGAAGGCTGAGGAAAGACCTCATCACTGTCTACAACTGCCTGAAAGGAGGTTGTGGTGAGGTGGGTGTTGGTCTCTTCTCCCAGGTGACACGTGATGGGATGAGAGGAAATGGCCTCAAGTTGCACCAGGGCAGGGTCAGATTGGACATCAGGAAATCTTCCTTCATGGAAAGGGTGGTCAGGCCCTAGCAGAGGCTGCGCAGGGAGGTGGTGGAATCCCCATCCCTGGAGAGGTTTAAGAGACAGTCAGATGAGTTTCTCAGGGACAGGTATAGTTGGACTCGATCTCAGAGGTCTTTTCCAACCAGATGATTCCATGATTCTATGAATGATCTCATGATTTGCCTGACTGGTTATTTTTCACAAAACCAAACAAACCCACCAAGACTTGGAAGCAGCATCAGAAAACACTAAAAAGGCTTTTTCTGTTTTGAAAGACATGGCAGTTATTCTGGCACTGTAACTACAAGACTTAGACTACAAAGGCTTAGACTACAAATGTTAAGAGCATTGGTGCAGTAAAAAGGGAAACAACCCTGCCAGACGAGTCACTCAATAAAAGGAAAGAAACTGCATGTGAATATGCTGCACAAACCCTCACATTCACAGTTGGACTTGGTGATCTCAGAGGTCTCTTCCAACCTTATAATTCTACCATTCTATGATTCTAAATAAACTTGAGCTGGTTTGGAAACAAAAGCTTCACCAAGGACTGGAAATAGCACGTAAATATTAATACACCCTTGTGACATAATATATCTTTGTGGGAAGATGCATCTACTGTGAAACTACTCCACTCAATGGAGCTGCATGTGTATTTGTATCCTCCCAAGTCCCAGCTGAAGAAACAAGGCTGTCCAGCAGTGAAGGGAAAACCAATAATCACAGCTACTGAACTGCTTCAAGTCAAGAGAATCAGAGAAGGAACACAACAGGTAACAAGAGCCCCAAGGAGATAAAAAGCATGGCTGGAGAGTGCAATGATTAAAAGCAAAACAAACGAAAGGAAACAGATAAATAAAGTACACAGCTGGGGAAAATCTTAAGAGAGACACAGCCAGTGGGATGGAGAAACGTGGGAGAAGACACTGAGAGCCAGCGTGACACTGCATGGCAAGCAAGACGGGAGGTAAGCAAGTGGTTTGTCACCATAAACTACATAAAAATTATCTCATGAGCACAGAAAAAACAGTTGTGACTCAATTTATTTAAAATTTCTGGAAGTCATAGATTTCACACATCTTTGTTTTGCAGAGAGGAGTGTTAAAAAAACACAAAGCCATCCACCAAGGCTTTGATAGTGCAGGTTGCCTTCAGAAAGCAGTGGCCACCTCACCTGCTTCAGCACCACAGCACCAGGCAGGAGTTCGTTAACGAGCCAAACATTAAAAACTCTGTTTTCACCCCAGAGTGCAAGTGTTCCAGCACCCAGAGTCCCAGACCCACCCTGGCTGTGACAAACCATTCGTCCTCACAGCAGAAATTCCTCCTCTAGCTCTCAGACTCCAGCCCACGTCACACTGTTCTACAAACGAGAGGGCTTTTATTCCCAACTAAATCATAATGAACATCCTGGATACCTAAAGCACGATGGAAATTTTTGTTTTAAACCTGGAACCCACAACGCTGTTGACTCACTGGCCAGGCAGTGTCACCAGTGTCACTGTCATGTTCCCCAAGTGCTAAAGCAGAAACATGACAGCAGGCAGGGATTCGCCACTGGGTCAGCAGAGCCAGAACATGTTATTCCATTCTATGCACCTTATTTTAATCCCAAATAACGGTGCTCAGAAAAAAACAACAGAGGAAAAAGAAGAACAGCCAGTGATCTGAGCGATTTCTTAAGAAAAGACATGATGGAAAAAAGGTTAGCAAAGCAGTGACAGGAAAAAAGAACATAACAATGGCTGAGAGATACTGAAAGTAGGCAAACACCCAGGAAAAAGAACTTACTGAATGGCACAAAAAGATGCAGGTATGTTTGGGGGGGAATTAAAAGGAGGAAAAAAAGCCTTTGCTTTAAGGTAAACAGCAAAATAGTCTGCATTGCCATCTATCAGATAATCCAACAGGTCTTCTCCTCTTCCAAATCCTGTTGTTTCCCTGAAATACTCGCTTAGCCAAGCTTAAGCGCAACACCAAACCCCTGTGCCACACCAACCATGGCCGAAGGGAGCTGCATCGCTTACAACAGCCACCCTCGCCTCACACCTCCAGCGTGAACTTTGCACACAGGGCTCCCTGCAGATAAAATGTGCCTCCAACACAGAAACTGGCATCCTGCATCACATAGCTGTTGGTAATTCAGCCACTAGCAGCCCAGCTTTCCTTCGTGTCCCTAAGGCAGTGGGAAGGAGTCTGGCATGGACACACCTCTCATTCACCCAGTACAGAGAGGGACAGTGCTGTTTCTTACCAATTAATTAATTATCTTCATCAGCCTGTTGTGGTATTAAATCTCGGAACAAAGGAAACATAGGAGTCGAACTGAGGATGGCCCCAGGTCCTTACCTGTAAGGGAATTCAGCGAGAACATCTCCATCACAGTAGAAAGGGTGGGCTCCTAGGGACGCAGAGTAACAAAAAGCAAGAGGAAGTTAGAATTAGTAGTGCCTTTGGGATAGAATAGAATCACAGAATCATTAAGGCTGGAAAAGGTCTCTAAGCCCATCCAGTCCAGCCACCAGTCCAACCCCTCTATGCCTGCTAAACCACATCCCCAAGTGCCACAACCACAACCTTATTGAACTCCTCCAGGGATGGAGACTTCCCCACTGCCCTGGGCAGCCTCTGCCAGGGCTTCACCACTCTTTCGGGAAAGAAATTTTCCTAATATCCAATCTAAACCTCCTCTAGCACAGTTTGAGGACATATCCTCTCATCCTATAAAGATATCACATGCACTCTGCATCTCTCAAACCAGCACGCAAAGCTGAGCACCCCAGTGTTTGCATTCTGCCAGATCCACCTGAACCCTGCCTGTACCGCCTGCTGTCCCCTTCCAAAATGGCTGCACTGCACCCCGTGTTGGAGCCAACTACTCGATCAGTGGTTTGTAGCTTTTGGAAGTGCTTTTGGAATGGCTTTAAATTGGAAGGGGGAGACTGAGATTGGACATGAGGAAGAAATTCTTCAGGATGAGGGTGGGGAGGCCCTGGCACAGGTTGCCCAGAGAAGTGGTGTCTACCTGGAGGTGCTCAAGGCCAGGTTGGATGGGGCTTGGAGCCCCCTGATCCAGTGGCAGGTGTCCCTACCCATGGCAGGGTGTTGGAACTGCATGGGCTTTGAGGTCCCTTCCAACCCAAACTGTTCTATGATTCTACGTCTTTTAGTATCTTTTAAAGTCAGAACGCTAAAGGCAGGCAGAGCACTGCCACGTTTCTCCCTTTACAAAGCAAAACAGGAGAAGTAAGAGACACGTACTTTTGATAGAGCTGTTTGCTGGAATTGTGTTAAACTTCCTATTTTAATTTCTTATTAAAATAACTTTCACTCAAATAAGAAAAAACAAATCAGCTGTGTTTTGGGGTGTTTTACCAGTTGTGACAAACACTAATTACATTTCAGGCATTCTGGATAAGAGAGTAACGAGGGCTTTCTAACAAATTTGGATCAGACGGGCCAGAGTCTTCATTCACACATCGCTAACCTTAACCAACCATATCCACGGTTACTCCTGTGCGCACAGTTCATATCCTACAATTATGCTATGAAATGATTCACTTTTGCTTTCAGTGACACTAATGAAAAAATTACTGTTTACTTCAGTAACAGCAAACAAAGCCTAAAACAGGTGTGCTTTTGGAACAGAATTCTGTGGACATGACACCTTGTTCAGGAAGCCACCTTCCTCCAGGCGCAGAAAAACACAGCTGCTGAGGCTGCCAAGTCTACGCTTTGTCTTTTCAATGATTAAATAAGTGAAAACATGATATTTGACATCTTTAAAAATGAAAAATCATACACGCTGTAGTACTCAGTAAGACTGGCAGAGGAAAACATCCTTGGAATAATGAACTCGCTGCGCTGAACTGAGTTAGAGAACTCTTTTGTGGTGGTTGTGCAAGATTCCTGAGGCTGAAGCACTCAACCAAGGAGTGAAGTCCAGGCAGGAATGCAAATCACGGAATCATGGAATGGTTTGGGTTGGAAGGGACCTCAAATCACATCCAGTTCCATCTCATGGTGAGCTTCTCATCCCCAGCACCCCAAGTCCTTCTCGACCGGGGATGCTCTCAACCACATCGTCCCCCATCCTGTATGGATACTGAGGGTTGCCCCGACCCAGGTGTAGGACCTTGCACTTGGCTTTGTTGAACCTCAGGAGGTTCACAAATGGAAAATGGAAGGACAGACCACATCGGTACGTCGTGCCCCCTGCACACAGGGACCATGCCAGCCTGGGCACAAACCTCCCTAATGCCAGCAGTGTTTCTAAGTTACATGAGCACACTGTCACTCCAACACCACCGAGAAAGCCCATTAATACCTCAAAGTCTTTGGAGACAACCAGTAGTGACTGGGAATGTTGCAATGTACTCTTAAATCAAAGTCACGGAGGTACTGGCCGCATCTTCCTCCTGAATTTTATAGCATGACAAAACCAGAGAAGGTGTTTTCCCTGTATTCCAGAGGACACGGGGAAATTGGTCTGCAACAGCTTCCCAGGCCAATGCACTGTTCAGACTTACCCACAAAGCACAGGCTGGGGGGGAAGCAGAACAAAGAACATCTCGCCTACATCAAGATGGGCAGAAGGGAACTTTCAAAAATACATGAGATAAAAGTTCCAGAAAATAGTCTTTTATGCTCAAGACCAAGAAAAGAAAATTGAAAATAAAATCATAGAAAGGTTTAGGTTGGAAGGGACCTCAAAGCCCATCCAGTTCCAACCCCCCTGTCATGGGTAGGGACATCTCTCACTGGACTAGGGTACTCAAAGTCCCATCCAACCTGGACTTGAACAGCGCCAAGGACGAGGCAGCCACTACTTCTCTGGGCAACCTGGGCCAGGGTCTCCTCACCCTCACAGAAAACATTTCCTCCTCAGATCTTATCTCAACCTCCCCTCTTTCAGTTTAAGACTTTACAAGAAGAACAACCGCGAGCCCCTGACAAGCAGGAGTTCAACAGGGCTGTTATTGACAGTGGTGTCTGTAGATCCCCAGTTGGGATGGGGATGCCTGCTGTGCGACCAGCAACAGTGCAAGGCTGAAAGAGCTGGAGTCAGATGGGGAGGGAGCGGGACAGGGAAAGGAATTAAGACATAGAGAGATGGAACAATCCAGGTGAGGTCCACAAACTGAATCTCACTGGTGAGGGATCCCTTTGGAATGGCACAGAGGAATTTGAGTACTTAAAGCTTGAGCCTCCAGTGGAACAGAGAATCATAAAATCATTAAGATTGGAAAAAGACCTCTAAGCTCATCCAATCTAACCATCAGCTCAACCCCACCATGCCTACTAAACCATGTCCCCAGGTACCATGACCTCATGTTTTTTCAACCACTTCAGGGATGGAGACTCCACCACTGCCCTGGGCAGCCTCTGCCAGGCTTCATCACTCTTTCAGGAAAGAAATTTCTCCCAATGTCCAATCTGAACCTCCCTTGGCACAACCTGAGGTCATTTCCACTGGTCCTATCACTTGTTACTTGGGAGACGAGACCAGTATCCACCTCGCTACGGCCTCCTTTCCAATAGCTACAGACAGCGATGAGGTCTCCCCTCAACCTCCTCTTCTCCAGCCTAAACAGCTCCAGGTCCCTCATGGTCAAACCAGAGAGAAAAGGCTTGGACAGAAAAGCTTAGGTTTAAGGTACAGGTGGTCAAGAGATCAGCCACTGCTGCATCACTGGATCGCTCAGGACCAGATTCGGTGGATCTGAACTGAGAGGATCCTGAACTGGGAATCAGTTCTAGCACAGCCAGAAGCCTGGTTGAGATCCCAGGGCCTTGTTGCCGAAGACCCTGACACCCAAAGAAAAGGTGTCCAACTATGGCAGATGCTTCACCCGTCATGAAAATGAAGAGGATGCATGAACACCATTGACAGGGGGACACAACGGAGGACTCAAAACACACCATGCTAGGTTCTGATGGCAGGAAAGAGAAGCGGGGACACTGGATTTAGGCAGAAGTGGAATATGATGACACAAGACACTCAGAGACAAGGCAATAGTATGTTTGGAATGAGAATTCACCGTGTATTATGATACCATGAGACTGCAGAGCGCCGGATGCCTCACAGTTGGCAAAGTACCGGAATCCCAGATGGCAAAGAAACACTAAGGTTTGTTAGCAATGGACTTAATGCCCCGGCTGCCAAGACAAAGAGTGAAACCAGTGGATGCAACCTTGGAAACTGTTAGATAAAATCTCCAAGGCCCGAAAATTAGGTCTTTGTTGGCTTTCCTTTATCCACTTGAAAATAGCTACAGGCATGAATGAGGAGAAACCACATCCCCAAGAAGGAAGTACCTCAAGATGAGGTGAATATGGTGGATTTCTGATTATTGTCCACTGTGATGTCCCAGCAGTCCCAGAGGTATAACCCCATGTGAGAACAAACGAGAAACTGAGTGGTCTCACACCTAGTTCACTCTCAGGGATCACCTACAGTGGGTCTATGTAAAGCCAAACTGTTTGACTTCCACCTATTTGGGCCAAAGGAGCAGCTGATCTGTGTAAGAAACCTTTCTTTACCAATCCTCATTTTGCAGGATTCCTATTGCTGAACTCCAACAAGCTGGAAGAGGGACAATAAAGTGCCGGAGGTATGACTGAGCGTACGAAGCCTTGTGGACTGAATGGACAAACCAGAACTGTGGTCCCAGTGGCCACTGGGGGAAAAATGGTGTGGTTGGTGACAAGAGAGCGAGGGACGGGAAGGCAAACTGCGAACAGACTGAACAAGAACAGCTCTACGGCCGGAGGAGCAGCTTCACTGTGCTTGAAGCGGATGCCAGGGAGAGCCCGGCTCCTTGCTCTGCTTCCCGGTTCCCCTCCAGCCGGGGTTCCCCCGCGGGGAGAGGCTCCCTCACGCCGAGGAGCATCCCCAACCGTCTGCCTGAGCCTTGGCCCGGGCGGGTCCCCCACCCCAGAGGATCCCCACCGCCCTCACCAGCTTGTAGCCGAGCCAGTTCCCACCCCTCACCGCGGAGCATCCCCCGCCGCACACCCGAGCTCGGACCCGGGCCGGTTTCCCCTCAACCCCGGAGCATCCGCCGCCCCCAGCTCGAGCTCGGACCCGGGCCGGTTGCTCCCCCGCAACCCCGGAGCATTCCCCGCCGCCCGTCCAAGCCCGAAGCCGTGCGGGCCGCGCCCCCTCCCCCCTCCATCGCGGAGCATCCCCGGCCGCGCGGGCCCGGGCCCCTCAGAGAGCTCCTCGCGGGCCAGGGCTCCCCTCAGCCCGCGGCTCCCGCCTCCCCTGGGCAGGCACCGCTCCCCGGGCTCGGCCGCTGCGTCCTGGGGGCTCCGCGCCGCCCGGCCCCGCCATCGCCTCAGCTCCGTCGGTGCCCCTGGCGCCGAGCCATGCTCCCCGTGGATCCCCTCCCTCGATCCGCGCCCCACCCCCGCGGGCTCCGAGCCGGAGCCGCGGCCCCAGCCGTTGCGGAGACCCGTCCCCGCTCCGCGCCACCGACCTCCTCGCACCAAGTCTCTGGCGCCGGGCCGCGCCAAGGGGACTACAGCTCCCGGCAGCCCCTGCGGCCACTTCCGACGCGCGCCCGAACCCCCGGATGTGAAGCCGCAGCCGCCGCAACCAATGGAGAGAGGCGGGGGAGAGGGGCCGGGCCTGTCGTCATGGCAACGGCTGCCGCCAGTAGGGGCGCTGCGGGCGTCGCTTCCCCATCCCGCGCCCTCGGTCCTTGCCGGTTCCCAGGGCTGGGGGGGGCACGGGCGGCCGGAAGGCTGCAGGGAGTCCCACCCGGCGTGATTTGTGCCCTCCGCGGGCAGCTGGCTGAGCGAGAGGCCTCGAGTCCAATGCTCCTCCATAAACATCCCCTGGCACAACCTGAGGGCATTTCCTAACAGTAAATAGTTCCAAAAATCAAGAATATGGGGGATTGGGAGAACCAGGCAGGCAAAGCTAGGCTAAAATCACACATCTGCAGCTGGAAACCTCTCTGGGACCCAAATCTCAAAGCAATAAATTCGAATGAGGTCATCAGAGACGCATCCCAGGTCCCAGCCCTCCTGGGGGCTGTGTTGTGTGGAGGAAACATCCGTCAGCACAGAGAAGGGCTGGATAGATCAGAGAATCATGGAGTGGTTTGGGCTGAAAGTGATCTCAAAGCCCACCCAGTTCCACCCCCTGCCATGGGCAAGGACACCTCCCACTGGGTCAGGGGGCTCAAAGCCTCATCCAACCTGGCCTTCAACACCTCTAGGGATGGGGCAGCCACCACTTCTCTGGGCAACCTGTGCCAGGGCCTCCCCACCCTCACAGGAAAACATTTCTTCACAAGATCTCTTCTCAATCTCCCCTCTTTAAGTTTCAAACCATTCCCCCTCATCCCATTCCTGCACTGAGAAAGAGCCCTTCCCCACCTTTCCTGGAGCTCTTTTCATTATGGGAAGCTGGTCTAAGGTCTCCCTGGAGCATTCTCCTCACCAGGCTGAACAACCTCAGCTCTCTCAAAATTGAACTTGAAAAGTTATTGTATTTGCTCTAACAGTCAGTTGTAATTTATGGAATTTTTTGATCCATGGGACACTTCTGAGAGTTGCTGCAGTGATGTTGGGATCTTAAATGGAAAACTGCAGTAGCTTGGTGAAAGTCAAACACAAGATCACCCAATCTCTTTCTGCAGCAGATGCTCCAGGATCCCCAGGCACCGCACCTTCATCCAGGAGTTGCAGCATGCCGCCCAGTTACTCCCGCAGCCTCCAAAAGCCAACAGGTTAATGGTTAATCTTGATCCCCCTGTAACAAGGACAGCAAAAGGAAGTGTCAGGATAGGAGCAGTAAGTTACAATGTCACTACCAGCTCAGTTTAAAAATCCCACGTAACAATTCCCAAGCCATCCGTTAAGAGACAAGTGAAGCACTGCGCACCTGGGCGCTTCGAATGGAAAACTGAGTCAAAAGAAGATTGCCCTTGTGGAGAACACACCAAGCCACCCGCAGCCTAGCCACTTCATCACCCTTCTCTGCATGCTGCCTGCTGGGTGCAGTGTTCTTAGGAGTGCTGCGTCGTAGTCCCTTTCACCATAAGCCTGCAAGATGCAGATGGGATGTAATCCCAGTTTATCCCTTCTTGTAACTGGGAAATGAAGACAAAACCAGGTGCCATTCCAAGTTTTCTTTTGTTGTTCCCAAACTTTGTCATCTGATATTTTTGTTCTGAAAGAAATCCTTAACAAGACAATTCCCAGGAGGATGAACACCAAACGCTTAAATGGCTTGGTTGGAAAAGACCTTTGAGATCATCCAGTCCAGGCATACCTTCCCACTACTTAACATTATCCCTAAGAGATCCATCTACCTGTCTTTTGAATATTTCCAGGGATGGGGAACTATGGCCCTGGACAGCCTGTTCCAGTGCTTGACAACCCTTTCAGTGAAGAAATTTTTCCTCATGTCTAGTCTGACCCTGCCCTGGTGCAACTTGAGGCCATTTCCTCTCATCCCATCCCATCACTTGGGAGAAGAGACCAACACCCACCTCGCTACAACCTCCTTTCAGGTAGTTGTAGATAGCGATGAGGTCTCCCCTCAGCTTCCTCTTCTCCAGGCTGAACAGCCGCAGGGCCCTCAGCCGCTCCCACAACCCCTGTTCTCCAGACCCCTCATGAGCCTCGTTCCCCTTCTCCAGACACACCCCAGCCCCTCAAGGTCTTTCTTGGAGTGAGAAGCCCAAAACTGAACCCAGGATTTAGGGTGTGACCTCACCAGTGCTGAACAGAGGAGCACAAACACTGCCCTGGTCCTGCTGACCACACCGTTTCTAATCCAAGCCAGGATGCTGGGGGCCTTCTTGCCCACCTGGGCCACTGCTGGTTCATGTTCAGCCGCTGGCGACCAACACCCCCAGGTCCTTCTCCTCCAGGCAGCTTTCCGGCCACTCTTCCCCAGGCCTGGAGCTGCGTGGGGTTGGTGTGGCCCAAGAGCAGGACCTGGCACTTTAGTTGTTCCCAAGCTTTGTTCATCTGATATTTCTGTTCTGAAAGAAACCCTTAACAAGACGATACCCAGCAGGACAAACACCTAATGTTTCATCTGTTTCCCCAGCCCTATCCCAAACTGCCCCTCTCCGTTAACCCCTCTCTGCCCTCGTCCCTTCTCCTACAACTGTGCCACAGGCAGCAAGCAGTGCAAAACCCTGGGTATTGCTGTGGGTCCGCTGTGTCTGGACTGGTTGAGCCCACGACGCTGTGCATGGGAAGGGGCTGATCCTACTCCCTGTCACTCCGTGTTTCTCGAACACCTCCGTTGAGTCAATTTGAAACCTGTTAGAGGGTTTAAGAGTTATCAGGAAAGGTGCCGGAGGGTCAGCATGATCTGAGGGGCAGGGCTGCTTTAAGGAAAAAGACCTTACTCGTCCTTAAACTGGAACAGGGACACAGCTGGTTGACATGTCTCTTCCCCAAATGAAGTTCCAAACAAATCAGGAAAATACCGCTTTAAAAATACAGATTCTGGGTTTCGAGACTGAAAACTTTCCAGTTCACTGAAATTATTGAAACAAAAAAAGGACGTGGGTGTTCTGGTTGATGGCAAGTTGAACGTGAGCCAACAGTGAGCTCTGGCAACCAAGAGGGCAACCGTGTCCCTCAAGCACGACATCACCAGCTGGGCGAGGGAGGAGATTGTCCCGCTCTGCTCTGCACTAGGGAGGTCCCACCTTGAATACTGTGTGCACTTTGGGGCATCACAGGATAAAAAGGACATCAAACTTCTGGAGAGTGTCCAGAGGAGGCCACAAAGCTGAGGAAGGGTCTGGAGGAAAAATCATATGAGGAGAGGCTGAAGGCAGCCGGTCTGTTCAACCTGGAGGAGACTGAGGGGGGACCTCATCACCCTTCACTGCTTCCTCACAAGAAAGCTCAGCAGATGCTGAGCTCTTCTCTCTGGTGACCAAGGACAGGACCCGAGGGAATGGCAGGAAGATGCCAGGGGAGGGTTAGGTTGGACCTGAGGAGAAGGTTCTTCCCCCAGAGGGTGGGGGAGCACTGGAACAGCTCCCCAGGGAAGCAGTCACAGCCTGAGAATATTCCAAAAAACTCTGGCCAACACCCTTAGCCCCACAGTGGGAATGTTGGGGTTGTGCTGTGCAGGGCCAGGAGTTGGACTTGATGGGCCTTGGGGGTCCCTTCTAACTCAGGGCATTCTGTGATTCTATGAAAAAACAGTAATTAAAAAATGTGTTCAGTTTTCAGTGATCACAAGCCATGAAGCCTCCTTGCCATTCTGCTAGAGCATACTTTTGAATTTTATTTCCATTTACTGCCTTTTATCACAACTCAGCCCTCATTAATGAGTTAAATGAGTGGCCAATTCTTTTAGGACCTCTAAGATCCAATACCTTTACACTCAAGTTGTGTTAAACTGTCTTACAGGCTTGTTCCCATCACTCCACACAAGGCTGTGCCTGGGAGGGTTTATTCTTGTCCTAAAGACAGAGGCCCTATTGCTCCATTAATGTAATTTTACTGTGCGAAGGGCTCAGCCAGTGGCTGCTCCTTGTAGCAATACCTGGAGGTTACTGAAAAACATAGTAGCACAGAGGGAAATGCTTCCAGTTTGTTCAAGATTTCTTAGGCTTTTTCTATATTAAAGGGTAAATACAGGTTTTAGGAAAGGCTGGGAGGATGAACTTGAAAACTTACTGGGAATATTTGCTTGGAAGGTCACTTGTCATTCATAGAATTATGGAGCTCATCGCTGTTCTAACATAGAATCATAAAATCCTGAAATTATGTGGATAGGAAGGAACCTCAAAGCCCAATCCAGTTCCACCCCCCTGCCATAGGCAGGGACACCTCCCACTGGGTCAGGGGGCTCAAAGCCCCATCCAACCTGGCCTTGGACACCTCCAGGGATGAGGCAGCCACCACTTCTCTGGTTAACCTGTGCCAGGGCCTCCCCACCCTCACAGGAAAACATTTCTTGCCAAGATCTCATCTAAATATCCCCTCTTTCAGCTTCAAACCCTTCCCCTTTGTCCTGTCCCTGCACTCCCTGAACAACAGCCCCTCCCCAGCTTTCCAGGAGCCCCTTTCAGCACTAGAAGCTGCTCTAAGGTCTCCCTGCAGCCTTCTCTTCTCCAGGCTGAACAACCCCAATTCTCTCAAACTTCAACTTGAAAAGTTACTGTGAGTATTTGCTCTGAAGGTCATTTGTCATTTATGGAATTGTGAAGTTCATCACTGTTACTAGAAAGTCAGGAGTCTCCCTTTTTTTGGATCCATGGAATGCTACTGAGACCTGCTGCAGTAGCGTGGGAACTTAAAGGCAAAACTACCATAGCCAGGTGAAAGTCAAACACAAAATCATTGAGTTTAGCTTAGGGCTAACTTACGGAAACCCAGCTGTTGAGCAAGGAAGCCCAGTTGCTCAGAGAAGAGGCACCTCTTCCAACTCAGCCCTCTAGAGTCTGCTGGAGCCAATGAACGCAGGCTAAGAATTGGTGTATCCAAAAAAAGTCAACTTCTGAGAAGGAATTTGATGAACAAAACAGTAAAGCTGTTAAAAACAACAAATCCCAGTATTTTAAAGACAGTGGAAGCAGGAAGATGGTTAAAAAAAAACGCAAAAAATCACAAAGCCAGACAAGGAAAATCTGTCTGGTCCTGTAAGCGAGTTCTAAATGATGGAACTACTAAGAACAATTGTTTCCTGACACCCTCTGTTGCAAAAGATGATGTTAACATTCGCTGCTGTACCTTTTACTGCTGGCAATCTGGAAAACGTATTAAACATTGGAAAAGCAGATACTGGAGGAAAGTGATAAATTGCTTTTTAAATTAAGTCAAAGAATTGTGAAAGAAAATTGTGCAGTCAAGCTGCTAAAAAAAGAGTGCCTCTAATGGTAGTTGAAAGGCTGGATTGTTAGCAGATAAATCATTGTGGATTAGGTTTTTTATATGGCACTCCAAACTTTCATTTCTCGTGTCTCTTTATGGCTCTCGTGATGAGGCAGGACACCACTGGAGTAATTCTGAGAAAGTAAACTTTTAAAAGGGCTGTGCTGGTCACAAAAAAAAATTGTATGGGTTTCCCCCCAGCATGAAATCATTATAAAACACCCAGTGATTTCGCACTCTATAAAGTAAATTTATAATCTGTTCCAAATTAAACATCATGATTAGAAAGAGTAAAATATTAATTCCTTGGAAGTGGACTGGTTCATTAAGCCTCTTGGGGAAAAAAACATGTCCTCTTTACCTTTATAAAAGGTCTTTTTTGTTTTATTTTTTATGGTTTTGCTTGTTTCAGGCACCTGTTAGCGGTCTACTATTTCTTCAAATGGATACAATTTTCTACTGAATTACACTGTGTTCTTCAGCACAGGAAAGGCATGGAGCTGTTACAGATTCAAGGTTCACGCTTGACTCATTTGCCTGTGCAAAACCTCTTCCTAAAGGTTTATGTTACAGCACTGCTGCAGAACAGGAGGCGGCGTTGTCGCTGATCACATTTTCAGGCCACAGTAGAATTACAGAGTCCAGGAATGGTTTGGGTTGGAAGTGACCTCAAAGCTCACCCAGTTCCAACCCCTTGCCACGGTCAGGGACTCCTCCCACTGGATCAGGGGGCTCAAAGCCCCATCCAACCTGGCCTTCAACACCTCCAGGGATGGGGCAGCCACCACTGCTCTGGGCAACCCAGGCCAGGGCCTCCCCACCCTCACAGGAAAATATTTCTTCCTCAGATCTCGCCTCAATCTCCCCTCTTTCAGCATCAAACCCTTCCCCTTTGTCCTGTCCCTGCACTCCCTCATCAAGAGCCTCTCCCCAGCTTTCCTGGAGCCCCTTTCAGCACTGGAAGCTGCTCTAAGGTCTCCCCAGAGCCTTCTCTTCTCCAGGCTGAGCAACTCCAACTCTCCCAGCCTGTCCACATAACAAAGGTCCTCCAGCCCTTTCATCATCTCTGTAGTCTCCCATGGACTCACTCCAACAGTTCCATGTCCTTCTTGTGCTGAGGACTCCAGAACTGGACCCAGGACTCCAGGTGGGGTCTCACCAGAGCAGAGCAGAGGGGCATAATCCTCTCCCTCACCCTGCTGGTCCCACTGCTTCTCCCGTTTTTGCTCACCACCCTGGATTACTGATGCTAGGATTCCACCTTGGAGAGCAGTTGGTTTGCTGGGTTCCCATTCCTGTTCCTCAACCCTTGGAGCTGTGGCCCTGCTTTGAGCTGGCTGCACCTCCTTACTTATGCCCAGGTAAGGTGGGAACCCCTCTGGGCATTGGCCTAAAATTGATCTTCCATTATTTGTGCTGGATTAATGATTTCTACCTAAGGTCTCATCTCAGTCTCCCCTCTTGCAGCTTCAAACCGTCCTCCTTGTCCTGTCCCTGCACTCCCTAACCAAGAGCCCCTCCCCCGCTTTCCCGGTGCCCCTTTCAGCACTGGGAGGCTGCATCCCCTGGTAAATCTAAATGGTGGCTAAAACCTCGTGGAGGACGGGCTCAGCGGTGGAAAAGGGCTTTGTACCGGGTGTGTTCTTTGCTCCGCATTCGGCTGGGGTGCCCTGGGGGCTGTGGGTGTCGCTGCCGGTACTGGAGACCCTCACCCACCACAGCCCCTCCAGCAACCGCTATGGGACAAGATGGCAGCAGACGCCTCTACCAGCGTGAAGGGGTGCTCCTTATATACCCTCTGTGGGCGAGCCTACAGTTTTGATTGGCTTACCCCTGAGGTGCCAGAAATGGTGGCACCCGGAGTCTTCCTGTAGTGTTCCCGCTGCTCCTGAGCTCCTCCATGTCCTAACGGGGGGCACTGAAGCTGCTTAGTCAGCTTGAGGCCCCATCTAAATTTAATCCCTGCTCATGAGTTCCAAAGGGACCAAATGCAGGTCCTGCACTGGAGTCAGGGCAATCCCAAGCACAAATTTGGGCTGGGATTGACACTGAAAATGCCAACAAATAAACTCTCTGCAACTGGTTTTGGAGTTTTAGAAAGCAAGTATCCTGGATACATGAAGGAATGGTTTCCGTCAGTCATGTAATGAGACAAGAGGTGGTTACAGTATATATTTCCCACTTACATGCATGCGGATAAATTTTCTCAGAAATCTTACGCATATTCTGTTATTTTCCAAGCACTAATTTTAATTTTATTATCACAGAATCATAGAATGGCCCAGTTGGAAAAGACCTTTGAGATCATCAAGTCCAGCCATCCCTGTCCACTACTGAACCAGATCCCTGAGCACCTCATCTTGCCCGGCTTTTAAAACCCTCCAGGGATGGAGACTCAACACCTCCCTGGGAGCTTGCAGGTGCCCAAGAACCCTTTTGGTGAAGAAATGTTTCCTGATGTCCAATCTGACCCTGCCTTGGGGCAACTTGAGGCCATTTCCTCTCATCCCATCTCCTGTCACTTGGGAGAAGAAACCAACACCCCACTCGCCACAACCTCCTTTCCAGGAGCTGCAGAGAGTGATGAGGTCTCCCCTCAGCCTCCTCTTCTCCAGACTAAACAGCCCCAGGGCCCTCAGCTGCTCCCACAATCCTTGTTCTCCAGATCCTTCCCCAGATCTGGTCCCTTCTCTGCACACGCTCCAGCCCCTCAAGGTCCTTCTTGGAGTGAGGGGCCCAAAACTGAACCCAGGATTCGAGGTGCGGCCTCCCCAGCGCCGAGTGCAGAGGGATGATCCCTGCCCTTACGAACTTCACAACAGCCAAATCTCTGCTCATTGAAGCTTTGGAGCCAGCTCTGTCTGACCTTGTATTTCAGACAGGGAAAGGGTGCAAACAGAGGTGATTAGAGATGAAGACACATCTGTTCAGCACAGACCACACTTAGCGGAAGATGTTATAATTTTTCTTTAAACAGTGTCTGGAAAAACACTATTTAAAGAAAAATGTGGTAAGAGAATATCAAAGGGCCATTCTGTCTGACTTTCAAAAAATAGTTACTTAGATGAAACTGAACTGAAGTTAGAAAAATAATTCTATAGAAAACTAATTCTGCTTTAGCTCAAAGCAAAATATTCCACCTTTTGCAATAGTAACAAATTCTTGAATCAATCTGAATTTGCTGAATTCTCCTGAAGTGGGTGTGCCCTGTGCACCTGGGTCAATGCAGTCCCAAGCACCGATGCAGGCTGGGGGGAGGATGGATTGGGAGCAGCCCTGAGGAGAAGGACTTCGGGTGCTGTGGGGGGAGAAGCTCAACATGAGCCGGCAACGTGTGCTCCCAGCCCAGAACCCCCCCGTGTCCTGAGCTGCATCCAAAGCAGTGGGAGCAGCAGGGCCAGGGAGGAGATTCTGCCCGTCGGCTCCGCTCTGGGGAGACCCCACCTGGAGTCCTGGGTCCAGCTCTGGAATCCCCAACACAAGAAGCAGATGGAGCTGTTGGAGTGGGTCCAGAGGCCAGGGAGATGATGCGAGGGCTGGAGCCCCTCTGCTGTGAGGACAGGCTGGGAGAGGTGGGGTTGTTCAGCTGGAGAAGAGAAGGCTGTGGGGAGACCTTAGAGCAGCTTCCAGTGCTGAAAGGGGCTCCAGGAAAGCTGGGGGGGGCCTCTTGATCAGGGAGAGAAAGGGTGGTGCCTCCTGTGGTGCCTTCTGTTGTTTCAGGTGCCGGTGGCATGCGAGGATGACGTGTGGCCAGTTTGCCAGAGCCAGAGTAGGGGAGCTCCAACAGCCGGCAGAAGGAGCTCTACAGGATGGCGATGAAAGGGAATTACGAGGCTGTTGTCTCCATGGGTGAGGATCGGTCTCTGCTCACGTGTCAGACACATTTTATGTGTCATTCAGTACAGGGTGGGGACAACATGATTGAGAGCAGCCCTGAGGAAAAGGACTTGGGGTGCTTTTTCCAAGGGCCTGGAGTGACAGGACAAGGGGGAATAGTTTTAAAATGGAAGGAGGAAGATTGAGATGAGATCTTAGGAAAAAAATTTTCACGATTAGGGTGGGGAGGCCCTGGCCCAGGGTGCCCAGAGCAGTGGTGGCTGCCCCATCCCTGGAGGTGTTCAAGGTCAGGTTGAATAGGGCTTGGAGCCCCCTGATCCAGTGGGAGATGTCCCTGCTCATGGCAGGGGGTGGAACTAGATGGACTGAGGTCCCTTCCAAGCCAAACCATTCCAAGTTTCTATGATCTCAGAGCTTTAATCCAAAGTGATCTATGAGCAAGGAAAATCCCATTTCTAAGGCAGCCAAACATGCTGAAACCTCCTTTTTATCTCAGGCATAGATGATTTTCATGATCGTCACTAAAGCTGTGGGGTTTTGCTACTGATTATCTTAGATCCAATGCAATAAGGACCTCCAAGCTCAGGGGTATTTCTAGCTGATTTCTACAGTGTCGTGTGTCACGATCAGTGTCTGTGTGTCAGTCAGTGTCCATGTTTCAGTCAGTGTCCGTGTGTCGGTCAGTGCCCACGTGTCGGTCAGCATCTGTGTTTCAGTCAGTGTTCCTGTGTCAGTTGGTGTCCATGTGTCAGTTGATGTCCGAGTTTCAGTCAGTGTCTATGTATCGGTTGGTGTCCATGTGTCAGTCAGTATACGTGTTTCAGTTGGTGTCCATGTGTCAGTCAGTGTCCATGTGTCCGTTGGTGTCGGTGTGTTGGTGAGTGTCCGTGTGTCAGTGAGTATCCGTGTGTCGGTGGGTGTCTGTGAGTCGGTGGGTGTCTGTCGGTGGGTGTCTGTGTGTTGATTGGTGTCCGTGTTTCAGTCAGTGTCCGTGTGTCAGTTGGTGTCGATGTGTCAGTGTCTGTGTGTCCGTTGGTGTCGGTGTGTCGGTGAGTGTCCGTGTGTCAGTGAGTATCCGTGTGTCGGTGGGTGTCTGTGAGTAGGTGGGTGTCTGTCAGTGGGTGTCTGTGTGTTGGTTGGTGTCCGTGTTTCAGTCAGTGTCTGTGTGTCAGTTGGTGTCGATGTGTCAGTGTCTGTGTGTCCGTTGGTGTCGGTGTGTCGGTGAGTGTCCGTGTGTCGGTGAGTGTCCGTGTGTCGGTGAGTATCCGTGTGTCGGTGGGTGTCTGTGTGTCGATGGGTGTCTGTCGGTGGGTGTCTGTGTGTTGGTTGGTGTCCGTGTTTCAGTCAGTGTCCGTGTTTCAGTTGGTGTCGATGTGTCAGTGTCCGTGTGTCCGTTGGTGTCGGTGTGTCGGTGAGTGTCCGTGTGTCGGTGGGTGTCTGTGAGTCGGTGGGTGTCTGTCGGTGGGTGTCTGTGTGTTGGTTGGTGTCCGTGCTTCAGTCAGTGTCCGTGTATCAGTCGGTGTTTGTGTGTCAGTTAGTGTCCGTGTTTCAGTTGGTGTCAATGTGACAGTGTCCGTGTGTCCGTTGGTGTCCGTGTGTCAGTCAGTGTCTGTGTGTCAGCCGGTGTCCGTGTGTCAGTCATTGTCCGTGTTTTGGTTGGTGTCTGTGTTTCCCACCTGGCCTCTTGGCAGCTCTTTTCTCAGGCTTCTGTGTAACCACTGCTCTGAATTTCTTTGTTTTATTTAGTCACTACAGACTTCCTAAAGATCTTGTGTCTGCCTTATGTGGTTCCCCCTTAGTTCAAGTCTCTTTTCCATGATGTGTGAGTTGTTCCCTCAGTTTATCCTCTTTAATTCCCTTGCTAGTACTCTTTATTCTGCCTGTAGCATTCACATCCCAGCATCGGCAAGTGCAGAACAGGTTTTGGGGGACCTCTGGGCTCCCCTGGAACCGAGAGCTGCACCAAGACCACAGTTGGTTGATGCCTGAGATTGCAGATGAGATGAAGAGGTGGGCAGAGGAAGTGCCCAAAGGCATCAGTTTTGGGGAAATGTTTCCTCCAACCCAAGTTTTGGGGCAGCAGAGGGGGATCTGCCCCATCCCATGTCCAGAATCAATGTGCTGCCTGCACCTCCCCATCCATCCGGTCCCACCAAGGTTCCTTCCCCTCCTCAGGCCCTTCTTGAAATGAGCCGGCAACGTGTGCTCCCAGCTCAGAAACCACCCGTGTCCTGGGCTGCATCCAAAACAGTGGGAGCAGCAGGGCCAGGGAGGGGATTCTGCCCCTCTGCTCTGCTCTGGGGAGACCCCACCTGGAGTCCTGGGTCCATCTCTGGAATCCCCAGCATAAGGAGGAGATGGAGCTGTTGGAGCGGGTCCAGAGGAGGCCACGGAGATGATGCGAGGGCTGGAGCCCCTCTGCTGTGAGGACAGGCTGGGAGAGGTGGGGTTGTTCAGCTGGAGAAGAGAAGGATGTGGGGAGACCTTAGAGCAGCTTCCAGTGCTGAAAGGGTCTTCAGGAAAGCTGGGGAGGGGCTTTTTCCAAAGGCCTGGAGTGACAGGATGAGGTGGAAAGGCTTTAAATTGGAAGGAGGAAGACTGAGATGAGATCTTAGGAAGATCTTCACGCTGAGGGTGGGGAGGCCCTGGCCCAGGCTGCCCCATCCCTGGAGGTGTTGAAGGCCACATTGGATGGGGCTAGGAGCCCCCTGATCCAGTGGGAGGTGTCCCTGCCTATGGCAGGGGGTGGGACTGGGTGGGCTTTGAGGTCCCTCCCAACCCAAACCACTCCAGGGTTCCCAGTGTCCTGTGCCAATAGATCTTTCCGACTGCCCACAACTGGCAGCCGGACACTAGGCTGGGAGCCCTGGAGCAGCCTCCACTGCTGACATCAGGGGCCAAGGTCCAGGTGGGGAGTGCCCAGCAGTGCCAGGACAGCCTGAGCCGAGCAGTCGTGCCCCCACGCTGCACCATGAAGCTGGGGCTGCTCTGCGGCTTCGCTGCTGCCGTGACCCTCATGGCCGTGGCCGGAGACAACCATGATGATATGAAGAAGCTCACACGGGGGAGAGAGGTTGGTTGTGAGTGGAGGGGAGGGAAAGGTTGGGAATAATAGGAATGGGAGGTGGGAGACTGCAGGGAGAGCACCATGAGGAGGGGGAAACCTCCTCAGGCATGGCATCGCGTGGCTCTGGCATTGTGGGAAGCAAACTTTGCACCCCTCACAGCATCGCCAGGGGACACAAGCTGCTCTGTCACCAGCACCCGGTGCTGAGCCCCCATATGGGGGCAGGACAAGTCCTCCCATTTCCCTGTGATGCTCTGGGCACCAGTGGGGCTGAGAACAGGCTTGGAGCACCAAGGGCTGGCCAAATCTTTCACCCCTGAGGGCTGACATGCTGGGGCTGTGCTCTGCGGGCACCCCGGGAGCCGCAGGCGCTTCCAGGGCTCCTCTTGCAGCTGTAGCGCTTGCACAACCAGCAAACATTTCATCAGGGAGTGGGGAGGGGCTGAGCAGGGGAGGAGGGAGGCAGTGGTGGACCCAGATGGTCCAGGGATACAGGTGGTCCAGGGATAAGAGTGATCTAGGGCCATCGGTGGTCCAGGATATGGGTGGTCCAGGGCTGTGGATGGTCCAGGGCTGCAGGTGGTCCATGCTGCTGGTGGCCCAGGATACAGGTGGTCCAGGGATGAAGGTGGTCCAGGGACACAGATGATCCAGGGATACGGGTGGTCCAGGGCTGCTGGTGGTACAGGGACACAGGTGCTCCAGGTGCTGCATGGAGGGACAGGAGCTGCAGCATGGGACGGTGGCTTCACTGCATGGGTGGAAAGCAGGGATGAGGGCGGGGGTGGAGAAGGAGGGTGGGAGCAGTTATTTCCAAACCAGCCCAAAACATGGCCAGGAGTTGGGTGCTTGAGCAGGGATGGACCAGGAGGAGCCAAGGAGGACCTGGGCACCGCAGCAGCAAAGGGGACCAAGTGGTCATTTCCCTGTTGGCTCCTACTCCCAGGGGTGCTCCTTGTCCTCTCACCCCTGCACGTACTCCGATCACCCGGTCCAGACCTGGAGGTGCTTACGCAGGCACTAAAGTGACCCAGAGCTGGTAAGAACTCTTCTCTCTACAGGGAGTGACCCGGCACCGGACCCACAGACCCTGCTCGGGGTGCTTCTCTGTCCTGAGCGAGGTGAGCAGCACCAGGACGTGACAGATGGTCACCATGGGGGCTGGGGGAAGCACGGTGTGGGGAGAGGAGGAAGCACGGTGTCACCAACTCCTTGCTGTCACCCTAACAGTATCCGATGGTACCCACACCCATGTCTCTCCCTGCAGGAGTCGCAGTCGATGTCCTGGCGCCCCAGCGAGGATGATGAGGTTCAGCTGGGCAGGCGGGTGCGTACGGAGCTTGTGGTGGAGCATGAAAGGTCTGGAGATGTCGCAATGCACCAGGAAGTGCCAGCTCCCAGCTCCACAGCTGCTCAGGGGGGTCACCCCACCCAGCCCTGCCCATACACAGCCCCTGGGCACGTCCCCCACCCCTGACAGGCTGTCCCAGACCACCCCGTCACCCAGGGCTTGGTGTGACTCTGTGCTTGCTCCCACAGGAGAGCAGCAGGATGAAGGACACGGAACTGGTCATGAGGCACCACAGCAGTGGAACCCTGCCAGGACAGGTAACGGCAGAGCCTCCTCAGCATCCTCAGCAGGCCAATGGAGTGGATTCTGCCCCTCTGCTCTGCTCTGGGGAGACACCACCTGGAGTGCTGGGTCCAGCTCTGGAATCCCCAGCATGAGGAGGAGATGAAACTGTTGGAGCAGGTCCAGAGGAGGTCACAGAGATGATGCGAGGGCTGGAGCCCCTCTGCTCTGAGGACAGGCTGGGAGAGGTGGGGTTGTTCAGCCTGGAGAGGAGAAGGCTGTGGGGAGACCTTAGAGCAGCTTCCAGTGCTGAAAGGGTCTCCAGGAAAGCTGGAGAGGGGCTTTTTCCAAGGACCTGGAGTGACAGGAGAGGGGGAATGGCTTTAAATTGGAAGGAGGAAGACTGAGATCTTCGGAAAAAATTCTTCACGCTGAGGGTGGGGAGGCCCTGGCCCAGGTTTCACAGAGAATTGTTGGCTGCCCTATCCCTGGAGGTGTTGAAGGCCACATTGGATGGGGCTAGGAGCCCCCTGATCCAGTGGGAGGTGTCCCTGCCCATGGCAGGGGGGGGACTGGATGGGCTTTGAGGTCCCTTCCAACCCAAACTATTCTATGATTCTATGATCCCTATCACCACCAAACCATGGGGACGGAGACCTGAACCATTGTGGGGACCCCCCAGCAGACCCCGCTGTGTCTTGCAGGAGGTGCTGAGTGCCCGGATGTCGCGGCGAGGACGCAGTGGCCGGACACAGCCCTGAGCCAGAAGAAAACCAGGAGTCCAGCTTCCCCTTCCCAGTCCTGCAGCAGCTGGGGGAAATTGTGCCCCCACCAACGGCACAAGTGAGCCCATGCCCGCTCAGCCCCACTGCCTGCCCTGGGCACCCTTAACGTGCTTCTTGGAGCAACTTCTCCCCTGCTTCTGAAG
The DNA here is from genome assembly GCA_033558235.1 of Neomorphus geoffroyi. Taxonomy (NCBI): domain Eukaryota; kingdom Metazoa; phylum Chordata; class Aves; order Cuculiformes; family Neomorphidae; genus Neomorphus; species Neomorphus geoffroyi. Next base: position 8,695,334 of record JAUMJM010000052.1, read on the forward strand.
CCACCAAGTAAAGTGAATGAGCTGGAGGGATTAGGTGTGTTTTGGGTGGGGGACGCGGTGGGCGACCCTCCAACACGGTGACCCTGGTGCTGGGGATGCTGCACCTGCATCAGCTCAGATCCCACGCCACCCAGGGTAGGGTTCCCAGCCCAGCCCAGGCCCCTCCCGGGGGATCACCTCATCTCGTCATGCACGGCTGCAAACAAAGGGATTGAGGGCATCCCCAGCCAGTTTGCAGATGACACCAAGCTGGGTGGCAGTGTGAATTTGTTTGAGGTCAGGGAGGCTCTGCAGAGGGACCTGGCCAGGCTGGGTCCATGGGCTGAGACCAACGGGATGGGGTTCTTCCAGGCCAAGTGCCGGGTCCTGCCCTTGGGCCACACCAACCCCACGCAGCTCCAGGCTTGGGGAAGAGTGGCTGGAAAGCTGCCTGGAGGAGAAGGACCTAGGGGTGTTGGCCACCAGCAGCTGAACATGAGCCAGCAGTAGCCCAGGTGGCCAAGAAGGCCACCAGCATCCTGGCTTGGCTCAGCCATGGGGGGGCAGCAGGAGCAGGGAAGGGAGCGCACGTGCAGAAAGGACCGGAGCTGGGGAAGGGTCTGGAGAACAGGGGTTGTGGGAGCGTCTGAGGGCTCTGGGGCTGTTTAGGCTGGAGAAGAGGAGGCTGAGGGGAGACCTCATCGCTATTTGCAGCTCCTGGAGAGGAGGTTGTGGTGAGGTGGGTGATGGGCTCTTCTCCCACAGGAACAGGAGATAGGACGAGAGGAAATAGCCTCAAGTTGCACCAAGGCAGGGTCAGATTGGACATCAGGAAACATTTCTTCATCAGAAGGGTTCTCAGGCCCTGGCAGAGGCTCCCAGGGGGGTGGTGGAGTCCCCATCCCTGGAGGGTTTTAAAAGCCGGGCAGATGAGGTGCTCAGGGATCTGGTTCAGTAGTGGACAGGGACGGTTGGACTCAATGATCTCAAAGGTCTTTTGATTCTAAACGCAGACCCGTGCCCATCAAGCACCCTGGGGACCCTGGGGACATGAGGACAGGGTGGCACCAGGATGATCCCTCCCCTGCTCCCATCCCACCCTCCCACCTGGCACTGCCTCCCCCACATGCCTGCACCCAGCCCTGTCTGCCCAGTGATTGCTGCCCCTCACCCCCCAGTCCTGCCCAGCATACCCCAAACTGGTGGGATGGGAGCGGAACTGGAGGGTGTGGGGACAGCCTGGTCCTATGTGTGGCCCCAACCTGGTAGGCACAGTGGCTTCTGCAGATTTCTTGCCTCAGGTGGGCAGACCAGGACAGGCAGTCCCACCTCCAGCCTAATTAGCGCTAATGAAGACAATAACAAGAAGCAACTGGTGCAGCCACACCAGTTGATGGGCTCCCAGGCAGTAGGAGCTACTGGGACTTCAGAGCCAATCAGGCTGTAAGAGCACAAGGGGTGTGGGGAGGATGTGCAGGGACAGGGGTGCTCTGTGTCCCCTGTCCGTCTGTCTCTGGGACCCGAGCTTAGCTTCGCTCCTGGTTGAACCCTCAGTGGGGAAGGTGGCAGCCACATCCCTCAGCTGGGGAGAAGAATCCAGGTCCCTGGGTCCCAGGCCACCGAGCTGGGCTCCAGTGGCCAGGATGGAGGGTCCTGGCTGGGGCAACTGAGGGCAGTGGCCTCTGACATCCCTTATAGATCATACTGGGCCCTACTGGTCTGTACTGGGCTCCAGCAGCTGGGCAGGAAGGTCCTGGCTGGGACTGCTGGAGGCTGCAGCTTCTCACATCCCTGAAGAACAGCCATAGGGCTGTCGGCTCCAACCCATCCTTGTCCGCCACCATGGACAGCCGTGGGGGGTGGTGGTGGGGACATTGCCTCCAACCCATCCCATCCCTGATACCCTGCCAGGGGCATCTTTGGGGTAGTGGGGACACTGGCTGACTCCAACCTATCCCATCCCTGTCCCATGCCATGGGCAGCCGTGGGGTGGTGGTGGTGGGGACATTGCTTCCACCCCATCCCGTCCCTGTCCCCCACCATGAGCAGCCTTGTGATGGTGGTGGTGATGGGGACATTGGCTCCAACCCATCCCATCCTGGTTCCCCACCATGAGCAGCTGTGGTTTGCAGCACAATGGTGGTGGCGCCATTGGGTCCAGCCCATCCTGTCCCTCGCCATGGGCAGCCTTGGGGTCGTGGTGGGGACGTTGCCTCCAACCCATCCCATCCCTGCCCCCAGCATGAGCAGCCGTGGGGCACAGCATGATGGTGGCAGGAATGTTGGCTCCAGCCCATCCTGTCTCCTGCCATGGGGTGGTGGTGGCTGCAACTCATGCCATCCCATCCCCCGCCATGGGCAGCCTTGGGGTTGTGGTGGCAGGAATGTTGGTTCCAACACACCCCATGCCTGTCTCCCATCACGTGCAGCCCTGGGATGGCAGTGGCTCCATCCCATCCCTGTCCCCCACCATGGGCAGCCATTGGGTGCTGGTGGTGACAGGACCATTGGCTCCAACCCATCCTTATCCCTGTCCCTCACCATGAGCAGCTGTGGGTTGCAGCATGATGGTGGCAGGATCGTTGGCTCCAGCCCATCCTGTCCCCCACCATGGGCAGCCTTGGGATGGTGGTGGTGGTGGTGACGTTGGCTCCAACCCATCCCTGTCCCCTACCATGGGCATCCTTGGGGGAGCTTTTGGCTCCAACACATCCCATCCTTGAATACCACCATGGGCAGCAGTGTGGTGGTGGTCCAACCCATCCTGTCCCTGTCCCCCACCACGGGCAGCCATGGGGTGGTGGTGGTGCTGAGCCACAGGAACCCACAACAGTGGGGAGCAGCCTGTCCCCCACTTACTGCCTGCCCTGCACCTTGGGGACCGACCGGGCTGAGCTGTGTGGCGCTTCCCAGCCTTCCCTGGCACCCACCGGGGCCACAGGCCACAGCAGAGACAGCAGCAGCATCATGATGGCCCCACTTCAAGCACTGGGGCAGTTTGGGGCACCGCAGGATAAAAAGGACATCAAACTACTGGAGAGTGGCCACAGGAGGCCACAAAGCTCAGGAAGGGTCTGGAGGAGAAATCATACGAGGAGAGTCTGAAGGCACTTGGTCTGATCAGCCTGGAAAAGAGGAGACTGAGGGGGGACCTCATGGCCATTCACTACTTCCTCACAACGGGAGGAGGAACAGGCGCTGAGCTCTTCCCTCTGGTGAGCAAGGACAGGACCCGAGGGAATGGCAGGAAGATGCCAGGGGAGGGTTAGGTTGGACATGAGGAGAAGGTTCTTCCCCCAGAGGGTGGGGGAGCACTGGAACATCTCCCCAGGGAAGCAGTCACAGCCTGACAATATTCCAGAAGCCTTTGGCCAACGCCCTCAACCCAATGGTGGGGATGTTGGGGTTGTCCCGTGCAGGGCCAGGAGTTGGACTCGATGGTCCTTGTGGGTCCCTTCCAACTCAGGGCATTCCATGATTCCGTGTCTCAGGGAGGTCACATAAACAAGCACAAAGCTGAGGTGGTTGAAAGCCTTTATCAAGTCTTGCCCAGGGTGCACCCACCACAGGAGAGTTCAGCAAATTCAGGTCTTCCAGAAGCATCCAGGGTCTCCACCACAGGCACCCCCATAGAGTGACCTTCGCTGAGGTTGAGTGACATCCCCAGGCCTTTACTTTGGGACTGACAGCCAGTGTGTGACCCACAGTCTCCTTGGAATCACCACCTCACCTTATCCTCCTAAGTTTAAGTTTGCTAAACTGTCCGGCCATTGGCTACATGAAACAGGACCTCCCTTACCATGAGAGATGGTCAGAACTGCAAAGCCAAGACTTTGCTTGCCAGCATTACCTATGTGGCTGATGGTCATGCTCTTGCTACAGGAAAGTCTCAGGATGGTGCTGAGCTCTGTCAGCTCTTTGTAGCCTCCTTCTGGTAGCAAGAATCACTTCTGAGGAGGGATCCTTCCTTAAGTCTTCCCTGTTTCCCACCCCACGGTGAGGAGGACTGTCTTCTGGAGAGAAGAGGCTGGTGGGCTCGTACTCCAGTGGATGTTCAACTGAGCTACTCTGGGCCTCTCAGCTTGGCACAACAAATGTGTGTCCTTGCAGAAGACTTCCCCTCTAGTGTTCGAAAAGGACCAGGCTCATCCCAGAAAGGAATAGGAAGAGGCTTGAGAACCTGACAAGGGTACTAGGTGACACTATTGTGACATGCATATGGTCCTCTTGGTGAGGGACAGACCTGCAGGGACAGCCAGACTGCTGGAGGATGGGGGGGCTTCTCTATCCTACATGTTCTTGTCTCACATTTAACCATTCCATAAGGAGCTGGATGTAGGACAGCAAAATGCAGTGTTCATAGAATCATAGAATCACTAGGTTGGAAGAGACCTCTGAGATCACCAAGTCCAACTGTGCAGAGATCGACACACAGACTCCGATGCAGAATCAAAGACCCTCTATTGTCAGAAGGCTGCATTTTTATATTCTTCAGAGTTTATCATGCGCTGTATGTTTTAACATGATTGGATACACACAGCCGTCCATGCGCCTAAGTTACACTTGTGATTGGTTACTTATACATGATCACGCACTGCTGCAAGAAGCAAGTTTAACATTCTTTTGCTAGATAACTTGCTCTTTATCTTACACTTCTTTGCAAACAATTCTATTTTTTCACCACCTAATCCCTCATATCTCACTGTTCAAGGCCCTTCAAGAATACCATGCTGCTCGTTAATATAAAATGTCTCCAACAATTCCCCCTTTTTTGTTTTCAATCTGCACCAACACAACTCCACTCATGGCCCCATTTGTCATCCTCTGCACACAATCGCACCACACACAACACACACCAAAACACATATAAAAACATTAAATACAACAAACCTAACATTAAAAAGCGTATCACCTAAGATTCTAAACCATTAAACCACCCGCCAAGAATAGTCCACTTATTATACCATATGTGTTGTTTCCTTGCTTCTATGATCGTGGTGATAGATGAAGTTTATTATAGTTATATTTAGTGTTAGTATTAGTGTTAGTAAGGTTAGGAGGGCCTAAACTGCAGAGCTCCTCCCTCATATTAAATGGAATATTCTCCAACGTGTTTGTCATTGTACAATTACACCACTTACTACTATTTCTATATATCCCCAAAGATGAATTTATATTTTTTACAAAAGATTGATTTGTCCGACTGTAATTAAACATTACACAGCCATGATGCTGGAAGAACACTTTCTGTAGCGACATCAGCGTGGGCCACTGGTCTGTAAGCAGGCCATCCAGGCAAGTAGAAAACAGCTTTTCCGGGGATGCATGTCAAGTCCTGTCCCGTCGTGTTGGCTAGGATGATCTACACATTTGTTCTCTGCCGCACGACCATCCAAAATGCTGCAGCTATAGCCTGAGTTAGGTTGAAGACCCAGGCCGTGGTAAATCGGTTGAGTTGTTTGTGACTGCAGGCTTTACCCATTTTGCAGGTATCCATGTAGGCCCAGAACCTGTAATGACACAAGCATACCCTCGCCCCCACGTTACTAACTGAAATGGACCATCCCATTTGCCCTCTTTGTTTTTTATTAACACCATGAGCTTTTCATCAAACGCTGGCATTCCTGGTGGCATGGTTTGTGTTGACATGCTTCATAATTGGTGGTACTATATCTTCTCCTGCTAAGCGCAAGAAATTCAATACATATTGTACTTTCATCAATCGATTTGCTGGTGATTCCCCAGACTCCCCCTGTTTTTGTCTTTGTAAATATTGTTTTATCACTAGATGTGTTCGTTCAGTAATAGCTTGTCCTATTGGGGAGTGTGGTACTCAGGGTCATTTGTGTCTTGGTGCGATCCTGGCTTGCACTGCGTTTCCAGTTTCCCTGATTTTGCCCAATAGGGTTACCATATTTATCAAGTTGAGACAGATATTGATTGACATAGTGACGACTTCTATGACAACATGGACAAATTCCTGGCATTTGATTTTCCGGGGGCCCATTTCTTCGATGTCCTTGCAAATTCTTATTACACTGATAGTTTAAGTGGCCTTGTTGCCCACAGTTATAACACCATTTTGCCCCTAAAGGTCTCATTGCTGTTGCAAAGGCGCCTGCTAATATAGTTGCACGTTGTTCCATCGTGCCTACACAATTTGCTGCCTCTACCATCTCTACCAGGGTTGCAACATGAGGTAAAGATATTAATACCTTTTTACAATCTGGATTCGCATTTTCTAGGGCTAGTTTTAGTAATAATAACTCTCTGGCTTCCGGATGCTCAGTTTTCTTTTCTATTGCACTCCACAGTTTGTCTATAAAAAGCATATAGCGTTCGTTGTTTCCCTGCCGAATAGATGTAAAAGAGACCGGTTGTTTTCCCACTTCGGGTAAAGTTAAAAGTGCTCTGAGCGCCATTCTTCCTGTTTCTCTTAAAATATCTGGCAACAGCCTCGATTGTGCCTGGGGGTCGGCAAACAGACCCGCCCCTGTGTAATGATCTGTTCCTACCCCAAATAACGGATCTTCTTGTGGACGTCCTAAGTTTTCCATTGCCTTCACTTCTGCAAATTCCATAAACTTATCTCTCCATAAAAATTTTTGTGTGGGTGTTAAAATCGTTGATGCTAACTGCTGACAATCATACGGAGTAACCAATTGTCCACAGAATACATTTTCCAACAATGTTTTTGAAAAGGGCTAATGCAATCCATCCTGTATAACAGCTTTCCTGACTTCCTTGATTAACTGCCAGTCAAAGGTTTGATATTGTGGTGGTTGATTCGGTTGTAGAATAACTGGAAATGCTAAATCCACCTTTTCTCCTTCCTTAAGTGCATCTAATTTTATCTTTGTCCATCTGTTTCTAATATTGTCCCCTTCATTATCACCTAAGGTTTTAACCTTTTGTCTTTTTTCTTCGTCGCTGCTGTTGTTGCTATCACTTCCAGTTTTGCACTGAGTACGTTTAACTCTTTTTTTCTTTGATTTCTTAGAACTTTTATACGACATCATAGTAGCACATTCAGATTGCTGCTCGAACAAGGACCAATATTTTTCCTCGTCACTAACATCTGTCTGAGTGCCCTCTGAGATAAAACCTTCTTTTGTAGGTGCTAATGCCTTTTCAGAAATTACCCCTGACAAACGCTTTTCGGGGGGGGTATAAACTTTCAAGAGATTACTCTGTGTGGGTTGGGCTGCTTATTTTTCAGCCTGAAAGTTTTTTGAAGTCTCATAAATCAATCGCCATGTTGTTAGAATTCGCATAGCATTTACATCTCCTTTTGAAACCTTTTCAAAAAGCAAATCTCCTGCTTTTCTCCAAGTTGAGATATCAAAAACATACAGATATTCCACGGGCATTCCATTATTTTTAAGCCAGGCTAATAATAACTCTAGAGCTCTTTTTTCATATTTAATTCCTCTTTTCTTTAGCATATGCTTTATCATCTTAACTTCTTCTTTCTCTGACACCGACACCTTAATTCCCATTGTGTTTCTCGACTGCTCACCTGATTCCTTTGTAGCAGGTGATTGAAGCCCTGAGGTCTTTTGTCCTGCTCAGGTCCACTGTCTGGGACGATCGTTTAGCTGAGATGCCTCCCCAAATGCAACCTTTCTTGTAGGTGTGCTTTATCGATCCCTGTATCTGTCTGTCTTGATTCTTCGGACTTCTTCGTATCACGTCGGACTTCTTCAGATCATGTCAGGGGTCACCATTTGCGGAGATCGACACACAGACTCTGATGCAGAATCGAAGACCCTCTATTGTCAGAAGGCTGCATTTTTATATTCTTCAAAGTTTATCACGCACTGGATGTTTTAACATGATTGTATACATACAGTTCTCCACGCGCCTAAGTTACACTTGTGATTGGTTACTTATACATGATCACGCACTGCTGCAAGAAACAAGTTTAACATTCTTTTGCTAGATAACTTGCTCTTTATCTTACACTTTATCTTTATCTTGCTCTTTATCTTACAATTCTATTTCTTCACCACCTAATCCCTCATATCTCACTGTTCAAGGCCCTTCAAGAATACCATGCTGCTCGTTAATATAAAATGTCTCCAACACAGCTGTGCCTGTCTCCTTACTAAACCATGTCCCTAAGAAACTCATCCACCCATTTTTTAAACACCTCAAGGGATGGTGACTCCACCACCTCTCTGGGCAGCAGTTCCAATCCTTGACCACTCTTTCAGTAAAGAAGTTCTTCCTAATGTCTAGTCTAAACCTCCCCTGGCGCAACTTGCGGCCATTTCCTCTTGTCCTATTGCTTGTCACTTGCAAGAAGAGATCAGCACCCACAACCTCCTTTCAGGCACTTGTAGACAGTGATGAGGTCTCCTCTTAGCCTCCTCTTTCCAAGCTAAACAACCCCAGCTCCCTCAGCTGCTCCTCATAGGGCTTGTTCTCCAGCCCCTTCACCAGCCTCGTGCCCGTTCTCTGCACATGCTCCAGTACCTCGAAGTGTTCCATTGCTTCATCTCTCGAGGTGTTCAAGGCCAGGTTGGATGGGGTTTCGAGCCCCCTGATCCATTGGGAGGTGTCCCTGCCCATGGCAAGGGGTTGGAACTGGGTGGGCTTTCAGGTCCCTCTCAACCCAACCCATTCCATGATTCTATAATTCTCTGCTAAGAATTCCTACCTCTACATGGTGAGACACAGAGAAACTTTTGTACAAAGATCTGAAGTCATAAAGCAATGAAAACCATGACGTTGCTCTACCAACAACAAGAGCTTCCAAAATGAACACACAAAACCTTGAGCAAAATACAAGCAAAATACTTTGCATTTGCCAAAACTTGGAATCACAGAATCATGGAATTGCCTGGTTGGAAAAGACCTTTGAGATCATCGAATCCAACTATCCCTGTTCACTCCTAAACCAGATCCCTGAGCACCTCATCTACCCGGCTTTAAACCCCTCCAGGGATAGGGACTCAATTCAATAAGATGTTGCTGCCCTGGGCATACCTGGGACAGTTTATTTTTTCCCTCTATTTTTCTATCCATGCATTTGCTTTCTCTTGTGAAGAACATCTGAGCCCAGACACCTGGCTTTGCAATGGAGGTTGTTGTGCTCCAGCCTGAGCTACAGCAGCCCAAGTGAGAGAAAGTCAGGAAGAAGCAACACACTGAGAAGCGCTGCCCAAGGATGATAAAAGCTTAGCGATTGTTGATGGAAGATGTTGAGACTCCATGATGCATCTTAGGGTGGATGTAGGAGATATTGTGCTCCCAAAATACTCCCCATCACTATGACTCACTGTGCAAAACACCACTTTATCTGAGTTATCAAAGGCACCATCAAGAAGCAATGAAATACAGAGCACACCAGGTGCTTTTGATGCTCAGACAGCGGTAACGTATAAAACCTCCCAGTCAAAACCAAGCGAGCGCTGTTGAGATGGCACCACCCTCCTCAGCTCACATATCTGCAAGGCCAGCCAAATACCAATTCTTTTATGGTTGTGGCTATGGAGACAGATCTGCGATGAGAACACTAGAGCTTTTTATGTTCTTCACCATAAGACGACCAGGATGATTACGCTGGACTTTCGGTGTGCTGATTTCAGATTATATAAGGAACTAGTAAGGAGAGTACCCTGGGAAACAGTTCTTAAAAACAAGGGGGTCCAGGAAGGCTGGAGGTACTTCAAGAATGAAGTCTTCAAGGCGCAGGAGCAGGCTGTCCCGATATGCTCTAAGACGAGCCGCAGGGGCCGACGGCCGGCCTGGATGAGTAAGGAGCTTCAGAAGGAGTTAAGTGAGAAAAAGAGGATCTATTGCCTTTGGAAAGAAGGGCAGGTAAGTCAGGTTGTGTCAAGTCCTGTAGGAAGGATATTAGGGAGGCAAAAGCCCAGCTGGAGCTCCAATTGGCCACTTGTGTCAAGGACAATAAGAAGTGCTTTTTCAAATATATTAACGGCAGAAAGAAGGGCAGCAACAATCTTCAATCCTTATCGGACATTGAGGGAAATATAGTAACTAAAGATGAGGAAAAGGCTGAGGTGCTTAATGCCTTCTTCACCTCAGTTTTCAACAGTAAGGCCGATTGTTCAATGGACAACTGGTCTTCTGAAGTGATGGATGGAGACAGGGTGCAATATAGCCCCCCGACATCCAGGAGGAAGAAGTTAGAGACCTCCTGAGACACGTGGATCCTCATAAGTCTATGGGGCCAGATGGGATCCACCCTAGGGTGATGAGAGAGCTGATGGATGAGCTTTCCAAGCCGCTTTCCATCATTTATCAGCAGTTGTGGCTCACTGGAGAGGTCCTGGATGACTGGAAGTTGGCCAATGTGATGCCCATCCACAAGAAGGGCCATAGGGATGATCCAGGTAACTACAGACCTGTCAGCCTGACCTCAGTTCCAGGTAAAATTATGGAGCGCTTAATCCTGGGTGCAATCGTGCGGCACCTGCAGAATAAGTGAGAGATCAGGCCCAGCCAGCATGGATTTAGGAGGGGCAGGTCCTGCCTGACCAACCTGATCTCCTTTTACGACCATGTGACTCGCCTGGTGGATGAGAGGAAGGCTGTGGATGTGGTGTTCCTGGACTTCAGCAAAGCCTTTGACACCGTTTCCCATAGCAGACTCCTGGAGAAGCTGGCAGCCCGTGGCTTGGACGGGAATGTTCTGTGCTGGGTTAGGAATTGGTTGGATGGCCGAGCCCAAAAAGTGGTAGTGAATGGTGTCTCATCCAGTTGGCGGCCGGTCACTAGTGGTGTGCCCCAGGGATCGGTGTTGCGCCCGGTCCTGTTTAATATCTTCATTGGTGATCTGGATGAGGGGATTGAGTGCTTCATCAGCAAGTTCGCAGATGACACCAAGCTGGGAGGAAGTGTCGATCTGCTAGAAGGTAGGAGGGACCTACAGAGGGACCTTGACAGGCTGGAGAGATGGGCTGATTCCAACAGCATGAGGTTTAACAAGTCCAAGTGCTGGGTTCTACACTTCGGACACAACAACCCCATGCAGAGCTCTAGGCTGGGGACAGAGTGGCTGGAGAGCAGCCAGGCGGAAAGGGACTTGGGAGTGCTGGTAGACAGGAAACTCAACATGAGCCAGCAGTGTGCCCAAGTGGCTAAGAGGGCCAATGGTGTTTTGGCCTGCATCAGGAATAGTGTGGCCAGCAGGACGAGGGAGGTCATCATTCCCTTATTCTCGGCACTGGTCAGGCCACACCTTGAGTGCTGTGTCCAGTTCTGGGCCCCTCAGTTTAAGAAAGATGTTGAGATGCTGGAGTGTGTCCAGAGGAGAGCAACGAAGTTGGTGAAGGGGCTGGAGCACAAGCCCTATGAGGAGCGACTGAGGGAGCTGGGGTTGTTTAGCCTGAAGAAGAGGAGGCTCAGGGGAGACCTTATTGCTCTCTACAACTGCCTGAAAGGAGGTTGTAGTCAGGCAGGGGTTGGTCTCTTTTCTCAGGTGACCGGTGACAGAACAAGAGGACACGGTCTCACGCTTTGCCGGGGAAGGTTTAGGCTTGACATTAGGAAGAAGTTCTTTACTGAGAGGGTGATTGGCCATTGGAATGCGCTGCCTGGGGAGGTGGTGGAGTCACCGTCCCTTGAGGTGTTTAAGGAAAGATTGGATGAGGCACTTACTGCCACGGTGTAGTTAACGAGTAGGAGTAGGTGTAGGTGTTGGGTCATAGGTTGGACTCAATGATCTCAGAGGTCTTTTCCAACCTTATGATACTGTGATACTATGATAAGAAGGAGATCGACCTGTTGGAGCGGGTCCAGAGAAGGCCATGGAGATGATGTGTGGGTTGGGGCACCTTTGCTCCGAGGACAGGCTGGGAGAGTTGGGGTTGTTCAGCCTGGAGAGGAGAAGGCTCCAGGGGACCTCGTAGTGGCATTCTGGTGCTGGAAGGGGCTCCAGGAAAGCTGGGCAGGGGCTTTTTTCAAGGGCCTGGAGTGACAGGATGAGGAGGAATGGCTTTAAATTGAAAGCAGGAAGATCTAGATCAGACATTGGAAAGGAATTCTTCAGGATGCGGGTAGGGAGGCCCTGTCCCAGGTTGCCCAGAGAAATGGTGGCTGCCTCATCCCTGGAGGTGTTGAAGGCCAGGTTGGATGGGGCTTGGAGCTCCTTGACCCGGTGGGAGGTGTCCTTGCCCATGGCAGGAGGTGGATCTGGATGGGCTTTGAGGTCCCTTCCAATCCAAACCATTCCAGGATTCCATGATTCTATGATTTTTTTCTTAACATTAATGTTTAAAACTAAAATATCCAACAAAAACAAAGTGGTAGGCGGTCAGTGTCGGGACATAAACCAGTGCAACTGGGAGGAGAGATGGAAGCATGATAGGGCTTTGATGTCTCATGTTATTGGCCTTTTGTAAGATGAAGGCACAGCCTTAAAAAGGCACCTGAAGTTGTTGTTTGTCTGTAGAGGAACCAACAAGCATTGCTGAAGTGATGCTAAGATCCAAGATGTTCTGGTCACAGAGGAATGAAGCAGCAGGTGAGGCCCCACCTCAAATATCGTATTCAGTTTTGGGTGCCACAAGATAAAAAGGACATCACACTACTGGAGAGTGGCCAGAAGAGGCAACAAAGCTCAGGAAGGGTCTGGAGGAGAAATCTTACGAGGAGAGGTCTTACTTGGTCTGTTCAGCCTGGAGAAGAGGAGGCTGAGGGGGGACCTCATGGCTGTTCACTGATTCCTCACAAGAGGAGGAGGAGGAGGAGCAGGCAACGCCCTCAGCCCCACAATGGGAATGTTGGGTTTGTCCTGTGCAGGGACAGGAGTTGGACTCAATGGGCCTTGTGGGTCCCTTCCAATTCAGGGCATTCTGTGATTTTATGATCTTTATCCTGGAATATGTCCTCCTCTTCCCAGACTCAGCAGAGTAGGATAAACTGACAACAATTGCAATGCCGCGACTGCTGAAAGCCTTTCAGTGGCAGCAGGAGGGTTGCAATCTGCCTCCAGGATGAGAAATGTATAATGAGCTTACGTACATCCTATTTTTAGATGATCTCACCATTGGGATCACAGGTACGCACACTCCTGCTCAGGTTCCACCACTGTATTAGAAAAAAAAACCAAACCCACCCCTTTCTCCTTCTGATTCCAGGTAGACTTTTGTCTCTCCATGAGTAACGTTTGATATTCCAAGCTGCCCTCCATAAGCTGCTGCAAATTTAACTGGCATTTTACAAACAGGAACAAGTGCCTTGGCCTGAAGGTTCATGGCCTGAGTAACAGAAGACATAAATCATGGAATCATGGAGTCCTTAAGGTTGGAAAAGACCTCTAAGCTCATCCAGCCCAACCATCAGCCCAACCCCACCGTGCCTGCTAAACTGTGTCCCAGAGCGCCATGGCTACACTGTTATTGAAGCCTTCCAGAGATGAAGAGTCCAACACTGCCAGCATTTGACAACCCTTTCCATGAAGGAATATTTCCTAATATTCAATCTAAACGTCTCACCACATCACTTGTTACTTGGGAGAATAGATCAGCACTCACCTCGCCACAACCTCCTTTCCAGGAGCTGCAGAGAGCAATGAGGTCTCCCCTCAGCCTCCTCTTCTCCAGCCTAAACAGCTCCAGGGCCCTCAGCCGCTCCCACAACCCCTGTTCTCCAGAGCCATAGAAGCAGTTTAACTGGTCTCAGTAGGAAACCACTGGAGAACTGATCAACTTACCTGCTTATTGGACGAGACCAAAACTGCTTGTCTGGGTATCAAAGAATCATAGAGTCATCTGGTTGGAAAAGACCTCTGAGATCATCGAGTCCAACTGTATCGAATGTCCCTTACTGCTGACTGCCAAAAGACTCCTTCAGTGCATCAAACAGTAGAGACAAATCATCTACGTTCAGTGGCCACTGAGCTCTGAGAAGTGACAAAACACGACACCATTTGTCCTCAAATATTTCTGTTTGGTAAAAAAAAAAAGAAAGACACAGGCTCACCATGTGCAGATCTACTCAGGCACATCAGGAGCCGTGGAATCAAAGTCCTCAGCAGTGCTCAGATGAGAAAAGGCAGCAGAGAGCTGGGCACCAGGCAAACATCTGCAGTGGTTGAAGATTCTTTGGCATGCATGGCTCTGTGCCAGCTCCAATGGCGCAGGCTCAGAGGGGTTCACGTGGGCTCACCTCGATCTGCTCTGGGTAGGAATCAGATTAAGCAGCTCAAAGCTCTGAACTGGCCTCACTGTCTGGGCCAAATCATGGAATCATTGAGGCTGGAGAAGACCTCTAAGCTCATCCAGTCAAACCATCAGCCCAACCCCACTGTGCTACTAAACTATGTCCAATGGCCACACAGTTATCGAATGCCGCCAGGGACGGAGACTCCACCACCTCCCTGGACAGCCTCTGCCAGGGCTTCACCACTCCTTCAGGAGAGAAATTGTCCCTGATCTCCAATCTAACCCTCTCCTAGCACAACTTGAGATCATTTCCTCTCGTCCCTTCCCTTGTTCCTTGGGAGAAGCAGGCACAGGAATGCTCCTGACTTACGGTGATGACAGCACACCTGGAAAGAGACTTCATTCCTTGGCCAAAGGAGTTTCCAGACTAAAACATCTGCCAGAACAGCCAGCTGGAGGCAGAGGAACATCTGTCTCTGAGGGGATAAGCCAACCACCTGCACACTCCCCTTAGCAGACAGTTCGGGACTAGGACAAGACAGAGACCTTTCTAAAGCCCTATTAGTGATGGGGAAAATGAGCAGCAGGGTTTAAAACAGGTCATGCAGCAACACCAGCCCTGAAATTGCGCTACGTCTTTGGGCAATTTACTAAACACATTTCAGATGCTGGGAATTGGTGAGGCTGCACCTCGCATCCTGGGTTCAGTTTTGGGCTCCTCACTCCAAGAAGTACCTTGAGGGGCTGGAGCATGTGTGGAGAAGGGAGCGGAGCTGGGGAAGGGTCTGGAGAACAGGGGTTGTAGGAGTGGCTGAGAGACCTGGGGCTGTTTAGGCAGGAGGAGAGGAGACTGAAGGGAGACCTCATCACTCACTGCAGCTCCTGGAAAGGAGGTTGCGGTGAGGTGGATGCTGGGCTCTGCTCCCAGGGAAGAAGGGATGGCATGAGAGGAAACGGCCTCAAGTTGTGCCAGGGCAGGTTTAGATTGGATATCAGGAAACATTTCTTCACTGAAGGTGTTCTCAGGCATTGGAAGAAGTTGCCCAGGGAGGTGGTAGAGTCTCCATCCTTGGAGGCATTTAAAAGCTGGACAGATGAGGTGCTCAGGGATCTGGTTCAGTAGTGGACAGGGACCGTTGGACTTGATGATCTCAAAGGTCTTTTCCAACCAGGCCCTTCTATGATTCTATGATATTTTTCTTAATGGTTTGGGATATGATGAAAGCTGATCCTCAAGAAAAAAACCCATCTGTACCCCAAGCTTGCAGGAGAAGGAGGAGGGAAAAATGAAACACAAAGAAAAGAAGTGTTAATGTACAGGGAGCCAGTAGAAATGCTCACTTGTGCCTGGGAGGACCAGTGTGTGCCACCTCTGGCTTCCAAGTCATTCCTTCATTCAGTCCCACTGGGCTCTCGTAGAGGTAAAAGAAAGGGTTTGGGTGATGCCTTCTCCTTGGGATGAGCTCAGAGTGAACCATAGAATAATGGAATCATTTGGGTTAGAAGGGACCTCAAAGCCCAACCAGTTCCAACCCCCTGCCATGGGCAGGGACAGCTCCCAGTGGATCAGGGTGCTCAGAGCCCCATCCAATCTGGCCTTGAACACATCCAGGGATGGGGCAGCCACCACTTCTCCGGGCAACCTGGGACAGGGCCTCCCCACCCTCAGCGTGAAGAATTCCTTCCTCATATCCAATCTCAATCTCCCCCTTCCAATTTAAAGCCATTCCCCCTCGTCCTGTCACTCCAGGCCCTTGGAAAAAGCCCCTCCCCAGCTTTCCTGGAGACCCTTTCAGCACTGGAAGCTGCTCTAAGGTCTCCCTGGAACCTTCTCTTCTCCAGCTGAACAACCCCAACTCTCCCAGCCTGTCCTCACAGCAGAGGTGCTCCAGCTCTTGCATCACCTCTGTGGCCTCCTCTGGATCCACTCCAACAGCTCCATCTCCTGATGTTTGGGATTCCAGAGCTGGACCTAGGACTCCTGTTGGGGTCTCCCCAGAGCAGAACAGAGGGGCAGAATCACCTCCCTGGTTCTTCTGGCCAAGCTTCTTTGGATGCAGCCCAGGTCACGGGTGGCCTTCTGGGCTGTGAGTGCACATTGTTGGCTCATGTTGAGCTTCTCAAACATCTGAACAACTCTCTTCTCCAGCCAGCTTCCTGAACAGAAGCAGCAGTGAAATCATCATTGGCCTGTGCCAAGGCATAGAGAGAGCTGGGAACCAATTTGTTGCCTCTCCTTGGCAACAGGGGCATCCGTGCAAGCTGCCAGCCTTGCCCTGTGCCCGTCTTTAGTCACCAGGAGTCTTTTGTGAGCGTTCAACTGAAACTTACTGTGAAACTGAGGACAATGGAGCTTTGTCAAGGGGAGCAGCCAGAGAAGAAGAAGAGTAGATGCTGAAAAAAACCCTCGGTCCCACTGGAATCAACTGACTCAGGCTTGGAGTGGCCTGAAATTCTTATCCTGGAGAGATTTTGGGGCAGGTACTGTGGCACAACATCACCACCATGAAGAAAAGGGCAGTGGTGCCAAGGTGGATCCTAATTCTACTTTGCTTGGATCTTTGGGATAAATTGTCAGAGAGCCTTCAACGTTGAGCAGCAGAGATTCTCCTTTCCTACCTCCTCCGGGGGCCACGTGAACCTTCACAGCGTAGAAGCTGTGTAGCAGTGCCTTCCTTACACTCTGTATGACCACGCAGTTCTCTCACACCAATGGATCTTCTCATGATGGAGGAGGTTCTGCTTCTGGGTGAAGCGCTTTGAGCACTCATTGCACTGGTACAGCCTCTCTCCCATGTAGATCGGCTGATGCTGGATCAGTCTGGAGGGGTGGCTGAAGGTCTTCCCTCAGTACAAGCACCAAAGGAACCCCTCTGCTCTGACCAGAGTGGATAAGCCAGTGAATGATGAGGGTTTTCTTTTAGGAAAAGCACTCCTTATACTCATCACACTTGTAGGGCCTCCTCAACAGGTGGCCCCTCTTACTCAGCTTGTAGGTCACAGTGGTGCTGACGCTTTTCATGCACCTGGGATTGCTGTGCACCTCATCCTTGGCTGGGACACTGCCATGGACCTTTGCCTTCTGATTCTGCTTGATCCTGTCCGTGGCCACACAGCTCCTGTCTTCTACATGGGTTCTGTCTTTCATGTGGGTCCTGCCTTCCATGTTGGTCCTGCCTTCCACGAGGGTCCTGTGCCCATGTGCCTTCTGTCTTCCCTGTGAGTCCTGTCTTCCCCATGGGTCCTGTCATCCTCATGGGTCCTGTCATCCGCATGGGTCCACCGGTGCTGCTGACGGAAGAATCATAGAATCATAAGATTGGAAGAGACTACTGAGATCATTAAGTCCATCCGTGCCTGTCTCCTTACTAAACCATGTCCCTAAGGAACTCATCTACCCGTTTTTTAAACACCTCCAGGGATGGTGACTCCACCACCCCCCTGGGCAGCTGTGCCAATCCCTGGCCACACTTTCTGTGAAGAAATTCTTTCTAATGTGCAGTCTAAACCTCTCCTGGTGCAACTTGTGTCCATTTCCTCTGGTCCTATCGCTTGTCACTTGTGAGAAGAGACCAGCACCCACCTCACCACAGCCTCCTTTCAGGCAGTTGTAGACAGTGATGAGGTCTCCCCTCAGCCTACTCTAAGCTAAACAACCCCGGTTCCCTCAATCACTCCTCGTAGGGATTATTCTCCAAGCCCTACGAGGAAGACTTCATCTCCAGCGTGCTCACTGCTGTACTGTGTGCTGTGGCTCTGTTGGTGATCTGTCAGCATCTCCTTCAAGCAGAAGCCCTTTCTCACACACAGCAAATGATAGAATGTGACAGCACGGCTTTCACTGAGCCCCTCTTCCCCTAGAGTAGGTGGCACCACTCATGCTCTGGTTTCCTTGCTGCACAGGAGAGCTGCACTAGAGAGCTCCACTGGAGAGCTGCACTGACCATGAGAGGGATGGGAACATGGAAAACAAGCTCCTCCAGCTCCCTGGTTAAGATCCCAGAGGGCTCCAAGCTTGGAGTTCCACAGCATCCAGCTGCTCAATTTTGAACATTATCACTTCCTCTGCTGGAACTGTCAAGAATAACAAAGAGGACCTTTGACATGCAGAACCTTCACTGGTGTGAAATGAAGTCCCCCCACTCCTTCCTCCACTATCCATGAGTCGAAGAGGCCCATCTTACACAGGGAGCGTCAAAGAGAGGATCCAAGCAAAACGCACAGGGATGCTTCCAGTCCAGCTGGCTGAGCAGCGATGGTGAGAAGCCAGGAGGAAGGTGGCAGAGGGAATCGGCTTTTCAAATGGAGCATTTTCCAAAATCAAGGAATCATTAAGGTTGGAAAAGACCTCTAAGCTCATCCAGTCCAACTGTCAGCCCAACTCCAACCTTGTCCCGAAGTGCCACGGCCACATGGTTTTTGAACTCCTCCAGGGATGGAGACTCCACTGCTGCCCTGGGCAGCCTCTGCCAGGGCTTCACGACTCTGTCAATAAAGGAATTTTCCATAATATCCAATCTAAACCTCTCCTGGCACAACTTGAAGTCATGTCCTCTCGTCCTAGCACTTGACACTTGGGAGGGGAGACCAGCACCAACCTTGCTACAATTTCCTAACTTAACGAGGGTTGTTTAGCTTAGAGAAGAAAAGGCTGAGGGCATCACTGTCTACAACTGCCTGAGAGGAGGTTGTGGGGAGGTGGGGGTTGGTCTCTTCTCCCAAGTGACAGGTGATGGGGCAAGAGGAAATGGCATCAAGTTGTGCCAGGGCAGGGTCAGATTGGACATCAGGAAACGTTTCTTCACAGAAAGGGTTCTCAGGCCCTGGCAGAGGCTCACAGGGTGGTGGTGGAGTCCCCATCCCTGGAGGGTTTAAAAGCTGGGCAGATGAGGTGCTCAGGGATCTGCCTCAGTAGTGGACAGGAATGGTCGGACTCAATGATCTCAAAGGTCTTTTCCAACCAAGCGATTCTACAATTCTATGATTCGTTTCCATCTCCAACCTTCATTTTCCTTCTCCTGATACAAGGAACTGACAAGAAGATTTGCCTCAAACAGCTTCAAATGGGACATTGTTAGGTCTGCAACCCAGACCCCCAGACTGATGACTGAAGCCAGGACAGGAGGTCAGGTCTGGAGATGGTGTCATCTGTTGAGGAACAGAGTCATTAATATTTCTTAAATTAAAATCCCTGCTGTGTCCACGGTGAGGAACACACCAAGCTGCACTCCCCAAAATGGCTCCATTGGCCACCACAGACCACATGGCAACATGGAGAAACTCCTGCATAGCCCACTGGGAGACAGCACCGTCCAACTCTGGCAACCAACCCCACACCAGTTGGGAAAACCCACAGGCTAAGGGAGTGGCCTCAATCTGTCGTAGAATCACAGAATGGTTTGGGTTGGAAGGGACCTCAAAGCCCATCCAGTCCACCCCCTGCCATGGTCAAGGACACCTCCCACTGGATCAGGGGGCTCCAAGTCCCATCCAACCTGGCCTTCAACACCTCGAGCGATGGGGCAGCCACCACTTCTCTGGGCAACCTGTGCCAGGGCCTCCCCACCCTCATCCTGAAGGCTTGCTTCCTAAGATCTCATCTCAATCTCCCCTCTTTCAGCTTCAAACCGTTCTTCCTTGTCCTGTCACTCCAGGCCCTTGGAAGAAGTCTCTCCTCTGCTTTCCTGGAGACCCTTTCAGCACTGGAAGCTGCTCTAAGGTCTACCTGGAACCTTCTGTTCTCCAGGCTGAACAACCCCAGCTCTTCCAGCCTGTCCTCAGAGCAGAGGGGCTCCAGCCCTCGCATCATCTCCGTCACCTCCTCTGGACCTGCTCAAACAGCTCCAGCTCCTTCTTCTGTTGAGGATTCCAGAGCTGGACCCAGGACTCCAGGTGGGGTCTCCCCAGAGCAGAGCGGAGCAGAGGGGCAGAATCCCCTCTCTGGCCCTGCTGCTCCCACTGCTTTGGATGCAGCCCAGGACATGGGTGATTTCTGAGCTGGGAGCGCATGTTGCCAGCTCATGTTGAGCTTCTCCCCCCGCCCCAGCACCGCAAGTCCTTCTCCTCAGGGCTGCTCTCAATCACGTCGTCCCCCACCCTGTATTGAATGACACATAAAATGTGTCTGACGTGAGCAGAGACCAATCCTCACCCATGGAGACAACAGCCTCGTAATTCCCTTTCATTGCCATCCTGTAGAGCTCCTTCTGCCGGCTGTTGGAGCTCCACCAAACTGGCCACGCGTCATCCTCGCATGCCACCGGCACCTGAAACCACAGGAGGCATCACAGGAGGCACCACCTTTTCTCTCCCTGATCAAGAGGCCTTCCCCAGCTTTCCTGGAGCCCCTTTCAGCACTGGAAGCTGCTCTAAGGTCTCCCCACAGCCTTCTCCTCTCCAGGCTGAACAACCCCACCTCTCCCAGCCTGTCCTCAGAGCAGAGGGGCTCCAGCCCTTGCATCATCTCCGTGGCCTCCTCTGGATTTGCTCCAACAGCTCCATGTCCTTCCTGTGCTGAAAGTTCGTTCTGTATTGGGTCAGGACTATCACCTTAGCATCTACTCTGTCTGGTGACACCACCACCCAGACATTAGGGGCTGTGCTGGCCTTGGACACCATGAAGAGCGGGCTGTGACACAGAGGTGGCTGCAGCCACTGCCCAAACCCAGCAAGTGTTGGAGATGCAGGGACTGGATGAAACGCGTGCTGTGCTCTACGCTGTCCTCAACAACAGTCACCGACTTCTCTGCGTGACATTGGGCTAGTACCCCCCAGAGCCTTGAGATGGAGGATCATGACTGGGCAAACAGTCTCTCAATCAGCCCCAAACTTGTGCAGGATCTGCTGCTCCAGCTGGATTCCTGCAAGTCGATGGGGCCTGATGGGGTTCATCCAAGGGTACTTAAAGAGCTGGCTGATATAATAGTGAGACCTCTCTCAAGGATTTTTCAACGCTCTTGGGACTCTGAAGAGGTACCAGCTGACTAGAAGCTAACAAAAGTTGTCCCAGTCTTCAAGAAGGGCAGTAGGGGTGACCCCAGTAACTCCAGTCCTGTCAGTCTCACTTCAGTGCCTGGGAAGGTCATGGAGAAGATTATTGTGGGAGTTACTGAAAAACGTCCAAAAGACAATGTGGTCATTGGTCCCAGCCAGCACAGGTTCACAAAGGGAAGGTCCCGCCTTACAAACTTAATTTGCTTCTATGACAGGGTCACCCACCTGCTCGACCAGGGAAAACCAGTCAATGTCATTTTTCTGGATTTGGCAAGGCTTTTGATCCTGTCTCTCACAGGATTCTCGTCAACAAAATGTCCAGAATACAGTGGGATAAACACAAAATACAACGGCTGCGCAATTGGCTGACGGGTTGGGATCAAAGAGTCACAGTGAATGGGTTACATTGGGCTGGTGCCCAGTCACTAGTGGGGTCCCACAGGCCAGTGCTCTTCAATATCTTCATAAACGACCTGGATGAAGGACTTGAAGGTTTATTGACCAAATTTGCCAGTGACACAAAACTGCGGACAGGTGTTGACACTCCTGGGGGCAAAGAGGCCCGGCAGAGGGATCTTGACAGATTGGAGAGCTGGGCAATCACCAACTGCATGAACTTTAACAAGAGAAGGTGCCGCGTTTTGCACCAGGGACACATCAACCCTGGATACACGGACAGACTGGGGTGTGAGAGGCTGGAGAGCAACCCTGCCGAGAGGGACCTGGGGATTCTGGTCGATGGCAACTTGACCATGAGCCAACAGTGAGCTCTGGCAACCAAGAGGGCAACCGTGTCCTGGGGGGCATCAAGCTGGGCGAGGGGGCAGATTGTCCTGCTCCGCTCTGCACTGAGGAGGCCCCACCTCGAATACTGCGTGCACTTTGGGGGCCACAGGATAAAAAGGACATCAAACTACTGGAGAGTGGCCACAGGAGGCCACAAAGCTGGGGAAGGGTCTGGAGGAAAAATCATATGAGGAGAGGCTGAAGGCACTTGATCTGTTCAGCCTGGAGAAGAGGAGACTGAGAGGGGACCTCATGGCCATTCACTGCTTCCTCACAAGGGGAGGAGAAGGAGCAGGCGCTGAGGTCTTCTCTCTGGTCACCAAGGACAGGAGCCGAGGGAATGGCAGGAAGATGCCAGGGAAGGGTTAGGTTGGACCTGAGGAGAAGGTTCTTCCCCAGAGGGTGGGGGAGCACTGGAACAGCTCCCCAGGGAAGCAGTCACAGAACCAAGTCTGCCAGCATTCAAGAAGCCTTTGGCCAATGCCCTCAGCCCCACGGTGGGAATGTTGGGGTTGTCCTGTGCAGGGCCAGGAGTTGGACTCGATGATCCTTGTGGGTCCCTTCCAACTTAGGGCATTCTGTGATTCTATGATTTTTACCTACAGCAGTGACGAAAGTAATTACAAGCTACGCCTTTCCTGCAGGATTCACCCAACATTTTGGTCCTTACAGGACCTCAAGCTCCCTGGAGCAAAGCAGCCCTGGCCATCAGCTCCAGCTGTGTCCCATCCCCCATCCCAAAGCCTTTAATGAGCCATTTGTTACTTTGGGGACTTTTCCCTTGGGAGGAACTTGCAGGATCCAGAAATTGTTGCTCTTCAGAAGGTTCTCCTTGTTCTCCAGGTGCTGCTGGAGCCGCCTGTACTCCTGGATGAGGGTCCCTGCATGATCAGCTTGCTGTCCATCTGGTTCCCCAAATACACCACCGTTTTCTCACAGTCGAAGTCTTTCTTCTTGGTGGTCACCATCTGATGCTCCAGGGTGAGCAGCCACATCCATGGCTGCGTGACCCCAGCATCCATGCTCTGATCAACCACCTGCATGGCCACCACCACCATCCACAGCGAGATGCTGGGGCCGCTCAGCCTTGGGGCTTTGCCAGGCGCTGATGGGGGAGTCCCCAGGAAAAGAGAAGCTTGTTGGGTACAGGAACTCCATTCCTGCTACTCTGCTTGGCCTCAGCAATGGGCAGAAAAGAGCCCAGGGTGAGGCAGCTCGCAGGGCTGAGAATGGGACACCCCTAAGCCCACCAACAGCCCCCGAATGGCTCTTGTGACCCCCAGATACAATTCCAGCCCCTCTCACCCCCCAACAGCCCCCTAAGCAACCCCATAGCTCATCACCGCTCCCTCCTCCCAAGCCACCTCTCGGCCTCCCAGTGATCCCTAAGTGAACCCACAGGCCAACTTCCAGCCCCATCGCCCACCAACAGCCCCCTAAGTGTCCCCATGGCTCGTTCCCAGCCCCCAGACACCACTTCAGCCCCACAACAGTCCTAAGTGACCCTCCCAGACCCACCTGCAACCCCTGTGCCCCCCCAACAGCCCCCTGAGCAGCCCCATGGCTCATTACCAGCCCCACACAGTCCTCAGCTCCACAATAGCCCCATAAGTGAATGAGTCCCACTGAGTGGGTCCCACCGCCACCAGACGTCCCATGGGGCTACTGTGGGGTGGGAGGGACCTGGGTCAGGGGCTCCTCATCCTGACCATGGGACACCGACTTTGGCCTCCCCTCACACCTGGGGCCACGGCACTTAAGGCTCAGTCGTTCCCTGCACATGAGGCCCCAGAAGATCTGGAAGATCTGAATTTGCTGAATTCTTCTGTGCATCCGGGTCAGGGCAATGCCAAGCACAAATCCAGGCTGGGTGGAGAATGGATTTGGAGCAGCTCTGAGGAGAAGGGCTTGGGGCACTGAGGGGGAGAAGCTCCACATGAGCCAGCAACGTGCACACCCAGCCCAGAAAGCACCCATGTCCTGGGCTGCACCCAAAGCAGTGGGAGCAGCAGGGCCAGGGAGGGGATTCTGCTCCTCTGCTCTGCTCCTGGAGTCCTGGGTCCAGCTCTGGAATCCCTAAGAGAAGGAGGAGATGGGACTGTTGGAATGGGTCCAGAAGAGGCCACAGAGATGACGTGAGGGCTGGAGCCCCTCTGCTCTGAGGACAGGCTGGGAGAGTTGGGGTTGTTCAGCCTGGAGAAGAGAAGGCTGCGGGGGGACCTGTTAGTGGTCTTCCAATGCTGAAAGAGGCTCCAGGAAAGCTGGGGAGGGACTTCTTCCAAGGGCCTGGAGTGACAGGAGAGGGGAAATGGCTTTAAATTGGAAGGAGGAAGACTGAGATGAGATCTTAGGAAGAAATTCTTCAGGATGAGGGTGTGGAGGCCTTGGCCCAGGATGCCCAGGGAAGTGGTGGCTGCCCCATCCCTGGAGGTGTTGAAGGCCAAGTTGAAGGCTTGGAGCCCCTTGATCCAGTGGGTGGTGTCCTTGACCATGGCAGGGGTTGGGATTGGATGGGCTGTGAGGTCCCTCCCAACCCATCCCACGTTCCATCGTTCTCCCTTGTGTCACCCAGGACCCCCAGCCGCACCCCTGGAGTTTCTCAGGCTGGGCGGGATGTGGTTGTGCCCCCCCTGCCCCGGCGGGAGGTGTGCCTGCCCATGGCGGGGGGGGGTGTGGCCCTGAGTGGTTCTGGGCCTCCTTTTCCCGCCAAACTCCCCCTCCCCCCCCCGCCAGGTCCTCCCTGCCGCCAGGGGGCGCCGCGCGGGGGGGGGCGGTGCTGGCGGGGGCGGGGAGGGGAAGCTGGGGAAGGGGGGTGGTCCTGAGGCCGGCGGGGGCGATGGCGGAGCTGAACTCGCGCCTCGAGGCGCTGGAGCGGCGGCTGGAGAGGGTGGAGGCGGCGCTGAAGGCTCCCCCGGGCCGGGCCGGGGCCGCAGGGGCGCGGGGGCTCAGGGTGAGCGCGGGGGCTCAGGGAGGGCGCGGGGGCTCAGGGTGAGCGCGGGGGCTCAGGGAGGGCGCGGGGGCTCAGGGAGGGCGCGGGGGCTCAGGGAGGGCAGGGAGGGCGTGGGCGCGGGCGCGGGGGGGTGGAGGGTGAGTGGTCACTTAGGGGTTGTAGTGGGGCTGGGGGAGGGTCAGAGGGTCACTTAAGGGCTGTTGTGAGGCTGGGGAAGGTTGGAGGGGCTGGGAAGTCACTTGGGAGCTGTTGAGGGGCTGGGGTTGAGCCTGAGGAGCTGACGGGTGGATGGGGGCCTGAGGGTGAGGCTGTGAGGCTGGGGGGTCACTTAGGGGCTATTGTGGGGCTGGATGAGGGGTGGGGGGTCACTTAAGGGCTGTTGTGAGGCGGAAGGGGTGGGGAGGGAGTGGGAGGTCACTTAGGGGCTGTTGGGGGGCTGGGGGTGAGCCTGGGGGGCTGAGGGGGGTTTAGGGGACTGGGAGTGGGTTGGGGGGATGAGGGTGAGACTATGGGGCTGAGGGGTGGTTGAGGGGCTGAGGGTGGGGCTGTGGGACTGGGGGGGACTGGGGGATGAGGGGTCACTTAGATGGCTTTTGGGGGGTTGGACGGCTTACTTAGGGGCTGTTTTGGGGCTGGGGGTAGCTTAGTTTATAACAAGGGATCACTTAGGGGTCATTGAGGAGCTGGGAGTGGGTTAGAGGACTGGGGCGACTGTGGGGCTGGGAGGTGACTTGGGGTCACTTAGGGGGCTATAGTGGAGCTTGGGAGTTGGGGGGGACACCTAGGAGCCATAGTGGGCTGGCAGGGGGAGCATAGGCGTCACTTTTGGGGCTGTTGAGCATCTGGCAGCTGCCTGGGGGTGCTGTGGTGTCTGCGGGGACGTTTGGAGGGAGCTGCCCCCTCCTCCAACCTCTGATCCTCCCAGGTGCCAATAACGTTCGAGGATGTGGTGGTGCAGTTCAGCAGGGAGGAGTGGACGAACCTGGATGATGAGCAGCGGGACCTGTACCAGAGCGTCATGCAGGACAACTACGAGACGCTGATGTCCATCCGTAGGCTCTGTCCCCTCTGCTTTGGCGCTTGCTGCCTGGGGAATTCTCTCTCTCTCTTGGGGTTACTTTCCTGGGATCTCCAGCCCTCAAAATGATCCGCTTGGTTTCCTGTCCCTGGAGGCTGGGAGGGACACGGGGCAGGAAGTACTCAGTGTCTTCTTGCCTCCGGACAACAGATACACTGAGCTCCTTGGGTGTTCCCCACAGAAAATCCTTCTCTTTTTTTCCTGCCACAGAAATTCCCTCCTTTATTTTCCTGCCACGGAAATTCCCTCCTTTTTTTCCTGCCACGGAAATTCCCTCTTTTTTTTCCTGCCACGGAAATTCCCCTTTTTTTTCCGCCGCAGAAATTCTCTCTCTTATTTTTTTTCCGCCGCAGAAATTCTCTCTCTTATTTTTTTTCCGCCGCAGAAATTCTCTCTTTTTTTTTTTCCGCCGCAGAAATTCACTTTTTTTTTCCGCTGCAAAAATTCCCATCATTATTTTCCGCCACAGAAATTCCCTCCTTTTTTTTCCTGCCACAGAAATTCCCTCTTTTTTTTTTCCGCCGCAGAAATTCCCTCTTTTTTTTTTTCCGCCGCAGAAATTCACTTTTTTTTTTCCGCTGCAAAAATTCCCATCATTATTTTCCGCCACAGAAATTCCCTCCTTTTTTTTTTTGCCGCAGAAATTCCCTCTTTTTTTTTTTCCGCCGCAGAAACTCCCTCTTTTTTTTTTTCCGCCGCAGAAACTCCCTCTTTTTTTTTTTCCGCCGCAGAAATTCCCTCTTTTTTTTTTTCCGCCACAGAAATTCCCTCTTTTTTTTTTTCCGCCACAGAAATTCCCTCCTTTTTTTTTTTCCGCCGCAGAAATTCCCTCTTTTTTTTTTTTTCCCGCCACAGAAATTCTGTCTTCCTCTCTGGATCCCCGTGCAGTTTCACATCAGGCGTGGTGCATGCACCATCCATTTTGTCCTGGCATGGGACCTGAGGCTGGTCACGCTCCCTCGTTGCAGGGCAAGAAGATCAAAGATCTCATGGGGCAGAATTTGGGGTGCTTCTGGCTGGGTTTTCAGATGTGTGGCCCTTGCAACTGGAAATCATAGAATCGTAAAATGGTTGGGTTGGAAGGGACCTCAAAGCCCATCCAGTTCCAACCCGCTGCCATTGGCAGGGACACCTGCCACTGGATCAGGGGGCTCCAAGCCCCATCCAACCTGGCCTTGAAACCTTCAGGGTTGGGGCAGCCACCACTTCTCTGGGCCAGGGCCTCGCCACCCGCATTCTAAAGAATTCCTTCCCAATGTCCAATCTAAATCTCCCCCCTTCCAATTTAAAGCCATTCCCCTTCATCCTGTCACTTCAGGCCCTTGGAAAAAGCCCCTCCCCAGTTTTCCTGGAGCCCCTTTCAGCACTGGAAGCTGCTCTAGGGTCTCTTCTCTAGGCTGAACAACCCCAGGTTCCTCAGCTGCTCCCACAACCCCTGTTCTCCAGCCCCTTCCCTTCTCCAGTCCCTTCTCCAGACGTGCTTCGGCCCCTCAAGGTCTTTCTTGGAGTGAGGAGCCCAAAACTGAACCCAGGATTTGAGGTGCTGAGTGCAGGGCACTGACTGCAGGGCTGAGTGCCGTCCCTGCTCCTGCTGGCCCTGCTGTTTCTCATACAGGTTATCTGTCTTGCTCTTGAACAGACTGTGCCCTAGCCAAGCCTCAACTCTTAACTCGTATTGAAAGAGAAGAGCTGGACACGCTGGAGGAGTCAGGTCCAGAGAGAGCAGACGTGTCCCCACAGCCAGCCACAGGTGAGTGACACTGGGTGTCTTTCATGCCAGGCCCCTGGCTCCTGGTCACTTACCAGGACAGCTGTGGTCCCTGCCTTCAGCGTCAGAGATTGTCCACACTCACCGTGGGAGAAACAATCTGTGATGGGAGAAGACACAGGGACAGCGTGGAGACCCTGACCCAGCAGCTGCTGATGCTGTTGGGATTCTGATGCCCTGCAGACCTGGGAAGGGGAGATCCCAACCTTACGCTTGCTCCTCCGAGCTCCCAGCTGGCTGCCCATAAAGCCAAGTGCTCTTCTCTTCCCCAGAGCCGGACCAGCTGAGCTGTGTGAGCGATGAAGGACCTCTGGAGTCAAAGACAGAGAAGCCAGCCAGAGGTGCGTGATACTGGGTGTCTTCTGTGCCAGGCTCCTGGCCACTTACTGGGACAGTTGTGATCCCTGCCCTCCGCTTCAGGGACTCAGGTGTCTCCTGTGATGGGAGAAGACACGGGGACAGCGTGGAGACCCTGACCCAGCAGCTGCTGGTGCTGTTGGGATCCTGATGCCCTGCAGGCCTGGGAGGGGGAGATCGCAACCTTACGCTTGCTCCTCTGAGCTCCCAACTGGCTGCCCATAAAGCCAAGTGCTCTTCTCCTCCCCAGAGCCAGACCAGCCGAGCTGTGTGGGTGATGACAGTCCTCTGAAGGTGAAGACAGAGAAGCCAGCCAGAGGTACGTAACACCAGGTGTCTTCTGTGCTAGGATTCTGCCTCCTGGCCACTTACCAGGACAGTTGTGATCCCTGTCCTCTCCTGCAGGGACTCAGGTGTCCCCTGTGATGGGAGAGGACACAGGGACAGCGTGGAGACCCTGACCCAGCAGCTGCTGGTGCTGTTGGGATCCTGATGCCCTGCAGGCCTGGGAGGGGGAGATCCCAACGTTATGCTTGCTCCTCCGAGCTCCCAGCTGGCTGCCCATAAAGCCAAGTGCTCTTCTCCTCCCCAGAGCCGGACCAGCTAAGCTGTGTGAGCGATGAAGGATCACTGGAGTCAAAGACAGAGAAGCCAGCCAGAGGTGTGTGATACTGGGTGTCTTCTGTGCCAGGCTCCTGGCCGCTTACTGGGACAATTGTGATCCCTGCCCTCCGCTTCAGGGACTCAGGTGTCCCCTGTGATGGGAGAAGACACAGGGACAGCGTGGAGACCCTGACCCAGCAGCTGCTGGTGCTGTTGGGATCCTGATGCCCTGCAGGCCTGGGACACAGAGACCCCAACGTTATGCTTGCTCCTCCGAGCTCCCAGCTGGCTGCCCGTAAAGCCAAGTGCTCTTCTCTTCCCCAGAGCCGGACCAGCTGAGCTGTGTGAGCAATGAAGGACCTCTGGAGTCAAAGACAGAGAAGCCAGCCAGAGGTGTGTGATACTGGGTGTCTTCTGTGCCAGGCTCCTGGCCACTTACTGGGACAGTTGTGATCCCTGCCCTCCGCTTCAGGTACTCAGGTGTCCCCTGTGATGGGAGAAGACACGGGGACAGCGTGGAGACCCTGACCCAGCAGCTGCTGGTGCTGTTGGGATCCTGATGCCCTGCAGGCCTGGGAGGGGGAGATCCCTGAGCTCCTCTGAGCTCCCAGCTGGCTGCCCATAAAGCCAAGTGCTCTTCTCTTCCCAGAGCCAGACCAGCCGAGCTGTGTGGGCAATGAGAGTCCTCTGAAGACAAAGACAAAGGAGTCTTCCACCGGGAACCCAGAGGAAAGCAGGAGCCTGGAGGCCACAGCGAGCTGCAGTGCTTGTGAGTGCCTTGCAGATCTGGCTGATGTGAGAGATCCTGGGCCCCTCTGAGGGATCCAGGCCCCTGTCTGGCTTTATCTCACCCCGTATGACGGTTTCTGCTCTTGCTTTCACAGCACTTGTCCCTCATGAAGCCTCTGCTGTCCCAGCAGATCTCAGCCAACTGACCCCATCTCCTTCGTACCCTCTCTCCATGTGCTGTAATGAAGCAGTGAATCCATCACCTCCTCCCGCAGCAGGTACTGGGGCAGAGCCCCTCATCCCTCCTTGTCAGGGCTGGCAGCCTGGGGGTGCGTTAATGTGCTCCAAGGGCAGCAGGAGATTTGCATGGGGCTCTCTCTGGGCCTGGGGCTTTCAGGACAGGATTTCCCACAATTTAGATGGACTAAGGAAGGGTTCTGATGGGAAGTCCTGCTGCCGGGCTTGGAGCTGTAAATAATGGGTCCTGACATGGTGTGAACCAGCCCACCCAGTCGATTTGCTTCAAAGAACAGAGCCCCGGTGTTTCTGTTAGACTTCCCCCATCCCATCTCCGTGGTGTTTGTCACCTCAAACCTCCCTTAGGGTGTCTGCAGGGATCATAGAACCATGGAATTGTTAAGGCTGGAAAAGACCTCTAAGCTCATCCAGTCCAATCATCAGCTCCGCTCCACCGTGCCTTCTAAACCCTGTCCCAAAGTACCACGAACACAGTTATTGAACCGCTCCAGGGATGGGGACTCCACCACTGCCCTGGGCAGCCTCTGCCAGGGCTTGACAACCCTTTCAATGAAGGAATCTTTCCTAATATCCAATGCAAATCTCCCCTGGCACAACTTGAGGCCATTTCCTCTCGTCCCATCTCCTGTCACTTGGGAGAAGAGCCAAACACCCCCACCACCACAACCTCCTTTCCAGGAGCTGCAGAGAGTGATGAGGTCTCCCCTCAGCCTCCTCTTCTCCAGCC
The DNA here is from genome assembly GCA_033558235.1 of Neomorphus geoffroyi. Taxonomy (NCBI): domain Eukaryota; kingdom Metazoa; phylum Chordata; class Aves; order Cuculiformes; family Neomorphidae; genus Neomorphus; species Neomorphus geoffroyi. The sequence continues at coordinate 8,725,697 of JAUMJM010000052.1, forward strand.
TAAACACCCCCAGGGCCCCCAGCCACTCCCGCAACCTGTGTTCTCCAGAACCTTCCCCAGGTCCACTCCCTTCTCCAACTGCACTCCAGCCCCTCCAGGGCCTTCTTGGAGTGAGGGGCCCAAAACTGAGCTCAGGAGTCGAGGTGTGGCCTCCCCAGCACCAAGTGCAGGGGGATGATCCCTTCCCTGCTCCTGCTGCCAGCCCATGGCTGAGCCAAGCCAGGATGCTGGTGGCTTTCTTGCCCACCTGGGCCACAGCTGGCTCATGTTCAGCCGCTGTTGGCCAACACCACCAAGGACCTTTCCAACCACTCATCTCCAAGCTTGCAGCGATGGGCCATAGTGGTCCAGGTGTGAAGTCACAGAGTTAAATGAGGAGAGTGTGGCTGAGATTGTGCAGGGTGCCAGCTGGGGAGGGGGTGGGAGGAAGGCCCCTTGCTGTCCATGCCTTCTCCTCAAAGCCAGTGGAAGAGTCATATTTGCATTCTGAAAATCTTCCAGCAGATGCTGAGGTGGGGATCCCAATGGAGATCCCTCAGGAGGCGGTTGCTGTGGAGAAGCCGGCAGTGCCTGAAATGCCCTTGAAGGCTCCAGAACAGGGGGATGTGAACAATCCAGAGAATGGTGGCCAGGATCCAGCAGCAGATGTTCCCGAACAGCTGGGCAAGGAGGCGATGCCAGATGCCTGCACAGCGACAGCAAAGGCAGATCCCAACTGCGCGGAAGAGCCAATGGAGACCTCCTGTGTGGGCCGGCCCATGGCGTGCCAGCGAAATGCCACCCGAGAGAAATTCTACTCCTGCCTCGTGTGCAGGAAGAACTTCCTGCTAAAGATCAATCTCCTCATCCACCAGCGGAGCCACCGCAACTACGTGCCTTACGTCTGCTCGCACTGCAACTGCAGCTTCATGTCCAAGAAGAAGATACGGCGTCACTTACGAGCCCGGGCGGCCAAGGGCTTCTGCCAGCCTTCGGAAGCAGAGGAGTGCTCCAACTTGGCTCCGAGACCTGCTTCCCAGCCCCCAGCCCCGTGTAAGCCCAGCCCCAACCTCTCCCCGCTGTCTCCTGGGAAAGTGATGTACAGGTGCAACGAGTGCATGGAGAACTTCTCCAGCCTGACCTTCCTGATCCTGCACCGGCGCCAGCACACGAACCACCTCATCTGTCCCTGCTGCAACAGGAGCTTCACCTGGGCTTCTGACTTTGTCCGCCACCACCAGACCTACACAGGCGAGCGACCCTACCAGTGCGGCATCTGCCAGAAGACTTTCAAGCGGCACTACCACCTGGTTGTGCACCAGAGGATCCACATGCGGCAGAACAGGCCCTTCCCCTGCGGGAGCCAGCTGCCTGTGCCAGTAGAAGCCGTTGCAACAGAGACAGAGAGGTGGAAAGAAAGTGTAGCAGAAGAGATGGCGGTAAGCCAGGACTTGCCCTCCTAAGGACAGGAGGACAGTATTGGACTTCCTCTTCCTGTCCTTGACCATAGGCACCAGCAGATTGGACAAATGTTGGAGCATGGGCAGTGTTTCCCGGCTCCTCCCATGGGGATGGAAAGCGCCCAGCCCTGCCAGTGTAGACCTTCAGCGTGTGGGTCACTCCTTGTTCCTGAGCTCCAGTTGACTGGACAGAGTGGGTGGGGCACTGGGAGTGGGACTGGGCACTGCTGTGGCAAAGAACTAATAGAGTAATAGAGTTGTTTGGTTGGGAAAGATCATTGAGATTGAGTCCAACCGTACTTGTCATCTACTAAACCAGATCCCTGAGCTCCTAGTCTGTCTGCCTATCTTTTAAACATCTCCAGGGATGGGGACTTCACCACCTCCCTGGATAACTTCTTCTTCCAGTGCCTGAGAACCCTTTCAGTGAAGAAATGTTTCCTGATGTCCAATCTAAACCTCCCCTGGCGCTACTTGAGGCTGTTTCCTCTCATCCCATCCCTTCTTCCCTGGGAGAAGAGACCAACACCCACCTGACCACAACCTCCTTTCAGTCAGTTGTAGACAGCAATGAGGTCTCCCCTCAGCTGCTCCCACAAACCCAGACCCTTCTTGGGATGCGCTCCAGCCCCTCAAGGTCCTTCTTGGAGTGAGGGGCCCAAAACTGAACCCAGGAGTCGAGGTGTGGCCTCCCCAGCACCGACTGCAGGGGGACAATCCCTTCCCTGCTCCTGCTGCCACCTCATGGCTGAGCCAAGCCAGGATGCTGGTGGCCTTCTTGGCCACCTGGGCCACAGCTGGCTCATGTTCAGCCGCTGTCAACCGATCCTTCTCAAGACAGCTTTCCAGCCACTCTTCCCCAAGCCTGGAGCTGCATGGGGTTGATGTGGCCCAAGTGCAGGACCTGACACTTGGCCTGATAGAACCTCATCCTGTTGGTCTCAGCCCATGGATCCAGCCTGGCCAGGTCCCTCCTCCCTCTCTCCAGCAGAGTGCTGTGGAAAACAGTGTTCAATGCTTTACCGAAGTCCAAGTCCACCACATCCATAGCCTTCCCCTCGTCCATTAAAGAGGTAACCTTGTCGTAGAAGGATATCAAGTATATCAAGTTGGTCTGGCAGGACCTGCCTTTGGTGAACCCATGTTGACTGGGCCTGATCACCCGGTTGTCCCGCGTGTGTTGCGTGACAACACTCAAGATGATCGGCTCCATGACCTTCCCCAGTACCGAGGTCAGACTGACAGGCCTGGAGTTCTCTTCTTGTAAATGGGCATCACGTTGTTCAACCTCCAGTCAAGAGGAACCTCCCCAGTCTGCCAGGATTGCTGGTGGATGGTGGAAAGGGGTTTGGTGAGCACCTCCACCAGCTCCCTTAATAATACTTTTGGGTGGATCCCATCTGGCCCCATAGACTTGTGGATGTCTAAAGCCAAGTAGGTCTCTAACCAATTCTTAGATCCCGGGAGTGTTGTTCTGCTTCCCATCCCCATCTTCTGGCCCCAGGGGCTGGGTACCCAGAGAAGGTCTGACCTTACTCATCTTGAGCTTACTCGTCATGATCTGATCTTACCTGTTTTGACCTTACTCATCATGACCTCAATCATCGTGACCTTACAGCTGACCTCACTGTCTCATCCCATTTCTGGAGAGCATCAATAGATGCTGTAGAAACCAGGATGCTTCCAGCTCTGGGGGTCCTGCCCTGCCTGGCTGTCCCTGGGGAACCCTGTGGCCGGATGGGGATACCAGGAATGGTGGTGGGGTCTTCCTGGTGGGATGTGGGCTACTGGTAATGCTGGTTCGGTCCTCCCAGTGAGATGTGGTGTACCAGAAATGCTGATGGAGGTCCTTCTGGTGGTATATGGTGTACTGGGAATGCCAGTGGGGTCCTGGTTGGGATGCAGCAGAGCAGTGAGGCTTCAGCATCACCCAGGGGATCACTTGTTGCTGGGGGTCGATGAGCTGGAATATAGGGCAGGAGCCATGGGCCTAGGGTGGGGATGGGATGGGAACGACAGAAATGATGGGAATGAGGCAGGGATGGGATGGAGATAGGGACAGGGATGGAAATGATGGGGATGGGGAAGTGGGATAGGAATTGAGATTACAGAATCATGGATTGGTTTGAAAGGACCTCAAAGCCCAGCCAGTCCCACCCCGTTTCACCTCCCACTGGATCAGGGGGCTCCAAGCCCCAGCCAACCTGGCCTTCAACACCTCCAGGGATGGGGCAGCCACCACTGCTCTGGGCAACCTGGGCCAGGGCCTCTCCACCCTCAGAAGAAAACATTTCTTCCTAAAATCTCATCTCAATCTTCCCCCTTCCAGTCTAAAGCCATTCCCTATTGTCCTGTCACTTTGATGGGGATTGGGATGGGCTGGGGCTGGAGATGGAGGTGGAGGTAGAGATTGGGATGGGGATGGAGATGGAGATGGGGATGGAGATGGAGATGGAGATGGGATGGGGATGGGAATGGGATGGGGATGGGGATAGTGAAGGGGATGGAGATGGGATGAGGCGGAATAGGATGGGATGGGATGGGATGGGGGTGTGGACGGGACGGGTGGGGGTCTGGGATGCGTGCGGGGGGGCCCGGCTGCCTCCGCGCCGGGGGTTCCGGTGGGGGCGGGGCGGTGCTCAGTGCCGCCAGGGGGCGCGGGGCGGTGGCAGCGCGAAACCATGGCCCGGTGGGGGCCGCGGGTATGGGGCCGGGGGGACACTGGGGCCGGAGCTGAGCCGGCGGGGGCACCGGTACCGGCACTGGAGGGGAGGGGGCGGGGGCGGTGGGAGGAGTGGGAGGTACTGGGGCTGGAGGGGTGAGCGGGGATGAGTGGGATCGGTGCCGGGCCTGAGCCACGCGGGGGGGGGCGGGGAGAGGAGTAGGGGGCACCGGTACCGGATCTGGAAGGAGGGGGGGAGCAACTGGAGGGGGGGGCACCGGGGCCGATGCCGGAGGGAATGGAGGGGTACCGGGACTGGAGGTGGAGGAGCGGTGAGAGGAGTGGGGGACCCCGGATCTGGAGTGGTGGGAAAATGGAGGGGGGGGGGGGGGGGGGGCGGGCACCGGTACCGGGGCTGGAGTAGGGGAGGGGTGGGGAGCACCGTTACCGGGTCTGAAGTGGTGGTGGGGGTCACCAGTACTGGGTCTGGAGGGGCTGGGGAGGTACCGGGTCTGGAGCCGATGGGGGGAGGGGGAGTAACTGGTACTAGTTCTGGAGCCATTGGGGGATGTGGTGGTGGTGGTGGTGGGGCACAGTGAGAAGCAAGGGGTGGAGGGGTGCCTGGAGCCACTGTGGGGTGGGATCGCGGGGTCAGACCCACCAGTACCGCAGCCCCCCATCACGCCCCTCTCTGCCCCCCCAGCAGGAGCCTGAGTGGACAGCTGAGGCCTGGCAGTCCCCCCCACCACAGCCCCCTATTCCTGAGGGCCAGAAGGCGGCAGCGGCCGTGCCCGAGATCTCGCTCTGGACCGTGGTGGCTGCTGTGCAGGCGGTGGAGAGGAAGGTGGAGACGCAGGCCTTGAGGCTGCTGAGCCTGGAAGGACGAGCTGAGTCGGCTGAGAAGAAGGTGACAGGGCTGGAGAAAGCCGTGAGGGACTTTGGGAACCGGCTGGAGCGCAAGTGGAACGCCCTGGCTGCCCTGGTGCAGGAGAACACGCGCAGGCTGGAGCAGTTCGAGCGGCAGCTCCAGCAACGCAGCTGCTGCTGGGCCCCCCAGCCCGGCCCGGGGCCTGGTGGAGATGAGCCCAAGGTAACAGGGATGGGGCCAGGATGATGGAGATGAGCCCTGGATGATGGGGATGAGCCCCATTATAAGGGGGATGGGACTGGGATAATGGGGATGAGCCCCATGGTAACGAGGATGGGACCTGGGTAATGGGGAAGAGCCCTGGATAATGACAATGGGGACTGTGGCAATGGTGAAGAGCCCCACGGTAACTGGGATGAACCCAAGGTAATGGAGATGGGGCCTGGGTAAATGGGACAAGTCCTGGGTAATGGGGATGTGCCCCAAATTTAGTGGGGATGTGCCTCAGGTAACAGGGATGAGCTTCACAGTAACGGGAATGAGCCCTGGGTAATGGGGTTGAATCCTGGGTAACAGGGATGAGGCCCATGGTAATGGAGATGTGACCTGGGTAGTGGGGATGGGCTCAAGGTGACAGGGACAAGCCCTTGGTAATGGGGATGTGCCCCACAGTAACGGGGGTGAACCTGGCGTAACCAGGATGTGCCCCACAGTAATGGGGATAAGCCTATAGTAACAGGGATGATCCCCACGTAACGGGGATGTGGCCCACGGCAGTGGAGATGGAGTCCTGTGTAATGGGGGTGAGCCCTGGGTAATGGGAACAAGCCCAAGGTAATGGGGATGGGCCCCACAGTAATGAAGATGAGCCCTGGGTACCAAGGATGTGGCCTACGGCAACTGGGATGAGCCCACGGTGATGGGGATGAGCTCAGGGTAACGGAGATGTGCCCAAGGTGATAGGGATGCCCCCTTGGTATTGGGAACATGGTCGTGGTGACAAACAGGAACAAAGCCCAGATAATGGAGATATACCCAAGGTAATGAGGATGAGCCCAAGGTGATGAGGATGAGCCCCACCCAACAGGGATTGGGCCAAGGTGACAGGGATGTGCCCAGGGTGACGAATGGGGACACGACTCTGCTAACAGGGATGTTCCCAAGGTGATGGGAACGTGCTCAGGGTAACAGGGACGAGCCCCAGGTAAAGGGGATGTGCCCAAGGTGACAGTCACAGACAAGCCCCAGCCAATGGGGATGTGCCCAAGGTAACGATCATGGATGAGGCCCAGGTAACAGGGATGTGTCCAAGGTGACAATCATGGATGAGCCCCAAGTGACAGCGATGTGCCCAAGGTGACAGAGGAGGACAAGCCCCAGCCAACAAGGATGTGCCCAAGGTAACCCCAGGTAGCAGGGACCAGCCCCAGGTTAAGGGGACGTGCCCAAGGAGATGTGCTTGAGGTGACCGCATGGCCAGAGAGATGTGGCACTGGCTTTTGTGGGGACAGCATGGACACGACCCCTCTGGTCCTCTGCCTCTACACCAAGGCAGCAGTAGGAGACTTCCCGCTCTTCCTTGTCCCCAGTGAAGAGGAGAAGCAGAACAACCCCCACTGAGAATATTCAACCCTGTTGGGTCCTACTGGTCACCTCGCTGGTGGGACGGTGCCTTCCCACCTGTCCTGCTCCCACTGAGGGGGTTGCCGCATACTTGAATGCTTCAGGCTGCCGATGTGGACCAAGGGAATGAGAACCTCTCCTGGTGGTGGCTGAGGGGAAACATCGGAGCCTTGCTCTGCCGTCCTGAAATTGTTCCCCAAGTTCAGGCCGTGATGTTCCTTTCCATAGGAGCTCCAGCCCTGCGCTGCCGTTACCCCACGGCTGGTGCTCCCTGGGGAGCGGTGGGGACTGGGAGGGATGAGTGAGGTTGGGAAGCACCAGGGTGATGCCTCCTTTGGTTTCAGGTGTCAGCAGCGTGTGAAGATGACATGGCCAGTTTGCCAGAGCCAGAGTGGGGGAGCTCGGACAGCCGGCAGAAGGAGCTCTACAGGATGGCGATGAAGGGGAATTACGAGGCTGTGGTCTCCATGGGTGAGGATCGGTCTCTGCTCACGTGTCAGACACATTTTACGTGTCATTCAGTACAGGGTGGGGGACGACATGATTGAGAGCAGCCCTGAGGAGAAGGACTTGGGGTGCTGGGAGGGAGAAGCTCCACATGAGCTGGGAATGTGCACTCCCAGCCCAGAAACCCCCCGTGTCCTGAGCTGCATCCAAAGCAGTGGGAGCAGCAGGGCCAGGGAGGGGATTCTGCCCCTCTGCTCCGCTCTGCTCTGGGGAGACCCCACCTGGAGTCCTGGGTCCAGCTTTGGAGTCCCCAACAGAAGAAGGACATGGAACTGTTGGAGCGGGTCCAGAGGAGGCGACGGAGATGATGCGAGGGCTGGAGCCCCTCTGCTGTGAGGACAGGCTGGGAGAGGTGAAGTTGTTCAGCTGGAGAAGAGAAGGCTGCAGGGAGAGCTTAGAGCAGCTTCCAGCGCTGAAAGGGGCTCCAGGAAGGCTGGGGAGGGGCTCTTGATCAAGGAAGGCAGGAATGGGATGAGGAGAATGGTTTGAAGGTGAAAGAGGGGAGACCGAAATAAGATCTTAGGAAGAAAGTTTTCACCCTGGCATAGGTTGCCCAGAGAAGTGTTGGGCAGCCCCATCCCTGGAGGTGTTGAAGGCCAGGTTGGATGAGGCTTTGAGCCCCCTGATCCAGTGGGAGGTGTCCCTGCCCTTGGCAGGGTGGTTGGAACTGGGTGGACTTTAAGGACCCTTCCAACCCAAACCATTCCATGGTTCCATGATTTGCTTCAGACTCCTACATTTCCGCACGAGTTATTTTTGGCTAAATCGTAAAGGCTGATGAGTTCCCAGCAGTCACTTCTTCCTGGGGTCACTGAAGCCTTTTGCCTTGTTTGGCCAACACCACCCTGCTTGCTGTGATAGTCCTGGGAGCTCAGGACCCCTCTAGGGTTATGCGAGAGCAGCCCTTTATGGAGGGGAACTGGTGCTGGTCCCCAGTGTCACCAGTTCACACTAATGCTTCCACCTTCCCAGGTCAGGGAGATGCCAGCTCCAAACCTGCTCTGCTGCTGCCAGCCGAGGACAGCGAGGATTCGGGCACAAGGCCCCACGTGCTGCCAGAGACAGGAGTGGTGTTGGAGCACCTTGGTGAGTCACAACGAAGGCTGAGAGGGATCACTGGGCTGACCATGGTCTATGCTGGGTGTCCTGCTCTGCTGGTCTACAGAACCAGGAGGTTGGAACCTGCCTGCAGCAGCCAACCTGCTGGAGGTGTCCCAGTGGAGCTGATCACATCCCTACAGGGAGAATTTCCAACCTTGCACGGGGTCAGAAGCTGTTGGGAATTTAAGCCATGCGATTGGGACCTTCTTAAAACTTTGAGGACCAACTCTTTAAGCCCAGAAGAGCCCCCCCTTGCCAAAAAGAGCGGAAAACAGGGAGACCTGGGGCAAGGCTTAGCATGAGGGTGGATTTGTGCATGCAAATGCTCGTCCTGCACCTGGAAGGTTCCGCTTTGATCCTTTTCCCATTCACCCACCTAAACGCTGCCATTCCTGACAAAGTTCCTCCCAGGACAGAGGACTCTGCAGCCTCAACATGGCCTTCACTTTTACTCTGGTTTTGGCTTTTTTATGAGGATTCATTCCATTTCCAGCTTATCAAATGTCCTTTAGGTTCAACAAGATACCCAGATAATCCCCAACACCTGACTCCATGCCCTCCACCTCCCGTTTTGCTCTTGGGGAAAACCTTCCCACTTCCTTTCCAGCAGCACAATTTCTGGTTTATCTCACCAAGGTGCTGCAGGTTGAGCTCAGCTCCTGCTCTGGCATCAGGGGCGCGGGCATGGGAGAACTTTCCTTGCCGAGATACTGGTGAGACGTTGGCCCAGGATGCCCAGGGAGGTTGTGGCTGTCTCCTCCCTGGAGGTGTTGAAGGCGAGGTTGGATCGGGCTTTGGGCGCCCTGATCCAGTGGGAGGTGTCCCTGCCCATGGCAGGGGGTTGGAACTGGATGAGGTCCCTTCCAACCCAACCCATTCCGTGATTAATTGCTGTCTCTCAGTAGGTGAGAAGATCGTGATCAAGACAGAAGAGCAGCAGCCCCCAGAGGAAGGATCCGAAGTCCTAGCTCTGCCGCAGGCACCCTCGGTGAGACTGGAGGAGGAAGTACCCCTGAGCCAGGAGCAGCCAGCGCCCTGGGAGAGCCATACAGCTTTGGATGAGCAGAAGGCAGCAGGAGAAGGCTTGGTGGAGTTCTGCAAACATGGGGCTGCCCAGCAGGAATTCAAGACCGTGGTGGTGCCGGTGGAAGCTCACCCTGCGCCAGGCTTGCCTTTTCCAGCAGAGCACGTGCTCAGCGTGGGGACTGACCAACCATTCGCTGTGCCACTGGGAGGAGACACCAGCACAGAGATGGCCTCGTCACAGCCCAGCTCTGAGGAATATCGTCCCTGCGCTGTGGGGGAAGAGCCCCGCGCGCTCCCATTGGGCTGGAAGAGCGTTCGGCTGAAACGCAACCTCCTAGCGCGGCAGCAGAGCCAGGCGAGGAAGAACAGCGGCTCCTTCATCTGCACAGCCTGTGGGAAGAGCCTGGCGCACCACGCTGCGCTGCTGCGGCACGAGCGCCTGCACACGGGCGAGCGCCCTTTCCAGTGCCCCGCCTGCGGGAAGAGCTTCAACGAGAAGTCCAACCTCAACAAGCACTACCGCATCCACACTGGGGAGCGTCCATACCGCTGCTCTGCCTGTGGCAAGGGCTTCATCCAGAAGCACCATCTCCAGAAGCACCAGCGCATCCATGGGGTGCAGCTGCGGGGCGGCTGGACGGGCCGGCCTGCACGAGCCAGCGCTGCTGGTGAGCGGCTCTACCGCTGCATCGAGTGTGCCGAGAGCTTCCCACAGAAAGCATCGCTGGAGGAGCACCAGCGCCGGCACACACAGCAACGGCCCTTCCAGTGCAACAGCTGCAGCAAGAGTTTCCGACACCGGCAGTCTCTGAACCACCACCAGAAGATCCACACCATCGCCAGCTCCACTGCCAACTTGTCCAGCCGGGACCAGGAGCTGGAGCCCAGCCCCTGCAAGGCTTTGACCCAGGAGAAACCATAACACGAGGGCTGGAGAAGGCAAGGAGCAGCATTTCTTCCAGGCTTGCTCTGCAGAGGTGCAGTAGCCTGCAATGATGGGACACACCAGGCAGCTGGTGTTACACAGCCACGGGGTTTCTGGCATCACCATGGGGCTGTCGGCAACACCATGAGACTTGTGGTACTGCAGTGGGGTTGTCTGCAGCACTGTGGGGCTTGTGGCACCACCACAAGGTTGTCATAGTACCACCATAGGGCTTGTGGCACCACCGTAGCTGTTGGCAATGCCATGGGGCTTGTGGCACCGCCACAGGGCTGTTGGCAATACCATGGGACTCACGGCACCACTGTGGGGCTCTGGAGCACCTGGATGTCTGGGAGAGGAGGACAGAAGCTGGCTGATGCTCAAGCAGGGACCCGAGTGGCCCAAGAGGCAGCTGAGGAGGTTCTGCAGCAACAGCCGGGTTGTGCCACTCCCCCCGGCAGAGGAATCGGGCTGAGGAGCAGCTATGTAGGGTGCGGCAGAGCGGACCATGGTGTGCTTGAACTCAGGGTTAAACACCACCAGCGTGGAGGGTGGTCAGTGGCTGGGGTAGTGGCTGTTGTGGCTGGGGAGCCATCGGAAGAGACTCGGATAAAAGACTGGGCTGATGTGGTGTCCTGTTGCGCTCTGGGGCAATGGCGAGTGGCGCTGGCATTGTGCCACCTCCACCTGGCAAAGGAAGCTGTAGGTACGCAGCGGCTTGAGTTATGGTGTACACTTCTCCTGTGTGTGTGGTGGGACAGGCAGCTCCCACTGGGCACGTCATGGGCAGCCACTCCATGTCCCTGGCATCACCCACTGCTTGTGGTGGCACAGGGACCTTTGCTCTTGGGGGCGGAGGAGCCTGGATCTTGCCCCAGGCTGGCTGGGGGGCATCAGGCACCCTGGGAATGCCTTCCTGGCCATGGGGGGAGGAATCATGGAAGAATCGAATGGGTTGGGTTGGAAGGGACCTCAAAGCCTATCCAGTCCCACCCCCAGGGGGCAGGGACACCTCCCACTGGATCAGGGGGCTCCAAGCCCCATCCAACCTGACCTTCAACACCTCCAGGGATGGGGCAGCCACCACTTCCCTGGGCAACCTGGGCCAGGGCCTCCCCACCCTCATCCTGAAGAATTTCTTCCCAATGTCCAATCTCAATCTGCCCCTTCCAATTTAAAGCCGTTCCCCCTCATCCTGTCACTCCAGGCCCTTGGAAAAAAGCCCCTCCCCAGCTTTCTTGGAGCCCCTTTCAGCACTGGAAGCTGCTCAGCCTTCTCCTCTCCAGGCTGAACAATCCCAATACTCCCAGCCTGTACTCAGAGCAAAGGGACTCCAGCGCTTGCATCATCTCCGTGGCTGCCTCTAGACCCGCTCCAACAGCTCCATCTCCTTATGTTGTGGAGCTGCTCCCTGGCAATGCAGACCCTGGCAATGCAGAGCCACCTCATGGCAACGTGGAGCTGCTCAGTGGGGAGTGCAGAATGGGAATGTTGGAGTCATCGTACAGGAATGTGGAGCTGCTCCCTGGCAATGGGGAGCTGCCCCATGGGGTGCAGACCTGCCCCACAGGAACCTAAGAGTCTCCCCACAGGAATGTGGTGCTGCCCCATGGCAATGGGCAGCTGCCCTATAGGGATATATATAGGAGTCTCCCCACAGGAATGCAAAGCTGCCTCTCACAGCCCCACTCTGCAGGATCCAGACTCCAGGGCACTTCCTTGGCAGTGCCAAGGGCACAGTGGCAGGACAGCAATCCCTCCTCCTGCCAGCAGCCCATGGTGGTTAGGGTCACTCATCACTTCTCCTCTTGTGTAGCAGCTTGGCCTCCTGGCCACAAGCTCCGTGTGGAAACCCCCATGGTGGGGCTGGGCAGTGTGGGAGCCTGGGGTCGGGATGTCCCCCTGTGCCCACAGGGTGTGTGCCCACACTGGAGTACCCAGTGCAGCTCTGTGGGACCCAGCATCCCATGTGCCCTGGTGGAACCACCCTGGCCTTGGTGCACTCGTCCCCTCACAGTGGCCCAGGGTGCACCCTGGGGACACCCAGGGTGACAGGGACACACTAAGACACCCCTACTGGACTCTGCCTTCGTGCCACCATGGGCTGAGGTGGTGGTGGTCATGTAGGCTGAGGTCACCCACCGTGACTTTGGTGGCTGTGTCAAATGTGGGCAAGACTGGGATGTACTGGGGGCATCTAGCAAGGCCTGGGATGGCAGCAAAGGGCCGAAACATCCCCCTGCCCAGCCCAGAGGTGGTTTGGGGGCTCCCCAGTGATGGGAGGGAGCACAGAGGCCAGACCCAGGCTCTCCTGGAGGCTGCAGGGTCTCATGGTCCAGGTGCTCCAGGCTCTTGGAGCTCCCTTGGCCCTCGCTGCCCTCCCAGCATGGTTGCAAGTGTGGATGACAGTCATCAAATCATGGAATTACATGAGTTGGAAGGGACCTACAAGGACCATCAATCCAGCTCCTGGCCCTGCACAGCACAACCCCAGCATTCCCACCATGGGGCTGAGGGTGTTGCCCAAAGGCTTCTGGAATATTGTCAGGCTGTGACTGCTTCCCTGGGGAGCTGTCCCAGTGCTCCCCCACCCTCTAAGGGAAGAGCCTTCTCCTGATGTCCAACCTAACCCTCCCCTGGCATCTTCCTGCCATTCCCTCAGGTCCCGTGCCTCCCCACAGGCTCACCCTTGGGACATTCCCTGAGGTCTTAGCTTGTCATCCCTTGCAGAAGGGGGTGACAGAGCTGCCAGCAACGACCCCATCAAGGCCTTCCAGGCTGGAGCTCTGCTTGGGGTGTGGGGGTGCCAGCTCAGCCCCCTCAAAATCCAGGCAGACGTACAGACAAGTACTTTATTGATTCCATAGCCTGAGAAAGGGGTGTGGGATTTCACAGAAAATGCTGGTCCCAGCCACCACAGCTTTGTAAGAAGTGCCTTTGATGGGGCAGTCGGCCCAAGGGAGAGGCCAGCACCTCAGCATCACCCATGCTGGCCCTGGAGGTGTTGCCCACCAGCAATACCATCCCACCAGTGGACCCATCATCTCTCCTGTGTTGTGGGATCAGCTGGGGGGCACTGAGATCTCTGGCCAGGCAGGGATAACCAGCTCAGTCACTACAGCTCATGCCAGAGCACGGCTCGCTGCCAGACCCACACAACCATAAGGCATCAGGGGCGGGCAGCGTGCAGCACCATCCCTTAGGGGACATGGTGCCCACCTCACTGCAACCATCTCCCCATCATGGCCAACACTGCAGTCCCAGCAGGAACTGAGCAAGACAACAGCCTAGAGGAGCAGTGGGACATTGCGTGTGTCCCCAAGGAGCAGCTCCACCACTGCTGTCCCTCCCACGGGGAGGTGGGTGGGCACTGTTTGGCACCGAGGATTCCATGAATGCAAAAGGTGCTGCTGCCCCCCAGGCAGCCCATCAGGCCTCACGTGGTCAGGCATGAAAAACCCAAAAGCAAACTGGTTCCTCTGCTCCCTGCCCAAAGAGGCCCAAGAACCTGGTGATGTCGAAGAACTACATCAAATAATGAGAAAAAACACACCTGGGAAACTAAACTCGGAGAGTCCCAACAGCAGGGTTTGGGCTGCACGACAATGCCACCAGGACCAAATTCCTCTCTCCGTGCACGATTTACATTTCCTAGAGGCGCACATAATGCATGAGCGGCTCCAGCTGTGGACATGTGTGGTGTGGGTGATTCCAGAGACGCCTGGCCTGGATTTCATCGCTTACCGGGCTCCAGTTACCCGGCTGCCTCTGGACAGGTCTCATTCCACCAACATTTGAGGTAGCCAGCAGGACTGGTCTTCCAGAGGATTAATTACGGTGGGATTTGGCAATTCTGCACACAACTAAAGACTACGACATGGAGTTGGGAGAGTGGGGACTGCTCCTCCTGTGGGGCTGAGCGGGGATGGGGCTGTTCCCACGCTCCTGAGCCCCTGGGAGACATCCTGGGCTGCTGCTGCAGCGCACGGGGTCATTGTATCTGTGAAGAACGTCTAAAGTAATTGTCCATCTGTGCGGGCTGGTCCTGAGGGAATTCATCCTTGTGGGTGTTTCTGGCGCCTCGCTGGAGGAAGGAATGACCACCGCAACCTCAGCACCCTCGCAAGCAGGAAGGATCGTGGTTTGTGTTCTACATCATCTTCCAGTGCTTCCTCGGGTGGTTCCAGCCTGATGGAGGGGTCAGTAGATCTCACCAGGGTGGGTTATCAGATAAGCATGGCCAGGACGTGATGGGGTCTTGAGAGGAGCCACATTCTCTTCATCCAGTGTCTTGGTGAGGAAACTTGGGTCAGTGAACAGCTCCGTGGGAACCTCACCCGGCTCGCCAGCTTGGTTCCCTTCTCCCTGTCCTCTTGACCGCACACATGCATTTCCAAACAGCTCCAGCAGCAAACACCTGGTGAGCTCAGCTGTGGTTTGCGGTTCCACTTGCTGAGACTGAACCTGCTCATCCCCCAAGAAGGTCAGCTTGGGAAAATGTTGTACATGAGCCAGACGACACAAGAATCCGAGGAATGGAAAAGCATTTTTGGATCACTGGAGGCTTCTCTAGTTTGCTGTCCATGGTGATATCCAAGCTCTGGATTCCTTCTACAATTCAGGAAAGCTCCTAAAACCCAGATGGTTCAGAACCCCAGTGCCCCACGTGTAAAATCAACGCTCACAGTTCCTCTCCAGCAACACAAGCAGCTTGGGTCCCTCCTTGCTGTCATTTCTCCGTCTTCCATGAAACCACTGCCCTGTTTCCCAGTAAAACCACGGGCTGGATGGCTCTCCCACCATAGAGGTGGCAGTTCTTGACCAATGATCCGAGTCCTGCAGGAACGACCGGGAGAACATTTGTTGGACCAACTTTGGCTGTGGTGGCCGTAGGTCTACGGTTTCTCTGCGATGTTTGGGCTGGTGAGCGAGGAATGCTCCTGCCTGCAGGTGCCTCTGGGGCTCTTTGCGGCTGCCGTGGTGCTGCAGACTGGGCCGCTGCAGGCTGTTGGAGAGCAGCCAGGGCTTTCTGGCGGTCGTGTATCTTCTCGTGGCGTGAGAGGTGAGTTCTGCGGGTGAAGGATTTCTTGCAGGCGCTGCAGCAGTAAGGCCTCTCCCGCGCATGCGTCTGCAGGTGCCGCTGAAGGGAAAAGGAGCATGAGAGGATCTTCTTGCAATGACTGCATTTCAGCATGGACTTCCTCCGGGACTTAGGGCTTGTCTGTTGAGAGAAACATGTGCTGGGCACGCTCCCTCTGTCTGGCTCCTCCTTGGGCTGTCCCAGCCAGGACCCCCCAGCACACGTCCCATTGCCCAAGGTTCCCAAAAAATCACCGCAGAGCCTCCTCCTCGGCCGGATCCTCAGGTCCGGGTGGACATTCCCCCAAACCTTAGCCCCAAAGGCCCTGTCTTTTATGTGGATGCTCTGGTGAAGGTCCAAGTGGCGCTTGTCAGCGAAGCTGATCTCGCAGATGGCACACTCGTAGGGCCCCTCCTTGGCGTGGCTCCGCTGGTGGATGATGAGGTTGATTTTCAAGCGGAAACGCTTCCCACACTCAGTGCAGGGGTGGGACCACTCGCGCACATAGCCACGCCGGCAGTTGCCCATCAGCAGGCTGCTGCTCTCGCATCTATTTGGCTTCTTCTTGCTCCTGGCCTTGCCTGGCTCACTTTTGGGGCACTTCTGCATCTCCAGCCTGGGAGAGGGTGAAGAAACCTCTTCCAGTGCCTCAGGTTCCTCTTCTTTCAACTTGATGTTTGCAGGAGAAGGCCCTTCATGTGATGTTTCATTTCCAAGTAAAAAGGCTTCCTCTGAAACGGAACAACACGGGCCTTGGTGATAAATCATAGAATGGTTTGGGTTGGAAGGGACCTCAAAGCCCATCCAGTTCCAACTCCTGCTATGGGCAGGGACACCTCCCACTGGATCAGGGGGCTCGAAACCCCATCCAACCTGGCCTTGAACATCTCCAGGGATGGGGCAGCCACCACTTCTCTGGGCAACCTCGGCCAGGGCCTCCCCACCTTCATTGTGAAGAATTTCTTCCCAATGTCCAATTTAAATCTTCCCTCTTCCAATTTAAAGCCATTCCCCCTCATCCTGTCACTCCAGACCCTTGGAAAAAGCCCCTCCCCAACTTTCCTGGTGCCCCTTTCAGTACTGGAAAGCTGCTATGAGGTCTCCCAGGTCTCCCTCTTCTCCAGCCTTGTAACTGAAAGACACTGGAGGTAAGTTTGTACTGATAAACAGGAGGCAGGTGGGGCTCTGGAGAGCAGATTTGCAGGTCTGTTTCAGACAGAGCGTGTCAGAGTAGTCCAATCTAGGGCCAGAGAACAGCCTAAGAATGATCGCTCACGCCCTGGCCAAGGTTGCCCGGGGAAGTGGTGTCTGCCCTATCCCTGCACGTGACGGGGGGGACCCAATGTGGATCCTGGGAGGGAGCCCAGTGCCCCCTGGGACCAGGAGGATCAACTGCAACCCGGGGGCAGGGGGGGTCAATAGTGATACAAGAAGGGATTCGAGTAATCACTGTTCCACAAAGCAGAATGGTTTGATTTGCACTAAAGTAAAATTAGTTTCCCATTGAATTATTTTTTTAAGTTGCATCTAAGTAACTGTATTTTTTTGGAAGTTGAGAGCACGGATTTATAGCATGGTTTTTATTAAATAGTGCAGGTGTCCCTGCCCATGGTAGGGGGGTGGAACTGGGTGGGCATTGAGGTCCCTTCCAACCCAAACCATTCCATGATTCTATGATTTCCTCACATCAAATACCAAATAGCAAAGTTCACCTCAGGCCGGTGGTTCGAACGAATCACCTCTGGAATGCTGACACCAAGAACAGCCACAGGATGTAGCAGGAAAAAGGGTCACTGAACAGCGAGAGCCTGCAGTACTTCAAGTTCTCTGCTTCTGTCAAGCCTGGGCCTGTCAGCAAAGGCCAATGCCGTGGGCAAAGCAGCTCCCATGAGGGCTGTGCAGCGCTCAGGATTGTGCAGAACCGTCCAGGCCATTCAGCCAGCATACGTCATGCCCATAACCCGTGTCAGAAACAGGCTCTGAGCCACTGGAAGAGGAAAGTGCTCTGCATCCTTACTTGGCAAAGCTTCAGGACCAGAACAGAGGGTATTTGCAAACGGCCACCCCTGCTTCCTATAAACCCTGTTCCCTCTGCTTCTGGCACGAAGAAGAGGGCTGTGCCACAGGAAACACAAGGCAACCAAGCTGGGGGAAGGAAGTGTGGTGCTGCTACCAGCTCTCCCCAGCTTCTGATAGAGGAACCCCACCTGGACAGCTGTTCTTTCCACAGAGATGGCAGAACCATGGAATGGGTTGGATTGGAAGGGACCTCAAAGCCCGTTCAGTTCAAATCCTCTGCCATGGGCAGGGACACCTCTCACTGGATCAGGGTGCTCAAAACCCCATCCAACCTGGCCTTGGACACCTCCAGGGATGGGACAGTCACTTCTCTGGGCAACCTGGGCCAGGGCCTCCCCATCGTCACAGGAAAACATTTTTTCCTAAGATACACAGCTGCAACCCCACAATATCAGCCCCCTCACTTCCTCGGTGATAAAAGAGAGGCCTCAAATTTCCATTTCCCTCCCCATTTCAAGCATTTGAGCGAGCTGAGAGCTGCTTTCTGCCCTACACAGGGTTACTCACCGGTGCTGGACTCCTCTGTGTCCTCTTCTATCTCTGTTCCATGCTGATCCTCTCTGTGCAGCTTCTCCTTTTCCACATTCAGGGACATCACATTCCTCACCAGCATGGGGATTTCTGCAGAAAAAAGAAAAGCAATTTTAAACAGCTCAAATGTTCCTGTGATGGAGTGTGCACAGGGGCCAGAGAAAGCTGTGGCTCAAGAAGCCAGGATAAGTTGCACCAGGGGAGGTTGAGGCTGCATATCAGGAAGAATTTCTTCACTAAAAGGGTTGTCAAGCATTAGAAGAAGCTGCCCAGGGCAGTCGTGAAGTCCCCATCCTTGGAGGGATTTCAAAGCCATGTGGATGTGGTGCTTAGGGGCATGTGGTGGAGTTGGCATTGTGAGGTTTATGGTTGGACTTCACAGTATCTCAGTATCACAAGGCTGGAAAAGACCTTTGAGTCCAGCCTACGACCCAACACCAACATCTACTCATCATCTAAACCATGGCACTAAGTGCCTCATCTAATCTCCCTTTAAACACCTCCAGGGACGGCGACTCCACCACCTCCCTGGGCAGCGCATTCCAATGACCAATCACCCTTTCAGTGAAGAATTGTTTCCTAATATTGAGCCTGAACTTCCCCTGACGAAACTTGAGACCATGTCCTCTTGTTCTGTCATCGGTCACCTGAGAGAAGAGACCAACTCCTGCCTGACCACAACCTCCTTTTAGGTAGTTGTAGAAAGCAATAAGGTCTCCCCTGAGCCTCGTCTTCTCCAGATTAAACAACCCCACCTCCCTCAGTCTCTCCTCATAGGGCTTGTGCTCCAGCCCCTTCACCATCTTTGTCGCTCTCCTCTGGACGCACTCCAGCATCTCAACATCTTTCTTAAACTGAGGGGCCCAGAACTGGACACAGTACTCGAGGTGTGGCCTGACCAGTGCCGAGTATAAGGGGATGATGACCTCCCTAGTCCTGCTGGCCACACTATTCCTGATGCAGGCCAGCATACCACTGGCCTTCTTTGCCACTTGGGCACACTGCTGGCTCATGTTGAGTTTCCTGTCTACCAGCACTCCCAAGTCCCTTTTCGCCTGGCTGCTCTGCAGCCACTCTGTCTCCAGCCTAGAGCTCTGCATGGGTTGTTGTGTCCAAAGTGTAGGACCCGGCATTTGGACTTGTTAAACCTCATGCTGTTGGAATCAGCCCATCTCTCCAGCCTGTCAAGGTCCCTCTGTAGGGCCCTCCTACCCTCCAGCAGATTGACACTTCCTCCCAGCTTGGTATCATCTGCGAACTTGCTGATGATAGACTAGATCCCCTCATCCAGATCATCAATAAAGACCTGACCTTAAAAAGGCTTTTTCCAGCCTAAGTGATTCCATGGAAAGCATGTGGGATGTTAAAAGGAACTGGAGTGAAGCCACACACAAGGACCAAATGCAGAGGAAGGGCTGGGAGGAAAGGGACCAAAAGCGTCTGTTCAGCCTGGAGAAGACTGAGAGGGGACCTCTCTCACCGCTGTTTGCTGCCTTCTCCCAAGGGAAGGAGGTGAAACAGGCACTGAGGTCTTCTCTCTGGTGACCAAAGACAGGACCCGAGGGAATGGCAGAAAGATGCCAGGGGAAGGTTAGGTTGGACATGAGGAAAAGGTTCTTCCTCCAGAGGGTGAGGGAGCACTGGAACAGCTCCCCAGGGAAGCAGTCACAGCCTGACAATATTCCAGAAGCCTTTGGCCAACGCCCTCAGCCCCACAGTGGGAATGTTGGGATTGTCCTGTGCAGGGACAGGCCCTGGACTCGATGGTCCTTTAGGATGCCTTCCAACTCGGGTCATTCCATGATGCCACGAGCTGCCACCTCTTCAGAGAACTCTCATCCCTCCAAAAGCCTCCCACCAACTCTGCAGGGAGTATTCCTACATTTCCTTCTGTTCAGGCCCTTGAACCCTTTCCATTTTCCCTGGCAGCACCTTGACAACACACCCCAAGGCACCTGCTTTTCCCTGGTGATGCTCCTTTTGAGCACAGTGCTGCACCACGCCCTCTCCCACAGACGCTGCTTGGCGACCAGAGAGACCTGGGACAGGAACAGCGCAGGGTGAGTCCTCCTGGCACCCAGGTCACTTACCTGTGTCAGCTCCCACGGGGATCTTAGCCTCTCCCAAAGCCTTTCCCCTCTGGCTCCTCTCTTCTGGTGTCTGTGGAGGCTCTGAACCTCTTGGGATGCTGCTCTGTGGAGACTCCTGATGGTCTCGGACACGGAGCTCTTTTATCCTCTCCATCTGGGATAGGATGTCAGGCGTGGCCACGCTGGAGTCTGCTCATGAGACAGAGGAGCAGAAGATGGCAGGTTTTGTTAGGAGCCAGGTGGAGCTTCATTCCCTCAAGCTCTCGGCATGACCCTTCTTTCCCCAGGCCCTGGACTGAGCCTGTCCTGCCTCTCCTCCCCACCAGCACCCATTCGGCCTCTCCTAGTGCTTCCTTAGCTCCAAACACCTCAGTCTTGCAGCAAAGAACCCTCGATCACAGCTCTGCCCACACATTTCATCTTCTTGTGGCCCTGTCAGGGGCCGCCTGTCACCTTCCAGCATTTCTTCTCTTTCTCACTTAACCTTTGTGCTCTCAACAACTGATTTTCCCATCTCTCCCATTCCATTCCTCAAAGCTCTTCTGACCACTTCTGCTCCTCCCAGCACCAGCAGAGGTGCCCCAGCCTCCTCCTTCCACTGCAAGTTCCCAAGCTCCTCACTTCCCACCATATCTCCTCTCTCAGCAAGGCAAGCAGGAGCGGCTTTGGAAGCTGTCAGGCTCACTCACACAATCAGTGGAAGAAGGATTGCCCAATTGCACAGAAACAGAACTGGCAAGGGTCACAAGAGGTCTGTCCCACCACTGTAGACTCCATCCCAACCCCTCCTGATAGGTTTTGTCTGCTTTCCTCCCCAAGATTCATCTGACTAAGCATAAATGTTCCTCTTGGAAGAATAATTCCAGGTGCTCCATGGAGGTTTAGTCAATACAGGCAAAAGACCCTCAGAGCAGTTCATTTCTAACTCAGACACTGCTGGGACACGGCCTGACAATGCTTAGACAGGAACTGTCACCCCCTTCCTGGCACCCACATACGTTACCTGTGTCAGCTTCCACAGGGAATTCATCTTCTCCCAAAGCCTCTTCCACCTGGTCCATCTCTTCTGGTGTCTGTGGGGCTTCCTGGCTGTGTCGGTAGCGTGTTTGTGGGGAATCGGGATCACCTCCAACGTGTCGGGAATTGGGACCATCTCTGATGTGTGTCTCCAAGGAACCCTGCTCACCTCCAATAAGCGTCTGTAGGGGCTCCTGATGGTCTCGGGCGTAGAGCTCTTCATCCCTCTCCATCCGGGACAGGATGTCAGGCTTGGCCACCGCATAATCTGCTCATGGGGCAGAGG
The DNA here is from genome assembly GCA_033558235.1 of Neomorphus geoffroyi. Lineage (NCBI taxonomy): Eukaryota > Metazoa > Chordata > Aves > Cuculiformes > Neomorphidae > Neomorphus > Neomorphus geoffroyi. The sequence continues at coordinate 8,746,931 of JAUMJM010000052.1, forward strand.
AGCAGAGGACAGCAGGTTCTGTTAGAAACTTGGTCCACCTTCATCCTCCCAAACGCTCAGTGTGACGCTCAGTGGGGAGCGTCTCTCCCCAAGCCCAGAGCCAGCACAGGAAAACAAAAATACAGGATCTGTGCTCCAACCACAGGAGCGAGGCTGCTTCCCTGGCCCTGTGGCAGCATCTGCCCACCAGCACAGCTCTGCTCTGCGCTGGCGAGGCCCCACCTCGAATGCTGTGTGCACTTTGGGCACCACAGGATAAAAAGGACATCAAACTGCTGGAGAGTGGCCAGAGGAGGCCGCAAAGCTGGGGAAGGGTCTGGAGGAGAAATCATACGAGGAGAGTGTGAAGGCACTTGGTCTGTTCAGCCTGAAGGAGACTGAGGGGGGGCCTCATTGCCTTTCATTGCTTCCTCACAAGGGGAGGAGGAGGAGCAGGTGCTGAGCTCTTCTCTCTGGTGACCAAGAACCGGACCCGAGGGAATGGCAGGAAGATGCCAGGGGAGGGTTAGGTTGGACATGAGGAGAAGGTTCTCCCCCCAGAGGGTGGGGAAGCACTGGAACATCCCCCCAGGGAAGCAGTCACAGCCTGACAATATTCCAGAAGCCTTTGGCCAACGCCCTCAGCCCCACAGTGGGAATGTTGGGGTTGTCCTGTGCAGGGCCAGGAGCTGGACTCAATGGTCCTTCAGGGTCCAGGACAGAAAACAAGGACTTGTTCAAGATGCAGTTACCAGACTTCACTCTTTTCTCTGTTGGACCATCAGGATGGCTCCCTGATCCCGGAATCCACACTCATTAGGAACAACATCTCACATGGATGTTTTTTATAATTGATATTATTTGTATTATTATTGCTACTGTAATTAATTACTGAGCTCTCTTTCATCACTTTCTGCTTTACAAACACGTGGGGCTGACAGCCCAGGAAAGGGTCTGCTTGCTACGAGCACCAGTTGGGTAGAAGAAGCCCATCCTGCCCAGAAGAGAAGCCCAACTGGAGGCGCAGACGCCGCATCTTACCCAGAGAGATGAGCATCTCGTAGTTCCCCCTCATCACAGCCCTATACAGATCCTTCTGCCACCACTCCAGCTTCTCCCACTCCTGCTCGTTGAAGTACACAGAAACCTCGTCGAACGTGATCGGTACCTGGAATCACAAACATTCCAGGCTTGGTGACCTCTGATGTGGTTGGAGAACCGGGAACCAGGTGTGTGCAGTGAGCGCTCGGCTTTGGATCCAGTGCTCAGGTCAGGCACGGAGCAACATGTGCCCAGTCCAATCAGGGCTTGGGAGTGGCAAATCCAGGACTCGCAGGGGCTCAGCGACCCAAGCCCGCGGCTACCATAGCCCTGGCACTTCCCAAACACCCTCGCTTCCCAAACACCCTCACAGCTATAATCGCACTCACATTTACCAAACACCCTCACTTCCCAAAACACCCTCACAGCTACCACCAATCTGGCATTTCCCAAACACCCTCACAGCTACAATCACTCTGGCATTTCCCAAACACCCTCATTTCCCTCACAACTACGATTGCTCTGGCATTTCCCAAACAGCCTCTACAGCCACAGGTGCTTCCAGGACCGCTCCGGATGCCATTACCTTGGCCATCTCACCCCTGGAGCTCGGAGGCAGCCGCAAGATCCAGAAGTTCCTGTTCTTCAGGATGTTCTCCATGTTATCCAGGCGCTGCTGGAGGTGCCCGTAGTCCTTCAGGAGGCTGCCCAGGGCAGTCAGCTTGGTGCCCAGCTCTCCGACCAGGTTCTCGCAGGCCAGCAGCCTCCGTTCTACCCACTCTGTCCTGCTCTGCAGCTCCTGCAGCTGCTGAGTGTCAGTGTGTGGTGCTGTGGCCCGCGGTGCCATGGCTGCCCTGCGCCTGGGGGTGCTCGAAGCCTGGGAGGGGAATAGGGGATGAAGTGACAGTTGGGGCCTGGGGACCCACAAGCGGACTCCCTCATTACGCCCAGACTCCGCATCCCCATGGGGACCTTCCAGATCCTGACTGCCACCCCTCCCTCCCCCAGGAAAAGCACCCCAAGGGGAACCCGTAGACCCACCTTTCCCTGGAATAGCACCCAAAGGGAACCCCTAGCCCCTCATCCCCCAGGAATAGCACCCCAAGGAACCCTCAACCCCACATCCTCCTGGAACAGCACCCCAAGGGAACCCCCAACCCTACCTCCCCCTAGAATAGCACCCCAAGGGGACACCCAGCCCCACCTCCCCCTGGAACAGCATCCCAAGGGGACACCCAGCCCAAATCCCCCAGGAACGGCACTCCAAGGGGAACCCTCATCTCCCACATCTTACAAGAATGGTATCCCCAGGGTGTCCCCTCATCACACTGAACCGGCTCCCCTGAGGAACTCCCTCATCACCCTAAATAGGAACCCCTCCTCTCCCCAAAATAGCACCCTGGGGACCTTCCCCCAGTCACCCTGAACTGGTACCTCTGGGGGCCCCTCCTTTCAGTCCCCTGAACTGATACCCGTGAGGGACCCCCACATCACCCTGAACCAGTACTTCTAGGGCCCCCTTCATCACATCAAGGAGTACCGTGAGGGACACCCTCATCCCCCTCAACCAGCACCCCTGGGAAACCCCGCAGCCACATCTCCTGCAGGACTGGCACCCCTGGGGACCACCACCACCACCCCAAACTGGTATCCTTGGTGTCCCACCCATCCCCACAACCAGCACCCCTGAAGGACCCCCTCATCCCCCTGAATTGGTATCCCTGAGGGAGCCCCCAAACCCCATCTCCTGCAAGAATAGGACCCCTAGGGAGCCCCTCAATCACCCCAAACTGGTACCTCTGGTGTTCCACCTCATCTCCCTGAACCAGCACCTCTGGGGTCCCCCCATCTCCTCAACCAGCACCCCAATGGGAATCCCCAGCCCCATCTCCTGCAGGAGCAGCACCCCTGGGACCCCCCAATCCCCCTGAATCAGCAGCCTTGTGGGTCCCTCCCCATCCCCTCAAGTGGTACCTGTGGGGACCCCCCCCAATAACCCCTACCCAGCTCCCATGAGAAAGGCCCCCTAGCCCCATCTCCCTCCGAATCAGCACCCGCAGGGACCCCCCAGTCTCCCTGAACTGGTACCTCTAGGAGGCCCCACTCTCATCCCCCTGGACTGGCACCCCCTAAGACCCCTCCCCGGCACTTTTGGGGTTCCCCCTCATCACCTCGAATCGGTACCTCAGGGGATCCCCCAATCCCCTCAACCAGCACCCCTGAGCGACTCCCCCAAACCGCATCTCCTGCAGGAACGGCACCCCCGGCGACCCCCCCACTCACTCCGCAGCAGCACCTCTGGGGGGTTCCCCTCCCATCCCCTGAACCGGCACCCCTGAGGGACCCTCTCATCGTCCTGAACCAGCACCCCTGAGGGACGTCCCAAACGCCCTCTCTTGCAAGAACAGGACCCCTGGGGACCCCTCCCAATCACCCCAAACCGGTACCTCTGGGGTTCCCCTTCAACAGGCACCTCTGAGGGACTCTCCCCATCTCCCTGAACCAGACTCCCCTCCTCCCCCTGAATGGGGTTCCCCTACTCCCGCCAAAAAAAACCCCTCAGCCCCACCCCCCTACTGTTCCCCACCTCCCCACAGCCCCCGGCGCTGCCACTCCTGGTGCTGGCTCTGCTCGCGGCCTTGGGGGCCTCACCTGAGCGGAGCCCCGGCGGGACATGGCGGCCTCACCGGTACGTGCACCGCGGACCGCGCCGCCCGCCGAACCTGGCGGGAGCCACAGAGCAGCCCTTGGCGGCCGGGAGGACCTGCGCCGGGGCCAGAGCGGCCCTTGACGGCAGGGAGGGGGACCGAGCGCCCCCTGGGGGCCGGGAGGACCCAATGCGGATCCCGGGAGGGAGCCCAGTGCCCCCTGGGACCAGGAGGACCAACTGCAACCCGGGGCGGGGTGGGCAACAGTGATACAAGAAGGGATTCGAGTAATCACTGTTCCGCAAAGCAGAATGGTTTGATTTGCACTAAAGTAAAATTAGTTTCCCATTGAATTATTTTTTTAAGTTGCATCTAAGTAACTGTATTTTTTTGGAAGTTGAGATTTATAGCATGGTTTTTATTAAATAGTGCAGGTGTCCCTGCCCATGGCAGGGGGGTGGAACTGGGTGGGCTTTGAGGTCCCTTCCAACCAAAACCATTCCATGATTCTACCTTGATGTCAACCTGAACCCCCAGATCCCATCCCTGGAGGTCTTGAAGGCCAGGTTGGATGGGGCTTGGAGCCCCCTGATCCAGTGGGAGGTGTCCCTGCCCATGGCAGGGGGTGGGACTGAATGGGCTTTGAGGTCCCTTCCAACCTAAACAACTCCATGGTTCCATGATTCTAACTTGATGTCAACCAGAACCTTTAAGTGTTCAAGTCCAGGCTGGGGAATTGATCCCTCATGGCTCTGAGGGAATCCCAGTCCCTCTGAGGGGATGCCCAGACTGCACAGCTCTGAGGGGACACTCAGTGCCTCATGGATCTGAGGGGATCCCAATCCCTCATGGCCTTCTGGGGATCCTGAGCTCCCACAGCTCCTAGAAGACATTGGTTCCTCACAGCTCTGAGAGGATTCTCAGCCCCTCCCAACCCAAAGGGATCTCGATCTCTCCTGGCTCTGAGTGGACTCCCAACTTCCATGGATCTGAGAGGATCCCTGATCCCTCCCAACCCAGAGGGAACTTTGATCCCTCTTTGCTCTGAGAGGATCCCCAATCTCTCTTTGCTCTGAGAGGATCCCTGGACCCTCCTGGCTCTGAGAGGATTCTTGATCCCTCACAGCTCTGATAGGCTCCTCTATCCCTCTTTGCTATGAGAGGATCCCTGATCCCTCCCAGCTGAGAGGGGACCTCAGTCCCTCCTGGCTCCAAGAGGATTCCTGATGCCTCCCAGCTCTGAGAGGATCCCCAGTCCTTCCTGGCTCAGAGAGGATCCCCAGTTCCTCCCAGCTCTGAGAGGATCCCGATCCCTCACAGCTCTGAGTTTTAGTTAGAAAACTTAATTCTCTAGAAAACTAATTCTCCTTTAGTGGTTGTGGCACCTGGGGACTTGGTTTAGCAGGCATGGTGGGGTTGGACTGGTGGTTGGGCTGGATGAGCTTAGAGGTCTTTTCCAACCTCAATGATTCCATTGATTCAAGAAGTCATTACTAATACAAAAAGTGGAATATTTTTATTTAAGCTGAAATAGAATTAGTTCTCTACAGAATTATTTTTCTGACTTCAGTTCAGTTTCATCTAAGTAACTGTACCAGTGCTGGAGGGAGAGGTATCAGACCCAGCGTTGGTGTAGTTGCTGGTCCTGGTGCTGGTGTCATGTTGGTGTCGTTCCTGGTCCCAGTGTCATTGCTGGTCCCAATATTGGTGCTGGTGTTGTTGCCATTGCCGGTGCTATTGTCTTTGCTGGTTCCGTTGCTGGTGCCGGTGTTGGTGCCGTTGTCGTTGCCGGTTCTCTGGCTAGTGTTGATGCCGGTGTCAGTGTCTGTGTTGGTGCTGTTGCCGGTGTTGGTACTGTTACTGGTGTTGTTACCGTTACTGGTGCTGGTGTTGTTGCTGTTACTGGTTCTGGAGCCAGTGCTGGTGTCGGTGCTGTTTCAGTTGCCATTGTTTTCAGTGTCGTTGCTGGTGCCAGTGTCATTGCCAGTGCCACTGCCAGTGCTGGTGCTGTTACTGGTGCCATTACCTTTGCTGTCACTGATTCTGTTACCGTTAACCGTTGACGGTGTTGTTGACAGTTCCTTACTGGTGCCATTACTGTTGCTGGTGCTGTTACCGTTACTGATACTGTTACCATTACTGGTGCCATTACTGTTAATGGTGTCGTTACCATTACTGGTGTGTTACCGTTATTGGTACCATTACTGTTATCGGTACCGTTACTGTTACTGGTGCTAGTACTGCTACTGGTGCCATTACTATTACTGGTGCTGGTATTGTTACTGGTGGTGTTACTGCTACTTGTGCTGTTACCCTTACTGGTGTCGTTACTGTTACTGGTGTCGTTACTGTTACTGGTGTCCTTACCGTTATTGGTGCCCTGTTACTGTTACTGGTGCTGTTGCTGTTACTGTTACTGGGGCCAGTGCCATTACTGGTGTTGCCGTTACTGGTGCCATTTCTGGTGCCAGTGTCATCACTGTTACTGGTTCCGGTGTCTTTGCTCTTACTGGTCTTATTACTCTTACTGGTGCCAGTACCGTTTGTGGTGCTGTTACTGGTGTCATTACTGGTGCTGTTACCATTACTGGTGCCGTTACTGTTACTGGTGTCGCTACCGTTACTGCTGCCGTTACTGTTACTGGTGCCATTTCTGGTACCAGTGTTGTTACTGTTACTGGTTCTGGTGTCGTTACTGTTACTGGTTCTGGTGTCGTTACTGTTGCTGCCAGTACCGTTTGTGGTGCCGTTATTGGTGTCGTTACTGGTGCCGTTACTGATGCCGTTACAGGTGTGGTTACTGTTACTGGTGCCAGTACTGGTGCCGGTGCCGTTACCGTTGCCGTTGCCATTACCGGTCCGAGGGCCGGTGTGGGCGGGGCCAGAGGGGCCGGCGGGGCCGGTGGGCGGGGCCGGAGCTGCAGGAGGAGCACGACCAGCAGCCCCATGGCCGGTTCCCTTCCCGGGCTGTCGGTGCCGTTCCCAGTGCCCATGGCCGGTTCCCGGCCCCCCCGATCGGTGTCGGTCCCGGTGCTCGGCGCCCACCCCCCCCGGCGGTGCCTGGTGCCCGGTGCCCACCCCCGGCGGTGCCCGGTGCCCTCCCGGCTGTCCCGGCTGGAGGCGCGGGTGGCGCGGGCGGAGCAGCGGCTCCGCTCGGTGCTGGCGCTGCGGGGGCGGCTGCGGGCGCTGGAGCGGCTGCTGGGGGGCACCGGGGCACGGGGAGCACAGGGGAGAACGGGGGCACCGAGCGGTCAGCGGGTCTGGCACCGAGGTGGACCCAGGATGCTCTGGCATCGAGATGGACACGGGATGCTCGGAGACGGTAAGGACCAGGGGTACCAACACCTCGGGGGGGTCCTCAGCATCCTCTGCCTGGAGAGGAGAACCTTAGGGAGACCTTGGAGAAAGGGCTCCAGGAAAGCTGGGGAGGGGCTTTTTCCAAGGGCCTGGAGCGACAGAATGAGGGGGAACGGCTTTAAATTGGAAGGAGGAGATTTAGATTGGACATTGGGAAGAAATTCTTCACGATGAGAGTGGGGAGGCTCTGGCCCAGGTTGCCCAGAGGGTGGCTGCCCCATCCCTGGAGGTGTTGAAGGCCAGGTTGGATGGGGCTTTGAGCCCCCTGATCCAGTGGGAGGTGTCCCTGCCCATGGCAGGGGGGTGGAACTGGATAGGGTTTGAGGTCCATCCCAACCCAACCCATCCCACAGTTCTGTGATCCCCAGGGACCCCAGCTATTCCTCACTTCACGCCTTCCACAAAGCCTGACACTTCCAGGTGCAATGGCCATGTCTGGTGTGAAGGTGGGAATCATTCATATGCTGGGAGCTGCAAGGACATGGACAGGAGAGGTGATGATGTGGAGAACAGCACTGGTGAGTAGATAGCACTAAGCTGGTTAAATATCTACTGCAAGTGGGCCATTGGTCACTTCTTGGGGGCGATGGGTTCACTTGGACCCCACCTGGAGTCCTGGGTCCATCTCTGGAATCCTCAACATCAGAAGGAGATGGAACTGTTGAAGCAAGTCCAGAGGAGGCGATGGAGATGATGCGAGGGCTGGAGCCCCTCTGCTCTGAGGATGGGCTGGGAGAGTTGGAAGAGAGGAGAAGATTGAGGGGGGACCTTATAGCAGCTTCCAGTGCTGAAAGGGGCTTCAGGAAAGCTGGGGAGGAGCTCTTTATCAGGGAATGCAGGGTTGGGAAGAGGGGGGATGGTTTGAAGCTGAAAAAGGGGGAGATCGAGATGAGATCTTACAGAAAAATGTTCTGCTGTGAGGGTGGGGAGGCCCTGGCCCAGGTTGCCCAGGGAAGTGGCAGCTGCCCCATGCCTGGAGGTGTTGAAGGCCAGGTTGGATGGGGCTTGGAGCAACCTGATCCTGTAATCCACACCCCTGCCATGGGCAGGGACACCTCCCACTGGATCAGGGGGCTCCAAGCCCCATCCAACCTGGCCTTCAACACCTCCAGGCATGGGGCAGCTGCCACTTCCCTGGGCAACCTGGGCCAGGGCCTCCCCACCCTCATCCTGAAGAGTTTCTTCCCAATGTTCAATACAAATCTCCCCACTTCCAATTTAAAGCCATTCCCTCTCATCCTGTTACTCCAGGCCCTTGGAAAAAGCCCCTTCCCAGCTTTTCTGGAGGCCCTTCATACTGGAAGGCCACTATGAGGTCTCCTCGGAGCCCTGGTTCTCCTTATGTGTTCATTTTCCCCCTGTTTTTCCAATAAGTTTCATCCATAATTCTCGCAAGGCTTTTCTGAGGGGTTAGAAGTGATGTGGGTTTTACCAAGAGCAGCTCAAAATGGAATGGTATAAGAGCCAAAAGAGAAACATAGCTCACGAACAAGAATCCAAGTGGTGGTGTCCCCTCCCAGGGCCACGTAGACCACATTTTCATTTCCTGATGAGCACCACAACGAATTGGACATCGCACTTGCCTGAAGCTCATGTTTCTGAAGGTGGAATGTCTGCTGAGATCTTTGTGACAGATATTTTGGGTCTGTATAGGAGACCTTGGTCAGTAAGAACTAGAACTGAAACGAGGCTTTCTCTAGAACGTGAGCTACAGTGGAGCTGCTGTGCCCGGAATGGGATGAAAATTGGAATTAATTCTGCATATGGCATTAAAATAATGTTGGTTCTTCTTAGCAGAAGACAACATAATTCATATTAAGCAAGAGGAAGAGCTGTGCACTGTGGATCAGCAGGAGGGTGAGGCTGGAGAAGCTCCTGGGGAGCCCTGCCCAGGTGAGTAACCACATAGCTCAGAGGGAAAAGGAAACAGAGGGATTAAATTCAAAGGTTGGGCTTTTTTTCTGCCTCTTCTTGTATGTTATAAACCTTTCATAAAGAGCTCACGAGTTTGAAACGGATGTCGTACCAGCACTGATGGGTGAGGGATGGTAACTCATTTCCTTTTCTCACAGGCATTTTGGACTCTGTAGAGTATGTGGTTGACTTTCATCCAAGCAGGGCAGTGTGAAATGGGAGGTTACTGAATCATGGAATGCCCTGAGTTGGAAGGGACCCACAGGGACCATCGAGTCCAACTCCGGGCCCTGCACAGGACAACCCCAACATTCCCACTGTGGGGCTGAAAGCATTGTCCAAAGGCTTCTGGAATATTGTCAGGCTGTGACTGCTTCCCTGGGGAGCTGTTCCAGTGCTCCCCCACCCTCTGGGGGAAGAACTTTCTCCTGATGTCCAACCTAACCCTCCCCTGGCATCTTCCTGCCATTCCCTCGGGTCCTGTTCTTGGTCACCAAAGAGAAGAGTTCAGTGCCTGTTCCTCCTTCTCCCATTGTGAGGAAGCAGTGAACTGCCATGAGGTTTTCCCCCAGTCTCCTCTTTTCCAGGCTGAACAGACTAAGTGCCTTCAGACTCTCCTTGTATGTTTTCTCCTCCAGACCCTTCCCCAGCTTTGTGGCCTCCTGTGGCCACTCTCCAGTAGTTTGATGTCCTTTTTATCCTGTGGTGCCCCAAACTGCACCCAGTGCTCAAGGTGGGGCCTCAAATGTGTTTCATTTTCTCTTAAACTCCTTACTTTGCTCCACTCAAGTTGTTACCCTTAAACTGGTAAAATATCTACTGTAAATGGGCCACTGGTCATTTCTTGGGGGTGATGGGTTCACTTGGAGGAGGCAAAAACCAGTGCCAGAATGGCTCTGTGGAGACCCCCACCTGGAATCCCCAACATCAGAAGGAGACGCAACTGTTGGAGTGGGTCCAGAGGAGGTCACGGAGATGATGCGAGGGCTGGAGCCCCTCTGCTCTGAGGACAGGCTGGGAGAGGTGGGGTTGTTCAGCCTGGAGAGGAGAAGGCTGTGGGGAGACCTTAGAGCAGCTCCCAGTGCTGAAAGGGGCCCCAGGAAAGCTGGGGAGGGGCTCTTGATCAGGGAGTGCAGGGATGGGACGAGGGAGAGGGTTTTCAGCTGAAAGAGAGGATACTGAGATGAGATCTTAGGAAGAAATGCTTTCCTGTGAGGGTGGGGAGGCCCTGGCCCCAGGCTGCCCAGAGCAGTGGTGGCTGCCCCATCCCTGGAGGTGTTGAAGGCCAGGTTGTATGGGGCTTGGAGCCTCCTGATCCAGTGGGAGGTGTCCCTGCCCATGGCAGGGGTTAGAACTGGATGGGCTTTGAGGTCCCTTCCAACCCAAACCATTCTATGGTTCCATGATTCTATGATTGTATAAAATTTAGGGTTGTCTTGGGGGAAGACAAGAGCTCTTGTGAAATCCTGAGCTTGTGATCTCATTGCTCATCTTGAATATTCTCCTTTAGCAGAGCAGGTGCTCTATGAGCCCGAGGCTTCAAGTCCAGCCAAGAAAGCCAAGGAGATCACCAAGGATGTCCCACAGGACCCCAACACAGGTAAGGATTCCCTGGCAAAAATTCCCACTGTAGGAATTGCTCCTCAGGTGGCTCCTCTTGTCGAAGCTTTCTTAGCACTTATCTCCCGTGCTTTGCATCCTCCTCCAGTGTTTTTCAATCGTGTGAATTCTCCCCAATGAATAGGATTTCAGACTTACCCGACCGAGGTTTTATCATGGATTAAACAAGAGGAGGAGCCACGCTGCCCTGAAGGACCAGACCTGGAGAAGGAAAAGATGTCTGGGGATCCAAGTACGGGTCAGTAATGGGTTTTAGCTGAGATTTCTGGGACAGGAATTCTCATTTAGACTATTTTTTACATCATATTATAGAACCATGGAATGGTTTGGGTTTGAAGGGATCTCAAAGCCCATCAAGTTCCAAACGCTGCCATGGGCAGGGACACCTCCCACTGGATCAGGAGGCTCAAAACCCCATCCAGCCTGGCTTTCAACACCTCCAGGGATGGGGCAGCCACCACTTCTCTGGGCAACCTGGGACAGGGCCTCCCCACCCTCATCGTGAAGAATTTCTTCCCAGTGTCCAATCTCAATCTCCCCCTTCCAATTTAAAGCTGTTTCCCTCTGTTCTGTCATTCCAGGCCCTTGGGAAAAGTCCCTCCCCAGCTTTCCCAGAGCCCCCTTATCAGGGGTTAGAACTGGATGGGCTTTGATGTCCCTTCCAACTCAACCCCTTCCATGGTTTCGTGATTCTATTTAAAAAATAAATAATTGCAAAAAGGTCTTCTTTTTGCCCTGAGATATTATTTCCATGGAACGCTTGCGCTTGCTCTCCCCCTCGGCATTAAAACCTCCCACCTTATTTACTCTGTGTGTCCATCAATGGTTGGAGATTGGGAAGGATGCTCGTAAGAGACTTCATTAATTAAACGACTCTTCAATCTCTCTTTCAGTGCATGATGAAATCACAAAGAGGGACCTTCCAGCAAATGGATTTGAAAGCACCGTGTACAACTCTGTGGTACCAGGACAACCTGAAGAGAAGTTTTCCAAGGATCCTATCTCTGAAGTGACGTGGGACAGTCATTGGAATTCAGAAACGATGGAAACAAACACCACCAGGAATGGCCTTGGAGGTGACGCTCAGTACAACCAAGGGTTTGGGGAGCACTTGGATTTCTTTAACGCTCGGGAAAACAGTGTTGGGAAGAGACCATGCGCGTACAAGTGTGAGAGAAGCTCCAGCCAGCAGGAACATCTCCAGGCTGCCCAAGTTTCCCAAGAAGGGGAGATGCTTCCAGGGTCCACATATGAGAAGAGTCTCAGTGGAAGTGGGCTCCATCTGCTGCAGGGGGCTCTTCCTGCCTCCTGTGAGGGGCTGGTGGCCCACTCCAAGCATGGACACAACCCCAGAGGTGGAACCAAGGTTTGTGACCTCAGTGGAGACCTCGGTGGAGAGGAGCAACAGCTTGCGGAAAGCGAGGGGAACTTCCTCATGGAAAACACCTCAAGGAGGCCCTGTTGTGATCACCAGCAGGAGAAGTCGGAGTCTTGCACCAAGTGCTGGCAGAACTTGGCACCCAAAGCCAACACAATGAACCAGCAGCAGAGCCAGGGCAGGGGCAAGTCCTACATTTGCAGCGACTGTGGGAAGAGCTTCGTTTGCCATTCGTGGCTCGTTCGGCACCAGATGACTCACACAGGCGAGAGGCCTTACAAGTGTTCCGAGTGTGACAAAAGCTACAGGAGAAAGGATTATCTTTTAAACCACCAACGCCGGCACTCGGGAGAGGGGCTCTTCTATTGCCACCTCTGCAGGAAGAGGTTTGTGCTCAGGAGGAGCTTGGTGAAGCATCAGGAGAGTCACCTGCAAGACACACAGCTGACGCTGGGGGGATGGCCCTGCGCAGAGATCAGGAGCTCCATGATGCACTCCATATAGAAGATCGCCTTGGATGTCACCCTTGCTGCGTGGGAGGCAGGACCTCCAGCTCTGTGCTGGACCCTGGTGGGAGGAGAAGGCTGTCCAAGCCATCCTGAGCCCCCTCCAAGACAAAGGGAGAAGGTTGGGGGAGTGGTTTTCCAGAGACCATGTTGAAGTGGTCTCTGTGGAGCTGTTTCATAGCTTTCACCAGTGCCTGTAGATTTTTGGGATGGGTTGGAGTTGTGCAGGAAGTCTGTGATGCCGAGTTACTGCTCCATGCAGAAGAGAGATCACATTGACATGGAGAACATCTTGCAATGCTTCAGGCTAGAGGTCATCCCAGATGTTATCCCAAGGCTGCTGAGGGTCTGGAATGCAGGGACTGGGCTGAAGATGAGTTCAAGTTACTAATTGTCCCCTAAACAAGTGCAGCAGATGCTCCTGCAAATGCAAAACACTTTGAGAAAGGAAGCATTGAGCTAGGTTGTTGTAAAGAAGTTTCTTCAAGGAACAACGGGAGCTGAGCCTGAGAGACAGCTTCTTCCTGCATGAAATTCATGGAACTCCTGGGGTTTGGTGCTGCTAAACACCAAAAGAGGCATCCTGATGTCTGAGGTCTTCTCCTGGGGCTCTGAAATGTCCGAGAAGCTTGGAATGCAGGTTCCATTCTCCACAGCCTGAAATTTGCATTGCATTTCCTTGACCACATCGTTACAGGTCTTCTCTGTTTGTTTTTCTGAAACCCTTGAAAACAGAATATTCAGCTGCTCATTAAAGATCCTTCTTCAGAAATTGTGGTTCTGCTCATATTTAGGGTTTCTTAAGAGGAAAACGCTGGTGAGAGGCTGAGGTGTTGTGAGGCTGCAAGGACACAAGTCAGTCCTTGGAGTAACAGAAGCACCTGGATACTAGGTTTGACACAAAAAACCCCAAAGTTGTGCCTGGAACTCATTTTATTTAATAAATTGAATAAATCATCTCTGATCACCTTCAAAATAGTTGCCTTCTGAGCTGAGATGTGTCTGGTTGTGATGACGCCAAAGGTCAAAGAGATTCTGCAGATCATTATCATAGAATCATGGAATAATGGAATCCCAGAATGTGTTGGGTTGGACCTCAAAGCCCATCTGGTTCCAACCCCTCTGCTATGGGAAGGGACACCTCCCACTGGATCAAGGAGCTCAAAGCCCCATTCAACCTGGCCTTGGACACCTCCAGGGATGGGGCAGCCACAACTTCCGTGGAAGGCTGTTGAGGATCTCTATCTTTATTGCTTTCATATCTTCTATCAACAAAAAAAAGAGTTCCTTTGAGCATCAACTGGATCTTTGGGAACAGGGAGCCAGGTCTGGCAAGCAGGGTGGGTTCTCAAGCACAGGATGTTGTTCTGAGCTAAAAACTGCTCCACAAAGTGCTGAGGGTTAGCAAATGTCCTGGTGTGAACTTATTGTTCATTCTTGCACATCAATATTTTCAGACCAAAGGTAAGAAAATGTCTCTATGTGAACATGCGTCCACTCACACGGAGTGAAGTGATTAAGCTGAGCCTGGTCTCACTGTCGGAATGTGTTCTAGAACCACCTCTTTGTCTGTCCCCTCCCACTCTTGGTTCCCAAGCTATAGGGTTATGGAATTTAGTAAAGCCTTGGACACAGCATTGGGCTTGAGAAAGGGAGGAGGCACCTGGCCAGGCTGGATCCATGGGCTGAGACCAACGGGATGGGGTTCTTCCAGGCCAAGTGCCGGGTCCTGCCCTTGGGCCACACCAACCCCACGCAGCTGCAGGCTTGGGGAAGAGTGGCTGGAAAGCTGGCTGGAGGAGAAGGACCTGGGGGTGTTGGTCGCCAGTGGCTGAACATGAGCCAGCAGTGGCCCAGGTGGGCAAGAAGGCCCCCAGCATCCTGGCTTGGCTCAGCCAGGGGGTGGCAGCAGGAACAGGGAAGGGATCGTCCCCCTGCACTGGGTGCTGGGGAGGCCACACCTCAACTCCTGCGTTCAGTTTTGGGTCCCTCACTCCAAGAAGGCCCTTGAGGGGCTGGAGTGCATGTGGAGAAGGGAGAGAAGCTGGGGAAGGGTCTGGAGAACAGGGGTTGTGGGAGTGGCTGAGGGCCCTGGGGGTGTTTAGCCTGGAGAAGAGGAGGCTGAGGGGAGACCTCATCACTCTGTGCAGCTCCTGGAGGTGAGGTTGTGGTGAGGTGGGTGCTGGGCTCTTCTCCCAAGTGACAGGAGGTGGGACCAGAGGAAATGGCATCAAGTTGCACCAGGGCAGGGTCAGATTGGGCATCAGGATAAATTTCTTCATGGAAAGGGTTTTCAAGCCCTGGCAGAAGATGCCAAGGGCAGTGGTGGAATCCCCATCCCTGGAGAGGCTCATGGCTATGACACTTGGAGCCATGGTTTAGCAGGCAGGGTGGGGTTGGGCTGGTGGTTGAACTGGATCAGCTTAAAGGTCTTTTCCAGCCTCAATGAGTTCGTGATTAGTTTTGTTTTCTTTGTGTCTGACCTCAGATTCATCTCTCACCTTGTTGATGGTGTTGAGCCTCACAGAAGAAAAACCACAGAAGCAGCAGCAGTGGCTGAGCAGGGCAAGAGCCCTTTGGTCCAGGGCTCCCTCGCTGTCACAAGGTTGTGACACAGTCCATGAAAATCCATGTTTCTATATCCGTGTTTCTGCTTAGAATCACAGAATGCCCTGAGTTGGAAGAGACCCACACGGACGGTCAAGTCCAACTCCTGGCCCTGCACAGCACAACCCCAACATTCCCACTGTGGGGCTGAGGGCGTTGGCCAAATGCTTCTGGAATATTGTCAGGCTGTGACTGCTTCCCTGGGGAGATGTTCCAGTGCTCCACCACCCTCTGGGGGAAGAACCTTCTCCTCAGGTCCAACCTAACCCTCCCCTGGCATCTTCCTGCCATTACCTTGGGTCCTGTCCTTGGTCACCAGAGAGAAGAGCTCAACACCTGCTCCTCCTCCCCTTGTGAGAAAGCAGTGAACAGTGATGAGGTCTGCCGTCAGTCTCCTCTTCTCCAGGCTGAACAGACCAAGTGCAAGCCAGGTTGGATGGGGCTTTGAGCCTCCTGATCCAGTGGGAGGTGTCCCTGCCCATGGCAGGGGTTGGAACTGGGTGGGCTTTGAGGTCCCTTCCAACCCAACCCATTCCAGCCTCCAGGAACCCATAGATCTAAACGCGTATAGAACATCTATAGAGGGGACCTCTTGCATGTCCTTGAGGAGCACATGGTGCTCCAGTACAGCTTGGCCAGGCAGCTGCCTTGTGGCCACCAGCTCATGGGCTGTCGTGTCCCCAAGGAACCCATTTCCCACCACAAAGGAGATATCCTTGGCCTCTCTCACTGCTGGATGCCCTGGATACCATGCTCTGTTCATGGTGTCTCATGTATCATGGGCCCCTCCACCCTCTGGGGGCTTCCAGCTCTGGTGGCCTGGCAGGATGCAGGTGCTCCACCAGGTGCACTGAACCACCCAGAAATGGGGAAGAGGCTGAGTTTCATCTCCTGTTACCGGACATGAAGTGGGTGCAAAGGAGAAAGCAAGACCTTGCCCATGTGTGGGATCTCAGTGTGGTCCTAGGTGGTGACATCCCACTGGTGGGGCAGCTGTTACGTCCTGTGGCACCAGGGTTTCCCCTGGAACCTTCCTGTGGTCTCAGATATTTGTGGCTTCTGCTGCCAGGGGATGTTCTCCTCTCTCTCCATATGCCAGTGTGACCCTTGTTCTGTCTCTCCGTGTCCACCACTGCCTCCACAGCTTGCTGGGACCTGCTGTGGGGACACGGACATTGATCTGTTGGACCAGGTCCAGAAGTGTTGGCTGCCCCATCCCTGGAGGTGCTCAAGGCCAGGTTGGATTGGGCTTGGAGCTCCCTGATCCACTGGGAGGTGTCCCTGCCCATGGCAGGGGGTTGGAACTGGATGGGCTTTGAGGTCCCTTCCAACCCAACACATTCCGTGGTTCCATGAGGACATCACAGGTGCGAGAGACATTGAGACCCAGGCCACAGGGATATTGAGGTCCCAGCTGTCAGGGACATTAGGACCCAGGACACAGGGACACTGGGGCATGGGCTTACAGGGATATTTGGACTCAGGGACATGGGGACACAGGGACATCAGAGACGGAGGGATTCAGGGCCAAAGAGATCCCAAGGATCCAGCATCTCCAGAGATCGAGGTCCACAAGGTCCCAGAGAACCAGAGATCCCAGGGCCTTCAGGGACCCCAGGGGTGCCAGGGCCCCCAGCTGTGGGGCTGCTGCGGTGGGGAGACCTGTTCCACTGGTGACTTTCTCTACTGGTGAGGGTGGCAGAGCGAAAGACCTGCAGGGATGAGGGAGAGGGCAGGGATGGGAAAGTGGCACCACTCAGGCTTGCTGCACCGGCCAACGCACCTGGCCTGAGCCCATGGAGTGGTTCCTTGCACGTGGCCATCACCCATCCCAGTTACCTGCCTCCCTTGCGATGGTGGAGGTGCCGTACACGCCGCACCCAGTGAATTCTGATCAACAACAAACATGGAATAGAGAACCATGGAATGGTTTGGGTTGAAAGGGACCTCAAAACTCATCCAGTTACACCTCCTGCCATGGGCAGGGACACCTCCCACTGGATCAGAGGGCTCCAATCCCCATCCAACCTGGCCTTCAACACCTCCAGGTATAGGGCAGCCACCACTTCTCTGGGCAACCTGGGCCAGGGCCTGCCCATTCTCATCCTGAAGAATTTCTTCCTGATGTCCAAACTTAATCATCCCCCCTTCCAATTTAAAGCCATTTACGCTTGTCCTGTCACTCCAGCCCCTCCCCAGCTTTCCTGGAGCCCCTTTCAGCACTGGAAGCTGCTCTAAGGTCTCCCCACAGCCTTCTCTTCTGCAGCTGAACAACCCCAACTCTTCCAGCCTGTCCTCACAGCAGAGGGGCTCCAGCCCTCACATCATCTCCCTGGCCTCCTCTGGACCCGCACCAACAATTCCAGCTCCTTCTTCTGTTGGGGATTCCAGAGCTGGACTCAGGACTCCAGGTGGGGTCTCCCCAGAGTGGAGTGGAGGGGCAGAATCCCCTCCCTGGCTCTGCTGCTCACACTGCTTTGGGTACAGCCCAGGACATGGGTGGTTTCTGGGCTGCAAATCTCTCTCTCGGCGTGGGCTCCATCCATGCAGCACGAAGGAACCAAACCGGAAAGGTAGGAGAGGAAGATTTGGAAGACTTTGTGCTGGCTGGAAGGGTTTTTGGAGGGAGGAGAAAGGGAGTCTGGGCACACCCAGGCAGCCAGAAGAGCCGTGCAGGGAGCGATTTGGTTTCTCCTTCCCTGAATGAAGCTGGGGTGGTGCCAGGATTATGGAATCAGGGAGTCACTTGGGTAGAAAAGACCTTTGAGATCATCGAGTTCGGCCGTCCCTGTCCACTACTGAACCAGATCCCTGAGCACCTCATCTGCCCAGCTTTTGAACCCCTCCAGGGATGGGGTCAGAGCTGGTGGCAACCACTCTATTGGGGAAACCAAGGAAGGGGCCAAGATGGAGAGAAGATGGTGCAACCATTAAACACCTTGTGGAACACATCCCTTGTGGAACCAGCGTTGGTCTCGGTACCGTGGGGACAATCCAGTCCCCTGCCACCACCAGCCAGCCATGGTCCTGCTGCAACAGGGAGGGAGAGGAGCCAAGTAGCAGAGGCTACGGCATGGGCAGAGCTGTAGATAAGGTACAAGTGGAGAACATGGCTCAATTCCCAGAGCACAAGGAACGGGAGGACAACTGGATCCTCTCCACTGACTCCATGTAACAAATGGAGGCTGCAAAACCATCATCACACCAAGAGGTCTCTGCAAACCTCATAGAGCCCACTTGAAAAAGAACCAGAAAACATGGTGGAGGAGGAGAAGGAGGAGGTAAAGAGCTTTGTGTTCATGTAGAGAGTGGCTGAGGGCCCTGGGGCTGTTTAGGCTGCAAGAAGCTGAGGGGAGACCTCATCGCTCTCTATAAGAAGAAAGAAGGTTGTCGTGAGGTGGGTGCTGGGCTCTTCTCCCAAGGAACAAGGGATGGGATGAGAGAAAAAGGCCTCAAGTTGCACCAGGGGAGATTTGGATTGGACATCAGGAAAGACTGCTTCATGGAAAGGCTTGTCCATTCACGGCAGAGGCTGCCCAGGGCAGTGGTGCAGTCTCCATCCCTGGAGGGGTTCAAAAGCCCATGCAGATGTGCTGCTTCGGGATGTGGTTTAAGGGTGGAGTTGGCGCTGCTGGGTTTGTGGTGAAACTCCACAATCTTAAAGATCTTTTCCACCCTGAATGTTGCTGTGGTGCCACGATCAGAGGCCAAACTCCACAAACACAACGGCGCAGGAGCACAGAGAGGTGGAGAACCTCCAGCATCACCTCAAAGCTAAGGGGAAGGAGTATGGGAAACCATCCGGGAAGCAGCAGCTGCATCCCACGTTCCCACGGCAACCATGGTGGAAGGGGCACCTTCTCCCCTGCCAAACAACATCACCGCTGTTCCCTTGAGGAACCCTCCCTTCCCCATGACCTGGAAGTCCATTGGCTCTCCCAGAAACCCCTGCAGGACCCAAACCATGTGACGCCATCCAGCCCCACCATTGGCTGCTCTCATGGAGACTCCATCGCGTGATGGATCCCGTGATTTGTGCTGGGACCTCTGGCCGCTCTGCCATCAGATCATGGAACGGCTTGGCTGGAAAAAACCACGGAGATCGAGTCCAGCCATCCCTGTCCACTACTGAACCAGATCCCCGAGCACCTCATCTGCCTGGCATGGGGACTCCACCACCTCCCTGGGAGCCTCTGCCAGGGCCTGACAACCCTTTCCATGAGGAAATATTTCCCGATGTCCAGTCTGACCTTGCCCTGAGGCAACCTGAAGCCATTTCCTCTCGTTCCCTCTTCTGTCACTGGGAAGAAGAGCCCAGCACCCCCCTCACCACAACCTCCTTTCCAGGAGCCGCAGAGAGCGATGAGGTCTCCCCTCAGCCTCCTCCTCTGTAGGCTAAACAGTGGGTGGTGATGGAGCCCCCTCTGGTCCTGCTCTGGCTTTCGGGTTCTGAGGGACCCAGCAGGAGGGGAACCCCACGTGTAGGGGCAGGAGAGGCAGCGGGGTGAGAACTAGGGCCAGGAGCTCGGGGCTGGGCTCACAGGGACCATTCCTCGTCCTGTGTGGGGCAGGGCCTGTGACCACCCTGACTCCCTGGGAAGTGGCCCTGTCCATGGCAGGGGTGGAACAGGGTGGGCTTTGAGGTTCTTTCCAATCCAAACCATTCCACGGGCATCAAGGCATGGCCACGGGGCTGGCACCCACCACCATGGGGACATCAAGGCATGGTCACTGGGTTGAGACTCACCACCACAGGGATATTAAGATGTGACCACAGGCCCTGCAGGAACCCTGCACCAGGACGCATCCTGCTGGATCCCAGCTCAGCTCCGCCACCCAGCACCATCTCCACAGCATGGGGACAAGGGCTCACCTTGTTGGTGAAGATGGGCTGGAGGGTGATGTAGACAGCAGGAGTCTCCAGCCCCCAGAGGACATGGGCTCCAAAGGTCTGGAGCAGCAGGAAGGAGGAGAACACTCGACGGATGCTCAACAAGGTACTGGTGAAAGGCAGCGTCACCTCCTGCCCATCCAGTCACCTTGCCTGCACTGGGAGAGCGGGGGAACATCATGGCACGGCCAACATGCTTGCTGTCAACCAGAAGCCTCAGATCCCATCCCTGGAGGTTTCAAGGCCAGGCTGGATGGGGCTTGGAGCCCCCTGACCCAGTGGGAGGCGTCCCTGCCCATGGCAGGGGGTGGAACTGGATGGACTGTGAGGTCCCTTCCAACCCAAACCATTCCATGGTTCCACAATTCTCACTTGACGTCAACTGGAACCCCCAGATCCCATCCTTGGAGGTGTTGAAGGCCAGGCTGAATAGGGCTTGGAGCAACCTGACCCAGTGGGAGGTGTCTCTGCTTCTGCAGACACTCCCTATCTCCTACAACCACCCCAACACCTGCCCAGAGATGGAGACATCTGGTCTTCAGAAAAATTATGAACTCAGTAGTTAATTGACTCAACATTGGAAACGTGTGATGGAACAGGAGAAGGGACATCAGATGGGGACAATGCGTGGTTGTTTAAGGATTGCCTGAGGAGCGTCCTTGTCCCACCAAAGGGTGTGGAAAGGGAACGAGCAATTTTGTTTCAGAGTTGAGATGTGTGACCTAACAAAACTCTTGGAACTGGAAGGGGGACGGATTTGGTTGGATGTTAGGAAGAAGTTCTTCATGATGAGGGTGGGGAGGTCCTGGCACAAGTTGCCCAGGGAAGTTGTGGGCAACTTCTGAGGCTGCGCGGGCACGGCCTCCTGCTCTGTCGGAGGATGAAACACCTCACGTGTTCCCTTCATGGGTGTGTCTTCTCCATTTGCTGGAGGGACAGCGGGTTCAGAAGGACAGGAACCCTGGAGAGACTCCAGCCTCTGGGTGGCCTCAGGCTGGTGTCTCCACATCATCCTCTTGGCTCTCCTGAGGATGCCCTCGATGGGGAAGTGCGGCTTGGCTGGGTGGGGAAGCGCGGCCCGAGCCTCCACAGCCAGAGGAACTGCGGTGTGGACTCTGCCCAGGTGGCCCTGGCAGTACTTGTGATCCTGGAGCGCCGAGACCCCAGCCCCGTGGTGGCCGCAGTAGTCGTGTTCCCGCAGAGGACGCAGGTGCGGGGCGCAGCGCCACAGCCGGGGCTTGCTCGCCACGCAGTAGCAATGGTCCTTCCAAACAGCCTCATGGAGTTCCTGGCCAGGCCGTCCCCTGCTGCCCTGGAGAGAGGTCGCTTCTCCCAAGGGCTGTCCACGTTGAAACCCCTCCCTGGTGACACCACGCAGGAGGAGCTCCTGAGAATCTGCCTTCTTGTCCTGCTTTTCCACCACCGGATGGAGCTGGAATCTTCTGCTCGGGGTTACGGTTGCCTTCACCCCCGCTGGTTCCTCTGCTTCTCCTCCCTTCCCAGGCCAGGAGAACCTCGGTGCCTGCTCTCGGCCCTCCAGCGGCCCCACTGCTCCACCAGCCGCCTCTGGTGGCCACTTGCTCCCGTCCCTGAGACACCAGAACTTGTCCAGAAGTCTTTGAGAACGGAGTCGCCAGTGTGTGCGCCATCCTCCTGCTGGGAGAGGGGTGGGAAGAGTTGACCTACATCCCGGTCAGAGCATCGTGGTGGGACAAGGAGATGGGGACCGCCCCAGAGGAACGCAGCACATCCTGGCTCTCCACTGGGAAGGGACTATTGTCCCCAGCTCAGGGGCCACCTGGGCTCCCCCACCTCCACCTGGACGGGCAGGAGAGTCACGCCCTGCCTGCGAGTGGCATCTGCACAGGGGTGGGAGAAGCCCTGGCAGCGATGACAGGGATGGGGCTGGAGGCCACCTCGGGCTCTTTGCTCCAGAGCCTGGGTGGGAGGAAGGCACGAGGACCAGGACTCACCTGGGTGAGGGGGCTCCGACCTCTCCTCCAGCACACGGTGCCCACCAGCATGGGGCCACCAGCCCGAGGGACGCTCCTTCAGCCACCTCATGGCCCCATCGCGTCCTGCAGGGAAACCAGACAGACGTCACCTTTGCAGTGGGGGAAGCCCTTCTGCTCCTCAGCCTCGGGGCTGGAGGAGGAAGCACCGTTGGTCACCAGAGGCCACAGGCCGCAGCCCTGCTCCGGTGACCCCATGGGGGGACGATTCTCCAGGGGCTGAGGAGCAGCAGATCAGGAACATCTCTGTGGAGCTGCAGCCTTTGGACATGGAGAAGACAGCGTCTGCTGCCCTTTGACACTGAGACCTTGTGCAATGAGGGCTGCGGGGCCACATGAAGGTGGGGAGATGCCTCCAAAGAGGCAGCCGGGAGGGATTCGGACAGGAGGCCACGGGGGAATCTCAGAAATCCACTGGTCCCACCTCCAGCGGAGCTCGTGGCAGCCCTTGGAACGCGCCCCGGTGGGGTGAGGGGTCCTCCAGGGCTTGGCTTGTCCCTGCTCACCTGGACAGGAGCTGCTGGGTCCATCCCAGCTCCTCGGGCCCGGCGCAGGGCAGACCCATGGCTCCTCCCCACTCTCCAGCCGGTACAAAATGTCAGGTTTGGGGCCGGGGTAACCTGAGGGTGGAGCAGAGGGGGGTGGTGAAACCCAACTGGAGGAACCGATGGGCAACAGCAGAAGGGAAAGGACTTCTCGTGACCCGCTGGGCACGTCCCTAGGAGAACACGAGCAGAAACGACACCGGAACGTGGACCAAAAGCAACGGAGCCGTCGGAGCTGCTGCCAGAGGTCGATTTATTGGCAGGGATGAGGGCAGAGCCATGACGTAAGCATGGGAACCACCTCCCACCTGACCTCCCTCCCAGCGAGGCACCATCTGCTGCTCCTCCTGGGCTGGGGGACGTCCTCTAGGGAAGGGAACATCTCCAGGTCCTCTGGAGGGACCTTGCTGGTTCTGGGAGCTCTGCTGTCCCCTGGCTCTGCTGCTCCTCGAGTGCCCAGGGGAGGGGACAGTTGTTGTCCCATGGTCACGACCCCAGAAGGTCCCTCCTTGTCCCCAGACCAGGTAGCTCACCTGCAGTGGAGGTTTTGGAGGTAGCCACCACCTCAAAGAGACCCAAACCCTGTGTTTCTCCAGCCCTAGGCTCCCCCAGGACTGCAGGTGCTCGAAGAAGTCATTCTCTGGAGCCACCAGCAGCTCAGGACACACTGAGCAGCCCCTCAAGACGCCACCTGCAGCTCAGCTGGGGTGGGTTGAGGTGTGATGGAAGCCCACCTGCCCTGACCGTGCCCACCGCGGGTTCAGAACCGCAGGTTTACCCAGGGACACCAGGAGCTCGTAGTTGTCCAGCATGACGCTGCGGTAGAGCTCCCGCTGCTCCTCCCCAAGGACCTCCCACTCGGCACGGCTCAGGTAGATGGCAATGTCCTCGAACGTCACCGGGTCCTGCAACACAAGGACAGCGCTGTGGTCACGCCTGGAGACCAACGACCAGGGGGAAGGGGGGTCAGAAAGGTTTTATCTCCCAGGAACCCTCGGGCTGGGTGCGGCTTGGAGCAACCTGACCAGTGGGAGGGGCCCTGCCCATTCCCACCCAAACCATTCCATGGCTCCATGGTTCTCACTTGACGTCAACCAGAATCTCCAGATCCCGTCCCTGGAGGTGTTCAAGGCCAGGCTGGATGGGGCTTTGGGCAATCTGACCCAGCAGGACGTGTCCCCGCCCAGGGCAGGGGGTGGAACCTGGCTTTGAGGTCCCTTCCCACCCAACCCAACCCACTCTGTGATTCCCATCCCTTGGAAGAGCTGCCAACTCTTGAGGTTCCAGGCCCCGAAGGACAGCGCTGTCCCAGGAGGCTGCGCAGCCCAGCAGGGCAGGAACTGTGGAACCTCAGATAGCATCACCTTGGTCAGACGCTGCCTCGAGCTCAGGGACATCTTCAGGGCAGCTCGTGGTGCCTTCAGGAGCCACAGCAGCTCGTGGTCATGGAACCATAGAATGTCTTGGTTGGAAAAGACCTTTGAGATCACTGAGTCCAACTGTCCCTGTCCACTGCTGAAACATCCCTGAGCACCTCATCTGCCTGGCTTTTAAACCTCTCCAGGGATGGGGACTCCACCTCCTCCCTGGGTGCTTCCAGGGCCCGAGAACCCTTTCCATGAAGGAATTTCTCCTGATGTCCAATCTGACCCTGCCCTGGCGCAACTTGAGGCCATTTCCTCTCGTCCCATCTCCGGTCACTTGGGAGAAGAGACCAACTGAGCTTCATGGAACGGGTTCATGGAAGGGACCTCAAAGCCCATCTAGTGCCACCCCCTGCCATGGACAGGGACACCTCCCACTGGGTCAAGGGGCTCCAAGCCCCACCCTACCTGGCCTTAAACACCTCCAGGGATGGGGCAGCCACCACTGTGGGGGGGAAATGCCATGGGGGGGTGACAAAACTGGGGGCGGCGATATGAGAGGGAAGCATCAAGGAAGGTCAACGGGGGGGAAGTCACGGGGGGGCCTTGAGGGGAGAGTTATAGGGGGTCATGTGGGCTCATGGGGGCTTGGGGGTCATGGGGGGGTCATGGGAGTATGATGATGGGTGGGTGCTGTGGAGAGTCATGCGGGGATCATGAGGGAGTGCAATAAAATGGGGACACCATGGGGCGGTCATGAGAGGGGAGTTATGGGCGGGCTATAGGGGTGGGGTTATGGGGGGCTATGGGGGCGTCATGAAGAGGCCATTGGGGGTCAAGGGGGGCCATCATAGGATTACGGGGGGCTCGAGAGGAGGTGATGGGGGGACCACGGGAGGGGTCAGAGGGGCTGATGCAGAGGTCATGGGGACGTCACAGGGAGTCATGGGGGGCCCCTGGGGGGTTCTGGGCTCAGCCCCGGGTGCCCCAGCCCTACCTGCACCGCCCCCGCCATGAGGCCCCGGGGGGGAGGGGGCATTGGGGGCTCCGGGGCCTCGAGACGGCTCTTCCGGCCACGCCCCCCACTTCCGGCCCACGGCACCGCCCCTACCGGAAGTACCCATGGGTCACAGCCCACGTGACCTCGCGCGCTGGGGCCGGCGCCGCCATCGTGCGCTCCGGACACCACGTGACGCGAAAGCGGGGCTGCCATTGGCCTGTGCGGACAGGGGGCGGGGCCGAGGCTTGCTGCCCGCAGCGCTTGTGGGACTCCTGGGGGGTCAAGTAGTGCTCGACCTCATTAGTGATGGGGATAATTAGAGAGTGAGGGGGCACTGGGGGTGCAGAAGGGCTTGGGGGGCACCAAACCTACCCCAGAGCCAGCAGGGCCGGCCCCTCCACTGAGATATTTTCCAACCGCCATATCTGACACCGAAAATGTGGGCAAATCAACCTGTAAGGCTCGTTTTGGGGTTTTAGAACCTTATATGGAAAATTCTAAGTTAGAAAAGACCTTTAAGGTCATCAAATCCAACCTCAGACCAAGCGGGGCTGGCTCCAACATTGAGACACAGCCCAGACCACCACATCCAACACCAAAAGTGCCAGCAAATCAACTCTCTGAGAGTTGTTTTGGGGTTTGGAACCCTGATTTTGGACTGTATATGGAAACTTCAGAGTTGGAAAAGACTTTGGAAGTCATCAAAGGAGGGAGGTTTAGATTGGGTATCAGGAAATATTCCTTCACTGAAAGGCTATGTGGCAGTCTGGGATGTGGCTCAGTGTTGGGACTGGCTCTGCTGGGTCTGGGGTTCAGTTTAATGACCTCCAAGGTCTTTTCCAACTCCGAAGTTTCCATATGAGGTTTGAATTTGGGGTTCTAAACCCCAAATGAGACATTGATTTACTGGCATTTTCAGTGTTAGATGTGGCATTTGGGCCGTGTCTTAGTGTTGGGGCCAGTTCTGCTGGCCCTGGGGTTGGGTTTGATGATCTTTAAGGTCCTTTCCAGCTCTGAAATATCCATATAGGGTTGGAACTCAAGAGTTCTAAAACCCAAAATGAGCCTTAAGGAGTCGGATTCGTGACATTTTCGGTGCCAGAAGTGGCACTTTGGGCTGTGTCTCAGCGTTGGGGCTGGCGGTGCTGGGTCAGAGGTTGGGTTTGATGACCTTGAGGGTCTCTCCAACTCTGAAGTTTCCTTATAAGTTTGGAAATGAGGGGTTTAACCCCTAAAATGAGTTCAGAGTTCATTTCCTGGCACTTCTGGTGGCACTGGGACTGCTGGGCCCGGCTCTGCTGGCTCTGGGGTTGGGTTTGTTGCCTCCTAAAGCCCTTCCCCATCTCCTCAGCCTCCTCACTCTCTCAATACTCCCGATCACTAATGAGCTCAAGGCACTACTTGACCCTCCAGGAGCCACCCAGGTACTGCCAATGGCAGCCACACTTCCGTGTAACGTGGTGCTCAGGCCCCAGCGCGCGAGGTCACGTGGGCTGTGACCCACGGGTACTTCCGGTAGGGGCGGTGCCGTGGGCCGGAAGTGGGGGGCGTGGCCGGAAGAGCCGTCTCGAGGCCCCGGAGCCCCCAATGCCCCCTCCCCCCCGGGGCCTCATGGCGGGGGCGGTGCAGGTAGGGCTGGGGCACCCGGGGCTGAGCCCAGAACCCCCCAGGGGCCCCCCATGACTCCCTGTGACGTCCCCATGACCTCTGCATCAGCCCCTCTGACCCCTCCCGTGGTCCCCCCATCACCTCCTCTCGAGCCCCCCGTAATCCTATGATGGCCCCCCTTGACCCCCAATGGCCTCTTCATGACGCCCCCATAGCCCCCCATAACCCCACCCCTATAGCCCGCCCATAACTCCCCTCTCATGACCGCCCCATGGTGTCCCCATTTTATTGCACTCCCTCATGATCCCCGCATGACTCTCCACAGCACCCACCCATCATCATACTCCCATGACCCCCCCATGACCCCCAAGCCCCCATGAGCCCACATGACCCCCTATAACTCTCCCCTCAAGGCCCCCCCGTGACTTCCCCCCCGTTGACCTTCCTTGATGCTTCCCTCTCATATCGCCGCCCCCAGTTTTGTCACCCCCCCATGGCATTTCCCCCCCACAGTGGTGGCTGCCCCATCCCTGGAGGTGTTTAAGGCCAGGTAGGGTGGGGCTTGGAGCCCCTTGACCCAGTGGGAGGTGTCCCTGTCCATGGCAGGGGGTGGCACTAGATGGGCTTTGAGGTCCCTTCCATGAACCCGTTCCATGAAGCTCAGTTGGTCTCTTCTCCCAAGTGACCGGAGATGGGACGAGAGGAAATGGCCTCAAGTTGCGCCAGGGCAGGGTCAGATTGGACATCAGGAGAAATTCCTTCATGGAAAGGGTTCTCGGGCCCTGGAAGCACCCAGGGAGGAGGTGGAGTCCCCATCCCTGGAGAGGTTTAAAAGCCAGGCAGATGAGGTGCTCAGGGATGTTTCAGCAGTGGACAGGGACAGTTGGACTCAGTGATCTCAAAGGTCTTTTCCAACCAAGACATTCTATGGTTCCATGACCACGAGCTGCTGTGGCTCCTGAAGGCACCACGAGCTGCCCTGAAGATGTCCCTGAGCTCGAGGCAGCGTCTGACCAAGGTGATGCTATCTGAGGTTCCACAGTTCCTGCCCTGCTGGGCTGCGCAGCCTCCTGGGACAGCGCTGTCCTTCGGGGCCTGGAACCTCAAGAGTTGGCAGCTCTTCCAAGGGATGGGAATCACAGAGTGGGTTGGGTTGGGTGGGAAGGGACCTCAAAGCCAGGTTCCACCCCCTGCCCTGGGCGGGGACACGTCCTGCTGGGTCAGATTGCCCAAAGCCCCATCCAGCCTGGCCTTGAACACCTCCAGGGACGGGATCTGGAGATTCTGGTTGACGTCAAGTGAGAACCATGGAGCCATGGAATGGTTTGGGTGGGAATGGGCAGGGCCCCTCCCACTGGTCAGGTTGCTCCAAGCCGCACCCAGCCCGAGGGTTCCTGGGAGATAAAACCTTTCTGACCCCCCTTCCCCCTGGTCGTTGGTCTCCAGGCGTGACCACAGCGCTGTCCTTGTGTTGCAGGACCCGGTGACGTTCGAGGACATTGCCATCTACCTGAGCCGTGCCGAGTGGGAGGTCCTTGGGGAGGAGCAGCGGGAGCTCTACCGCAGCGTCATGCTGGACAACTACGAGCTCCTGGTGTCCCTGGGTAAACCTGCGGTTCTGAACCCGCGGTGGGCACGGTCAGGGCAGGTGGGCTTCCATCACACCTCAACCCACCCCAGCTGAGCTGCAGGTGGCGTCTTGAGGGGCTGCTCAGTGTGTCCTGAGCTGCTGGTGGCTCCAGAGAATGACTTCTTCGAGCACCTGCAGTCCTGGGGGAGCCTAGGGCTGGAGAAACACAGGGTTTGGGTCTCTTTGAGGTGGTGGCTACCTCCAAAACCTCCACTGCAGGTGAGCTACCTGGTCTGGGGACAAGGAGGGACCTTCTGGGGTCGTGACCATGGGACAACAACTGTCCCCTCCCCTGGGCACTCGAGGAGCAGCAGAGCCAGGGGACAGCAGAGCTCCCAGAACCAGCAAGGTCCCTCCAGAGGACCTGGAGATGTTCCCTTCCCTAGAGGACGTCCCCCAGCCCAGGAGGAGCAGCAGATGGTGCCTCGCTGGGAGGGAGGTCAGGTGGGAGGTGGTTCCCATGCTTACGTCATGGCTCTGCCCTCATCCCTGCCAATAAATCGACCTCTGGCAGCAGCTCCGACGGCTCCGTTGCTTTTGGTCCACGTTCCGGTGTCGTTTCTGCTCGTGTTCTCCTAGGGACGTGCCCAGCGGGTCACGAGAAGTCCTTTCCCTTCTGCTGTTGCCCATCGGTTCCTCCAGTTGGGTTTCACCACCCCCCTCTGCTCCACCCTCAGGTTACCCCGGCCCCAAACCTGACATTTTGTACCGGCTGGAGAGTGGGGAGGAGCCATGGGTCTGCCCTGCGCCGGGCCCGAGGAGCTGGGATGGACCCAGCAGCTCCTGTCCAGGTGAGCAGGGACAAGCCAAGCCCTGGAGGACCCCTCACCCCACCGGGGCGCGTTCCAAGGGCTGCCACGAGCTCCGCTGGAGGTGGGACCAGTGGATTTCTGAGATTCCCCCGTGGCCTCCTGTCCGAATCCCTCCCGGCTGCCTCTTTGGAGGCATCTCCCCACCTTCATGTGGCCCCGCAGCCCTCATTGCACAAGGTCTCAGTGTCAAAGGGCAGCAGACGCTGTCTTCTCCATGTCCAAAGGCTGCAGCTCCACAGAGATGTTCCTGATCTGCTGCTCCTCAGCCCCTGGAGAATCGTCCCCCCATGGGGTCACCGGAGCAGGGCTGCGGCCTGTGGCCTCTGGTGACCAACGGTGCTTCCTCCTCCAGCCCCGAGGCTGAGGAGCAGAAGGGCTTCCCCCACTGCAAAGGTGACGTCTGTCTGGTTTCCCTGCAGGACGCGATGGGGCCATGAGGTGGCTGAAGGAGCGTCCCTCGGGCTGGTGGCCCCA
The DNA here is from genome assembly GCA_033558235.1 of Neomorphus geoffroyi. Lineage (NCBI taxonomy): Eukaryota > Metazoa > Chordata > Aves > Cuculiformes > Neomorphidae > Neomorphus > Neomorphus geoffroyi. The sequence continues at coordinate 8,776,317 of JAUMJM010000052.1, forward strand.
TGCTGGTGGGCACCGTGTGCTGGAGGAGAGGTCGGAGCCCCCTCACCCAGGTGAGTCCTGGTCCTCGTGCCTTCCTCCCACCCAGGCTCTGGAGCAAAGAGCCCGAGGTGGCCTCCAGCCCCATCCCTGTCATCGCTGCCAGGGCTTCTCCCACCCCTGTGCAGATGCCACTCGCAGGCAGGGCGTGACTCTCCTGCCCGTCCAGGTGGAGGTGGGGGAGCCCAGGTGGCCCCTGAGCTGGGGACAATAGTCCCTTCCCAGTGGAGAGCCAGGATGTGCTGCGTTCCTCTGGGGCGGTCCCCATCTCCTTGTCCCACCACGATGCTCTGACCGGGATGTAGGTCAACTCTTCCCACCCCTCTCCCAGCAGGAGGATGGCGCACACACTGGCGACTCCGTTCTCAAAGACTTCTGGACAAGTTCTGGTGTCTCAGGGACGGGAGCAAGTGGCCACCAGAGGCGGCTGGTGGAGCAGTGGGGCCGCTGGAGGGCCGAGAGCAGGCACCGAGGTTCTCCTGGCCTGGGAAGGGAGGAGAAGCAGAGGAACCAGCGGGGGTGAAGGCAACCGTAACCCCGAGCAGAAGATTCCAGCTCCATCCGGTGGTGGAAAAGCAGGACAAGAAGGCAGATTCTCAGGAGCTCCTCCTGCGTGGTGTCACCAGGGAGGGGTTTCAACGTGGACAGCCCTTGGGAGAAGCGACCTCTCTCCAGGGCAGCAGGGGACGGCCTGGCCAGGAACTCCATGAGGCTGTTTGGAAGGACCATTGCTACTGCGTGGCGAGCAAGCCCCGGCTGTGGCGCTGCGCCCCGCACCTGCGTCCTCTGCGGGAACACGACTACTGCGGCCACCACGGGGCTGGGGTCTCGGCGCTCCAGGATCACAAGTACTGCCAGGGCCACCTGGGCAGAGTCCACACCGCAGTTCCTCTGGCTGTGGAGGCTCGGGCCGCGCTTCCCCACCCAGCCAAGCCGCACTTCCCCATCGAGGGCATCCTCAGGAGAGCCAAGAGGATGATGTGGAGACACCAGCCTGAGGCCACCCAGAGGCTGGAGTCTCTCCAGGGTTCCTGTCCTTCTGAACCCGCTGTCCCTCCAGCAAATGGAGAAGACACACCCATGAAGGGAACACGTGAGGTGTTTCATCCTCCGACAGAGCAGGAGGCCGTGCCCGCGCAGCCTCAGAAGTTGCCCACAACTTCCCTGGGCAACTTGTGCCAGGACCTCCCCACCCTCATCATGAAGAACTTCTTCCTAACATCCAACCAAATCCGTCCCCCTTCCAGTTCCAAGAGTTTTGTTAGGTCACACATCTCAACTCTGAAACAAAATTGCTCGTTCCCTTTCCACACCCTTTGGTGGGACAAGGACGCTCCTCAGGCAATCCTTAAACAACCACGCATTGTCCCCATCTGATGTCCCTTCTCCTGTTCCATCACACGTTTCCAATGTTGAGTCAATTAACTACTGAGTTCATAATTTTTCTGAAGACCAGATGTCTCCATCTCTGGGCAGGTGTTGGGGTGGTTGTAGGAGATAGGGAGTGTCTGCAGAAGCAGAGACACCTCCCACTGGGTCAGGTTGCTCCAAGCCCTATCCAGCCTGGCCTTCAACACCTCCAAGGATGGGATCTGGGGGTTCCAGTTGACGTCAAGTGAGAATTGTGGAACCATGGAATGGTTTGGGTTGGAAGGGACCTCACAGTCCATCCAGTTCCACCCCCTGCCATGGGCAGGGACGCCTCCCACTGGGTCAGGGGGCTCCAAGCCCCATCCAGCCTGGCCTTGAAACCTCCAGGGATGGGATCTGAGGCTTCTGGTTGACAGCAAGCATGTTGGCCGTGCCATGATGTTCCCCCGCTCTCCCAGTGCAGGCAAGGTGACTGGATGGGCAGGAGGTGACGCTGCCTTTCACCAGTACCTTGTTGAGCATCCGTCGAGTGTTCTCCTCCTTCCTGCTGCTCCAGACCTTTGGAGCCCATGTCCTCTGGGGGCTGGAGACTCCTGCTGTCTACATCACCCTCCAGCCCATCTTCACCAACAAGGTGAGCCCTTGTCCCCATGCTGTGGAGATGGTGCTGGGTGGCGGAGCTGAGCTGGGATCCAGCAGGATGCGTCCTGGTGCAGGGTTCCTGCAGGGCCTGTGGTCACATCTTAATATCCCTGTGGTGGTGAGTCTCAACCCAGTGACCATGCCTTGATGTCCCCATGGTGGTGGGTGCCAGCCCCGTGGCCATGCCTTGATGCCCGTGGAATGGTTTGGATTGGAAAGAACCTCAAAGCCCACCCTGTTCCACCCCTGCCATGGACAGGGCCACTTCCCAGGGAGTCAGGGTGGTCACAGGCCCTGCCCCACACAGGACGAGGAATGGTCCCTGTGAGCCCAGCCCCGAGCTCCTGGCCCTAGTTCTCACCCCGCTGCCTCTCCTGCCCCTACACGTGGGGTTCCCCTCCTGCTGGGTCCCTCAGAACCCGAAAGCCAGAGCAGGACCAGAGGGGGCTCCATCACCACCCACTGTTTAGCCTACAGAGGAGGAGGCTGAGGGGAGACCTCATCGCTCTCTGCGGCTCCTGGAAAGGAGGTTGTGGTGAGGGGGGTGCTGGGCTCTTCTTCCCAGTGACAGAAGAGGGAACGAGAGGAAATGGCTTCAGGTTGCCTCAGGGCAAGGTCAGACTGGACATCGGGAAATATTTCCTCATGGAAAGGGTTGTCAGGCCCTGGCAGAGGCTCCCAGGGAGGTGGTGGAGTCCCCATGCCAGGCAGATGAGGTGCTCGGGGATCTGGTTCAGTAGTGGACAGGGATGGCTGGACTCGATCTCCGTGGTTTTTTCCAGCCAAGCCGTTCCATGATCTGATGGCAGAGCGGCCAGAGGTCCCAGCACAAATCACGGGATCCATCACGCGATGGAGTCTCCATGAGAGCAGCCAATGGTGGGGCTGGATGGCGTCACATGGTTTGGGTCCTGCAGGGGTTTCTGGGAGAGCCAATGGACTTCCAGGTCATGGGGAAGGGAGGGTTCCTCAAGGGAACAGCGGTGATGTTGTTTGGCAGGGGAGAAGGTGCCCCTTCCACCATGGTTGCCGTGGGAACGTGGGATGCAGCTGCTGCTTCCCGGATGGTTTCCCATACTCCTTCCCCTTAGCTTTGAGGTGATGCTGGAGGTTCTCCACCTCTCTGTGCTCCTGCGCCGTTGTGTTTGTGGAGTTTGGCCTCTGATCGTGGCACCACAGCAACATTCAGGGTGGAAAAGATCTTTAAGATTGTGGAGTTTCACCACAAACCCAGCAGCGCCAACTCCACCCTTAAACCACATCCCGAAGCAGCACATCTGCATGGGCTTTTGAACCCCTCCAGGGATGGAGACTGCACCACTGCCCTGGGCAGCCTCTGCCGTGAATGGACAAGCCTTTCCATGAAGCAGTCTTTCCTGATGTCCAATCCAAATCTCCCCTGGTGCAACTTGAGGCCTTTTTCTCTCATCCCATCCCTTGTTCCTTGGGAGAAGAGCCCAGCACCCACCTCACGACAACCTTCTTTCTTCTTATAGAGAGCGATGAGGTCTCCCCTCAGCTTCTTGCAGCCTAAACAGCCCCAGGGCCCTCAGCCACTCTCTACATGAACACAAAGCTCTTTACCTCCTCCTTCTCCTCCTCCACCATGTTTTCTGGTTCTTTTTCAAGTGGGCTCTATGAGGTTTGCAGAGACCTCTTGGTGTGATGATGGTTTTGCAGCCTCCATTTGTTACATGGAGTCAGTGGAGAGGATCCAGTTGTCCTCCCGTTCCTTGTGCTCTGGGAATTGAGCCATGTTCTCCACTTGTACCTTATCTACAGCTCTGCCCATGCCGTAGCCTCTGCTACTTGGCTCCTCTCCCTCCCTGTTGCAGCAGGACCATGGCTGGCTGGTGGTGGCAGGGGACTGGATTGTCCCCACGGTACCGAGACCAACGCTGGTTCCACAAGGGATGTGTTCCACAAGGTGTTTAATGGTTGCACCATCTTCTCTCCATCTTCACCCCACTTGGCCCCTTCCTTGGTTTCCCCAATAGAGTGGTTGCCACCAGCTCTGTCCCCATCCCTGGAGGGGTTCAAAAGCTGGGCAGATGAGGTGCTCAGGGATCTGGTTCAGTAGTGGACAGGGACGGCCGAACTCGATGATCTCAAAGGTCTTTTCTACCCAAGTGACTCCCTGATTCCATAATCCTGGCACCACCCCAGCTTCATTCAGGGAAGGAGAAACCAAATCGCTCCCTGCACGGCTCTTCTGGCTGCCTGGGTGTGCCCAGACTCCCTTTCTCCTCCCTCCAAAAACCCTTCCAGCCAGCACAAAGTCTTCCAAATCTTCCTCTCCTACCTTTCCGGTTTGGTTCCTTCGTGCTGCATGGATGGAGCCCACGCCGAGAGAGAGATTTGCAGCCCAGAAACCACCCATGTCCTGGGCTGTACCCAAAGCAGTGTGAGCAGCAGAGCCAGGGAGGGGATTCTGCCCCTCCACTCCACTCTGGGGAGACCCCACCTGGAGTCCTGAGTCCAGCTCTGGAATCCCCAACAGAAGAAGGAGCTGGAATTGTTGGTGCGGGTCCAGAGGAGGCCAGGGAGATGATGTGAGGGCTGGAGCCCCTCTGCTGTGAGGACAGGCTGGAAGAGTTGGGGTTGTTCAGCTGCAGAAGAGAAGGCTGTGGGGAGACCTTAGAGCAGCTTCCAGTGCTGAAAGGGGCTCCAGGAAAGCTGGGGAGGGGCTGGAGTGACAGGACAAGCGTAAATGGCTTTAAATTGGAAGGGGGGATGATTAAGTTTGGACATCAGGAAGAAATTCTTCAGGATGAGAATGGGCAGGCCCTGGCCCAGGTTGCCCAGAGAAGTGGTGGCTGCCCTATACCTGGAGGTGTTGAAGGCCAGGTTGGATGGGGATTGGAGCCCTCTGATCCAGTGGGAGGTGTCCCTGCCCATGGCAGGAGGTGTAACTGGATGAGTTTTGAGGTCCCTTTCAACCCAAACCATTCCATGGTTCTCTATTCCATGTTTGTTGTTGATCAGAATTCACTGGGTGCGGCGTGTACGGCACCTCCACCATCGCAAGGGAGGCAGGTAACTGGGATGGGTGATGGCCACGTGCAAGGAACCACTCCATGGGCTCAGGCCAGGTGCGTTGGCTGGTGCAGCAAGCCTGAGTGGTGCCACTTTCCCATCCCTGCCCTCTCCCTCATCCCTGCAGGTCTTTCGCTCTGCCACCCTCACCAGTAGAGAAAGTCACCAGTGGAACAGGTCTCCCCACTGCAGCAGCCCCACAGCTGGGGGCCCTGGCACCCCTGGGGTCCCTGAAGGCCCTGGGATCTCTGGTTCTCTGGGACCTTGTGGACCTCGATCTCTGGAGATGCTGGATCCTTGGGATCTCTTTGGCCCTGAATCCCTCCGTCTCTGATGTCCCTGTGTCCCCATGTCCCTGAGTCCAAATATCCCTGTAAGCCCATGCCCCAGTGTCCCTGTGTCCTGGGTCCTAATGTCCCTGACAGCTGGGACCTCAGTATCCCTGTGGCCTGGGTCTCAATGTCTCTCGCACCTGTGATGTCCTCATGGAACCACGGAATGTGTTGGGTTGGAAGGGACCTCAAAGCCCATCCAGTTCCAACCCCCTGCCATGGGCAGGGACACCTCCCAGTGGATCAGGAGGCTCAAAGCCCCATCCAACCTGGCCTTAAATACTTCCAGGGATGGGGCAGCCGCCTCTTCCCTGGGCAACCTGGGCCAGGGCCTCCCCACCCTCATCCTGAAGAATTTCTTTTCAATGTCCAACCTCAATCTTCCCTTTCCAATTTAAAGCCCCCCCTTGTCACTCCAGGCCTTTGTGAAAAGCCCCTCCCCAACTTTCTTGTAGGACCTCTTCAGGTACTGGGAGGCTGCTCTAAGGTCTCCCCACAGCCTTCTCTTCTCCAGCTGAACAATCCCACTTCTCCCAGCCTGTCCTCACAGCAGAGGGGCTCCAGCCCTCACATCATCTCCCTGGCCTCCTCTGGACCTGCTCCAACAGTTCCAGCTCCTTCTTCTGTTGGGGATTCCAGAGCTGGACTCAGGACTCCAGGTGGGGTCTCCCCAGAGTGGAGCAGAGGGACAGAATCCCCTCGCTGGCCCTGCTGCTCCCACTGCTTTGCATGCAGCTCAGGACACGGGTGGTTTCTGGGCTGGGACCACACATTGCCAGCTTATGTTGAGCTTCTCCCCTCCAGCACCCCAAGTCCTCCTAAGGGTTCTCCCAACCCATTCTCCATGGATTCGTGCTCAGGGTTGCCCCAACCCAGGTGCAGGACCTTGCACCTGGCCTAGTGGAACATCAAGGTTCTCACAGCCCCACTTCTCCAGGTCACTCTGGACGACAACTTGGGTTCTTTTCTAAAGAACCATCCCCATGTTTGCATTTGCTCTCCTGGAGAACCCAGCTGGGTCAGAGCTCCAAGAGGCTCCACCAGCTCTAGGAGTGGGCTGACCCATGGAACAGGGATCCAGCACAACTCCCCGTGCTCCTCAACCTCCCCATGAGATGGAGACACAGAGTTGTCCAAGCTCATTTAATGACACATCAAAGTACCTGCAGTTCCACACAGCAGCTGCAAAGGAAGCAGTGGGGGATGGGGCACCGCGGGGAGGTCTCCTGGGCCACCTGCGGCCACCAAAGCCAAGCCCAGGCAGTGGCCAACGCCACAATGGCCCCATGCAGCGACAGCTTTGGGAGGAAACACTCCTGGGTTAGGAAAATGCTCCGTTTTGTGGTCACCTGCGTGGAGCATCTTGGCCAGGGATGGTGAGGGGTGAAGACCAGGGTGCCACCAAGTCCCTTGAGTCCTACCCGTGGGGACATTCACCCCAGATGCTCATCCTGCAGCGCTCAGGTGGCCCAAAGTGTCACACAAGAGGTGACACGAGGGTGCAAGGGGGGTCCTGCAGGAGCGAGCCCTGGCCCAGCCCCTTCAGGATGCAGCAGTGACCAGGACATCACCACCACCACGAGCCAGCATCGTGCCATGCGCTGGACCCACCTGCAGCCCCTCGTGTCCAACGCAGCGGAGAAGGTTGGGTTTTCCATCCTGGTTGCAGCCCACCTTCTCCCAGCCAGGTCCACCATGGTTCTCCACCATGGTCTGGTGTCAGCACGGCCTCCCTGCCACCTCCAAGCTGTCCTTTGCCTCCTGGCTGGTGGCACTTCTGTGCTGGAGCTGCTGCTGGTGGGGAAGGGGTGCCAACTCAGGCTTGGCATTGTGTTTTATTCCATGTGATTCCTGTGTTGGTTGTTGCTCCTAGTGCAGGATAAGCCCTTGTCTGCTCCTCTTCAGGTCCTTCTCCACGTGGCATGTGGCTGGTAGCTGCTGGATCCATCTCCACTCCAGTGTTTGTAGCCATTATTCCCTGTGGGAGCAAGAAGAGCAAAGGTCACCCCGTGCCACCACCCGGCACAGCGGCCAAGGTAGGGCAGGGGGACACATGGGGATGCCTTGAAGAATCCCCCTCCTCCTCCATGGTCTCTGGCCCAGGGGGTTTAAGGTGAAGCACAGGGGAGGAAGGAACCTCATGAGGCTCCTCAAAGCCAAGTGCAAGGTCCTGCACCTGGGTCAGGGCAACCCCACAGAACCACAGACTGGTTTGAGTTGGAAGTGGCCTCAATGCCCATCCAGTTCCAACCCCCTGCCATGGGGGCACACCTCCCACCGGATCAGGGGGCTGAAAGCCCCATCCAGCCTGGCCTTCAACACCTCCAGGGATGGGGTCTGGTTAATGTCAAGTTAGACTCATGGAACGATGGCATGGTTTGGTTTGGAAGGGACCTCAAAGTCTTCCACCAGACCAGGGTGCTCAAAGCCTCGTCCAACCTGGCCTTGAACACCTCCAGGGATGGGATCTGGCACCATCAGGACCTGTGCTTGCAGGGTGGCGAGAGTGGGCAGGGGGTGCCAACACGGTGGGGGTCTCACATGAGGGTGGCCTTGTCCCCGTGGCCACGCTGATGTGCGTTGAGGTTGACCTTCTGGGCGAAGCTCTTGCCGCAGTCAGTACAGGTGAAGGGCGTCTCGCTGGCGTGGCTGCGCTGGTGGACCTTCAGCGAGCCTTTCTGGCCAAAGCTCTTCCCACATTCGGTGCAGCTGAAGGGACCACCAGCTACCTCAGGTGGCTCCGGCAAGTGGCTCCCACTGGGCTGGTCCTCCTCGACGTGGCCACCACGGTCCTCGGTGTGGCCACGTTGATGGTTGAGGAGGAAGCGGTGCTGGCGGAAGCGCTTCCCGCAGCGCTGACAGGAGAAAGGCTTCTCGCCGCTGTGGATGCGCTGGTGGGTCAGGAGGTTCTGCTTGAGGCTGAAGCTCTTGTGGCAGATGTCGCACTGGAAGGGCCTCTCGCCCGTGTGGATGCGCTGGTGGATGAGGAGGTTGTGCTTGAGGCTGAAGGCTTTGCCGCACTCAGCACAGATGAAGGCGCGCTCGCCCGCGTGGTTCTTCTGGTGGCGCGTCAGGCCGGGCTGATGGCCAAAGCACTCCCCACACAGGATGCACTTGAACTCCTTCTCCTCCTCTCCCCCCTGGCTGTGAATCACCAGCACCTTCTCATCACCCAGGCCCTCCTCGCCCCAGGCCAAGGGCTTCTCGTGGGCCAGGTCCGTCATGGGCGCCCAGTGCCGCAGTCCTGGGGAGTGCAGGAAGGGCAGAGCTGAGGCTTCCACTGCGGGGAGTGGTGTGGGCTGGGACTGCATACGCCCACCAAGCCCATGGGTGCTCCCACCAACCCCGTGGGTGCTCCCACCCACCTTAAGGGGCTCCCACCAACCCATCAGCCCCCTTAGTGCTTCCACCCACCCACCAGTCTCCTTGGGTGCACCTACCAACGAACCACACCCTTGGTTGCTCCCACCCACCTGCCATCCCCCACTGGGGGCTCCTACCAATCCATCAACCTCCATGGGTGCTCCTACCCACCTTTAGATGCTCCCACCCACCCATCAACCTCCTTGGGTGCTCCCACCCGCCCTTGAGTGCTCCAACCCACCCAACAAGTCCATTGGGTGCTCCCACCCACTCACGAATTCCCTTGGGTGCTCCCAGTTGGGGGTGGCTTTGCTTGGGTGAGGGTGGAGCTCAGAGCTTTTTGGGGGATGACGGGGTGGTTTGAACCCAGGGATGAGGGGGGCGCTGCTTTGCTGGGGGGGTCAGGCCCAGGGATGGGGTGGGCCAGGATTTGCCTGGGGGTTCAGGCACAGGGTTTTTTGGGGGCGGACCCACTCCCCCTGCCCCGCCACTCCGGTCCCCGATGCCTCCGAGCAAAGCCCCGCCCCCCATCCCTGCCCTCCCCCCATGCCCTCGCCCCCCTCTCCCCGGTCCCTCACCCCCACCTGCCAGAGCCCCTCCCTGTCCATTCACAAACCCCTTTCCCCTCCCCCGACCTGTCCCTTGTCCGAGCCCCGCCATGTCCCCCCCCCATTCACACTCCCCCTGTACCAGCCCCCCCCGTGCACCCCCCCATCATTCACATCCCCCCCTCCTGCCCTATCCCTGAGCTCAGCCCCAGCCTCCCGCCTAGCAAAGATCTCCCCTCCAAATCCATGCCCCCCCTTCTCCCCTTCCTCCCTTATCCCTGGGCTCAGCCACCCCAAGGAAAGCCCCCCCCCCAAATCCCTGCCCCCCCTCCATTCACCCCCCCCTTTCTGTCCCATCCCTGGGCTCAGCCCCCAACCCCCTCCCCCCCAAGAAAGCCGCCCCCTCTCAAATCCCTGCCCGTCCCCCTCCATTCACCCCCCTCCTTCCCCGCCTTCTCCCCCATTCCTGTGTTCAGCTCCCCCTCCCCCCGGTGCCTCCCCTCTTTGCCCCCCCAATCTGCCCGAGTCCCTCCCCCCGCCAGTCCCCGCTCCCCCCCTCAAGCAAAGCCCCCTTCCCTCCCTCCCTGTCCCCCTTTCCCCCCCCGACCTGCCCGAGCTGCTCCTCGCTCCGCCGGCCCCGCCCGCCCCGCCCCCCCCGCTGACGCACCGGGACCGCCCGGCCCCGCGGGGGGGGGGAGGGACCGGCGGCACCGCCCCCGCTTCCTCCGGCATCATCGGCCCCCGAGCATCCCCCTTACCCCCCCTCACCCCCCTCTTCAGACCCCGAACAGCCCCTATCATCCCCTACATCCCCCCCATCACCTTCCCATCCCCCCATCGCCCCCCATCAGCCCCCCCAGCCCACCCCATCACCTCCCCAGCCCCCCCATCACCCCCCACCTGGGGACCTGTGCGACTCCCCCCCCAAGAAAGTCCCCCAACCCATGGTGGCATTTCCCCCCCCTCCCCCCAAGGTTCAAGATCTGCCCCAAATTGCCCCAAAACCAGAGGAACCGGCCTGACTGGGTCATAGGAAGGGGCACTGGTGGGCATGGTGGGCGTGGTGAGACTGGTAGGCGTGGTGGGACTGGTGGGTATGGGGAGACTGATGGACATGGTAGAACTGGTGAGTCTGGTGGGCGTGGTGGGTCTGGTGGGATGTGGGGGCACGGGGCGGTCCCAAAATGGGGAGAGAGGGGACAGGGGGTGTGTGGCATTGCCACCCTTGTCCAACGAGTGGTGTGGCCACCACGGGTGGCTGCAGGGCCAGGACACCCTGGTAGTGCCAAGTCCCCATGAACCGTGTAGGAGCAGTGGCTTCTCCCACACTGGGAGGGGCTGGCTTGTGCTGGTCACGACTGGGAGGGCTGGGCCATGTGGTGGCATCAGGGTCCCTATGGAGGTCCCTCTCCCAGACTGTGCCAGGGTGAGAGCACCGGTGATACTTTGGAGCTCCGTGGGATCAGAGCATCACTTGGCTGGAGAAGACCTTTGAGATTACCAAGTTCAACTGTCCCAGTCCACTGCTGACCCCAACCGTGGGCTCCTCATCTGCCCAGCTTTTAAACCCCTGGTGGCACTTCAGATGCGACAGCGACCTTGGCACAGAGCTGGCTGTGCCACCAGTCCCTGAGCCATCCCTGTGACTGGCTCTCCTGGAACTGTTGGAGAGGGCTCAAAGGAGGCCAAGGAGGTGGTGGCTGCCCCATCCCTGGAGGTGTTGAAGGCCAGGTTGGATGAGGCTTGGAGCCCCCTGACCCAGTGGGGTGTCCCTGCGCATGGCAGGGGGGGGACTGGATGGGCTTGGAAGTCCCTTCCAACCCACCCCACCCCATGGTTCTGTGAGCAGCTCCAAGTCACAGCTAGCCCTGGTGTCCTGGAGAGGTTCAGAAGCCACATTGGAGGCCACAGGCTGGGTGGCACCACCAGGACCAGCCCTGAGTGTGCGGTGGCCACGCTTGATGCTGCAGCTCCCTGCAGCTCCCAGCTTGCCAGCGCTTGGCAGCCATGCAGCTCAGATGCCCCTGGGCAGAGGTTGCCATTGCTCTGCTGCCTGGACCTGCTCCATCATGGTTGGGTGATGCCAACACACCAATCCCATTCATGCCTGCCTTCCCAGAGCCTCTGCTGGAGCAGAGGATGGGCTTTGAGGTCCATTCCAACCCAACCCATCCCATGGTTCCATGATCCCAACTTCTTGTCAACCAGAACCCCCAGGTATCATCCCTGGAGGTGTTCAAGGCCAGGTTGGTTGGGGCTTCGAGCCCCCTGATCCAGTGGGAGGTGTCCCTGCCCATGGCAGGGGGTGGGACTGGATGGGCTTTGAGGTCCCTTCCAACCCAACCCATTCCATGGTTCCATGATCCTAACATGATGTCAACCACAACCCCAAGATCCAGCCCTGGAGGTGCTCAAGGCCAGACTTCAGCAGCCTGGTCTGGTGGAAGGCTTTGAGGTTCCTTCCAACCCAAATCATTTCATGGTTCCATGAGTCTAACTTGACATTAACCAGGTCCCATCCCTGGAGGTCTTCAAGGCCAGGTTGGACGGGGCTTGGAGTCCCCTGATCCAGAGGGAGGCATCCCTGCCCATGGCAGGAGGTGGAACAGGATGGGCTTTGAGGTCCCTTCCAACCCAACCCATCCCATGGTTCCACGATTTTCACCTGTTGTCACCCAGAACCCCCAGATCCCAAACCTGGAGGTGTCCCAGGCTTGGATGGGGCTTTGAGCCCCCTGACCCAGTGGGAGGCTCTGAGGTCCCTCCCACCCCACCTCAGAGGTCACAGGATCTGCTGTGAGAAAGCTTTTATTTTAAATAACCTCAAAAAAATAGAATCGTGAGGACCTGAACAGGTGCTGGAGCAGAGCCAAGTGGGCACGCGGGTGGGCAGAGGTGGACACCCACCTCAGGCTGCCAGAACTTTGGGTGCCAGGACCCCTCTGCCCCCCAGCTGCTTTGTGGGCTTGGAAAAGCTCCGTTTGTGACCATCCTGGGGTGATGTCCCAGGTGCCAAAGCTTCTCCTTACGTAGGTGTGGAGGTGGGTCTTGACACCAAGGTGGGCTTTGGTCACACCATCCCATGTTTGCAATGAAGGTCTGAGCCCAGAGCAGATGGGGATACAGTTCCGACCAGGGAGCAGTGGGAGGACATGCAGCGGGTGGGCTTTTTGTCCCCTTTGGGATGAAGAAGCCTTCAAGAACGGCTTCTGGGCACAAAGTTCTCGTTCCCAAAGTTCTTGTTCCCAAAGTTCTGCCCAACATTTGATGAAGCATCTCCATGGCTTTGCCTCCCTCTGCTGCAATGATGGGGAAATGGAGATGCCACCTGCAAGCCCCAGATGCAATCTGTGACTTCCAGATGCCATCTGTGACCTCCAGGTGCCACCTGCAACCCCCCTGGCAGCTGGAACACCAGGTCGGCATGGAAAGGGGGAGATGCCACCTCCACCACCACAGTCGGGTCACCTGTTGGGAATTCATTGAGAACCAGAAGGAGGTGCTGAGGAGAAAGCTCATCCACAGAGCAAGCAGAGAAGCACAAGCTACACCCAACCCCTTCCCCACCCTCCCACCACCCCGTGTGGTCCCTCCAGGCTTGGAGAAGAGGCTTCTCCCAGGTCTCTTTTGGAAGCAGAGGTGAGCCTGGACAGCTTCCAGGCCAGTTGCTTGGTTCTTCCCATCTTCTCCAGCCCTGGAGAAGCTGCAGTTAGGATCTTGTTGTGTTGGTAGAAGGTCATCTCCAAGGCCAGAAGGTCCCTGGTGCCTCTTCCCAGCTCTTCTTGCCTCCTGCAGCTTATTCCTCCTCAGAGAAGCTGTTCCTCCTTGGAGAAGATGTTCCTCCTCGGAGAAGCTGTTGCTCCTCCACCCAGGTTGATGGGCAGGTGGTGGTGGGTCTTGGTTCTCCATCCTTGCGCAACAATATCCAGTCCAGAAGAGAAGGATGGAGGGTTCTGGGAGAAGCTCATGACCCATGGTGGCCCTTCTTTGCTCCAAGGCTCCATCTCCTCATCCTTGGTCAGTCCATGGTACACAGACCCCACACCAAGCCCACCTCTTGCTTTACCTCAACTGCCACCAGCACGTAGGGTCCCAACTCCACCATGCTTCTTCCAAGTCCCCACCACCACCACGTCCCTGCTCATGGTCTTCCTCATTTGGTCAACGTGAGCGTCCACCTTGTTGGGTTTGGTGTCGATGCAAGAGCCGTGAGGTGCGGTTGCTCGCCCAGGTGCGGCGTTGGGGTGTTACAAGCAGGTGGGACACGGCGAGGGCTTCTCTTCTCCAGGTGTCCTCTCAGGCACTCTGAGGCCACGTTTCTCCTCGAAGCTTCTGCTGCAGGTTCCATATTTGCTCCACAGCTCCACCCGGCACTCAGGGTGGGGCTTGAGCAGCTGCCGTTGGCCGACACACTCGGCACAGCCGCACTGCGGCACCAGGCTTGGAGGCTTTGAGCTCAAACCTTCATCACCGCATTTGCAAGGACCTGCAGGTGCCTGGTGGGACGTGGTGGACACCAGGTGGTCCTCCTGCATCAGCTGCAAGAGGATGTCTGCAGCTCCAGATGGGCTCTCAGGCCTAGTTGGAGGCTGCACCCCAGCTCGAAGGTCCTGGCGAGGCAGCAAGCCATGAGCGGCTCCGCGGGAGCAGGGCGGCAGCAGCAGGGTGGTGGCCTCGGACCCCTTTCCTAGAGGAGCTCCATTCCCATCTGGTTCCTCGTGGTGTTCTGAGCAGCAGGAGGACGCGGTGGCCCCACCGTGGGTGCGGCGGTGGCGCAGGAGATGGGCTTTCTGGCTGAAGCCCTTCCCGCACTCGGCACAGCGGAACGGCCGCTCCCCTGTGTGGGTCCTCTGGTGGACAGCCAAGTTGACCTTCTGGCGGAACCTCTTGCCGCACTCGGCGCAGGCATGCGGCCGCTCTCCCGCATGGTCCTGCCGGTGGAGCTGGAGCTCCCCATGCTCTTCAAAGCTCTCCCCGCAGAGCGAGCATGGGTAAGGACTCCCCGGGCTTTGAAGCCCAGGAGCTTGGCCCACCTCACTTTGAGGTCTCTCTGTCGCATGAACACGTTGGTGGACCCTCAAGGAGAGTTTGCTCTTGAAACGTTTGGGACATTCCAAGCAGGTGAAGGGTTGCCGGCCCGTGTGGGTCTTCTGGTGGGCGATGAGGTTTGGCTTCTGGGCGAACCGTTTGCCACACTGGGCACAGGCGAAGGGGCGCTCGCCCGTGTGTGTGCGGTAATGGGTCACCAGGTTGCCCTTCTGGTTGAAACGGCGACCACATACGCCGCAGGTGAAAGGACGTTCACCCGTGTGGATGCGTTGATGGGTCACCAGGTTGGTCTTCAAACTGAACCTCTTCCCACAGACGTCGCAGCGATAGGGACCTCGGCCCCGGTGGTTTTGACGGTGTTTGATCAACCGCTCGTATTGGGCAAAGCTTCTCCCACACTCCGGGCACACCCAGGCTCTCCCGTCTGTTTGCTTCTCCTGGAGAACCTTGGGGGACAACTCATCATCACCGGAGCTCTTCTCGTGCTCAGGGCACGGGTAGGGCTTCTGCCCAGTGTGGGTCTTCTGGTGGGCCACAAGGGAGAGCCACAAACCAAAGCTGTTGCCGCACTGGTTGCAGATGAAGGGCTTCTCTGTCCCAGGGGTGGTGGTTGGAGGCGGAGGGGTGGCATCTCCAAGGACAGGTTGCACCCCAAGGTGCCCCAGGAGATGTGGGCCATGGTTGAACGTTGCTGAGCAGCCACCAGGAGCCTCGGTGGCCGGGCCGTGCTGTGGCCGGAGGAGAGCGACCTTCTGGCAAAAGCCCTCCCCGCACTGGACGCAGGGGAATGTCTGCTCCCCAAGAGAAGGTTGTTGGTGGGGAAGGAGCTGCTCCTTTGGAGGAAAGGTCTTCTCCGTGCACGAGTAGAGCTCTTGGCCCTCAGGGATCTTCTGAACGGGCAGTGGTGGCATGGGGCTGAAGGAGGCCTCTTGCTCAGGACCACCAGGCTGCAGTATGGCGGGCGCAGCCCCGTAGGGGAGGCCAGTGGCCAGGCCACGTCCCGGGCAGCGTCGTTGGCGTGGGGCGTGAGTCTTCTGGTGGGCTTTGAGGGACACTTTGTCCTTGAAGCACTTCTGGCACTGCCCGCAGGGGTAGGGCCGCAAATCCGTGTGGGTGCTCTGGTGGGTCACCAGGTTAGTCTTCTGGGTGAAGCGTTTGCCGCACTGGGTGCAGGCAAAGGGGCGCTCGCCGGTGTGAACGCGGTAGTGGGTCACCAGGTTGGTCTTCTGATTGAAGCTCCTCCCGCAGAGGAAGCAGGTGAAGGGGCGCTCGCCTGTGTGGATCCTCCGGTGGGTGATGAGGTTGGGCTTCTGCCGGAAGCTCTTCCCGCACTCGGGGCAGACAAATGGGGTGTCCTCCTGGTAGCTCCTCTGCTGGGACCGCAGTTTCGGCTTGTCCTCCTGCTCACCTCCTGCCAGGGCCTTCTCTCCAGCTGCATGGATGCGTTGGTGGGCCAAGAGGTTGGCCTTCTGGCTGAAGCTCTTCCCGCACTGTGTGCAGGGGAAGGGGCGCTCACCAGTGTGGACGCGCCGGTGGGTCAAGAGGTTGGGTCGTTGGCTGAAGCTCTTCCCACAGTCGCCGCACCTGTAGGGTTTCTCTCCTGTGTGGATCCTCTCGTGTGTGATGAGGCTTTGCTTCTGCCGGAAACCCTTCCCGCACTGGGCACAGCGGAAAGGGCCGGCACCATGTTGTGGTGCCCAACAACCAACCCGTGGCGAGATCTGGTTGAGGGTGGCGGCACCGTCTCTCTCCATGCCTGCTCGCTCCGGTGCACGCTGGCCACCATGGAACCAACGGGTGGAGCTGCTGGTGGCAGCAGGGTAGTGCTCCAAGGAGCCGCTGGCTGCTCCGGGTTTCTCCTCAGGTTGCTCAACTTTACTCACTCGACCAGGTTCAACTGGAATTGGAAAGGATTCAAGGGGTTAATTTGAGTTGTTCGTAGAAGGACAGAACATCTCAACATGGAAGAAATCTGGAAGGACCATCCAGGCCAACTCGTTGCTCCTTCAAGGACAACCTAAAGCTAAATCATTGTGGTTTGTAACATCCTGAAGGATCAGAAACCCGGCTCCACAACGAAAGCAGTGCTGGAGGCAGCAGTGACAGCAAAAACTTGGCATTAAATGGGCCAAAGTGGCTAGAAATTGGCCCTAAGTGGCCACAAATTGGCCCAAAATGGCAGCAAAGCGGCCCAAATGGCATCAAAATGGCCCAAAATAGGCCCAAAATGGGAGCAAACTGGCCCAGAATGGCCACAAAGTGGTCAAAAATGGCAGCAAACTGGCCCAAAATGGCAGCAAACTGGCCCAAATGGTAATAAAACAGCCAGAATGGATGCAAATTGGCCCAAAACAGCACCAAACTGGCCCCAAATGGCACCAAACTGGCCCAGAATGGCCCAAAACGTCAGCAAATTGGCCCAAAATGGAATCAAAATTGCCTGAAATGGCACTAAACTGCCCCAAACAGCCACAATTAGGCCCAAAACGGTTGCAAAATGGCCAGCAATGGCACCAAACCAGCCAAGAATGGCAGCAAAATGGCCCAGAATGACAAGAAAATTGCACCAAACTGGCCTTAAACGGCCAAAAAATGCTCCAAAGGGCACCAAACTGGCACTAAAATTGCCATAAACTGGCCAAATGGCAGCAAACTGATGCAGAATGGCAGAAAATGGCCACCAACTGGTCCAGAATGACCACCAAGTGGCCAAAACCAGCAGCAAATTGGCCCTAAATGGCTGCAAAGTAGCCTAAATGGCACCAAACTGGCCCTGAATGGTCACAATCTGGACCAAAATGGTCAAAAATGGCACCAGAATAGCCACAAAGTGAACCAGAATGGTACCAAAGTGGCTGACAATGACAGAAAACTGGCACAAGATTGATGCAAACTGATCAAAAATGGCACCAAACTGGCCCAGAATGGCCACAAACTGGGGCCAAGTGGCTGCAAACTGGGCCAGCATGGCAAGGAACTGGACCAAAATGGCCACAAACTGGCCCAAATAGGTAACAAACTAGCCTAAACCAGCAGCAAACTGGCCACAAATGGCTCTAAATGGCACCAAATGGGCCCAAAATTGATACAAACTGGCCCAGAACAGCACCAAACTGGCCCAGAATGGCATCAAACTGGCCCACAATTGCACCAAAAAGGCACCAAAATGTCACAAAATGGCCCAAAAAGGCATCAAACTGGCATCAAACTGGCCAAAAATGGCATCAAACAGGCCAGAAATGGTAGCAAACGGACCACAAACCAGCCTAGAATGGCCCGAAACTGGCCCAAACTGGCCCCAAGTGGTATCAAACTGGCCCAAAATGGCCCCAAACTGGCCAAAAATGGCCCCAAAAGACCACCAACTGGCCTAGAATGGCAGCACACTGGCCCAAAATGGCATCAAACTGGGCCAAAATGTCCACAAACTGGCCCAGAACAGCCCCAAACTGGCCCAGAATGGTCTTTGTCCACCAGAGGTCCATCCCCTACCCCTCCTGTAGCCTCTTACCCGCACAGGGGCTGACAAGAACCTTGGTGTCCTCCTGCATCTGCTGGCCTTCAGCGTATGGAGGAGGCTCCTCTGACTGTTTGATCCCAAACAACCCACCAGGCTTGAAGAACCTGTAGCCTGGTGGGAAGGGACAAGAGGTGGTCACCACAAACTCAACGCCGGTATGCAAATAAGCTATGCCATTATGCGAATGAGCTACAATTAACGAAGCCTGAGGGCATCGCTTTCATGTGATTGAAGCTTCTGCTGTCCAAAGTGGAATTAAAGATCAAAGGAAATACCAGCACCAGGTTCTCTCCTGCTGAAAGGTGGAAAACCTGTGTTCCTCAAAGCATCCTTAGATCCCACCAAAGGCTTTTATGATCAGATTTCAAAGGATACCACAGAAATGCCTTAAATTCCAACCTGACCCGAGAAGGCTCCATCGTTGGTCAAGGAACTTCGCCAGCAGAGCAGAGCAGCTAAAGGACCTTCCTTAGGGTGGGAGTTTATGGAATGGTTTGGGTTGGAAGGGACCTCAAAGCCCATCCAGTTCTACCCCCTGCCATGGGCAGGGACACCTCCCACTGGATCAGTGGTCTGAAAGCCCCATCCAATCTGGCCTTGAACACCTCCAGGGATGGGATCTGGGGAGGTTCTGGTTGACATCCAGTTAGAATCATGGAGCCACGGAATGGTTTGGGTTGGAAAGGTTTGGCTGGGGCTGTTTAGGCTGGAGGATGCTGAGGGGAGACCTCATCGCCCTCTGCAGCTCCTGGAAAGGAGGTCGTAGTGAGGTGTGTGCTGGGCGCTTCTCTCAAGTGAAAGGACAAGGGGAAATGGCCTCAAGATGCACCAGGGGCTTAGGTTTGATTTTAGAAGGAATTTCTTCACTGAAAGGGTTGTCCATCACTGGCAGGGGCTGCCCAGGGCAGTGGTGGAGTCTCCACCCCTGGAGGGGTTCAAAAGACCAGCAGATGTCGTACTTGGGGCCACAGTTTGGTGGTGGACTTAGCAGGGCTGGGTCGACAGTTGGACTTGATGATCTCAAAGGTCTTTTTCTACCAAAACCATTCCACGATTCCATGATTGGTGCAACCACAGGACTGACCACACTCTGGAGAAAACACAAGTGGATCCACAACCCCTCCTCCCACGCTGGTGAAGCCCACCCACTGCCCACCACCCTCACCTGTGCAGGGGTCGGATGGGATCTCCGCGCCGACGGCATCCAGGTTGTGTCCAGCTCTTGGCACCTCGCTGAGTCTGGGATAAGGGAGCAGGTTCAGGGCATGGGCAGGCTGGGCCAGGAGAGAGGAGAAGCGATTCAGGAGATCAACAGCACCATTTGGGGTTGTATCTTTGGTTTCTTGGCCAGAAGGATCAAGGAAAGGATGGTCCCCCTGCACTCAGCACTGGGGAGGCTGCACCTCGAATCCTGGGTTCAGTTTTGGGCCCCTCACTCCAAGAAGGACCTTGAGGGGCTGGAGTGTGTGCAGAGAAGGGACCGCAGTGGGGAAAGCATCTGGAGAACAGGGATTGTGGGAATGGCTGAAGGCCCTGGGGCTGTTTAGGCTGGAGGAGGCTGAGGGGAGACCTCATCGCTCTCTCCAAGGAGAAAGGAGGTTGTGGTGAGTGGGGTGTTGGTTTCTTCTCCCAAGTGACAGGGTATGGAATGAGAGGAAATGGTCTCAAATTGCCCCAGGGCAGGTTCAGATTGGACATCGGGAAATATTCCTTCACAGAAAGGGTTGTCCACCACTGGCAGAGGGTGTGCAGGGAGGTGTGGAGTCTCCATCCCTGGAGGCGTTCAAGGCCACACTGGATGAAGCTTTGAACCCCCTGATCCACTGGGAGGTGTTGGAACTGGATAGGCTTTAAGGTCCCTTACAATCCGAATCATTCCACGGTTCCATGATTCTAATTTGATGTCAACCAGCACCCCCAGATCCCATCCCTGGAGGTTGGATGGGGCTGTGAGCCCCCTGATGCAATGGGAGGTGTCCCTGTCCCTGGCAGGGGGAGTTAGAGCTGGATGGGCTTTGAGGTCCCTCCCAACCCAACCCATTCCAAGATTCCACGATCCCTCACTGGGCTGTGACCACCCAGCCCCACTCCCACCCCATCCAGGATCAGGACCCTCAGAAGGAAACCTCTCTATGGAGCCAAACCCAGCATTTCCTGCCCATCTCCACACCCTTCCCTCCCCAGGATTCCTCTTTCTTCTCCTCCAAACTCCTCCAGAGCTTGGCAGGAGTTCAAGGGAAGCAGCTGGCAGGGGACACGGCGCCAGCCCGTGCTTCAACGCCTCCCGTAGCTTTAAGAAGTGCCAGTTTGAAAGGAAAATTCTCACAGGGCTCCTCAAGTCTAAATGGGGAGAAGAAAAAACTCCAGAAGACCTCCTGGAGGAAACCCACCCCCCCACCTGGAACTATCCCTGCAAGGGCTCCTCCCGACTTGGCGACAGCAGGATGGGAGCTTTTCCCTTGGGATGAAGAAGCTATTGTCCTCTTTGAGTCCCCCCAATACCTACCTGGGGTGTTCCCCCAGCAGCCATCGCTGCCCTCAAGGCCACCAGCTGGAAGGAGAAGACATCAGCTCCCTCTCCTCCACCTTCCGCCACGGTCGCAGGATCCGATCGGCCTCGACTTCCTCCAAATGGCTGCAGAGAGGCCCTGCAAGAGCGAGAGAGGAGGCGGTGATGAGGGAAGCGACGCGGCTGCAGGAGCTTGGGGGCCTCCTGGGAGGCTACGCTGGCAGCCGTACCCGTACCCTCAAGGCCACCAGCTGGAAGGAGAAGACATCAACTCCTTCTCCTCCACCACGACCGCAGGATCCGATCGTTCCCCCAAATGGCTGCAGCGAGGGCCTGCGAGAGCGACAGGAGGTGGAGAGGGAAGCGACGCGGCCGCAGGAGCTCAGGGGCCTCCCAGGAGGCTCTGCTGGCGGCCGTTCCCTCCTCCTCCTCCGAGTTCTTTGGGGGCACTAAGGCGATGACCCAGGCCTGGCCCGGATTTGCTCTGTTTACACTGAACCTTCCCACAGTGCTACTGGGATTTGTAGTCTGTGCCGAGCACTGCGGCGATGCCGAACAGCTGCTCCTGTGCCGGGACGCAGCTGTGGCGTGTGGGGAACGGGGAAGGCGCAGCTTGGCGGGATACAACCTGCAAAGGCTCAGCCCAGCCAAGACTCAGCCCTGTGTGATCCCACCTAGCAAAGGCTCAGCCCTGCATGAACCCACCTGGCAAAAGCTCAGCCCTGTGTAATCCCAACCTGCCAAGGCTCAGCTCGGCTGAGCTCAGCATAAGCGTGTTCTGCAAAGGCTCAAGCCCTGTGTGATGGCACCTGGCAAAGGCTCAGCTCAGCCACGACTCAGCCCTATCTGATCCCAACCTGCAAAGGCTCAGCTCTGTGTGATCTTGTCCTGCCAAGGCTCAGCTCAGCCAAAGCTCAGCCTTGTGTGGTCTTAGACTCATGGAACCATGGAATGGCTTGGGTTGGGATGGACTTTAAAGCCCATCCAGTTTCACCCCGTCATGGGCAGGGACACCTCCCACTGGATTAGGGAGCTCAAAGCCCCATCCAACCTGGCCTTCAGCACCTCCAGGGATGGGGCAGCCACCACTTCTCCGGACAACCTGGGCCAGGGCCTCCCTACCCTCCTTGTGAGCAATTTCTTCCTAATGTTTAATCTAAATCATCTCCTTCCAGTTTAAAGCCGTTCCCCCTTGTCCTATCCCTGCATTCCCTGATCAAGAGCTCCTCACCAGGTTTTCTGGAGCCGCTTTCAGCACTGGAAGCTGCTCTAAGGTCTCCCCACAGCCTTCTCTTCTGCAGCTGAACAACCTCCACTCTCCCAGCCTGTCCTCACAGCAGAGGGACTCCAGCCCTCACATCATCTCTGTGGCCTCCTCTGGACGCGCTCCAACAGTTCTATCTCCTTCTTCTGTTGGGGATTTCAGAGCTGGACCCAGGACTCCAGGTGGGGTCTCCCCAGAGTGGAGCAGAGGGGCAGAATCCCCTTCCTGGCTCTGCTGCTCCCACTGCTTTGGATGCAGCCCAGGACACGGGTGGGTTCTGGGCTGGGACCGCATGTTGCTGGCTCGTGTAAAGCTTCTCACCCCCAGCACCCAAGTCCTTCTCCTCAGGGTTCTCCCAACCCATTCTCCACAGATTTGGGCTTGGGGTTGCCCCGACCCAGGTGCAGGACCTTCCACTTGGCCTTTTTCGACCTCAAGAGCTGTGTGATTGTGTCCTGCAAAGGCTCAGCTCTGCGGGATCCCAACAGGCAAAGGCAGATCTTTGCCCACTCCTGTGCCCACCAGGATGCAAATGTCACCCAGCCCAGCTCTGACGAACCCCCCTCCCCAAAATCCCATCCAAAATCCTCCAAGAAAAGACCTTCTGCCCAATTTTGCTGGGAAATGAATACGTCATCCACCTTTTCTGGAGGTACCAGGTCTGGTTTGCTCCTCTCCAAGCATCCCGTGCAGGACATGGTGCCACGAGGAGGGGCTCAAGCAGAGCCCCTGTCCACACACAGTTCCCTCATCCCCCTTCAACAGCCCCAGGTGCTTTGATGAACATCTGGGCTTAATTAGATCTATTTTTGGAGCCCTGTTGGTGAAAGAAGCAACAGCTGGGATCCCAGCCCTCCTTTCTGCTGGGCTTGGGATCCTCTGGTGCTGACACCCATGGGTGGTGGAGACAGAGCTCGCCATCATGAGAGGCATCATTAGGATCCACTCATTAAGTCCCACCAAGCGCTGATGATCCTGCGGCCCCACCACAGCTTTGCGTAGGTGTTTAATCCAATCATTGCTCTCCAGAGCTCGTGATGGACCTGGAGAAGCAGGAACGAAATCCTGGGTGATGGAATTCTCTGAGGGTTGCTGGACAGGCAGGCAGGAGAAGGCTGAAGTGCAGACAGGACCTCAAACCCACCCAGCTTCGTGCCCATGGAACAAACCCGCTTCTCAGCAGCGAGAGAAGCTCACAAAGGGCATCATGGGGGACAAATGGATGAGGGGATGGAGTGGTCCCTCAGCCAGTTTGCAGATGACACCAAGCTGTGCGGGAGTGTGGATCTGCTGGAGGTCAGGGAGGCTCTGCAGAGGGACCTGGCCAGGCTGGATCCATGGGCTGAGACCAATGGGACGGGGTTCAACATGGCTGAGTGTAGAGTCCTGCACTTGGGCCACACCAACCCCACGCAGCTCCAGGCTTGGGGAAGAGTGGCTGGAAAGCTGCCTGGAGGAGAAGGACCTGGGGGTGCTGGTCGCCAGTGGCTGAACACGAGCCAGCAGTGGCCCAGGTGGGCAAGAAGGCCCCCAGCATCCTGGCTTGGCTCAGCCATGGGGTGACAGCAGGAGCAGGGAAGGGATCATCCCCCTGCACTTGGTGCTGGGGAGGCCATACGTCGACTGCTGGGTTCAGTTTTGGGCCCCTCGCTCCAAGAAGGACCTGGAGGGGCTGGAGTGCATGCGAAGAAGAGAATGGAGCTGGGGAAGGGTCTGGAGAACAGGGGCTGTGGGAGTGGCTGAGGGCCCTGGGGCTGTTTAGGCTGGAGAAGAGGAGGCTGAGGGGAGACCTCATCGCTGTCTGCAGCTCCTGGAGGTGAGGTTGTGGTGAGGTGGGTGCTGGGCTCTTCTCCCAAGTGACAGGAGACGGGATGAGAAGGAATGGCCTCAAGTTGCCCCAGGGCAGGGTCAGATTGGACATGAGGCAACATTTCTTCACAGAAAGGGTTCTCAGGCCGTGGAAGCTCCCAGGGAGGTGGTAGAGTCCCCATCCCTGGAGGGTTTTAAAAGCCGGGCAAGATGAGGTGCTCAGGGATGTTTCAGTAGTGGACAGGGATGGTTTAACTCAATGATCTCAAAGGTCTTTTCCAAACAGGTGATTCTATGATAATTGCAATCCAAACCAATAAAAATGCCCCCCCAGCCCTGAATCCAGTTACAGTGTGGGGTGAGTGAAAGGGGGAAGAGGAAGGGGAAAGAGAAAAGGGGAAAGAGGAAGGGGTAAGAGGAAGGGCCAGGAAGAAGGGGAAAAGTAAAGGGGAAAGAAGAAATGCAAGGGGAAGGGTACACGGGGCAGGAGGAAAGAGTAAATGGAAGGGGCAGGAGGGAGGGGCAGAGGAGGGGGAAGAGGAGGAGGAAGGAGGAAGGGATAACTTTTAACTTTTTTCAAGAGGAAGGGCACAAGGGGTATGAGGAAGGGGCAGGATGAAGGGGTAAGAGGAGGAAGGAGCAAGAGGAGGAAAGGGTTAAGAGGAAGGGGCCAAAGATTGGGGCAGGAGGAAGGGGCAAAAAGAAGGGATAAGAGGAAGGGGCAGGAAGAAGCGCCAAGAGAAAGGGGTGGAAGGAAGGGGCAGGAGGAACAGGCAGGAAGAAGGGGTAAGAGAAAAGAGCAGGACGAAGGGGCAGGAGAAAGGAGAAGAGGAAAGAGAAAAAAGAAACGGCAAGGGGAAAGGTACGAGGATCAGGAGGAAGGGGGAAGAGATGGGGGCAAGTAGAACAGAAAGGAGATAGAGCAGAAGAAGCAAAAGGAAGGCCCCAGGCCTCCTCCAACCCCCCCCCCCCCAAGGCCCCGGCGCTGCCTCACGCGGGGGAACTTACGGGCAGCCGCCGTCCAGCCGCCAAGTGATGACGTCACGGTGCATGTGACGTCACGGTGGTGGTTGTGACGTCACCGGGCCGCTGTGACGTCGCTGAGGTGGCGGCGCTCCCAAGCCGCAGCGGGGGCGCCAGGAGCGAAGCACCTCCTCCTGCCCCCCCCACCCCGAGCACTTCCGGTTCCAGCGCCCCCTGTTCCGGCGTCACCATAGAGACAGCGACGCCGCGCGCAGAGCGCCTCCACCAGCACCATCGAGAGGCACGGCCAGGGGGCAGAGCGTCCCCCACACGGGCCTCCAGGGGCCGCGCTGGGTGCGAAGGCCCCTCAAAGCCCGCCCAGTTCCAACCCCAGGGACACCTCCTGCTGGATCAGGGGGCTCCGAGCCCCATCCCACCCAGCCCTGAACGCTTCCAGGGATGGGGCAGCCATCACTGCTCTGGGCAACCTGGGCAAGGGCCTCCCCACCCTCACAGAAGAACATTTATTCCCAAGATCTTGTCTCAGTCTCCCCTCTTGCAGCTTTGAACGGTTCCTCCTCATCCCATCCCTGCGGTCCCTGAGAAGGTTATGGAGTGCAAGTTCTTTATCTCTTTCTGACCACTGAGGTGGCAACCTCATGGCCATTCACTGCGTCTTCACACGGGGAGGAAGAGGAGCAGGTGCTGAGCTCTTCTCTCTGGTGACCAAGGACAGGACCTGAGGGAATGGCAGGAAGATGCCAGGGGAGGGTTAGGTTGGACCTGAGGAGAAGGTTCTTCCCCCAGAGGGTGCGGGAGCACTGGAACAGCTCCCCAGGGAAGCAGTCACAGCCTGACAATATTCCAGAAGCCTTTGGCCAATGCCCTCAGCCCCATGGTGGGAATGTTGGGGTTGTGCTGTGCAGGGCCAGGAGTTGGACTTGATTGGCCTTGGGGGTCCCTTTCCAACTCAGGGCATTCTGTGATTCTGTGATTCACTGTAGAAGGACACAGAGTGGATGTTCTCTCTCTGGTTTTGACCACTGCAGACCTCACTGAATCATTTTCTTGCTGTGTGAATCTCGTGATGACCAAGGGGTTCTGAGAAACTCTGAGATGTTCCCACAGGGGTGGGAAATGATTCAAGGCACCACTGGAACTAAAGCCCCTCTGGTTTCTAAAACAAGCTTGTTGGGTTTTCCCATGCAAGCGCTTTGTTTGAAGGGGAGAATGGGATGGTGATGGAGTCACGCTCTGTAGCCACATGATATGGCCCACATGGAGGTGGGACGAGATGAAATGGCCTCAAGTTGCCCCAGGGCAGGTTCAGATTGGACATCATGAAACATTTCTTCACAGAAAGGGTTCTCGGGCTCTGGCAGAGGCTCCCAGGGAGGTGGTAGAGTCCCCATCCCTGTAGGGGTTTAAAAGCCGGGCAGATGAGGTGCTCAGGGATCTGGTTCAATAGTAGATAGGGATGGTTAGATTAGGTGATCTCAAAGGTCTTTTCGACCCAAGCCATTCTATGGTTCTGTAGAATCAAAAAGTTATTTGGGTTGGAAGGGACCTCAAAGCCCATCCAGTTCCACCTCCTGCCATGGGCAGGGACACCTCCCACTGGATCAGGGGTCTCAAAGCCCCATCCAGCCTGGCCTTCAGCACCTCCAGGGATGGGGCAGCCACTACTTCTCTGGGCAACCTGGGCCAGGGCCTCCCCACCCTCATCCTGCAGAATTTCTTCCTAATGTCCAACCTCAGTCTTCTCCCCTTCCAATTTAAAGCTGTTCCCCCTTGTCCTGTCACTCCAAGCCCTTGTAAGAAGGCCTTTCCCAGGTTTTCTGAAGCCCCTTTCAGCATTGGAAGCTGTTCTAAGGTCTCCCCAGGGCCTTCTCTTCTGCAGCTGAACAACCCCAACTCTCTCAGCCTGCCCTCATACAGGAGATTCTCCAGCCCTCGGATCATCTCTGTTGACCTCAGCAGTCAGAAGCTTTAAGAAGTTCTTTCTCTTTCTAAATCCACTTGGAGAATATCAACAGCTTTGCTCTTCCATTCTGATTCTAAGACATTTCTTCTCAATAGCTAACCTAAATGTGCCCCTTTTTCACCTCAAATTGTCCAGGTAGAGGATAAGCCTCTCTGGGGTGGAAATGTTTGGTGCTAGCACCAAGCAGGATGGGTTTTCTGCCCAAGGTGGGAGGTTTTCCTGGTGCTGGCACGAAGGCTGGTTGGAATTTCTATCCAAGGTGGGAGGTCTTCTCTGGTGTGAGGTCTTCTCTGGTTCCAGCACTAAGCCTGCGTAGGTTTTGTGCCCAAGGTCGGAGGTCCTTCTCTGGTGCCAAGTCTGGGTGGGTTTCCTACCCAAGGTGGGAGGTCTTGTCTGATGCCAGCACCAAGCCTGGGTGGGTTTTCTACCCAGGGTGAGAAGTCTTCTCTGGTGCTGGCACCAAGCCTGGTGGGTTTTGTGCCCAAGGTGGGAGGTCTGTTCCGGTGTGAGGTCTTCTCTGGTGCCAAGTCTGAGTGGGTTTTCTACCCAAGGTGGGAGGTCTTCTCTGGTGCCAGCCCCAAGCCTGAGTGGGTTTTCCACCCCAGACCAGAAGTCTTCTCCCTTCCCACCCCCAGTACCCTTTCTTTGGGCTGTGGAGGACCCTACCATCTCTATGGGGTGACCGTAACGTCCTCTCCGCTCATCACGCCATGTCCAGCCGTGTCCAGCCCCTCCTCCCGTGGCCAAGCCGGTGGGGCCGCGTTGGGGGGGACTTCGAGTTGGGGGGGCGGAAAGAGGGCAGGAAATTGGGTAATGAAAGTCCAAAAGCCACCAGCAGGTCGATAAACAAGGTTCTCCTGGGTCAACCAGCCCAGAGCAGCCATGAGGTTGCCGCTGGCCATCTGCTTGGGCTTGGTGGCCCTGGTGGCTGCCAGCCCATCTGCGCTGCAGCGCCGGGTGACGAGGGAGGTGGTGGAGAACTTTAACGGGCGCAGCAACGGAAACTTCATCTTCAAGGAGTCGGCAGTGGAAGGGGCTGTGGAGAGGGTGAGGTCTTGGGGGGGGGGGGTACTGCAAGAGAGGGGCGGTAGGGTGGGAGGGGGTAGGTGGTGGTTGAGAACTTGGGCTGGGGATGGTGGAGATGGACCGGAGGAGATGGTGTGGATGGATGCGGAGGGAGAGATGGTGGAAAAGAACTTGGGCTGGAGATGGTGGGGATGGACAGGGGGGAGGTGATGGGGATAGATGGGGAGAGATCGTGGGGATGGACAAGGGGAGATGGTGGCCAATAACTTGGTCTGGTGATGGTGGGGATGGACAGGGGGAGATGGGAGAGATGGGAGAGATGGATGGGGGAGATGGTGGCCAAGAACTTGATCTGGAGTTGGACAGGGGAGAGATGCTCACCAGGACTTTGTTCTGGAGATGGTGGGGATGGACAGGGTGGGAGGAGGTCGTGGTGTCCCAGAAGGATGGTGGGGGAGGGATGCCAGGGTGTCACAGATGGGGGGGGTAGGTTTCAAGGTGTCCCAGTGGTGGCTTGGATGATCCTGTTCCTCAGGACACTCTGGGGGCTCCAGGTAACCCCAGTTTGGACCATTTGGCCCATGTTGGAGCCACCCTGTAGGGTTCCTCAGAGGTTCTTACGTGGGGTTGGTTTCACCCTCTGGCTGTGAGGGGTTGGGGTCCCTTGGTGGCACCCATCGCCACGTCCCCATGTCAGCTGCCTCATTCCCTCCTGTCCCACCTCGTGGCTGACGGGTTGTTCTCCCGGTCCACCCAGGAAGACTCCTCGGGGACATTTGTCCAGCTGAAGGTCACCCTGGTGCAAACAACATGCAAGAAGAGGGCCCCGCAGCGCCACAACTGCCGGGCCCTGGAGAACCGGGTGAGTTGGGGCTGCTGAGTGGTGTCGTCCCTTCCATTGGAACCTGTCACACCAGGAGGTGGGATGGACCCAGAGGGACCTGCACAGGCTGGAGGCTGGGTGACCTCATGAGGTTCCACAAGGCCAAGTGCAAGGTCCTACACCTGGGTCGGGGCAACCCCAAGCATGAATCCATAGAGAATGGGTTGGGAGAACCCTCACGAGGAGGACTTGGGGTGCTGGGGGGGGAGAAGCTCTACATGAAACAGAAACGTGCACTCCCAGCCCAGAAATCACCCGTGTCCTGGGCTGCACTAAAAGCAGTGGGAGCAGCAGGGCCAGGGAGGGGATTCTGCCCCTCTGCTCTGCTCTGGGGAGACCCCACCTGGAGTCCTGGGTCCAGCTCTCGAATCCCCAACAGAAGAAGGAGTTGGTGCTGTTGGAGCAGGTCCAGGAGAGGCCACGGAGATGATGCGAGGGCTGGAGCCCCTCTGCTCTGAGGACGGGCTGGGAGAGGTGGGGTTGTTCAGCTGGAGAAGAGAAGGTTCAGGGGGACTTCATAGTGGCCTCCCGGTACCTGAAGAGGTCTTACAAGAAAGCTGAGGAGGGGCTTTTCACAAAGGCCTGGAGTGACAGGATGAGGGAGAATGGCTTTAAATTGGAAGGGGAAGATTGAGATTGGACATTGAAAAGAAATTCTTCATGATGAGGGTGGGGAGGCCCTGGCCCAGGTTGCCCGAAGAAGCTGCTCCATCCCTGGAGGTGTTGAAGGCCAGGCTGGATGAGGCTTTGAGCCCTCTGATCCAGTGGGAGGTGTCCCTGATCATGGAGGGGGTTGGAACTGGGTGGGCTTTGAGGTCCCTTCCAACCCAACTCATCCCACAGTTCCATGTCCCATGCAGACGTGGCACCTCTGCCTTCCCCAGACCTCTCATCCCACCCCATCCCTCTGCCCTGGTGCCACTTGCGAGGGCTGGAGGTGATGATGGCTCTTGGTGATGTGACCATGCCTGGTACTGCTGTCCTGCCACACCATGGTGATGTCCCCAAGCCTGGTGGGCAGGGGGCTCAATGGGACTTACTGGAGGTTCCAGGAGATCCAAGTGGTGGTGGGTGGTGACCATCCATGCTGTCTCCCCAGAGGAAGCCAACCTGCCTGGCCTGCTACAAGTTTGACACCAGCGATGTCCCCAAGGTGCTGGACAAGTACCAGAACTGTGGTCCGAGCCATCACCTGGCCGTGAAGGTGAGGTGTCCCCTGGTCTCCAGCAAGGTCCCCATTGACTGGTGGGACCTTCATGGTGCCATGGTCGGTTCCAGCCCATCCTGGTGGTGAAAGTGAGACGTCCCTTGGTCTTTAGCAAGGTCCCCATTGGCTGGTGGGACATTCGTGGTGCCACGGTGGGTTCCAGCCCATCTGCTCTGCCCCACAGGAGATCAAGCACCGAGATGAGGCCGAGTGCCGGGCGGTGGAAGATGCCGGCAAGGTCGTGGACTCACTCTACCTGCCCGGCATGTTTGCCTTCTCCAAGGGGCTGCCAGCCTAGCAGTGGCCCCAGGTCCATCATGGTAGGTGCCATGGCTGGTGGGACTGGGCTTGGTTGGGTTGGGGACACGTAGCTCTCTCCTGGCAGCAGCTCACAGGAGAAGGTGGTGAGGACCTGCCCTGGTGTCCCCATGCTCCCCATGCCCTAGTGTCCCCAAGTCCTGGTGTCCCCATGGTGTCTCCACGTCACTGTGTCCATGTGTCCCCATGTTCCTGGCCTCCATCCCCATGTCCCAATTCTTCACGTCCTCACCTCATCCCACGCCCTTGTGTACCTGGACCTCAAACTTGTATCCCTAGACCCCAACCCCGTGTCCCCAGGTTGCCCCATCCCCGTGTCCCTTGTTGCACATCAGATTGAGTTGGAAAGTGGGTCCTGAGCATGGTGGGACTGGTGTGGAGGAAGGGCTGGAGAACCCGCTGGGGTGGCTGGGACGGAGCTGAGTGAGGACACTGAGGGGCCACAAGGAGCTGGGAGGGGACAGAGCTGGGACAGGTGACCCCAACCCACCCAAGGGACATGATGGGGTGGGACCGACAGGATGAGGTTCAACAAGACCTGCAGGAGGGTTGGAACTGGGTGGGCTTTGAGGTCCTTTCCAACCCAAACCCATTCCATGGTTTCATGATTCCAGCCTGACATCAACCAGAACCTCCAGACCCATCCCTGGAGGTGCTGAAGGCCAGGTTGGGTGGGGGATTTGAGCCCCCTCATCCAGTGGGAGGTGTCCCTGCCCATGGCAGGGGGTGGAACTAGATGGGCTTTGAGGTCCCTCCCAACCCATCCCATGGTTCCATGGTTCTCCACCTTCTCCAGGGAGAGGTGGCCTTGCAGACACAGTGCCATGGACAAGGTCCTGAGAAGATCTGTGTGCACGGGGGGTTCCTCTCACAGCCAACACCTCCCTGTGTCCCCTCTCCAGGCCACCACCACCACGAGGAGATCGACGCTGCCCTTGAGGACCATCCTAGCCCTGCTGCTTGATGCCCTCCCAGTACCACATCACCATGTGGTGGTCCTGGACACCCCACCTTGCCCCCAGCTCACCAGTAAAGCCCAGCTCTGGCTTCTGCTGTCCCCACTCTTGTTTCCACCAGGGATTGCTGTGGGTGGCGGGGTCCCTATGTCCCTCCGGTCACCCCTAGCCCAGGAATAGGGACAGGAACCCAGCAGATTCAGTGGAGGTGACCAAGGATGAAGCAGCAGAGAGGGAATTCACATGGCTTTACTTCACAGCCCCACAATGTCCCCTGGTCCCCACGTGGAGCTCCCCAGCCCCACAGTCTCTGAGATGCAGAGCTCATGGATGGCTCCTAAGGACATCTCTGCTCCTGCTGCAGCTCGGCAGGGGACATTCTGGAGCCTCCAAAGCGATGGAGCAAAGTAAAGTGGCCTCTTGGCTGCCTTGAGGTTCCTCTAGCATCACCCAGGCTGCAGCTGACGCTGGGTTCCTCACGATTCCTCATGGTTCCTCCAGCATCCCCTGGGTTCCTCATGGTTCCTCCATCATTCCCAGCTCATAAGTGAGGCTGGGTTCCTCACGGTTCCTCCCAGTTCCTCCAGCCTGAGCTAAGCTGGGTTCTTCTGGCATCCCCCAGCTCACAGGTGAGGCTGAGTTCCTCATGTTCCTCCAGCATCCCCTGACCTGTAGGTGAGGCTGGGTTCCTCATGGTTCCTCCAGCATCTCCTGGGTTCCTCGTGGTTTCTCCAGCATCCCCCAGCCCACAGGTGAAGTTGTGTTCCTCATGGTTCCTTTGGCATCTCCTGGGTTCCTCACAGATCCTCCATCATCCCTCCAGCAGGGACCAGGCCAGGATGGTGGTGGTGTGGGGATTTCACATCTTATGGGACCGCTGGGTCTCTGCAGCTCAGAAGACATAGGAGCTGGGGTCGGCACGGCCACTCAGTGCCCGCTCCGCTTGGGCAATGGTGTCATCAGCACGACGGCTCAGCTCCCGGCACTCTTGGAGCACCTCCCCAAACTGCTTGTAGGCTTCTTCCATGATGGAGCTGCGCCGGGGTGGCCTCGGCTCCCAGAACGCTGCATCCACCCAAGGCTGAGCATCACAAGGTGCTTCGATGGTTCCACCACCACCGCCGCGTCCCAACGAGCTGTCTAGATCCCGGCAGAGCTGGTAGAGCTCGCTACCGCGCCCAGACACCCTCTCTCCATCGATGGCTTTGAGGCTGGGGAAGATGTCGGCCAAGGCGGTGCGGTAGGAGGGCGCAGCAGCGCAAAACGGGTTGGTGAGACGCGTGACGGGGTCACAAAGACGAAGGTTCTCCAAGCGCCTCAGCCCTACCAAGCAGCGCAGCTGCTGGAGGTTGCTCACCAGGTTCCCTGCTATGTTGAGGCTCTGGAGGTTGTGGCAGGAGCTCAGGGGCTCCAGGTTAGAGACACGGTTGCGGGAGATGTTGAGGACGCTGAGGGACTTGAGGTTGGCCAACGGGCCCAGGTGGACGATGGAGTTGCCGGAGAGGTCCAGCCACTCCAGGTTGGTACACTCACCCAAGCAGCCCAGGTAGGAGATGCTGCGGCCACGGAGCTTCAGCAGGAGGATGGACTCGAGGGCGAACTCGCCGGTGGTTGCCTTCAGCAGCTGGGGTGTCACCCGCACCCCGTCTTCTTCCTCCTCCTCCTCCTCCTCTCCTGCATCTCCACGTGCTTCCATCCTGGTCAGGGGTGGGACGTGGATCTCCTCAGCTCCCAGGGCTGGGGGGAAGATGGACAAGGATTGGACCTGCAGTGCCGTGGTCCCCAGGAGACCCAGGGTGGGGTCAGAGACTGCGAGGTGACCTGGGGTGTGAGGACACGAGTAGGACACAGAGCTCTTGGAGAAACTTGGGTTGTGGGGACACGTGTGGGACACAGAGCTCCTGGAGAATCTTGGGGTGCAGGGACATGCATGCGGCACATCTGGGGTTGTGGGGACACAGGTGGGACCTGGAGCTCCTGGAGAACCTTGAGGTGTGGGGACACATGTCGGACGTGGCCATGGGGAACCATGGGCTGTGGGGACACGTGTGGGACATGGAGCTCCTCCAGAACCTTGGGGTGCAGGGACATGTGTGGGGCACATCTGGGGTTGTGGGGACACAGGTGGGACCTGGAGCTCCTGGAGAACCTTGAGGTGTGGGGACACATGTGGGACATGGCCATGGGGTGACCTGGGGTGTGGGGACATGTGTGGGGGACAGAGCTCCTGGAGAACCTGAAGGTGTGGGGACACGTGTGAGGCACATCTGGGGGTATGGGGACACCTATCCCTCCCATTCCCTCGTCCCCCGTCTCCTCTGTCCCCCCTGTCCTCCCCGTGCCTCCTGCCCCCCCATCTCCTCTGTCCCCTCCATCCCCCCTGTCGCCTGTGCCGCCCGTCCCTCCTGCCCCCCACTTACCCCTCCCTGTCCCCTCTTCCCTCCCTCCCTTGTCCCCTCTGTCCCCCCGTCCCCCTATCTCACCTCTCCGCACTTCCTGGCGGCCCCGCTGGCTCCGCCTCCTCCTCCTCCTCCGTTGTCACGGAAACCAGGGGCCTGCTCCAGCCCATCGTGTCCCCCCGCCCCCTGCAGCGAATCACAGACACGCGTGCTCACGCGTGCACACATGCACACGTATGCACAAGTGCACACGCATGCGCACTCGGGGACATGCATGGGCACACATGCACACAGGGACATGCATGCACATATATGCATGAATGCACACGCAGGCACACATGGATACACGTGGATACATGTACATGCAGACACACGCGCACACACACGTATAAATGCACATTCACACACGTGTAAATACACCTACATGCACACACATGCACGTGCATACACACGTGCATGTACAAATGCATGTGCATGCGCACACATGAACATGCGTGCATGCACACGCATAGATGCACATGCATACACATGCACAAATGCACATGCATGCACACACATATATGTGCTTACACACATGCACACACATGCACAAATGCACATGGATGCACACATGATCATGCACACACACATGTATGCACAAGTATGCATAAATGCACATGTATACGTTAATGCACATTCATGCACACACATGCTCATGCACACACAAATGCACACACATGCACACAGACACACATATGCATGCACACCTGCATAAATGCACATGCACACACACATGTAGATACACGTGCATACACACGTTCACATGCATACACACATGCATGTACACATGCGTGTGCAATGCACACAAGGACATGCATGCATGGACACACACAGGTGCACATGCACACCTGCACATGCATGCACACACACATGCATAAATGTACATGCATGCACAGAGACACATGTGCACACGTGTGCATGCACACACATGCACATGCACGCATAAATGCACACATGGACGTTCATCCACACACGTGCACATGCATGCACAAGTATGCATAAATGCATGTGCATGCATCCATGCACATGCATGCACACACATGCTTACACACAGACATGCACGCACACACATGTGTAAATAAATACACGTGCATACACACATGCATGTGCATGCACAGACATGGACATGCACACATGGACACACATAGATGCACATACATGCACAGAGACATGGGGCACACATGCACAAATGCACACACACGCACACACAGACATGCATGCACACACAGACACACATGCACCAAGGCACAGGCGTGCACTCACACACTCATGTGTCGCATCTTAAATGAGAACGGACTCTGCCTGGGGTGCAGAAGGAGACAACTTTATTCCCAAGCAGGGCTGGGCTCCCCCAAGGCCTTTCTTGCCGCACCCACACGTCAGAGCTTGCTCTTGAAACCCCGGCATCTCCCCTGCCTGTGTCCATATCCAACGCTTGTTTCAGCGTGTCAGGTATCTATTGAGCTTTGTGCTGTTTCCAACAGACACGGAGCACAAATCGAAATACAAACAGAATTATTGAGCCATTAAACCTATTTGAAGCATCCTAAATTTCCAAAAAGAGTTCCAAAAATATTAAACCCATCGGCTTGTTGCAACTTCTTTTTGTAGCTCATTGATGCTTTTATGAACAGCTTCTGAATGGTCAGCGAAATCCGTGCAACAAAGCCCATGAAGATAAATTTGTGCAACGAAGCCCATCAAAACAAATTCGTGCAACAAAGCCCAAAGCCCTGTAGATTTTTAACCGGAACTTGGGCTTAACTTGAACTATGTTGTTTGTGTAAATCAAAATGCCCGTATATGGGAGGTCCTTCCTCCATCCAGCGATTTGGAAAATTCCATACATAGCAAGCTTTTCCTCTGCATTCCTGGGGGAAAACCCTAGGCTCCTCCTTTTATGTTTTTGCAACACATTTTTTAAGGGTGCTGTGTGCACACTCAATGATTGCCTGTCCTGTGGGTGAATGAGAAATACCCATGATATGTTGGATTCCACATTGTTGAAGGAATATTTGTGTTTGTTGTGCTACATAGGCTTGACCATTGTAGGTTTTTATAGTTTTTAGTACTCCTAACATTGCAAAAGCCATCGTAAAATGTAAGCACACATCTCTAGCTTTTTCACCTGTGTGCACCGAGGCACAGATACAAGATGAGAAAGTATTGATAAAGACATGAACATACTTAAATCTGTCAAATTCTGGGACATGTATGACATCTGCAAAATGCACAAAGACACCTCGAGGGTTAACTCTGATGGAGGACACTGGTAAAATGTGTGAGAGTCTGGGCACAACTGCATAATTTGGCTTGGTCCTGAGTTAATTAAAATGACTTTTAGAATGCTTTGGCGTTCTGGTGATAAAATTCATGGGACAGATGTGCTTGTGCAAAGCGATCTGGTAGAACCACAGTCCCTACAAGGCTGCCTGCCCCAGCGTTACCTTCCCTGATAGGTACTGGCAGAGAGGAATGCAAACCGCATGTTGGATAAAATATGGAGAAGTTCTTTTGTCAAAAAGCCACCCAAGGCTCCAAAGAAGCGCAAATAAAGTTTTGCTTGAAACTTCCTTTAAAAAGGAATCATAGAATCATAGAATCCTAAGTTTGGAAGAGACCTCTGAGATCATCGAGTCCAACCGTGCCTGTCTCCCTACTAAACCATGTCCCTAAGGAACTCATCTACCCAACTTTTAAACACTTCCAGAGATGGTGACTCCACCACCTCCCTGGGCAGCTGTTCCAGTCCCTGACCACCTTTTCAGCGAGGAACTTCTCCCTGCTCTCCAGTCTAAACCTCCCCTGGTGCAACTGCGGCCATTTCCTCTTGTCCTATCGCTTGTCACTTGCGAGAAGAGACCAACACAGAGATCAACACCCACCCTGTCACAATCTCCTTTCAGGCAGTTGTAGGCAGTGATGACTTTGCCTTTGCATGTTCTAATGTAGAGACTAATCCCGCAGTCTGTTATGATATCAACTGCTGCAAAGCGTCGTGTAAACGCACGAACAATTGCAGACAGTTCTACTATTTGTGGTGAACCTGTAACAACAGGCACGTCACTTTCCCAATGTCCTTCACCACTTTTCCAGACTGTAATTGCATGCCCCGTTTTACCCGAGCCATCAGGAAACATCGTGAGAGCGTCAGGTGTTGGTGTAAGGATTAAATGAGAAATGGGTAATAGAGAAAGAGAGTTCAAAGATTGGATGATTTTGTGTCCTGGAAAGTGAACACTTCTCTGTCCCATATAATCTGCCAAGGCACACTGAAAACCAAAAGACCGGTGAGTCAAAAAGGTTAATTGTTTGGTATCAAATGGTAAATAAATGACATTAAGCTCTGTGCCATCTAAACCCATCAAGTGCTGTCTTCCCTTTCTAACAACCATGGCAATCGTATCAATAGCAGTGGTGAGAGTTTTTCCAAAAGGATGAGGCAAAAATACCCATTCCAAGATTACAGACATGCATCCCGTGGTACCCATTGTGCTAACGGACCACAAGGTTGGAAGCTGGAATCAAAACCACAAAGACTAATGGGATAATTCTGGTTTCCTCTGTGAACGGCCTTGAGTCATTAATTTTTCAATAACCTTTTCAAGGGCAGCTCACGTGGGACGAGTGAGTTCTATCAGGGATGTTAAGCCTGTGTCTCCTTCTAAAAGCTTAAAAAAGGGGATGTAATTGTTCTGTGGACCTCCCTAAGAAAGCACGAACCCAGTTAATAGTCCCTAAAAGCTTTTGAAAGTCGTTTAAGGTCCTTATATCTGGTTGCAGGGTCACTGACTGTGGTCGAATCTGACAGTCGGAGATTTTCCATCCCAAATATTACCAGTGCGGAGTTTCTTGTATTTTATCCTCTGCAATTTTCAATCCTTGCAAATCCTGATGTTCCCGGGCTGTTTCCCTTTGCTCTGCAGCAATAAAGGTGTCATCCATGTAATGGGAAATGAGAACATTTTCCAGATGTTGGCGTGTAGGACTCAGGACGACTGCCATGAATTGTTGACATGATGTGGAACTATTTTTCATGCCCTGTGGTAAGACTTTCTAATGAAATCACTTGTGTGGCTCCATGGCATTAACAGAAGGCATGGAAAACGCAAACCGAGGTGCGTCCTGTGGTGCAAGCGGAATGGCAAAAAAACAGTCTTTTAGATCAATTACTACCAGAGTCCATGATTGTGGTACTATCGCTGGCGATGGAAGCCCGGGCTGTAAGACTCCCATATCTTCAATGACTTCATTTATTTTCCTTAGACCATGTAACAGTCTCCAAGAATTATTTTTCTTCTGAATCACAAAGACGGGCATGTTCCATGGGCTTGTGGTAGGAACTATATGATGTGCCGTCAATTGTTCATCCACAAGTTTGTGTAGTTGCAGCAGTTTATCTCCTGGAAGGGGCCACTGCTCTACCCACACGGGCTCTATGCACATGTGGGACCTGCTGTGGGATAGCAACCCCTGAGAAAAATCCATGCTTAATTGCATACCCCATTGGCTTAAGCAGAGGCTGAGGGGAGACCTCATCACTGCCTACAACTGCCTGAAAGGAGGTTGTGATGAGGTGGGTGCTGGGCTCTTCTTGCAAGTGACAAGCGATAGGACGAGAGGAAATGGCCGCAAGTTGTGCCAGGGGAGGATTAGACCGGACGTAAGGAAGCATTTCTTCACTGAAAGGGTGGTCAGGGATTGGCACAGCTGCCCACGGAGGTGGTGGAGTTGCCATCCCTGGAGGTGTTTAAAAGACGGGTAGATGAGTTTCTTAGGGACATGGTTTATTAGGGAGACAGGCACTGTTGGACTCGATGATCTCGGAGGTCTCTTCCAACCTTAGTATTCTATGATTCTATGAAAAGGTCTGGTGGTGGTAATCCTCCCTTCTAGACCGACAATACCGACCAACCAGTCTTTTGCTTTGCACCGGGGTGCTTTGCCCACCGATTCTAACGTTGCGTGCGCGTCAATGAAAAGGAAGCTGTTTGGCCACTGGGAGGCAGCGATGACCGTGACTTCTTCTCCTCTGGCCAAGATGCCCTCCTACAGTGATTTTTTTTCTTTCCTGCTTGTACAGTACAGGATATCTGTGGGCGATTCATGGTTATTTGTTAAGACCAAAAGATTTCAGGTTGTTCTATGGAACCAAAACAACCTGCACTACATTTGGTTTTAGAAGCATTTGGAATTCATGGTAAAAAGTGTATTAGTTGTACTATTTGGCTTCCTGCTGGCACAGTGCACGATGGTATTGGAGTCCATATTGTTAACATAATTTTGCCTTCAAAATCAGCATTGATGACTCTGAGCAGCACAAAAATCCCTTGTTTCGTTGTGGAGAATCATCTGTTTAATGATGCTGCCATTCCCTGACCTAGAGGGCCACAGATGCCAGTTGAAATTAGCATAACTGATGTATCTGTAATTATTGTTTCTGTGATGGTGGCCAAATCCACTCTGGCGCTGCCACTTGTGCCGGCGCAGAAGTGGTGGCTGCTCCTTGAGGGGGTCCACTCCAAGGGGCGATTCATTGTTGCGCTCTGCTTGTGGGAGGATAAGGGTTGACCATCTTCATCATATTTTGATTGACATTGATTAGCACAGTGTCGACCTTTACAGCAGCACAGACATATTCCAGGCTCTCCACCCTTATTCATTTTGGCATTCGAGCAGTTTTTATGGCCCTTACTGACCGCAAGCAAAACAGAACATTGTCATCATTGCAAATGCCAAAGCCATCGGCAAATACTCATAGTGCTTGGAGCTGGCATTAACACATGCTTTCAGTCCTTCAAGGGTCATAAGACCCTTTGACAGTCAGGATTAGCATTTTCAATGGCAAATTGTTTAAAAATATAATTTCGGGCTTGTTCATTGTCGATTTGTTTCTCTAGAGCCTCACTAAGCCGATCTAAAAAGTTCATATATGGTTCATTTGCATCTTGTCTTATGGTCACAAAGGGATACCTTTGTTTTCTGCCTCATGGACATGCATGCACACACATGGACATGTGTGCACGGAAATGCACGTGCATGCATAAATGCCCCTGCGTGCACACGTATGCGCACACACATCTGTAAATGCACATGCATGCACACACATGCTCATGCACTGACATAAATGCACATGCGTGCAGCAATGCCTTAGGACTTGTTGGGGGAAAGAGAAAGAAGCAGCATCCTAAGGGAGCTGGAGGGCTGTGGGCTCGTCTTCGGGAGCTGCCACCAGTTCAATGGTGTATGGACCCTGCATGGCATGGGTTAAAATGTCCCAAAGCAGCGGATTCTGAGATGTAACCCTGTGCCCCCTCAAAAGAGTGGACGGTGGGCGGGGTTCCAGATGAAGTGACTCTCTCTGGTGTGGATGTGCTGTCAGGTGAGTAGGTGTTGCTTCTGTGTGTATTGGTAACCGCAGTGGCCGCAGGCAAAGGGCTGCTCACCGGTGTGGATGCGCTGGTTCTTAAAAAGACTTTCTCTGAAGCACTTGATGCAGTCAGCACAGGGAAAGGGACGCTTGCCCTTGTGGCTATGCTCGTGGGTGGCCAGCGCTGTTCAGCTCCTGAAGCTCTTATTGCACTCAAGGTACGTGGAGGGGATCTTCTCCAGCAGCTGAGGGGCCGACACAGAACAGAGCTGATGGTGCCGTGATGGGCTCTGCCGGGTCCTGCTCGGCTGGTTGCTGCATGAGCCCCACCAAATGCCTGATGCTGGAATTCCCAAGCCTTCCTGAGGACCCCATGTACCCACCTGGCACAGGGCTACGGGGGTCTGGCACACACAGAGTCTCTCCTTGCTCCATCTTGCAAAAGATCTCTGGCTTGACAGCAGCCCAGCTTGTCCGGGCAACAGAGAGAAGGACCCTCTCACATGCCATCAGGATGGCAGAGGTGGCCTCCAATCCCCACAGTCCCACCATTCTGCTCCTCTATCTGGTCCCTACACAGCTACAATTCATCCCCCTCCTTCCCTGCATCGACAGCACCCCCTCGCTTCGCTGTCAGACTACTGAGCCAATTTCAATTGATCTTCAAGGCAGAATATTACCCCCTTTTCAGGAACTGTTCCCTAAAACCCTTACTTCAATGATTTCAGACAATAGTCTATTCTTTGAACATGCAGGTGCAGTTTCTTACCTGGCTAACTAATAACTAACTCTTCAAAACACAAAAATTCCAACAAACCGCCATCTCAAGGGCTCTGCAACTTTC
Source organism: Neomorphus geoffroyi (assembly GCA_033558235.1). Taxonomy (NCBI): domain Eukaryota; kingdom Metazoa; phylum Chordata; class Aves; order Cuculiformes; family Neomorphidae; genus Neomorphus; species Neomorphus geoffroyi. The sequence goes on from JAUMJM010000052.1 coordinate 8,816,785, forward strand.
AGAACACTTTTCCTTTGTCCTGTGGGTCCCAGAAGATGCAGGTGTCCACGAGGTCACAGCTATGGAGATGTTTTTACAAGTCTCTGTCCCTGCCTCTCAGCTGCGTCAGGTGGGAGATCAGGTCACAGGTAGAGACCGGCTGGGCAGCATCTCTCCTCATTTCTAGGGATGAGGAGGGGGGACACTGGAACCTGAATTGTTGCCACCTGAGCAGTGGCACACACTGTGCTGCTCTGGAGATCAGTGCTTGTCATCAGTACCAAGTACTCTCTTCACTATGCGGGTGGGAAAAGAAAGAAGCATCTTCCCCTCTGTCCTGTAAACCATGCTGTCTGCATTGGGATGGATGCAGTTATGCTATTTCCCCTGCCCTGGCAGCCACTCCTGCACCCATGGCTCTCCTGCAGGAGCAGCTGGCATTGCGGGGCCCAACACGGGGCGAGGGGAAAGGGGTGACAATGATGAATCCTTTGATCAATGAAAGCCATGCTGGCTGCTCAGGGCATCCCCATGGAACATCCAAGGAGGCTCCAGCCCACACTGGTGAGGATGTTTCTTGGCAAACAGCTCGAGCTGCAGCTGGTGGTGGAGGGGGCCACAACCGCCACTTTCTCCTGGATCACTCATGGCTGCTCTGGAGGAGCCTGAGGTTGGTGCTCTGCAGCCACCTCTGCACCAGCCGCCAGTGCCCCGTGGGACTCTCAGCAGCAGTTTTGGTGGGAACCAGGGAGTGGAGGCAGCAGCAGCATGGGGGTTCTCTCGGTACACTGGTGAGCCAGGATGGTCCCCTCATCCCAAAAGCTCTTCTTGCAGCCACTTCACGGGAGGAACTTGGTCTCTGCCTGCCCTCCCATCGGGGACAGACACTCTCCCTGCCACCGCTCACCCTCTAGCACTGCCTGTAGACCCTGGTGCACCCACTTGTGTTTCTGCAGGTCAGGCTTCGGGTTGCAGGTCTTGCCACACTCACCACAATCCATTTACCAGCGTGGATGAGCTCTTGCTTGAGCAGGTGTTGCTTCTGTCTGAGTCCGCGGAGCCCTGAAGGCCGTGAGTACATTTCATCTGTTCTACCTCCTTTATAAACTCTCTCTCTCTTTTCTCTTTCTCTGTCCTCAATCCCAGCGGGCATTGGAGAGGGATGGCCCCGGGCTGGGGGCAGGAGATCCGTGCGGAGATCTCTGCATCGATGTCCCAGGCAGGAAAAGCGGTGGGGACGGAGGGGCGCGGGCGGGGTCTGGTCCCGCGTGGGGAGCGGGCTGGGTTCTGCTGGGACAGGGTTAATTTTGCCCCTCAGGCGTGAGGGGAGGCAGCCAAGAGAACCCTGCCCAGGGCAGAGTCGGCCCGTGCCCTCAGGACAGAAAGGGGGGCCTGGAGACGCGTTTCGGGGCGCGGGGTTGCGGCTCGGGAGCCGGGCGGGCGTGGGTGCCGGGGCGGGGAGCGCTCGGCAGTGCCCGGCAGCCGCTTTGTCCGTTCTTGCCGTGCCGTGGGGGCTGCCTTTGCTGTGCCCCTGCTGCCCCGGGGCCCGGTTCTTGTCCCCGCGGGCTCCTGCTTTGTTCCCGAGGTTCTCAGCCTCCGCATCAGCAACCCACGGCAAAGTCGGTTTGCACAAAACACACCAGCAACCCACGGCAAAGTCAGTTTGCACAAAACACACCAGCAACCCACGGCAAAGTCAGATTCCCGAACTGAAACAAATTCGGACTCTAACGCCTCACACGGACAGTGACAGGGACAACTAAAAAGCACAAGCAAACCAAAACCAGATAGTGATTATTTACCAAAACTGGAGACTCTAACCCCAAATCAAAATCCCAATTACATATTGTTAAAAACGAGCAAGCGAAACCATTGAAAAAAAAATATTTGTAAGCCTTTTATTGTTCGTTCTGAGGTAGTTATTTGCAAAGCAAGGTAGCAGCGCTGGGTGCGTAGCTAAGCATAGCCAGAGGCGCACCTGGCCTCAGCTGGCATGAGTTTATATGCAGTCGGTACATATTCGTTACATGCACATATTTCATCACATTTCCAGGAGCAGGCCGAGGCTGATCAATTCCAGCGAATCATTAACATAAGTTCCCTCCCCCTCCTGTATGCGCAGTGTCCTTTTGTGGTGGTCTTGCGGCGGTCGTGAGAAGGGAGACTGGAGCCTTCCTTTTGTCCACGAATAGCCTCTGTCATCTGCGCAGGCTCAGTTGTATCTTGCCATGGGGGTCCTGGAGATTCTTGCCAAGGATACGTTAAGCTTCCTCCTTATCAGCGAAACGCAACACTGAAGGGCTTGTAAAAACTGCCCCCTTATCAGGACAAGGCGACCCTCATGGGCTTGCAAAAACTGTCTCCTTACGAAGTTTTTACAAAATTCCATTGCAGACCCCCTACTTGCCCATCAAGCTTAAACAAAGCGCAAAGCCAATAATTTAATTGCCCATTGTCACAATATCAAATTTGCCAGAGTTAGGCACTCCAGCATCAACCCCAAAATAGGTCCCTTTCTAGCCCAACCCTGCAGGGCTTTCACCTCTGGTTTATGAGCAGGCAACCAACCCAAAACCCAGAAAGTATGCTTTAATTCTTTAGTTCTTACCAGTGGAGTTCTTGCTCACAGATGCAATTCAAGCGGGAGATGAAGGTTCCCCCCTGACAAGTTCTTGGTTGCTGCCTCGACCTGCATAGATACAGAATCCTGAAAACAAGTCCCATCTGAGTTTCCAAATGATTCAGAAAAAGCCATCAAAAAAACTCTCTTAAGACGTTCTTTAATTTCACCGCTGGACAATGAGGGAATGATTTCCGTCAGTCATGTGAGCTGGCTACATCATAGATTTCCCACTCCCATGCGTATATAGAAATTTTCCCAGAAATCTTACGCATAGTCTATGCACACCTGTTCAGCACATTCCATACTTAACACAAGATGTTATCATTTCCCTTTGAACAGTGTCTGGAAAAACACTAAAAAAAAGCACGCTATCACTAAAACATGCTGTCAGAGGGATATTCTGTCTGAGGTTCAAAAAATACAGATCCTTAGGTGAAACTTAACTCCACTTCAGCTTAAATCCAAACATTCCCCTTTTTGCAGTAGTAACTACTGCTTGCATCAAGGAAAGCCGCGGGGTCCAGTTTTACTCCAGACGGTGCAAAGCCGGGTGCCTGCCCAGCAGTCTGGCAAAGCCAGCCCCCCTCCAGAGACCTGCAGGCAGTATTTCTTCCCTTCTTCACTGACAAAACTCAGTCCCTAATCCTATCACATTCACAGCTCAAAACTGTTACCCCCTACCCTATCACTGCTCTCCATGACAAAGATCCCTCCCTTCTCTCCTCTAGGTGCAAATCTACTGCAGGGCATGGTGGGGCACGGTGGAGCCCTCTTCCCTGCATGGCTCGTAGGCAAGCAGCTTTCGTGACAGTTGTAGAGAGCTCCCTTGGAGACTCAGTGGGAATTAGGGAAGGTTCGTCCCACTCCAGCACACAGGGACTGATTGACTTTCAGCCTCACCTCTCCTTTTGCTGTATTTCTCTTGCAAAGTTGTCAGGAGCAACGGATCCCAGGCGATGGTTCGCGTCCTACGGATTTCCCTCCTTGGTGCGGCCCCCAGTTATTTACAGGGACTCTGGAAGGGCTTCCCAGTTCTTGCAGCACTCACGGGTCCTTCCTTTGGGAAGCTGGGGCAGGGATTTACTCCGTGCCTCATCCACAGTCAGAGATATTACACTGGAAAGCGATGGCCCCGGGCTGAGGGCAGGAGACGCGTGCGGAGATCTCTGGATCCATGTCCGAGCCAGGAAAGGCGGTGGGGATGGAGGGGAAAGGGCGGGGTCTGGTCCCGGGTGGGGAATGGCCGGGGTTCGGCTGGGACAGGGTTAATGTTTCCCGGCAGCCAAGAGAGGGCGGCCGCGGGCAGAGCCGGCCCCGCGCGGGCTCCTCCTGAGGCCTGAGGCCAGAACGGGGGGGCGGGACTGGGGCGGTGTTCCGGGGCGGCCGCCGTTGTGCTCGGCACGGAGCGTGTGTGCGGGCCGCGCCGGTGCGGCTGGTGGCGGGCCAGGCGTGCGGGGCGGCACCCGGAGCGTGGCCGGTGCCCGTGGCCGGCGCGACCTCTGTGCGAGCGTCCGTGTCCCCGGCTGCAGGCAGCGGCGCGGGGCTGCAGGCTGCTCCGGCAAGGTGGGGGTCAGGCGCGGGCGGCGCAGGGGCTGCGGCTTCCAGCGCGGGGCGGGGAGAGGGCGCAGTCCCCGCTGCTCGGGCGGGGGTCCCTAAGGCGGCAGGAGCCGGGGCGCGGGGCCTCGGCGGCTGCCGGCTCTGCGGCTGTCCCGGCGCAGCCGCTGGGGTGTCCCCGTGCCCAGGGAGCTGCTGAGCGAGCCCCCCGTGCCGCGGGGACCCTGCTGTGGCGGCCGGCGGTGCCGCCCGCCGCCCCTCTGCCCTCGGCCTTGCCTCGCCCGGGCTGCTGGCAGCTCTGCCGGCGCTGCCCTCGGGCTGCTGGAGCCGCCGGGGCTGCCGGCTCCGTGCCCAGCAGCGTCAGGATTGGGGCAGAGGTGCGGAGCCAAGGCGCGGCGGGGCGTGCTGAGCCGGGCTGAGCCGGGCTTCTTGCTGCAGATGGCGCTGAGCTTCGAGGAGGTGGCCATCTACTTCTGCCGCGAGGAGTGGGCAGCGCTGGCGGGCTGGCAGCGGCGGCTCTACCGGGAGGTGATGCTCGACAACTACGAGACGCTCGCCTCGCTGGGTGAGGACTCTGCGCCTCTGCCGGGCGGGGCTGCACGTGGCGTGGGGAGGGGTGGCATGGGGTGGCATCGGATGGCATGGCATGGGATAGGTCTTCTCGGACTTAAGGGACCTAGAAGGTTGCTCTGGTTCCAGTGCTTGAGCACTTCAGGGCTGACCAGCAGTTCAAGCATGGGATTGCAGGAGTTTTCCAAAGGCCTCTCACACCCTGACAGACCTGGGCCATCGACCTCCTCTCCAGGAAGCCTGTTCCAGGGTGTGAGCACCCTTAGTAAAGAAATTCTTCCTCGTGTCCGGTCTAATCCTGCCCTGGTGCAGCTCTGAGCCTTTCCCAGGTGTCCTGTGTGCAGGAGAGCAGCCGAGGTGACGAGGGTGAGGCGAGAGGTGGCTGTAGGTGCGGGAAACAAGGGGGATGAATTGTATCTGGGCAGGGCCCAGAGAAAGGAGTGGAGTGGGGGAGGTAGTGTGTCTGTGGGTGTTGTGAGCGGGCACTGCCATGCTGTCAGGGTGACAGAGGGTGCTTCTCTCTGTGCCCTGGACAGGCTGGGCCACCGTCAAGCCAGAGATCATCTGCAAGATGGAGCGAGGAGAGACACCGTGTGTGCCAGGTGGATACCAGGGGTCTGCAGGAGAAGTAGCGGGTTCCAGCAGGAGGGATTTGGGGGTCTCATCTAGCAGCCAGCCAAGGGGGAACCGGGGAAGCCCATCACGGCACCATCAGCTCCAGTCCGTGCCAACCCCCCAGCTGCTGGAGAAGATCCCCACTGTGTATCTTGAGTGCAACAAGCCCTTCAGGAGCCAAAACATGCTGGCCATGCACAAGGAGAGCCACAAGTGCGAACAGCCCTTGGCCTGCACTGATTGTGACAAGAGCTTCAGAGAAAGGGTCTTTCTCATCAACCAACAGAGCATCCACAGTGGTGAGCACCCCTTCAGCTGCACTGACTGTGGGAAGAGCTTCAGACTGAAGTCCAACCTAATGAGGCACCGGCGCATCCACACGGGTGAACGCCTCTTTGCCTGTGCTGACTGTGGGAGGAGCTTCAAACAGAAGAGCCACCTCATCACCCACCAGCGCATCCACACCAGTGAGCGCCCCTTTGCCTGCTCCGACTGCGGCAAGAGTTTTGCCCGGAAGGACTTTCTGATGAAGCACCAGCGCACCCACACCGGTGAGCGCCCCTTTGCCTGCACTGACTGCGGAAAGAGCTTCAGTCAGAAGCAAATCCTAATCAAGCACCAGCGCATCCACACCAGAGAGCACTCCTTCAGCTGCTCTGACTGCAGCATGAGCTTCAGAACTAAGGGCTATCTCATGAGGCACCAGCGCATCCACACCAGAGAGCACTCCTTCAGCTGCTCTGACTGCAGCATGAGCTTCAGAACTAAGGGCTATCTCATGAGGCACCAGCGCATCCACACTGGTGAGCACCCCTTTGTCTGTGCTGACTGTGGGAAGAGCTTCAGCGAGAAGGCCCCCCTCATCACGCACCAGCACATCCACACTGGTGAGCGCCCGTTTTCCTGTGCTGACTGTGGGAAGACCTTCAGAAAGAAGGCCCCCCTAGTCATGCACCAGCGCATCCACACCAGAGAGCACTCCTTCAACTGCTCTGACTGCAGCACAAGCTTCAGAACCAAGGGCAACCTCATGAGGCACCAGCGCATCCACACTGGTGAGCGCCCCTTCAGCTGCACTGACTGTGGCAAGAGCTTCAGAGAGAAGGGCTCCCTCATCACCCACCAGCGCATCCACACTGGTGAGCGCCCCTTTGCCTGTAGTGACTGTGGCAAGAGCTTCAGAGAGAAGGGCACCCTCATCACCCACCAGCGCATCCACACTGGTGAGCGCCCATTCACCTGCACTGACTGTGGGAAGAGCTTCAGTCAGAAGCAAATCCTAATCAAGCACCAGCGCATCCACACCAGTGAGCGCCCCTTCAGCTGCACTGACTGCGGCAAGAGCTTCAGAGAGAAGCGTGACCTGATCAACCACCAGCGCATCCACACAGGTGAGCGCCCCTTCAGCTGCACTGACTGCGGCAAGAGCTTCAGAGAGAAGCGTGACCTGATCAACCACCAGCGCATCCACACAGGTGAGCGCCCCTTCCTCTGCAATGACTGCGGGAAGAGCTTCAGAGAGAAGCGTGACCTGGTCAAGCACCAGCGCATCCACACAGGTGAGCGCCCCTTCCTATGCACTGACTGCGGGAAGAGCTTCAGAGAGAAGCGTGACCTGATCAACCACCAGCGCATCCACACAGGTGAGCGCCCCTTCAGCTGCACTGACTGTGGGAAGAGCTTCAGTAAGAAGCAAAATCTAATCGATCACCAGCACATCCACACGAGTGATCGCCCCTTCCTCTGCATTGACTGCGCGAAGAGCTTCAGAGAGAAGTGTGACCTTGTCAAGCACCAGAGCATCCACACTGGTGTGTGCCCCTTCTCCTGCGCAGACTGCGGGAGGAGCTTCAAACGGAAGCAAAACCTAATCAACCACCAGCGCATCCACACTGGTGAGCGCCCCTTTGCCTGCACTGAATGTGGGAAGAGCTTCAGTCACAAGCATCACCTAATCAACCACCAGAGCATCCACACCAGTGAGCGCCCCTTTACCTGCACTGACTGCGGCAAGAGATTCAGAGAGAAGCGTGTCCTGGTCAAGCACCAGCGCATCCACACTGGTGTGCGCCCGTTTGCCTGCACTGGCTTTGGGAAGAGCTTCAGTCAGAAGCAAAACCTAATCAACCACCAGCCCATCCACACCAGTGAGCGCCCTTTCACCTGCACTGACTGAGGGAAGAGTTTTACTCAGAAGGGTGACCTGATCAAGCACCAGTGCATCCACACAGGAGAGCAGCCCTGCACCAGCTGCAGCAGGAGCTTCATTTGCAAGGCCTCTCTGATCAAGTACCAGCACATCCACTTGGGCAAGTGCCCCTTTGCCTGCACCAACTGTGACAAGAGCTTGAGAGACAAGTGCACCCTGATCAGGCACCAGCCCATCCAGAGCCATGAGCAGCTCTTGACTTGTGGCCACTGTGGTTAACGATTCACCCAGAAGCAACACCTGGTCACCCATCAGCACAGCCTCACAGGGGAGTGTCCCTTTGTCAGCCCCAAATGCAACCATGGCTTCATCCAGAAGGACTCCCTGATCACCCATAAACACATTCACGTGGGTGAGCATCCCTTTGCCTGCACTGACTGCAACAGGAGCTCCAGCCACAAGAGCTCCCTGATAGAGCACCAGTGCACACATACGGGCAAGAAGCCTGTGCTGACTGCGGCAAGAGCTTCAGCTGGAAGAGCTCCCTGATCAGCCACCACCACATCCACAGTGACAAATGACCCTTTCCTTGCACCTTTGTGACCACCACTTCAGACAGAAGCAACACCTGCTCAAGCAAGAGCTCATCCATGCTGGCAAATGGATTGTGGTGAGTGTGGCAAGACCTGCAGTCCAAAGTCTGACCTGAAGAGACGCAAGCAGGTGCCCAGGGTCTACAGGCAGTGCTAGAGGGTGAGTGGTGGCAGGAAGACTGTCTGTCACAGGTGGGAGGGCAGGCAGAGGCCAAGTTCCTCCCGTGAAGTGGCTGCAAGAAGAGCTTTTGGGATGGTGCAGAGGTGGCTGCAGTGAGGACACGCAGAGCACCAACCTCAGGCTCCTCCAGAGCAGCCATGAGTGATCCAGGAGAAAGTGGCAGTCGTGGCCCCCTCTACCACCAGCTGCAGCTTGGGCTGTTTGCCAAGAAACATCCTCAACAGTGTGGGCTGGAGCCTCCTTGGATGTTCCATGGGGATGCCCTGAGAAGCCAGCATGGCTTTCATTGATCAAAGGATTCATCATTGTCACCCCTTTCCCCTCACCCCGTGTTGGGCCCCGCAATGCCAGCTGCTCCTGCGGGAGAGCCATGGGTGCAGGAGTGGCTGCCAGGGCAAGGGAAATAGCATAACTGCATCCATCCCAACGCGGACAGCACAGTTTACAGGACAGAGGGGAAGATGCTTCTTTCTTTTCCCACCCGCATAGTGAAGAGAACACTCTCTTGGTACTGATGACAAGCACTGATCTCCAGAGCAGCACAGTGTGTGCCACTGCTCAGGTGGCAACAATTCAGGTTCCAGTGTCCCCCCTCCTCATCCCCAGAAAACCCCTTTATAAGCCCATTCTCTCTGGGGTACAGTGAGAGTTTGGGATTTTCCCTGGGTCGTGTGGGAGGAGGAGGATGAAATAGTGTCCCAAGGGAGCCAGGGGGTGTATGGACTCGGGATGGCATGGGTTAAAATGTCCCAAAGCGGGTGATTTTGAATCGAGACACACACACCCCCACCCCCCCCACCCCGCCCCCAAAGTGGACAGTGGGCAGGTTTCAGGAGGGGAGGTGTGGCCAGGAAGATAGACCAATAGACCATGGAAGGAGTTCTCAGGCTTTAGTCAAAGTACTGAAAGAACTCGTGATGGGCCAATCCTGGGAAAGGCGATAAAAAGTTAGGCCCGGTGCTGCTTGAGGGCAAAAGGGAAGTGTGTTTATAGTTAAGCAAGGTGGGGTTGCGATGCTGATGGGAAACTACTGTAACCTTGTAAGTGGATGAAAGGCGTTAGTGTGGATGAATAAGGTATCTCAGAATCACCGCAGATCCGAGTAGGTACCTTTTCCCCACCGCAGACCGTGAAGCCAGGGGAGCAGCGGAGGAAGGCATAACAGGAATACAATCCTTAATTCCAGATGGTAAAATCCAAATTGATCAAACTCCTAAATATATAAGGGAGGATCTAGAATTGATTAAGGATCTGAATGGGAAAGAGGGTGAAAATGGATGGGTTACCAGACCACAAGGGAAAGCTGTAGTTCCTAGTAGTCTGGGCAGTAATTATGGCTGAGCATAGCAAACATATTGAGGGGCTGAAGCTTTATATAAATATGTAAGCAACAGTATGATTGCTTGGAATTTCTGTACCACTGTTAGAGAGGTAACACAACAGTGTGAAATTTGCCTACAAAATAATCCACGGGTTGCGTGAAAACTGAATTAGGACAAATTGGGAAAGGAAATCTCCCCAAGCAGTGGTGGCAAATTGACTTTTCAGAACTTCCTAGGAAAAGGGGTTTCAGGTACACGTTGGTGCTTTTCAGGATGGCCAGAAGCATTCCCTTGCCAAACGACCAAAGCTAGAGAAGTGACTAAGGCTTTATTACAAGAAATAATACCAAGATGTGGGGTTCCAGCAGTAGTATCCTCAGACAGAGGCCCCCATTTTGTGGCCAAAGTTACACAGGGAGTTAGTAGGCTCTTGGGGACAGAGTGGCAACTCCACACCCTTTACGGACCACAAGCGAGTGGTCAAGTGGAAAAGATCATAGAATCCTAAGGCTGGAAGAGGCTTCTGAGATCACTGAGTCCAACCTTCAGCACTTCAGTCCCAACTGACTGTGTGATAAGTTTACAGAAACAACTGAGAAAAATAGAGAAGTTAGTCACGGGAACTCGTGCCTGTGGCCTTGATGGACCAACGCATAACGTAGTACCGGGCAACTGTATATACGTCAGATCTCTTTCAGATTCACGGTTAGAGCCGAAGTGGGACGGACCATTTCAAGTTCTACTAACAACATACACAGCTGTCAAGATAAAGGAGCAAGCATCATGGATACATCACACCAGGGTGAAAGAAGCTCCTAAACAATGCAGGAAGTCAACGGAAACTGGACATTTGAAACTCCGACTCAAGCAAATTACATTCAGGCACATTTATGGATGCAGTTGGTGGTCGCCTCAATCATAAGAGAGGGAGAGGAAGGCACTTTCCCCATTGAAATTTGGAAAATCATGTGGGACAATGCCTCTGACTTTGAGACAGAACTCCAATCATGGTGGAATTTGGTAAACTTTACTTATAACCCCAGCACTTACATAGCCACGGCCTTTGTGGTAACCATACATAATGCCTCAATACATGTAGTGCACCCCATCATTGCATTAGGGTTGAACCACAACAGAGCTATACTCTATGCTACTGAGCATAGAGTCTGGGCCCAAAAAGTGGATGGGAAGTGGCAAACTGTAGATTTAGAATCCCGCATCATGCAGGAACAATGGAGGTTCATCTGTGAAGGTAATGCACTCAGTGCTCAAGACGTTTGTCTAGGTACTGAACAGAAGGTTTGTCATTTTGAGATTTGTCCTAACCTTAACCATGAGATGGTCCTTATATATATTGGCAAGGGCTGCGCGTGTTTGAGGACTATGTATAACGTTATTTTAGTAGATATGGTAAGGGTAGAAATTAGGAACCACTCCAATTTTTGTATTTGTAATGTTAAAATCCAAGGGTGTGATTTCTCTTATTCAGCACTGGTTCCATCTCACCTGCTCTTACAATCTCTTTATACACTGTTTCACAAACTATTACTTGTCTCTATTGGAATGAACCTTTCTTTAGTGAAGCGATTGATACAGCATCCAGATTTGATCAGGATTTTGGACAAGATCCAAGAGAAGGGACAAAAGACTCTGGTAACTGTTCACCACAACGTGGAAGAAACCCACTGTGTTTTGACACGAGTAGAAAAGGATGGAGAAAATAGATGGTGGAACAAGCTTTTTGGATGGTCCCCTACAGCTACCAACGTCCTGAACAGGCTGTATCACCCTATTGTTATTCTCTTGATGTTAATTTTTATTTGTTTAGTTTTGTCTGCAGTATTATACGTTTTGGATTGGAGGATGATGAAACGAGTGGCACACTTAACATTGGTACTTAATGCTGTGCACCAAACAATTCCCCTCAAGAGACAGATTATGTATGAAGGCAAAAGAATTTGCCTAGGATGATAAGACAGGGGGGAATGATGCAGGACTTTAGAGAAGCCTTTGTTTAGCCTGAAGAGCGGTAACTTAGATCTCTGGTCGGCCTTGGATGTTTTGCAGGATTTTGCAATTGAATTCTGTGGGAACTGTGTGAGCCTGGCAGTTGTGTGGGCTCATCCATCAGGGTTGTGCTGATAAGGACTTTGCAGGCCTGGCAGCTTTTGTGAATCCATCAAGGCTGCACTGAAAAGGAGGTCTGCAGCTTGCAGTAAAAAAGAGATGGGTTTGTCTTTTGGCCTGGAGGGGATTCAAGAAACTACTGGGCCTGCTCAAAGAAAGAAGGTGACCTCACCTCTGAGCTCCATCCTGTGCTGGTGATTTCTTGGAACCGATCAGCGTAACCTGGCCTATTCCCCAAAACTGCAATGCATATGTATGTCTTTTGGCAATAAATATTGACCTGTCCTTTGTTGGGTGCACAGCTCTTTTGGAACTATCCACCTGTCGCCCACCGGCGTAATAAACATACCTGACTTCATAACTCTCTGAGTTGTGCGGGTTTATTCTGGAAGTCAGGACCCAGCACTGAACCCTGGAACACCACTTGTAACTGGTTTCCCAACTGGATTTAACTCCATTTACCACAACCCTTTAGGCCCGGCCATCCAGCCAATTCTTTACCCAGCAGAGGTGGAGCCCTCTTCCCTGCATGGCTCGTATGCAAGCAGCTTTAGTGACAGTTGTAGAGAGCTCCCTTGGAGACTCAGTGGGAATTAGGGAAGGTTCGTCCCACTCCAGCACACAGGGATTGATTCACTTTCAGCCTCACCTCTCCTTTTGCTGTATTTCTCTTGCAAAGTTGTCAGGAGCAACGGATCCCAGGCGATGGTTCGCGTCCTACGGATTTCCCTCCTTGGTGCGGCCCCCACTTACTTACAGGGACTCTGGAAGGGCTTCCCAGTTCTTGCAGCACTCACGGGTCCTTCCTTTGGGAAGCTGGGGCAGGGATTTACTCCGTGCCTCATCCACAGTCAGAGATATTACACTGGAAAGCGATGGCCCCGGGCTGAGGGCAGGAGACGCGTGCGGAGATCTCTGGATCCATGTCCGAGCCAGGAAAGGCGGTGGGGATGGAGGGGAAAGGGCGGGGTCTGGTCCCGGGTGGGGAATGGCCGGGGTTCGGCTGGGACAGGGTTAATGTTTCCCGGCAGCCAAGAGAGGGCGGCCGCGGGCAGAGCCGGCCCCGCGCGGGCTCCTCCTGAGGCCTGAGGCCAGAACGGGGGGGCGGGACTGGGGCGGTGTTCCGGGGCGGCCGCCGTTGTGCTCGGCACGGAGCGTGTGTGCGGGCCGCGCCGGTGCGGCTGGTGGCGGGCCAGGCGTGCGGGGCGGCACCCGGAGCGTGGCCGGTGCGACCTCTGTGCGAGCGTCCGTGTCCCCGGCTGCAGGCAGCGGCGCGGGGCTGCAGGCTGCTCCGGCAAGGTGGGGGTCAGGCGCGGGCGGCGCAGGGGCTGCGGCTTCCAGCGCGGGGCGGGGAGAGGGCGCAGTCCCCGCTGCTCGGGCGGGGGTCCCTAAGGCGGCAGGAGCCGGGGCGCGGGGCCTCGGCGGCTGCCGGCTCTGCGGCTGTCCCGGCGCAGCCGCTGGGGTGTCCCCGTGCCCAGGGAGCTGCTGAGCGAGCCCCCCGTGCCGCGGGGACCCTGCTGTGGCGGCCGGCGGTACCGCCCGCCGCCCCTCTGCCCTCGCCCTTGCCTCGCCCGGGCTGCTGGCAGCTCTGCCGGCGCTGCCCTCGGGCTGCTGGAGCCGCCGGGGCTGCCGGCTCCGTGCCCAGCAGCGTCAGGATTGGGGCAGAGGTGCGGAGCCAAGGCGCGGCGGGGCGTGCTGAGCCGGGCTGAGCCGGGCTTCTTGCTGCAGATGGCGCTGAGCTTCGAGGAGGTGGCCATCTACTTCTGCCGCGAGGAGTGGGCAGCGCTGGCGGGCTGGCAGCGGCGGCTCTACCGGGAGGTGATGCTCGACAACTACGAGACGCTCGCCTCGCTGGGTGAGAACTCTGCGCCTCTGCCGGGCGGGGCTGCACGTGGCGTGGAACAGACCTTTTCGGTGGGAAGGGACATACAAGATTCCTCCAGTCCGACCGACTGCACACTTCAGGGCTGATCAGCAGTTCAAGCATGGGATTACAGGAGTTGTTTCAAGGCCTCTCACACCCTGACAGGCTTGGGGCATTAAGCGCCTCTCCAGCCAAGGTGATGAGGGCGAGGCAAGAGAGGGCTGTAGGCGAAGGAAAGGGAAGGCCAAAGATGCATCCTAGCAGATTCAGGAGAGAAGAGGGAAGTAGGGGGAGATGATGGGGGTCTGGGTGTTGGGAGTCTGTGCTGCCGTCCCAGCAGTATGGGAGAGGATGCTTGTGTTTGTTCTTCGGACAGGCTGGGCCTCCATAAAGCCAGAGATCATCTGCAAGCTGGAGCGAGGAGAGACACCGTGTGTGCCAGACTTCCCTTTGGAACTGCAGAGGCACCATAGCCCTGTGCCAGGTGGGTACCAGGGGTCTGCAGGAGAAGTAGGGGGTTCCAGCAGGAGGGATTTGGGGATCTCATCCAGCAGCCAGCCAAGGGGGAACTGGGGAAGCCCATCACGGCACCATCAGCTCCAGTCCGTGCCAGCCTCCCAGCTGCTGGAGAAGACCTCCACCATGTTCCGTGAGTGCAACAAGCCCTTCAGGAGCCAGAATGCACTGGCCATCCACAAACAGAACCACAAGTGTGAACGGCCCTTGACTTGCACTGATTGTGACAGGAGCTTCAGAGAAAGGGTCTTTCTCATCAGGCAGCAGCGCATCCACACCGGTGAGCGGCCCTTCAGCTGCACTGAATGTGGGAAGAGCTTCAAAAAGAAGAGCCACCTCATCACCCACCTGCGCATCCACACTGCGGAGCGCCCCTTTGCCTGCACTGACTGCAGCAAGAGTTTTAGCCAAAAGGGCTCTCTGATCATCCACCAGCGCACCCACACTGGTGAGCGCCCCTTCGCCTGCACTGACTGCATGAAGAGCTTCGGTCAGAAGCAAATCCTAATCAGGCACCAGCGCATCCACACCAGTGAGCACTCCTTCAGTTCCTCTGACTGTGGCATGAGCTCCAAAGATAAGGGCTCCCTCATCAACCACCAGCGCATCCACATCCGTGAGCACCCCTTCAGCTGCACTGACTGTGGGAAGAGGTTCAGACAGAAGAGTGACCTGATCAGGCACCAGCCCATCCACACTGGTGAGCGCCCCTTTGCCTGCGCTGACTGTGGGAAGAGCTTCAGTCAGAAGCAAATCCTAATCAGGCACCAGCGCATCCACACCAGGGAGCACTCCTTCGGCTGCTCTGATTGTGGCATGAGTTTTACCCGGAAGGATGACTTGATCAGGCACCAGCGCATCCACTCCGGTGAGCGCCTCTTTGCCTGTGCTGACTGTGGGAAGAGGTTCAGACAGAAGAGTGACCTGATCAGGCACCAGCGCATCCACACTGGGGAGCGCCCATTCACCTGCTCCAACTGTGGTAAGAGCTTCAGTCAGAAGGACTCCCTCATCACCCACCAGCGCACCCACACTGGTGAGCGCCCCTTCGCCTGCACTGACTGTGGGAAGAGCTTCAGTCAGAAGAACTCCCTGATCAAGCACCAGCGCATCCACACTAGGGAGCACCCCTTCAGCTGCACTGACTGTGGGAAGAGCTTCAGTCAGAAGGACTGCCTGATCAGGCACCAGCGCATCCACTCCGGTGAGCGCCTCTTTGCCTGCGCTGACTGTGGGAAGAGGTTCAGACAGAAGAGTGACCTGATCAGGCACCAGCGCATCCACACCGGGGAGCGCCCATTCACCTGCTCCAACTGCGGTAAGAGCTTCAGTCAGAAGGACTCCCTCATCATCCACCAGCGCACCCACACTGGTGAGCGCCCCTTTGCCTGCACTGACTGTGGAAAGAGCTTCAGTCAGAAGCAAATCCTAATCAGGCACCAGCGCATCCACACCAGGGAGCACCCCTTCAGCTGCACTGACTGTGGGAAGAGCTTCAGTCAGAAGGACTGCCTGATCAGGCACCAGAGCATCCACTCCGGTGAGCGCCTCTTTGCCTGCGCTGACTGTGGGAAGAGGTTCAGAAAGAAGAGTGACCTGATCAGGCACCAGCGTATCCACACTGGTGAGCGCCCATTCACCTGCTCCAACTGCGGTAAGAGCTTCAGTCAGAAGGACTCCCTGATCAAGCACCAGCGCATCCACACTGGTGAGCGCCCCTTTGCCTGCACGGACTGCGGCAAGAGTTTTACCCGGAAGGATGAGCTGATCAGGCACCAGCGCATCCACTCTGGTGAGCGCCCATTCATGTGCACTGACTGTGGAAAGAGCTTCAGGCAGAAGGGTGGCCTGATCACCCACCAGCACATCCACATTGTTGAGTGCCCCTTCCTCTGCACTAACTGCAGGAAGTGCTTCAGTCAGAAGCAAAAGCTAATCAACCACCAGCACACCTCATCAGTGTGCACTCCCTTGGCTGCACTGACTGTGGTACAAACTTCAGACGGAAAGGTCAACTCATCACACCCAGCGCATCCACACTGGCCTGTGGCCCTTCAGCTGCACTGACTGTGGAAAGAGCTTCAGTCAGAAGAGCCACCTAATCAGCCACCAGCGAATCCACACCAGTGAGCGCCCCTTTGCCTGCACTGGCTACGGCAAGGACTTACCTGAAAGGTCTCCCTGATCAAGCACCAGCGCATCCACAGTGGTGAGTGCCCCTTTACCTACACTGATTGCAGGAAGAGCTTCAGACAGAAAAACTCCCTGATCAAGCACCAGCGCATCCACACCAGTGAGCACTCCTTCGGCTGCTCTGACTGCGGCACAAGCTTCAGAGAGAAGGGCCACCTCATCACACACCAGTGCATCCACACTGGTGAGCGCCCCTTTGCCTCTGCTCACTGCGGGAAGAGCTTCAGTCAGAAGCAACACCTAACCAATCACCAGCACATCCACACCGGTGAGTTCCCCATCATCTGCACTGACTGTGGGAAGAGCTTCAGAGAGAAGAGCCACCTTATCACACACCAGCGCATCCACACTGGTGAGCGCCCCTTCACCTGCACTGACTGCGGGAAGAGCTTCAATCAGAAACAAAATCTCATCACCCATCAGCGCATCCACACTGGTGAGCGCCCCTTCGCCTGCTGACTGAGGAAGGGTTTTACCCAGAAGGGTGACCTGATCAAGCACCAGTGCATCCACACAGGAGAACAGCCCTGCACCAGCTGCAGTAGGAGCTTCATTTGCAAGGCCTCTCTGATCAAGTACCAGCACATCCACTTGGGCAAGTGCCCCTTTGCCTGCACCAACTGTGACAAGAGCTTGAGAGACAAGTGCACCCTGATCAGGCACCAGCCCATCCAGAGCCATGAGCAGCTCTTGACTTGTGGCCACTGTGGTTAACGATTCACCCAGAAGCAACACCTGGTCACCCATCAGCACAGCCTCACAGGGGAGTGTCCCTTTGTCAGCCCCAAATGCAACCATGGCTTCATCCAGAAGGACTCCCTGATCACTCATGAACACATTCACGTGAGTGAGCATCCCTTCGCCTGCACTGACTGCAACAGGAGCTCCAGCCACAAGAGCTCCCTGATGGAGCACCAGTGCACACATATGGGTGAGAAGCCCTTCACCTGTGCCAGCTTTGGGAAGAGCTTCAGCTGGAAGAGCTCCCTGATCAGCCACCAACACATCCACAGTGACAAATGACCCTTTCCTTGCACCTTTGTAACCACCACTTCAGACAGAAGCAACACCTGCTCAAGCAAGAGCTCATCCACGCTGGCAAATGGATTGTGGTGAGTGTGGCAAGACCTGCAACCCGAAGCCTGACCTGAAGAAACACATGCGGGTGCACCAGGGTCTACAGGCAGTGCTAGAGGGTGAGTGGTGGCAGGGAGAGTGTCCCTGACGGGAGGGCAGGCAGAGGCCAAGTTCCTCCTGTGAAGTGGCTGCAAGAAGAGTTTTTGGGATGAGGGGACCACACTGGCTCACCAGTACACCCAGAGCATGCTGCAGGTGCCTCCACACCCTGGTTCCCACCAAAACTGCTGCTGAGGGTCCCACGGGGCACTGGTGGCTGGTGCAGAGGTGGCTGTGGAGGGGACATGCAGAGCACCGACCTGTGGCTCCTCCGGAGCAGCTATGAGTGATCCAGGAGAAAGTGGCGGTTGTGGCCCCCTCCAACACCAGCTGCAGCTCAGGCTGTTTGCCAAGAAATGTCTTCACCAGTGTGGGCTGGAGCCTCCTTGGATGTTCCAGGGGGATGCCCTGAGCAGCCAGCATGGCTTTCATTGATCAAAGGATTCATCATTGTCACCCCTTTCCCCTCGCCCCGTGTTGGGCCCCGCAATGCCAGCTGCTCCTGCGGGAGAGCCATGGGTGCAGGAGTGGCTGCCAGGGCAAGGGAAATAGCATAACTGCATCCATCCCAATGCAGACAGCATGGTTTACAGGACAGAGGGGAAGATGCTTCTTTCTTTTCCCACCCGCATAGTGAAGAGAACACTCTCTTGGTACTGATGACAAGCACTGATCTCCAGAGCAGCACAGTGTGTGCCACTGCTCAGGTGGCAACAATTCAGGTTCCAGTGTCCCCCCTCCTCATCCCCAGAAAACCCCTTTATAAGCTCATTCTCTCTGGGGTACAGTGAGAGTTTGGGATTTTCCCTGGGTCTTGTGGGAGGAGGATGATGAAATAGCGTCCCAAGGGAGTCAGAGGGATGTGGGCTCCTCCAAGAGAGCTGCCACTCGTGCCGGGGGTGTATGGACTCGGCATGGCGTGGTTTAAAATGTCCCAAAGCGGGTGCTTCTGAGTCGTGACCCCCCTGCCCTCCCCGCAGCAAGTGGACAGTGGGCATGGTTCTAGGAGGGGAGGTGCTGCCCAGCTGGTCTCTACCTGTGATCTAATCTACCACCTGACCCAGCTGAGAGGCAGGGACAGAGACTTGTAGAAACATCGACCTGCTGAGCCACTTGGATCCTCAGAAGTCTATGGGGCCAGATGGAATCCATCCTAGGGGGGTGGGCTTGCTAAACCACTTTCCATTATTTATCAACAGTCCTGGCTCACTGGATAGGTCCCAAATGACTGGAAGTTGGCCAATGTGATGCTTATCCATATGAAGGGCTGTAGGTTCAATCCAGGTAATTACAGACCTGTCAGCCTGACCTCCGTTCCAGGTAAAATTAAGGAGCAGATAATCCTGGGTGCAATTGTTTGGCACCTGCAGAATGAGTGAGAGATCAGGCCCAGCCAGCATGGATTTAGGAGGGGTAGGTCCTGCCTGACCAACCTGATCTCCTTTAATGACGACGTGACTCGCCTGGTGGACGAGAGGAGCGCTGTGGATGTAGTGTACCTGGACTTCAGCAAGGCCTTTGACACTGTCTCCCATAGCAGACTCCTGGAGAAGCTGTCAGCCCGTGGCTTGGATGGGAACGCTCTGTGCTGGGTTAGGAATTGGTTGGATGGCCGAGCACAGAGAGTGGTAGTGAACAGTGTCACATCCAGTTGGCGGCCAGTCACTAATGGTGTCCCCCAGGGATCGGTGTTGGGTCTGGTCCTGTTTAATATCTTTATTGATGATCTGGGAGTGCTGGTAGACAGGAAACTCAACATGAGCCAGCAGCGTGCCTGAGTGGCCAAGAAGGCAAATGGTATCAGGCCTGCATCAGGAATAGTGTGGCCAGCAGGACTAAGGAGGTTATCATCCCCTTAAACTCGGCACTGGTCAGGCTGCACCTTGAGTGCTGTGTCCAGTTCTGGGCCCCTCAGTTTAAGAAAGATGTCGAGATGCTGGAGTGTGTCCAGAGGAGAGCGACGAGGATGGTGAAGGGGCTGGAGCACAAGCCCTATGAAGAGCGACTGAGGGAGCTGGGGTTGTTTAGCCTCAAGAAGAGGAGGCTCAGGGGAGACCTTATTGCTCTCTACAACTGCCTGAAAGGAGGTTGTAGTCAGGCAGGGGTTGGTCTCTTCTCTCAGGTGACCGGTGACAGAACAAGAGGACATGGTCTCAAGCTTTGTCAAGGGGAGGTTTACACTTGATATTAAGAAACAATTCTTCACTGAAAGGGTGATTTGCCATTGGAATGTGCTGTCCAGGGAGGTGGTGGAGTCACCATCCCTGGAGGTGTTTATAAGGAGATTGGATGAGGCACTTAGTGCCATGGTTTAGATGACGAGTCAGTTTTGGTGTTGGGACATAGGCTGGACTTGATGATCTCAAAGGTCTCTGATACTGTGATACTGTGAATGTCTGGAAAATCACAATTTGAAAAAAAAATGTTATCAATAAAACATGCTATCAGAGGGACATTCAGTTCCTTAGATGAAACTTAACTCTACTTTAGCTTAAATCAAAATATTCCAGTTTTTGCAGTATTAACTACTTCTTATATCAAGGAAAGCTATTTGATACTTCTTGTATCAAAGGAATCGATTTGATGCGTCTTGTATCAAAAGAAGAAATTTGATACAAGACGGAGTTGCTACTGGAAAAGCTCGTGGCATCTTTACCCACTGGACAAGCCAAGCACAGTCAGAGTCGAGGGGTCCATTTTTACTCCAGAGGGTGCAAAGAGGGTGTCTGCCAAGAAATCTGGCAAAGCCAACTGCCCTCCAGAAATCTGCCCACAGAATTTATCCCCTTCTTCCCTGACAAAACTCGGCCTGTAATCAGAGCCCATTCCCCTCTTTTTTAGCTGTCTCATTCGTTAATGCCCCGTCTTGCCGGGCAATGCGATCCCCGCTTGCTGGGAAATGGGCTGCGCCTCCTTTCCAGTGCCCCAGCGCTGGGTCGAGGGTTTCTCGAGGTGGGGTCCGGGCCAGGTTTCTGCTCCCGGGGCTCCTTAGCGAGGTGGGACGGAGTCAACTGTCGGGTGCCCACTGGCCCCCAGCAAGGTTTGTCGTGTGGTCCCAGCGGGACCCAGCGGCTCCCTTCGCCCGTCCCGGCCGGGAGCTTCGCTACAGAGAGAGCGGTGAGTGTGGGGGTGTCTGATCGGATTGGACGGCAGCAGCTTCTGGGGGTGAAACTGCCGTATCCCCCTAACGGCACCGGTCAGGTTGGCTGTGAGAGCACAGTTGCCGCCTGCTTTGCGAGATAAGCGGCGTTTTGTAGCCTCACTGCTGAAACAAAGCAAAGAGCCCAACAGCCCGAAATACTGTTGGGAGGGTATCCCTTAAAAATTCCAGCTCCGGGGAAGCACAGGAGATTGTTCCTCCCTCAGTGTTTCCAAAGAGCACATGGAACTCTGCTCACTGTATTTATTACCTACGTGGAAATTTCTCACATTGCCCTGAAAGCATTTCACTGTTCCCTCCTCTTGCTGGAAGTAATTACATATTATCTTCTGTCTGATTTACAGTGCAACAGCACCGCCCGCCCGCCCGTTTAACGGAATTCCGGCTGCTCCCGGGGAGCCTTTGTGTGCGCCCACAGGTGTCTGATCGGTGCCTTCCTTATCTTTAGCGGAGGGCGGTGCAGCCCGGGGTCCTTGACGAGACCCGTCGCTCAGATTAACACCTAAAGCTGAGCGTTGTCTCAGTACCCTCCCTGCACCGCCCCCGCTGTTGTCAGCAACCAGAGCGGAGGGCCGGGGCGCGGCTGGGACAGGGTTAATTGTTCCAAGCAAGGGCAGGGGAGGCCGGGGTTCAGGAGAGCTGCCCGGACTGAGGGCAGGAGACGCGTGCGGAGATCTCTGGATCCATGTCCGAGCCAGGAAAGGCGGTGGGGATGGAGGGGAAAGGGCGGGGTCTGGTCCCGGGTGGGGAATGGCCGGGGTTCGGCTGGGACAGGGTTAATGTTTCCCGGCAGCCAAGAGAGGGCGGCCGCGGGCAGAGCCGGCCCCGCGCGGGCTCCTCCTGAGGCCTGAGGCCAGAAAGGGGGGGCGGGCCTGGGGCGGTGTTCCGGGGCGGCCGCCGTTGTGCTCGGCACGGAGCGTGTGTGCGGGCCGCGCCGGTGCGGCTGGTGGCGGGCCAGGCGTGCGGGGCGGCACCCGGAGCGTGGCCGGTACCCGTGGCCGGCGCGACCTCTGTGCGAGCGTCCGTGTCCCCGGCTGCAGGCAGCGGCGCGGGGCTGCAGGCTGCTCCGGCAAGGTGGGGGTCAGGCGCGGGCGGCGCAGGGGCTGCGGCTTCCAGCGCGGGGCGGGGAGAGGGCGCAGTCCCCGCTGCTCGGGCGGGGGTCCCTCAGGCGGCAGGAGCCGGGGCGCGGGGCCTCGGCGGCTGCCGGCTCTGCGGCTGTCCCGGCGCAGCCGCTGGGGTGTCCCCGTGCCCAGGGAGCTGCTGAGCGAGCCCCCCGTGCCGCGGGGACCCTGCTGTGGCGGCCGGCGGTGCCGCCCGCCGCCCCTCTGCCCTCGGCCTTGCCTCGCCCGGGCTGCTGGCAGCTCTGCCGGCGCTGCCCTCGGGCTGCTGGAGCCGCCGGGGCTGCCGGCTCCGTGCCCAGCAGCGTCAGGATTGGGGCAGAGGTGCGGAGCCAAGGCGCGGCGGGGCGTGCTGAGCCGGGCTGAGCCGGGCTTCTTGCTGCAGATGGCGCTGAGCTTCGAGGAGGTGGCCATCTACTTCTGCCGCGAGGAGTGGGCAGCGCTGGCGGGCTGGCAGCGGCGGCTCTACCGGGAGGTGATGCTCGACAACTACGAGACGCTCGCCTCGCTGGGTGAGGACTCTGCGCCTCTGCCGGGATGGACTTAAGCCGGAATTCCACCCCTGACCCGAGCTGCAGCCCTTGGAATCAAAAATAATCACTTACATAGGGGTTGTGTTTGCAGGTTTTCCTTGGCCAGGCAGCGTCCTGTGCATAGTGGTCCTGGTGGAGAGTGTGGAGTGGAATGGAATAGGAAGACATGGGTGGGATGGGATGGGATGCGATGTGATGACATGCAATGACATAGCTTGGAGTAGATGTTTTCAGTGGGAAGGGACCTACAAGACTCTTCTGTTCCAACTTATTTAGCTTTTCAGGGCTGGCCAGCCCTTGAAGCATGGTATTAGTGACATTGTCCAAATGGTTCTCCACCCCTGACAGGCTTGGGGCACTGACTGCCTCTCCAGGAAGCCTGTTCCAGTGTGTGAGCAATCTTGGTAAAGAAATGCTTCTTTGTTTCTGGTCTAAACCTTCCCTGTCACAGCTTTAGCCCTTCCCAGGCATCCTGGGTGCTGGAGAGCGGCCGAGGTGATGTGAGCGAGGCAAGAGGAGGCTGTAGGTTCAGGGAAGAAGAGAGATGAATTGTATCCAGGCACAGCCAGGAGAGAGGAGGAGAGTGGGTGGACATGATGGGGCTGTGGATGTTGGGGACCTGCGCTGCCATCCTGGCAGTGAAGGAGAGGATGCTTCTCTATGTGGTTTGAACAGGTTGGGCCGCTGTCAAGCCAGAGCTCATCTGCAGGATGGAGCGAGGAGAGACACCGTGTAAGCCAGACCCCCCCAGGGTGCGACGGAGGCACCAAAGCCTTGTGCCAGGTGAGTACCAGCTGTCTGTGGGGTGGATTGGCTCATCCTGCAGACAGCTGAGCAGGAGCCAGGGAGACCCATCAGGGCACTCTCACATCCACCCCATTCCAGCCTCACAGCTGCTGGAGAAGGCTCTCTCCATATTCCCAGAGTGCCACAACAGCTTCTTGCTGCAGATGGCGCTGAGCTTCGAGGAGGTGGCCATCTACTTCTGCCGCGAGGAGTGGGCAGCGCTGGCGGGCTGGCAGCGGCGGCTTTACCGGGAGGTGATGCTCGACAACTACGAGACGCTCGCCTCGCTGGGTGAGGATTCTGCGTCTCTGCCGGGTGAGGCTGCACGTGGCGTGGAACAGACCTTTTTAGTGGGAAGGGACATACAAGATTCTTCCAGTCCGACCGACTGCACACTTCAGGGCTGATCAGCAGTTCAAGCATGGGATTACAGGAGTTGTTTCAAGGCCTCTCACACCCTGACAAGCTTGGGGCATTAAGCGCCTCTCCAGGAAGTCTTTTCCAGGGTTTCAGCACCCTTGGTAAAGAAATGCTTCCTCGTATCCTGTCTAAACCTGCGCTGCTGCAGCTTTGAGCCCTTCTCAGGAGTCCTGTGTGCAGGAAAGCAGCCAAGGTGATGAGGGCGAGGCAAGAGAGGGCTGTAGGTGAAGGAAAGGGAAGACCAAAGATGCATCCTAGCTGATTCAGGAGAGAAGAGGGAAGTAGGGGGAGATGATGGGGGTCTGGGTGTTGGGAGTCTGTGCTGCCGTCTCAGCAGTATGGGAGAGGATGCTTGTGTTTGTTCTCTGGACAGGCTGGGCCTCCATAAAGCCAGAGATCATCTGCAAGCTGGAGCGAGGAGAGACGCCGTGTGTACCAGACACCCCTGTGACTCAGGAGAGACACCAGGTCTTTGTGCCAGGTGGATACCGAGGGTCCATGGGAGGGGTGGGGGTTCCAGCAGCACTGTCTCCTTGGCCCCAGACGCTCCGTATCCCAGTGCTTCCCGGTGAGGTCTGTCTGCCCTCCCATGGTGCAGGAAGCCGTCACCCTGTCAGCTGTGTCCTTCAACCAGCACTGGTGGGTACCTGGCAAGGTACTTGATCCTCTCCCCATGGCGAGGGGTCCCATGTGCTTTTCCTCTCCTTGACAGTGACCCCAATCTCTGCTCCCCGACAGGCGGTGGCCCCAGGGCACACGAGGAACCTCAGGAGCTGCTGGAAACTACTGTGCTGCTCTCAGGGACGCTTGAGCAAAGCAGGAGGCAGCAGGGTGGCTCAGTTCACAGCTGGCTGGGCAAAAGCAGGGCAGGTCCATCCATTTACCCCCACAATCATCCCCTCTTGGCTTCCCATATGCTAGAGAAACCCCCCTGCATTTGCCCTGAATGTGGCAAGAGCTTCAGAGAGAAGCGTTACCTGACGCGGCACAGACACATCCACACCAGCGAGCGCCCCTTCCCCTGTGCTGACTGTGGCAAGAGCTTCAGCGAGAAGACCGCCCTGAACATCCATCAGCGCATCCACACAGGTGACCGTCCCTTTGCCTGCACCAGCTGTGGCAAGGGCTTCAGCCGGAAGGACTCCCTGAACAAGCACCAGCGCATTCACACCGGTGAGCGCCCCTTTGCCTGTGCTGACTGCAGCAAGAGCTTCAGACAGAAGGGTGAACTGATCACCCACCGGCGCATCCACACTGGAGAGAAGCCCTTCACCTGCACGGAGTGCGGGAAGAGCTTCAATCGCAAGGGCTCCCTGATCTACCACCGGCGCATCCACACCGGCGAGCGGCCATTCAGTTGCACTGAATGTGGCAAGAGCTTCAGCCGCAATTGCAAGCTGATCAAGCACCAGCGCATCCACACTGATGAGCGCCCCTTTTCCTGTATCAGCTGTGGCAAGAGCTTCAGAGAGAAGGATGCCTTGACCTGGCACCAGCACATCCACAGTGGTAAGAAGCCCTTCACCTGCACTGAGTGTGGCAAGAGCTTCACATACAAGGGTGACCTCAACACCCACCTGCGCATCCACACCGGGGAGCGCCCCTTTGCCTGTGTCAACTGTGGCAAGAGCTTCCGCCAGAAGCCCTACCTGCTCAAGCACCAGCACATCCACAGGAGGGAAGACTCCATAGTCTCCGTTCATCTGGCTGAATATGAGCCAGCACTGTCCTCAGGTGACCAGGAAGGCCAATAGCATCCTGGCTTGTGTCAGCAACAACGTGGTTGGCAGGACTAGGGAAGGGATTGTACTCCTGTGCTCAGCACTGCTGAGGCTGCACCTTGAATCCTGGGTTCAGTTTTGGGCCCCTCACTCCAAGAAAGACATTGAGGAGCTGGAGTGCTTCCGGAGAAGAGGAATGGAGCTGAGGAAGGGTCTGAAGCCCAGGGATTCTAGGATCAACTGAGGGACCTAGGGCTGCTTAGCCTGGAGAAGAAGAGTCTGAGGGGAGACCTCATTGATTTTTACAGCTGATTGAAAGGAGGTTGTAGCAAGATGGGCGTTTTTCTCTTCTCCCAAGCAACAAGCAGTAGGATGAGAGGAAGTGGCCTCAAATTGTGCCAGGGGAGGTTTAGACTGGATATCAGGAAAAATTTCTTCCCCAAAAGCGTTGTCAATCACTGGCATAGGCTGCCATGGCAGTGATAGAGTCACCATCCCTGAAGGCATTTAAAAGACATGTCAATATGGTGCTTCAGGACAGGGTTTAGTGGTGGAGTCAACCGTGTTGAATTTATGGTTGCACTTGATGATTTGAAAGGTATTTTCTGACTAAAATGATTCTGTGCTTCTGTCTGCCCTGAGTGCAGCAAGAGCTTCAACTGCAAGACTTTGCTGATAAAGCACAAGTGCATCCACACAGGGAAGCACCCCTTTACCTGCTAAGTGTGTGGGAAGAGCTTCAAGCACAAGGGCATAGTCATCACTCAACAGCACATCCACACCAGCGAGCACCCTGTCACCTGCATTGACTGTAGCACAAGCTTCAGCCATGCTGGCGAGTTGTAAAGATCAGCTTCTTTGCAAGTGTTTCATATGTCTTAAGCACCGTCTGGGTGCATGGCTACCTGTGCCTGGGGCCTTTGTGCAGCTCAGTAGCAGCAGAAGAGAGATGGGGAGGTGTGGGAGCAGGCGCTGCTCCCTGCACGTCCCCTGCAGTGCTGGCTCCTGGCTGCACACGCATGCCGGAGGGCTTCATGCAAAGGTTGTTTCCTGCAGGCACTTCTGCCTGTGCCCCTGTTTGAGAAATACCCATACAGGCAAACAGTGCAGGCACAGTGAGACACCTTCTTGCATGCCAATAGAACACAGACCTGTGGTTGCTGCCAAGAAACACACGTGCGAACGCCCACTGCCCCATGGACCACGTTTCCTGAGAAACCGCGATGGGACTCCATGTGGAGGGGAGGGAGGGGGATTGTTTTTCTTTTTACTCTTTACCTGCTACTTAGAATCATGGAATGGCTTGGGTTGGAAGGGACCATGAAGGTCATCCAGTCCAAACCCCCTGCAGTGAGCAGGGACATCCTCAACCAGATCCATGGATCCATGTCCTTCCGGTGCTGAGGGATCCAGAGCTGGACACAGGGCTCCAGGTGGGGTCTCACCAGAGCAGAGCAGAAGGGCAAAATCCCCTCCCTGGCTCTGTTGGCCACGCTTCTTTTGATGCAGCACAGGACACGGTTGGCCTTCTGGGCTGCAAGCACACATTGGCAGCTCGTGTCCAGCTTCTCATCCATCAAGACCCCCAGATCCTTCTCGGCAGGGCTGGTCTCAGTCTTCATCTCCCTACTGCTTCTCTTCTTTCTCTCTCAGCCTTTTTCTCTCCTTCTCTCCCCTTATTCTACTGCACCTCTTTTTTTCCCCCTCTTCCTTGCACTATCAGGTGGATTCAAGTTCTTGTGGTAAACTGTGAGTGACTTTGACCATCTTCAAGGTACAGATTTGGATCTGTTTTGCGGTTTTGGCTGTATTCAAAGTAATTATTTGGTTTAAGCATACCCTGGTACTGATTTGTCTTCCTTTGAATTGCCACACAAATACACAAAAGAACCTTACACCCCCCACCCCCCCCCATCCTGCTGAACAGGTGGGATCCAATGAGAGCACCCCTTTATCTGCCCTGAGTGCAGCAAGACCTTCAGCGTGAAGATCACGCTGATGAAGCACAAGTGAAGCTACATGGGCAAGCGTCTCTTCAGCTGCCTGGAGTGTAGGAAGAGCTTCAAGTACAAGGGCACCCTCCAGACCCACCCTCTCATCCACAGAGTAGAGCAGGTCTGTGCCTGCACCCACTGTGACAAGGTCTGCAGCCACAGGAGGGAGCTGAGGATGCACCAGGGCGTGCGCACAGAGGAGAGGATCGTCTCCTGCTACCTGGACAGAGACTCTTTCAACCCCCTCCTCCCGGTGCGCCCACTCCTCATGTCTTACACCCAGGTGCCATGGAAGCCTTGTCCAAGCACAAGTAGGGGAGACTGGTGGCAGCGGGAAGAGCCCAGTGTCCAGTCCATGGCACATCCCTGTGGATGGAGCAGCGAGAGGAGGAACGATGCCATCATTAGAGACCCAGACTTCCCATGGGGCAATTGGTTGATCGGGGCTGGTGGTTCCCCCGGCTGTTGGACACCGTGATAAAGCCCCACATCCCTGGGGAGGAGGTGCTGGTTGGGGTGGGATCAGAGATGCTAGTGGCTTTTGCCAGCGCTTCGGGGGCTGCCTGTTCCAACTAGAGCCAGGGTTTGCTCACGGGTACATACGGTCAGGCTGGGACCCCAAGCGAGCAGGGCTGGTGCTCTGGCATCGCACTGGCACTGCTCACATCCTCAGGTCCCCGTGGGATTTAAATTACAGCAGAAGAGATTGTCCCCCACCCTGAGTCACTACCTTATTTGCTGTTTAGAAAAAGCCAACTGAATGGGTCGATGTGAAGACTGGGGTCACCTTGCCCCTCCCCACCAGCACCGGGCTGTCCCCTTGCCGGGTTTTCTGTTCCCAATGCTGTGTCCAGCCTGGCTTGGGCACCTCCCTGTGGTCCCTCTGCACTGTGACAGACACAGCCCCCACTTGTCTTGTGCACAGCGACACCAGTTTAGTTGCTGGTTGGAAAGGGATCACTCTGGATGTGAGTCCTTGTTTCTCCGTGTCCCAGTCCAACAGGGAGACACAGGACTTGGAGAAGAGCTGACAGCTCACCGGGTGCAGCACAGCTCTTCCATCCCTGGGCTCAGCCCTTTGCCCTGATGTTCCACGAGGGGTGGCCTATCCCAGCTCCATGGTAGCTCAGCACTCCCATTTGTTTCCCCCACATCCCATTACATGTTTACTGAGCTGTAGTTTTGGGATCCTTCTTTATCTGGTCTTTACTGGAAACTGAAAGCACCACCTCCTCAGCCACCAATGCATCTCCAGTGGGGAGCACCCCTCCTCTTGTACTTGCTGCCTCAAAGCCTTCAGGGCCAGGACCATCCTCAGCGATATGGTTTAGTAGTGGGCAGGTACAGTTGGACTCAATAATCTCAAAGGTCTTTTCCAACCAAGGGATTCTATCATTCTATGATACTCATCACCAGTTTTTGTTAGATGCTTTTACAAGTCCTACAAGGTTGGTAAATTTCAATTGGCTCGAGTTCAGGTGATAAAGACACACAGGATCTTTTTCATCAATTTGCTTTTATTTGACATTTCTGTTGTCTTAGGCTGTGGCTGCAGGAAAAAAAGTATTGGTTTGTGGAGGCAGAGAAACAGAAAAGAGAAAAAAAAAAAGGGAAAAAAAAAAAGAGAGAAAGAGGTCATCACCCTTGGTTCCCACAATTATGCCTGAGATGTCCTTGTGTCATTGAGGTTCTCAAGGCAGTGGGTGAACACCAAGTCACCTGTAGAGAAAACTTTTATGCAGTGCTGCTCTTCCTCCTCATTAGCGCTGGAGGCGGGGTCTTTCTCTGCACATGTCGGGCAGGGTTCTCTGAGAATTCATAAGGGGCTTTTGTATCGTTACCCAAAAAAACTTGGGCATAGAGCTCACAGATCATACAAGTGCAACAGCTCCTCTGCTTCATTCTCAGGTGAGCGTGAGTGAATTTGTGCTCCTGTGCTCAATGACAAAACATTTTAAAAATGCTGATGGGAAGAGCAGGTGGTTACAGAGAAGTCTGGTGGCCCAACACAGTGGGGCTCAGCACAGTGGGGAAAGGGTGACGATGATGAACCTCCCAATTGATGAGCACGATGCTGGTTGCTCAGGACATCCCCAGGGAGCATCCGAGGAGGTTACAGGCTGTGCTGGTGAGGATGCAGCAGCCCAAGCCATAGCTGGTGGTGGAGGGAGCCATGACAACCACTCACTCCTGGCTCACGTGTGGCTGTTACAGAGGAGGCAGAGATCAGCACTCTGGGTGCCCCCCTCCCCCTTCATTGCAGCAGCCCCCAGTGCAGGACCCTCAGCAGAAATTTCAGGGGGCACCAGGCTGTGGAGATGACATCGTGGGTTGAAGCAGTGGTCACAGTGGCCGAAAGCAAAGAAGTGCTCACCAATTCGGATGCACATGTGATTCATCAGGTCGCATTTCCAGTTGAAGATCTTTCCACAGTCAGCGCAGGCAAACAGGGCTCAGCAGTGTGGATACGCTGGTGCTTGATCAAGGCGCCCTTCTCTCTAAAGCTCTTGCTGCAGTTGGCACAGGTAAAGGGCCGCTCACCCGTGTGGATGCGCTGATGGCTGATCAGATGTTGCTTCTGGCTGAAGCAGTGGTTGCAGAGGCCACAGGCAAAGGGGCGCTCGCCGGTGTGGATGCGCTGGTGAGTGACAAGGTCACCCTTGCGGCTGAAGCTCTTGCCACAGTCAGTGCAGGTAAAGGGGCGCTCGCCAGTGTGAATGCGCTGGTGGTTGACCAGGTGTTGCTTCCGGCTGAAGTGGTGGTCACAGCTGGGACAAGCAAAGGGACGCTCGCCAGTGTGGATGCGCTGGTGCTTGATCAGAGAGCCCTTCTGGCTGAAGCTCTTGTTACATTCAGTGCAGACAAAGGGACGCTCCCTGGTGTGGATGCGCTGGTGGGTGATCAGGTGTTGCTTCTGGCTAAACTGGTAACTGCAGACAGCACAAGTAAAGGGACGCTCACCTGTGTGGATGCGCTGGTGGCTGATCAGGTGTTGTTTCTGGCTGAAGCTCTTCCCACAATCAGTGCAGGTGAAGGGACGCTCGCCTGTGTGGCTCCGCTCATGGATGGCCAGTGCAGTCCGGCTCCTGAAGCTCTTGTTGCACCTGGGACACATGCAGGGAGACTTCTCCCGGGCTGCATCAAAAGAAGTGTGGCCAGCAGGTTGAAAGCGGTGATTGTCCCTCTCTACTCTGCTATTGTGAGACTTCACCTGGAGTACTGTGTCCAGTTCTGGAATCCCAAACATAAGAAGGATATGGAGCTGTTGAAAACAGTCCAGAGGATGCTTATAAAGATGATCAGAGGGTTGGAGCACCTCTGTAGTGAGGACAGGCTGAGAAAGTTGAGGTAGTTCAGCCTGGATAAAATAAGACTCTGCAGAGACTGCATAGCAGCCTTCCAGTACCTGAAGGGTGCTACAAGAAAGCTGGGGTGAGACTTTTTACAAGGGCATGGAGAGACAGGACAAGGGAGGATGTCTTTAAATTGGAAGGAGGAAGATTTAGGTTAAACACTAAGAAGAAATTCTTCAGTATGATGATGGTGAGGCAATGGCCCAGGCTACTCATGGAAATTGTGGATCCCTGTCCCAGGAGATGTTCAAAGCCAGGATGGATGGGGTCTTGAGCAGCCTGATCCAACGGGAGGAGTCCCTGCCAATGCCAGGTGTTGTGGAACTGGATGAGATTTAAGGTCTATTCCAACCAAAACCATTCTATGCTATGATTCTCCTGCAGCTGAGGGGCCAGCACGGGCTCTAGACGGGCTTTTGGAACAGCAGCTGAGCTGGCTGAAAGATGAGTCCCTCAAACAGCTGCTGCTGGAACCCTCCACCCCTCCCACAGACCTGGCACAGGGCTCTGGTGTTTCTGCTGCGGCATGGGAGGGTCTGGCATGCATGGTGTCTCTCCTTGCTCCATCTTGCAGATGATCTCTGGCTTGAGAGCAGCCCAGCCTGTCCGATGACAGAGAGAAGAAACCTCTCCCACACTGCCTGGATGGAAGAGATGACCCCAATACCAACAGACAAACCACATCCCTCACTCCGCTCCTCTCTTCTCATCTGACCTGGATGCACCTTTCACCCCTGCTTCCTCACACCTACAGCTTCCTCTTGCATCGCCCTCATCACCTCAGACGTTCTCCTACACACAGGATGCCTGGGAAAGGCTCAAAGCTGTGCCAGGGCAGGTTTAGATGAAACACGAGGAAACACTTCTTTACAGATGGTGCTCAAACACTGGAGCAAGTTTCCTGGAGAGGCCATTGATGCCCCAAGTCTGTCAGAGTGTGAGAGGCCTTTGGACAATGCCTGTATTCCCATGCTTGGACTGCTGATCAGCCCTGAAGTACTCAGGCAATTGGACTAGAGGAGACTTGTAGGTCCCTTCCCGCTGAAAATGTCTACTCCACCCGGTGCCAGCCGACCCATGACATACCATGCCATGCCATGCGACCTCACCTCATCCCATGCCATCCCACCGCATCCCACGCCACGCCACGCGCAGCCCCGCCCGTCAGAGGCGCAGAGTCCTCACCCAGCGAGGCGAGCGTCTCGTAGTTGTCGAGCATCACCTCCCGGTAGAGCCGCCGCTGCCAGCCCGCCAGCGCTGCCCACTCCTCGCGGCAGAAGTAGATGGCCACCTCCTCGAAGCTCAGCGCCATCTGCAGCAAGAAGCCCGGCTCAGCCCGGCTCAGCACGCCCCGCCGCGCCTTGGCTCCGCACCTCTGCCCCAATCCTGACGCTGCTGGGCACGGAGCCGGCAGCCCCGGCGGCTCCAGCAGCCCGAGGGCAGCGCCGGCAGAGCTGCCAGCAGCCCGGGCGAGGCAAGGCCGAGGGCAGAGGGGCGGCGGGCGGTACCGCCGGCCGCCACAGCAGGGTCCCCGCGGCACGGGGGGCTCGCTCAGCAGCTCCCTGGGCACGGGGACACCCCAGCGGCTGCGCCGGGACAGCCGCAGAGCCGGCAGCCGCCGAGGCCCCGCGCCCCGGCTACTGCCGCCTTAGGGACCCCCGCCCGAGCAGCGGGGACTGCGCCCTCTCCCCGCCCCGCGCTGGAAGCCGCAGCCCCTGCGCCGCCCGCGCCTGACCCCCACCTTGCCGGAGCAGCCTGCAGCCCCGCGCCGCTGCCTGCAGCCGGGGACACGGACGCTCGCACAGAGGTCGCGCCGGCCACGGGTACCGGCCACGCTCCGGGTGCCGCCCCGCACGCCTGGCCCGCCACCAGCCGCACCGGCGCGGCCCGCACACACGCTCCGTGCCGAGCACAACGGCGGCCGCCCCGGAACACCGCCCCAGGCCCGCCCCCCCTTTCTGGCCTCAGGCCTCAGGAGGAGCCCGCGCGGGGCCGGCTCTGCCCGCGGCCGCCCTCTCTTGGCTGCCGGGAAACATTAACCCTGTCCCAGCCGAACCCCGGCCATTCCCCACCCGGGACCAGACCCCGCCCTTTCCCCTCCATCCCCACCGCCTTTCCTGGCTCGGACATGGATCCAGAGATCTCCGCACGCGTCTCCTGCCCTCAGCCCGGGGCCATCGCTTTCCAGTGTAATATCTCTGACTGTGGATGAGGCACGGAGTAAATCCCTGCCCCAGCTTCCCAAAGGAAGGACCCGTGAGTGCTGCAAGAACTGGGAAGCCCTTCCAGAGTCCCTGTAAGTAAGTGGGGGCCGCACCAAGGAGGGAAATCCGTAGGACGCGAACCATCGCCTGGGATCCGTTGCTCCTGACAACTTTGCAAGAGAAATACAGCAAAAGAAGAGGTGAGGCTGAAAGTGAATCAATCCCTGTGTGCTGGAGTGGGACGAACCTTCCCTAATTCCCACTGAGTCTCCAAGGGAGCTCTCTACAACTGTCACGAAAGCTGCTTGCCTACGAGCCATGCAGGGAAGAGGGCTCCACCGTGCCCCACCATGCCCTGCAGTAGATTTGCACCTAGAGGAGAGAAGGGAGGGGATCTTTGTCATGGAGAGCAGTGATAGGGTAGGGGGTAACAGTTTTGAGCTGTGAATGTGATAGGATTAGGGACTGAGTTTTGTCAGTGAAGAAGGGAAGAAATACTGCCTGCAGGTCTCTGGAGGGGGGCTGGCTTTGCCAGACTGCTGGGCAGGCACCCGGCTTTGCACCGTCTGGAGTAAAACTGGACCTCTCAGCTCTGTCTGTGCTTGCCTTGCCCTGCAGGTAAAGCATCGCCCGAGTTT
The DNA here is from genome assembly GCA_033558235.1 of Neomorphus geoffroyi. Lineage (NCBI taxonomy): Eukaryota > Metazoa > Chordata > Aves > Cuculiformes > Neomorphidae > Neomorphus > Neomorphus geoffroyi. Next base: position 8,850,174 of record JAUMJM010000052.1, read on the forward strand.
TCCAGTAGTAACTACCGATAGTTTCAAACCGATTCCTTTGATACAAGGTGTATCCAGTAGTTTTCCTTGATACAAGCAGTAGTTACTACTGCAAAAAGGGGAATGTTTGGATTTAAGCTGAAGATCCTGAGAATGATGCTCCAAGGATTCGTGAGGACTTGGTTAGAGACCTGCTTGGTCAATCAGAGGCAGAGAAGTCTATGGGGCCAGATGGGATCCACCCAAGGGTATTGAGGGAGCTGGCAGAGGTCCTCACCAAACCCCTTTCCCTCATCTCCCAGCAGTCCTGGCTGACCAGACCCCACCCTTTCCTCTCCATCCCCAATGTTTTTCTTCTTCTCTTCTTTCTATTTGGTTCCATCCAAGTTCTTTTTGTAAGTTTTGTTTGTTTTGACTGAGCTCAAAATGATGCGAGTAGTTACTACTGTAAACATGGAATTTTGCTGTTTGAGCTAAAGTAGAATAATTTTTCAAACTTCAGCTCAGTCTCGAAGTAGTAACTGCATTTGCTGAAAGTTGGCTGCATGTTTTTCAGCCATCTTTTTTTTCATTGTTCTATCTAGAATACTCTGTGTTGGGTACAAGATGTGCTGAGCAGATGCTCTGCCTTCTTCTGTGATCACCTCCATTTGTTGATCCTTTCTACTATCTAAGGAATGCGTGGTCAAACAGACAAGGCAAGTTTTGTACTTGAGAACTGGTACAAATCAGTGGAGATCTGGCTGTTGTGAAGTTCATATTAACATTAAAATTAGTCCTGGGAAGGTATAGAAAATGCATGAGATCTCTGGGCAATGTTATACACATGCATGTACAGGCAAAATATATCTCTTCTCATTATGCATGATTGATGGAATTACCCCCTCTGTGTTTTGCGCTGTAATAGAAGATGCCTGCTTTCTAAAACTTCAAAGTGGGACTTAGAGATCTTATTTGCCAGCAATTTTGATATTAGATATGTGGCAAGGAACAACGTGTCTGAAACCGTGCTGAGGCAGATACCCTTAAACCATGACAACCAGTATGTAGCTGGGGGAAACAACCTTGAGAAGTCAGGGTGGCCTTGCCAAAACACTTCGCCTCTCTGAGGTGGCCATGAAAGGACATTTGGCTGATTATCGGCCAAATGCCTATAATGCGTGAACAGCCACAAACAGCGACTACATGCAGTTTGCAGCACCCCACGTACAGTCGTACCCCTTGGAAGAGATGAATTCTGCAATGGAAATGGTTCACCTTAAGTAATTTCTCTCCAGCAGTGGAACTGCAGGAACAGGGGGTCACGTGGAGGAGAGGCAGGAGCTCTTTCTGTGTAAACTTCCTTATCATGCGAGCAGCACGACTGTGCTCTCGAGCCAAGAAAGGTCCCGTTCTGCCCTTCCTCATGTCCAGTCTACATCTCCCCTGTCACAGCCCTGAGCCCTTCCCAGGAGTCCTGTGTGCAGGAGAGGGGCCAAGGTAATGAGGGCAAGGCGAGAGGGGGCTATAGGTGCAGGAAAGAAGAGGGATGAATCATATCCGGGCAGATCAAGGAAAGGTGTAGGGTGAGGGGAGGTGGTGTGTCTGTGAGTGTTGGGGGTCTCTGCTGCCATCCTGGCACTATGGAAGAGAGTGCTTGTGTCTGTGCCCCGGACAGGCTGGGCTGCCATCAAGCCAGAGCTCATCTGCAAGGTGGAGTGAGGAGAGACGCCATGTGTGCCAGACCCCCCATGGAGCAGCCAAGGCACCGGTGTTCTGAGCCAGGTGGGTATGGGAAGTCTACAGGAGGGGTGAGGAGTACCAGCAGCAGGCATTTGGAGGGCTCATCCTGCAGCCAGATGAGTGGGAGCTGGGGGAGTCCATCAGGGCACCTTCACCTTCAACCTGGCCCGGCTCCCCAGCTCTGAAGGAAGACTCCTTGCATGTACCCCAAGAGCAACAAGAACTTCAGCAGCTGGACTGCACTGGCCATCCAGGAGGAGAGCGACGTGACCAAGCACCCCTTCACATGCACCAACTCTGACAAGAGCTTCAGCAGGAACAGTGACCTGATCAAGCACCAGTGCATCCACACAGGTGAGCGCCCCTTTATCTGCACCCAGTACAGCAAGAGCTTCTGACAGAAGCAACACCTGATCAGACACCAATGCATTCACATGGGCGAGTGCTTCTGTCTCTTGTAAACTATCAAATGTGGCAGAATTAAGGACTCCAGCATCAAGCCCAAACATGCTACCTTTCTATCCCAACCCTGCAGGGCTTTCATTTCTGGTTTACAAGCAGGCAAGAAAAATCAAAACCCAGAAAGTATGCTTTAATTCTTTAAATCTTATCCGGTGGAGTTCTTGCTCACAGATGAAATTCAGGGGGGAAATGAAGGTTCCCCCTGACAAGTTCTTGGTTGCTGACTGGAACATCCTCGACCTGCATAGATCCAGAATCCTCAAAACAAGTCCCATCTGAGTTTCCAAATGATTCAGAAAAAGCCATCAAATAACTCTCTAAGACTCGTTTTTGAGTTTTAAAAAGCAAGCATTCTTTAATTTCAGTGCTGGACAATGAGGGAATGATTTCCGTCAGTCATGTGAGCTGGCTACATCACACATTTCCCACTTGCATGCATATATAGAAAATTTCCCAGAAATCTTACGCATAGTCTATGCACACCTGTTCAGCACATTCCATACTTAACACAAGATGTTATCATTTCCCTTTGAACAGTGTCTGGGAAAACACTAAAAAAAAGCACGCTATCACTAAAACATGCTGTCAGAGGGATATTCTGTCTGAGGTTCAAAAAATACAGATCCTTAGGTGAAACTTAACTCCACTTCAGCTTAAATCCAAACATTCCCCTTTTTGCAGTGGTAACTACTGCTTGTATCAAGGAAAGCTATTGGATACACCTTGTATCAAAGGAATCGGTTTGAAACTTCTTGTATCAAAAGAAGAAATTTGATACAAGCAGTAGTTACTACTGGAAAACTCGGGCGATGCTTTACCTGCAGGGCAAGGCAAGCACAGACAGAGCCGAGAGGTCCAGTTTTACTCCAGACGGTGCAAAGCCGGGTGCCTGCCCAGCAGTCTGGCAAAGCCAGCCCCCCTCCAGAGACCTGCAGGCAGTATTTCTTCCCTTCTTCACTGACAAAACTCAGTCCCTAATCCTATCACATTCACAGCTCAAAACTGTTACCCCCTACCCTATCACTGCTCTCCATGACAAAGATCCCTCCCTTCTCTCCTCTAGGTGCAAATCTACTGCAGGGCATGGTGGGGCACGGTGGAGCCCTCTTCCCTGCATGGCTCGTAGGCAAGCAGCTTTCGTGACAGTTGTAGAGAGCTCCCTTGGAGACTCAGTGGGAATTAGGGAAGGTTCGTCCCACTCCAGCACACAGGGATTGATTCACTTTCAGCCTCACCTCTCCTTTTGCTGTATTTCTCTTGCAAAGTTGTCAGGAGCAACGGATCCCAGGCGATGGTTCGCGTCCTACGGATTTCCCTCCTTGGTGCGGCCCCCACTTACTTACAGGGACTCTGGAAGGGCTTCCCAGTTCTTGCAGCACTCACGGGTCCTTCCTTTGGGAAGCTGGGGCAGGGATTTACTCCGTGCCTCATCCACAGTCAGAGATATTACACTGGAAAGCGATGGCCCCGGGCTGAGGGCAGGAGACGCGTGCGGAGATCTCTGGATCCATGTCCGAGCCAGGAAAGGCGGTGGGGATGGAGGGGAAAGGGCGGGGTCTGGTCCCGGGTGGGGAATGGCCGGGGTTCGGCTGGGACAGGGTTAATGTTTCCCGGCAGCCAAGAGAGGGCGGCCGCGGGCAGAGCCGGCCCCGCGCGGGCTCCTCCTGAGGCCTGAGGCCAGAAAGGGGGGGCGGGCCTGGGGCGGTGTTCCGGGGCGGCCGCCGTTGTGCTCGGCACGGAGCGTGTGTGCGGGCCGTGCCGGTGCGGCTGGTGGCGGGCCAGGCGTGCGGGGCGGCACCCGGAGCGTGGCCGGTGCCCGTGGCCGGCGCGACCTCTCTGTGCGAGCGTCCGTGTCCCCGGCTGCAGGCAGCGGCGCGGGGCTGCAGGCTGCTCCGGCAAGGTGGGGGTCAGGCGCGGGCGGCGCAGGGGCTGCGGCTTCCAGCGCGGGGCGGGGAGAGGGCGCGGTCCCCGCTGCTCGGGCGGGGGTCCCTAAGGCGGCAGTAGCCGGGGCGCGGGGCCTCGGCGGCTGCCGGCTCTGCGGCTGTCCCGGCGCAGCCGCTGGGGTGTCCCCGTGCCCAGGGAGCTGCTGAGCGAGCCCCCCGTGCCGCGGGGACCCTGCTGTGGCGGCCGGCGGTGCCGCCCGCCGCCCCTCTGCCCTCGGCCTTGCCTCGCCCGGGCTGCTGGCAGCTCTGCCGGCGCTGCCCTCGGGCTGCTGGAGCCGCCGGGGCTGCCGGCTCCGTGCCCAGCAGCGTCAGGATTGGGGCAGAGGTGCGGAGCCAAGGCGCGGCGGGGCGTGCTGAGCCGGGCTGAGCCGGGCTTCTTGCTGCAGATGGCGCTGAGCTTCGAGGAGGTGGCCATCTACTTCTGCCGCGAGGAGTGGGCAGCGCTGGCGGGCTGGCAGCGGCGGCTCTACCGGGAGGTGATGCTCGACAACTACGAGACGCTCGCCTCGCTGGGTGAGGACTCTGCGCCTCTGACGGGATGGACTTAAGCCGGAATTCCACCCCTGACCCGAACCGCAGCCCTTGGAATCAAAAATAATCACTTACATAGGGGTTGTGTTTGCAGGTTTTCCTTGGCCAGGCAGCGTCCTGTGCATAGTGGTCCTGGTGGAGAGTGTGGAGTGGAATGGAATAGGAAGAAATGGGTGGGATGGGATGGGATGGGATGACTGACTGCCTCTCCAGGAAGCCTGTTCCAGTGTGTGAGCAATCTTGGTAAAGAAATGCTTCTTTGTTTCTGGTCTAAACCTTCCCTGTCACAGCTTTAGCCCTTCCCAGGCATCCTGGGTGCTGGAGAGTGGCCGAGGTGATGTGAGCGAGGCAAGAGGAGGCTGTAGGTTCAGGGAAGAAGAGAGATGAATTGTATCCAGGCACAGCCAGGAGAGAGGAGCAGAGTGGGTGGACATGATGTGGCTGTGGATGTTGGGGACCTGCGCTGCCATCCTGGCAGTGAAGGAGAGGATGCTTCTCTATGTGGTTTGAACAGGTTGGGCCGCTGTCAAGCCAGAGCTCATCTGCAGGATGGAGCGAGGAGAGACACCGTGTAAGCCAGACCCCCCCAGGGTGCGACGGAGGCACCAAAGCCTTGTGCCAGGTGAGTACCCGCTGTCTGTGGGGTGGATTGGCTCATCCTGCAGACAGCTGAGCAGGAGCCAGGGAGACCCATCAGGGCACTCTCACATCCACCCCATTCCAACCTCACAGCTGCTGGAGAAGGCTCTCTCCATATTTCCAGAGTGCCACAACAGCTTCAGGAGCCTAAATGCACTGCCCCTGTGTGAAAGGAGCCACATCTTTGAGAGGCCCCACACCTGTGCTGACTGTGGCAAGAGATTCAGCCGCAAGGAACACCTCATCAGCCACCACCGCATTCACACTGGTGAGCGCCCGTTCACCTGCACCGACTGTGGCAAGAGCTTCAACTGGAAGCAACACCTGATCAGCCACCAGCGCATACACACTGGGGAGCGCCCATTCATCTGCACCGACTGTGGCAAGAGCTTCAACTGGAAGCAACACCTGATCAGCCACCAGCGCATACACACGGGTGAGCGTCCCTTCACCTGCACAGACTGTGGCAAAAGCTTCAGCTGGAAGCAGCACCTGATCAGCCACCGGCGCATCCACACAGGTGAGCACCCCTTTGCCTGTACTGACTGTGGCAAGAGCTTCAGTCGGAAGCAACATCTGATCATTCACCAGCGCATCCACACTGGCGAGTGGCCCTTCACTTGTGCTGACTGCAGCAAGAGCTTCAGAGACAAGGGCTCCCTCATCCAGCACCAGCGCATCCACACCAGGGAGTGCCCATTCACCTGCACTGAGTGCAGCAAAAGCTTCAACCGGAAGGGCACCCTCATCAGGCACCAGCGCATTCACACTGGGGAGCGGCCATTTATCTGTTGTGAATGTGGTAAGACGTTCAGAGAGAAGCAAAACCTGATCTACCACCAGCGCACCCACACTGGGGAGCGGCCGTTCACCTGCACCGACTGCAGCAAGAGCTTCAGAGAGAAGAGTCACCTGATCAAGCACCAGCGCATCCACACTGGGGAACGGCCATTCACCTGCATGGATTGTGGCAAGACTTTCAGAGAGAAGCAAAACCTGATCTACCACCAGCGCACCCACACTGGGGAGCGGCCGTTCACCTGCACCAACTGCAGCAAGAGCTTCAGAGAGAAGGGCTGTCTGATCAAGCACCAACAAATCCACAGTGAGCATCCCTTTGCCTTTGCTGGCCAAAGCTCAAGTAGAGTTGAAGCTGGCCAGTGCTGTGAAGGACAATAAAAAGGTCTTTTTATGATATGTTAATAGTAAAAGACTGGCCAGGATCAACAGTGGCCCAGTGCTTGATGGGCATGGACACCTCATAAATAGGGATGCAGACAAAGCAGAGGCATTCAATGCTTTGTTTGCCTCAGTCTTCAACATCAGTGATGGGCTTGGGCACTTTCAGAGCCCAGGGCTAGGGAACCTCGACTGTGCTAACGAGAAATTCCTGATCAACCCTGAAGTTATGTGGGATTTGCTGTTCTAGATGGATGACTGTAAGTTGGGGGAGGGGGACATGCCAGGGGGTTCATGCCAGGGTACTTAGAGCTGGCTGATGTCGTAGTGAAGCCTCACTCAATGATTTTCCAGTGCTCTTGGGAATCTGGAGAGGTACCAGTTGACTGGAAGCTGGCAAATATTGTTCTAATATTCAAGAAGGGCAGAAGGGACGATCCTGGTAACTACAGGCCCTTCAGTCTCACTTCAGTACCTGGGAAGGCTATGGAGAAAGTTATTGTGGGAGCCATTGAAAAACACCGAAAAGCCAACACAATAAGTGGTCCCAGACAGCACGGGTTCTTCAGGGGAAGGTCCTGCGAACAAGCTTAATCTCTTTCTATGACAAGATCAGCCACCTGGGTGACAAAGGGAAGCCACTTGATGTCATCTTTCTGGGTTTCAGTAAAGCCTTTGATCCTGTCTCTCACAGTCTCCTCCTGAACAAAACGTCTGGCATCCACCTGGAGAAACACATAATGCGATGGGTGAGAATCGGCTGATGGGTCAGGCTGAAAGGGTCACAGTAACTATGGTCACATCAGGCTGGCAACCAGTCCCTAGCAAGGTTCTGCAATGACCCATCCTAAGGCCAGTGCTCCTTTATGTCTTCCTGAATGACCTGGATGCAGGACTTGAAGGTTTACTGACCAGGTTTGCTCATGACACAAAATTAAGGGGAGCTGGTGACACTCTTGGGGGCAGAGAGGCCCTGCCGAGGGATCTGGACAAACTGAGAGCTGGGCAATGGCCAAGCACATGGAGTTTAACAAGGGCCGGTGCCGGATTTTGCACCTGGGAGATGGCAACCCTGCATGTCTGTATGGACTGGGGAGTGAGAGGCTGGAGAGCAGCCCTGCGGAAAGGAGTCTGGGGGTTCTGGTCGACAGCAAGTGGAACATGAGCCAACAGTGCACCAACAGTATTTATTTTCTTTCTACTTTACTCCACACAGCTCTGCCAGTTTTCATGGCAAACTGCAAGAAACTAACCCTGTATCTCTGCAGACAATGCCAAATCTTAATGCTCTGGGCAATTTCGTTTGGATAAAAATAATGAGCATCGCAGTGGTTAATGGGGAAATCTCAAACAGGCTTCCTTAATATATGGATGTGTCACCCTTCAAAAGCTGAAAAGTGCACTGGCTGTCAGTATATTTGTATCACAGTATCATAAGGTTGGAAAAGACCTTTGAGATCATCGAGTCCAGCCTATGACCCAACACCTACACCTACTCCTACTTGTCAATTACACCATGTCACTAAGAGCCTCATCCAGTCTCTCCTTAAACACCTCCAGGGACGGTGACTCCACCACCTCCCCGGGCAGCACATTCCAATGGTCAGTCACCCTCTCAGTAAAGAACTTCTTCCTAATGTCAAGCCTAAACCTCCCTGGCGAAGCTTGAGACCGTGTCCTCTTGTTCTGTCGCCGGTCACCTGAGAGAAGAGACCAACCCCTGCCTGACTACAACCTCCTTTCAGGCAGTTGTAGAGAGCTATAAGGTCTCCCCTGAGCCTCCTCTTCTTCAGGCTAAACAACCCCAGCTCCCTCAGTCGCTCCTCATAGGGCTTGTGCTCCAGCCCCTTCACCATCCTCGTTGCTCTCCTCTGGATGCACTCCAGCATCTCAACATCTTTCTTAAACTGCGGGGCCCAGAACTGGACACAGTACTCAAGGTGCAGCCTGACCAGTGCCGAGTATAAGGGAATGATGTCCTCTCCAGTCCTGCTGGCCACACTATTCCTGATGCAGGCCAAGATACCCTTGACCACTTGAGCACACTGCTGGCTCACGTTCAGTTTCCTGTCTACCAGCACTCCCAAGTCCCTTTCCGCCTGACTGCTCTCCAGCCACTCTGTCCCCAGCCTAGAGCTCTGCATGGGGTTGTTGTGTCCAAAGTGTAGGACCCGGCACTTGGACTTGTTAAACCTCATGCTATTGGAGTCAGCCCATCTCTCCAGCCTGTCAAGGTCCCTCTGTAGGGCCCTCTAACCTTCTAGCAGATCGACACTTCCTCCCAGCTTGGTGTCATCTGCGAACTTGCTGATGAAGCACTCAATCCCCTCATCCAGATCATCAATGAAGATATTAAACAGGACCGGGCTCAACACCGATCCCTGGGGAACACCACTAGTGACCGGCCGCCAACTGGATGGGACACCATTCACTACCACTCTTCGGGCTCGGCCATCCAACCAATTCCTAATCCAGCACAGAACATTTCCATCCAAGCCACGGGCTGCCAGCTTCTCCAGGAGTCTGCTATGGGAGACGGTGTCAAAGGCTTTGCTGAAGTCCAGGAACACCACATCCACAGCCTTCCTCTCATCCACCAGGCGAGTCACACGGTTGTAAAAGGAGATCAGGTTGGTCAGGCAGGACCTGCCCCTCCTAAATCCATGCTGGCTGGGCCTGATCTCTCACTCATTCTGCAGGTGCCGCACGATTGCACCCAGGATTAAGTGCTCCATAATTTTACCTGGAACTGAGGTCAGACTGACAGGTCTGTAGTTACCTGGATCATCCCTACGGCCCTTCTTGTGGATGGGCGTCACATTGGCCAACTTCCAGTCATCCAGGACCTCTCCAGTGAGCCACGACTGCTGATAAATGATGGAAAATGGCTTGGCAAGCTCATCCGCCAGCTCTCTCATCACCCTAGGGTGGATCCCATCTGGCCCCATAGACTTATGAGGATCCACGTGTCTCAGGAGGTCTCTAACTTCTTCCTCCTGGATGTCGGGGGGCTATATTGCACCCTGTCCCCATCCATCACTTCAGAAGACCAGTTATCCAGTGAACAATCGGCCTTACTGTTGAAAGCTGAGGTGAAGAAGGCATTAAGCACCTCAGCCTTTTCCTCATCTTTAGTTACTATATTTCCCTCAATGTCCGATAAGGATTGAAGATTGTTGCTGCCCTTCTTTCTACCGTTAATATATTTGAAAAAGCACTTCTTATTGTCCTTGACACAAGTGGCCAATTTGAGCTCCAGCTGGGCTTTTGCCTCCCTAATATCCTTCCTACAGGACTTGACACAACCTGACTTACCTGCCCTTCTTTCCAAAGGCAATAGATCCTCTTTTTCTCACTTAACTCCTTCTGAAGCTCCTTACTCATCCAGGCCGGCCGTCGGCCCCTGCGGCTCGTCTTAGAGCACATCGGGACAGCCTGCTCCTGCGCCTTGAAGACTTCATTCTTGAAGCACCTCCAGCCTTCCTGGACCCCCTTGTTTTTAAGAACTGTTTCCCAGGGTACTCTCCTTACTAGTTCCTTATATAATCTGAAATCAGCATGCCAGAAGTCCAGTGTGGTCGTTCTGGTTTTGGTCTTCCTTGTTTCATTGTTAATGGAAAACTAGATTATCTCATAGTCGCTGCAGCCCAGACAGCCTCTGACCACAACATCACCCACCAACCCTTCTCTATTTGTAAACAGGAGATCAAGGAGAGCCTCACCCCTGGTAGGCTCACTCACCAGCTGCGACAAAAAGCAGTCCTCGATACACTCCAAGAACCTCTTGGACCGCCTCCTCTCAGCTGTGGTAAGTTCCCAGCAGATATCTGGCAGATTAAAGTCTCCTAGAAGAACAAGGGCAGATGATCTCGAGGCAACTTCCAGCTGCTTAAACAATAAAAGATCCACATCTTCTTCCTGGTCAGGTGGTCTGTAACATACTCCAACCAGGATGTCAGTCTTTCTTGCCCCTCTTTCTCTTACCCATAGACACTCAATGTGGTCCTCTCCAATCTCGACTTCTACGGCGTCAAGAGTTTCCTTAGTGTATCCTTGTGGATCAGGCATTCCAGGATATCCAACAGTATTTTAAGAAACACTTGCCTAATTGGCATGGAGATACTTAATGTCTTTTTGGGTGGTTATTTTATTTGTCTTAATGATTGTAAAGTGACAACCAAATTTTAGAAAAAACATGCAGTTTTATTGTTGCATGATTGTGGGATAATATGCACAGTTTTTAATACGTGTATTTGTGTCTTATGTGTATCAATAACGTAAGGATTTATTGGAGCAATCAAAGAAGAAACAAGAACCTCAGTAACAAAGTCACTATTGGATATGTAGTAAAGCAATTTCTTTTTTGTACAGGATCTGATGTATATGAGAAGACAAATTGTTACCTCTCTAAATTATACAAGGAGTGATTTATTGCAGATTATCAAGGAGAAATTAAAGTAATCCTGTTAAACAATGGTGAACAAGATTTGATTATTCAAGGGATGGGGCAGCCATGACTGGGCAACCTGTGACAGTGTCTCACCATCCTCACAGGAAAACATTTCTTCCTAAGTACTCATCTAAAGCCCCCCTTTCAGCTTAAAACCATTCCTCCTCATCCTATCTTGCATTCCCTTGTCAAGAGCCCCTCCCCAGCTTTCCTGGAGCCCCTTTCAGCACTGGAAGCTGCTCAAAGGTCTCCCCACAGCCTTTTCTTCTCCAGGCTGAACAAGCTCAGCTCTCTCCACTTCTTCTCTGATGGGAGATGCTCCAGCCCTTGGATCACCTTCATCTTCTTATCACCTTTGAGAAATGGATCAAAATTATCATATTGCTGTCTCTTGTATATCTGCTTATGTACAGTAACATCACTGCCCATCAGGTCAGGCTGGTATCTGGATGTGGCATCACTGCTGTGTCTGCACCCTGAGCGCCTTTTCTACGAATTTGTTTAATAATCGTACCCAGTCTATGGGGCAGATGATTCTCCAGGGATGCTGTGCAGAGGATGGTGGCACCAAGCTGTGTTTACTATTAAAGTTGAAGGCTTTTTAATACAATTTGATTATTACAGTTGCAAAGGATTTAGGGAGATGGAAGCACAACGGCGGCCGCCCCGTTCTAGCCTCAGGCCTCAGGAGGAGCCCGCGTGGGGCCGGCTCTGCCCTGGGCCGCCCTCTCTTGGCTGCCGGGAAACATTAACCCTGTCCCAGCCGGGCCCCGTCCCTTCCACGTGCGGGAGAAGCAGCGTCCCAAGGGAGCCGGAGGGACGTGGGCTCCTCTCGGACAGCTGCCACGCGTGCAGGGTTTGTGAGGCCCTGCCACCCCACCCCCACCCCCGTTGTTGTCACCAGAAGGGTGGATGGCTGGGGTTCGGCTGCGACACAGTTAATTTTTTTCCAGCACGCGGGATGAGGAGGCCGCCGGGTGGGGGAGGAGTCCCCGCTGCCTCCGCCTTCTTGGGCCCGCGGGACAAAGGCAACACGCGGAGCCCTGAAGGTGGTGACCGCTTTTCATCTGTTCTGCCTCCTTTAGAAACCTTCTCTCTCTTTTCTCTTTCTCTGTCCTCAATCCCAGCGGGCACTGGAGAGGGATGGCCCCGGGCTGGGGGCAGGAGATCCGTGCGGAGATCTCTGCATCGATGTCCCAGGCAGGAAAAGCGGTGGGGACGGAGGGGCGCGGGCGGGGTCTGGTCCCGCGTGGGGAGCGGGCTGGGTTCTGCTGGGACAGGGTTAATTTTGCCCCTCAGGCGGGAGGGGAGGCAGCCAAGAGAACCCTGCCCAGGGCAGAGTCGGCCCGTGCCCTTCAGGACAGAAAGGGGGGCCTGGAGACGCGTTTCGGGGCGCGGGGTTGCGGCTCGGGAGCCGGGCGGGCGTGGGTGCCGGGGCGGGGAGCGCTCGGCAGTGCCCGGCAGCCGCTTTGTCCGTTCTTGCCGTGCCGTGGGGGCTGCCTTTGCTGTGCCCCTGCTGCCCCAGGGCCCAGTTCTTGTCCCCGCGGGCTCCTGCTTTGTTCCCGAGGCTCCCGGCCTGCGCATCAGCAACCCACGGCAAAGTCGGTTTGCACAAAACACACCAGCAACCCACGGCAAAGTCAGATTCCCGAACTGAAACAAATTCGGGCTCTAATGCCTCACACAGACAATCACCGGTCACACGGACATTTACAAACCACAAGCAAACGAAACATGAATCGGGATTATCTATCAAAACTGTGGACTCGAACCCCAAACCTGAAGCAGTTTACAAACCAAATATGCCGAAATTGAGAACTCGAACCTCAAGCCTAAATTAGGTCCCTGTCTAGCCCAACCCTGTAGGGCTTTTATCTCCGTCTTATTGAACAGGCAAGCAATCCCAAATCCAGAAAGGATTCTTTAATTCTTACCAATGGAATCCTTGCTCCCAGATGTGGTCCGGGGGAAGGTGTAGGTTGCCCCACAGCCAAATGAGTTCTTGGTTACCAGCTGAAACATCATTGACCCATACAGATCAGAAAGCCTGAAAAACAGTCCCAATCGAGTTGCCAAATGATACTGAAAATGCTGGCAAATAAGCTGTCTGTGACTCGGGTTTGAGTTTTCGAAAGCAAAATCCATTAAGTTCAGGGCTGGGCAAGCTGGTTACAGAATAGATTTCCCACTTACATGCATATGTATGCATTTCAGCACATACTACACTCAACGAAAGACGTTACCATTTCTCTTTGAATAATGTCTGGAAAATCACGATTTGAAAAAAAAATGTTATCAATAAAACATGCAATCAGGGAGATATTCTAGCACAGACAGAGCCGACGGGTCCAGTTTTACTCCAGAAGGTGCAAAGCCAGGTTCTGTGCCCCGGAGTCTGGCAAAGCCAGCCCCCCTCCAGGGACCTGTCCACAGAATTTGTCATCTTCTTCACTGACAATACTCATAATCAGAGCGTATCTATTTTTTAGCTGTCTCCCTCCACCGCCTCCGTGTCCCCGACTCCAGGCAGCATCGCGGGGCTCCATTCTGATCCAGCAAGGTGGGGGTCAGATCGCGGGGACCCTGCTGTGGCGGCCGGCGGTGCCGCCCGCCGCCCCTCTGCCCTCGCCCTTGCCTCGCCCGGGCTGCTGGCAGCTCTGCCGGCGCTGCCCTCGGGCTGCTGGAGCCGCCGGGGCTGCCGGCTCCGTGCCCAGCAGCGTCAGGATTGGGGCAGAGGTGCGGAGCCAAGGCGCGGCGGGGCGTGCTGAGCCGGGCTGAGCCGGGCTTCTTGCTGCAGATGGCGCTGAGCTTCGAGGAGGTGGCCATCTACTTCTGCCGCGAGGAGTGGGCAGCGCTGGCGGGCTGGCAGCGGCGGCTCTACCGGGAGGTGATGCTCGACAACTACGAGACGCTCGCCTCGCTGGGTGAGGACTCTGCGCCTCTGCCGGGCGGGGCTGCACGTGGCGTGGGGAGGGGTGGAATGGAATGGGATGGAATGGAATGGAATGGAATGGAATGGAATGGAATGGAATGGAATGGAATGGAATGGAATAGAATGGAATGGGGTGGGGTAGCATGAGGTGGAATGGGGTGGGATAGCATGAAATAGGTCTCTCAGTTTGAAGGGACCTACAAGGTTGCTCTCGTCCAACTGCCTGAGCAATTTAGGACTGATCAGCAGTTCGAGCATGGGATTACAGGAATTGTCCAAAGGTCTGTCTCACCCTGACAGGTTTGGACCATCGACTTCCTCTCCAGGAATCCTGTCCCAGGGTTTGAGCACCCTTGGTAAACAAATCTTCCTCATGTCTGGTCTAAACCTGCCCTGGTGAAGCTTTGAGCCCTTCCCAGGCATCCTGAGTGCAGGAGAGTGGCTGAGGTGATGAGAGGCGAGGCGAGAGGGGTTTGTAGGCACAGGGAATGAGGGGGATCAATTGTAGCTGTGTAGGGTCTAGAGAAAGGAGCAGAGTGGGGGAGGTGGTGTGTCTGTGGGTGTTGGAGGACATCTCAGACATTGCAGCAGTACAGGAGAAGGTGCTTCTCTCTGTTCTCTGGACAGGCTGGGACACTGCAAAGCCAGAGATCATCTGCACGATGGAGCAAGGAGAGACGCCTTGCATGCCAGACTTTCCTGTGGCAAAGTGGAGGCACCAGAGCCCGGTGCCAGATGGGTACCAGGGGTCTGCAGGAGGAGTAGGTGGTTCCAGCAGCAGGCATTTGTGAGGCTCATCCAGCAGCCAGTCAAGGGGGAACACGGATAGCCCATCACAGCACCATCAGCTCCACTCTGTGCCAGCCCTTCAGTTGCTAGAGAAGACCCCCACCGTGTATCTTGAGTGCAAAAAGACCTTCAGGAGCCAGAATGCGCTGGCCATGCACAAGCAGGGTCCTAAGTGCGAACGGCCCTTGGCCTGCACTGATTGCGGTAAGAGCTTCAGAGAAAGGGTCTCTCTCATCAGGCACCAGTGCATCCACACCGCGAGCACCCCTTCAGCTGCACTGACTGCGGCAAGAGCTTCAAGAGGAAGGACAATCTCATCACCCACCAGCACATCCACACTGGTGAGTGCCCCTTTGCCTGTGCTGACTGCAGGAAGAGCTTTGGGAAGAAGAGCAGTCTCATAAGCCACCAGTGGATGCATACCAGCGAGCACCCCTTTGCCTGTGCTGACTGTGGGAAGAGTTTTTTCTGTAGGAATGACCTGCTCAAGCACCAGTGCACCCACACTGGTGAGTGCCCCTTTGCCTGTGCTGACTGTGGGAAGTGCTTCGGAGAGAAAGGCACCCTGATCAAGCACCAGCGTGTCCACACCAGCGAGCACCCCTTCGCCTGTGCCAACTGCAGTAAGAGCTTCATTTGCAAGGCCTCTCTGATCAAGGACCAGCACATCCACATCGAAGAGCAGCCCTTCTGCACCAAGTGACATCGTCCAGCGCTGAAATTAAAGAATACTTGCTTTCTGAAATTCAAAAATGACATATAGAGACTTTATTGCCAGAGCAGCCTGGAACCCTGCGCAGCAGCTTGGAGCTGGGGACACGGAGGATTGCACAGAGATCGCGCCAGGCACGGGCACCGGGGACACTCCGGGTGCGGCCCCGCACGCCTGGCCTGTCACCGGCTGCACCGGCGCAGCCCACACAGACGCTGTGTGCCGAGCACAATGGGGGCGCCCCTGGAAAGCAGCCCCAGCCCCTCCCCTCCTTTCTGGCCTCAGGATGAGATGGGGTGGGGGGGCTGTGAGTCAGTACTGTGGGTCTCTGAGTCACTGCCTTAAGGCAGTGAGCAAGACTCCCACCCCCCCCCCCCCCCACCCCCCCAGTATGTGTGGTGCTGAACCCCCCGCGGCTACAGGTCAGGGCTATGGAGCTTTGCTGTGGGTCATCGCTATGGGGCTGCAGGTCAGAACTGTGGATCAGCGCTGTGGGGCTGTGCTATGGGTCAGCACAATGGGGCATTGCTGTGGTTCTGTAGGTCAATGCTGTGAGGCCGGAGGTCAATGGGCAAGCCCCCTGGTCCCTGTCCGTGGTGCTGAATCCCTCCCCGGTCACGGGTAAGTGCTGTGGGTCAGCACTCTGGGTCAGCGGGCAAGACCCGCCCCCATACTCTGTCCGTGGTGCTGAACCCCCTCGTGAAGCTGTGGATCAGCGCTATGGGGCTCTGGGTCAGTGCTGTGGGTAAGTAAAGAATATGTACAAGATTTCTGTGCAAATTTAACCATATGCATGTTAAGTGGGAAATGGATTCTGTCCCCAGCTCTTGTCTCATTATGCATGATTGATGGAAATCATTCCCTCATGTGTCCAGCTGGTGGCAACTCTCACCTGCCCTGAGCTGTGGGGCACTTGTGGGGGAGGGGCACTTTCGGGGAAGGGGTGATGTGGAAAATGCTAGCAAGTAAACTCTCGAAGACTCATTTTGCAGTTTTAGAAAGCAAGCATCCTTTCCATCAAGAGGGAATGATTTCCATCAATCATGCACAATGAGACACGAGCTGGTTGCAGAATATATATCCAACTTACAGGCATATGTATAAATTACCCCAGCAATCTCATGCACATTCTGTTACTTTCCAAGGATTAATCATAATTTTATTATGAACTTCACAACATCCAAGTCTCTCCTCATTAGAGCTTTGAAGCTAGTTCTCTGTCTGACCTTCAGTTCTTTAGGTAAGTGAAGAAATATTGTCTGGGTACAGCACTGATTAAAAAGCATACTATCAGAAGAACAGTCTGTGTCAGTCTAACTTTTAAAAATACTGCCACTTAAATATCACTTAACTGAAGTTAGTTAGAAAACCAAGTCTACAGAAAACCAACTCTACTTCAGTCAAAATATTCCACTCACTACAATAACAACCACTTCTTGTATCAAATCCCTCCTTTTCTTATTGGACCTTTGATTCTTATCTAAAGGATCACATTGCCCTTCTTCTCACCAGACACAAGCAAAGCAAAATAATACAAACATTTTTTATTTATCCCTATCCTAGAAATATGATCCTTTTCAAAACTATGCATTTTATTCCACTTAACACTAAAAAGACAATCCCTATTGTGACAGTGATTAACACTAGAGTTTGTATCAAGGAAGCAAGCCACCCAGTCAGTGATATTCCACCTACATGGTTTTCAAAAATTATTCAGCCAATTGTTTTCTGCATCCTCTCTAAGATCCCAAGCTTGTTGTGCAACAGCCTGACTTTGTTCTATGTGCTTAATAAGTTCTTCTATTACATTTGGGATAGGGATGCAACAATGATCAGTGTGCAATTTCAGATCCCCACAAACTCTGTGCTCTTTAACCAGCAATGAATCTAAAACCAAGCGGTGCTGGAACACTGCCTTAGTATTGGCTTGTACCTGCTGACTGATCAATCCAAATCCTTTGGCAACAGGACTGGTCAGTGTTTTTGTTTATCAGGTAAACTTTTCAATTAGAATATGATTTTCCAGTGCAGTCAATCCTGGGAGTAAAAAAAAAATATGTAATCCCCATCCTACCTCAGTGGATGTGCTATCCCTCTGATAGCATGTTTTAGTGATAGCATGGGATTTTTTTCAGATAATGTTTTCCCAGACACTGTTCAATGAGAAATAATAACGTCTTGTTTTAAGTATGGAATGTGCTGAACAGGTGTGCATAGACTATGCATAAGATGTTTCTGAAAATTTATACATATGCATCTAAGTGGGAAATCTATTCTGGAATCAGTTCATATGATTGATGGAAATCATCCCTTCGTTGTGCAGCAATTAAAGAATGCTTACTTTCTAACAGTCAAAATTGAGTCTTACAAGAGTTTATTTGCCAGCATGTTCAATATCATTTGCAATTCACATGGAACTTGCTTTCAGGATTTCGGATCTCTGCAGGTCCAGGATGTTCCAGCTGGTAACCAAGAACTTATGGGGGGGGCACCTCCATCTCCCCCTTGAACTGCGTCTGGGAGCAAGGATTCCACTGGTAAGAATTAAAAAATTGAAGCATCCTGTCTGGATTTGATTTGATTGCCTGCTCGTAAACTGCAGCCGAAAGTCCTGCAGGGTTGGGCTAGAAAGGGATCTGATCTGGGCTTGAGTTTAGAGTCCCCAGCGATGGTATATTTGGTACGAGAACTGGATTTAGGTTTGAGGTTAGAGTTCCCAGTTTTGGTAAATAATTCCCATTCTTGTTTCGTTTGCTTGTGGTTTGTAAATGTCCGTGTGACCGGTGATTGTCTGTGTGAGGCGTTAGAGTCCGAATTTGTTTCAGTTCGGGAATCTGACTTTGCCGTGGGTTGCTGATGCGCAGGCCGGGAGCCTCGGGAACAAAGCAGGAGCCCGCGGGGACAAGAACCGGGCCCTGGGGCAGCAGGGGCACAGCAAAGGCAGCCCCCACAGCACGGCAAGAACGGACAAAGCGGCTGCCGGGCACTGCCGAGCGCTCCCCGCCCCGGCACCCACGCCCGCCCGGCTCCCGAGCCGCAACCCCGCGCCCCGAAACGCGTCTCCAGGCCCCCCTTTCTGTCCTGAGGGCACGGGCCGACTCTGCCCTGGGCAGGGTTCTCTTGGCTGCCTCCCCTCCTGCCTGAGGGGCAAAATTAACCCTGTCCCAGCAGAACCCAGCCCGCTCCCCACGCGGGACCAGACCCCGCCCGCGCCCCTCCGTCCCCACCGCTTTTCCTGCCTGGGACATCGATGCAGAGATCTCCGCACGGATCTCCTGCCCCCAGCCCGGGGCCATCCCTCTCCAGTGCCCGCTGCCTTCATCCCATCCATCCCTTTGGGCTCTCTCTGCCGTCACGGCCGGCGCCGGGTTGGGGCGCGGGGACCTCATCCAGCCCCTCCTCCCGGCAGCCGGGGCAGCAGCTGCCCGGCTCCCGCACCTTTCCCCGCGCCCTGCTCAGATAGCGACCTCAGCCCCTGCCCACAGGTGCCCCGCCCATTCTTGTCTCTTATACAAGAAGTAGTTACTATTACAACATGTGGAATATTTTGATTTAAGTAGAATTAGTTTTCTGTAGAATCAGTTTTCTAACTAACTGCAGTTAAGTAATGTATTTTAGTTAGACTGACACAGACTGTTCATGTGATAGTATGTTTTTTTTCAATAGTGCTGTACACAGCCAGTACTGTTTTTCCTTATCTAAGAATGCAAGGTCAGACAGAGCTGGATGCAAAGCTCTAATGAGGAGAGACTTGGCTGTTGGAAAGCAGAAGAATCTGCATGAGATTGCTGGGAGAATTTATACATATGCATGTAAGTTGGATATATATTCTGTTCTCAGCTCTTGTCTCTTTATGCATGATTGATGGAAATCATTCCCTCATGCGCTCAGCACTGAAATAAAGGGGCGGCTTTCTAAAACTCAAAACCAAGTCTTAGAGTGTTTATTTGCAGCTTTCTCTGTATCACCCCGTCTTCACAAATGTTCCCTCCCCATAAGTGTCCCACACCTCAGGGCATGTGAGAGGTGCTGCTGGCTGGACACGAGGAAATGATTTCCATCAATCGTACATAATGAGACAAGAGTTGGGGACAGAATCCATTTCCCACTTACAAGCATATGGTTACATTTGCACAGAAATCTTATGCATATTCTATTACTTTCCAAGGACTCATTTTAATGTTACTGTGAACTTCACAACCACTGAATCTCTACTAATTTGAGCTTTGGAGCCAGCTCTCTGTCTGACCTTGCATTTTAGATAGAGGAGTTCCACAAACAGAAGTGATTAGAGAAGACACAGCTGTTCAGCACATTCCGTACTTAACAAAAGACATTATCATTTCTCAAAGCAGAGTGTCTAGAAAAACACTGTCTGAAAAAAAAATGCTATAAAAATCATGCTACCAGAAGGACATTCTGCCTATTCCAGGGTCTGACTAGGAAGCCTCTTCCAGGGTTTGAGCACCCTCAGTATAGAAATCCTTCCTCGTGTTTGGACTAAACCTCCCCTGGCGCAGCTTTAAGCTCTTTGGAGGTGCCCTGTGTGCAGAAGAGTGGCCAAGGTGATGAGGGTGAGGCGAGAGAGTGCTGTAAGTGCAGGGAAGGAAGGGGATGAATCGTATTCGGGCACAGTAAGGAAAGAGGAGTGGGGGGAGCTGATGGGGCTGTGGGTGTTGGGGGACGGTGCTACCTTCATGGCAGTGTGCGAGAGTGTACTTCTTTCTGTGTCCTGAACAGGCTGGGCCGCCATCAAGCCAGAGATCATCTGCAAGATGGAGCGAGGAGAGATGCCGTGTGTGCCAGACCCCTCTGTGGTGCAACAGAAGCACTTGTGCTCTGTGCCAGGCAGGTACCGGGAGTCTGCGGGAGGGCTGGGAGGTTCCAGCATCAGGCTCTTGGGAGGCTCATCCTGCAGCCAACCGAGCGGGAGCCAGGGGGACTCATCAGGGCACCCTTACCTCCACCCTGTTCCAGTACCCCAGACAGTGCTGAAGACTCTCATCACATGCCCAGAGAGCAGCAAGAGCTTCAGGAGCCAGAGTGCGGTGCACATCCATGACCAGAACCACACAGGCGAGCGGCCCTTTGCCTGTGCTGACTGTGGCAAGAACTTCAGCCGGAAGAGCAACCTGATCAGCCACCATCGCATCCACACTGGCGAACGCCCCTTCACCTGCACCGACTGCAACAAGAGCTTCAGCCAGAAGTGCACCCTGAAGAAGCACCAGCGGGTCCACACAGGTGAGCGTCCTTTTGTCTGTGCTGACTGCAGCAAGAGCTTCAGCTACAAGAGCTCCCTGATCTACCACCAGCGCATCCACATGGGTGAGCGCCCCTATGCCTGTGTTGACTGCGGCAAGAGCTTCAGAGAGAAGGGCACCCTGATCAAGCACCAGCGCATCCACACCAGTGAGCACCCCTTTGCCTGCAACGACTGCGACAAGAGCTTCAGCCGGAAGTGCCCCCTGATCACCCATCAGCGCGTCCACGCTGGCGAGAAGCCCTTCAACTGCCAGGAATGCGGGAAGACCTTCAGCTGCAAGGGCAGCCTTATCAGCCACCAGCACATCCACACCGGTGAGCGGCCCTTTGACTGCTCTGACTGCGGCAAGAGCTTCAACCGCAAGAGCAGCCTCATTACGCACCAGCGCATCCACACGGGTGAGCGGCCTTTTTCCTGTGTCAACTGCAGTCACCAATTCAGCCAGAAGCAACACCTGATCACTCACCAGCGCATCCACACCAAGGAGCGTCCCTTCACCTGCATCAACTGCAGCAAGAGCTTCAGCCAGAAGGCCAACCTGATCAAGCACCAGCGCATTCACACAGGTGAACGTCCCTTTACCTGCCACTACTTTGACTGCCACTTCAGACAGAAGCAACACCTGATCAGCCATCAGTCTATCCACACAGGCGAGCACCCCTTCACCTGTCCTGACTGTGGCAAGAACTTCAGCTGGAAAGGCACCCTGATCAGCCACCAGCGCATCCACACCAGCGACCTCCCCTTTGCCTGTGCCAACTGTGGCAGGAGCTTCAGCCAGAAGAGCGCCCTGATCATCCACCAGCGCATCCACACTGGTGAGCGTCCCTTCTCTTGCACTGACTGTGGCAAGTGCTTCAGCCAGAAGGGCACCCTGAAGAAGCACCAGCGCGTCCACACTGGTGAGCGCCCGTTCTCCTGTGCTATCTGCAGCAAGAGCTTCAGCCACAAAAGCTCCCTGACCTGTCACCAGCGCATCCACACGGGTGAGCGCCCCTATGCCTGTGCCAACTGCAGCAAGAGCTTCAGAGAGAAGGGCGCCCTGATCAAGCACCAGCGCATCCACACCAGTGAGAAGCCCTACAAGTGTAATGAGTGTGGCAAAACCTGCAGGCGGAAGTATGACCTGAAGAAGCACCAGCGAGTTCACCAGGGCCCACAGATGGCTGATGGGAGAAGACGTGTCTGACTCCAGTGGGGAGGTGGGCAGAGACCAAGTCCTTCCAGTGCAGTGGCTGCAAGAAGCAATTTTTAGATGAGAGTGCTATGTTGTCTCACCAGTGCAACCACAGCACCCCCAACTTGCACCAACCTCCACAGCCCAGAGCCTCCTGAAACTGCCACTGGGGGTCATGCAGGGCACCGGGGTCTGCTGCAGGGGTGGCTCTGGGGGACACCCAGAGGACCAACCTCTGGCTCCTCTGGAGCAGCCATGCGTGAGCCAGGAGCAAATGATGGCCTTGCCCCCCTCCACCACTCATTAGAGCTCGGGCTGTGCCCAAGAAGCATCCTCACCAGTGTGGGCTGGCTCCTCCTCGGATGCCCCCCGAGAAGAAGTTTCAAAGAAGAAGAGTGGTTTGAGAAGTCACTAAGGCAAAAACTAACTGTTTAAATCATGGGGGAAATGTAAAAGACTCATTCTTTTTGCTGCCTTAAAGCACTTGTTTTTGACTGCAGCAGACAGAGTCCTTCGGCCTTATCTGACTCTCACAAGCATCACCACTGTGCTTGCTGCCCAGAGAGGTCCTGCTGCAGTCGTGTTGGTAGGGAGAGAGGGGACAGAATGATGCCTTTGTCCCACCTCGGATCCCAGACCCCCTCCAATTCAGTTCCAGAACTTTCCTGAAAGAAGCAGCACTGTGCAGGCCCAGCAAAACCTATATGTAATACTCTGGAAGAGGGACATTGGCAGCAGCGCGCTTGCCTTCCTGGGAGAGAGATGAAGAGGACCAGAGCCCAGGTGGTGTCCTTGCACTTTGCTCTCTCTCCGTTTCCTCCCTTTCCTCCCTTTCCTCCCTTTCCTCCCTTTCCTCCCTTTCTCTCTTTCTCTCTTTTCCTTTGACAGAGATTTAGCAGCCAATGCCAATCTTATCCCTAAGAATGCCTGTACAAATAAATTCCTTTTGGATCAGTCGTTTGGCATCTTTTTCCCTTCCTTTAGCCCAGTGGGTGCTGAACCCATACATTTTAAGGGAAGATCCAGGGTCTCACCCCAGAGACCCTTAGGCTGTTCAGGGTGGTTCGTTACAGTCTCCTCCCCCAAGGCCCTCTCCCTCCCATCTCCAGCACCTCTCTCCTCGTGGAGCTACCCCAGCTGTGGCACTGGCGGAGAGACCGGCTGTGTGCAGCGCAGGGCATTTTGCACCAGTCCTTGCCCAGTTTCCTTATGCTTTCTTCTAGCACTTCCCACGAGTCCCCAGGGAGCATCTGTACTACTTTTAATGCCTGTTTCATAGAATTTCATGGAATGCTTTGGGTTGGAAAGGACCTGAAAGCTCATCCTGTGTCCACTCACTGCCATGGGGAGGGACACCTCCCACTGGGTCGGGGGCTCAAAGCCCCATCCAACCTGGCCTTGGACACCTCCAGGGATGGGGCAGCCACCACTGCTCTGGGCAACCTGGGCCAGGGCCTCCTGACTCTCATAGGAAGGAATTGTTTCCTAACATCTAGTCTTACTATCCCCTCTGAGGGTGCACTTGATGCCTTCATCGAGATCATTGATAAAGACGTTGAACAGGACTGGACCCAGCAATGAACCTGGGAACACCGCTCACGACTGGTTTCCAACTGGATTTAATTCCATTTACCACAACCCTTTGGGCCGGCCAGCCAGCCAGTTGTTTGCCCAGCAGGGGCTGTGCCTGTGCAGGCCAAGGGCAGCCAGTTTCTCCAGCAGAATGCTGTGAGAAACGGTGTCGGAGGCTTTACTGAAGTCCAGGTACACCACCCCCACAGCCTTTCCCTCGTCCATTAAATGGGTAGTTCTAATTTACAGCTTTGCTGAATTCCATCCTCCAGCCAGCACCTTCCCTATCCCCTTCTTGATTTACACCTTGCTCCACCCCATCCTTCACACGGCTGTGTAAATCACTGTCTTGTCTCCCCTTAATCGGGTATTTGGAAACTTACAGTCTTCCCGACTGCCTACTGATTTCAACGACCACAATCTGGCTGAAGCAAACCTTTTCTTATCTGTTACACCTGGCATGTCTAAAACTCTTCCGAATGACATCTCTGCAGGGGATAGACTTACAGGTTGCCCTGGGGTACTTCAAATATCCCACAAAACCAAACTGTTTGCCTCTGGCCACTTAAGCCCTGTCTGTTTATGAACCTTCACCAATTTTTCCTTTATTGTTCTATTCATTCCCTCCACCTGTCCCGATGATTCACGATGTTTTGGTGTATGTCATTGCATCTTAATCCCGAAAAAGTGATAAACCTGGAATAGCACAGCTGCACCAAAGTGAGCTCCTCTATCCCAATCAAGTACTTCAGGTACCCCTTATCTTGGTACTGTTTCCTTTAACAAAGCTTATACAGCAGCTCTGGAGTAATTTTTCCATGTTGGAAAGGCTTCAACCCATCCTGATAATTGATCAGCTACCACGAACAAATATGTGAACCCCATAGTTCCAGGCATCTCTGCATAGTGTATCTGCCATTTTTGGAAAGGATGAGTTGCAGGTGGTCTCTTCCCCACTGCTGCTTTATTTTGAGCTATGGCATATTCCTTACAAAGCCCACAGCCTTCACACATTTGTTTCGCTGTTCCATATATTCCAGGCTTTGCCCACAGTCTCTGTATTTTGAGTGCAGTTGCTTCAGGACCCCCATCAGTTCTTTCGTGGTGCCAATGTGTGAGCAGAATTAAATGCCTTTTTGGTAATAAAGGTTCATTACCAAGCATCCACTGATCTCCTTGTCGCTCTGCTCCAAGTTTCTCCCAAAACTGTTTTTCTTCTTCTGGGAGATGCACATACAGCGACTTCTCTGCACATTGCTTCAATAATAATTCAACTTAACAAGGAACTGAGACTATGAGTGGATGCCCAAGAACAATGTTTCTTGATTTCTCAACAAGCTCTGCTACAGCTGCAATGGCTCCAGTGCAAAAAGGTGTACCTGGAATTATAGGATCCAGGGTACTGGGGTAACGTGCTACCGGTCTCTCCTGTGGCTCTAAAGTTTATACTAAAACCCCATCAGGACTTCCTTTATTCTCAGTACAACATTATTTAAAAGGTTTAGAATAATCCCGTAGTGCTAATGCTGGAGCATTCAACAAAGCCTCTGTAAGCATCTGGCAGGCTTTTTCTCTACCAGTTCCCCGTGCAATGTGTTCTACTTCCTGATTCTTTGCAGCTTCATTTAGAGTTTTAGCAACTTCATTAAATCCTGATAACCCGGGTCAACAAAATCCTACCTGTCTTAAAAATCCTGAATAGATCTGTATTCAGGATCCCCGTCTTTATCTTTTCTGTGTTTACTTATGGGCAAAATAGTGGTACTTCACGTTTCCCATAAAATTCCCTTTTCGAGGAGAAAAATTAATTTGTTTCTGGATGTTATGTACAGCGTCATCAACAGTTGGGTATTGTTTAAGTGGTGGAGGAGTCTCTCCTTTTGTTTTAATTACCACTGTCTTTGCTGACAACAAATACCCAACACCCTGACTAGAAGTGCTCCAGAGTACAGATGGAACTTGATCAGGTTCTTTTGGCAAATTAATTTGAGTTCTCTCATTTTTAGAATCTGTGACAACAGCAGATCCAATAATTACTAGTTTGATTCCTGAGGGAGCTAGGGATATCTGAGTACCAAATTCTTGCAATAAATCTCTTCCTAAGAGGGAGACAGGGGACTCGGGAGCAATGACAAATCTCCCCCACTCTTCTTTCCCTCCCAGGATTACGGGTAGAGGCAATGATAAATTTTTAACTTTTGCCCCAACAACTCCACTTAATCGCACAATTGAGGCTGGATAACGGCTCCCGTATCGACAAGAAAAGGGACAATGGAAGCGTTTACCTTTGCAAGTATCAGCCCATCCTAATTTACCTCCAGTCCCTCAGAAATCATAGTTTGCCATTAATCACAATTTTCTTCTTATTGCGAGTGTGGTTGCGGTGGAACTCTCGGCTCTGCTCTTGGTCTGGTAGCTGTAGGTCGCAGTGGACGCTGTCATTGCATGTGACCCAGGTTTCCACAGTATAAACACTCTGTAGCGTTAGGATCCAAGGGAGGTAGTGATGTAACGAAGGGTGCCGCTTGTCCCCTTCCCTGGTCATTATACGTTTCAGTAATTGCAGCTGCCAAGAGACTGATTTCTCTTTCTTTCTCTTTTTGCTCTTCCACATTAAAAATTCTTGTAACAGGGTTTTCATATCATTCCAGTTGGGAGTACAATCAGTAACAACACCAGGTAATAACAGAGCACACCTTGAGCATCCTCTCTCAGACGAGGCATTTTGCTTTGCCAGGACACTCAATCACCCTGTTGCCAGGGCTCACGTCTCACAACCACCCTTAGAGAAGAGACTTCAGGAGGGGCACCTGCAAGGGGTACATTCCTACAATTCCCAGGTCAGTTGCCTCTGCACTGGTGCGGAGGGAAGTCAACCAGGTTGAGGCTTATTTTTTTTCATTGATGGGTCCAATTATCCCAAACATACCAATAATCAGTATCTTGAGAACATTCCTCTCCTAAAATAATTCTCAAAATCTTCAGCTTGTGAGAGTTAAAAGTTCCCTTGGAGGGTCATAAATCAGTTACCCCGCCCTCCTCTTACTCCAGTAAGATATGGCCAATCTTCCTGACATGACACATCTCTTTTTAAGAGCTCCTTTCAAAACAATCTTGTCTCCATTTTCTAAAATCTTGGCAAGGGGCGTCCCCCCTTTCGAGGCTGAGTGCACTTCCCATACTTACCCGTTACTTAACAGCAAGCTTAAACACAAGAGTACTCCAGGCTGTAGTCTGAAACAACCCGTGGCCAAAAGCTCGAAGGTGAACTCACCTTCTCAGATGCTGGCAGGAACGTTAGATACAGGTTTGTTCAGAGTAGCGCTGGTCCTTCCTCTCACATCCTGGAGACCCATTTGGGGTGCCAAAAAATGTAAAAAAATTATTGGCAAAATTTGTGGATAACACTGGGTTTGCTTTCATTTCACAACTCAGAGTTGGGCACCACTGCAGTGGACAGCAAAGACACAAAGGTGCAAGCTGATTTATACACCATTTTTATCCCCATTACAACGGGTACAAAGCCTTTCTAATTTTCCATGGGGTTTTCAGGTCCTCAGAATTCATCACTTAATAAGGCCTTTCAGTTCTTTCTTAATAAACTTCTTTCTTGCTGTTGCACTTCAGTCCGTCTCACTTTGCCTCCAACCGATTCCATTCTAAGCAAGTCCCTCAGTGTTCTATTCTTTACTGAAGCCTGGCTCCTATACAAGCACAGCTACGTAAATTAATTTTTCATCTTTTGTCTATTTGATCAGCAGGACTGGGTTTTAAACCAGCCCTGGATGGGTCTGTACAGGGGACAGAACTAAGAACCTTATCTTTGCTCTTGGCAGCTCTCAGCAGATTATAAAACTTCCAACCCTACATTTCTCCTAACACAACCCATGGTCACCAAGACCCACAGCCACATAGATTTGAGCCTACTTGAGAACCCCAGCTCCTGGGACCCACAGATCCATGGAGTCACGGCCAATCCGTGGTCACCTCTCTAAGATCACGAGCTTGTAGCCCTACAGCCTGAATTTATTCTACCTGCTTATTAAGATCTTCTGTTACATTTGGGATAGGGATGCAACAATGATCTGTGTCCAATTTCAAATCCCCACAAACTCCGTGCTCTTGGGCCAGCAATAAATCTAAAACCAGACAGTGCTGGAACACTGCCTTAGTATTGGCTTGTACCAGCTGACTGATCAATCCAAATCCTCTGGCAACAGAACTGGTCAGTGTTTTCATTTGTCAGGCAAACTTTTCAATTAGCCCTTCCAGCTCAAGCTCTTGCCGCAGTTGGTGAAGAGCTTTTTGTCAGTGCGGATGCGCTGGTGCTCCATTAGGGAGCTCTTGTTGCAGTTAGTGCAGGCAAAGGGATGCTCACCCACGTGAATGTGTTCATGAGTGATCAGGGAGTCCTCCTGGCTGAAGCCATGGTTGCATTTGGGGCTGACAAAGGGACACTCCCCTGTGAGGCTGTGCTGATGGGTGACCAGGTGTTGCTTCTGGGTGAATCATTAACGGCAGTGGCCACAAGTCAAGAGCTGCTCATGGCTCTGGATGGGCTGGTGCCTGATCAGGGGGCACTTGTCTCTCAAGCTCTTGTCACAGTTGGCGCAAATGAAGGGCCGCTCTCCAGTGTGGATGTGCTGCTGCGTGATGAGGTGGACTTTCTGTCTGAAGCTTGTGCTGCAGATAGAGCAGGCAAATGGCCGCTCACCAGTGTGGATGTGCTGGTGCTTGATGAGATATTGCTTCTGAATGAAGCTCTTCCCACAGTCAGTGCAGACAAAGGGGCGCTCGCCAGTGTGGATGTGCTGGTGCTTCATTAGGTATTGCTTCTGAGTGAAGCTCTTACCGCAGTCAGCGCAAACAAAGGGGCGCTCACCACTGTGGATGCGCTGGTGGCTGATAAGATGACACTTCTTAAAGAAGCTGTTGCCATATTCAGCACAGGCAAAGAGGCACTCACCGGTGTGGATGCGCTGGTGCTTGACCAGGTCATGCTTCCGGGTAAAACTCTTGCCACAGTCAGTGCAGCTGAAGGGGCGTTCACCAGTGTGGACGCGCTGGTGCTTCATCAGGTCATCCTTCCAGGTAAAACTCTTGCCACAGTCAGTGCAGCTGAAGGGGCGCTCACCTCTGTGGATGCGCTGGTGCCTGATTAGGTTGCACTTCTGACTGAAGCTCTTCCCACAGTCAGTGCAGCTGAAGGGGCGCTCACCAATGTGGATGCGCTGGTGGATGATGGAAAAGACCCTTTCCCTGAAGTTCTTGTTGCAATCAGTGCAGGCCAAGGGACGTTCGCACTTGTGGCTCTGCTTGTGCATGGCCAGCGCATTCTGGCTCCTGAAGATCTTGTTGCACTCGAGAAACATAGTGAGGGGCTTGTCCAGCAGTTGGGGGGCTTGTACAGAGTGGAGCTGATGCTGCCGTGATGGGCTTCCCTGGTTCCCCTTTGACTGGCTGCTGGATGAGCCCCACAAACACCTGCTGCTGGAGCCCCCTTCTCCTCCTGCCGACTCCTGGTATCCACCTGGCACAGGGCTCTGCTGCCTCCACCATTCCACAGGGAGATCTGACACGCACGGTGTCTCTCCTCGCTCAATCTTGCAGATGATCTCTGGCTTTGCAGTGGCCCAGCCTATCCAAGGCACAGAGAGAAGCACCCTCTGTCACCCTGACAGCATGGCAGTGCCCGCTCACAACACCCACAGACACACTACCTCCACCACTCCACTCCTTTCTCTGGGCCCTGCCCAGATACAATTCATCCCCCTTGTTTCCCGCACCTACAGCCCCCTCTCGCCTCACCCTTGTCACCTCGGCTGCTCTCCTGCACACAGGATGCCTGGGAAAGGCTCAGAGCTGCACCAGGGCAGGATTAGACCGGACACTGTGGTGCCTTTCCCTCAAACCAAGGGGTTTTGGCAAGCACGGTGTCTCTCCTCGCTCCATCTTGCAGATGATCTCTGGCTTGACAGCAGCCCAGCCTGTCCAGGGCACAGAGAGAAGCACTCTCTCCTGCACTGCACCAAGGGCTGAGATCGCCCCGAACACCCACAGACCCACGACTTCCCTTGACTCTGTTCCTCTCTTTGGTCCCTACAGTACAGCTACAATTCATCCCCAAACTTCCCATATTCCCTGCACCTACAGCCCTATCTTGCCTCGTCCTGTTGACCTCAGCCACTCTCGTGCACAAAGAACGCTTGGGAAGGGCTCAGAGCTGCACCAGGGCAGGTTTAGATCTGACAGGAGGAAGCATTTCTTTACCAAGGGTGCTCACACCCTGCAACAGGCTTCCTGGAGAGGAGGTCGATGGCCAAAACCTGTCAGCACATGAGAGGCCTTTGGACAATTCCTGCAATCCCATGCTTGAACTGCTGGTCAGCCCTGAAGTGCTCAGGCACTGGGACCCAAGCAGCCTTGTAGGTCTCTTCAATACGAGAAGACCTATCCCAGCCCACCCCACCCCAGCCCACGCCACGCGCAGCCCCGCCCGGCAGAGGCGCAGAGTCCTCACCCAGCGAGGCGAGCGTCTCGTAGTTGTCGAGCATCACCTCCCGGTAGAGCCGCCGCTGCCAGCCCGCCAGCGCTGCCCACTCCTCGCGGCAGAAGTAGATGGCCACCTCCTCGAAGCTCAGCGCCATCTGCAGCAAGAAGTCAGCCCGGCTCAGCACGCCCTTAGCCCTCGACCATCCCTCTCCAGTGCCCCCTCAGTTCAACCCCTTTGGGCTCCCTCTCAATTCACAGCCTTCCTGGGCAGGAGGAATGGTGTGAGTGGGGCTGGATTGTTGCCGGCTGCATTGGGAGCTCGCAGCTGGTGGATCTGGCACGGCCCATGCCCATGGTCTGTGGGTTGAATATGTTGATGTGGGGAAGGTGCTGGACGCCAGTTACAGAAGACGGTTCTGTTTCCATCACTGCTTTGCTTGGCTCACTTTCATCAAATCTTCTTCCTTAGGTGGAGTACTATGATTCTCACTGTAACCTCCTTGATGTGACACCTTGATGTGGTGGTAGGAGTGACTGCAGGCAGAGGTGGGTTAGTCATCAATTGATATTATACAGCTCAAACCCTTGGCTGTTCTCACACAACAGCAAATCCCCTTAAGGTCCACATCAGGCTTCCTCATCCACCCACCACTTGCATCCAGGTCCTTGAACAAACACAGTCCTTTGGGTGGGTTTGCCTTTGCCTGACACAGGACTACCTCAGACTGCCTTCCCTAACCTGTTCCTCATGGGCACTACGGGGACTATATCCTGTTCCACCACAGCTCCTAAATCTCTGTTTCATTCTCCTGGGAATTACTGTGCCCATCAGCTCCTGCTTAGAAGGGCCTTCCTTGGCCTTGTCTGTGCGGCAATCCTGGTGCATGGCAGCCAACACTTACTGGACGGGCGCACATCTCAGAAAGGGGCTATGATGAGAAACGAATCTTTTATAGCGTGGGCGAAGGGGCCTCTGCAGATGCGGGGGGGGGGGGTCTGAGTGTTCCTGGGCCAATCAACTTGTCCTTGCAACACTGCTGGTCCAGGCCAGGCAAATTAGTCTGTGACACCGCTGCAGGCCTGACAGGAGGGACAAATCCTAGAATCTCCTTCTTGTGAGACGATCAGTGAGGTCTGAGCAGGCTGGTGAGATTCCACTCAGCCTGTATTCTCCCATATTCTAACCTAAATTGTGATAGCCACCTCCCTCAGTGGCACTGATTAAAAAAAAAATCAGTCTGCTTCCACTGCTGACTTCACACAGCGCAAGAAAAGCTTTGTGAAGCAAAACGCAAGCAGTATGGGCTGCTGTGTCACTGCAGGTATGAAATTGTTTTGCCTGATGGGGTTGTTGGGTGACCCAAACACTTAGTCGTGTATGCGAACACCTGGGCTGCCACCACGGACATTGGGGAACTTCCACACAGTTCACCTGCCCTCGCCTCCGGGTTTAACGGCGCTTGAGGTGCCGGAGTCTGTCAGAGGTGCCCAGGGAGGCAGGAGAACAGACAGCCGCCCTGCACCCCCCTGCAGAGCGACATGGTGCCTGGCTTCCGCCGGGACAGAGTTCATTTTTCCCGGTAGCCAAAAGAAACCGCACTGAACGACAGTCGGCCCTGCGTGGCGTCATCCTGAGGCCATAACGGGGGGGCGGGACTGGGGCGGTGTTCCGGGGCGGCCGCCGTTGTCCTCGACACGGAGTGTGTGTGCGGGCCGCGCCGGTGCGGCTGGTCTGTGCGAGCGTCCGTGTCCCCGGCTGCAGGCAGCGGCGCGGGGCTGCAGGCTGCTCCGGCAAGGTGGGGGTCAGGCGCGGGCGGCGCAGGGGCTGCGGCTTCCAGCGCGGGGCGGGGAGAGGGCGCAGTCCCCGCTGCTCGGGCGGGGGTCCCTAAGGCGGCAGGAGCCGGGGCGCGGGGCCTCGGCGGCTGCCGGCTCTGCGGCTGTCCCGGCGCAGCCGCTGGGGTGTCCCCGTGCCCAGGGAGCTGCTGAGCGAGCCCCCCGTGCCGCGGGGACCCTGCTGTGGCGGCCGGCGGTGCCGCCCGCCGCCCCTCTGCCCTCGGCCTTGCCTCGCCCGGGCTGCTGGCAGCTCTGCCGGCGCTGCCCTCGGGCTGCTGGAGCCGCCGGGGCTGCCGGCTCCGTGCCCAGCAGCGTCAGGATTGGGGCAGAGGTGCGGAGCCAAGGCGCGGCGGGGCGTGCTGAGCCGGGCTGAGCCGGGCTTCTTGCTGCAGATGGCGCTGAGCTTCGAGGAGGTGGCCATCTATTTCTGCCGCGAGGAGTGGGCAGCGCTGGCGGGCTGGCAGCGGCGGCTCTACCGGGAGGTGATGCTCGACAACTACGAGACGCTCGCCTCGCTGGGTGAGGACTCTGCGCCTCTGCCGGGCGGGGCTGCACGTGGCGTGGGCTGGGGTGGGGTGGGCTGGGATAGGTCTTCTCGTATTGAAGAGACCTACAAGGCTGCTTGGGTCCCAGTGCCTGAGCACTTCAGGGCTGACCAGCAGTTCAAGCATGGGATTGCAGGAATTGTCCAAAGGCCTCTCATGTGCTGAAGAGGTTTTGGCCATCGACCTCCTCTCCAGGAAGCCTGTTCCAGGGTGTGAGCACCCTTGGTAAAGAAATGCTTCCTCGTGTCCAGTCTAATCCTGCCCTGGTGCAGCTCTGAGCCTTTCCCAGGTGTCCTGTGTGCAGGAGAGCAGCCGAGGTGACAAGGGCGAGGCGAGAGGTGGCTGTAGGTGCGGGAAACAAGGGGGATGAATTGTATCTGGGCAGGGCCCAGAGAAAGGAGTGGAGTGGTGGAGGTAGTGTGTCTGTGGGTGTTGTGAGTGGGCACTGCCATGCTGTCAGGGTGACAGAGGGTGCTTCTCTCTGTGCCTTGGATAGGCTGGGCCACTGCAAAGCCAGAGATCATCTGCAAGATTGAGCGAGGAGAGACACCGTGCGTGTCAGATCTCCCTGTGGAATGGTGGAGGCAGCAGAGCCCTGTGCCAGGTGGATACCAGGAGTCGGCAGGAGGAGAAGGGGGCTCCAGCAGCAGGTGTTTGTGGGGCTCATCCAGCAGCCAGTCAAGGGGGAACCAGGGAAGCCCATCACGGCAGCATCAGCTCCACTCTGTACAAGCCCCCCAACTGCTGGACAAGCCCCTCACTATGTTTCTCGAGTGCAACAAGATCTTCAGGAGCCAGAATGCGCTGGCCATGCACAAGCAGAGCCACAAGTGCGAACGTCCCTTGGCCTGCACTGATTGCAACAAGAACTTCAGGGAAAGGGTCTTTTCCATCATCCACCAGCGCATCCACATTGGTGAGCGCCCCTTCAGCTGCACTGACTGTGGGAAGAGCTTCAGTCAGAAGTGCAACCTAATCAGGCACCAGCGCATCCACAGAAGTGAACGCCCCTTCATCTGCTCTGACTGCGGGAGGAGCTTCGGGAAGAACAGCACTCTGATCACCCACCAGCGCATTCACACTGGTGAGCGCCCCTTTGCCTGCACTGACTGCGGGAAAAGCTTCAGGAAGAACAGCACTCTTATCAGCCACCAGCGCATCCACAGTGGTGAGCGCCCCTTCAGCTGCACTGACTGTGGAAAGAACTTCAGTCAGAAGACTGTCCTGTTGAAGCACCAGCGCATCCACACTGGTGAGCGCCCCTTCACCTGCTCTGACTGCGGGAAGAGCTTCGGGAAGAACAGCACTCTCATCACCCACCAGCGCATCCACACTGGTGAGCGCCCCTTCAGCTGCACTGACTGTGGCAAGAGTTTTACCCGGAAGCATGACCTGGTCAAGCACCAGCGCATCCACACCGGTGAGTGCCTCTTTGCCTGTGCTGAATATGGCAACAGCTTCTTTAAGAAGTGTCATCTTATCACCCACCAGCGCATCCACACCAGTGAGCGCCCCTTTGCCTGCACTGACTGTGGGAAGAGTTTTGGGAAGAAAAGCACACTCATCATCCACCAGCGCATTCACACTGGTGAGTGCCCCTTCACCTGCTCTGACTGTGGGAAGAGCTTTGCGAAGAACAGCACTCTCATCATCCACCAGCGCATTCACACTGGTGAGCGCCCCTTTACGTGCACTGACTGCGGGAAGAGCTTTGCGAAGAACAGCACTCTCATCACCCACCAGCGCATCCACAGCAGTGAGCACCCCTTTACCTGCACTGACTGCGGGAAGAGCTTCAGACAGAAGCAATACCTAATCAGTCACCAGCGCATCCACACTGGTGAGCGCCCCTTTGTCTGCACTGACTGCGGGAAGAGCTTCATTCAGAAGCAATATCTAATCAGGCACCAGCACATCCACACTGGTGAGGGCCCCTTTGTCTGCGCTGATTGTGGGAAGAGCTTCAGTCAGAAGGGCTCCCTGATCATGCACCAGCGCGTCCACACTGGTGAGCGCCCATTCACCTGCTCTGACTGTGGGAAGAGCTTTACTCAGAAGCAATACCTAATCATGCACCAGTGCATCCACACTGGTGAGCGTCCCTTTGTCTGTGCTGACTGTGGGAAGAGCTTCATTCAGAAGCAATATCTCATCAGGCACCAGCATATCCACACTGGTGAGGGCCCCTTTGTCTGCGCTGATTGCGGGAAGAGCTTCAGTCAGAAGGGCTCCCTGATCATCCACCAGCGCATTCACACTGGCGAGCGCCCCTTTACCTGCACTGACCGCGGGAAGAGCTTTGCGAAGAACAGCACTCTCATCACCCACCAGCGCATCCACAGCAGTGAGCACCCCTTTACCTGCACTGACTGCGGGAAGAGCTTCAGACAGAAGCAATACCTGGCCAAGCACCAGCGCATCCACAGTGGTGAGCGCCCCTTTGTTTGCGCTGACTGCGGTAAGAGCTTCACTCAGAAGCAATACCTAATCAGTCACCAGCGCATCCACACTGGTGAGTGCCCCTTTGTCTGCATTGACTGCGGGAAGAGCTTCATTCAGAAGCAATATCTAATCAGGCACCAGCACATCCACACTGGTGAGGGCTCCTTTGTCTGTGCTGACTGCGGGAAGAGCTTCAGTCAGAAGGGCTCCCTGATCAGGCACCAGTGCATCCACACTGGTGAGCGCCCATTCACCTGCACTGACTGTGGGAAGAGCTTCCGTCAGAAGCAACACCTAGTCACCCACCAGCGCAACCACCAGTGGGTTAACTCCACTTTGCCTGCTATGACTACAACACAAGAGCTTCAGGAAAAATGGCAATCTCATCAAGCACCAGCACATCCACGCTAGTGAGCGGCCATTTGCCTGCTCTATCTGCAGCACAAGCTTCAGACAGAAAGTCCACCTCATCACGCAGCAGCACATCCACACTGGAGAGCGGCCCTTCAGTTGCGCCAACTGTGACAAGAGCTTGAGAGACAAGCACACCTTGATCAGTCACCAGCCCATCCAGAGCCATGAGCAGCTCTTGACTTGTGGCCACTGTGGTTAACGATTCACCCAGAAGCAACACCTGGTCACCCATCAGCACAGCCTCACAGGGGAGTGTCCCTTTGTCAGCCCCAAATGCAACCAGGGGTCATCGATTGTTTGCAGCCAGTGTTTCAGGACGCGCAGCCTTCTTCGTAAAATAGAGTTTCCCCTCTCGCCGTGAGTGATTTGTGTCCCTCTGGCTCCGTGCCGGTGATCGCAAAGAGCTCCCTCGAAGTGGGAGGCGAGAGGGTCACGAGTGGGGAGGGGGCACCTGCGGTCGGGGAGCGAGGCCGCCGTGTGAGCAGGGCGCGGGGAAAGGTGCGGGAGCCGGGCAGCTGCTGCCCCGGCTGCCGGGAGGAGGGGCTGGATGAGGTCCCCGCGCCCCAACCCGGCGCCGGCCGTGACGGCAGAGAGAGCCCAAAGGGATGGATGGGATGAAGGCAGCGGGCACTGGAGAGGGATGGCCCCGGGCTGGGGGCAGGAGATCCGTGCGGAGATCTCTGCATCGATGTCCCAGGCAGGAAAAGCGGTGGGGACGGAGGGGCGCGGGCGGGGTCTGGTCCCGCGTGGGGAGCGGGCTGGGTTCTGCTGGGACAGGGTTAATTTTGCCCCTCAGGCGGGAGGGGAGGCAGCCAAGAGAACCCTGCCCAGGGCAGAGTCGGCCCGTGCCCTCAGGACAGAAAGGGGGGCCTGGAGACGCGTTTCGGGGCGCGGGGTTGCGGCTCGGGAGCCGGGTGGGCGTGGGTGCCGGGGCGGGGAGCGCTCGGCAGTGCCCGGCAGCCGCTTTGTCCGTTCTTGCCGTGCCGTGGGGGCTGCCTTTGCTGTGCCCCTGCTGCCCCGGGGCCCGGTTCTTGTCCCCGCGGGCTCCTGCTTTGTTCCCGAGGCTCTCGGCCTCCGCATCAGCAACCCACGGCAAAGTCGGTTTGCACAAAACACACCAGCAACCCACGGCAAAGTCAGATTCCCGAGCCTCACACG
Organism: Neomorphus geoffroyi; assembly: GCA_033558235.1. Taxonomy (NCBI): domain Eukaryota; kingdom Metazoa; phylum Chordata; class Aves; order Cuculiformes; family Neomorphidae; genus Neomorphus; species Neomorphus geoffroyi. The sequence continues at coordinate 8,886,411 of JAUMJM010000052.1, forward strand.
GACAATCATCAGTCACACGGACACGCAAAAAGCTCAAGCAAACCGAAACCAAATTCGCAATTATTTACTAAAACTGGAGACTCTAGGCCCAAATCAAAACCCCAATTACATACCAAATTTGCCAGAGTTAGGCATCAAGCCTAAATTAGGTCCCTTTCTAGCCCAACCCTGTAGGACTTTCATCTCCGGTTTACGAGCAGGCAACCAAACCCAAAACCCAGAAAGTATGCTTTAATTCTTTAAATCTTATCCGGTGGAGTTCTTGCTCACAGATGAAATTCAGCGGGGAAATGAAGGTTCCCCCCTGACAAGTTCTTGGTTGCTGACTGGAACATCCTCGACCTGCATAGATCCAGAATCCTGAAAACAAGTCCCATCTGAGTTTCCAAATGATTCAGAAAAAGCCATCAAAAAAACTCTCTTAAGACTTGTTTTTTGAGTTTTAGAAAGCAAGCATTCTTTAATTTCAACGCTGGGCAATGAGGGAATGATTTCCGTCAGTCATGTGAGCTGGCTACATCATAGATTTCCCACTTGCATGCATATATAGAAATTTTCCCAGAAATCTTACGCATAGTCTATGCACACCTGTTCAGCACATTCCATACTTAACACAAGATGTTATCATTTCCCTTTGAACAGTGTCTGGGAAAACACTAAAAAAAAAGCACGCTATCACTAAAACATGCTGTCAGAGGGATATTCTGTCTGAGGTTCAAAAAATACAGATCCTTAGGTGAAACTTAACTCCACTTCAGCTTAAACCCAAACATTCCCCTTTTTGCAGTAGTAACTACTGCTTGCATCAAGGAAAGCCGCGGGGTCCAGTTTTACTCCAGACGGTGCAAAGCCGGGTGCCTGCCCAGCAGTCTGGCAAAGCCAGCCCCCCTCCAGAGACCTGCAGGCAGTGTTTCTTCCCTTCTTCACTGACAAAACTCAGTCCCTAATCCTATCACATTCACAGCTCAAAACTGTTACCCCCTACCCTATCACTGCTCTCCATGACAAAGATCCCTCCCTTCTCTCCTCTAGGTGCAAATCTACTGCAGGGCATGGTGGGGCACGGTGGAGCCCTCTTCCCTGCATGGCTCGTAGGCAAGCAGCTTTTGTGACAGTTGTAGAGAGCTCCCTTGGAGACTCAGTGGGAATTAGGGAAGGTTCGTCCCACTCCAGCACACAGGGATTGATTCACTTTCAGCCTCACCTCTCGTTTTGCTGTATTTCTCTTGCAAAGTTGTCAGGAGCAACGGATCCCAGGCGATGGTTCGCCTCCTACGGATTTCCCTCCTTGGTGCGGCCCGCACTTACTTACAGGGACTCTGGAAGGGCTTCCCAGTTCTTGCAGCACTCACGGGTCCTTCCTTTGGGAAGCTGGGGCAGGGATTTACTCCGTGCCTCATCCACAGTCAGAGATATTACACTGGAAAGCGATGGCCCCGGGCTGAGGGCAGGAGACGCGTGCGGAGATCTCTGGATCCATGTCCGAGCCAGGAAAGGCGGTGGGGATGGAGGGGAAAGGGCGGGGTCTGGTCCCGGGTGGGGAATGGCCGGGGTTCGGCTGGGACAGGGTTAATGTTTCCCGGCAGCCAAGAGAGGGCGGCCGCGGGCAGAGCCGGCCCCGCGCGGGCTCCTCCTGAGGCCTGAGGCCAGAACGGGGGGGCGGGCCTGGGGCGGTGTTCCGGGGCGGCCGCCGTTGTGCTCGGCACGGAGTGTGTGTGCGGGCCGCGCCGGTGCGGCTGGTGGCGGGCCAGGCGTGCGGGGCGGCACCCGGAGCGTGGCCGGTGCCCGTGGCCGGCGCGACCTCTGTGCGAGCGTCCGTGTCCCCGGCTGCAGGCAGCGGCGCGGGGCTGCAGGCTGCTCCGGCAAGGTGGGGGTCAGGCGCGGGCGGCGGAGGGGCTGCGGCTTCCAGCGCGGGGCGGGGAGAGGGCGCAGTCCCCGCTGCTCGGGCGGGGGTCCCTCAGGCGGCAGGAGCCGGGGCGCGGGGCCTCGGCGGCTGCCGGCTCTGCGGCTGTCCCGGCGCAGCCGCTGGGGTGTCCCCGTGCCCAGGGAGCTGCTGAGCGAGCCCCCCGTGCCGCGGGGACCCTGCTGTGGCGGCCGGCGGTACCGCCCGCCGCCCCTCTGCCCTCGGCCTTGCCTCGCCCGGGCTGCTGGCAGCTCTGCCGGCGCTGCCCTCGGGCTGCTGGAGCCGCCGGGGCTGCCGGCTCCGTGCCCAGCAGCGTCAGGATTGGGGCAGAGGTGCGGAGCCAAGGCGCGGCGGGGCGTGCTGAGCCGGGCTGAGCCGGGCTTCTTGCTGCAGATGGCGCTGAGCTTCGAGGAGGTGGCCATCTACTTCTGCCGCGAGGAGTGGGCAGCGCTGGCGGGCTGGCAGCGGCGGCTCTACCGGGAGGTGATGCTCGACAACTACGAGACGCTCGCCTCGCTGGGTGAGGACTCTGCGCCTCTGACGGGATGGACTTAAGCCGGAATTCCACCCCTGACCCGAGCTGCAGCCCTTGGAATCAAAAATAATCACTTACATAGGGGTTGTCTTTGCAGGTTTTCCTTGGCCAGGCAGCCTTCTGTGCATAGTGGTCCTGGTGGAGAGTGTGAGGTGGAATGGAATAGGAAGAAATGGGTGGGATGGGATGGGATGGGATGACTGACTGCCTCTCCAGGAAGCCTGTTCCAGTGTGTGAGCAATCTTGGTAAAGAAATGCTTCTTTGTTTCTGGTCTAAACCTTCCCTGTCACAGCTTTAGCCCTTCCCAGGCATCCTGGGTGCTGGAGAGTGGCCGAGGTGATGTGAGCGAGGCAAGAGGAGGCTGTAGGTTCAGGGAAGAAGAGAGATGAATTGTATCCAGGCACAGCCAGGAGAGAGGAGCAGAGTGGGTGGACATGATGTGGCTGTGGATGTTGGGGACCTGCGCTGCCATCCTGGCAGTGAAGGAGAGGATGCTTCTCTATGTGGTTTGAACAGGTTGGGCCGCTGTCAAGCCAGAGCTCATCTGCAGGATGGAGCGAGGAGAGACACCGTGTAAGCCAGACCCCCCCAGGGTGCGACGGAGGCACCAAAGCCTTGTGCCAGGTGAGTACCCGCTGTCTGTGGGGTGGATTGGCTCATCCTGCAGACAGCTGAGCAGGAGCCAGGGAGACCCATCAGGGCACTCTCACATCCACCCCATTCCAACCTCACAGCTGCTGGAGAAGGCTCTCTCCATATTTCCAGAGTGCCACAACAGCTTCAGGAGCCTAAATGCACTGCCCCTGTGTGAAAGGAGCCACATCTTTGAGAGGCCCCACACCTGTGCTGACTGTGGCAAGAGATTCAGCCGCAAGGAACACCTCATCAGCCACCACCGCATTCACACTGGTGAGCGCCCGTTCACCTGCACCGACTGTGGCAAGAGCTTCAACTGGAAGCAACACCTGATCAGCCACCAGCGCATACACACTGGGGAGCGCCCATTCATCTGCACCGACTGTGGCAAGAGCTTCAACTGGAAGCAACACCTGATCAGCCACCAGCGCATACACACGGGTGAGCGTCCCTTCACCTGCACAGACTGTGGCAAAAGCTTCAGCTGGAAGCAGCACCTGATCAGCCACCGGCGCATCCACACAGGTGAGCACCCCTTTGCCTGTACTGACTGTGGCAAGAGCTTCAGTCGGAAGCAACATCTGATCATTCACCAGCGCATCCACACTGGCGAGTGGCCCTTCACTTGTGCTGACTGCAGCAAGAGCTTCAGAGACAAGGGCTCCCTCATCCAGCACCAGCGCATCCACACCAGGGAGTGCCCATTCACCTGCACTGAGTGCAGCAAAAGCTTCAACCGGAAGGGCACCCTCATCAGGCACCAGCGCATTCACACTGGGGAGCGGCCATTTATCTGTTGTGAATGTGGTAAGACGTTCAGAGAGAAGCAAAACCTGATCTACCACCAGCGCACCCACACTGGGGAGCGGCCGTTCACCTGCACCGACTGCAGCAAGAGCTTCAGAGAGAAGAGTCACCTGATCAAGCACCAGCGCATCCACACTGGGGAACGGCCATTCACCTGCATGGATTGTGGCAAGACTTTCAGAGAGAAGCAAAACCTGATCTACCACCAGCGCACCCACACTGGGGAGCGGCCGTTCACCTGCACCAACTGCAGCAAGAGCTTCAGAGAGAAGGGCTGTCTGATCAAGCACCAACAAATCCACAGTGAGCATCCCTTTGCCTTTGCTGGCCAAAGCTCAAGTAGAGTTGAAGCTGGCCAGTGCTGTGAAGGACAATAAAAAGGTCTTTTTATGATATGTTAATAGTAAAAGACTGGCCAGGATCAACAGTGGCCCAGTGCTTGATGGGCATGGACACCTCATAAATAGGGATGCAGACAAAGCAGAGGCATTCAATGCTTTGTTTGCCTCAGTCTTCAACATCAGTGATGGGCTTGGGCACTTTCAGAGCCCAGGGCTAGGGAACCTCGACTGTGCTAACGAGAAATTCCTGATCAACCCTGAAGTTATGTGGGATTTGCTGTTCTAGATGGATGACTGTAAGTTGGGGGAGGGGGACATGCCAGGGGGTTCATGCCAGGGTACTTAGAGCTGGCTGATGTCGTAGTGAAGCCTCACTCAATGATTTTCCAGTGCTCTTGGGAATCTGGAGAGGTACCAGTTGACTGGAAGCTGGCAAATATTGTTCTAATATTCAAGAAGGGCAGAAGGGACGATCCTGGTAACTACAGGCCCTTCAGTCTCACTTCAGTACCTGGGAAGGCTATGGAGAAAGTTATTGTGGGAGCCATTGAAAAACACCGAAAAGCCAACACAATAAGTGGTCCCAGACAGCACGGGTTCTTCAGGGGAAGGTCCTGCGAACAAGCTTAATCTCTTTCTATGACAAGATCAGCCACCTGGGTGACAAAGGGAAGCCACTTGATGTCATCTTTCTGGGTTTCAGTAAAGCCTTTGATCCTGTCTCTCACAGTCTCCTCCTGAACAAAACGTCTGGCATCCACCTGGAGAAACACATAATGCGATGGGTGAGAATCGGCTGATGGGTCAGGCTGAAAGGGTCACAGTAACTATGGTCACATCAGGCTGGCAACCAGTCCCTAGCAAGGTTCTGCAATGACCCATCCTAAGGCCAGTGCTCCTTTATGTCTTCCTGAATGACCTGGATGCAGGACTTGAAGGTTTACTGACCAGGTTTGCTCATGACACAAAATTAAGGGGAGCTGGTGACACTCTTGGGGGCAGAGAGGCCCTGCCGAGGGATCTGGACAAACTGAGAGCTGGGCAATGGCCAAGCACATGGAGTTTAACAAGGGCCGGTGCCGGATTTTGCACCTGGGAGATGGCAACCCTGCATGTCTGTATGGACTGGGGAGTGAGAGGCTGGAGAGCAGCCCTGCGGAAAGGAGTCTGGGGGTTCTGGTCGACAGCAAGTGGAACATGAGCCAACAGTGCACCAACAGTATTTATTTTCTTTCTACTTTACTCCACACAGCTCTGCCAGTTTTCATGGCAAACTGCAAGAAACTAACCCTGTATCTCTGCAGACAATGCCAAATCTTAATGCTCTGGGCAATTTCGTTTGGATAAAAATAATGAGCATCGCAGTGGTTAATGGGGAAATCTCAAACAGGCTTCCTTAATATATGGATGTGTCACCCTTCAAAAGCTGAAAAGTGCACTGGCTGTCAGTATATTTGTATCACAGTATCATAAGGTTGGAAAAGACCTTTGAGATCATCGAGTCCAGCCTATGACCCAACACCTACACCTACTCCTACTTGTCAATTACACCATGTCACTAAGAGCCTCATCCAGTCTCTCCTTAAACACCTCCAGGGACGGTGACTCCACCACCTCCCCGGGCAGCACATTCCAATGGTCAGTCACCCTCTCAGTAAAGAACTTCTTCCTAATGTCAAGCCTAAACCTCCCCTGGCGAAGCTTGAGACCGTGTCCTCTTGTTCTGTCGCCGGTCACCTGAGAGAAGAGACCAACCCCTGCCTGACTACAACCTCCTTTCAGGCAGTTGTAGAGAGCTATAAGGTCTCCCCTGAGCCTCCTCTTCTTCAGGCTAAACAACCCCAGCTCCCTCAGTCGCTCCTCATAGGGCTTGTGCTCCAGCCCCTTCACCATCCTCGTTGCTCTCCTCTGGATGCACTCCAGCATCTCAACATCTTTCTTAAACTGCGGGGCCCAGAACTGGACACAGTACTCAAGGTGCAGCCTGACCAGTGCCGAGTATAAGGGAATGATGTCCTCTCCAGTCCTGCTGGCCACACTATTCCTGATGCAGGCCAAGATACCCTTGACCACTTGAGCACACTGCTGGCTCACGTTCAGTTTCCTGCCTACCAGCACTCCCAAGTCCCTTTCCGCCTGACTGCTCTCCAGCCACTCTGTCCCCAGCCTAGAGCTCTGCATGGGGTTGTTGTGTCCAAAGTGTAGGACCCGGCACTTGGACTTGTTAAACCTCATGCTATTGGAGTCAGCCCATCTCTCCAGCCTGTCAAGGTCCCTCTGTAGGGCCCTCTAACCTTCTAGCAGATCGACACTTCCTCCCAGCTTGGTGTCATCTGCGAACTTGCTGATGAAGCACTCGATCCCCTCATCCAGATCATCAATGAAGATATTAAACAGGACCGGGCTCAACACCGATCCCTGGGGAACACCACTAGTGACCGGCCGCCAACTGGATGGGACACCATTCACTACCACTCTTCGGGCTCGGCCATCCAACCAATTCCTAATCCAGCACAGAACATTTCCATCCAAGCCACGGGCTGCCAGCTTCTCCAGGAGTCTGCTATGGGAGACGGTGTCAAAGGCTTTGCTGAAGTCCAGGAACACCACATCCACAGCCTTCCTCTCATCCACCAGGCGAGTCACACGGTTGTAAAAGGAGATCAGGTTGGTCAGGCAGGACCTGCCCCTCCTAAATCCATGCTGGCTGGGCCTGATCTCTCACTCATTCTGCAGGTGCCGCACGATTGCACCCAGGATTAAGTGCTCCATAATTTTACCTGGAACTGAGGTCAGGCTGACAGGTCTGTAGTTACCTGGATCATCCCTACGGCCCTTCTTGTGGATGGGCGTCACATTGGCCAACTTCCAGTCATCCGGGACCTCTCCAGTGAGCCACGACTGCTGATAAATGATGGAAAATGGCTTGGCAAGCTCATCCGCCAGCTCTCTCATCACCCTAGGGTGGATCCCATCTGGCCCCATAGACTTATGAGGATCCACGTGTCTCAGGAGGTCTCTAACTTCTTCCTCCTGGATGTCAGGGGGGCTATATTGCACCCTGTCCCCATCCATCACTTCAGAAGACCAGTTATCCAGTGAACAATCGGCCTTACTGTTGAAAGCTGAGGTGAAGAAGGCATTAAGCACCTCAGCCTTTTCCTCATCTTTAGTTACTATATTTCCCTCAATGTCCGATAAGGATTGAAGATTGTTGCTGCCCTTCTTTCTACCGTTAATATATTTGAAAAAGCACTTCTTATTGTCCTTGACACAAGTGGCCAATTTGAGCTCCAGCTGGGCTTTTGCCTCCCTAATATCCTTCCTACAGGACTTGACACAACCTGACTTACCTGCCCTTCTTTCCAAAGGCAATAGATCCTCTTTTTCTCACTTAACTCCTTCTGAAGCTCCTTACTCATCCAGGCCGGCCGTCGGCCCCTGCGGCTCGTCTTAGAGCACATCGGGACAGGCTGCTCCTGCGCCTTGAAGACTTCATTCTTGAAGTACCTCCAGCCTTCCTGGACCCCCTTGTTTTTAAGAACTGTTTCCCAGGGTACTCTCCTTACTAGTTCCTTATATAATCTGAAATCAGCATGCCAGAAGTCCAGTGTGGTCGTTCTGGTTTTGGTCTTCCTTGTTTCATTGTTAATGGAAAACTAGATTATCTCATAGTCGCTGCAGCCCAGACAGCCTCTGACCACAACATCACCCACCAACCCTTCTCTATTTGTAAACAGGAGATCAAGGAGAGCCTCACCCCTGGTAGGCTCACTCACCAGCTGCGACAAAAAGCAGTCCTCGATACACTCCAAGAACCTCTTGGACCGCCTCCTCTCAGCTGTGGTAAGTTCCCAGCAGATATCTGGCAGATTAAAGTCTCCTAGAAGAACAAGGGCAGATGATCTCGAGGCAACTTCCAGCTGCTTAAACAATAAAAGATCCACATCTTCTTCCTGGTCAGGTGGTCTGTAACATACTCCAACCAGGATGTCAGTCTTTCTTGCCCCTCTTTCTCTTACCCATAGACACTCAATGTGGTCCTCTCCAATCTCGACTTCTACGGCGTCAAGAAGTATAGTGTATCCTTGTGGATCAGGCATTCCAGGATATCCAACAGTATTTTAAGAAACACTTGCCTAATTGGCATGGAGATACTTAATGTCTTTTTGGGTGGTTATTTTATTTGTCTTAATGATTGTAAAGTGACAACCAAATTTTAGAAAAAACATGCAGTTTTATTGTTGCATGATTGTGGGATAATATGCACAGTTTTTAATACGTGTATTTGTGTCTTATGTGTATCAATAACGTAAGGATTTATTGGAGCAATCAAAGAAGAAACAAGAACCTCAGTAACAAAGTCACTATTGGATATGTAGTAAAGCAATTTCTTTTTTGTACAGGATCTGATGTATATGAGAAGACAAATTGTTACCTCTCTAAATTATACAAGGAGTGATTTATTGCAGATTATCAAGGAGAAATTAAAGTAATCCTGTTAAACAATGGTGAACAAGATTTGATTATTCAAGGGATGGGGCAGCCATGACTGGGCAACCTGTGACAGTGTCTCACCATCCTCACAGGAAAACATTTCTTCCTAAGTACTCATCTAAAGCCCCCCTTTCAGCTTAAAACCATTCCTCCTCATCCTATCTTGCATTCCCTTGTCAAGAGCCCCTCCCCAGCTTTCCTGGAGCCCCTTTCAGCACTGGAAGCTGCTCAAAGGTCTCCCCACAGCCTTTTCTTCTCCAGGCTGAACAAGCTCAGCTCTCTCCACTTCTTCTCTGATGGGAGATGCTCCAGCCCTTGGATCACCTTCATCTTCTTATCACCTTTGAGAAATGGATCAAAATTATCATATTGCTGTCTCTTGTATATCTGCTTATGTACAGTAACATCACTGCCCATCAGGTCAGGCTGGTATCTGGATGTGGCATCACTGCTGTGTCTGCACCCTGAGCGCCTTTTCTACGAATTTGTTTAATAATCGTACCCAGTCTATGGGGCAGATGATTCTCCAGGGATGCTGTGCAGAGGATGGTGGCACCAAGCTGTGTTTACTATTAAAGTTGAAGGCTTTTTAATACAATTTGATTATTACAGTTGCAAAGGATTTAGGGAGATGGAAGCACAACGGCGGCCGCCCCGTTCTAGCCTCAGGCCTCAGGAGGAGCCCGCGTGGGGCCGGCTCTGCCCTGGGCCGCCCTCTCTTGGCTGCCGGGAAACATTAACCCTGTCCCAGCCGGGCCCCGTCCCTTCCACGTGCGGGAGAAGCAGCGTCCCAAGGGAGCCGGAGGGACGTGGGCTCCTCTCGGACAGCTGCCACGCGTGCAGGGTTTGTGAGGCCCTGCCACCCCACCCCCACCCCCGTTGTTGTCACCAGAAGGGTGGATGGCTGGGGTTCGGCTGCGACACAGTTAATTTTTTTCCAGCACGCGGGATGAGGAGGCCGCCGGGTGGGGGAGGAGTCCCCGCTGCCTCCGCCTTCTTGGGCCCGCGGGACAAAGGCAACACGCGGAGCCCTGAAGGTGGTGACCGCTTTTCATCTGTTCTGCCTCCTTTAGAAACCTTCTCTCTCTTTTCTCTTTCTCTGTCCTCAATCCCAGCGGGCACTGGAGAGGGATGGCCCCGGGCTGGGGGCAGGAGATCCGTGCGGAGATCTCTGCATCGATGTCCCAGGCAGGAAAAGCGGTGGGGACGGAGGGGCGCGGGCGGGGTCTGGTCCCGCGTGGGGAGCGGGCTGGGTTCTGCTGGGACAGGGTTAATTTTGCCCCTCAGGCGGGAGGGGAGGCAGCCAAGAGAACCCTGCCCAGGGCAGAGTCGGCCCGTGCCCTTCAGGACAGAAAGGGGGGCCTGGAGACGCGTTTCGGGGCGCGGGGTTGCGGCTCGGGAGCCGGGCGGGCGTGGGTGCCGGGGCGGGGAGCGCTCGGCAGTGGCCGGCAGCCGCTTTGTCCGTTCTTGCCGTGCCGTGGGGGCTGCCTTTGCTGTGCCCCTGCTGCCCCGGGGCCCGGTTCTTGTCCCCGCGGGCTCCTGCTTTGTTCCCGAGGCTCCCGGCCTGCGCATCAGCAACCCACGGCAAAGTCGGTTTGCACAAAACACACCAGCAACCCACGGCAAAGTCAGATTCCCGAACTGAAACAAATTCGGGCTCTAATGCCTCACACAGACAATCACCGGTCACACGGACATTTACAAACCACAAGCAAACGAAACATGAATCGGGATTATCTATCAAAACTGTGGACTCGAACCCCAAACCTGAAGCAGTTTACAAACCAAATATGCCGAAATTGAGAACTCGAACCTCAAGCCTAAATTAGGTCCCTGTCTAGCCCAACCCTGTAGGGCTTTTATCTCCGTCTTATTGAACAGGCAAGCAATCCCAAATCCAGAAAGGATTCTTTAATTCTTACCAATGGAATCCTTGCTCCCAGATGTGGTCCGGGGGAAGGTGTAGGTTGCCCCACAGCCAAATGAGTTCTTGGTTACCAGCTGAAACATCATTGACCCATACAGATCAGAAAGCCTGAAAAACAGTCCCAATCGAGTTGCCAAATGATACTGAAAATGCTGGCAAATAAGCTGTCTGTGACTCGGGTTTGAGTTTTCGAAAGCAAAATCCATTAAGTTCAGGGCTGGGCAAGCTGGTTACAGAATAGATTTCCCACTTACATGCATATGTATGCATTTCAGCACATACTACACTCAACGAAAGACGTTACCATTTCTCTTTGAATAATGTCTGGAAAATCACGATTTGAAAAAAAAATGTTATCAATAAAACATGCAATCAGGGAGATATTCTAGCACAGACAGAGCCGACGGGTCCAGTTTTACTCCAGAAGGTGCAAAGCCAGGTTCTGTGCCCCGGAGTCTGGCAAAGCCAGCCCCCCTCCAGGGACCTGTCCACAGAATTTGTCATCTTCTTCACTGACAATACTCATAATCAGAGCGTATCTATTTTTTAGCTGTCTCCCTCCACCGCCTCCGTGTCCCCGACTCCAGGCAGCATCGCGGGGCTCCATTCTGATCCAGCAAGGTGGGGGTCAGATCGCGGGGACCCTGCTGTGGCGGCCGGCGGTGCCGCCCGCCGCCCCTCTGCCCTCGGCCTTGCCTCGCCCGGGCTGCTGGCAGCTCTGCCGGCGCTGCCCTCGGGCTGCTGGAGCCGCCGGGGCTGCCGGCTCCGTGCCCAGCAGCGTCAGGATTGGGGCAGAGGTGCGGAGCCAAGGCGCGGCGGGGCGTGCTGAGCCGGGCTGAGCCGGGCTTCTTGCTGCAGATGGCGCTGAGCTTCGAGGAGGTGGCCATCTACTTCTGCCGCGAGGAGTGGGCAGCGCTGGCGGGCTGGCAGCGGCGGCTCTACCGGGAGGTGATGCTCGACAACTACGAGACGCTCGCCTCGCTGGGTGAGGACTCTGCGCCTCTGCCGGGCGGGGCTGCACGTGGCGTGGGGAGGGGTGGAATGGAATGGGATGGAATGGAATGGAATGGAATGGAATGGAATGGAATAGAATGGAATGGGGTGGGGTAGCATGAGGTGGAATGGGGTGGGATAGCATGAAATAGGTCTCTCAGTTTGAAGGGACCTACAAGGTTGCTCTCGTCCAACTGCCTGAGCAATTTAGGACTGATCAGCAGTTCGAGCATGGGATTACAGGAATTGTCCAAAGGTCTGTCTCACCCTGACAGGTTTGGACCATCGACTTCCTCTCCAGGAATCCTGTCCCAGGGTTTGAGCACCCTTGGTAAACAAATCTTCCTCATGTCTGGTCTAAACCTGCCCTGGTGAAGCTTTGAGCCCTTCCCAGGCATCCTGAGTGCAGGAGAGTGGCTGAGGTGATGAGAGGCGAGGCGAGAGGGGTTTGTAGGCACAGGGAATGAGGGGGATCAATTGTAGCTGTGTAGGGTCTAGAGAAAGGAGCAGAGTGGGGGAGGTGGTGTGTCTGTGGGTGTTGGAGGACATCTCAGACATTGCAGCAGTACAGGAGAAGGTGCTTCTCTCTGTTCTCTGGACAGGCTGGGACACTGCAAAGCCAGAGATCATCTGCACGATGGAGCAAGGAGAGACGCCTTGCATGCCAGACTTTCCTGTGGCAAAGTGGAGGCACCAGAGCCCGGTGCCAGATGGGTACCAGGGGTCTGCAGGAGGAGTAGGTGGTTCCAGCAGCAGGCATTTGTGAGGCTCATCCAGCAGCCAGTCAAGGGGGAACACGGATAGCCCATCACAGCACCATCAGCTCCACTCTGTGCCAGCCCTTCAGTTGCTAGAGAAGACCCCCACCGTGTATCTTGAGTGCAAAAAGACCTTCAGGAGCCAGAATGCGCTGGCCATGCACAAGCAGGGTCCTAAGTGCGAACGGCCCTTGGCCTGCACTGATTGCGGTAAGAGCTTCAGAGAAAGGGTCTCTCTCATCAGGCACCAGTGCATCCACACCGCGAGCACCCCTTCAGCTGCACTGACTGCGGCAAGAGCTTCAAGAGGAAGGACAATCTCATCACCCACCAGCACATCCACACTGGTGAGTGCCCCTTTGCCTGTGCTGACTGCAGGAAGAGCTTTGGGAAGAAGAGCAGTCTCATAAGCCACCAGTGGATGCATACCAGCGAGCACCCCTTTGCCTGTGCTGACTGTGGGAAGAGTTTTTTCTGTAGGAATGACCTGCTCAAGCACCAGTGCACCCACACTGGTGAGTGCCCCTTTGCCTGTGCTGACTGTGGGAAGTGCTTCGGAGAGAAAGGCACCCTGATCAAGCACCAGCGTGTCCACACCAGCGAGCACCCCTTCGCCTGTGCCAACTGCAGTAAGAGCTTCATTTGCAAGGCCTCTCTGATCAAGGACCAGCACATCCACATCGAAGAGCAGCCCTTCTGCACCAAGTGACATCGTCCAGCGCTGAAATTAAAGAATACTTGCTTTCTGAAATTCAAAAATGACATATAGAGACTTTATTGCCAGAGCAGCCTGGAACCCTGCGCAGCAGCTTGGAGCTGGGGACACGGAGGATTGCACAGAGATCGCGCCAGGCACGGGCACCGGGGACACTCCGGGTGCGGCCCCGCACGCCTGGCCTGTCACCGGCTGCACCGGCGCAGCCCACACAGACGCTGTGTGCCGAGCACAATGGGGGCGCCCCTGGAAAGCAGCCCCAGCCCCTCCCCTCCTTTCTGGCCTCAGGATGAGATGGGGTGGGGGGGCTGTGAGTCAGTACTGTGGGTCTCTGAGTCACTGCCTTAAGGCAGTGAGCAAGACTCCCACCCCCCCCCCCCCCACCCCCCCAGTATGTGTGGTGCTGAACCCCCCGCGGCTACAGGTCAGGGCTATGGAGCTTTGCTGTGGGTCATCGCTATGGGGCTGCAGGTCAGAACTGTGGATCAGCGCTGTGGGGCTGTGCTATGGGTCAGCACAATGGGGCATTGCTGTGGTTCTGTAGGTCAATGCTGTGAGGCCGGAGGTCAATGGGCAAGCCCCCTGGTCCCTGTCCGTGGTGCTGAATCCCTCCCCGGTCACGGGTAAGTGCTGTGGGTCAGCACTCTGGGTCAGCGGGCAAGACCCGCCCCCATACTCTGTCCGTGGTGCTGAACCCCCTCGTGAAGCTGTGGATCAGCGCTATGGGGCTCTGGGTCAGTGCTGTGGGTAAGTAAAGAATATGTACAAGATTTCTGTGCAAATTTAACCATATGCATGTTAAGTGGGAAATGGATTCTGTCCCCAGCTCTTGTCTCATTATGCATGATTGATGGAAATCATTCCCTCATGTGTCCAGCTGGTGGCAACTCTCACCTGCCCTGAGCTGTGGGGCACTTGTGGGGGAGGGGCACTTTCGGGGAAGGGGTGATGTGGAAAATGCTAGCAAGTAAACTCTCGAAGACTCATTTTGCAGTTTTAGAAAGCAAGCATCCTTTCCATCAAGAGGGAATGATTTCCATCAATCATGCACAATGAGACACGAGCTGGTTGCAGAATATATATCCAACTTACAGGCATATGTATAAATTACCCCAGCAATCTCATGCACATTCTGTTACTTTCCAAGGATTAATCATAATTTTATTATGAACTTCACAACATCCAAGTCTCTCCTCATTAAAGCTTTGAAGCTAGTTCTCTGTCTGACCTTCAGTTCTTTAGGTAAGTGAAGAAATATTGTCTGGGTACAGCACTGATTAAAAAGCATACTATCAGAAGAACAGTCTGTGTCAGTCTAACTTTTAAAAATACTGCCACTTAAATATCACTTAACTGAAGTTAGTTAGAAAACCAAGTCTACAGAAAACCAACTCTACTTCAGTCAAAATATTCCACTCACTACAATAACAACCACTTCTTGTATCAAATCCCTCCTTTTCTTATTGGACCTTTGATTCTTATCTAAAGGATCACATTGCCCTTCTTCTCACCAGACACAAGCAAAGCAAAATAATACAAACATTTTTTATTTATCCCTATCCTAGAAATATGATCCTTTTCAAAACTATGCATTTTATTCCACTTAACACTAAAAAGACAATCCCTATTGTGACAGTGATTAACACTAGAGTTTGTATCAAGGAAGCAAGCCACCCAGTCAGTGATATTCCACCTACATGGTTTTCAAAAATTATTCAGCCAATTGTTTTCTGCATCCTCTCTAAGATCCCAAGCTTGTTGTGCAACAGCCTGACTTTGTTCTATGTGCTTAATAAGTTCTTCTATTACATTTGGGATAGGGATGCAACAATGATCAGTGTGCAATTTCAGATCCCCACAAACTCTGTGCTCTTTAACCAGCAATGAATCTAAAACCAAGCGGTGCTGGAACACTGCCTTAGTATTGGCTTGTACCTGCTGACTGATCAATCCAAATCCTTTGGCAACAGGACTGGTCAGTGTTTTTGTTTATCAGGTAAACTTTTCAATTAGAATATGATTTTCCAGTGCAGTCAATCCTGGGAGTAAAAAAAAAATATGTAATCCCCATCCTACCTCAGTGGATGTGCTATCCCTCTGATAGCATGTTTTAGTGATAGCATGGGATTTTTTTCAGATAATGTTTTCCCAGACACTGTTCAATGAGAAATAATAACGTCTTGTTTTAAGTATGGAATGTGCTGAACAGGTGTGCATAGACTATGCATAAGATGTTTCTGAAAATTTATACATATGCATCTAAGTGGGAAATCTATTCTGGAATCAGTTCATATGATTGATGGAAATCATCCCTTCGTTGTGCAGCAATTAAAGAATGCTTACTTTCTAACAGTCAAAATTGAGTCTTACAAGAGTTTATTTGCCAGCATGTTCAATATCATTTGCAATTCACATGGAACTTGCTTTCAGGATTTCGGATCTCTGCAGGTCCAGGATGTTCCAGCTGGTAACCAAGAACTTATGGGGGGGGCACCTCCATCTCCCCCTTGAACTGCGTCTGGGAGCAAGGATTCCACTGGTAAGAATTAAAAAATTGAAGCATCCTGTCTGGATTTGATTTGATTGCCTGCTCGTAAACTGCAGCCGAAAGTCCTGCAGGGTTGGGCTAGAAAGGGATCTGATCTGGGCTTGAGTTTAGAGTCCCCAGCGATGGTATATTTGGTACGAGAACTGGATTTAGGTTTGAGGTTAGAGTTCCCAGTTTTGGTAAATAATTCCCATTCTTGTTTCGTTTGCTTGTGGTTTGTAAATGTCCGTGTGACCGGTGATTGTCTGTGTGAGGCGTTAGAGTCCGAATTTGTTTCAGTTCGGGAATCTGACTTTGCCGTGGGTTGCTGATGCGCAGGCCGGGAGCCTCGGGAACAAAGCAGGAGCCCGCGGGGACAAGAACCGGGCCCTGGGGCAGCAGGGGCACAGCAAAGGCAGCCCCCACAGCACGGCAAGAACGGACAAAGCGGCTGCCGGGCACTGCCGAGCGCTCCCCGCCCCGGCACCCACGCCCGCCCGGCTCCCGAGCCGCAACCCCGCGCCCCGAAACGCGTCTCCAGGCCCCCCTTTCTGTCCTGAGGGCACGGGCCGACTCTGCCCTGGACAGGGTTCTCTTGGCTGCCTCCCCTCCTGCCTGAGGGGCAAAATTAACCCTGTCCCAGCAGAACCCAGCCCGCTCCCCACGCGGGACCAGACCCCGCCCGCGCCCCTCCGTCCCCACCGCTTTTCCTGCCTGGGACATCGATGCAGAGATCTCCGCACGGATCTCCTGCCCCCAGCCCGGGGCCATCCCTCTCCAGTGCCCGCTGCCTTCATCCCATCCATCCCTTTGGGCTCTCTCTGCCGTCACGGCCGGCGCCGGCTTGGGGCGCGGGGACCTCATCCAGCCCCTCCTCCCGGCAGCCGGGGCAGCAGCTGCCCGGCTCCCGCACCTTTCCCCGCGCCCTGCTCAGATAGCGACCTCAGCCCCTGCCCACAGGTGCCCCGCCCATTCTTGTCTCTTATACAAGAAGTAGTTACTATTACAACATGTGGAATATTTTGATTTAAGTAGAATTAGTTTTCTGTAGAATCAGTTTTCTAACTAACTGCAGTTAAGTAATGTATTTTAGTTAGACTGACACAGACTGTCCATGTGATAGTATGTTTTTTTTCAATAGTGCTGTACACAGCCAGTACTGTTTTTCCTTATCTAAGAATGCAAGGTCAGACAGAGCTGGATGCAAAGCTCTAATGAGGAGAGACTTGGCTGTTGGAAAGCAGAAGAATCTGCATGAGATTGCTGGGAGAATTTATACATATGCATGTAAGTTGGATATATATTCTGTTCTCAGCTCTTGTCTCTTTATGCATGATTGATGGAAATCATTCCCTCATGCGCTCAGCACTGAAATAAAGGGGCGGCTTTCTAAAACTCAAAACCAAGTCTTAGAGTGTTTATTTGCAGCTTTCTCTGTATCACCCCGTCTTCACAAATGTTCCCTCCCCATAAGTGTCCCACACCTCAGGGCATGTGAGAGGTGCTGCTGGCTGGACACGAGGAAATGATTTCCATCAATCGTACATAATGAGACAAGAGTTGGGGACAGAATCCATTTCCCACTTACAAGCATATGGTTACATTTGCACAGAAATCTTATGCATATTCTATTACTTTCCAAGGACTCATTTTAATGTTACTGTGAACTTCACAACCACTGAATCTCTACTAATTTGAGCTTTGGAGCCAGCTCTCTGTCTGACCTTGCATTTTAGATAGAGGAGTTCCACAAACAGAAGTGATTAGAGAAGACACAGCTGTTCAGCACATTCCGTACTTAACAAAAGACATTATCATTTCTCAAAGCAGAGTGTCTAGAAAAACACTGTCTGAAAAAAAAATGCTATAAAAATCATGCTACCAGAAGGACATTCTGCCTATTCCAGGGTCTGACTAGGAAGCCTCTTCCAGGGTTTGAGCACCCTCAGTATAGAAATCCTTCCTCGTGTTTGGACTAAACCTCCCCTGGCGCAGCTTTAAGCTCTTTGGAGGTGCCCTGTGTGCAGAAGAGTGGCCAAGGTGATGAGGGTGAGGCGAGAGAGTGCTGTAAGTGCAGGGAAGGAAGGGGATGAATCGTATTCGGGCACAGTAAGGAAAGAGGAGTGGGGGGAGCTGATGGGGCTGTGGGTGTTGGGGGACGGTGCTACCTTCATGGCAGTGTGCGAGAGTGTACTTCTTTCTGTGTCCTGAACAGGCTGGGCCGCCATCAAGCCAGAGATCATCTGCAAGATGGAGCGAGGAGAGATGCCGTGTGTGCCAGACCCCTCTGTGGTGCAACAGAAGCACTTGTGCTCTGTGCCAGGCAGGTACCGGGAGTCTGCGGGAGGGCTGGGAGGTTCCAGCATCAGGCTCTTGGGAGGCTCATCCTGCAGCCAACCGAGCGGGAGCCAGGGGGACTCATCAGGGCACCCTTACCTCCACCCTGTTCCAGTACCCCAGACAGTGCTGAAGACTCTCATCACATGCCCAGAGAGCAGCAAGAGCTTCAGGAGCCAGAGTGCGGTGCACATCCATGACCAGAACCACACAGGCGAGCGGCCCTTTGCCTGTGCTGACTGTGGCAAGAACTTCAGCCGGAAGAGCAACCTGATCAGCCACCATCGCATCCACACTGGCGAACGCCCCTTCACCTGCACCGACTGCAACAAGAGCTTCAGCCAGAAGTGCACCCTGAAGAAGCACCAGCGGGTCCACACAGGTGAGCGTCCTTTTGTCTGTGCTGACTGCAGCAAGAGCTTCAGCTACAAGAGCTCCCTGATCTACCACCAGCGCATCCACATGGGTGAGCGCCCCTATGCCTGTGTTGACTGCGGCAAGAGCTTCAGAGAGAAGGGCACCCTGATCAAGCACCAGCGCATCCACACCAGTGAGCACCCCTTTGCCTGCAACGACTGCGACAAGAGCTTCAGCCGGAAGTGCCCCCTGATCACCCATCAGCGCGTCCACGCTGGCGAGAAGCCCTTCAACTGCCAGGAATGCGGGAAGACCTTCAGCTGCAAGGGCAGCCTTATCAGCCACCAGCACATCCACACCGGTGAGCGGCCCTTTGACTGCTCTGACTGCGGCAAGAGCTTCAACCGCAAGAGCAGCCTCATTACGCACCAGCGCATCCACACGGGTGAGCGGCCTTTTTCCTGTGTCAACTGCAGTCACCAATTCAGCCAGAAGCAACACCTGATCACTCACCAGCGCATCCACACCAAGGAGCGTCCCTTCACCTGCATCAACTGCAGCAAGAGCTTCAGCCAGAAGGCCAACCTGATCAAGCACCAGCGCATTCACACAGGTGAACGTCCCTTTACCTGCCACTACTTTGACTGCCACTTCAGACAGAAGCAACACCTGATCAGCCATCAGTCTATCCACACAGGCGAGCACCCCTTCACCTGTCCTGACTGTGGCAAGAACTTCAGCTGGAAAGGCACCCTGATCAGCCACCAGCGCATCCACACCAGCGACCTCCCCTTTGCCTGTGCCAACTGTGGCAGGAGCTTCAGCCAGAAGAGCGCCCTGATCATCCACCAGCGCATCCACACTGGTGAGCGTCCCTTCTCTTGCACTGACTGTGGCAAGTGCTTCAGCCAGAAGGGCACCCTGAAGAAGCACCAGCGCGTCCACACTGGTGAGCGCCCGTTCTCCTGTGCTATCTGCAGCAAGAGCTTCAGCCACAAAAGCTCCCTGACCTGTCACCAGCGCATCCACACGGGTGAGCGCCCCTATGCCTGTGCCAACTGCAGCAAGAGCTTCAGAGAGAAGGGCGCCCTGATCAAGCACCAGCGCATCCACACCAGTGAGAAGCCCTACAAGTGTAATGAGTGTGGCAAAACCTGCAGGCGGAAGTATGACCTGAAGAAGCACCAGCGAGTTCACCAGGGCCCACAGATGGCTGATGGGAGAAGACGTGTCTGACTCCAGTGGGGAGGTGGGCAGAGACCAAGTCCTTCCAGTGCAGTGGCTGCAAGAAGCAATTTTTAGATGAGAGTGCTATGTTGTCTCACCAGTGCAACCACAGCACCCCCAACTTGCACCAACCTCCACAGCCCAGAGCCTCCTGAAACTGCCACTGGGGGTCATGCAGGGCACCGGGGTCTGCTGCAGGGGTGGCTCTGGGGGACACCCAGAGGACCAACCTCTGGCTCCTCTGGAGCAGCCATGCGTGAGCCAGGAGCAAATGATGGCCTTGCCCCCCTCCACCACTCATTAGAGCTCGGGCTGTGCCCAAGAAGCATCCTCACCAGTGTGGGCTGGCTCCTCCTCGGATGCCCCCCGAGAAGAAGTTTCAAAGAAGAAGAGTGGTTTGAGAAGTCACTAAGGCAAAAACTAACTGTTTAAATCATGGGGGAAATGTAAAAGACTCATTCTTTTTGCTGCCTTAAAGCACTTGTTTTTGACTGCAGCAGACAGAGTCCTTCGGCCTTATCTGACTCTCACAAGCATCACCACTGTGCTTGCTGCCCAGAGAGGTCCTGCTGCAGTCGTGTTGGTAGGGAGAGAGGGGACAGAATGATGCCTTTGTCCCACCTCGGATCCCAGACCCCCTCCAATTCAGTTCCAGAACTTTCCTGAAAGAAGCAGCACTGTGCAGGCCCAGCAAAACCTATATGTAATACTCTGGAAGAGGGACATTGGCAGCAGCGCGCTTGCCTTCCTGGGAGAGAGATGAAGAGGACCAGAGCCCAGGTGGTGTCCTTGCACTTTGCTCTCTCTCCGTTTCCTCCCTTTCCTCCCTTTCCTCCCTTTCCTCCCTTTCCTCCCTTTCTCTCTTTCTCTCTTTTCCTTTGACAGAGATTTAGCAGCCAATGCCAATCTTATCCCTAAGAATGCCTGTACAAATAAATTCCTTTTGGATCAGTCGTTTGGCATCTTTTTCCCTTCCTTTAGCCCAGTGGGTGCTGAACCCATACATTTTAAGGGAAGATCCAGGGTCTCACCCCAGAGACCCTTAGGCTGTTCAGGGTGGTTCGTTACAGTCTCCTCCCCCAAGGCCCTCTCCCTCCCATCTCCAGCACCTCTCTCCTCGTGGAGCTACCCCAGCTGTGGCACTGGCGGAGAGACCGGCTGTGTGCAGCGCAGGGCATTTTGCACCAGTCCTTGCCCAGTTTCCTTATGCTTTCTTCTAGCACTTCCCACGAGTCCCCAGGGAGCATCTGTACTACTTTTAATGCCTGTTTCATAGAATTTCATGGAATGCTTTGGGTTGGAAAGGACCTGAAAGCTCATCCTGTGTCCACTCACTGCCATGGGGAGGGACACCTCCCACTGGGTCGGGGGCTCAAAGCCCCATCCAACCTGGCCTTGGACACCTCCAGGGATGGGGCAGCCACCACTGCTCTGGGCAACCTGGGCCAGGGCCTCCTGACTCTCATAGGAAGGAATTGTTTCCTAACATCTAGTCTTACTATCCCCTCTGAGGGTGCACTTGATGCCTTCATCGAGATCATTGATAAAGACGTTGAACAGGACTGGACCCAGCAATGAACCTGGGAACACCGCTCACGACTGGTTTCCAACTGGATTTAATTCCATTTACCACAACCCTTTGGGCCGGCCAGCCAGCCAGTTGTTTGCCCAGCAGGGGCTGTGCCTGTGCAGGCCAAGGGCAGCCAGTTTCTCCAGCAGAATGCTGTGAGAAACGGTGTCGGAGGCTTTACTGAAGTCCAGGTACACCACCCCCACAGCCTTTCCCTCGTCCATTAAATGGGTAGTTCTAATTTACAGCTTTGCTGAATTCCATCCTCCAGCCAGCACCTTCCCTATCCCCTTCTTGATTTACACCTTGCTCCACCCCATCCTTCACACGGCTGTGTAAATCACTGTCTTGTCTCCCCTTAATCGGGTATTTGGAAACTTACAGTCTTCCCGACTGCCTACTGATTTCAACGACCACAATCTGGCTGAAGCAAACCTTTTCTTATCTGTTACACCTGGCATGTCTAAAACTCTTCCGAATGACATCTCTGCAGGGGATAGACTTACAGGTTGCCCTGGGGTACTTCAAATATCCCACAAAACCAAACTGT
Source organism: Neomorphus geoffroyi (assembly GCA_033558235.1). Lineage (NCBI taxonomy): Eukaryota > Metazoa > Chordata > Aves > Cuculiformes > Neomorphidae > Neomorphus > Neomorphus geoffroyi. Next base: position 8,908,092 of record JAUMJM010000052.1, read on the forward strand.
TTGCCTCTGGCCACTTAAGCCCTGTCTGTTTATGAACCTTCACCAATTTTTCCTTTATTGTTCTATTCATTCCCTCCACCTGTCCCGATGATTCACGATGTTTTGGTGTATGTCATTGCATCTTAATCCCGAAAAAGTGATAAACCTGGAATAGCACAGCTGCACCAAAGTGAGCTCCTCTATCCCAATCAAGTACTTCAGGTACCCCTTATCTTGGTACTGTTTCCTTTAACAAAGCTTATACAGCAGCTCTGGAGTAATTTTTCCATGTTGGAAAGGCTTCAACCCATCCTGATAATTGATCAGCTACCACGAACAAATATGTGAACCCCATAGTTCCAGGCATCTCTGCATAGTGTATCTGCCATTTTTGGAAAGGATGAGTTGCAGGTGGTCTCTTCCCCACTGCTGCTTTATTTTGAGCTATGGCATATTCCTTACAAAGCCCACAGCCTTCACACATTTGTTTCGCTGTTCCATATATTCCAGGCTTTGCCCACAGTCTCTGTATTTTGAGTGCAGTTGCTTCAGGACCCCCATCAGTTCTTTCGTGGTGCCAATGTGTGAGCAGAATTAAATGCCTTTTTGGTAATAAAGGTTCATTACCAAGCATCCACTGATCTCCTTGTCGCTCTGCTCCAAGTTTCTCCCAAAACTGTTTTTCTTCTTCTGGGAGATGCACATACAGCGACTTCTCTGCACATTGCTTCAATAATAATTCAACTTAACAAGGAACTGAGACTATGAGTGGATGCCCAAGAACAATGTTTCTTGATTTCTCAACAAGCTCTGCTACAGCTGCAATGGCTCCAGTGCAAAAAGGTGTACCTGGAATTATAGGATCCAGGGTACTGGGGTAACGTGCTACCGGTCTCTCCTGTGGCTCTAAAGTTTATACTAAAACCCCATCAGGACTTCCTTTATTCTCAGTACAACATTATTTAAAAGGTTTAGAATAATCCCGTAGTGCTAATGCTGGAGCATTCAACAAAGCCTCTGTAAGCATCTGGCAGGCTTTTTCTCTACCAGTTCCCCGTGCAATGTGTTCTACTTCCTGATTCTTTGCAGCTTCATTTAGAGTTTTAGCAACTTCATTAAATCCTGATAACCCGGGTCAACAAAATCCTACCTGTCTTAAAAATCCTGAATAGATCTGTATTCAGGATCCCCGTCTTTATCTTTTCTGTGTTTACTTATGGGCAAAATAGTGGTACTTCACGTTTCCCATAAAATTCCCTTTTCGAGGAGAAAAATTAATTTGTTTCTGGATGTTATGTACAGCGTCATCAACAGTTGGGTATTGTTTAAGTGGTGGAGGAGTCTCTCCTTTTGTTTTAATTACCACTGTCTTTGCTGACAACAAATACCCAACACCCTGACTAGAAGTGCTCCAGAGTACAGATGGAACTTGATCAGGTTCTTTTGGCAAATTAATTTGAGTTCTCTCATTTTTAGAATCTGTGACAACAGCAGATCCAATAATTACTAGTTTGATTCCTGAGGGAGCTAGGGATATCTGAGTACCAAATTCTTGCAATAAATCTCTTCCTAAGAGGGAGACAGGGGACTCGGGAGCAATGACAAATCTCCCCCACTCTTCTTTCCCTCCCAGGATTACGGGTAGAGGCAATGATAAATTTTTAACTTTTGCCCCAACAACTCCACTTAATCGCACAATTGAGGCTGGATAACGGCTCCCGTATCGACAAGAAAAGGGACAATGGAAGCGTTTACCTTTGCAAGTATCAGCCCATCCTAATTTACCTCCAGTCCCTCAGAAATCATAGTTTGCCATTAATCACAATTTTCTTCTTATTGCGAGTGTGGTTGCGGTGGAACTCTCGGCTCTGCTCTTGGTCTGGTAGCTGTAGGTCGCAGTGGACGCTGTCATTGCATGTGACCCAGGTTTCCACAGTATAAACACTCTGTAGCGTTAGGATCCAAGGGAGGTAGTGATGTAACGAAGGGTGCCGCTTGTCCCCTTCCCTGGTCATTATACGTTTCAGTAATTGCAGCTGCCAAGAGACTGATTTCTCTTTCTTTCTCTTTTTGCTCTTCCACATTAAAAATTCTTGTAACAGGGTTTTCATATCATTCCAGTTGGGAGTACAATCAGTAACAACACCAGGTAATAACAGAGCACACCTTGAGCATCCTCTCTCAGACGAGGCATTTTGCTTTGCCAGGACACTCAATCACCCTGTTGCCAGGGCTCACGTCTCACAACCACCCTTAGAGAAGAGACTTCAGGAGGGGCACCTGCAAGGGGTACATTCCTACAATTCCCAGGTCAGTTGCCTCTGCACTGGTGCGGAGGGAAGTCAACCAGGTTGAGGCTTATTTTTTTTCATTGATGGGTCCAATTATCCCAAACATACCAATAATCAGTATCTTGAGAACATTCCTCTCCTAAAATAATTCTCAAAATCTTCAGCTTGTGAGAGTTAAAAGTTCCCTTGGAGGGTCATAAATCAGTTACCCCGCCCTCCTCTTACTCCAGTAAGATATGGCCAATCTTCCTGACATGACACATCTCTTTTTAAGAGCTCCTTTCAAAACAATCTTGTCTCCATTTTCTAAAATCTTGGCAAGGGGCGTCCCCCCTTTCGAGGCTGAGTGCACTTCCCATACTTACCCGTTACTTAACAGCAAGCTTAAACACAAGAGTACTCCAGGCTGTAGTCTGAAACAACCCGTGGCCAAAAGCTCGAAGGTGAACTCACCTTCTCAGATGCTGGCAGGAACGTTAGATACAGGTTTGTTCAGAGTAGCGCTGGTCCTTCCTCTCACATCCTGGAGACCCATTTGGGGTGCCAAAAAATGTAAAAAAATTATTGGCAAAATTTGTGGATAACACTGGGTTTGCTTTCATTTCACAACTCAGAGTTGGGCACCACTGCAGTGGACAGCAAAGACACAAAGGTGCAAGCTGATTTATACACCATTTTTATCCCCATTACAACGGGTACAAAGCCTTTCTAATTTTCCATGGGGTTTTCAGGTCCTCAGAATTCATCACTTAATAAGGCCTTTCAGTTCTTTCTTAATAAACTTCTTTCTTGCTGTTGCACTTCAGTCCGTCTCACTTTGCCTCCAACCGATTCCATTCTAAGCAAGTCCCTCAGTGTTCTATTCTTTACTGAAGCCTGGCTCCTATACAAGCACAGCTACGTAAATTAATTTTTCATCTTTTGTCTATTTGATCAGCAGGACTGGGTTTTAAACCAGCCCTGGATGGGTCTGTACAGGGGACAGAACTAAGAACCTTATCTTTGCTCTTGGCAGCTCTCAGCAGATTATAAAACTTCCAACCCTACATTTCTCCTAACACAACCCATGGTCACCAAGACCCACAGCCACATAGATTTGAGCCTACTTGAGAACCCCAGCTCCTGGGACCCACAGATCCATGGAGTCACGGCCAATCCGTGGTCACCTCTCTAAGATCACGAGCTTGTAGCCCTACAGCCTGAATTTATTCTACCTGCTTATTAAGATCTTCTGTTACATTTGGGATAGGGATGCAACAATGATCTGTGTCCAATTTCAAATCCCCACAAACTCCGTGCTCTTGGGCCAGCAATAAATCTAAAACCAGACAGTGCTGGAACACTGCCTTAGTATTGGCTTGTACCAGCTGACTGATCAATCCAAATCCTCTGGCAACAGAACTGGTCAGTGTTTTCATTTGTCAGGCAAACTTTTCAAATAGCCCTTCCAGCTCAAGCTCTTGCAGCAGTTGGTGAAGAGCTTTTTGTCAGTGCGGATGCGCTGGTGCTCCATTAGGGAGCTCTTGTTGCAGTTAGTGCAGGCAAAGGGATGCTCACTCACGTGAATGTGTTCATGAGTGATCAGGGAGTCCTCCTGGCTGAAGCCATGGTTGCATTTGGGGCTGACAAAGGGACACTCCCCTGTGAGGCTGTGCTGATGGGTGACCAGGTGTTGCTTCTGGGTGAATCGTTAACCACAGTGGCCACAAGTCAAGAGCTGCTCATGGCTCTGGATGCGCTGGTGCTTGACCAGGTCATCCTTCCGGGTAAAACTCTTGCCACAGTCAGTGCAGCTGAAGGGGCGTTCACCTCTGTGGATGCGCTGGTGCCTGATTAGGTTGCACTTCTGACTGAAGCTCTTCCCACAGTCAGTGCAGCTGAAGGGGCGCTCACCAATGTGGATGCGCTGGTGGATGATGGAAAAGACCCTTTCCCTGAAGTTCTTGTTGCAATCAGTGCAGGCCAAGGGACGTTCGCACTTGTGGCTCTGCTTGTGCATGGCCAGCGCATTCTGGCTCCTGAAGATCTTGTTGCACTCGAGAAACATAGTGAGGGGCTTGTCCAGCAGTTGGGGGGCTTGTACAGAGTGGAGCTGATGCTGCCGTGATGGGCTTCCCTGGTTCCCCCTTGACTGGCTGCTGGATGAGCCCCACAAACACCTGCTGCTGGAGCCCCCTTCTCCTCCTGCCGACTCCTGGTATCCACCTGGCACAGGGCTCTGCTGCCTCCACCATTCCACAGGGAGATCTGACACGCACGGTGTCTCTCCTCGCTCAATCTTGCAGATGATCTCTGGCTTTGCAGTGGCCCAGCCTATCCAAGGCACAGAGAGAAGCACCCTCTGTCACCCTGACAGCATGGCAGTGCCCACTCACAACACCCACAGACACACTACCTCCACCACTCCACTCCTTTCTCTGGGCCCTGCCCAGATACAATTCATCCCCCTTGTTTCCCGCACCTACAGCCCCCTCTCGCCTCACCCTTGTCACCTCGGCTGCTCTCCTGCACACAGGATGCCTGGGAAAGGCTCAGAGCTGCACCAGGGCAGGATTAGACCGGACACTGTGGTGCCTTTCCCTTAAACCAAGGGGTTTTGGCAAGCACGGTGTCTCTCCTCGCTCCATCTTGCAGATGATCTCTGGCTTGACAGCAGCCCAGCCTGTCCAGGGCACAGAGAGAAGCACTCTCTCCTGCACTGCACCAAGGGCTGAGATCGCCCCGAACACCCACAGACCCACGACTTCCCTTGACTCTGTTCCTCTCTTTGGTCCCTACAGTACAGCTACAATTCACCCCCAAACTTCCCATATTCCCTGCACCTACAGCCCTATCTTGCCTCGTCCTGTTGACCTCAGCCACTCTCGTGCACAAAGAACGCTTGGGAAGGGCTCAGAGCTGCACCAGGGCAGGATTAGACTGGACACGAGGAAGCATTTCTTTACCAAGGGTGCTCACACCCTGCAACAGGCTTCCTGGAGAGGAGGTCGATGGCCAAAACCTGTCAGCACATGAGAGGCCTTTGGACAATTCCTGCAATCCCATGCTTGAACTGCTGGTCAGCCCTGAAGTGCTCAGGCACTGGGACCCAAGCAGCCTTGTAGGTCTCTTCAATACGAGAAGACCTATCCCAGCCCACCCCACCCCAGCCCACGCCACGCGCAGCCCCGCCCGGCAGAGGCGCAGAGTCCTCACCCAGCGAGGCGAGCGTCTCGTAGTTGTCGAGCATCACCTCCCGGTAGAGCCGCCGCTGCCAGCCCGCCAGCGCTGCCCACTCCTCGCGGCAGAAGTAGATGGCCACCTCCTCGAAGCTCAGCGCCATCTGCAGCAAGAAGCCCGCCCGGCTCAGCACGCCCTTAGCCCTCGACCATCCCTCTCCAGTGCCCCCTCAGTTCAACCCCTTTGAGCTCCCTCTCTATTCACAGCCTTCCTGGGCAGGAGGAATGGTGTGAGTGGGGCTGGATTGTTGCCGGCTGCATTGGGAGCTCGCAGCTGGTGGATCTGGCACAGCCCATGCCCATGGTTTGTGGGTTGAATATGTTGATGTGGGGAAGGTGCTGGACGCCAGTTACAGAAGACGGTTCTGTTTCCATCACTGCTTTGCTTGGCTCACTTTCATCAAATCTTCTTCCTTAGGTGGAGTACTATGATTCTCACTGTAACCTCCTTGATGTGACACCTTGATGTGGTGGTAGGAGTGACTGCAGGCAGAGGTGGGTTAGTCATCAATTGATATTATACAGCTCAAACCCTTGGCTGTTCTCACACAACAGCAAATCCCCTTAAGGTCCACATCAGGCTTCCTCATCCACCCACCACTTGCATCCAGGTCCTTGAACAAACACAGTCCTTTGGGTGGGTTTGCCTTTGCCTGACACAGGACTACCTCAGACTGCCTTCCCTAACCTGTTCCTCATGGGCACTACGGGGACTATATCCTGTTCCACCACAGCTCCTAAATCTCTGTTTCATTCTCCTGGGAATTACTGTGCCCATCAGCTCCTGCTTGGAAGGGCCTTCCTTGGCCTTGTCTGTGCGGCAATCCTGGTGCATGGCAGCCAACACTTACTGGACGGGCGCACATCTCAGAAAGGGGCTATGATGAGAAACGAATCTTTTACAGCGTGGGCGAAGGGGCCTCTGCAGATGCGGGGGGGGGGGTCTGAGTGTTCCTGGGCCAATTAACTTGTCCTTGCAACACTGCTGGTCCAGGCCAGGCAAATTAGTCTGTGACACCGCTGCAGGCCTGACAGGAGGGACAAATCCTAGAATCTCCTTCTTGTGAGACGATCAGTGAGGTCTGAGCAGGCTGGTGAGATTCCACTCAGCCTGTATTCTCCCATATTCTAACCTAAATTGTGATAGCCACCTCCCTCAGTGGCACTGATTAAAAAAAAAATCAGTCTGCTTCCACTGCTGACTTCACACAGCGCAAGAAAAGCTTTGTGAAGCAAAACGCAAGCAGTATGGGCTGCTGTGTCACTGCAGGTATGAAATTGTTTTGCCTGATGGGGTTGTTGGGTGACCCAAACACTTAGTCGTGTATGCGAACACCTGGGCTGCCACCACGGACATTGGGGAACTTCCACACAGTTCACCTGCCCTCGCCTCCGGGTTTAACGGCGCTTGAGGTGCCGGAGTCTGTCAGAGGTGCCCAGGGAGGCAGGGGAACAGACAGCCGCCCTGCACCCCCCTGCAAAGCGACATGGTGCCTGGCTTCCGCCGGGACAGAGTTCATTTTTCCCGGCAGCCAAAAGAAACCGCACTGAACGACAGTCGGCCCTGCGTGGCGTCATCCTGAGGCCATAACGGGGGGGCGGGACTGGGGCGGTGTTCCGGGGCGGCCGCCGTTGTGCTCGACACGGAGTGTGTGTGCGGGCCGCGCCGGTGCGGCTGGTGGCGGGCCAGGCGTGCGGGGCGGCACCCGGAGCGTGGCCGGTGCCCGTGGCCGGCGCGACCTCTGTGCGAGCGTCCGTGTCCCCGGCTGCAGGCAGCGGCGCGGGGCTGCAGGCTGCTCCGGCAAGGTGGGGGTCAGGCGCGGGCGGCGCAGGGGCTGCGGCTTCCAGCGCGGGGCGGGGAGAGGGCGCGGTCCCCGCTGCTCGGGCGGGGGTCCCTCAGGCGGCAGGAGCCGGGGCGCGGGGCCTCGGCGGCTGCCGGCTCTGCGGCTGTCCCGGCGCAGCCGCTGGGGTGTCCCCGTGCCCAGGGAGCTGCTGAGCGAGCCCCCCGTGCCGCGGGGACCCTGCTGTGGCGGCCGGCGGTGCCGCCCGCCGCCCCTCTGCCCTCGCCCTTGCCTCGCCCGGGCTGCTGGCAGCTCTGCCGGCGCTGCCCTCGGGCTGCTGGAGCCGCCGGGGCTGCCGGCTCCGTGCCCAGCAGCGTCAGGATTGGGGCAGAGGTGCGGAGCCAAGGCGCGGCGGGGCGTGCTGAGCCGGGCTGAGCCGGGCTTCTTGCTGCAGATGGCGCTGAGCTTCGAGGAGGTGGCCATCTACTTCTGCCGCGAGGAGTGGGCAGCGCTGGCGGGCTGGCAGCGGCGGCTCTACCGGGAGGTGATGCTCGACAACTACGAGACGCTCGCCTCGCTGGGTGAGGACTCTGCGCCTCTGCCGGGCGGGGCTGCGCGTGGCGTGGGCTGGGGTGGGGTGGGCTGGGATAGGTCTTCTCGTATTGAAGAGACCTACAAGGCTGCTTGGGTCCCAGTGCCTGAGCACTTCAGGGCTGACCAGCAGTTCAAGCATGGGATTGCAGGAATTGTCCAAAGGCCTCTCATGTGCTGACAGGTTTTGGCCATCGACCTCCTCTCCAGGAAGCCTGTTGCAGGGTGTGAGCACCCTTGGTAAAGAAATGCTTCCTCGTGTCCAGTCTAATCCTGCCCTGGTGCAGCTCTGAGCCTTTCCCAGGTGTCCTGTGTGCAGGAGAGCAGCCGAGGTGACAAGGGCGAGGCGAGAGGTGGCTGTAGGTGCGGGAAACAAGGGGGATGAATTGTATCTGGGCAGGGCCCAGAGAAAGGAGTGGAGTGGTGGAGGTAGTGTGTCTGTGGGTGTTGTGAGTGGGCACTGCCATGCTGTCAGGGTGACAGAGGGTGCTTCTCTCTGTGCCTTGGATAGGCTGGGCCACTGCAAAGCCAGAGATCATCTGCAAGATTGAGCGAGGAGAGACACCGTGCGTGTCAGATCTCCCTGTGGAATGGTGGAGGCAGCAGAGCCCTGTGCCAGGTGGATACCAGGAGTCGGCAGGAGGAGAAGGGGGCTCCAGCAGCAGGTGTTTGTGGGGCTCATCCAGCAGCCAGTCAAGGGGGAACCAGGGAAGCCCATCACGGCAGCATCAGCTCCACTCTGTACAAGCCCCCCAACTGCTGGACAAGCCCCTCACTATGTTTCTCGAGTGCAACAAGATCTTCAGGAGCCAGAATGCGCTGGCCATGCACAAGCAGAGCCACAAGTGCGAACGTCCCTTGGCCTGCACTGATTGCAACAAGAACTTCAGGGAAAGGGTCTTTTCCATCATACACCAGCGCATCCACATTGGTGAGCGCCCCTTCAGCTGCACTGACTGTGGGAAGAGCTTCAGTCAGAAGTGCAACCTAATCAGGCACCAGCGCATCCACAGAGGTGAGCGCCCCTTCAGCTGCACTGACTGTGGCAAGAGTTTTACCCGGAAGGATGACCTGGTGAAGCACCAGCGCGTCCACACTGGTGAACGCCCCTTCATCTGCTCTGACTGCGGGAGGAGCTTCGGGAAGAACAGCACTCTGATCACCCACCAGCGCATTCACACTGGTGAGCGCCCCTTTGCCTGCACTGACTGTGGGAAAAGCTTCAGGAAGAACAGCACTCTTATCAGCCACCAGCGCATCCACAGTGGTGAGCGCCCCTTCAGCTGCACTGACTGTGGAAAGAACTTCAGTCAGAAGACTGTCCTGTTGAAGCACCAGCGCATCCACACTGGTGAGCGCCCCTTCACCTGCTCTGACTGCGGGAAGAGCTTCGGGAAGAACAGCACTCTCATCACCCACCAGCGCATCCACACTGGTGAGCGCCCCTTTACCTGCACTGACTGCGGGAAAAGCTTCGGGAAGAATAGCACTCTAATCAGTCACCAGCGCATCCACACTGGTGAGCGCCCCTTCAGCTGCACTGACTGTGGCAAGAGTTTTACCCGGAAGCATGACCTGGTCAAGCACCAGCGCATCCACACCGGTGAGTGCCTCTTTGCCTGTGCTGAATATGGCAACAGCTTCTTTAAGAAGTGTCATCTTATCACCCACCAGCGCATCCACAGTGGTGAGCGCCCCTTTGCCTGCACTGACTGCGGGAAGAGTTTTGGGAAGAAAAGCACACTCATCATCCACCAGCGCATTCACACTGGTGAGCGCCCCTTCACCTGCTCTGACTGTGGGAAGAGCTTTGCGAAGAACAGCACTCTCATCATCCACCAGCGCATTCACACTGGTGAGCGCCCCTTTACCTGCACTGACTGCGGGAAGAGCTTTGCGAAGAACAGCACTCTCATCACCCACCAGCGCATCCACAGCAGTGAGCACCCCTTTACCTGCACTGACTGCGGGAAGAGCTTCAGACAGAAGCAATACCTAATGAAGCACCAGCGCATCCACAGTGGTGAGCGCCCCTTTGTTTGCGCTGACTGCGGTAAGAGCTTCACTCAGAAGCAATACCTAATCAGTCACCAGCGCATCCACACTGGTGAGCGCCCCTTTGTCTGCACTGACTGCGGGAAGAGCTTCATTCAGAAGCAATATCTAATCAGGCACCAGCACATCCACACTGGTGAGGGCCCCTTTGTCTGCGCTGATTGTGGGAAGAGCTTCAGTCAGAAGGGCTCCCTGATCAGGCACCAGCGCATGCACACTGGTGAGCGCCCATTCACCTGCGCTGACTGCGGGAAGAGCTTTACTCAGAAGCAATACCTAATCATGCACCAGCGCATCCACACTGGTGAGCGTCCCTTTGTCTGTGCTGACTGTGGGAAGAGCTTCATTCAGAAGCAATATCTCATCAGGCACCAGCACATCCACACTGGTGAGGGCCCCTTTGTCTGCGCTGATTGCGGGAAGAGCTTCAGTCAGAAGGGCTCCCTGATCATGCACCAGCGCGTCCACACTGGTGAGCGCCCATTCACCTGTGCAGATTGTGGTAAGAGCTTCACTCAGAAGCAATACCTAATCAGTCACCACCGCATCCACACTGGTGAGCGCCCCTTTGTCTGCATTGACTGCGGGAAGAGCTTCATTCAGAAGCAATATCTCATCAGGCACCAGCACATCCACACTGGTGAGGGCCCCTTTGTCTGTGCTGACTGCGGGAAGAGCTTCAGTCAGAAGGGCTCCCTGATCAGGCACCAGCGCATCCACACTGGTGAGCGCCCATTCACCTGCACTGACTGTGGGAAGAGCTTCCGTCAGAAGCAACACCTAGTCACCCACCAGCGCAACCACCAGTGGGTTAACTCCACTTTGCCTGGTATGACTACAACACAAGAGCTTCAGGAAAAATGGCAATCTCATCAAGCACCAGCACATCCACGCTAGTGAGCGGCCATTTGCCTGCTCTATCTGCAGCACAAGCTTCAGACAGAAAGTCCACCTCATCACGCAGCAGCACATCCACACTGGAGAGCGGCCCTTCAGTTGCGCCAACTGTGACAAGAGCTTGAGAGACAAGCACACCTTGATCAGGCACCAGCCCATCCAGAGCCATGAGCAGCTCTTGACTTGTGGCCACTGTGGTTAACGATTCACCCAGAAGCAACACCTGGTCACCCATCAGCACAGCCTCACAGGGGAGTGTCCCTTTGTCAGCCCCAAATGCAACCATGGCTTCATCCAGAAGGACTCCCTGATCACTCATGAACACATTCACGTGGGTGAGCATCCCTTCGCCTGCACTGACTGCAACAGGAGCTCCAGCCACAAGAGCTCCCTGATGGAGCACCAGTGCACACATATGGGTGAGAAGCCCTTCAGCTGTGCCAGCTTCGGCAAGAACTTCAGCTGGAAGAGCTCCCTGATCAGCCACCAACACATCCACAGTGACAAATGACCCTTTCCTTGCACCTTTGTGACCACCACTTCAGACAGAAGCAACACCTGCTCAAGCAAGAGCTCATCCACGCTGGCAAATGGATTTTGGTGAGTGTGGCAAGACCTGCAACCCGAAGCCTGACCTGCAGAAACACATGCGGGTGCACCAGGGTCTACAGGCAGTGCTAGAGGGTGAGTGGTGGCAGGGAGAGTGTCTGTCCCCGATGGGAGGGCAGGCAGAGGCCAAGTTCCTCCTGTGAAGTGGCTGCAAGAAGAGTTTTTGGGATGAGGGGACCACACTGGCTCACCAGTACACCCAGAGCATGCTGCAGGTGCCTCCACACCCTGGTTCCCACCAAAACTGCTGCTGAGGGTCCCACGGGGCACTGGTGCCTGGTGCAGAGGTGGCTGTGGAGGGGACATGCAGAGCACCGACCTGTGGCTCCTCCAGAACAGCCATGTGTAATCCAGGAGAAACTGGTGGCCGTGGCCCCCTCCAACACCAACCGGCTACAGCTCAGGCTGTTTCCCAAGAAACATCCTCAACAGTTTGGGAGCCTCCTTGGATGTTCCATAGGGATGCCCTGAGCAGCCAGCATGGCTTTCATTGATCAAAGGATTCATCATTGTCACCCCTTTCCCCTCACCCCGTGTTGGGCCCCGCAATGCCAGCTGCTCCTGCGGGAGAGCCATGGGTGCAGGAGTGGCTGCCAGGGCAGGGGAAATAGCATAACTGCATCCATCCCAATGCAGACAGCATGGTTTACAGGACAGAGGGGAAGATGCTTCTTTCTTTTCCCACCCGCATAGTGAAGAGAACACTCTCTTGGTACTGATGACAAGCACTGATCTCCAGAGCAGCACAGCGTGTGCCATCGCCCACGTGGCAACAGTTCAGGTTCCAGTGTCCCCTCTCCTCATCCCGAGAAAACCGTTTTACAAGCTCATTCTCGCTGGGGTACAGTGAGAGTTTGGAATTTTCCCTGGGTCTTGTGGGAGGAGGAGGATGAAGTAGTGTCCCAAGGGAGTCGGAGGATGTGGGCTCCTCTAAGGGTGCTGCCACTCGTGCCGGGGGTGTATGGACTCGGCATGGCATGGTTTAAAATGTCCCTAAGCAGATGCTCCTGAGTCGTGACCCCCCCTCCACCTAGTGGACAGTGGGCAGGGTTCTAGGAGGGGAGGTGCTGCCCGGCTGGTCTCGACCTGTGAACTGATCTCCTGTCTGACCCAGCTCAGAGGCAGGGATAGAGACTTGTAAAAACATCTCTATAGCTGTGACCTTGTGGGTACCCGCATCTTCTGGGACCTGCAGGACAAAGGAAAAATGTGTTGAAACTCAAGGAGTCCTGAATATGGTGACTGCCTTTCATCTCTTCTGTCTCTCTTATAACCTCTTTCTCCCTTTTTTCTCTTTCTCTCCTCACTCTCTGTTCCGTTTTTATCCCCTTGTAACAAGCGCTGCTGCAGCGGGCTCTGTCCGGCATTTTCAGTGTTTAGTTTGGACTCCGGCAACACCAGGCTCTGTTTACGTTTCTCGGTTCCACCAAGCAGGTTGTTATCGGTGTTGGCAGTGTTAGCAGTGTTTCGGAGTTGCGGATTGTTGCGGTAACATCGGCCTTTGCGGTTTCTTGCGGCTGCTCTGTCTCGCAGGGGTCATCGATTGTTTGCAGCCAGTGTTTCAGGCCGCGCAGCCTTCTTCGTAAAATAGAGTTTCCCCTCTCGCCGTGAGTGATTTGTGTCCCTCTGGCTCCGTGCCGGTGATCCCCTCGAAGTGGGAGGCGAGAGGGTCACGAGTGGGGAGGGGGCACTCGCGGTCGGGGAGCGAGGCCGCCGTGTGAGCAGGGCGCGGGGAAAGGTGCGGGAGCCGGGCAGCTGCTGCCCCGGCTGCCGGGAGGAGGGGCTGGATGAGGTCCCCGCGCCCCAACCCGGCGCCGGCCGTGACGGCAGAGAGAGCCCAAAGGGATGGATGGGATGAAGGCAGCGGGCACTGGAGAGGGATGGCCCCGGGCTGGGGGCAGGAGATCCGTACGGAGATCTCTGCATCGATGTCCCAGGCAGGAAAAGCGGTGGGGACGGAGGGGCGCGGGCAGGGTCTGGTCCCGCGTGGGGAGCGGGCTGGGTTCTGCTGGGACAGGGTTAATTTTGCCCCTCAGGCGGGAGGGGAGGCAGCCAAGAGAACCCTGCCCAGGGCAGAGTCGGCCCGTGCCCTCAGGACAGAAAGGGGGGCCTGGAGACGCGTTTCGGGGCGCGGGGTTGCGGCTCGGGAGCCGGGTGGGCGTGGGTGCCGGGGCGGGGAGCGCTCGGCAGTGCCCGGCAGCCGCTTTGTCCGTTCTTGCCGTGCCGTGGGGGCTGCCTTTGCTGTGCCCCTGCTGCCCCGGGGCCCGGTTCTTGTCCCCGCGGGCTCCTGCTTTGTTCCCGAGGCTCTCGGCCTCCGCATCAGCAACCCACGGCAAAGTCGGTTTGCACAAAACACACCAGCAACCCACGGCAAAGTCAGATTCCCGAGCCTCACACGGACAATCATCAGTCACACGGACACGCAAAAAGCTCAAGCAAACCGAAACCAAATTCGCAATTATTTACTAAAACTGGAGACTCTAGGCCCAAATCAAAACCCCAATTACATACCAAATTTGCCAGAGTTAGGCATCAAGCCTAAATTAGGTCCCTTTCTAGCCCAACCCTGTAGGACTTTCATCTCCGGTTTACGAGCAGGCAACCAAACCCAAAACCCAGAAAGTATGCTTTAATTCTTTAAATCTTATCCGGTGGAGTTCTTGCTCACAGATGAAATTCAGCGGGGAAATGAAGGTTCCCCCCTGACAAGTTCTTGGTTGCTGACTGGAACATCCTCGACCTGTATAGATCCAGAATCCTGAAAACAAGTCCCATCTGAGTTTCCAAATGATTCAGAAAAAGCCATCAAAAAAACTCTCTTAAGACTTGTTTTTTGAGTTTTAGAAAGCAAGCATTCTTTAATTTCAACGCTGGGCAATGAGGGAATGATTTCCGTCAGTCATGTGAGCTGGCTACATCATAGATTTCCCACTTGCATGCATATATAGAAATTTTCCCAGAAATCTTACGCATAGTCTATGCACACCTGTTCAGCACATTCCATACTTAACACAAGATGTTATCATTTCCCTTTGAACAGTGTCTGGGAAAACACTAAAAAAAAGCACGCTATCACTAAAACGTGCTGTCAGAGGGATATTCTGTCTGAGGTTCAAAAAATACAGATCCTTAGGTGAAACTTAACTCCACTTCAGCTTAAATCCAAACATTCCCCTTTTTGCAGTAGTAACTACTGCTTGCATCAAGGAAAGCCGAGGGGTCCAGTTTTACTCCAGACGGTGCAAAGCCGGGTGCCTGCCCAGCAGTCTAGCAAAGCCAGCCCCCCTCCAGAGACCTGCAGGCAGTATTTCTTCCCTTCTTCACTGACAAAACTCAGTCCCTAATCCTATCACATTCACAGCTCAAAACTGTTACCCCCTACCCTATCACTGCTCTCCATGACAAAGATCCCTCCCTTCTCTCCTCTAGGTGCAAATCTACTGCAGGGCATGGTGGGGCACGGTGGAGCCCTCTTCCCTGCATGGCTCGTAGGCAAGCAGCTTTTGTGACAGTTGTAGAGAGCTCCCTTGGAGACTCAGTGGGAATTAGGGAAGGTTCGTCCCACTCCAGCACACAGGGATTGATTCACTTTCAGCCTCACCTCTCGTTTTGCTGTATTTCTCTTGCAAAGTTGTCAGGAGCAACGGATCCCAGGCGATGGTTCGCGTCCTACGGATTTCCCTCCTTGGTGCGGCCCCCACTTACTTACAGGGACTCTGGAAGGGCTTCCCAGTTCTTGCAGCACTCACGGGTCCTTCCTTTGGGAAGCTGGGGCAGGGATTTACTCCGTGCCTCATCCACAGTCAGAGATATTACACTGGAAAGCGATGGCCCCGGGCTGAGGGCAGGAGACGCGTGCGGAGATCTCTGGATCCATGTCCGAGCCAGGAAAGGCGGTGGGGATGGAGGGGAAAGGGCGGGGTCTGGTCCCGGGTGGGGAATGGCCGGGGTTCGGCTGGGACAGGGTTAATGTTTCCCGGCAGCCAAGAGAGGGCGGCCGCGGGCAGAGCCGGCCCCGCGCGGGCTCCTCCTGAGGCCTGAGGCCAGAAAGGGGGGGCGGGCCTGGGGCGGTGTTCCGGGGCGGCCGCCGTTGTGCTCGGCACGGAGCGTGTGTGCGGGCCGCGCCGGTGCGGCTGGTGGCGGGCCAGGCGTGCGGGGCGGCACCCGGAGCGTGGCCGGTGCCCGTGGCCGGCGCGACCTCTGTGCGAGCGTCCGTGTCCCCGGCTGCAGGCAGCGGCGCGGGGCTGCAGGCTGCTCCGGCAAGGTGGGGGTCAGGCGCGGGCGGCGCAGGGGCTGCGGCTTCCAGCGCGGGGCGGGGAGAGCTTGTCCTTGCAACACTGCTGGTCCAGGCCAGGCAAATTAGTCTGTGACACCGCTGCAGGCCTGACAGGAGGGACAAATCCTAGAATCTCCTTCTTGTGAGACGATCAGTGAGGTCTGAGCAGGCTGGTGAGATTCCACTCAGCCTGTATTCTCCCATATTCTAACCTAAATTGTGATAGCCACCTCCCTCAGTGGCACTGATTAAAAAAAAAATCAGTCTGCTTCCACTGCTGACTTCACACAGCGCAAGAAAAGCTTTGTGAAGCAAAACGCAAGCAGTATGGGCTGCTGTGTCACTGCAGGTATGAAATTGTTTTGCCTGATGGGGTTGTTGGGTGACCCAAACACTTAGTCGTGTATGCGAACACCTGGGCTGCCACCACGGACATTGGGGAACTTCCACACAGTTCACCTGCCCTCGCCTCCGGGTTTAACGGCGCTTGAGGTGCCGGAGTCTGTCAGAGGTGCCCAGGGAGGCAGGGGAACAGACAGCCGCCCTGCACCCCCCTGCAAAGCGACATGGTGCCTGGCTTCCGCCGGGACAGAGTTCATTTTTCCCGGCAGCCAAAAGAAACCGCACTGAACGACAGTCGGCCCTGCGTGGCGTCATCCTGAGGCCATAACGGGGGGGCGGGACTGGGGCGGTGTTCCGGGGCGGCCGCCGTTGTGCTCGACACGGAGTGTGTGTGCGGGCCGCGCCGGTGCGGCTGGTGGCGGGCCAGGCGTGCGGGGCGGCACCCGGAGCGTGGCCGGTGCCCGTGGCCGGCGCGACCTCTGTGCGAGCGTCCGTGTCCCCGGCTGCAGGCAGCGGCGCGGGGCTGCAGGCTGCTCCGGCAAGGTGGGGGTCAGGCGCGGGCGGCGCAGGGGCTGCGGCTTCCAGCGCGGGGCGGGGAGAGGGCGCAGTCCCCGCTGCTCGGGCGGGGGTCCCTCAGGCGGCAGGAGCCGGGGCGCGGGGCCTCGGCGGCTGCCGGCTCTACGGCTGTCCCGGCGCAGCCGCTGGGGTGTCCCCGTGCCCAGGGAGCTGCTGAGCGAGCCCCCCGTGCCGCGGGGACCCTGCTGTGGCGGCCGGCGGTGCCGCCCGCCGCCCCTCTGCCCTCGGCCTTGCCTCGCCCGGGCTGCTGGCAGCTCTGCCGGCGCTGCCCTCGGGCTGCTGGAGCCGCCGGGGCTGCCGGCTCCGTGCCCAGCAGCGTCAGGATTGGGGCAGAGGTGCGGAGCCAAGGCGCGGCGGGGCGTGCTGAGCCGGGCTGAGCCGGGCTTCTTGCTGCAGATGGCGCTGAGCTTCGAGGAGGTGGCCATCTACTTCTGCCGCGAGGAGTGGGCAGCGCTGGCGGGCTGGCAGCGGCGGCTCTACCGGGAGGTGATGCTCGACAACTACGAGACGCTCGCCTCGCTGGGTGAGGACTCTGCGCCTCTGCCGGGCGGGGCTGCGCGTGGCGTGGGCTGGGGTGGGGTGGGCTGGGATAGGTCTTCTCGTATTGAAGAGACCTACAAGGCTGCTTGGGTCCCAGTGCCTGAGCACTTCAGGGCTGACCAGCAGTTCAAGCATGGGATTGCAGGAATTGTCCAAAGGCCTCTCATGTGCTGACAGGTTTTGGCCATCGACCTCCTCTCCAGGAAGCCTGTTGCAGGGTGTGAGCACCCTTGGTAAAGAAATGCTTCCTCGTGTCCAGTCTAATCCTGCCCTGGTGCAGCTCTGAGCCCTTCCCAAGCGTTCTTTGTGCACGAGAGTGGCTGAGGTCAACAGGACGAGGCAAGATAGGGCTGTAGGTGCAGGGAATATGGGAAGTTTGGGGATGAATTGTAGCTGTACTGTAGGGACCAAAGAGAGGAACAGAGTCAAGGGAAGTCGTGGGTCTGTGGGTGTTCGGGGCGATCTCAGCCCTTGGTGCAGTGCAGGAGAGAGTGCTTCTCTCTGTGCCCTGGACAGGCTGGGCTGCTGTCAAGCCAGAGATCATCTGCAAGATGGAGCGAGGAGAGACACCGTGCTTGCCAAAACCCCTTGGTTTGAGGGAAAGGCACCACAGCCCTGTGCCAGGTGTGTATCAGGAGTCTACTGGAGGAATGGGGAATTCCAGAAGCATGCATCTGGGGGCCTCATCCCGCAGTCAGCCAAGTGGTAACCAGGGGAGCCCGTCACACTGTCAGCTCCGCACCATGCCAGCCCCACAGCTGGTGGAGAAGACCCCCACCGTGTACCTTGAGATCAGCAAGACCTTCAGAAACCAGAATGCGCTGGCCATCCATGAGCAGAACCACACCGGTGAGCGCCCCTTCAGCTGCATTGACTGTGGTAAGAGCTTCAGTCAGAAGCAACACCTAATCAGGCACCAGCACATCCACACTGGTGAGTGCCCCTTTACCTGCACTGACTGCGGGAAGAGCTTCACACAGAAGGGTAACCTCATCACCCACCAGCGCATCCACACTGGTGAACGCCCCTTTGCCTGTGCTGACTGTGGGAAGACCTTCAGAGAGAAGGGTGACCTGATCAAGCACCAGCGCATCCACACTGGTGAGCGCCCCTTTGCCTGTGCTGAATGTGGGAAGAGCTTCATTGAGAAGGGCACCCTCAGCATCCACCAACGCATCCACACCGGTGAGCGCCCCTTTGCCTGTGCTGACTGCAAGAAGTGCTTCAGAAAGAGGAGTGACCTGATCAAGCACCAGCGCATGCACAACAATGAGCGCCCATTTGCCTGCACTGACTGTGGCAAGAGCTTCATTGAGAAGGGCCACCTCATCTCCCACCAGCGCATCCACACTGGTGAGCGCCCCTTTGCTTGTGCTGACTGTGACAAGAGCTTCATAAATAAGAGCAGCCTGATCAAGCACCAACGCATCCACACAGGTGAGCGCCCCTTTGCCTGCACTGACTGCGGGAAGAGCTTCAGAGAGAAGTGCCACTTGATCGCCCATCAGCGTTTGCACACCGGTGAGCGCCCCTTTGCCTGCACAGATTGTGGCAAGAGCTTCAGAATTAAGGGCCACCTCATCACCCATCAGCGCATCCACACCGGTGAGCGCCCCTATGCCTGTGCTGATTGTGGCAAGAGCTTCATTGAGAAGGGCACCCTGATCAAGCACCAGGGAATCCACACTGGTGAGCACCTCTTCATCTGCACTGTCTGTGGGAAGAGTTTTACACAGAAGGGTGATCTGATCACACACCAGTACATCCACAGAAGCGAACGACCCTTCGTCTGCACCAATTGTGACAAGAGCTTCAGAGAGAAGCGCTCCCTGATTGTCCACCAGCGCATCCACACAGGCGAGCGGCCCTTTGCTTGCACCAACTGTGACAAGAGCTTCAGAGAGAAGCGCACCCTGATCATTCACCAGCGCATCCACACAGGCGAGCGGCCCTTTGCCTGTGGCCACTGCGGTTACCAATTCACGCAGAAGCAACACCTGGTTGCCCATCAGCACATCCACACCAGGGAGCGTCCATTCATCTGCACCAAATGCAACAAGAGCTTCAGTCGGAAGGACTCCCTGATCACCCACCAGCGCATCCACACGAATGAGCGGCCCTTTGCCTGCACTGACTGTGGCAAGAGCTTCCACCTCAAGAGCTCCCTGATAGAGCACCAGCACATCCACACTGATAAGAAGCCCTTCACCTGTGCCAACTGCAGCAAGAGCTTCAGCTGGAAGGGTTCCCTGATCCGTCACCAGCGCATCCACACTGAGAAGCACCCCTTTCCCTGCACCATTGTGACCACTGCTTCAGACAGAAGCAACATCTGCTCAAGCAACAGCTCATCCATGCTGGAAAGAAGTGCTAGAACTCTGATGAGTGGTGGGATCTGCCCTGGGACTTGTTGGGGGAAAGAGAAAGAAGCAGTATCCTAAGGGAGGGCTGTGGGCTCATCTTCAAGAGCTGCCACCAGTTCCATGGTATATGGACCCTGCACGGCATGGGTTAAAATGTCCCAAAGCAGGTGGTTCTGAGATGTGACCCTGTGGCTCCTCAACTTGTGACCTGTTCTGCCACCTGATCCAGCTGAGAGGCTGGGATAGAGACTTGTAAAAACACCTCCATAGCTGTGACCTTGTGGACACTTGCAGGACAAAGGAAAATATGCTACAACATGCAGAGCCCTGAAGGTGGTGACTACCTTTCATCTCTTCCGTCTCTCTTATAAACTCTCTCTCTCTCTCTCTCCTTTTTACTTAAGTAGAGTTGGTTTTCTGTAGAATTGGTTTTCTAACTGACTTCAGTTAAGTGATATCTAAGTGGCAGTATTTTTTAAGTTAGACTGACACAGACTGTTCTTCTGCTATAGTATGTTTTTTTTAAAATAGTGTTGTACCCAGACAATTTTTTTTTATTATTTTATTTTTTCCTTATCTGAAAAATGCAAGGCCAAACAGAGAGCTGGCTCTGAAGCTCTAATTAGCAGAAACAGACTTGACTGTGTTGAAATTCATAATAAAATTTGTCCTTGGAAAGTAGTAGAATACGCAGGGAGAATCTATACATATGAGTGGAAGTTGGATATATACATTCTATCCCCAGCTCTTGTCTCGTCGCACCTGATCGATGGAAATCATTCCCTGATGCTGCCCAGTGCTGAAATAAAGGATCTTGCTTTCTAAAACCCCAAAATGAGTCTTAGAGAATTTATTTGCCACTATTTCCCCTATCAGATCCAGCCCACACTGGAGAGGATGCTTCTTCGGGAGCAGTCCAAGCTGTAGCTTGTGCTGGAGGAGGCCACGGCTACTCCAGAGGAGCCAAAGGTCAGTGATCTGGGTGTCCCATGGCAACCACCTCTGCACCAGTCCCCAGTGCCCCATGGGACCCTCACCAGCAGTTTTGGGAAGCACCAGGGTGTGGAAATGGCCACAGCCTGGGGGTTCCCTGGGTGCACTGGTGAGCGAGCGCAGTCCCCTCATCACAAAAGCTCTTCTTGCAACCACTTCACAGGAGGAACTTGGCCTCTGCCTGCTCTCCTACTGGGAACAGACACTCTCCCTGCCACCGCTCACCCTCTAGCACTGCCTGTAGACCCTGGTGCACCTGCTTGCGTCTCTTCAGGTCAGACTTGCCACACTCACCACATTTCTAGGACTTCTTGCCAGCATGGATGAGCTGTTGCTTGAGCAGGTGTTGCTTCTGTCTGAAGCGGTGGTCACAATGGTGCAAGGAAAGGGGTGCTCATCAGTGTGGATGTGCTGGTGGCTGATCAGGGAGCCCTTCCAGCTGATACTCTTGCTGCACTCGGCACAGTCAAAGGGACGCTCCCTGGTGTGGATGTGCTTGTGCTTTATCAGGGTGCTCTTATCTCTCAAGCCCTTCCCCCAGTCAGTGCAGGCTAAAGGGCGCTCACTGGTGTGGATGTGCTGGTGCTTGATGAGCACTTTCTCTGAAGCTCCTGTCACAGCCAGTGCAGACAAAGAGCTGCTCACCGTTGTGGCTCTGCTCGTGGATGGTCAGCGCATTCTGACTCTTGAAGGTCTTGTTGCACTCGAGGTACAAGGTGGAGGTCTTCTCCAGCAGCTGGGAGGCTCTCCAGCCACTCTTTCCTAAGCCTGTAATGCTGCGAGGGGTTGTTGTGACCCAAATGGAGGACTCTGCACTTGGCCTTGTTGAACCTCATCCTGTTGGTCTCAGCCCATCGATCCAGCCTGTCCAGATCCCTCTGCAGAGCCTCCCTTCCTTCAAGCAGATCCATACTTGCACCCAGCTTGATGTCATCCACAAACTTGCTGTGGGTGCACTCGATCCATTCATCAAGATCATTGATAAAGATGTTGAACAGGACTGGACCCAGCAATGAACCCTGGGAACACCGCTTGTCACTGGTTTCCGACTGAATTTAACTCAGTTTACCACAACCCTTTGGGCCTGGCCGTCCAGCCAGTTCTTTACCCAGCAAAAGGGATGCCTGTCCAGGCCAAGGGCAGCCGGTTTCTCCAGCAGAATGCTGTGAGAAACGGTGTCAAAGGCTTTACTGAAGTCCAGGTACACCACACCCACAGCCTTTCCCTCATCCACTAAACTGAACTGCGCTGGCAGTGGAGGCTCTACTGGGAGGTGATGCTGGACAGCTACGAGATGCTTTGCCTCACTGGGTGAATATTCTGTGTGCCTCTGTTCGGCCAGATTCCAGATGGGATGGGATGGAATAGACCTTTTCAATGGGAAAGACATAAAAGATTCCTCCAGTCCGACTGACTGCACACTTCAGGGCTGACCAGCAGTTCAAGCATGGGATTACAGGAATTGCCCGAAGGCCTCTCACACCCTGACAGGCTTGGGGCTTTGACCACATCTCCAGGAAGCCTGTTCCAGGGTTTGAGCACCCTCAGGAAAGAAATGCTTCCTCATGTCCAGTCTACACCTCCCCTAGCACAACTTTGAGCTCTTCCCGGGTGTCTTGTGTGCAGGAGAGGGGCCGAGGTGATGAGGGCAAGGCGAGAGGGGGCTGTAGGTGCAGGGAAGAAGGGGGATGAATCATATCCGGGCAGATCAAGGAGAGAGGAACGAAGTGGGGGAGATGGTGGGGCTGTGTGTGTTGGGGACTGGCGATGCTATCCTGGCTGTCTGGGAGAGCGCTTGTATCTGTGCCCCGGACAGGCTGGGCTACCATCAAGCCAGAGCTCATCTGCAAGATGGAGTGAGGAGAGACACTGTTTGTGCCAGACCCCCCATGGAGCAGCCAAGGCACCGGTGTTCTGAGCCAGGTGGGTATGGGAAGTCTACAGGAGGGGTGAGGAGTACCAGCAGCAGGCATTTGGAGGGCTCATCCTGCAGCCAGATGAGTGGGAGCTGGGGGAGCCCATCAGAGCACCTTCACCTTCAACCTGGCCCGGCTCCCCAGCTCTGAAGGAAGACTCCTTGCATGTACCCCAAGAGCAACAAGAACTTCAGCAGCTGGACTGCACTGGCCATCCAGGAGGAGAGCGACGTGACCAAGCACCCCTCCACATGCACCAACTCTGACAAGAGCTTCAGCAGGAACAGTGACCTGATCAAGCACCAGTGCATCCACACAGGTGAGCGCCCCTTTACCTGCACCCAGTACAGCAAGAGCTTCTGACAGAAGCAACACCTGATCAGACACCAGTGAATTCACATGGGCAAGTTCCCCTTTGCCTGTGCCAACTGTGGTAAAGCTTCAGCCAGAAGGGATCTTTGTTCAGGCACCAGCACATCCACTGGATCAAGCGCCCCCTCACTTGCATGAACTGTGAGAAGAGCTTCAGAGACAAGCGCACCCTGATCGGCCACCAGCGCATCCACACAGGTGAGCAGCCCTTTGCCTGTGGCCATTGCGGTTATCAATTCACGCAGAAGCAACACCTAGTCACCCATCAGTGCATCAACACCAGGGAGCGTCCCTTTGTCTGCACCAAATGCAACCAGAGCTTCATCTAAAAGCGCACCCTGATCACAAACCAGCACATCCACATGGGTGAGCACCTCTTTGCCTGCAATGACTGCGGCAAGAAGCTTCCACCACAAGGATTCCCTGATCAGCCACCAGTGATGCATCCACACTGGCAAGAAGCCCTTCACACACACCAAGTGTGGCAAGAGCTTCACAAATAAGGATGACCTGATCAAGCACCAGCGCATCCACACCGATGAGCACCCCTTTTCCTGCACCATTGTGACCACTGCTTCAGACAGAAGCAACACCTGCTGAAGCAACAGCTCATCCATACTGACAAGAAGCCCTAGAAATGTAGTCAGTTCGGCGATGCCTCCAGCCAGAAGTCTGACCTGAAGAAACACAAGCAGGTGCACCGGGATCTACAGGCTGCAGGGGGACACCCAGAGCACCGACCTCTAGCTCCTTCGGAGCAGCCACGCATGACCGGGAGTGAGTAGCAGCTGTGGCCCCTCCACCACCAGCTACCACTTGGGCTGCTTCCCAAGAAGCATTTTCACCAGTGTGAGCTGGATCTGATACAAAAAATTATGACAGTGATTAACACTAAAGTTTGCACCAAGGAAGAGCATCACCCAGTCAGCAATATTCCACCTAAATGGTTTTAAAAATTCATTCAGCCAATTGTTTTCTGTATCCTCTCTAAGCTCCCAAGCTTGTAGCGCTACAGCCTTACTTTGTTCTATCTGCTTATTAAGATCTTCTGTTACATTTGGGATAGGGTTGCAACCATGATCTGTGTCCAATTTCAGATCCCCACAAACTCCGTGCTCTTTGGCCAGCAATAAATCTAAAACCAGGTGGTGGTGTAACACTGCCTTAGGTATTGGCTTGTACCTGGTGACTAATCAATTTGAATCCTTCAGCAACAGAACTGGCCAGTGGTTCCATTTGTCAGGTAAGATTTTCAATGAGAATCCAATTTTCTAGTGTGGTCTGTCCCAGGAGTAAAAACTCTGCAGTCCCTACCCAACCGCAATGGATGTGCTCAGCCTTTGCCAGTTCTCCTCCTCACT
Source organism: Neomorphus geoffroyi (assembly GCA_033558235.1). NCBI lineage: Eukaryota > Metazoa > Chordata > Aves > Cuculiformes > Neomorphidae > Neomorphus > Neomorphus geoffroyi. The sequence goes on from JAUMJM010000052.1 coordinate 8,932,252, forward strand.
GGCTCTTTCATTTTTTTCCCCAGTGCCGAGGGTTTATATGACTTTGATTTCAGATAGGGCATAGTGTCAGGAGGCCTAAGGTTACAAGTATATTTCCTGGAGTAAAAGAAAATCTGGTAGTCCAAGAGCAACTTCCCAATACTCACACACTGTATCCAGGGGCTGGTATTTCGGCCTGTGAACAGTTGGGAGGTGTTGATACAGGTTTCTCGCAATTCTAATGCTTTTTTTATAAGCTGTTATTATTACATCTGCCCCTGAGAAAGTCACGTGATTTTCTATGTATGGTTCCAGGACAACTTGGGGTAATCAAATTTATCTTTCTTTCCCCATTGAAAGCACCAATTGAGGGGAGAAATATATCTCCTTGTAACTTAGTATCCCAAGTCCCAGAGCCTTTTCTCAAGATACTACATTCTGGTCATTCAGTCACATCACTGCTGTGGTTGGTAACACACAGGATCCCTAATCTAGCAGTGACTCGTGCCTCACTGTAAATGATGGTCTAACGGAGATGACCCCTTCGGGCAAGGACTGTTTGCACCATGCCCAAAAAACAGTCCTGTTACTTCCTGGCCTCCAAAGTGTTGCATCCTGCAGTGCATTGCTCCCTATGTGTTTGCACCAGTTTTCTCTGACTAAATAATAGCTCGTGTTAGTCTGATTTAGCCCTTTAGGTGACATTATCCAATTTTGAAGATCCATGAAATGTAGTAGTATAGTTCCCCAAGGAGTGTGGTCTGAGGTGCAATATGGCATGGCTAGGCAGGCTGTCACATTAGAAAGTCTATTAATTTTACCAAAACCTTTTATCAATTCCAATACCCTGTTGGTGTTCCAATCCACCCCTTTTCCCACAGTTATTACTGTAATGACAAAAATTTGAAACATAATCCCAAAATTCATTGTGATTGAATTCTTTGAATCCTTATCTTTAGTGGGTTCCCTGAGTCCCACTGGATTTTCCACTCAGGCTTTGGTACCAGTTTGCTCCCTGTGTGCTGGGCAGTTGGGGATCATTGTTCTGCGGCCCATGAAGTAGGAACCTTTTTAATCCATGCATAATGAATCCAGGGTCTTTTTCCAACCAGCTTCCCAGCTCTGTATGTAGTTAAAAGTACCTGGTATGGTCCTTTCCACCCCAGAGTTGATCGTTCTGAGTGCCAGGATTTGACATAAACACAATTTCCAGGCCGGAAGGGATGTGCTGGCGTATCAGGCTCTAGGGATTTGTTAAAAGTCACGAATCTCTGCAGTTCCTGAAGAGTGTTTCCTAAGATATCAAATAGTTATTAATGTCCAGACTCCCTTCAACAATATTATCTCCTGGGATAGATGGCATCTAATAAGGCCTCTCACACAGTATCTCATACGGGCTAAGGCCTCCTCGTTGCGGTTGAATTTGAATCCTTAATAGTGCTAAAGGCAGAGCTTTTACCCAGGTCATAGATGTTTCCTGTCATATTTTCCTCAACCACAATTTTAAAGTATACTTCATTCTTTCCACTTTCCCACTAGATTGAGATGTATAAGGCCTATGCAGATCCCAAGATATTCCCAAACCATCATTGAGCTGTTTGATTACTTCTGCTACAAAATGATGACCTCTGTCTGAAGACATTCCTAAAAGCACCCTAAACCTTGGAATAATTTTTTAAATAAAATTTTTGCTACTCCTCTTTCCTTATTGGTGCAAGCAGGAAAAGCCTCTGGCCAGATCGAAAAGGTATCTAATAAAATTAGGATAAGTCTATATCCTTCTTTTCGGGAAAACTCAGTAAAACCTATTTGCCAGTAATCTCTGTGGGAATTTCCTTCCTTAACATTCTTTAGCATACCTCACGTTTTTCTGTAACTGAGCAAACAATTTTCATCATGATTCTCCCTACAACTCCTTTCTTTAAATGTTTTAAAAGATTTTCTGTTCCCCCACGTCCTTTATGATGTTCCCTTTTGACCAATTCCCTTAAAAGAGGAGGTATTATCACCTGCTCAGTGGATGTGACAAACCACTTTTGCTCTTTCGCCTGTAATGTCTTAATTAATTTAAAATCCTTATTATGATATCTAGGAGCTGTTTCTGGCAATTTTATTTCTTTTTCTGGTACTAAAGCCACGATGCCTGTTTCTGCAGCCTCTTTAGCAGCTTTAGCAGCTAACTGATTTCCCAATCCAATATTTGATTTCTGTGATTGATGTGCCTTACAGTGCATAATAGCTACTTCTGTGGGTTTCTGAATACTGGCTAATAATTTTTGGATTTGTTCTGTAGGCTTGATCCCAGTCTCTTGTGCTGTTAAAAGCCCCCTCTCTTTCCCTATGGCTACATGGGCATACACAACTACAAAGGTATGTTTAGAATCTGTCCATATATTCACTCTCTTATCAAATCTAAGGCCCCGGTTAGGGCCACTAATTTGGCTTTCTGAGCAGAGCTTTTTGATGGCAAAGCACGAGCTTCCACTATGGAGATTATTGCGGTAACTGCATACCCTGACAACCTCTTCCCTCCTCGCACAAAGCTGCTCCCATTCCTAAGTGATTCTCAGTGTGGGCTCACAAGTGGTTGATCTTTAAGGTCCAGGCGGCTGTAATAGACTTCTTCAATTGTCTGCAATCAGTCATGCCCAGAAGTCCCTTCTACTTGGGTCAGTAGAAAGAAACACTGCAGGGTTAACAACTGAGGTGGTCCTAAAGAGGACCATATGCATAAGATTTCTGGGAAAATTTATACATATGCACGTAAGCAGGAAATCTATTCAGCAACCAGCTCACATGATTGATGAAAATCATTCCCTCGTTGTCCAGTGCTGAAATTAAAGGGTGTTGCTTTCTAAAACTCAAAAATAACTTAGAGAGCTTATTTGCCAGCATTTTCAGTATCATTTGGAATGCACTGCCTAGGGAGGTGGTCGAGTCACCATCCCTGGAGGTGTTCAAAGAGAATTTGGATGAGGCACTTAGTGACATGGTGTAGTTGACAAGTAGGAGTAGGAGTAGGAGTAGGTGTAGGTGTTGGGTCATAGGTTGGACTTGATGATCTCAAAGGTCTTTTCCAACCTTATGATACTGTGATACTTGGCAACTCAATTGGGATTTGTTTTCAGGATTTCAGATCTGTGCAGATTGAGGATGATCCAGCTGGCAACAAAGAACTCCTCGAGGGTGGGGAGTGGTGGGAGGGGCGGAAACTTCCACTCCCCCTGTGGCCACATCTGGGAGCAAAGATTCCACTGGTGAGAATTAAAGAATCCTTTCTGGATTTTGGTTTGCTTGCCTGCTCCTAAGCCAGAGATGAAAGTCCTACAGGGTTGGGCTAGAGAGGGATCTAATTTGGCCTTGATGCTGGAGTCCCTAACTTTAGCAGATTTGGTATGTAATCCGGATTTTGGGTTTTCCAATAGCGACTGATTTTTGTATCAAATTTCTTCTTTTGATACAATAGGTAGTTAATACTGCAAAAAGCAGAATATTTTGATTTAAGCTAAAGTGGGGTTAAGTTTCATCTAAGGAACTGTATTTGTGGAACGTTAGACAGAATGTCCCTCTGATCGCATGTTTTATTGATATTATATTTTTTCTTATCGTGTTTTTCCAGATGCTGTTCATCGGGACATGATAACGTCTTGTGTTAAATAAGGAACTTCCTCAACAGGTGTGCGTAGACTATACATAAGATTCCTGGGAAAATTTATAGGTATGCAGATAAATGGGAAATCTATTCTGTAACCAGTTTGCAGGATTGATTGAAATCAATTCTTCAACCCTGAAATTAAAGGATGTTGCTTTCTAAAACTCAAAACAGAGTCATAGACAGCTTATTTGCCAGCATTTTCAGTATCATTTGGCAAGTCTGATGGGACTGGTTTTCAGGCTTTCTGATCTGTGTGGGTCAATGATATTTCAGCTGGTAACCAAGAACTTATCGGGCTGTGGCGGAACCTACGCCCCTCCCCCATGACCACATCTGGGAGCAAGGATTCCACTGGTAAGAATTAAAGAATCCTTTCTGGATTTTAGTTTGCTTGCCTGCTCATAAGCCGGAGACGAAAGCCCTAGAGGGTTGGCCTGGAAAGGTACCTGATTTGGGCTTGAGGTTCGAGTCCTCAACGAAGGTATAGGAGGTATTTTACATATGTAATCCGGATTTTAGTTTGGGGTTCGAGTCCTCACTTTTGATACATAATTCCCATTCTTGTTTCGTTTGCTTGTGGTTTGTAAATGTCCGTGTGACCGGTGATTGTCCGTATGAGGCGTTAGAGTCCGAATTTGTTTCAGTTCGGGAATCTGACTTTGCCGTGGGTTGCTGGTGTGTTTTGTGCAAACCGACTTTGCCGTGGGTTGCTGATGCGCAGGCCGGGAGCCTCGGGAACAAAGCAGGAGCCCGCGGGGACAAGAACCGGGCCCCGGGGCAGCAGGGGCACAGCAAAGGCAGCCCCCACGGCACGGCAAGAACGGACAAAGCGGCTGCCGGCCACTGCCGAGCGCTCCCCGCCCCGGCACCCACGCCCGCCCGGCTCGAGCCGCAACCCCGCGCCCCGAAACGCGTCTCCAGGACCCCCTTTCTGTCCTGAGGGCACGGGCCGACTCTGCCCTGGACAGGGTTCTCTTGGCTGCCTCCCCTCCCGCCTGAGGGGCAAAATTAACCCTGTCCCAGCAGAACCCAGCCCGCTCCCCACGCGGGACCAGACCCCGCCCGCGCCCCTCCGTCCCCACCGCTTTTCCTGCCTGGGACATCGATGCAGAGATCTCCGCACGGATCTCCTGCCCCCAGCCCGGGGCCATCCCTCTCCAGTGCCCGCTGCCTTCATCCCATCCATCCCTTTGGGCTCTCTCTGCCGTCACGGCCGGCGCCGGGTTGGGGCGCGGGGACCTCATCCAGCCCCTCCTCCCGGCAGCCGGGGCAGCAGCTGCCCGGCTCCCGCACCTTTCCCCGCGCCCTGCTCACACGGCGGCCTCGCTCCCCGACCGCGGGTGCCCCCTTCCCCACTCGTGACCCTCTCGCCTCCCACTTCGAGGGAGCTCTTTGCGATCACCGGCACGGAGCCAGAGGGACACAAATCACTCACGGCGAGAGGGGAAACTCTATTTTACGAAGAAGGCTGCGCGGCCTGAAACACTGGCTGCAAACAATCGATGACCCCTGCGAGACAGAGCAGCCGCAAGAAACCGCAAAGGCCGATGTTACCGCAACAATCCACAACTCCGAAACACTGCTAACACTGCCAACACCGATAACAACCTGCTTGGTGGAACCGAGAAACGTAAACAGAGCCTGGTGTTGCCGGAGTCCAAACTAAACACTGAAAATGCCGGACAGAGCCCGCTGCAGCAGCGCTTGTTACAAGGGGATAAAAACGGAACAGAGAGTGAGGAGAGAAAAAGAGAGAGATTGTTTATAAAAGACATAGAATAGGTGAAATGTAGTCACCACCTTCAGGACTCCGCGTGTTGCCTTTGTCCCGCGGGCCCAAGAAGGCGGAGGCAGCGGGGACTCCTCCCCCACCCGGCGGCCTCCTCATCCCGCGTGCTGGAAAAAAATTAACTGTGTCGCAGCCGAACCCCAGCCATCCACCCTTCTGGTGACAACAACGGGGGTGGGGGTGGGGTAGCAGGGTCTTACAAACCCTGCACGCGTGGCAGCTGTCCGAGAGGAGCCCACGTCCCTCCGGCTCCCTTGGGACGCTGCTTCTCCCTCACGTGGAAGGGCCGGGGCCCGGCTGGGACAGAGTCAATTTTTCCGGGTAGCCAGGAGAACCCGCCTGGAGCGAGAGTCGGCCCTGAGCGGCCCCATCCTTAGGCCAGAACGGGGGGGCGGGACTGGGGCGGCGTTCCGGGGCGGCCCCGGTTGTGCTCGACACGGAGCGTGTGTGCGGGCCGCGCCGGTGCGGCTGGTGCCGGGCCAGGCGTGCGGGGCGGCACCCGGAGCCCCACCGAGCGCATGGACAAATAGACACACAGCCCCAGTTAGAACACGGACACACGGTCCCACTCAGCACATGGATACACGGATACATGGCCCCATTCAGCACATGGACACACAAGCACAGGGTCACATACACACACAGCCCCACTCAACAAACGGACACATAGACACATGGACAAATGGCACCGCTCAGCACCCAGATATACAAACACACTCAGCACACAGACACATGGACACATGGCACCACTGAGAGCACAGAAACATGGACGCATAGGCCTAGTCAGTGCACAGAAACACAGACACATGGACACAAGGCACCACTCAGCGCATAGGCACACGGACACACAGCGCCACTCAGCATTGCTACCTGCGATGGCACTTAAGTGCCCGGACGCATGGACACTTAGTGTCATCACCTTAAACAGCTCCACTCAGTGCCACATGGCCCCACAAATCCATGGCCCTGCTCAGTGACCCAGAGCCACCCAACCCCACAGCATCACCACCTATCACAGTACCCGTATCCCCTCAGTGGACCCATGGCCACTCAGCCCCATAGTGTCCCAGTCCCATGCCATTTAAGTTTCACATCTATGTGAGTCCCATGGCCACCCAGAATGGGGGGCACCCTGGATACATAGCCCCTTGTGATCATGGCCAACTCAACCCATGGCCAATAGGACCCATGGCCACCTAGATCTATGCCCACCTGGAACCACCACCTCTTGGGACCCATAGCTCCATTGGGCTATGGCCAACCCAACCCCTGGCCACCAGGACCCATGGCCACCCTGCCCCACATCAAGGTCAGCAACACTGGCTGCCTCAGTTTCAGAGAGACGATGTACAAGTGAGGGGTCCTGGTCTGCCACCTCAGTGGAGGTAGGGGATAGCACTCCAGGTGGCCACCAGAATTCAAAAGTTATTTGTGGGTTACAAACTACAGCTGGGACTTACGGCTATTCCACTCAGGGAAGAGGTGAAAACAAGAGCCCAACTGAAGAGCATTTACACTAACACACACAGCAAGGGCAACAAACAGGGGGAGCTGGAATCTGTAGTAAGGCAAGAAAACTATGATGTAATTGCCATCATGGAAACATGGTGGGAAGATTCACACAACTGGAGTGCTGCCATGGGTGGCTACAAACTCTTCAAGTGGCATAGGCTAGGAAAGAGAGGCGGGAGTGTTGCTCTCTATGTTAGAGAATGTTTTGATTGTGTAGAACTCAATAATAGTAATGATAGGGTTGAGTGCTTATAGGTTAAAATCAGTGGAATGTGGAGTAGGCCAGATACAGTGGTAGGAGTCTGTTATTGGCTGCTCAGCCAGGATGAAGAAACTGATGAGCTCTTCTGCAAGCAACTGGGAGAAGTCTGCTGATTGCTAGATGTCATTCTTGTGGGGGATTTCAACCTTCCGGATGTCTGCTGGAAGTACAACACAGCAGAAAGGAAACAGTCTAGGAGATTCATTGAGTGCATGGAAGACAAGTTCCAAACACAAATGGTGAGTGAATTGGCTAGAGAAGGTGCCCTGTTGGATCTATTCATGAACAGAGAAAGCCTTGTGGGAGAGGTGACTTACTGGAGGACATGTAGGGCACACTAATCATGAGATGATATAATTCTCAAGTCTTGGAGAAGTAAGGAGGGATGTCAGCAGAACTGCCCTACTTCCGGAGGGCAGACTTGAACTGTTTAGAAGGCTGCTTGATAAAGTTTATTGGGAGGCAGTTCTAAAGGACGAAGAAGAACAAGAGGGCTGGATGCTCCTCAAGAAGGAAATCCTGGCAGCACAAGAGCATGTCATCCCTATGTGCTGTAAAGTGAGCTGGTGGGGAAGAAAACCAGCTTGGCTGGGTAGAGAGCTTTGTATCTATCTCGGGAAGAAGAACAAAGTTTATGAACTTTGGAAGAAGGGGCAAGCATCCCAGGGGGACTATAAGGGTGAGGTGAGATCACATAGAGAGAAAATTAGAAGGGGTAAAGCACAACTAGAACTCCAACTGGACATTTTGGTGAAAGACAATAAAAATTACTTCTTCAAACATATTAAAAGACCAAGGAGAATCTTCCTCCTCTACTGGATGCAGGAGGGACATTAGTGATGAGGGATGTGGACAAGACAGAGGTACTTAATGCCTTTTTTACCTTGGTCTTTTAATAGTAAGGTGAGATGTTCTTGGGATACTCAGCTCCCTGAGCCAGAAGACAGTGAGAATGAAGCAGCAAGGATTCGAGAAGATTTGATTAGAGACCTGCTTGGCCAATTAGACAGACACAAGTCTATGGGGCTGAATGACATCCACCCAAGGGTATTGAGGGAGCTGGCAGAGATCCTTGCCAAACCCCTTTCCCTCAACTCCCAGTACTCCTGGAAGACTGGGGAAGTGCCGCTAGACTGAAGACTAGCAAATGTTACACCCATTTACAAGAAGGGTCTGAGAGAGGATCCAGGGAACTCCAGGCCTGTCAGTCTGGCCTCTGCTGGGTAAAGAACTGGCTGGATGGCCAGGCCAAAAGAGTTGTAGTAAATGGAGTTAAGTCCTGCTGGAAACCAGTCATGAGAAGTTTTCCCCAGGGTTCAGTGCTGGGTCTAGTTCTGTTCAACATCTCTATCAATGATCTGGATGAAGGCATTGAGTGCACCCTCAGCAAGTTTGCAGATGACACCAAGCTGGGTGGGAATGTGGATCTGCTTGAAGAAAGGGAGGCTCTGCAGAGGGATCTGGACAGGCTGGATCCATGGGCTGAGACCAGCGGGACTGGGTTCAACAAGGCCAAGTGTCAGGTCCTGCACTTGGGACACAACAACCTCATGCAACGATACAGACTTGGGGAAGAGTGACTGGAAAGTTGCCTAGAGGAGAAGGACTTGAGGGGTGTTGGTCAACAGCAGCTGAACATGAGCCAGCAGTGTCCCAGGTGGGCAAGAGGGCCAATGGCATCTTGGTCTGGATCAGAAACAGTGTGGCCAGCAGGAGCAGGGAGGTGATTGTGCCCCTGTGCTCAGCACTGGTGAGGCCACACCTTGAGTGCTGGGTTCAGTTTTGGGCCCCTCACTCCAAGAAGGACTTTGAGGGGCTGGAGTGCATCCAGAGAAGGGCAATGAGGCTGGTGAGGGGGCTGGAGAACAAGTCCTACAAGGAGCAGCTGAGGGCCCTGGGGTTGTTTAGCCGAGAGGAAGCTGAGGGGAGACCTCACCTCTGCCTACAGCTGCCTGAAAGGAGGCTGGGATTCACCTGGGACAAAGTTAATTTTTCCTGGCAGCCAAGAGAAGGTGGCCCAGGGCAGAGCTGGCCCCACGTGGCCCCATCCTGAGGGAGCCCCCCTTGTGCTCACCACGGAGCGTCTGTGCCAACTGCGCCAGTGTGGCTGGTGCCAGGCCAGGTGTGCGAGGTGGCACCTGGAGCATCCCTGGTGCCCGTGCCCGGCGCGATCTCCATGTGAGCCTCCGTGTCCCCGGCTCAAGGCAGCGGCATGGGGCTCCAGGCTGCTCCGGCAATAAACTCTCTGAATGTCATTTTTTAATTTCAGAAAGCAAGTATTCTTTAATTTCAGTGCTGGATAATGACACAGTTGTTGCAGGCAAAGGGTCGCTCGCCGGTGTGGATGCACTGGTGGGTGATGAGGGTGCTCTTTTCCTGAAGTTCTTCCCGCAGTCAGTGCAGGCAAAGGGGCGCTCACCCCTGTGGATACGCTGATGGCTGATGAGGTGGTCATTCTCTCTGAATCTCTTGCCACAGTCAGCACAGGCAAAGGGGCACTTACCAGTGTGGATGCGCTGGTGCTTGATCAGGGTACCCTTCTTCGCAAAGCTCTTGCCACAGTCAGTGCAGGCAAAGGGGTGCTCACCAGTGTGGACGTGCTGATGGGTGATTAGGGTGCTCTTGTCTGTAAAGCTCGTCACAGTCAGTGCAGACAAAGGGGCCCTCCCCAGTGTGGATGCGCCGGTGCCTGATTAGTATTTGCTTCTGACTAAAGCTCTTCCCACAGTCAGAGCAGGCACAGGACCGCTCACCAGTGTGGATACACTGGTGCTTGATCAGGTCACCCTTCTTCCTGAAGCCCTTCCCACAGTCAGCACAAAGGGCCGCTCACCGGTGTGGATGCGCTGGTGCTTGATCAGGTCACCCTTCTTCCTGAAGCCCTTCCCACAGTCAGCACAGACAAAGGGCCGCTCACCAGTGTGGATGTGCTGGTCGTTGATGAGACATTTTCTCTGAAGCTCCTGTCGCAGTCAGTGCAGGCGAAGAGCTGTTCGCACTTGTGGCTCTGCTTTTGGACAGCCTTTGCATTCTGGCTCCTGAAGGTCTTGTTGCACTCGAGATACACGGTGGGGATCTTCTCCAGCAGCTGGGGGGCTGGCACAGAGTGGAGCTGATGGTGCCGTGATGGGCTTCCCCGGTTCCCCCGTGGCTGGCTGCTGGATGAGACCCCCAAATGCCTCCTGCTGTAACCCCCTACTCCTCCTGCAGACCCCTGGTACCCACCTGGCACAGGGCTATGGTGCCTTTGCTGTTCCAAAGGGAGGTCTGGCACACATGGTGTCTCTCCTCGCTCCATCTTGCAGATGATCTCTGGCTTGACAGCAGCCCAGCCTGTCCAGGGCACAGAGAGAAGCACCCTCTCCTGCACTGCACCAAGGGCTGAGATGGCCCCCAATGCCCATAGATACACCATCTCTCCCACTCCGCTCCTCTATCTGGTCCCTCACAAGCTACAATTCATCCCTCATTCCCTGCATCTACAGCACCCTCTTACTTCACCCTCATCAACTCAGCCATTCTCCTGCACACAGGATGCCTGGAAAAGGCTCAGAGCTGCACCAGGGCCAGTTTAGAAAGGACAGGAGGAAGCATTTCTTTACCAAGGGTGCTCAGACCCTGCAACAAGCTTCCTGGAGAGGAGGTCGATTCCCCAAACCTGTCAGGGTGTGAGAGGCCTTTGGACAATTCCTGTAATCCCATGCTTGAACTGCTGGTCAGCCCTGAAGTGCTCAGGCAATTGGACTAGAGCAGCTTTGTAGGTCATTTCTCAATGACGATGTCTATCCTATGCCATCCCATCCCATCCCACTCCAAGTCATGCCATGCCATCCCATCCCCGTCCCACTCCACTCCATCCCAGCCCACGCCACGCGCAGCCCCGCCCGGCAGAGGCGCAGAGTCCTCACCCAGCGAGGCGAGCGTCTCGTAGTTGTCGAGCATCACCTCCCGGTAGAGCCGCCGCTGCCAGCCCGCCAGCGCTGCCCACTCCTCGCGGCAGAAGTAGATGGCCACCTCCTCGAAGCTCAGCGCCATCTGCAGCAAGAAGCCCGGCTCAGCCCGGCTCAGCACGCCCCGCCGCGCCTTGGCTCCGCACCTCTGCCCCAATCCTGACGCTGTTGGGCACGGAGCCGGCAGCCCCGGCGGCTCCAGCAGCCCGAGGGCAGCGCCGGCAGAGCTGCCAGCAGCCCGGGCGAGGCAAGGCCGAGGGCAGAGGGGCGGCGGGCGGCACCGCCGGCCGCCACAGCAGGGTCCCCGCGGCACGGGGGGCTCGCTCAGCAGCTCCCTGGGCACGGGGACACCCCAGCGGCTGCGCCGGGACAGCCGCAGAGCCGGCAGCCGCCGAGGCCCCGCGCCCCGGCTCCTGCCGCCTTAGGGACCCCCGCCCGAGCAGCGGGGACTGCGCCCTCTCCCCGCCCCGCGCTGGAAGCCGCAGCCCCTGCGCCGCCCGCGCCTGACCCCCACCTTGCCGGAGCAGCCTGCAGCCCCGCGCCGCTGCCTGCAGCCGGGGACACGGACGCTCGCACAGAGGTCGCGCCGGCCACGGGCACCGGCCACGCTCCGGGTGCCGCCCCGCACGCCTGGCCCGGCACCAGCCGCACCGGCGCGGCCCGCACACACGCTCCGTGCCGAGCACAACGGGGGTCACCCCCGAACACCGCCCCAGTCCCGCCCCCCCGTTCTGGCCTCAGGCCTCAGGAGGAGCCCGCGCGGGGCCGGCTCTGCCCGCGGCCGCCCTCTCTTGGCTGCCGGGAAACATTAACCCTGTCCCAGCCGCGCCCCGGCCCTCCGCTCTGGTTGCTGACAACAGCGGGGGCGGTGCAGGGAGGGTACTGAGACAACGCTCAGCTTTAGGTGTTAATCTGAGCTACGAGTCACGTCAAGGACCCCGGGCTGCACCGCCCTCCGCTAAAGATAAGGAAGGCACCGATCAGACACCTGTGGGCGCAGACAAAGGCTCCCCGGGAGCAGCCGGAATTCCGTTAAACGGGCGGGCGGGCGGTGCTGTTGCACTGTAAATCAGACAGAAGATAATATGTAATTACTTCCAGCAAGAGGAGGGAACAGTGAAATGCTTTCAGGGCAATGTGAGAAATTTCCGCCTAGGTAGTAAATACAGTGAGCAGAGTTCCATGTGCTCTTTGGAAACACTGAGGGAGGAACAATCTCCTGTGCTTCCCCGGAGCTGGAATTTTTAAGGGATACCCTCCCAACAGTATTTCGGGCTGTTGGGCTCTTTGCTTTGTTTCAGCAGTGAGGCTACAAAACGCCGCTTATCTCGCAAAGCAGGCGGCAACTGTGCTCTCACAGCCAACCTGACCGGTGCCGTTAGGGGGATACGGCAGTTTCACCCCCAGAAGCTGCTGCCGTCCAATCCGATCAGACACCCCCACACTCACCGCTCTCTCTGTAGCGAAGCTCCCGGCCGGGACGGGCGAAGGGAGCCGCTGGGTCCCGCTGGGACCACACGACAAACCTTGCTGGGGGCCAGTGGGCACCCGACAGTTGACTCCGTCCCACCTCGCTAAGGAGCCCCGGGAGCAGAAACCTGGCCCGGACCCCACCTCGAGAAACCCTCGACCCAGCGCTGGGGCACTGGAGAGGAGGCGCAGCCCATTTCCCAGCAAGCGGGGATCGCATTGCCCGGCAAGACGGGGCATTAACGAATGAGACAGCTAAAAAAGAGAGGGGAATGGGCTCTGATTACAGGCCGAGATTCGTCAGGGAAGAAGGGGATAAATTCTGTGGGCAGATTTCTGGAGGGCAGTTGGGTTTGCCAGATTTCTTGGCAGACACCCTCTTTGCACCCTCTGGAGTAAAAATGGACCCCTCGACTCTGACTGTGCTTGGCTTGTCCAGTGGGTAAAGATGCCACGAGCTTTTCCAGTACCAACTCCGTCTTGTATCAAATTTCTTCCTTTGATACAAGGAGTATCAAATCGATTCCTTTGATAGAAGAAATATCAAATAGCTTTCCTTGATAGAAGCAGTAGTTCCTACTGCACAAAGTGGTATGTTTGGATGAAGGAAGCCGCTTCAGGAATCAATACACGATCTTCATAGAAGTATGGTATTGTTCTGCTTTGTTATTAAATCACACAGGTTATATACTATTTGCCAGAGTACACACGGCTAAGCAAATTATTATGATTGGTTACAATACAGTGTCCACCCACCTAAGATAACAATATGATTGGTCCAGCTAGACTATTCACCCGCAAGCACGCTTTGCATCCCCCCTTCCCCTCCTTGCAGTTAAGCCTTGCATTCTTTGTGGTTAAGCTTTGTATTCTTGTTCTGTCTTTATCGCTCGTGAAACATCCTGGTTCCTCTTCCCAGTTCTATTCAAGGACGGGTTTGAAGTCACTCTCGCCATGATCGTAGGCAGGGTTGTGCACGTAGGCATCTTGTAATATTCCATGGCCTTGCACTGCAAGAAAATCTCCCACATTTGGATTTAAGCTAAAGTAGGTGTAGGTTTCCTGTAAGGAACTGTATTTTTTGAGAGTTACACAAATGTCCCTCTGATCGCATGTTTTATTGTTAGCGTGCTTTTTTTTTTTTTTTTAAATAATGTGTTTCCTAACACTGTTCCAAGGAAAATGATTATTTCCTGTGTTAAGTATGGAATGTGCTGAACAGATGAGTATAGAAAATCCATAAAGTTTCTGGGGAAATTTATACATATGCATGTCGTTAAGAGAAATGTAGTGTTGGAAGTTTTATAAGCTGCTGCTGAGAGTTGGCAAGAGCAAAGATAAACTTCTGAGTTCTGTCCCCTGTACAGACCCGTCCAGGGCTGGTTTAAAACCCAGTCCTGCTGATCAAATAGAAGAAGGTGTTAGACAAAAGATGAAAAATTAATTTACACAGCTGTACTTGTATAGGTGCTGGGCTCCAGGAAAGAAGTGAACACTGAGGGACTTGCTTAGCATGGAATCCGTTGGAGGCAAAGTGAGACGGACTGAAATGGAACAAGAAGAAAGACGTTTGTGAAGAAAGAAGTGAGAAGACTTTTTAAGTGATGAATTCTGTGGACAGGAAGGCCACACAGAAAATTTGAAAGGTTTTAACCTTATGTAATCGGGATAAGAATAGTATACAAATCAGCTTGCATCTTTGTGTCTTTGCTATCCACTGCGGTGATGCCCAACTCTTGAGTTTTGAAATTAAAACAAACCTAGTGTTATCCATAAATTCTGTCAAAGTATTTTTTACTTATGTAAGCGGGAAATCTATTTTGCAATCAGCTTGCATGATTGATAGAAATCATCCCTTCTCAGTTATCAGTCCTGTGCTGAAACTAAAGGATACTTGCTTTCTGAAATTAAAAAATGACACTTAGAGAGTTTATTTGCCAGTGTTTTCAGAACCATTTGGCGACTCAGATGGGATTACTTTTCAGGATTACTTTGCAGGTCGAGGATGCTCCACTCCAGCTGGCAACCAAGAACTTCTCTGGGCGCGATGAACCTACACTTCCGCCCTGGACCACATCTGGGAGCAAGGATTCCACTGGTAAGAATTAAAGAATCCTTTCTGAATTTTGGTTTGCAAGCCTGTTCGTAAGCCGGAGACGAAAGCCCTACAGGGTTGGCCTGGAAAGGCACCTCACCAGCCCTCCGGCCTCCCCTCACCCTGCTGGGAAAAATTAACCCTGTCCCAGCCGGACGCCGGCCGTCCACTCTGGTTGGTGACAACACCTAAGGTTGAGCATTGTCTCAGTACCCTCCCTGCACCGCCCCCGCTGTTGTCAGCAACCAGAGCGGAGGGCCGGGGCGCGGCTGGGACAGGGTTAATTGTTCCCAGCAAGGGCAAGGGAGGCCGGGGGTCAGGAGAACTGCCCGGGCTGAGGGCAGGAGACGCGTGCGGAGATCTCTGGAACCATGTCCGAGCCAGGAAAGGCGGTGGGGATGGAGGGGAAAGGGCGGGGTCTGGTCCCGGGTGGGGAATGGCCGGGGTTCGGCTGGGACAGGGTTAATGTTTCCCGGCAGCCAAGAGAGGGCGGCCGCGGGCAGAGCCGGCCCCGCGCGGGCTCCTCCTGAGGCCTGAGGCCAGAAAGGGGGGGCGGGCCTGGGGCGGTGTTCCGGGGCGGCCGCCGTTGTGCTCGGCACGGAGCGTGTGTGCGGGCCGCGCCGGTGCGGCTAGTGCCGGGCCAGGCATGCGGGGCGGCACCCGGAGCGTGGCCGGTGCCCGTGGCCGGCGCGACCTCTGTGCGAGCGTCCGTGTCCCCGGCTGCAGGCAGCGGCGCGGGGCTGCAGGCTGCTCCGGCAAGGTGGGGGTCAGGCGCGGGCGGCGGAGGGGCTGCGGCTTCCAGCGCGGGGCGGGGAGAGGGCGCAGTCCCCGCTGCTCGGGCGGGGGTCCCTAAGGCGGCAGGAGCCGGGGCGCGGGGCCTCGGCGGCTGCCGGCTCTGCGGCTGTCCCGGCGCAGCCGCTGGGGTGTCCCCGTGCCCAGGGAGCTGCTGAGCGAGCCCCCCGTGCCGCGGGGACCCTGCTGTGGCGGCCGGCGGTGCCGCCCGCCGCCCCTCTGCCCTCGGCCTTGCCTCGCCCGGGCTGCTGGCAGCTCTGCCGGCGCTGCCCTCGGGCTGCTGGAGCCGCCGGGGCTGCCGGCTCCGTGCCCAGCAGCGTCAGGATTGGGGCAGAGGTGCGGAGCCAAGGCGCGGCGGGGCGTGCTGAGCCGGGCTGAGCCGGGCTTCTTGCTGCAGATGGCGCTGAGCTTCGAGGAGGTGGCCATCTACTTCTGCCGCGAGGAGTGGGCAGCGCTGGCGGGCTGGCAGCGGCGGCTCTACCGGGAGGTGATGCTCGACAACTACGAGACGCTCGCCTCGCTGGGTGAGGACCCTCTTGGTCACTGGTTTCAGCCATGGCACCCCAAGCCTGCAGACACCTCCTCACCTAGTGACCCCCAACACGGTCACCGAGGGGCCCGTGGGTGCTGCTGCAGGGGTGGCTGCGGGTGGCTGGAAGTCAGGATGGGTTTAATTTTCCTTCTCATAGCTGGCAAGGACAGTGGTTTGGGTTTAGGAGTAGGAGAACACTGATGGAGTGAAGGCTGCTGGGAGACCTCAGAGCAGCTTCCAGTGCTGAAGGGGCTCCAGGAAAGCTGGGGAGGAGCTCTTGATGAGGGAGTGCAGGAATGGATCGAGGGGAAGGGTCTGAAGGTGAAAGAGAGGAGATGGAGATGAGGTCTTGTGGGGAAATGTTCTGTTGTGAGGATGGGGATGCCCTGGCCCAGGTTACCCAGAGAAGTGGTGGCTGCCCCATCCCTGGAGGTGTTGAAGGCCAGGCTGGATGGATCTTGGAGCACCCTGACCCAGTGGGATGTGTCCCTGCCCGTGGCAGGGGGTGGGACTGGGTGGGCTTTGAGGTCCCTTCCAAGCCAAGGCATTCCATGGTTCCATGATTCTAGTATGGGCATTGTCCAAAGGCCTCTCATGCCCTGACAGCCTTGGGGCATCAACCTCCTCCCCAGGAAGCCTCTTCCAGGGTTTGAGCACCCTCGCTAAAGAAACGCTTGCTTGTGTCCTTTCTAAAGCTGCCCTGGTGCAGCTCTGAGCCCTTCCCAGGCGTCTTGTGTGCAGGAGAGCGGCCAAGGTGATGAGGGCAGGCGAGAGGGGGCTGTAGGCGCAGGGAAGGAGGGGGCTGGTGGGGCTGTGGTTGCTGGAGGTCCATCTTTTCCATTGTGGCAGAAGGTGCTTCTCTCTGTGTCCCAAACAGGCTGGGCCACTGTCAAGCCAAAGCTCATCTCCAAGCTGGAGCGAGGAGAGACGCTGTGTGTGCCACGCCGCCGCAGGGCACGGCGGAGGCTCCAGAGTCCTGTGCCAGGCAGGTACAGGGGTTCTGTGGGAGGAGTGTGGTGTTCCAGGAGCTCTGTCTCCTTTACCCCAGGTGCTCCATGCCCTGGTGATGCCCACTCTGCTGTCTCATGGTGCAAGGAGCGACCACCCCATCAGCTTTGTCCTTCAGCCAGGAAGGGTAGGGGGCTGGTTGGGTGCCCATGGTGCTCCCCATGGGGATGGGTGCCATGTGCTTGTCCCCTGCATGGCAGTGACCCTAGCTTCTCCTGCCTTGCAGCTGACGGCCCTGAGATGCAGAGGAAGGCTGAGGAGGTCCCCAAGGGGCTGTCAGCACCTACCACCCAGCTCATGGGGACACCCAAACGGGGCAGGAGGCGACAGAGGGTCTTGGTCCACAGCCGACCAGGTGGGAGCAAGACCCCCTGGCCACTGGAAAAGAACCGCTATGCATGTCCTGAGTGTGACAAGAGCTTCAAGAACCAGCAGTGCCTGGTTATCCACAAGAGGAGCCACACGGGCGAGCGGCCCTTCCCCTGCGCTGACTGTGGCAAGAGCTTCAGGAGAAGTGGAGATCTTACCCAACACCAGCGCATCCACACGGGTGAGCGCCCCTTCCTCTGCGCCGAGTGCGGCAAGAGCTTCAACCGCAGCAGCGAGCTCCTCAAGCACCAGCTGGTGCACAGCGGTGCGAAGCCCTTCACCTGCACCGAGTGCGGCAAGACCCACAGACGGAAGCACCACCTCCTGAGCCACCAGCGCATCCACAGTGGTGAGAAGCCCTTTGCCTGCGCTGAGTGTGGCCATCGCTTCAGCAGCAAGCACCACCTGGTCAGCCACCAGCGGATCCACACCGGGGAGCGCCCCTTTTCCTGCTCCATCTGCTCCAAGACCTTCAGGGACAAGAATGGCCTCATTGCCCACAAGCCGGTCCACACTGGAGAGCGTCTGTTCATCTGCACCTTCTGCTCCAAGGCTTTCAAGCACAGGAAGACCCTCACCGTGCACAAGCGCATTCACACTGGGGAGAAGCCCTACGATTATGACAAGTGCAGCAAGACCACAAGCAGGTCCACACTGGGGAGAAGCTCTACGAATGTGGCAAGACCTTCAGCCAAAGATCCAACTTGAAGAGTCACCAGTGTGTTCACCATGGCCCACAGGCTGTGCCAGGGGACGGCTGGGTGGAGGGAGGAGGTCCATCATATTCAGCAGGAGGATGGGTGGAGGCCAAGTCCTTGAACTGCAATGGCTGTGAGAAGCATTTTGAGGATGAGGGGACCATGCTGGCTCACCAGTGCGGCCATGGCACACCAAGCCTGAGCTGCATCCTCAGCCCAGTGACCCCCAACACAGTCACTGAGGGAGCCGTGGGTGCTACTGCAGAGGAGGCTGGGGGTGGGTCATGTTTCCAGCCAGGATGGAGTTGATTTTCCTCCTTGTAGCTGGTGCAGGGCTGTGTTTTGGGTTTAGAAGGAGAATCATATAATCGTAAGTTGTGAAGAGACCTCTCTCAGATCATTGAGTCAAACCATACCTGTCTCCCTACTAAACCATGTCCCTAAGGAACTCATCTACACATCTTTCAAACACCTCCAGGGATTGTTAACTCCACTAACTCCCTGGGCAGCTGTGCCAAAACTGTTCTTCTCAGTATAGAAATTCTTCCTAATGTGCAGTATTAACCTCCCCTGGTGCAACTTGTGATCATTCCCTCTCGTCCTGTCGCTGTTGGTTGTGAGACGAGACCAGCACCCACCCTGTCACAACCTTCTTTCAGGCAGTTGTAGACAGCGATGGGTTCTCCCCCTCAGCCTCCTCCAACCTAAACAAACCCAGAACCCTCAGCTGCTCCTTGTAGGGCTTATTCTCCAGCCCCCTCAGCAGCTGCTGCAGAGAGCGTTGAGATCTCCTCCTCAGCCTCTTCTTCCCCAGCCTAAACAACCCCAGGGCCCTCAGCCGCTCCCACAACCCCTGTTCTCCAGACCCTTCCCCAGCCTCATTGCCCTTCTCTGGATGCACTCCAGCCCCTCAAAGTCCTTCTTGGAGTGAGGGGCCCAAAACTGAACCCAGCACTCAAGGTGTGGCCTCACCAGTGCTGAGCACAGGGGCACAATCACCTCCCTGCTCCTGCTGGCCACACTGTTTCTGATCCAGACCAAGATGCCCTTGGCCCTCTTGCCCACCTGGGCCACTGCTGGCTCATGTTCAGCTGCTGTTGACCAACACCCCCCAGGTCCTTCTCCTCTAGGCAACTTTCCAGTCACTCTTCCCCAAGTCTGTATCGTTGCATGGGGTTGTTGTGTCCCAAGTGCAGGACCTGACACTTGGCCTTGTTGAACCCAGTCCCGCTGGTCTCAGCCCATGGATCCAGCCTGTCCAGATCCCTCTGCAGAGCCTCCCTTCCTTCAAGCAGATCCACATTCCCACCCAGCTTGGTGTCATCTGCAAACTTGCTGAGGGTGCACTCAATGCCTTCATCCAGATCATTGATAAAGATGTTGAACAGAACTAGACCCAGCACTGAACCCTGGGGAAAACTGCTCATGACTGGTTTCCAACAGGACTTAACTCCATTTACCACAACCCTTTGGGCCTGGCCATCCAGCCAGTTCTTTACCAACAGAGAGGGTGCCTGTGCAGGCCAAGGGCAGCCGGTTTCTCCAGCAGAATGCTGTGAGAAACGGTGTCAAAGACTTTACCGAAGTCCAGGTACACCACACCCACAGCCTTTCCCTTGTCCATTGAACAGGTCACCTTGTCACAGAGGGAGATCAGGTTGGTCTGGCAGGACCTCCCTTTGGTGAACCCATGTTGACTGGGCCTGATCACCCAGTTGTCCTGCATGTGCTGTGTAACAACACCCAAGACTATCTGCTCCATGACCTTCCTTGGTACCGAGGTCAGAATGACAAGCCTGGAGTTCCCCAGATCCTCCCTCTGACCCTTCTTGTAAATGGGTGTGACATTTGCCAGCCTCCAGTCTAGCCACTTCCCCAGTCAGCCAGTCTCTGCAGCTCCTGGAAAGGAGGTTGTGGTGAGATGGGTGCTGGGCTCTTCTCCCAAGGACAAGAGGGAATGGTCTCATATTGTGCCAGGGGAGGTTCAGATTAGACATCAGGGAACTTTCCTTCATGGAAAGGGTTGTCAAGAATTGGAAAAGGTTGACCAGGGAGGTGATGGAGTCTCCATCCCTGGAGGGTTTCAAAGGATGTGTGGCCGTGGCACCTGGGGACAAGGCTTAGTAGACACCGTGGAGTTTGCATGATGGTTGGACTTGTTCTTGGATGTCTTTTCCAACCTTAATGATTCCATGATCATTGTTATTCCTCTCCTCTCCATTAAACTGTCTTTATCTCAACATACGAGTTCCAATTTACTGTGGTCTTTACCTGCCTGACCTGGCTAAGCCATCCCAGCCCTTTCTTAGTGTGCACCTGGTCCAGGGAACCAACCCATGATGGTACCAGTGGCCCGTGTCCACACTCTGGGGAGCAGAAAGCAGCTCATTTAGTAAGGGATGATGGAGAACAGGGCCATCACAAGCGGAGGAGGAGGAAGACGAAGAGGTGACCGCTCAGTCTCCGAGCCAGGTGCGAGCTATGCCAAATGGTGCAGCCATTGTCCAGGTGAGCACGCTGTCACCTGACTTCTCTGATGCTGGGATAACGGGGCCAGAAGCCTGGAATCGGTCCCAGGAGACTGAGGGGAGACCTCATTCTGCTCTGCAGCTTCCTCACACATGGAAGAGGAGGAGAAGGCACTGAGCTCCTCTCTCTCTGGACGCGAGGGAATGGAGGTCGGTCCAGCTGGTGACTGGACACAAGTGGTGTCCCCAAGGCTCTGTGGTGGGTCCAGTTTGGTTCAACATCTTCATCCGTGATCTGGATGAGGGGATCGAGTGCTCCCTCAGCCAGTTTCCCAGTGACACCAAGCTGGGTGGGGGTGTGGATCTGCTGGAGGGCAGGGAGGCTCTGCAGAGGGACCTGGCCAGGCTGGATCAATGGGCTGAGACCAACGGGATGGGGTTCTACCAGGCCAAGTGCCAGGTCCTGCACTTGGGTCACATCAAACCCACGCAGCTCCAGGCTTGGGGAAGAGTGACTGGAAAGCTGCCTGGAGGAGAAGGACTTGGCAGTGCTGGTTGACAGCGCTGAAAGGGAGCCAACAGTGGCCCAAAAGGCCAATGGCATCTTGGTCTGGATCAGACACAGCATGGCCAGCAGGACCAGGGCGGTGATTGTGCCCCTGTGCTCAGCACTGGTGAGGCCACTCTTGGGGGCTGGGTTCAGTTTTGGACCTCTCACTCCAAGAAGGACCTTGAGGGGCTGGAGTGCATCCAGAGAAGGGAGTGGAGCTGGGGAAGGGTCTGGAGAACAGGGGTTGTGGGAGTGGCTGAGGGCCCTGGGGTTGTTTAGGCTGGAGAAGAGGAGGCTGAGACCTCATCACTCTCTGCAGCTCCTGGAAAGGAGGTTGTGTTAAGGTAGGTGCCGGGATCTTCTCCCAAGTGAGAGGAGATGGGATGAGAGGAAACAGCCTCAAGTTGTGCCATTGGGGGTGTCTTGTTTCCAGCCAGGATGGAGTTCATTTTCCTCCTCATAACTGGTATAACTGGCGCAGGGCTGTGTTTTGGGTTTAGGAGAAGAACATTGATAACTGGCTCACAGTTGAGTTGTTGAGTAGTCAAGGACTTTAAAGCTTCTCCTGGGCTGCATCCAGAGCAGTGGGAGCAGCAGGGCCAGGGAAGGGATTCTGCCCTTCTGCTCCACTCTGGGGAGACCCCACCTGGAGTCTTGGGTCCAGCTCTGGAATCCCCAGCTTAAGGAGGAGATGGAGCTGTTGGAGTGGGTACAGAGGAGGCCAGGGAGATGATGCGAGGGCTGGAGCCCCTCTGCTGTGAGGACAGGCTAGGAGAGGTAGAGTTGTGCAGCCCAGAGAGGAGAAGGCTGCAGGGAGATCTTAGAGCAGCTTCCAGTGCTGAAAGGTCCTACAAGAAATCTGAGGAAGGACTTTTCTCAAGGTCATGGAGTGACAGGATGAGGGGGAACGGCTTTAAATTGGGAGAGATTTATATTGGAGATTGGGAAGGAATTCTTCACTGTGAGGGTGGGAAGACCCCGGCCCAGGTTGCCCAGAGACATGGTGGCTGCCCTGTCCCTGGAGGTGTTGAAGGCCAGTTTGGATGGGACTTTGAGCCCCCTGATCCAGTGGGAGGTGTCCCTGCCCATGGCAGGGGGTGGAACTGGATGAGCTTTGAGGTCCCTTCCAACCATTCCATGGTTCTATGATTTATCAGTCCTACATGGCCAGGTCGAAAGGCTGGTACATGAGCAGCAGCTGAGTGTACCCCAAGTTCTCCCCAGGCTCTGCCACCCCAAACACCCCTTCTCACTCCATGGTCCCAATTGACCCAGAGACACCCTCAGAAATTTTGTCAAAAGTTGGTTTATTGGCACTTTTGGTTGATTCCAACCATGGTGGCACCCTCTGACCCTGCATGGGTGGTGGGTGCCCCTCTGCCCCACAACACCACACACGTGGTCCTGCTGACCAGCACTGTGCAGGGAGAACCTCTCCTCTCCTGGAGATGGGACGGGGCTCCTCCTGTGGCCCAAACATCTCTGGAATCAGCTCTTGTGTGGACCAACCATTTCAGAGTCAAGTTTCTCCATTGGCCACCAGCCCTGTCACCTCCATCATCCCTTGAAGCCACTCTCCATGCCATGTGCTGCAGGAACCTGGCGCTGGAGACAACTGGCAGCTGAAAGACCCTGCCTGGCCAAGGGGTTGTAAGCAGGGCTGGGAGCACTAAGGGAGGGTCCCCAACCTGGGGGACAGCGCTGAGGACATGAGCATCACTGTGAGCTTCTGGGACCATCCTGGTGTCACCTCATGGTGGTCAGGGGCAAAGGGTGGTAGAGGTCAACATGGTTGGAGATGTCCAGTGTGGTGTGGTGGTGATGGAGGAAGCAGTGACAGAGGAAGCGGTGATGGACTCGGCAGTGATGGAGGTGGCAGTAATGGACTCGGCAGTGATGGAAGAAGCGGTGATGGAGGGAGCAGTGATGGAATCAGCAGTGATGGAGGCATCATTGATGGAGGAATCAGTGATGGGATCAGTGGTGATGGACGTATCAGTGATGGAGGCTGTGGTGATGGAGACATTGGTGTGGGTGCGCTCATGGCGCAGCAGATGCGTCTTGCGGCTGAAGCTCTTGCCACACTGGCTGCAGATGTAGGGCCGGTGGCCTGTGTGCACCGCCTGGTGCCGCACCAGATTGGTCTTGGAGCTGAAGCGCTTGCTGCACTGGCCACAGCCATGGGGCCGTGTGCCAGTGTGCACTGCCTGGTGCCGTGCCAAGTGAGACTTGCGGCTGAAGCCACGGCCACACAGCTCGCATGTGAAGGACCGGGCAGCAGTGTGCGCCTTGGTGTGGGCGATGAGGTTGGGGTGGGAGATGAAGGTCTTCTTGCAGTGCACACTGGTGAACAGGCGCTCGCTGTCATGGCTACATAGGTTGGGTTGGGAGCTGGAGGTCTTCTTGCAGTGTGGGCAGGAGAATGGGCACTCATCACTGTGGCTGCGTTGGTGCATGGTGACATTGGGTTGGGAGCTGGAGGTCTTCTCACAGTATGGGCAGGTGAATGGGCGCTTGTTGCTGTGGTTGCATTGGTGCATGGTCATGTTGGGTTGGGAGTTGAAGGTCTTCTCACAGTTCAGGCAGATCAATGGGCGCTCGCTGCTGTGGCTGTGTTGGTGCGTTGTGAGGTTGGGTTGGGAGCTGGAGGTCTTCTCGCAGTGAAGGCAGGGAAATGAGCGTTCGCCACTGTGGCTGTGTTGGTGCACGGTGAGGTTGGATTGGGAGCTGGAGGTCTTCTTGCAGTGTGGGTAGGAGAACAGGCACTCATCGCCGTGGCTATGTTGGTGCATGGTCATGTTGGGTTGGGAGCTGGAGGTCTTCTTGCAGTGTGAGCAGGCAAATGGGCACTCGTCGCCATGGCTGCGTTGGTTGGGTTGGGAGCTGAAGGTTGTCTCACAGTGAGCACAGGTGAATGGACGTTCATCGCTGTGGTTGTGTTGGTTGTGTTGGGAGTTGGAGGTCTTCTTGCAATGTGGGCAGGTGAATGGGCGCTCATCCTTGTGGTTGCATTGGTGCATGATCATGTTGGATTGGGAGCTGGGGGTCTTCTCGCAGTGTGGGCAAGCAAAAGGGCGCTCATCACTATGACTGCATTGGTGCGTGGTCTGGTTGGTTTGGGAGCTGGAGGTCTCCTTGCAGTTTGGGCAGGTGAAAGGGCGCTCGTCGCCATGGCTGCGTTGGTGCATGGTGAGGTTGGGTTGCGAGCTGGAGGTCTTCTTGCAGTGTGGGCAGGCAAACGTGCACTTGTCACTGTGGCTGCATTGGTGCATGATGAGGTTGGGTTGGGAGCTGGAGGTCTCACAGTGTAGACACGTGTAGGGCTCCAGCTCCATGTGCGCCCGCAAATGCGCCATCAGCTGCCGCTTGTCGCTGAAGCCACGGCCACATTCAGCGCAGGTAAAGGGTTGGTCCTCCTGGTGCAACTGTTGGTGGGACACAAGGTTCTTCTTCCAGCTGAAGGTCTTCCCGCACTCGTGACACAGGAAGGACTTCTGCTGGGCATCCCCATTGCCCGTTGCTGTCCTGGTGTGCAGCTGCTGGTGCTGCAGGAGATGCTGCTCAGTGTTCCCCGTTCCCATGTGCATCTGCTGGTGCTGCAGGAGATGCTGCTCAGCATCCCCTGTTCCCATCTTGGTGTGCAGTTGCTGCTGCTGCGGGAGATGCTGCTCCGTGTCCCCTGTCCCCATCTGCTGGTGCCACAGGAGATGCTGCTCAGTGTCCTCTCTCCCTATCTTATCATGCAGCTGCTGGTGCTGCAGGAGATGCTGCTCGGTGCCCCTTGTCCCCATCTCAGCGTGCATCTGCTGGTGCTGGAGGAGATGCTGCTCCGTGTTCCTCATCACCATCCTGTCACGCTGCAGGAGATGCTGCCTGGTGTCCCCTGTCCTTGTCCCGGTTTGCATCTGCTGGTGCTGCAGGAGATGCTGCCTGGTGTCCCCTGTCCTTGTCCCGGTTTGCATCTGCTGGTACTGCAGGAGACGTTGCTCAGTGTCCCCTGTCCTCGTTGCAGCGTGGAGCTGCAACTGCTGCAGGAGATGATGATCAGTGTCCCCCACCTCCGTCTTGTCATGCAGCTGCTGGTGCTGCAGGAGATGCTGCTTGGTATCCCCAATCTTCATGTGCACCTGCAGATGCTGCAGGAGATGCTGCTCGGTGTCCCCTGTCACTGTCCTGGCATGCTGCAGGAGATGCTGCTTGGTGTCCCCCATCTTCATCTGCAGCTGCTGGTTCTGCAGGATATGCTCAGTGGTGTCCCTCGCCACCGTTCTGGCATGCTGCAGGAGATGCTGCTCAGCATCCTTGTTGCCCATGCCCATGTGCATCTGCTGGTGTTCCAAGAGATGCTGCTCAGTGTCCCCTGTCACCGTCCTGTCATGCTGCAGGAGATGCTGCTCAGTGTCCCCCGACCCCATCTCAGTGCGCATCTGCTGGTGCTGCAGGAGATGCTGCTCAGCATCCTTGTTGCCCATTCCCACGTGCATCTGCTGGTGCTGCAGATGCTGCTCAGTGTCCCCTGACCCCATCCTGTCGTGCAGCTGCAGGTGCCTCAGGAGGTGCTGCTTATGTGCAAAGCGGCGCTGGCAGCAGGCGCAGGAGAAGGGCCTCTCGCCGCTGTGCGTGCGCTGGTGCCGCACCAGGTGGGTCTTCTTGCGGAAGCGGCGTCCGCACTCGCCACATGGGAAGGGCCGCTCACCCGTGTGCGTTTTCTGGTGGGACCGCAGGTGGATCTTCTGGCGGAACCTGCGCCCGCATTGCCCGCAGGGGTAGGGCCGCTCACCCGTGTGGACGCGCAGGTGACGCGTCAGGTGAGCCTTCTTTCCAAAGCCCTTCCCACATTGGGCACAGGCGAAGGGGCGCAGGGGGGATGTGGTCCTGCAGCTGCCAGAGGGTTGGGGTTCACCTTCATTGAGATGCGCATGGAAGCAGTGCTTGCAACCACTGCCACCAGCAGAGTTCTGGCCCATCATCAGCCATGGTGGCATGATGAAGGTGGACAACCCACCACAGCCCAGCTCCTCTGGGCATGGCTGCTCCGGCTTGCAGGTGCCCACGCATCCTGGTGTCGTGGTGGCATTGGGGATGGTGCCAGCTGGAGGTTGCCCTGCCAGCAGGGCTTCAGTGTCGGGACAAGCTGGCCATTCTTCATAGTCCTCCTCCACTTTCACCTTCCTCACCAGCCAGTCCTCTGTGGGGACACACGGTGGTTGGATAAGTGGTTCTGTCACCAACAATGGGGATGGAGCCACCATCACCTCTTGGCACCCACCACGCCAAGGATGGGTGGCACTATTACCAACAATGGGGATGGAGCCACCTCACCTTCGCAGCTTTGCTCCAGGCTCCCTTGTTCCTCTCCGTTGCCCTCAGGGTTCTCCTCCACCTTGGGAACCATCAGCATTCCTGGAAAGACAAGGTGGGCAAAGCCAGGGTCTCCTTCAGCTCTTGGCAGTCCCTTGTTCTGGAGGGACTCCAGGAGCCCCCAGGAGCCCCCCAGGGGCTGGAGGATGGGCTGGTGCCCACCTGAGCTGGCACAGCCTGCTGTCTCCATCTCCTCCATCTACTCCAACAGCAGGACCGGCTCCAGCTTGGTCATGGGGGGACCTGGGTGGGATGTGGGGGGCAGGTCAAGTGGGGAGAGGGAGGAACAACCAGGGGGTGCAAGGAGACCCCAGCTGGTCCTGAGCTTCCCAGAAGCCCCTTCCCCACCTAGGGACACATCCCAGGGTGTCACCCACTGGTGGCATCAGTGGGGTGTCCTCCCTGTCCCCACCCCTCCAGCAGCTCCCAGCCCCCTCCAGCCCAGTCCCCCCAGTGCCCCCTCCCACCCCACCACACAGCTGCCCCTCCTGTCCACTCAAGTCCTCCCAGTGCCCCCCAGCTCTGCCCTTTTGTACCCTCCCAGTTCCCCCAGTGCCCTCAAACCCCCGCCCTTCCCGTTTCCCCCAGTTCCCCTCATCCCTCCCAGTGCCTCCCAGTAGCCCACATCCCTACCCTTCCCATCCTCCCCAAACCCGTAGTCCTCCCAGTACCCCCATCCCTTCCACTCCTGCCTCTCCCATCCACACAAGTCCTCCCAGTACCCCCACCCCACTACACCCCTGCCCTTCCCATCTCCCCCAGTTCCCCCCATCCCTCCCAGTGCCTCCCAGTAACCCCCATCCCTACCCTTCCCATCCTCTCCAAACCCCCAGTCCTCCCAGTAACCTCCATCCCTCCCACTCCTGCCTCTCCCATCCACACAAGTCCTCCCAGTACCCCCACCCCATTACACCCCTGCCCTTCCTGTCCCCCCCCAGTCCTCCCGGTACCCCCATCCCTCCCTCTCCAGTTCCACCCTATCCCTCCCATTCCTGCCTTTCCCACTCCCTCAGTGCCTCCCTGTGTCCCCCATCCTGTCCCACCCTCCTGCTTTCCCCTTCCTTCCTGCCTCCCCCTCCCTCCCTGCCTCTCTCTGCACCCCCCAACCATTCCCTGCCCCACCCTCCCTGCTCCAAACCCCAGTGGTCCTTCTTGCCCCTCCTTTCCCCCCCCCCCCCCCACTGCTCCCAGTCCCTATCTCGATCCAGTTTCAGTCCGGGTCCTGATGCTGATCCAGATCCTGCTCTTGGTCCCAAACCCAGTCCTGCTCCTCACCATGGTCCCAATCCAGATACAGCTCCCAGTCTCCCCCTTCCTTCCAAAACCGGTTCTGCTCCCATTCCTGGTGCTTTTCTGGATCCCAGTTCTCATTCTGATCTGGGTCCCCATCCTGTTCTCATTCTCAGTCATGCCTCCAGTTCCGCTCCAGATCCCGATCCCAGTTCTGCTCCTGATCCCTATTCCCATCCCCATTCTGGTCTGGTTTCACTCCCAGACCTGATGCTGATCCTGATCCTGGTCCCCACTCCCATTAAGATCCCAATCCTGGTCCCCATCCTGGTCCTGATCCCCACTCCTATTCCGCTCCCAGTCCTGATCCTGGTCCCCAACTAGATCCTGATCGAGGTCCCACTCCCCATCCCAGTTCATATCCTGATACAGATCCCCATCCCAGTTCATATCCTGATACAGATCCCCATCCCAGTCCTGATCCCCAGTCCCTCTTTCTTTCCAAACCAGTCTTGATCCCCATCCTGGTCCTGATCACCCTCAAACTGACCCTGATCCCATTACACTCCCGATCTGGATCTCCATCGTGATCCAGATCCACTCCCATTCCTCCTCCCTATCCCTGTCTCGATCCAGTTTCACTTTGGGTCCTGGTCCCAATCCGGGTCCTGATCTGGTCCCACTGCCCATCCTGGTCCTGGTGTCAATCCCGATCCGGATCGCGATCCCAGTGATGATGCTGATCCAGATCCCCATCCCCCCTTCGCCTTCAAACCAACCCCGCTCCCCATCCCTGCCCCAATCTCCATCCCCATCCCGATCCGGTCCCAATCCGGATCCCCGTCCCGTTTCTGCTCCCAATCCGGATCCCGCTCCCCATCCCGGTCCAGGTCCCATTCCAGATCCCGATGCAGATCCCCATCCCCATCTCACCCTCCCCCTCCTCAATCGGTTCCACCCCAGGTTCTGATGCTGATCCGCATCCCAGCCCCCATTCCGATCCCGGTGCTGATCCGGATCCAGGTCCCCATTCCGGTTCCGGTGCTGAACCCGTTCCCGGTTCTGCTCCCAATCCCGCTCCGGATCCCAGTCTCAATCCCCATCCCAGTGCCTCTCAAACTGGTCCCGATCCGGATCTGCCTCCGCCTTCCCCAAGGGGTCCCAACCCCCACCTTCCCCCCAAACCGATCCCTATCGCCCCATCCCCCAAAACTGGTGCCGACTTGGATCCCCCACCCCCTCCCTCCCCCTTCCCCTGCCCCTCCCCGCCCAATCCCGGTCCCGATCCGGATCCCGGTTCTGCTCCCCCTCCCCCTCTTCCCCCTCACCGGTTCCTCCGCCGCCGTCACCGGCCCCGCCCCCCCCCGCAGTGGCCGCCGGTCCCCCCGCCCCCCTCCCCTCTTTCTCTCCTCCTCCCCTCCCCCCTTCCCCTCCCCCTCCTCCTCCCCTCCCCCCTTCCCTTCCTTTCCCCCTCCTCCTCCCTTCTCCTTTCTTATCCCCCCGCCCCCTCAGTTCCCCCGGTTCTCTCCCTCCCAGTCCCCTCCCCCCCCCAAGTCCCCTCCTCCCCATCCCCCCCGCTCCCCCAGTTCCCCCTCCCGATTCTGTCCCCCTCATCTCCCCCCATTTCGCAGCCGATGTCCCCCCCCCGCCCCCCGTCTGCTCTCCTTCTCCCCCACTGTCCCTCCTCAGATCCCACCCCCCCCCCCCCAAGTCCCGTCCCTCCCCCCTCAAGTTCTCCTCCCCAGTTCATCCCTTGTCGTGTCCCCCCACAGGTCCCCCCATCCCCCCGCTTCCCTCTGCCCCACCCCGTCCATCCCTCCCCCCCCTCCCCAGTTCCTCCCCGCCCCCACATGTCCCCAAACTTGCCACCCGGTGTCCCCACCCCCCTCCCCTCGGATTCTGGTGGTGTGGGGACAAGGGGGGACATAAGGGGACACACGGGGGAGTTGGGGGGTCATGGGAGAGAGATAGAGCGGGACACGGCCATGGGGACAGAGGTGGGGAGGGAACAAGGAGGGGACACCAGTCAGGGATATGGGGACAGGGCCATGGGGATAGAGGTGGTGTGGGGACTCGTGGGGACATGGGACAGGGAGGTGGAGACATGGGGGGACACGGGACATGCAGATGGGGACATGGGGGGACACTGCCATGGGGACAGAGGGGAGGAAGTGTCATGGGGGGACACCAGTCAGGGACATGGGGACGTGACAATGGGGATAGAGGTGGTGGTGGGATGTGGGGCAGGGAGGTGGGGACATGGGGGGACACGGCCATGGGATTGGAGATGGTGTGGGGACTCGTGGGGACGTGGGATAGTGAGGTGGGGACATGGGGGGACACCGCCATGGGGCTGGAAAACCTTTCATGGTGGCCTAGGCTCCCCGTAGACATTCCTGGTGGGGATGAGGGTGACCAGGATGTGGGATCACAGTAGCTCTGGGTGTGGTGGCACTGTCTATGTCCGTGCCCCTGTGTGGCAGGGGTGGGGACATCGCCCTAATCCCCCATCCCGGATGCAGGATGTGACCCCACCACCTTCCTGAGGCCTTTGCCCTGGAGACAGGGTCCCACCCCCCCAGAGCCACCAGCTGGGCCCAATCGCTGTCCCCACAGATGTCCCCCGCCCCACGATGCCACCACATAAAACCCACAGCCCTTGTGGTGTGCGAGGAGGGGACCCTGTTGGCCCCAGGTAAGAGGGGACAAGTTCGGGTGACCCCAGCCTGGGGACTCTGGGAACAATTAGGGGTGCGAACCCAAACTTGAGGTGACTCCATCCTGGGGGCTTGAGGACTTTGGGGCCACTTAATGGCGCAAACCTCATCTTGGGACGATCTCTGTCTTTTTGGGGTGACCCCAGTCTGGGGACACTGGAGATGCTTTGGGACATGAACCCCATCTTGGGGTGAACCCGTCCTGGGGGGGACTTTGGGGACAATTAGGGGTGCCAGCCCTGTCTTGGGGTGACTACATGGTGGAGACTCTGGGGACACTTCGGGGCATGAGCATTGTCTTTTTTGGGTGACTTCATCCTGGGGACACACACACTCTGGGGACAATCTGGGGTGCCAGCCCTGTCTTGGAGTGACCCCATCCTGGGAACTCTGGGGACAATTAGGGGTGCGAGCCCAGACTTGGAGTGACCTCATCCTGGGAGGTAACTTTGAGGACAATTAGGGGCACAAGACCAGTCTTGGGGTGACCCCCATTGTGGGGTCTCTGGGGACACTTAGGGGTGTGAGCCCCATCTTTTTGAGGTCACCCCATCTTGGGTCAATGGGGACTTTGGGGACGGTCCCTAACTGTGCTCCCTTGTCACCACACCTCAATGTGGTGACACGTGTTGAGATCACCATGGTGAGGACCATGGGGCAGCTTCGGTGGTCACCCAGGTCCTCGTTTTCCAAGGTGGCCAGGGGACACTGGCATGGCCAGGGGACGGTGCAGCATGGCCAAGGGACACCTCGGTGTGGCCAGGGAGCAATGTGTCATGGCCAGGGGACACCACGGCACGGCCAAGCTGCCATGGTTGCCCATCTGTGTCCTGGCATCCCTGCTGCTGCTCTTGGTGGCCACAGTGGAAGCTGCCACCGGGTGAGTCCTCTGTGTCACAGTGCCTGGGATGGAATTCGGTGTGGGGATGGTGGCACCTGCCTGAGATTTGGGAGGGGATGGTGGCACCTGCCTGGGATTTGGGAGGGGGGTGGTGGCACCAACCTGGGGTTTGGGAGGAGGATGGTGGCACCTGTCTGGAGTTTGGGAGGGGGATGGTGGCTCCAGCCTGGGGTTTAGGAGGGAGATAGTGACACCCGCCTCGGGTTTTGGGGAGGGGATGGTGACACCTGCCTGGGGTTTGGGGGATGGGATGGTGGCACCTGCCTGGGGTTTGGGGGATGGATCAGTTGTGGTGGCCCAAATAATGGGGCGCTGTGGCAGGCGGTGGTGCGAGCGGACGGTGGAGGTAACAGTGGAGGAGGAGGTGACCCCTCGGCGTGAGAATGCGGTACCCTGTGCCAGCCTCTACCACTACAGCCTGGCAGGCTGGCGCATCGACCAGCATCGCATGCGCCAGGTCTATGGTGGAGACCATGGAGAACCCCACCAGGATGGATCTGGGACCCCTCTCTGCTACATCTACAGGTGGGGGATGTGCAGAAGGGGACACCAGGGTAGGAGGAATCCATCCTCAGCTGGTGGGGTTCATCTTCTGATTGATCCCCAATGCAAGAAGGAGATGGGACTGTTGGAGCGGGTCCAGAGGAGGCCACGGAGATGATGCGAGGGCTGGAGCCCCTCTGCTACAAGGACAGGCTGGGAGAGGTGGGGTTGTTCAGCTGGAGAAGAGAAGGCTGTGGGGAGACCTTAGAGCAGCTTCCAGTGCTGAAAGGGGCTCCAGAAAAGCTGGGGAGGGACTTTTTCCAAGGGCCTGGATGAGATGGATGGGATGAGGTGCAAGGACTTTAAGCTGGAAGGGAAAAGATTGAGATGAGAGCATAGAAAGAAATTCTTCACAATGAGTTCCCTTCCAACCCAAACCACTCCATGGTTCCATGATTCTAACTTGGCATCAACCAGAACCCTCAGATCCCATCCCTGGAGGTGTTCAAAGCCAGGTTGGGTGGGGCTTGGAGCTCCCTGATCCAGCAGGAGGTGTCCCTGCCTGTGACAGGGGATGGAACTGGATGGGCTTGGAGGTCCCTTCCAACCCAGACCATCCCATGGTTCCAAGTTGGGGTTCCTCGTAGGCCCCCAGAGATGCGACCAGTGCTGAGGAACCGCACGACACGTGCCTGCTGCCCGGGTTGGAGAGGACCTCGCTGCACTGAAGGTGGGTGCTGGCAGTGGTACCACCATGGTGCCACCAAGCTCAGAGCTGCTTGGGCACCACGCTTGGTGCTTGGTGGCAGAGACAAGGTGGTCCTTGTGCCACAGCTGAAGGTTCTCTGGGGCGCTGCTACGCATCATGGCAGTGTCACGATGCCACCAGCAGCCACAACCGCTCTGCCATGAGCCTGGCCGAGTGCTGTGGCCACCCCTGGGGACACAGCTGGAAGAACAGCTCCACTGCCACCTGCATTGCCTGCAACCGCCTGCCCCTTGCTGGTGAGTCCAGGAGGCCTTGGTGGCATCTCAAGGGGTTCCAGAGGTCCTTGGTGGGGATCTCAGAGGGTTCCCAAGGATTGCTGGTGGGATCTCAGGGGGTTCCCAAGGATCATTGGTGAGGTCTCAGGGAGTTCTGGAGGATGTTTGGAGGGGATCTCGGGGAGTTCCCAAGGGTCCCTGGAGGGGATCTCAGGAGGTTCTGGAGGAACATTTGGAGGGGATCTCAGGGAGTTCCCAAGGGTCCTTGGAGGGGATCTCAGGGGGCTCTGGAGGATATTTAGAGAGGATCTCAGGGGGTTCCCAAGGGTCCTTGAAAGGGATATCAGGGTGTTCCATGGGTCATCAAAGTGAATCTCAGAGGGTTCTTGGAGGAAAGTTTGGAGGGGATCTCAGGGAGTTCCCAAGGGTTGTTGTTGGGGTCTCAAGTGGTTCTTGAGGATGTTTAAAGGGGATCTCAGGGGTGTTCAAGGTTCCTTGGAGGGGATCTCAGGAGGTTCTGGAGGCTGTTTGCCCAGTGCTGTCACCTCCCCACTGCAGGAGAGGTGTCCCTGTGGCCCTCACGTGCTGTGTCCCTGCAAGGAGCAGCTGCCCGGCACCAGGGACCTTCAGCCAGGTGTCTCACCTGGGCTGGGTCGTGGTACCGCACCTTCGATGGGACACACTTCCACTTCTCTGGCGAGTGCTCCTACAGCCTGGCTGCAGCCACTGATGGCACCTGGGACATCTCCATTGCCACCGGAGACCCCCGGGTACCCATTGGCCCTGTGGTGGTGGTGGGTCATGGTGGGGAGGATGGGGAGACTAGCCAGTGTCTCTGTTCCCACCATGAATGGTTGGGTTCAGTGATGGAATGGGTTGAGTTGGAAGGAACCTCGGAGCCCATCCAGTTCCACAGACAGGGACACCTCCCATGGGTCAGGTGTCTCCAAGCCCCATCCAACCTGGCCGTGAGCACCTCCAGAGATGGTACCTGGGGGTTCTGGTTGGTGGCAATGAGAATCGTGGAACCCACCAATGTTGTTGCCCACCAACCTCAGACCCCAGTCTTGGTGTCCCTCAGCTTCAGTGACACCACCATTGGACACCCGATCTTGGTGCCCCCCAGTCTTGGTGTCCACAATCTCAGTGACCTCACCCTTGGACCTCCAGTCTTGGTGTCCCCCAGTCTTGGTATTCCCAGCCTCAGTGCCCCCCAACCTCGGTGCCCCCCAACTTCGTGCCCCTCAGTCTCAGTGACACCACCTTGGACCCCCAACCTTGGTTCTTCCTGGCTTTGGTGCCCACCAGTTTCAATGACCCCACCCTTGGACCCCCACCCTTGGTGCCCCTCAACTTCAACCTCAGCCCCATGGTGGGGTGGGTTTCTCTTACCACCCAGGGGGGGCAATGGGAAGGTGAGGATGGTGCTGCCAGGGGGCCCGGTTGGTGCAGCAGATGGGGGCTCAGTTGGCCGGGTAGGTAGGACAGCCGTGCTGTTGTCACCTACGACCATGCAGGTTGTGGTGGGGCAGCTCCCACATCATGGGGACAGGATCCCCCACCTCCACCACCACACCCACTCCCCCAGACTCACCTGCAGGGGCGCAGTAGCAGCAAGAGTCCCCATGGCCATCCACCAGCACCTGGCCCTGCAGGGGGGTCACCAGCACCATGGAACCATGGGATGGGTTGGGTTGGAACCATCCAGTTCCAACTCCCTGCCATGGGCAGGGACACCTCCCCCTGGATCAGGGAGCTCCAAGCCCCATCCAACCTGGCCTTCAACACCTCCAGGGATGGGAATTGGGGGTTGTGGTTGACGTCAAGTTAGAATCATGGAACCATGGAATGGGTTGGGTTGGAAGACACCTCAAAGCCCATCCAGATCCAACCCCCCTGCCATGGGCAGGGACACCTTCCATGCATCCGTGGCACATCATGACTCCACGGTGTGGCCCATAGTGAACATAGTGTCCCTAGGCATCTATGGGTGCCAACATCCACGGTGGTCCTTGTGGTCCTGGACAACCAGCCCTGGCCCCGGCTGATGTTGTGCTGCCACAGGTTCTCCACATGACCTTTGGGATGGACACGGTGGTGGCCCGTGGCCGGAACATCTCCGTGAATGGCGTGGTGGTGCCGGTGGGACAACCGTACCTGCAGAGTGGTGAGGACAGTGAGGTGGCAGGATGTCACCTGGATCCTGATGGGGCTGAGCCACCCAGGAGATGATGGATGGCCTGGGGAAGTGGTGATGGCTTGGTGGTGGCAATGCTGCAGCCAGGGGTTTCTGCTGCAGCTGGAGGTGTCTGCACCTCCCTATCCCTATATCCCCATGTGTCCCCACACCACTTCCATCCTCATGGCCCTGTCTCCATGTCCCCATTTCCCTGTTCCATGTCCCCCCATGTCCCAACACCATCTCCATCCTCACGACCATCTCACACCATGTCCCCACCTCCATGTCTGGTGTCCCCACACCACCTCTGTCCACATGGCTGTGTCTCCTCATGTCCCCATCTCCTTGTCCCATGTCCCACTGTGTCCCCACACCACCTCCATCCCCATGGCCATGATGACCACGTCTCCCCATGTCTCCATATCCCCATGTGGCCATGTCTCCATGTCCCTGTCCCATGTCACCACGTGTCCCCACACCATCTCCATCCCCATGGCCATGTCCCCCCACGTCCCCACTTCCATGTCCTGTGTCCCCACACCACCTCTGTCCATGTGGTCGTGTCTCCTCATGTCTCCATATCCCTCACCCATGTCCCCACCACGTCCCCATTTCCCTGTGCCACCAGGGATCAGCGTCACCTGGCTGGGTGACGGGGTGGCCGTGGCCAGCGGGCTTGGTGTGCGGGTGACCTCGGATGGACACCAGGTGGTCACTGTGATGGTTGGCACCGAGCTGTGGGGTGGCACACAAGGACTCTGCGGTTCCTACAACGATGATCCTACCGGTAAGTGTCACCTCAGTGGTGACACCTCTGCCTCCCCTTTGCCAGGTGGGACACCATGTGGTGGTGGCTATGTCCCAGGGTGCTGCGTCACCACCCTCCCTGTCCCCTCAGATGACTTTCTTCAACCTGGGGGTGATGTAGCTGCCTTCGCTGCCACCTTTGGCAACTCCTGGAAGACCCCAGATGCTGAATTGGAGGTACTCGGCCACCAGGAGAACCTGGGTTCCCAACCCTTCTGTCCACCTGGGCTCTTCTGGGGGTCTCTATGGGGTCACCTCAGCTCTGAAGGCCCAACATGGTCTCAGCCCTCCTGTAGGGACGTGGTGGAGCTCAACCCCAACTGCTCAACAAAGCAGGTGGCCGAGGCCACGTGCAGGAAGCTGCTGGTTGAACCCTTCCACCAGTGCCACAGTGAGGTGAGAGGACATCCCAAACCCATCAAAGGGTGCCTGAAGGTACCAGCCCCACCACCATGACCCACCACCCTGTGCCAGGTGGACCCTGGTGGCTTCTACTTGGCGTGTGTGGAGGTCCTGTGCCAGGATGGAGGTGGTGGACCTTCACCACCAGCCGCCGCCTGTGACACCTTTGCCGCATACGCACGGGAGTGCGCCCAGCACCAAACCTACATCGAGTGGCGTCAACCGGGCTTCTGCGGTAGGAATTGAGGGGACCCCAACACCAAATCCCTCAGTGTGGCTCCTCTGGCCCTCAATGGTGCTGAGGACCTCTGTCCACCTTGGTCCTGTGCACTCCAAGACTTGGGTGGGCACCGCTCAGTTGGGTGCACCCCAAAAGCTTGAGTGGGCACCACTTGGTCCTCTGCACCCCACAAACTTGTGGTGGCATGCCACAACTATGCGCACCCCAGTTTCTTGTGTGGGCACCTCTTGGTGCTCTGTACCCCAAAACTTGGGTGGGCACCCCTCAGTTGGGTGAACTCCAAAAGCTTGTCCATGCACCCCTCTGTCCTCTGCACCCTAAAAGCTCATGGTGGCACCCCACAAGTACGTGCACCCCTGTTTCTTGTCAGTGCACCCCTTGGTCCTCTGCACCCCAAAACCTTGTGTATGAGCCCCGTCAAGTGGATGAACTCCTCAATTGTGTGAACCCAAATTTCTTGTGTGTGCACCCATCAGTTGGGTGCACCCCTTGGTCCTGTGCACCCCGGTTTCTTGTGCACCCCAATTTCTCGTGCGTGTCCCCCTGGATCGGTGCTGAGCGCTGTCCCCCAGCAGAGCGGCGCTGTGGCGCAGGGCAGCATTTCTCTGACTGCGTCTCCTGGTGCCCCGGGAGCTGTGTGGGCACCGCTGAGGAGGAGCAGCCATGCCACCAGGACTGCATCAGCGGCTGCCAGTGCGCACCGGGGCTCCTCCAGGACGGTGACCTCTGCGTCCACCCTGACGCCTGCCCCTGCCACTACCGCCGCCACCGCTATGCCCCGGGTCAGCGCGTCCACCAGCGCTGCAACCAGTGGTGAGTGATGCTGGGAGTGTGGCCTTCTGGGGTGGGGGCTGTGAACCCATGGGAGAACCAACCCTATGGGTGGCCACTATGACTAGTTTTGGGGTGGGGGGTGTTGCGTCCATGCATCATGTCCATGCCCAGCATTGTGTTCATTTGTCACGTCCATGTCCAGCATCGTCTCCATGCGTTATCTCTTTGTGTTGTCTCCATTTGTCTTGTCCAACCATGCCCAGCATCATGTCTGTGCCCAGCATTGCATCCATGCATTGTGTCCATGCGTTGTGTCATGTCCATGCTCAGCATTGTGTCCATGTGTCATGTCCGTGCACGACATTGTATCCACACACTGTGTCCACAAGTTCATGTCCATTTGTCATGACCATGCGTCATGTCCATGTGTCATGTCCAGCGTTGTGCCCATGTGTCGTGTCCAGGCATTGTGTCCATGCATCATCTCCATGCGTTGTGTCCATGCCCAGTATTGTGTCCATGGTGTTACCTTCTTGGTGATCCTGGTGTCTCCTCCTGTCCCCGCAGCACGTGCCAAGGTGGGCGCTGGCTCTGCACCCAGGACCAGTGCCCAGGGGAGTGTGTGGTCCTGGAGGGCCACCACTACATCACTTTTGACCACCAGCGCTTCTCCTTCGTGAGCGCCTGCGCCTACACCCTGGTGCAGGTGGGAATGGCCACGGTGGTGGCCACAGTGGTGGCCATGGTGGTGGCCCTAATGGTGACCAGGGTCCTGGCCCTAATGGTGACCAGGGCGGTAGCCCTGGTGGTGACCATCGTTGTGGCCAGAGTGGTGGCCATGGTGGTGGGGACCTGCCCTGATGGGACAGGGTGAGTCAGCGTGGTTTCTGCCTCCCAGGACTTTGTGGAGGGGCAGCTGCAGATCATGATGGAGCATGAGGCTTGTGATGGCCGCCGGACACTTGGTTGCCACCGGTCCATCTCCATCACTGCCCGCCAGACGTCTGCCCGCCTGCGTGGCACAGGTGACCCACAGGGCCATCATCATGCCCAAGTAGAGTGGTGGATGCTGGCCTGGGGACCATGTCCTGACATCCTCATAGTGATGGGCACCACCTGTAGCCATGCCTCGATGTCCCTTTGGTGACGGGTATCAGGCTGCTGGCCACATCTTGACATCCTCATGATGGTGGATGCCAGCCCAGTGGCCATGCCTTGATGTCCCCATGGTGGTGGATGCCTTGACGTCCCCATGGTGGTGGACACCAGGATGGTGGCCACGCTCTGACATCCCCTTACTCTCCTGGTGCAGGCGAGGTGACAGTGGATGGGCAGGAGGTGACACTGCCTTTCACCAGCGCTGCGCTGACCATCCGCCAAGCATCCTCCTCCTTCCTGCTGCTCCAGACCTTTGGAGCCCATGTCCTCTGGGGGCTGGAGACTCCTGCTGTCTACATCACCCTCCAACCCATCTTCGCCAACAAGGTGAGCCCTGGTCCCCACGCTGTGGAGATGGTGCTGGGTGGTGGAGCTGAGCTGGGATCCAGCAGGATGCATCCTGGTGCAGGGTTCCTGCAGGGCCTGTGGCCACATCTCGATGTCCCCATGGCGGTGGGTGGCAGCCTGGTGACCACACCTTAACATCCCCATGGTAGTAGGTCTCAGCCCATTGACCATGGCTCGATGTCCCCATGGTAGTAGGTCTCAGCCTAGTGGCCATGCCTTGGCATCTCCATGGCGGTGGGTGCCAGCCTGGTGGCCATGCTTTGATGTCCCCATAGTGTTGGATGCCACCCTGGTGTGGATGGGACACATCCTGAGTCGTGTCTTGGTGCTGTAGGTGCGTGGTCTCTGTGGAACCTACAACTGGAACCAGCAGGATGAGTTCACTACGCCAGCGGGCGACATGGAGACTGGCATCACTGCCTTCGCCAACAAGTACCGGGCAGCAGGCGAATGTCCCATCCTTGTCCCTGTCCCCCTCAACTCCTGTGGTGCCTTCACCGGGCAGCGGGACCTCGCTGAGGCTGCGTGCGCCATCCTGCAGGGTCCTGCATTCCAGGTGATGTGTGGGTCCCACCACAACTAGGTGGTCCATGGTGCTGGGTGCCAAGTGCCATGGTCTGATCTTCTCCTCCCATCTCCAGCCGTGCCACCAGGTCGTGGAGCTGGAGCCGTTCCTGGAGCTCTGCCTGCAAGATGTCTGCGCCTGCCGGGGGGTACTACATTGCCTGTGCCCCGTGCTCTCTGCCTATGCCTGGCAGTGTGCCCGTGAGGGGATGGTGCTCTCCTGGAGGAACCAGACCTTCTGTGGTGAGGGGCCAGGGAAGATGCGATGGAATGGGGTAGATGGAGTAGGATGGGATGGGATAGGATGGGATGGAGTGGGAATGGAGTGGGATGGAGTGGGATGTGACAGGAGAGGATGGATGGATAGATGCATGCATGGATGGATGGATGGGTTGGGATGGGATGGGGCTATGGTATCCTGGAGGAACCAGGTGGTATGTGGTGCAAGACCATGGGAGATGTGATGGGTGTCATGGGGTGGATGGGATGAGATAGGATAGATGCGATGGATGGAGTAGTATGGGATGGATTGAATGGGATGGGGCGGGACAGGACAGGATGTGGCAGGATGGGATGGGATGGGATGGATGGCATGGGTTTGGATGGGATGGATGAATGGGATAGATGGTTTGGGATGTCACCATAGATGACGTCCCCGTGTCCCCCGTAGGCGCGCCGTGCAGCGGGGGGCAGCTGTACCTGGAATGTGGTCCTCCTTGTGGCCAGACCTGTGCCGACCTTCGCCTGGATGGAACCACCTCCTGCCCTGACCTGGACAACCTCTGCGTCCCTGGCTGCAACTGCCCCACTGGGCTAGTGCTGGACGAGGGTGGCCAGTGCATCCCACCCACCGCCTGCCCCTGCCACCATGGTGACGATCTTGTCCCTCCTGGCAGCCAGATCCACCAGGGCTGCAACACATGGTGCGTGGGGGGATGGCAGGAAAGGCTGGGGACAGAAGGGGACAAGCAGGATGAGGGACGTTGATCCGGTGAGGTTGGACATGGAGGTGGCCGGAGACGTCTGATGAAATCCACCTACGGCCCGTTTGGGTCAGCACAGCGGGATAGGTGGCTTTCATTGGACGTCCCCACCATGGGACATCAGTGTCACCAACAAAGAGGACAGAGGGATAGGTGACTTTCATTGAATGTCCCTACAATGGGTCACCATGAAGAGTTCCCCTGGCATGGCTGGTGGGGGGGAATCCAGACGCGGGATGGTGACATGGAATATGAGGAGCCCAGGTCATCTCTCCTGGAGAGGGGGCTTGGTGTGGAACAGGATGGGATGGGATGGGATGAGGGGAGTGGGGCTGTAATGGGATGGAGATGGGGTGAGGATGGGGATGAGAACACAGATGGGGAAGGGGGTGGGGACGATCGGGATGGAGATGGGATGGGGATAGGATGGGGACAGGGATGGGGACGGGGACGGGGATGGGGATGGGCATGGGGACGGCGATGGGGACAGGGATGGGGTGTGGATTGAATGGGGATGGAGATGCGATGCGGATGCGATGGGGGTTGAGTGAGATGGGGATTGGATAGAGGTGGGAATTGGATTGAGATGGGATGAAGTTGGGATGGTGAAGGGATGCAATTGAGATGGAGATGGAGGTGGCAATGGGATGGGTGCTGGAGACCTAAGGATCCTTGCATGGAGCTCCAAAGGCTGGGGGTCTCCCTGGACTGGGGGACACTGGGATGTCCTCTCACCACCCCCTCCCGCAGTGTGTGCACGAGGGGGTCATGGCGCTGCACTGAAGCCCCCTGCCCAATTCCCGCCCACTGTCCTGGGGGGATGGTCCACATGCCGGGGTCCTGCCTGCGTCGCTGTGACACCGCTGAGCCCAATGGCACCTGCGACAGCATCATTGATGGCTGCGTTTGCCCCACTGGGACTCTGTTCCTGGTGGGGACACCTCCTGAGTCCTGGGGGAACAGGGGTTGGGGGAGCAAAGGGACTTGGGGCATGGAGGGTTGGAGGCCGGAGGCTGGAGGCTGGAGAACTTGCAGGTCCAGGGGAGCTGGACTTGAGGGGCTGGAGGCTGGAGAACTGGAGGGTCCATAGGAGATGGACAAGGTGGCTTCAGGTGGCTGGAGGTCAAGGAAGTTGGGAGTCAGGAAAGCTAAGGCTTGGGGGACCAAGTGTTGGGGGAGCCAGGAGACATGGAGGGTGGGAGGCTGGGGACAGAAGAATTGGGGGCCTGGAGGACTTGGATATTGGGGGACTGGGGGAGATGGACATGGGGGCTGGAAAACTTGGGAGTCCAGAGGAGATGGACGTGGGGGTCTGGAGAACATGGGGGGTCTGGAGAACCTGGACACTGTGGGGCTGGAGGAGTTGGACATGGAGGGGTTGGATGCCAAGGAAGTTGGGGGGATCAGAAGATCCAGGACTTAGGGAACCATGGAGTTGGAGGGCCTGGGACATCAGGGTGATGGCACCAAGGATGTGTGGCTGGTGAGGAGCACTAGAGACTCGGGGGTCCCAACCCCTCTACAGGGACCAGTAACCCCCATTTCCGCCATCCCTGGTCACTCGGGGTGTGTGTGTCTCGTGGTGGCAGGATGGGCGCTGTGTGTCCCCGGATGAGTGTCCATGTCACCACAGTGGGCGGATTTACCAACCCAATGACACCATTGTCCTGGACTGCAATACCTGGTGAGACCCTGTCAACTCAACCACGGTGATGCAGGGGTGTTGTGGTGGTGATGGGGATGGGCAAGGTCAGGAGATGAGGGGAAGAATCCACCATGGTGAGAGGCAAGGTGAAGGGATAGAAGATGTGGGGATGGGACCACCATGGGGACAGGTGAGGGCAGGGGATGGGAAACATGGGGATGGGTCCACCAAGGGGATGGGCAAGGTCAGGAGATGTGGAAATCCATCCACCATGGGGATGGGCAAGGTGAGGGGCTGGAAGATGTAGGGATGGGTCCACTATGGACATGAGGCCACCATGGGGCTGGGGCCATGGTGGTGCTGGTGCTGAGGTCCATCTCACCACAGCGTGTGCCGGTGGCAGCGCTGGCACTGCAGCCACCAGGAGTGCGCAGGGACCTGTGTGGCCACAGGTGACCCCCACTACGTCACCTTTGATGGACGAGCCTTCTCCTTCCTGGGTGACTGCGAGTACCTGCTGGCACGTGAGGCCACTGGGCTCTTTTCTGTCACTGCTGAGAACGTCCCCTGTGGCACCAGTGGCATCACCTGCACCAAGTCCGTGGTGGTGGTGATGGGCAACACTGTGGTGCACATGCTGCGAGGTGAGTGGGACATGGGTATGGATGGGTCCACCATGGGGATGGGCAAGGTCATGGGATGGGAGACATGGGGATAGGTCCACCATGGAGATGAGGCTATGGTGGAGGTTGTCAGCCCTCATAGCTCACCATGTCCCATCAGAGAGGGATGTGATGGTGAATGGGGTCTCCATCTGACCCCTCCAAAGTCTATGGTGGGATGGGCAAGGTCAGGGGATGGGAGATGTGGAGATGGGTCCACCATTGGGATGGAGCCATGGTGGGGGTTGAACCACTCACAGCTCACTGTGTCCCATCGGGGGGGGGATGTGATGGTGGATGGGGTCTCCATCCAACCCCCCAAAGTCTACAGTGGGATGGACAAGGTCAGAGATGTGTCCACCATGGGGA
This sequence comes from Neomorphus geoffroyi, assembly GCA_033558235.1. Classification (NCBI taxonomy): domain Eukaryota; kingdom Metazoa; phylum Chordata; class Aves; order Cuculiformes; family Neomorphidae; genus Neomorphus; species Neomorphus geoffroyi. The sequence continues at coordinate 8,975,189 of JAUMJM010000052.1, forward strand.
TGGGTGAGGTCATGGGATGGGAGACATGGGGATGGGTCCACAATGTGGTTGGAGCCATGGTGGAGGTTGCCACCATTCACAGCTCACCCTGTCTCATCAGGGAGGGACGTGACAGTCAACGGGGTCTCCATCCGACCCCCCAAAGTCTACACTGGGACGGGGCTGACACTGGAGCGCGCAGGACTCTTCCTCGTCCTCCTCACCCGCTTGGGGCTGGTGGTTCTGTGGGATGGAGGTGAGACCCAACACCATGGGGTCTGGAGGTGTCACCATGCAGTGGGTCTAAGTGTGGTGGCACCACAGGGACGCGTGTCTATGTGCGGTTGGAGCCACGTCACCGAGGCCGTGTGGTTGGGCTCTGCGGCAACTTCGATGGTGACGCCGAGAACGACTTCTCCAACAGCCAAGGGGTGGTGGAACCCACGGCCGAGATCTTCGGCAACTCCTGGCGTCTCAGCCTGCTCTGCCCAGAGGCCACCAGGGAGGACGCGCGGAACCCGTGCCACGTATGGACTGAGGGGACTGGGGGATGTGTTGGGATGGGGAAACTGGGGGAACTGGAAGAGATGTGGGATGTGCTGGGATGGGGGAACTGGGGGAGATATGGGAATGGGGAAACTGGGGGAACTGTTGGAGATGTTGGTGTGGGGAAACTGGGGGAGATGTCATGGTGGAACTGGGGCAACTGGGTGGGGAACTGGGGGAGATGTTGGAATGGGGGAACTAGGAAACTGGAGGAGATGTGAGGATGGAGGAATTGGGTGGAGACAGAAAACTGGGGGAGATGTGAGGATGAAGTAACTGGAGCAGCTGTGTGGGAAAATGGAGGAAATGGAGGATATGTGGGAATAAGGAAATTGAAGGGGATTTGGGGATGGTGGAACTGGGGGAAGTGGGGCAGATGCGGGCATGGAGCAACTGGGGGAACTGGGGGAGATGGTTTGAGGATCAGGTTGTGAGTCACCCTCATTGCTGGTGGCACCTGATGGTGGCCCTGGTGCCCAGGAGAACCCCGACATGTGATGTGGGTGCTACGGTGGAACTGGGGAGAAGTGGGAGTGAGGGAACTGGGGGGCACCCTCAATTGTGGTGGCACCTGATGGTGGCCCTGGACCCCAGGAGAATCCCCACCGTGTGCCATGGGCGCGGAGACGCTGTGGTGTCCTCCTCCACCGTCTCTTCGCGCCATGCCACGAGGTGGTCCCATGCCAGCGTTACCACGAGTGGTGCCTCTTTGATGCCTGCGGGTGAGTCCTTGGCGTTTTGGGGGGCTCTTCTTGGTGAGGGATCCTCAAACTTGGGGAGGTCCCACCGTGCCCATCCCACCCCAGATGTGACTCTGGAGGTGACTGTGAGTGCTTGTGCACGGCCATCGCCACCTACGCCGAGGAGTGTGGTCGGCGTGGTGTCCACATTCGATGGAGGAGCCAGGACCTCTGCCGTGAGTCTCCATCCCCATCTTCATGGGCCACCAGCTGGGTTCTTGGAGGTTCCAGGCTGGACTGGAGTCTGGGGTTCGACTCATGGTTGAGCCAACCATGGTGATGGTGTTGGAGGAGGAACTAGGATCATGGCGTGGTTGAGGGGCAGGAGAACCCCATGGGTTGGGTTGGGGTCTGGCTTGGGTCCCATGGCTCATCCAACCATGGTGATGGAGGAACTGGGATCCTGGAGGGCAGGAGATGCCCGTGGGCTGGGTTGGGGTCTGAGTCCCATAAAGCCATGGTCATGGGACTGGAGGAGGAACTAGGGTCTTGGGAGGGTTGTGGGTCAGGAGACCCCCCATGAGCTGAGTTGAGGTCTGTGTTTGGACCCATGGTTCATCCAGCCATGGGGCTGGAGGAAGAACTGAGGTCTTGGGGTGGTTGTGGGGCAGGATGGGGTGGTTGTGGGGCAGGAGCACCCCACGGCCCTGACCCCCAAATGTCCAGCCCTGCAGTGCGAGGGGGGGCTTGAGTACAGCCCCTGTGGCCCCCCCTGTCCCCCAACCTGCCGTGACCTCGCCCGTGCAACCCCCAACCCCTGCGGGGACCTGGGCTGCCTGGAGGGCTGCTTCTGCCCCACGGCCACTGTTCTGCATGGTGAGCTGTGGGGTTGGGGTGGGGTTGCTATGGGATGGATGTGGGGTTTCTGTGGGGTTGCTATAGGGATACTATGGGGCAGATGTTGGGATGTTATGGGGATGCTATGGGGCTGATGTGGGGATGCTGTGGGGATGCTATGGGGATGTTATATGGATGCTATGGGGATGTTATATGGATGCTATGGGAATGCTATGGGATTGCTATATTGTAGATGTGCGGATGCTATGGGGCTACTATGAGGCAGACATAGGGATACAATGGAGATTCTATGGGGTTGCTATGTGGCAGATGTGGGAATGCTATGGGTTTGCTATGGGGCTGAAGTGAGGTTGCTATGGGGCTGAAGTGGCATTGCTATGGGGCGCTGTGGGGCAGAGGGCTCCTGTGTGCCCCCCGCTGCATGTCCGTGCTTCTGGGACGGCTTCGCCTTCCCCGCTGGGGCCTCCGTGAGACAGGGCTGCAGCAACTGGTGAGTGACCAGTAACCCCAGTAAACCCAGTAACCCCATCCCAACATCTCCCCCAGTTCCCCTCAGTTCTCCCAGTTCCCCTCAGTTCCCTCCAGTTACCCCAGTTCTCCCAGTTCCCCCATAGTTGCCCCAGTTTCCCTCACTCCCCCCAGATACATCCCATGCTTCTTAGTCCTTGCTGCAGCACCTGCATCACTGCTCCTTGCTGTGGCTGCAGCGATGCAGCCCATGGGCAGCAGTCCTCACTGCAGTGGCACCCTTGTACCCCTGCAGCACCTGCATTGCCGCCCGCTGGCATTGTGAGCCCTCGCCGCAGCCCTGCGCTGCCACAGCACCCTGCGCCGCCTGGGAGCTGGCATGCAGCAGCGACGGGCGCTGTGTGCCAGCCACATGGCGCTGCGACAACGAGGATGACTGCAGCGATGGCTCCGATGAGGCCGCATGCCCTCAAGCAGCGTGCAGTGAGGGCCAGGTCGCGTGCGGTGACGGGCGCTGCCTGCACCAGGCCGCGCACTGCAACGGCATCAAAGACTGCAGCGATGGCGCCGATGAAGCCGGTGAGCAACCCATAGCTGCCCCATAGCTGGATTCTTGGCCCCAGGGCAGGGGTCCCTGAGCTCCACATCCTTAGGGGTCTGTGCCCCATAGAGAGCAGGTCTGAGGCCTCCATTCCTGGGGTTTCTACCCCACTGCAGGATTTTGTGCCGCATGGCAGGGCTCCCTGTGTGTCATTGCCACATAGAGAGGGGTCTCTGCCCATGAGGGAGTTCTGTGCCCCATAGAGAGGGGTCCAAGCCCCACATCACCGAGGTCTGCGCCTCAAAGCAAGGGTCCCTGACTCATTCTGTCCCATAGAGAGGGGATCTGTGCCTCACACCAGGGGTCCCTGCCCCATGGCAGGATCACAGTGGGTCCCTGCCCCACAATGAGGCTGATGGCTGTCGTGCCACAGGCTGTGGACCACACTGTGGAGCAGACGAGTTTGGTTGCACCATGGGTCACTGCATCCCAGCACTGCAGCGCTGCGACAGCATTGACGACTGTGGTGATGGCAGTGATGAGGCCTGGTGCCCTGGTGAGTGTAGTGGGGCTGGGACCTATAGCATCCCCATAGCAATCCCACAGCATCCACATAGCAAGTCCATAGCAACCCCACAGCATCCCCACAGCAACCCCACAGAAACACCATAGCAACCCCACAGCAACACCACAGCATCCCCACAGCAACCCCACAGAAACACCATAGCAACCCCACAGCAACACCATAGCAACCCCATAGCAACCACATAGCATCCCCGTAGCATCCCCACATCGTCCCCACAGCATCCCCACAGCATCCCCAAAGCAACCCCATAGGATCCCCACAGCACCCCCATAGCACCCCATACCAACCTCACCGCAGCCCCCCAGCATCTCCACATCTGCTCCATAGCAACCCCACAGCAACCTCACAGCATCCCCACAGCATCCCCACCCCTGCCCCACATCAACCCCACATCTGCCCCACAGCTGCCCCCACCCGCTGCCTCCCTGGCCACGTCCCCTGCCCCGATGGCTCCTGTGTCCCTGAGGCCTCGCTCTGCGACAGCATTACCGACTGTGCCGACGCATGGGATGAGGGCCCGGCCGCCTGCGCCGTCACCCTGCCTGGCGTGGGGACAACCCAGGCCACCAATGGATCCACAGGTGAGGGGGCACCTGGGGACTGGAGGCAGCTGAGAGCTCCATGGTCTGCACCAGGATGGCACCTGAGACCATGGTAGCACCTTGGAGAACCACAGTGACACCTGGAAACTCCATGATGGTAGCATTCGGGGTCATGGTGGCACCTGGGAGCTCCATGGTAGCATCTTGGAGCACCGTGTTTTGCCCTATGGTGGCATCCGTGACTGTGGTGGCACCTGGGAGCACCATTTTCTTCACCATGGTGGCACCTGGGAGCTCCACAGTGGCACCCGGGACCATGGTGGCACTTGGCAGGGTTTGGGGCATGATGGTGACCATTGGGTTGGACACCCCATGGTGACTCCCTGTCCCCAGTGTGTGGCCCTCACTCCTTCTCCTGCGGGAGCGGTGGGTGTGTCCCACGGGGGTGGCTCTGCGACGGCGAGGCCGATTGTCCCGATGGCAGCGACGAGGTTGGCTGTGGTGGTGGCTGCGACCACGGCCACTTCCCCTGCGACCACGGCACCACGTGTGTCCGCTATGGCCACCTCTGCGATGGCATCCACCACTGCGATGACCTCTCCGATGAGAGCCCCGACCACTGTGGTAAGACATGGGTCCCCAGCCCTGGTCACACTCAAAATGAAATGTTCTTGAAGGTCCCACCAGTGTCCCCAGCCCTGGTGATAACAGCACAATGGAATGTTCTCTGGGGTCCCCATCTGTGATGACACCAAATGTGGTGTGACGCTCTTCTTGATGATCATCCTCTGGCCCCACCACAGGCTCCACCACCATGCGACCCTGCCCGGGTCACTTCATGTGTGACAATGCTGTGTGCCTCAATGTCTCGAGGGTCTGTGATGGTGCCATCGATTGTCCCCATGGCGAGGATGAGCTGGCATGCGGTGAGGAGGTCCCCATGATGAGGAGATAGGGGGTCCTGACTGGGGTCATCCACCCCACCATGACCATGGCCACCCCACCATGATGACCATGTCCTCACCACAGCAAGGAGGAGCAACCGGACAAGAGGTCCATGCACTGAATTTGACTGTGGAGATGGTGAATGCGTCACCTTCCAGCAGGTTTGGGGGTGCAAGGGGGGCCCCAAGCCCTCCAGATGCCACCACGAGATCCCCATGGTGGTGGCCACCCCACCCTTGGTCCAACGTCCCCTTGGTGCTGCAGGTCTGTGATGGGGTACCAGATTGTGGAGATGAGGAGGGGCCACCACGAGATGAGGAGGACTGCGGGGTGTGGGGACCGTGGGGACCTTGGGGACCCTGCAGCAGGTCCTGTGGGGCGGGTCTGCAGCGGCGCATGCGGGGCTGTGGGCGACGGCGCCCCGGGGTGCTGCATCACTGCGGTGGGCACGATGCGCAGCTCCAGCCATGCTTCAGCATCGCCTGTGCCGGTGAGGGGACAACGCGGGGTCCCGCCACCAGGGGGAAGGGGAGGTCTAGGCGGGATGTCCCACGGTTGGGGCCTCCTAGGGGGCTTGGGGGTTCTCATGTTTGAGATGATTTGAGGGTTCTTGTGGCTGGAGCTTCTTGGGGGGTTGGGGTTCCTATAGTTGAGGTGATTCAGCAGGGGTGGTGTCCCACCACTGGGGTACATGGGAGGTTTGGGGGTCTCACGGTTCAGGAGGTTTAGGAGTTCCCATGATTGGGGTTGCTGGGAGGCTTGGGTGGTCCCATCACTGGGGGTCCAGGTGTATTTGGGGAGTCCCATGGTTGAGGTGATTTGAGAGTGATGTCCCATCACTGAGGGTCCTAGGGTTTTGGGGGTTCCTATGGTTGGAGCTTCTGGGGGGGGGGGGTTGGGGTTCCCATGGTTGAGTGGATTTGGGGATTGCTATGGTTGGAGCTTCTGGAATACCTGGGGGTTCCTATGATTGAAGCTGCTGGGAGGTTTTGGGATTCCCATGGTTGAGGTGATTTAGGAGTGGTGTCCCAACATTGGAGGTCCTGGGAGGTTTGGGGGTTCTCATGGTTGGGGTTATGAGGGTTTTGTGGTGTCCCACTACTGGAGGTTCCTGGGAGAAATCTGGGGGGTCCCATGGCTGAGGTGATTTGGGGGTTCCTATGGTTGGATCTTCTGGGAAGTTTGGGGGGGTCCCCTGGTTGGAGCTTCTGGGAGGTTTGGGGGTTCCCAGGGTTGAGGTGACTTTGGGGTTCCCAAGGATCTGGGGGACCCAGGAGCTTCCCATGGTTGGGGCTATCTGGGAGGTTTGGGGTGTCCCACCCCTCAGGGTCCTGGGAGGTTTGGGGGTTCCCATGGCTGGGTCTTTTGGGAGGTTTGGGGTTCCTCATCTCCAGATCTGCTGGGGGTTTGGGAGTGCCCCATGGGTTTGGGAGTGTCCCATGGGTTTGAGGTTGTCCCAGGGACTTGGGGGTTCCCATGGATGGGTCTCCAGGGATGTCTGGGGTTCCTCACTTCCAGATCTGCTGGGAGTTTGAGGATTCCTGGTGGTTTGGGGGTGCCCCATGGGTTTGGGACTGCAGGCCGAGTCCCGCCACCCTCAGGTCTGTGTCCCTCCCCACCGCAGTGGATGGCACGTGGGGCGAGTGGGGGCCCTGGTCCAACTGCTCGGGGGGCTGTGGAGGGATGCGGCTGCGGCGACGAGACTGCCGCCTCGCCCAGAATGGAGGTCGCCCCTGCTCTGACCTGCCCGGCGCTGCCATGGAGACCGGTGGGTGGGGGCTCCATGGGGCAAGTGGGCTCCATGGGGTAGGTTGGCTCCATAGGTTGGGGGGTGCTCCAAGGGTTGATTGGGGTCCATGGAGCAGGTTGGCTCCATGGGATAGGTGGGCTCCATAGATTGGGTGGGCTCCATGGGGCAGGTGGGCTCTGTAAAACGGGTGGACTCCTTGGGATGGGTGGGGCCTCCATGGGTTGGGTGGGCTCCATGGGGTGGGTGGGGGCTCCAGGGAATTGGTCTCCATGGAATGTTTGGAGTCCATGGGTTGGATGGTCACCATGGGGCTGGTGGTCTCCATGGGCTCTGCCCCCTCCTCCCCACAGGCCCCTGTGACCTGGGAGGCTGTCCCAACATCTCCAGTTGCCCGGTGGGGCTGCGCCCCTGGCCCTGCGCTCCCTGCCCTGCGTCCTGCGCCGACCTCTCCACTGGCACCGTGTGCCGCCACCACCCCACCCCCTGTACCCCAGGTGAGCTGAGGTGGACACAGGGGGCTGTGGGCACCGTGAGGAACCTCGGGGTGGACCCATCATCATCACGCATCACCACTCAGGGTGCTGGTGCCCGGTGGGCTTGGTCTTGGATGCCAGTGGTGGCCGCTGCGTGCGGCGGTGGGAATGTCCCTGCCACACGGGGGCGCTGCGGGTCCGCCCAGGGCAGGTGGTGAACCTCAACTGCAACCTCTGCACCTGTGTGGATGGACAACTGCGCCGCTGCCACCACGACCCTGACTGCACTGGTGGGTGACAGCACCATCGTGGTGGGGACATGGGGGTGACGGGACCCGTGGTGACATGGTGACTTCCCGTGCCTGCAGTGCATTGTGGGTGGTCGACGTGGTCGCCCTGGGGCGAGTGTCCTGGTCCCTGTGGCACCCAGAGCGTCCAGTGGTCCTTCAGAAGCCCCACCAACCCCAGCAGGCGTGGTGGTGGCCGGCAGTGCCGTGGTATCTACCGCAAGGCCCGCAGGTGAGGGGGACACCATGGGGACCTCCAAGAGCATCACAATACGCTGATGTCACCAGGAATGGGGACACCAGAGGGACCTCTAAGAGGATCTCATGTTGGGTGTCAATGGGGATGAGGACACCAAAAGGATCTCCAAGAGCATCTCACCATGCTGATGTCGCCAGGGAGAGGGGGACACTGGGGGGAAACCCAAGAATATTCCACATTGTGTGTCACTGGGATGGGGACACTCTTGGACCTCCAAGAGCATCCAACCATGTTGGGTGTCACCAGGGATGGGGACCACCAATAGCATCCCACCATGTAGAGAATCACCAGGTATGGGGACATCAGAGAGACCTCCAAGAGCTTTCAACCATGTGGATGTCACCAGGGATGGGGACCCCAAAGAGTGTCCCACCATGCTGGTGTCAACGGGGAAGGGGACACCAAGGGAGCGCCAAGAGCATCTCATGCTGAGTGTCAACATGGAACGGGACACCAGGGGGACCTCCAAGAGTGTCCCACCATGCTGAGCATCACCAGGAATGGGGACACCAAAGAGACCTCCAAGAGCATCCAACCATGCTGGTGTCACCAGGGATGGGGACACAGGAGACCCCAATGTTCTCTCCTCTCCTGCAGGTGCCAGACGGCACCATGCCGGCAGTGTCACCACGATGGTCGCCGTCGCGCTCTGGGTGAGCGCTGGCGTGGTGGACCTTGCCACGTGTGCCAGTGCCTGCCCAGCCTGGTGGTGCACTGCTCGCCCTACTGTCCCCTCCACCCCACCGGCTGCCCCCAGGTGAGGGTCAGGGGGGCTCCAACATCCACACAGGGGACACGGGGACCCATCCTTGGTGGTGATGGTGGTAGGGAGGGACTCTTGGTCAGGGAGTGCAGGGGTGGGATGAGGGGGATGGGTTTGAGAGGGGAGATTGAGATGAGATCTTAGGGAGAAATGATGGAAAAGGACAGGCTTTGAGATCCTTTCCACCCCAACCCATTCCATGGTTCCATGATTCTAACTTGACGTCAACCACAACCCCCAATTCCCATCCCTGGAGGTGTTCAAAACCAGGCTGGGTGGGGCTTGGAGCACGCTGATCCAGGGGGAGATGTCCCTGCCCATGGCAGGGAGTTGGAACTGGATGGGTTTGGAGGTCCCTTCCAACCCAACCCATCCCATGGTTCCATGGTGCTGGTGACCCCCCTGCAGGGCCAGGTGCTGGTGGATGGCCATGGGGACTCTTGCTGCTACTGCGCCCCTGCGGGTGAGTCTGGGGGAGTGGGTGTGGCGGTGGAGGGTCCTGTCCCCATGATGTGGGAGCTGCCCCACCACAACCTGCATGATCGTAGGTGACAACAGCACGGCTGTCCTACCTACCCGGCCAACTGAGCCCCCATCTGCTGCACCAACGGGGCCCCCCGGCAGCACCATCCTCACCTTCCCATTGCCCCCCCTGGGTGGTAAGAGAAACCCACCCCACCATGGGGCTGAGGTTGAGTTTAGGGGACACCAAGGGTGGGGATCACCAAGGTTGAGGGTCCAAGGTTGGGATCACTGAGACCGGAGACAGCAAGACTTGGGGAACTGAGGCTTGGGGGGTCTGAGATTTGAGGGCACCAAGATTGGGAGGATTGAGGTTGTGGGCCTGAGGTTGTGGGCATCAATGTAGAGGGTCCAAGGGTGGGGTCACTGAGATTGGGGACAGCAAGACTGGGGGATACAAAGACTGGGGGTTCAAGGTTGGAGTTCTGAGGCTGTGAGGGTCAAAGTTTGGGGTCACTGAGACTGCGGGACACTGAGGCTGGGGGTCTAAGCTTGGTGGGCACCAAGGTTGGAGGTCCAAGGTTGGGAGTCCAACGGTGGTGTCACTGAGGCTGGGGGAAACCAAGACTGGGATCTGAGGTTGGTGGTCACCAAAGTTGGTGATCCAAGGGTGGGGTCACTGGGGTTGGGGGCACCGAGGCTGGAGGGATTGAGACTGGGGGACACAAAGATTGGTGGGCACCAAGATTGGGTGTCCAAGCAGGCAGCTGTGACCCAGGTCCTGTGTTCCACCGTGCAACCCCTGACCCCACCCTGCTGTCCCACCAGACCCCTGCTACCATGCATTGGACATCTTCTTGCTGCCTGACAGCAGCTTCAGCGCCTCCTCGGCGCAGGACGGGACCCCTGCACATGCCGCCCGTCTCCACAGCGGTGACCCGAGCCAGGAGCTGCAGGGCTGGGCCCCCCTGGATGACACATACCCAATGCTGCTCTCAGACCCCCCCTTCTTGCAGCTGGACCTGCTGGAGCCCACCAACATCACCGGTGGGTTCCCGTCCACTGGGGAGCATGGTGGTGGTGGTGTGTGTGGTGGTGCCGACGCCATTGTGTCCCCTTGTAGGGGTGATGGTGCAAGGAGCTGGTTCTTCTGACGCCTTTGTCACTGCCTTCCTGCTGGACTTCAGCGCTGATGGTGCCCACTGGTACCGCTACCAAGAGGTCATCAGTGGCCAAGTGAAGGACAAGGTAGGTGTTGAAGGCTGCGTGGATGCATGGGGTCATGGGTGAATGTTGGGCTACAGATGATGGTGGAGACATGACTGCTCCTGGAGCCATGGCTTACAGTGGAAGCGTGGGTGGAACCATGGGTGAACGTGGGGCCATGGGTGAACATGGAGGCATGGATGATGGGGGAGCCAACATGGAGCCATGACTGCATGTGGAGCCATGGGTACTCCTGCAGTCATGGATGCTCCTGGAGCCATGGGTGCACATGGAACCATGGTGGGAGCCAGAGGTGGGGGTGGAACCATGGGTGCTCATGGAGACATGGGTGCATGTGGAACCATGGTGGAGTCTTGGGTGCCCATGGAACTAAGGTGGAGCCATGAGTGCACATGGGGCCATGGGCGCACGTTGGGTGCACATGGAACCATGGGTGAAGCCATGGGTGTGGGTGGAGCTAAGGGCACACATGGAACCGTGGGTAGAGCCATGGTAGCACCTGAAGCCATGGCTGGAGCCATGGCTGGACATGGAGACATGGGTGCTCATGTCCCATCTTGTCGTCCCCAGCTCTTCCCAGGGAGCCAGGATGCAGGGACGCCGGCACTGCAGCTGCTGCACCGCATGGTGCAGGCACGCCACGTCCGCATCATCCCCCAGGACTTCCACAACCGCATTGTCCTGCGTGCTGAGCTGCTGGGCTGCCCCCCAGGTATGGGGCAAGGGGACAATGGGGGCGTCACCTCCACCCCCCCATGGGAAGTCTTCTCCTGCCCACCTCTGTCTTCTCCCCAAAGTGATTTCTGCACGCCTCGGGGCTGGGACTGCGGTGACGATGACGATGGTGACGGAGACAATGCCAGTGATGATGACAATGGTGATGGAGACATTGCCGGTGACACCAGAGATGGTGCCAGTGACCGTGCCAGTGAGGACCATGGTGGTGACGGTGCCAGCGGTGACAGAGACGATGCCTGTGGTGATGACAATGGTGATGGAGACATTGCTGGTGACACCAGAGATGGTGCCAGTGACCGTGCCAGTGGGGACCATGGCGGTGACGGTGCCAGTGGTGACAGAGACAATGCCTGTGGTGATGACAATGGTGATGGACACAATGCCAGTAACGATGATGATGCCAGTGACAATGCCAATGGTGACAGAAACAATGCTGGTGACAATGCCAGAGATGAAGGAGACAATGCCAGTGACAGCAATGATGGTGACAGAGACGATGCCGATGATAATGACAATGCCAGCAACGATGACAATGCCGGTGATGATGTCACCAGTAACGACGATGGCACCAGTGGAGCCGATGCTGATGCCAGTGGTCACAGAGACAATGCCATTGACGGTGCCACTGCCAGCAATGACGACGATGATGATGGAGACAATGCTGGTGACGAAGCCAGAGGTGGCAGAGACAAAGCCGATGACAGTGATGGGGATGACACCAGTGACAGTGACAATGCTGATGCCAATGCCAGTAATGATGACAATGCCAGTAACGATGACAGTGATGACGCCAGTGACAATGGTGACCCCAGTGACGATGGTGACCCCAGTGATGATGGTGACCACAGTGACCTTGTCCCAGCGCCCATGTGGCCCCAGGCAGCTCCGCTGTGGGGACGGGGGTTGCGTCCCTGAGGGTCCCCGCGGCGCCCGCTGCGATGGCGTCACCGACTGTGGCGACAGCTCCGATGAAGCCGAGTGTGAAACCAGGTGCTCCTCAACACCCCCAACCCCAACTGTTTGGGTGGAGGATGGGAGGTCCCACTGATCTGTGAGGGCATTGAGGAAGTCTCTTGAACCCATCTCTGTCTCTTCCAGGCCCCCAAAAGCCGGAGTCCTGGTACCAAGCACCCCACAACCATGGGGACCCTCCAGGAGCACCAAATCCACCACTCCAGGTACACCAAGGGGCTCTGGGGGTGTCAATCGGTCTGTTGGGGGGTCCAAGGTTGGGGTTGTGGGGCTGTGAGGATCCAAAGTTGGGGGCACTGAGGATGGGGGGCACCAAGGCTGAGGGGCACCAAGGATGGAGGATATGATGTTGGGGGTCATCAGGGCTGGAGCTCCAAAGTTGGAATTCTGAAGATGAGAACACCCAAGGTTGGGAGTCACCAAGGTTGAGGGTCCAAAGCTGGGGTTCTGAGGCTGAGAACACCAAGGCTGGGAGTCACTAAGGTTGGGGGGGCACCAAGGATGGTGGATCTGAGGTTGGAGACACCAAGACTAGGGGTTCAAGGTTGGGGTTCTGAGCAGGAGAACACCAAGGTTATGGGTCACCAAGACTTGGGGCCTGAAGTTTGGGGGCACCAAGGATGGGGGCACCAAGATTCCGGTCACTGAGGCTGGGGAAATAAAGACTGGAGGACGCCAAGGTTGGAGGTCCAAGGTTGGCATTCTGAGGCTGAGCACTAAGATTGGGGGTCACCAAGGCTGGGGGTCCAAAGGTAGGGTCACTGTGGCCCCTCAGCCCATGGGGTCCCCCCTGACCCCATGTCCCCCAGCCACCTGTGTCCTGTCCCTGTGGGGCGCCTGGGGGCGCTGCAGCCGCTCCTGTGGGTTGGGGTTTGCCCTGCGGCGCCGGGTGCTGCTGCAGGAGGTCCTGCCTGGGGCGACTTGCACCCACCCCAACATCGAAACCCGCGCCTGCTTCATCAGCGCCTGCCCAGGTACTTGTGCCAGGACCATCACTGGGGGGCACCTCATGGGATAGGACCTCATGGGTTGGGACCCCATTATGGGCTGAGACCACCATAGGATGAAAGATCATGAGTTGGGAACTCATAGTGGACTGGGAACGCATCATAGGGTGGAACCATCACCATGGGCTGAGAACCCATCACAGGCTGGGACCACTGTGGGTGGGACCACCATTATGGGGTGGGACCACCATTATGGGGTGGGACCACCATTATGGCCTGGGAACACATCATGGACTTGGACCTCCATGGGCTGGGATCTCATAGACTGGGACCACCACCATCATGGGCTGGGACCACTGTGGACTGGAGCCCCATGGATTAGGACCACCATGGACTGGGACCTCATGGTTGGGGCCACCACCGTGGGTTGGGAACCCACCAAGGCCTGGGACCTCATGGGCTGGGGCAACCATGTGTTGGAATCCATAATGGGTTGGGACCAACATGGACTGGGACCTCATAGGTTGGGGCCATTGCCATGGGCTGGGACCACCATGGGTGGGGATCCCATTGGGCTGGGACCTCATAGGCTGGGACCACCATGGGTTGGGACTCCCATGACCTGGGACCACTATGGGTTGGGACCTCATCATAGGTTGGGGCCATTGCCAGGGGCTGGGACCCCATGGCCTGGGATCACTATGGCCTGGGACCATGATGGGCTGAGACCACCACGTGCTGGGAACCCACAAGGGGGTGGAACCACCACCATGAGGGATTGTGACCCCTTTGTCTCTTTCAGTGCCGGGCAGTTGGGGGCCCTGGGGGTCCTGGTCGCCCTGTGATGTCCCATGCGGGGGGGGCACCAAGAGCCGTCTGAGAAGCTGCAGTGACCCCCCCCCAAAAAATGGGGGGCAACCCTGCCCAGGGGAGGCCCTGGAGACCCAGCCCTGCAATCTCCAGCCTTGTGGAGACCCCCCAGGTAGGGGAAGTGGGATGTCCATGAGGGGGGTGGAGACCCCCAGATATGGGGGGGCATGGGGAGGGTTGAAGACACCCCATGGGGAAGAAGAATGGAGGGAAACCTTGAGAGGGGGTGAAGACTCCCAGGTATTGGGGGGGCACATGGGGTGACCATAGTGGGGCTCAAGACTCCCCAAGCGTGGAGGTGCCGTTGGGGGGTCATGTGGGGCATGATAGGGGGGGGGGACACTGAGGGGCGGCAAGACCCCCAGGTATGTGGAGGACACAGGGGGGCATGGGCTGACCATGATGGGAGGGGAAGCCCCCAGATATGGGGGAACATGGGGGGAACATCTGGGGGAGCGTGAGGTGACCATGAGGGAGATGGAGACCCTCAGATATGGGGGAAAGGCCATGGGGGTGGTCAAGACCCTCAAGTATGGGGCGGGGACATGGGGGTGAGGGGTGACCATGGTGGGGGGGTCGAGATCCCCAGGTATGGGGGGAACATGGTGGGGAGGCGAACTCCCCATGGGGGGGGGCGTGTGAAGATCCCAAAGTAGGGGGGGAGAAAGAGGGTAACCATGGGGGAGGTGAAGACCCCTAGATATGGGGGGTGTCATGGAGGCACATGGGGTAACCATGAGGGGCTGAAGACCCTCAAATATGGAGGAGGTCATGGGGGGCATATGGTCACCATGGGGACTGAAGACCCCCAGATATGGGGGGTGGGGTGGGGGAGGGAGGGGGAGCGTGGGGTGATTGAAACCCCCTCTCACCTCCTTGCCCCCCCAGCCTGCCCCCCCCCGATGGTGTTGGTGGGGGCAGGGGGCTGCGAGGAGGGGGGGCTCCCCCCCTGCCCCCCAACTTGTGGGGACCTGAGCAGCAACAGCTCCTGCGAGAGCCCCTGCTTGGAGGGTGAGGAGGGGGGACATGGGGGGGATGGGGGGGACTCTGGGGGGGCTGGGGGCAAGTGGGGGTGTTAGGGGTGCTTGGAGGGGGCACAGGGAGGGGAATGATGGGGCTGGGGGAGGTTTAGGGGGGCATGATGGAGGGGGCTTAGGGAGGGGGAGTGAGGGGCTGGACATGGGGGAGGGAGGGGCTGAGGGGACACAGAGGAGTTGAAGACACCATGGGGACATCATGAGGACATCATGGTGGCCTCTTGGTGATGGTGGCCACTGGCCCCATCACAGTATCATAAGGTTGGAAAAGACCTTTGAGATCATCGAGTCCAACCTGTGGTGGCCACAGTGGTTGTCATGGTTGTGGTGGCCGTGGTGGCCATGGTGGCAATGTTGGTTATGATGACCATGGGGGTTGTCATGGTGGCCATGGTAGTTGTGGTGGTTTTGGTGGCTGTGGTGGCCATGGTGGTTGTGGTTCTCACCACTTTGGGCGCTGAACCACCCTGCCCCACAGGCTGCCGCTGCCCACCCGGGCTGTACCTGCAGGGTGGAACCTGTGTCCCTCCTGGCCACTGCCACTGCCACCAGCCTGGTGCACGCCGACTGCCTGGGGAGACCTTCATGCGTGGCTGCCAGCGCTGGTGAGCACCAACCTTGGACCCCCAATCTTGGTGTCCCCCAGCCTCTGTGACACCACCCTTGGATCCCCAGCCTTAGTGACCCCCAGCCTGAAACTCCCAACCTCAATCCCCCCAACCTTGGTGACCCCCCATCTTGGTGTCCCCAAGCCTCAGAATTCCAACCTTGGTGCCCCTCAACCTTGGTGCTTCTCAGTCTCAGGACCCCAACATTGGAGACACCAACTCGATCTCCCCCAGCCTTGGTGCTCCCCAACCTTGGTGCCCCCCAGTCTCGGTGACCCTCAACTTCAGAACCCCAACCTCAATCCCCACAACCTTGATGCCCGCCCCCCCCCCTTGTGCCCCATGCCCACCTCTGACCCTGTGCCCTTCCCCAGCATGTGCCAGGACGGCGCAGTGATGTGCAAGGACATGGCCTGCACCGTGGACTGTGGGTGGTCCGCATGGTCAGCATGGACACAATGTGATGGTGGCTGCAGCTTGGGGATGCAGGAGAGGTTCAGGTGAGGGGCTCTGGGAGTTCCTGCCCCACAGTGATGGTGGTGATGGGTCCTGCTCCACAGTGATGGTGGTGGCCCCATGGTGATGGTGGCCCATGGATGTGATGGTGGTGGTGGCCCTGCCCCATGGTGAAGGCGGTGGTGAGTCCTGCCCTATGGTGATGGTGATGATGGCGGTGGTGGCCCTTGATGGTGGCAGTGGTGATGGTGCCCCTGCTCCACAGTCGTGGTGGTGGGTTCTGCCCCAAGGGCATTATGGCAGTGGTGGTGGTGGGTCCTGCCCTATGGTGGTGGTGGTGGCCAATGGTGGTGGTAGTGGTGGGTTGTTCCGATGTTCGTGGTGGCCAATGGACATGGTAGCCCATGGTGGTGGTGGGTTGTCCCCATGGGGGTGGCGATGGCAGTGGATTGTCCCTGTGGTGGTGGTGGTGGTGGCCAATGGTGGCCCACGGTGGTGGTGGCAGCCCATGGCCATGGTGGCCCACGGCTTCTCCCCAGGTCACCGTCCAACCCTGCAGCGGCCGCTGGAGGAGCCCCATGCGCGGGGCCAAGCCAGGAGCAGCGCGAGTGCCACCAGTCCTGCAGCACCAGTGGGTGCCACCATGAGCTGCGGGGCTGTGCCATGGTGACCTCTGGTGACATGGGGTGGCAGAGGTGGCACAGGGTGGCATAGGGTGACATGAGTTGGCATGAGATAACATGAGGTGGCATGGAGTGACATGAGGTGACACAGGGTGGCATGGGGTGACGAGATTGCTGAGGTGACATAGGTTGGCATGGGGTGACATAACATCGCTGGGGTGGCGTGGGGTGGGGTGACGTAGAGTGACATGAGGTGGCACGACATGATGCAGAGTGGCATGGGGTGACTTAGGAAGGCTGGGGTGACATAGGGTGGCAGGGGTGACATGAGGTGGCACACAGTTGGGGGTCCCTGCAGGCAATGCTGTGTTGACACCATGGGGAGCAGAGCAGGGGGTGACATAGGTGCAGCGTGGTGCAGAGCCGTGCCATGGCATGCAGCACCATGCAATGCAGTGCAGTGCAGCGCAGTGCAGCTCAGAGCCACGATGTGCCATGCGGTAAATGCTCTATCATGCAGCTCAGCGCCATATGGTGCCACACGGTGCCATGCAGTGCAGTACAGCGCCATGCAGCTCAGAACCATGCGGTGCCATACAGTGCCATGTGGTGCCATGCAGTGGCATGTGTTGCCATGCATCTCAGAGCCACGCGGTGCCAAGCAGTGCATGCAGTGCCATGCAGTTGCAATGTCATGCAGTGCATGCATGTTAGAGCCATGAGATGCCATGCACGGTGCGCGGTGTAGTTGGTGAGGCCGCAGCTTCTCCACAGCCACCTCACTGCACTGTCCCTCCCACAGCAGCTCCATGGGGTGTGTGGGCACCGTGGGGTTCCTGGGGCCCGTGCAGCGTATCCTGCGGTGGTGGCGAGCGGCTGCGGCAGCGGCGCTGCCAGTGGGGCTCATGCATGGGGCTGCAGCTGCAGAGCCAGATGTGCAACAGCCACGCCTGCCGTGGTGAGCCTGCCCCATAGTGCCCGAGAGATCTGCCCCATAGCACCCACTATCCTGCCCCATAGCCTGCCATATAGCGCCCCGCAGATCCACCCCATAGCACCCCATAGCGCCCCATAGATCTGCCCTATAGCGCCCCATAGCCTGCACCATAGATCCACACCATAAGCTGCCCCATAGCATCCCATAGATCCGCCCTATAGCGCCCCATAGCCTGCACCATAGATCTGACCCATAGAACTGATCCACACCTGCCCCACACTGGCCCCATAGCCATATCCCTTACCCTTGACCCACATCCTGCCCCGTAGATCTGCCTTATAGCCCTATTCCTGCCCCACAGCAGCCCCACATCCCTACCCTATAGCCCTACCCTATAGCTCCATCCCTGAGCCCTGCCACACACCCTCCCACATCACACACACCCCCCGCCTCCCAGATGCCGGGTGCCCTCCTGACCGCCAGTTCCGCGAGTGCCGGGGAGGCTCCGAGTGCCCCTTCAGCTGTGCCCACTTGGGGGGCAGAGAGAGCTGCGAGCCCGAGGGGTGCCGGGAGGGATGCCTGTGCCCCCCGGGGGCTCTGCTGCACCGGGGGCGCTGCCTGCAGGTGAGACCCCCTACCAGGGACCCCCCCACTCAAAACTGGGATCTCACCTGGGGGGACACACACACAGGGGGAGCTGGGACTCCCCCTCAGGGCTGTTTCTGGGGGCAGAGGGGGTTGTTATGGGGTGCTGCCCCCCTCCCCCTTAGGGCTGTTTTGGAGGCTGGGGGATATTTGAAGGGGTGGGGGCTGCTGGGATCCCCCCCTCAGGGCAGTTTGAGGGGGGCTGGGACCCCATCCTGGGGCAGTTATGGGGGGGGCTGAGGAATGTTGGAGGGGGCAAGGAGTTCTAGGACCCCATTCTGGGGCAGTTGAGGGGGGCAGGGGATGTTTGAGGGGCAGGGAGTGCTGGACCCCCCCCCCCATAGTGTTGGTTTGGGGAGGCCATGGGTTCTCCTTGGAGTGGTGTGGTCTCTTCGGGGCCATGGGTTCTCCTTGGGGTGGGGGTTCCTCCCTGGGTGGTGGGTTCTCCCTGTCTGTGGGTGCCAGCCTGGCGGTGGCACAGGAGTGTCCATGCGAGCTGATGCCAGAGCTGCTGCGAAAGCTCCACGATGGCACCGCTGCCACCCTGGAACCCCCCAGCCCAGACCCTCACCTGGAGTCAGGCCAGGAGGTGCCATCAGGGACCACTGTCCATGGTGCCTGTGGCAACTGGTGAGCGAGCAGCACCCACTGTCACCCACCACCCAAAATCCACCCACCACCCAGTGCCCATCACCCACCAACCATCACCCCCAACCCACTGCCAAGAACCCAAGACCCACCACCCATCGCCCCCCACGGGTAGCTCCTTTTCGACCATCCAGAACCCAAACCCCAGCACCCAGCACCCAGCACCCACTGCCCACTGCCCCTTCCCTCGCACCCAGAACCTACCCCCAATTGCTCACCACCCATCATGCAGAACCCACCACCCACAACCACCTCCCAGCACCCACCGGCCTTCCCACCACCCAGAACCCATCACTCGCCACCCACTGGCTTTCACCACCACCCAGAATCTACCACCCAGTGCCCACCACCCACCACCCATTGCCCTTCCCACCACCCACAACCTATCAACCACCACCCAAACCTATCCCCAATTGCCCACCACCCACCACTAAGAACCACCACCCAGAACCCACCACCAATTGCCCACCACTCAGAACCCTTCATCCACCACCCACTGACCTCCACCACCACCCAGAACCCACCACCCCCCAGCTCCACATCTCCTCCCTGCTCCTCTCCCTGTCCCAGCACCTGTGTCCATGGGCAGTTCCTCTGCTCGGCCCTGGGTTGTCCCCAGGATGGTGGGTGGGGGCCCTGGGGCCCATGGAGCCCCTGCTCCCTGAGCTGTGGGGGCCTGGGGGTGATGACACGATGGCGAGGCTGCTCCAGCCCCCCACCCACCCACGGGGGACGTGACTGCGAGGGACCTCGCAGTGACAGCAAGTTCTGCCAGAGCCCTCACTGCCCTGGTGGGTCATGGCCCCATCTTCATCATCTCCATCTCCACCTTCATCTCCACCTCCATCTCTGTCTTCACCTTCATCTCCATCATCCCCATCATCTCTATCTCCATCACCCCCATTCCCATCATCTGCATCACTCCCATCCCCATCACCCCCCATCCCCATCATCTCCATCATCCCCATCTCCATCATCTACATAGTCTAAATCTCCATGATCACTATGTCCATCATCTCCATTCCCATTTCCATTCCTGTATTAATCTCCATAAGCTCCATTCCCATCAACTCCTTTCCCATCTCCATCTCAAGAGGTTCTGATGGTGTCACCACATTTGCTTCTCCTCCACAGTGGTGACCACGTCCACGCTGGAGCCCACCCCCACCACCCCAGGTGAGAGGATGCTGCTTTGGGACACCCTGTTGGGGGGCTCCAGGATCTGAAGCCCCTGGATGACCCTGCTGATGGATCCCATTCCCATCCCCATGCCGTGCTGTGGGTCACAACTCCATTCCTTCTGCCCTGCCATGGATCACAGCCCCATCCCCACCTCCATCCCCATCTCCATCATCTCTGGGGGGACAGGGGGTGTCACTGCGCTTGCTTTCCTCCCACAGCAGTGATGACACACACAGCAGAGCCGAGCCTTACCACCCCAGGTGAGGAATGCTGCTTCAGGACCTCCTATTTCCTCATCTCCATCATTCCATATCCATAATTTCCATCATCTCCACCCTCATCGTGTCCATCCACATCCCCATCTTCCTCATGTGCACCTCCATAAACTTCTCTGTCTCTACCATCTCCATCCCCGCTGCCCTACGGGGCCGTGGGTCCCACACCCCACCCCAGTGAGGGCTGGATCTCCCCGGGACATGGGTGCTTGGTGTCACTGCGCTTGCTCTTCCCCCGCAGTGGCGGCCACCTCCACGCTGGAGCCCACCCCTACCACCCCAGGTAAGAAGATGCTGTTTCAGTATCCCCCCTTTCTTCATCTCTACCATCTACATTTCTATCATCCCTGTCTCAATCCCTGTCCTATCGCCATCATCTGCATCTCTGTCCCCATGCCCATCTCCATCATCTCCATCTCCATTGTCTCCATAATTTTTGTCCCTGTCATCCCCATCTCCATAATTCCCATCCCCATCTTGATCCCCATCTCCATCATCTCCATCCCTATCACCTTCATCCCCATCACCTCCATCACCATCATCATCTCTGGGAGGTTTAGGGGTGTCACCATGCTTGCTTTCCCCCCACAGTGGTGACCATGTCTACGCTGGAGCCCACCCCCACCATCCCAGGTGAGGGGACACTGCTTCGGAACACCCTATTTTTTCCTCTCCATTCCCATTTTCTCCATTTCCATCATCCCCATCCCCATCTCCAACCCCATTCATATTCCAACGCCCATGTCCATCACCTCCATCTCCATCAGCCCTATCTCAAACTCCATCACCTCCATCTCCAACACCTCCATCCCCATTCACATCCCCATCTCCATCTCCATTACCTCATTTATCCCCATTTCCATCTTTATCATCTCAATCCCTGTCTCTGCCACCTTCACCTCCAACATCTCCATTCCCATCCCCATTCACATTCCAATCTGCATCTCCATCATCTCTGTCATCTCCATCACTTCCACCTCCATAATTCCCATTATTGCCATCCCCATCTCCCTCATCCCCACCATCCCCGCCACCCCCATTCCCACCTCCACCATCCCAATCCCCACCATTCCCATCCCCATCCCAATCCCCATCTCCACCATCTCCATCCCCACCATCCCCATCCCCTCCGCCCGATGCCGCTGTGGGCCCCACACTCCACTTGTGGAGGACTCCAGGACCTGACGAGGCCCCTTCTCCCAGGTGCCGAGGACGAGGAGGGTTTTGGCCCGTGGTCGCCATGGACCTCCTGCTCGCAAACCTGCACGGTCCCTGAGGCACCGGCCACCAAGAGCCGCAGCCGCAACTGCAGCCGCAGCGGCGGCTGCACTGGGGACAGCATGCAGAGGCACCCCTGCAACCTGCCCCACTGCGCCGGTGGGTGGGGGGCCCTGCCCCACGTCTCCGGGGGGGGGTGGAGGTCCCTGCCCTGCATCTCCAGGGGTGATGGAGGACCCTGCCCCACATCTCCAGGGGTTGGGCAGCTCGCATAGAGGTCAGGGCGGGGCTCATACGGTGGTGCTCACATAGGGTCTGGGGGGGGGCTCATATGGAGGGGGGGGGGAATCTCACGGGGAGGGGTCCCTCTGCCTCACTGCTGGAGTGGGGAGGGTCCTATAGCGTCTCGGGGAGCTCGTATGGGGGGCCTTATAGGAGCTGGGGGTGCTCTGGGTGTCCTATGGCTGGGGTTGGGGGGGTCACATAGGGTCTGGGGGAGCTCATATGGGGGAGGCTTACATGGGTGGGGTCCCTCTGCTCCACTGCTGGAGTGGGGGGGGTCCCACAGGGTGTGTGTGGGGCTCATATGGGAGGAGAAGGGCTCATAGGGACTGGAGTGGGAGATGCCATAAGGTCTGGGGGGGCTCGTCTTTGGGGGCTCATATGGGGGGGCTCATAGGGGCTTGAGTGAGGGAGTCCCACAGGGTCTGGGGGTGCTATGGTGAGGGTCTCACTCCATGTCCCCCTCCAGCCTCCCTGTGTCACAGTGAGAGCTGTGCTGGCCATGCCTGGGTGGGTGGGGGGGGGAGGCTGGGGGTCTCTAGGAATGGGGGGTCACATAGGGTCTGGGGGGGCTCATAATGAGGGAAGTCACATAGGGGTCATATGGGGGGCTCAAACGGGAGGGGTTCCTCTGACCCACTGCTCACATGGGGGCTGGAGGGGGGGTCCCATAGGGTCTGGGGCTGCCATGGTAGGGTTCTCACCCCATGTCCCCTCCCCAGCCCCCCCGTGTCACAGCGAGAGTTGCGCTGGTCGTGCCTGCACGTGGGGGCCCTGGGGGCCCTGGGGGAGCTGCAGCCGCAGCTGTGGGGGGGGGGCTGCAGCTCCGCCTGCGCGCCTACACCCCCCCTGGGCCGGGGGGGCCCTGGTGCCCCCACATCCACAGCGCCCACCGCCAGCAGCGCCCCTGCAGCCTCCGGCCCTGCACAGGTAGGGAGCAAGGGGGGGCAAAGGGCGGGGGGGGGGGGGGGAATTGGGTAGTGGGGTAAAATGAGGGGTGAGGAGTATTAGGGGGTGGAGGGCATAAGGGGCTGGGGGGCAATTGGGGGGTGTTTGAGGGGCATGGGAGTGGGGGGCAGTTGGGGAATGGGAGGGGATAGGGGCATGAGAAGTATTGGAAGGTGGGGGGCACAGGGGTTGAGGGGCAGCTGGGGCAGTTGAAGGGTGCTTGGGGGGCATAGGGGGTGGGGGGCAATATAGGCTAGGGGGCAACTCGGACAGTGAGAGGGGGCTGGGGCAATTGGGGGTGGGTGGCAACTCAGGAGGGCTGGGATCCATTGGGGCAGTGAGGGGGTGCGGGGGCAATTGGGGAATGGGGGGAACTAGGGTGTAAGGGGTATTGGGGGATGGGGGGCAAGGGGACTGGGGGGCAGCAGGGGCAGTTGGAGGGTGGGGGGCATAGAAGAGGGGGAGATCGGTGGACATGGGGTGGGGGACCTGATTGGGGAAGGATGGGAGGCATTTGGTGTGGGGGCAGTTGGGGGGGTGGGTGCAGTTGGGGGTACGGGGGAGGTTATGGGGGGAGTGGGGGAGTGGGGGTCATTGAGGGGAGTTGGGGGGGCATGGGGGCAATTCGGGGGAGATGGGGGTGTGGGCGTTCTGGGGGTGCTGTGTGGGTCTGGGGGTGTCGGTGTGGGTCTGGGGGTGCTGTGTGGGTCTGAGGGTGCTGTGTAGGTCTGGCGGTATCAGTGTGTCCCCCCCCAGCTGACGGCTCGTGGTCCCCGTGGTCCCCCTGGTCGCGCTGTGACCGCCCGTGCGGGGGGGGCCGCTCAGTGCGCACCCGCTCCTGCACCAGACCCCCCCCAAAAAACGGGGGGCGACCCTGCCCAGGCGAGGGGCTCCTGCTGCGCTCCTGCAACTCCCAGCCCTGCGGTAAAGTGGGAAGGGGGGGTGGGGGCGGGATTTGGGGTTTTGGGGGGCTGAGGGGGATTGGGGGACATGGGGAGTTTGGGGTACACAGAGGGCTCGGGGGGGCATGGAGGAGTGTGGGGACATGGGGGGGGGGCATGGGGATTGGGGGGGGCATGGGGACTTGGAGGACTTGGGGGCACGGGGAGAGCAGGGGACTTGGGGGGGACATGGGATATTTGGGGAGCACATGGGATTAGAGAGGGACATGGGGGCTTGAGGGTCTAGGGAGGCCTGGAGGGGTGTAGGGGTCACTGGGGCTCATTGGGGGGTCACTAGGGGCACTGGGGGGCACTGGGGTCACTGAGGGTGCCTGGAGGGCACTGGGGGGCACTGGGGGTCCCTGAGGATGCCAGGGGAATATCTAGGGGCCCAGGGGGTGACGCTGTCCCTCAGGTGGGCGCTGCCCCCCGGGCCAGGTGCCTGTGCCCTGTGCCACGCACTGCCCACGCCGCTGCAGCGACCTCAGAGAGGGCACGGCCTGCGCCCCTGCCAAGCCCTGCGAGCCCGGCTGCCGCTGCCCCAATGGTGAGGGATGCGGAGACATGCGGGGACATGCAGGGACATACATGCACAATTGCAGGTGCACATGCATGGACACACATGTGCTCACGTACATGCATGCACACACATACAACATTGGAGGTGCACATGTATGCTCATGCATGCACACAATTTCAGCCGCACGTGCATGCATGTGCATGCACAATGGCAGGGGCACACACATGCACAATTGCAGATGCTCACGTGCCGTGTGCATGTACTATTGCAGATGCACACACATGCACACACATGCACGCATGCACATGCATGCATGATTGCAGCTGCACACCCACATGCATGCATGCACATGCATGCGCATGCATGCATGATTGCAGCTGCACACACGGGCACACACAGCTGCACATGCATGCACATGCACCTATGCTCACACACACATGCATTAACATAGATGCACACATGTGCACAACTGCAGGTGCACACACATGCATGCACATGCATGCACATGCACCTATGCTCACACACACATGCATTAACATAGATGCACACATGTGCACAACTGCAGGTGCACACACATGCATGCACATGCATGCACACGCAAACACACACACATGCATTAAGGATAATGCATGCACACATGCATGTACGCACATGCACGCATATGCACGCGCATGCATATGCACACGCATTAAGGTCCATGCATGCACACAGGCATGTATGCACACACATGCACACACATGCACAGTTGCAGCTGCATACACATACACACATGCCTGTGTTGCGTGTCCCTAACCCTGTGGCCCCGCAGGGACGCTGGAGCAGGACGCACGCTGTGTGCCCCCAGCGCAGTGTGAGTGCATGGACATGCATGGGCGCAGCTGGGAGCCCGGCAGCCGCCCGCGCCTGCGCTGCAGCTCCTGTGTCTGCAGCCATGGCCGCCTACGCTGCCACCGCACCTGCAGCCCCTGCACGTGGAGCCACTGGAGCCGCTGGGGACCCTGCAGTGTCACCTGTGACCGGGGCACTCAGCACCGCTACAGGTGACTCCGCACCGGCGGGACAGGTGGCACTGGGGACAACAGGTGGCATCACAGGGACATGGCACCCAGGGGACACAAGTGACACTGGGGACACAGGTGACATTGCAGGGACACAGCACTCAGGACACAGGTGGTGCCAGGGCACACACTTGGCATCATGGGGACACAACATGCCGGGACACAGGTGGCACCAGGGGACACAGGTGGCATCATGGGGACACAGCACCCAGGGGACAGAGATGGCACCAGAGAACATGTGGCAACCAGGGGACATAGATTGCACTTCGGGACACTCCAGGCACCCAGGGGACACACACAGGTGGCACCAAGAGACACAGGTGGCACTGGGGATATGTGTGCTGTCATGGGGACGTGGCACCCAGGGGATACACGTGGCACCAGGGGACACACATGACACCCAGGGGACACTTTGAGCACCCAGGGGACAGAGGTGGAACCTAGAGATGACACCAAAGGGACACAGAGGGTGACATGTGGCACCCAGGGGACACACACAGGTGGCACCAGGGGACACAGGTGGATCCTTGGGGAGATGGCATCAAGAGGACCCAGATGGCACCAAGGGGACCCCCGTGTCCCCCCTGTGACCCTTGTGTCCCCCCAGGAGCCACGTCCCAGAGTTTGGGGACAGCGCATGCGAGGGGACTGAGGAGCAGAGCCGGGGCTGCACTCCCGGGCCCTGCCCACCGCTCTGTCCCCAAGGGGACACCCAGAGGACCCTGGGCGAGTGGTGGCCACAGGGCCCCTGCCAGCGCTGGTCAGTGAGGGGACACTGGGACAGGGTGGGAGGGGACAGCGGGGAACCCACACCCCCAACACCACTGCCTGGTATCCCCACAGCTCCTGCACCCCTGAGGGCACCCAGTGCCACCGCGTCCCCTGTGACCGTGAGTGCCCCCCACCGTGGTGGCCACCACACCCAGGGGCTCCAAGGGACAGGGACACGGCCACCACTGGGGATCCTGGTGGCCACCGTGACCGTGACCTCCCCAAGCTTGGGAGGTCCCTGCAAAGCCCATGGGACCCCCAGATCTTGGAGGAGGAGGGAGGATGGAGGGGACATTGGGGACCATGGTGGCTTTGGGATGGAAGTGACCCTGGGCTTCATGGTGGCTTTGGGATGAAGCTGACCTGGGGCACCACAGTGGCTTTGGGATTGAGGTGACCTTGGGGACCATGGTGGCTTTTGAGGGCCCGGGGCAGATGGAATGGAGGTGACTCTGGGGACCACAGTGGCTTTGGGAGGGCCCAGGGCAGGTGGGACGGAGAAGTTGGGGGACAAGGGGCAGAGGGATGGGGGAAGAGGGGGATGGCAGATGGAGGGACATGGAGCAGTGATCCGACAGTTGGATGGTGGATGGTGGGACAGAGGGATGGAGGGACAGCAGGATGGAAGGTTGGATGGAGGGATGATGGCATGGTTGGATGTTGGGACAGCAGGATGGTGGGATAGTTGGGTGGTGGGATGATTGGATGGTGTGGTGATTGGATGGTGGGACAGCAGGATAGAGGGTTGGATGGTTGAGTGGTGGGACAGCAGGATGGAGGGATGGTTGGGGGGTGAGATTACAGGACAGAAGGATAGAGAGATGGTTGGGTGGTGGGACAGGTGAACAGTTGTATGGCAGGACACGGGGTTGGTGGGATGGTTGGATGATGGGGTGATTGAAGAGTTGAGTGTGGGACAAAGGGATGAAGGGGTGGTTGGATAGTGGGATGGTGGAACAGTCGAATGGCGGGATGATTGAATAGTGGGACAATGAGACAATGTGATGGTGGGATGGTGGAACAGTCAAATGGTGGGACAGTTGGATGGTGGGACAATGGGATGGTGGGACAGTTGGGTGGTGGGACAGCACATCCTACATCCCATGCCACACGCAGCCTGTCCCCCTGGTGAGCACTGGCAAGACCCCGACGCACCACCTGCCTGTGAGTGGACCTGCCAGGACCTCTCTGGGCCACCAGCCAACTGCAGTGGGCCACCAGCCCCCCGCTGCGCCTGCCAGCCCGGCCGCTACCGCAGCAGCTCCGGCCGCTGTGTCCCCCCCACTCACTGCGAGTGCTGGCACCGCGGGAATCCCCACGAGGTGGGGGCACAGGGGGGAGCCCAAATTTGGGGGGCTTGTCTTGGGGTTCTTCTCATGTTGGGTTCTCCTCCTCTTGGGGTTCTCATGTTGGGGTTCTCCTCACATTGGAGTGTTCCTCCTGTTGGGTGTCTCCTCCTGTTGGGGGTCTCCTTGTGTTGGGATTCTCCTTGCGTTGGGGTTCTCCTCACGTTGGGGTACTCCTCATGTTGGGGTGCCCTTCATGTGTTGGGATTCTCCTCGTGATGGGGCTCTCCTCACATTGGAGTTCTCCTTGCGTTGGGGTTCTCCTTGTGTTGGGATTCTCCTCGCATTGGGGTTCTCATGTTGGGGTTCTCCTCGTGTTGGGGCTCTCTTCATGTTGTGGTGCCCCTCACGTATTGGTGACTCTTATTTTTGGGGGTGCCCCTCATGCTGAGGTTCCTCTCATGTATGGATGCCACTCAGTTTTGGGATGCTCATATTGGGGTTCCTCTCACATGTGGATGACCACTATTTTTGGGGTGCCCCTCATTTTGGGATGTTCCTTGTTTGTGAGTGCCTCTCGTATTGGGGTGCCCCTCTTGTCTATGGTTGCTCCTCATGTTGGGGTGCCCCTTACGTGGGGAACCCTTTATTTTTTGGGTGCCCCTCATGTTGGAGTGTCCCTCAGTTTTGGGGTGCCCCTCATGTCTATAGTTGATCCTCATTTTGGGGTCCTCTTTGCTTGTGGGTACCCCTCATTTTTGGGGTGGCCCTCATATGTGGACCCTCTAATTTTTGGGGTGCCCCCCCCCCTCTTTTTCCAGGCTGGCAGCGAGTGGGAGGAGGGGTGTGAGCGGTGTCACTGCATCAACGGCACGGCCTCCTGCGCCACCCCCTGCACCCCCATATCATGCCCTGAGGTGGGGGTCTCTCATGGGGGGGGGGCATTTATGGGAAGGGGTCACTTATGAGGGTCTCTCATGGGGGGGGAGCATTTATGGGAAGGGGTCACTTATGAGGGTCTCTCATGGGGGGGGGGTCTCTCATGGAGGGTCTCAAGGTGGTCTCATGGGGTCTCTCATGGGGTCTTTCATGGGGGTCTCATGGGGGTCTCTCATGGGGAGAAGTCTCCAGTGGGGGGGTCAAACATGGTGGTGAGGCCTGCACAGGCCCAAGGCCTGAGGCCTGTGTCTTGCTCAGGGCACAGTGAAGGCGCAGGAGCCGGGCGGTTGCTGCCCCGTTTGCCGCCACGAGGGGCCGGGTAGGGTACCCCCTGGGACCCCCCAGCTTCATCTCAAGCACTGGGGAGGGAGGGGGGGGGGCATGTGGGACAGTGGAGGCTGCAGCACGTGGGGAGGGGGCAAGGAGGGGGCAATGGTGGGTAGAGAGCAAGGGTTTGGGGGCACTGTTAGAGAAGGGGCATTGGTGGGGGCGGGCAAATAGGGGGCACTTGGGAGTAGGGAGCCAAAGTGAGGAGGGGGCACTGGTGGGGGGCAGTGGTGGGGAGGGGGCACTGGTGTGTGTGGGACAATGGTGAGGAGGGGGGACTGATTGGGGAGGGGGCATAGGTGGGGGGCACTGTTGTGCAGGGGGCACTGGTGGGGAAGGGGGACTGATTGGGGAAGGTCTCATGGTGGGGCACAGTTGGGGGGGCATTGGTTGGGAGGAGGCGCTGGGGGGCATTACTGGGGAGTAGGGACTCGAGTGGGGAGGGGACACCAGTGTGGGGGGGGGCACTGGCAAGGGTCTCTCATGGGGGTCTCCCCGCAGAGCCCCCCTTTCCGTCGTGCCGTCGACTCACAGAGCTGCGCACCATTGCCAAGGGCCCTTGTGCCGTGCACGACGTTGAGGTGGCCTTCTGCGCTGGGCACTGCAAATCCCGCACCTCCGTCAGCACAGAGGTAAGCGTGCTGCCCATGCAGTTCCCTGCAGCCCCACCCCCGTGCAGCCTCAGCCCCTGTGCAGCCCCGCCCCCACGCCCATGCACTGCCCTTGCAGCACACATTGAGCTCCTGTGCAGGCCCCCCCCTTCGTATGCACCCATTCAGCCCCCTCGCATCCACCCCTGCAAGGTCTGTGCATCACCAATGCAGCACTGTGCATCCCCCTGCAGCACCTGCTCGGCTCCATGAAACTCCCCTGCTAGGTGTGTGCTGCACTAATTCATCGCTGTGCAGCACCTGTGCAGCCTGTGCCCACCCCCTGCACCTTTACAGCACTTATGCAGGATCAGCACCACATGAGTGCAGCACCCATGCAGCTTGGTGCAGCACCCCCCCCCAACATATGTTGCCCTCGTGCAGCACTCATGCAGCACACCACCCACATAAGGAACACCCATACATATCCCTGTAGAGCCCATGCATGCATCATGCAGGAGCCATACCCGCAGGGCATGCGCATGGCTGCAGTGGCTCCCACACAGCACCCATGCACCCCCTCGTGCGGGAGCCGGGCATGTTGGGAGCTCAGGCATAGGGCTGCAGCTGCAGCAGCCCCCATGCATGCTCTCCTGGTGTAGGAGCCGTACCTGCAGAGTGTCTGTGAGTGTTGCAGTTACCGCCTGGACCCCGAGACCCCCGTGCGTGAGCTGCAGCTGCCCTGTCCCGATGGCCATGTTGAGCACGTGCTGCTGCCTCTCATCCACACCTGCCAGTGCAGCAGCTGCCAGGGTGAGGGGGGGCACGGGTGGGAGGCAACACCCTGGGTGCAGCATTGCGAGACACCTGCATGGCTGTGGGTGCTGCATTCTGAGCTGCATGCACTGCTGCTTGCAGCCCCTGCAGCCCCACTGTCTGCAGCTCCCCTGCTGGTGCTGGGAGTGCAGCCCCTAAAGCCCCCTCCCCAGCTAGGGGTGCAACCATGGTCCCAGGTGCTATCCTGGTGCTCCCAGGTGCCACCCTGGTGCAGAACATGGTGCTCCCAGGTGCTCCCATGCAGCACCCTGACCCTCACGCCCCTCCTTCTCCTGCAGGTGGGGACTTCTCTCGACGCTGAAGATCACCCCAACCTTGATGCCCCTCCAGCTTTCCGGACCCTTTCCCAGTCTCAATAAACTTGTGGAATCAGCTCCTGTGTCTGGCACTGGGGGGAACTGGAAGGGACTGGCAGGAGAAACAAGGGGTACCAGGAAGGGTTTGGTGGGACCGGGAGAGGGACCGGGGGACTGGATGGGGACACCAAGAGGCATCAAGAAGGGCTTGGGTGGAGTGGGAGGGACTGGAGTGCGACGAGCGGAGGAAAGCAAGACGTGAATTCAGTGTGAACCATAAGCAAGCTCTCTCTTTATTGATGCGACACAGCCTCTTTTATGTTGCTTGCCTTAATTATGCATACCTGGCATAACATAACTGGCTACTTGTGGTTTCGTTTCCTGGCCGTACATCCTTTCCACGCTGGCTCGGTACCAGGAAAGTTGCTTACTACTTGCTCAGGGTTATCGTGACCTTCATGGGCTTCCTGCATGGCTCACTTACGCTAACGGAGGCCTAGCTACACTAGCTCAGGCCTAACACTGCTACATACTGCTAACTAACTCGTCCAGGGACCCACGTCCCTTTTCCTTGAGCCATTCCTCAGCACTGGAGAAGCAATGGGAGAACTCAGGAAGGTCTGGGAAGACGTGGGGGACACCAGGAGAGAACAGAGAGGGACTGGGAGGACCAAGCACTGAGAACAAGGAGCTCATGGAGTGACCACCTGATGGAGAAGGTCTGAAGGACTAAACGACTCCTCTGAAGAGCACAAGAGAGGCTGAAGTTCATGAAAAGAGGCAGCAAACAGCAACATCAGATCATAGAATCATAGTATCATAAGGTGGGAAGAGACCTCTGAGATCACCAAGTCCAACTGTGCTGGTCTCTGTCTTAGTTTAGATGAAAACTAAGATATGTTATCAAAGATCTTTAATCAGGAAAAAAAAAAAATATGGAAGAGATAACAGTTCTTAGCTACAAATATATGTATATACAGAACAGAATCAACACTAATCACAACTAAAACCTAAAAGTCTTAAGAAAATAGATTGAGTCCTGTACCCAAAATCTCACGATGCAGGTCTCTTTAAGAGCTGGCGAGCAGTCGCTGCCCTGCACGGGGAAGCGCGGCCCCCCCGAAGCCGGGGAAGGGCGGGGGAGGGAGATGGAAAACTTAGTGCGAGTTCTGCCGGAGTTGTGGAAGATTCAGATGACCCGTGATCTTTCCTTCAGAGATTGCAAAACGTATGCACTCAGCGACTGCCGCTGCCGTTGCCGCCACTGCTGTCGGAGAGGAAAACGGATGGCCGGGCATGACCTCTGTCCCGGTTTCCCCGGAAACGTTCTCCCCCCATTCCCCCTCGCGTCTGCTGAAACTCCCTTTATTGGCAAGAGGAAGAAAAATTCCTCGGAAAAATCCCAAACCACAACAGTCTCCCTACTAAACTCTGCCCCTAAGGAACTCATCTACCCATCTTTTAAACACCTTCAGGGATGGTGACTCCACCTCCTCCATGGGCAGCTGTTCCACCCCTGCAGCAGCACCCACAGGCCCCTTAGTGACTGTGTTGGGGGTCACTGGGCTGAGGAGGCGTCTGTAGGCTTGAGGTGCCATGGCTGCACTGGTGAGCCAGCATGGTCCCCTCATCCTCAAAATGCTCCTCACAGCTGTTGTCGTTCAAGGACTTGGCTTCCACCCATTCTCCTGCTGAAGATGATGGACCTCCTCCCTCCACGCAGCTGCCCCCTGGCACCGCCTGTGGGCCGTGGTCCACACCCTGGTAACTCTTCAAGTTGGACCTCTGGTTGAAGGCCTTGCCACACTCGAAGGGCCTCTCACCAGTGTGGACCTGCTGGTGGCTTTTCAGAAGCTGCTTCTGGCTGAAGGTCTTGCCACACTTGTCACAATCGTAGGCCTTCTCCCCAGTGTGAATGCGCTTGTGCACGGTGAGGGTCTTCCTGTGCTTGAAAGCCTTGGAGCAGAAGGTGCAGATGAACAGACGCTCTCCAGTGTGGACCGGCTTGTGGGCAATGAGGCCATTCTTGTCCCTGAAGGTCTTGGAGCAGGTGGAGCAGGAAAAGGGGCGCTCCCCGGTGTGGATGCGCTGGTGGCTGACCAGGTTGTGCTTGCTGCTGAAGCGATGGCCACACTCAGCGCAGGCAAAGGGCTTCTCGCCACTGTGGATGCGCTGGTGGCTCAGGAGGTGGTGCTTCCGTCTGTAGGTCTTGCCGCACTCGGTGCAGGTGAAGGGCTTCGCACCGCTGTGCACCAGCTGGTGCTTGAGGAGCTCGCTGCTGCGGTTGAAGCTCTTGCCGCACTCGGCGCAGAGGAAGGGGCGCTCACCCGTGTGGATGCGCTGGTGTTGGGTGAGATCTCCACTTCTCCTGAAGCTCTTGCCACAGTCAGCGCAGGGGAAGGGCCGCTCGCCCGTGTGGCTCCTCTTGTGGATAACCAGGCACTGCTGGCTCTTGAAGCTCTTGTCACACTCAGGACATGCATAGCGGTTCTTTTCCAGTGGCCAGGGGGTCTTGCTCCCACCTGGCCGGCTGTGGACCAAGACCCTCTGTCGCCTCCTGCCCCGCTTGGGCGTCCCCATGAGCTGGGTGGTGGGTGCTGACAGCCCCTTGGGGACCT
The DNA here is from genome assembly GCA_033558235.1 of Neomorphus geoffroyi. Lineage (NCBI taxonomy): Eukaryota > Metazoa > Chordata > Aves > Cuculiformes > Neomorphidae > Neomorphus > Neomorphus geoffroyi. The sequence goes on from JAUMJM010000052.1 coordinate 9,008,124, forward strand.
CCTCAGCCTTCCTCTGCATCTCAGGGCCGTCGGCTGCAAGGCAGGAGAAGCTAGGGTCACTGCCATGCAGGGGACAAGCACATGGCACCCATCCCCATGGGGAGCACCATGGGCACCCAACCAGCCCCTTACCCTTCCTGGCTGAAGGACAAAGCTGATGGGGTGGTCGCTCCTTGCACCATGAGACAGCAGAGAGACCTTAGTGGGCATCACCAGGGCATGGAGCACCTGGGGTAAAGGAGACAGAGCTCCTGGAACACCACACTCCTCCCACAGAACCCCTGTACCTGCCTGGCACAGGGCTCTGGAGCCTCCGCCGTGCCCTGCGGCGGCCTGGCATGCAAGGCGTCTCTCCTCGCTCCAGCTTGGAGATGAGCTTTGGCTTGACGGTGGCCCAGCCTGTTTGGGACACAGAGAGAAGCACCTTCTGCCACAATGGAAAAGATGGACCTCCAGCAACCACAGCCCCACCAGCCCCCTCTTTCCCTGCGCCTACAGCTCCCTCTCGCCTGCCCTCATCACCTCGGCCGCTCTCCTGCACACAAGACGCCTGGGAAGGGCTCAGAGCTGCACCAGGGCAGCTTTAGAAAGGACACGAGCAAGCGTTTCTTTAGCGAGGGTGCTCAAACCCTGGAAGAGGCTTCCTGGGGAGGAGGTTGATGCCCCAAGGCTGTCAGGGCATGAGAGGCCTTTGGACAATGCCCATACTAGAATCATGGAACCATGGAATGCCTTGGCTTGGAAGGGACCTCAAAGCCCACCCAGTCCCAACCCCTGCCACGGGCAGGGGCACAACCCACTGGGTCAGGGTGCTCCAAGACCCATCCAGCCTGGCCTTCAACACCTCCAGGGATGGGGCAGCCACCACTTCTCTGGGTAACCTGTGCCAGGGCATCCCCAGACTCACAGCAAAACATTTCTCCACAAGACCTCATCTCCATCTCCTCTCTTTCACCTTCAGACCCTTCCCCTTGTCCCATCCCTGCACTCCCTCATCAAGAGCTCCTCCTCAGCTTTCCTGAAGCCCCTTTCAGCACTGGAAGCTGCTCTGAGGTCTCCCAGCAGCCTTCTCTTCTCCAGCTGAACAACCCCACCTCTCCCAGCCTGTCCTCACAGCAGAGGGGCTCCAGCCCTTACATCATCTCCCTGGCCTCCTCTGGAACCCATTCCCACAGTTCCATCTCCTCCTTATGCTGGGGATTTCAGAGCGGGACCCAGGACTCCAGGTGAGGTCTCCCCAGAGCGGAGCCGAGGGGCAGAATCCCCTCCCTGACCCTGCTGCTCACACTGCTCTGGATGCAGCCCAAGTAGAAGCTGAAAAGTCCTTGACCACTCAACAACTCAACCGTGAGCATCGTAGCAATGTTCTCCCATTCCTAAATCCAAAACACTGCCTTTGCCAGCTATGAGAAGGAAAATTAAACCCATCCTGGCTGGAAAAAAGACCCCCACCCACAGCCACTCCTGCAGCAGCACCCACGGGCCCCTCGGTGACCGTGTTGGGGGTCACTAGGTGAGGAGGTGTCTGCAGGCTTGGGGTGCCATGGCTGAAACCAGTGACCAAGAGGGTCCTCACCCAGCGAGGCGAGCGTCTCGTAGTTGTCGAGCATCACCTCCCGGTAGAGCCGCCGCTGCCAGCCCGCCAGCGCTGCCCACTCCTCGCGGCAGAAGTAGATGGCCACCTCCTCGAAGCTCAGCGCCATCTGCAGCAAGAAGCCCGGCTCAGCCCGGCTCAGCACGCCCCGCCGCGCCTTGGCTCCGCACCTCTGCCCCAATCCTGACGCTGCTGGGCACGGAGCCGGCAGCCCCGGCGGCTCCAGCAGCCCGAGGGCAGCGCCGGCAGAGCTGCCAGCAGCCCGGGCGAGGCAAGGCCGAGGGCAGAGGGGCGGCGGGCGGCACCGCCGGCCGCCACAGCAGGGTCCCCGCGGCACGGGGGGCTCGCTCAGCAGCTCCCTGGGCACGGGGACACCCCAGCGGCTGCGCCGGGACAGCCGCAGAGCCGGCAGCCGCCGAGGCCCCGCGCCCCGGCTCCTGCCGCCTTAGGGACCCCCGCCCGAGCAGCGGGGACTGCGCCCTCTCCCCGCCCCGCGCTGGAAGCCGCAGCCCCTGCGCCGCCCGCGCCTGACCCCCACCTTGCCGGAGCAGCCTGCAGCCCCGCGCCGCTGCCTGCAGCCGGGGACACGGACGCTCGCACAGAGGTCGCGCCGGCCACGGGCACCGGCCATGCTCCGGGTGCCGCCCCGCATGCCTGGCCCGGCACCAGCCGCACCGCCGCGGCCCGCACACACGCTCCGTGCCGAGCACAACGGGGGTCACCCCCGAACACCGCCCCAGTCCCAGTCCCGCTCCCCCTTTCTGGCCTCAGGCCTCAGGAGGAGCCCGCGCGGGGCCGGCTCTGCCCGCGGCCGCCCTCTCTTGGCTGCCGGGAAAAATTAACCCTGTCCCAGCCGAACCCCGGCCATTCCCCACCCGGGACCAGACCCCGCCCTTTCCCCTCCATCCCCACCGCCTTTCCTGGCTCGGACATGGATCCAGAGATCTCCGCACGCGTCTCCTGCCCTCAGCCCGGGGCCATCGCTTTCCAGTGTAATATCTCTGACTGTGGATGAGGCACGGAGTAAATCCCTGCCCCAGCTTCCCAAAGGAAGGACCCGTGAGTGCTGCAAGAACTGGGAAGCCCTTCCAGAGTCCCTGTAAGTAAGTGGGGGCCGCACCAAGGAGGGAAATCCGTAGGACGCGAACCATCGCCTGGGATCCGTTGCTCCTGACAACTTTGCAAGAGAAATACAGCAAAAGGAGAGGTGAGGCTGAAAGTGAATCAATCCCTGTGTGCTGGAGTGGGACGAACCTTCCCTAATTCCCACTGAGTCTCCAAGGGAGCTCTCTACAACTGTCACGAAAGCTGCTTGCCTACGAGCCATGCAGGGAAGAGGGCTCCACCGTGCCCCACCATGCCCTGCAGTAGATTTGCACCTAGAGGAGAGAAGGGAGGGGATCTTTGTCATGGAGAGCAGTGATAGGGTAGGGGGTAACAGTTTTGAGCTGTGAATGTGATAGGATTAGGGACTGAGTTTTGTCAGTGAAGAAGGGAAGAAACACTGCCTGCAGGTCTCTGGAGGGGGGCTGGCTTTGCCAGACTGCTGGGCAGGCACCCGGCTTTGCACCGTCTGGAGTAAAACTGGACCCCGCGGCTTTCCTTGATGCAAGCAGTAGTTACTACTGCAAAAAGGGGAATGTTTGGAGTTAAGCTGAAGTGGAGTTAAGTTTCACCTAAGGATCTGTATTTTTTGAGTTAGACAAATGTCCCTCTGACAGCACGTTTTAGTGATAGCGTGCTTTTTTTTAAATAATGTTTTTCCAGACACTGTTCAAAGGGAAATGATAACATCTTGTGTTAAGTATGGAATGTGCTGAACAGGTTGATTTAGTTTTGATAAAAACTAGGGTATTAATCAGATATTAAAAATATTTAATAAAAAAAATTGTACAGAAAAATATAACAGCTCTCAGGTACGAATATATGTATAAACAGAACAGACTTAGCAGTAACCACAACCCAAACCTTAAAACCTTTAAATGGATTGAGTCCTGTACCCCAAATCTCGCGACGCAGGTCTCTTTAAGGGTGCGGGGTCTGTCGCCGCTGCCGCAGCCCCGGGTGCAGCTCCGCCGCCACGGGCCGGGAAGGGAACGGGGGAAAAAGGAGGCGTGTGAGTTCTGCGGGAGTTGTGGAAGATCAGATGATCGATGATGCTTCCTCCAGAGACTGTAGAACCCCACGAGTCGTATCTCAGGGGCCGCCGCTCCTGCTGCTGCTGCTGCTGCTCCCCTGTAGCTGCTCCGCGCCGCCGCTCCGCTCCTCCCCCGAGAAAAGCGTGCGAAACCGAAGAAAGAAAATCAGCTCCCCTCCCCAGAGGCGGGAAAGAAAATAAAAAAACCCGTTGTTCGGGCACCGTTTCCCCGGAAACGGCCTCTCCCCGCCCCCCTCGCGTTCCCTTTGTTGGCAATAGCAAGGAAAATTCCTCTGACAAATTCAAAACCACAACACAGGTGTGCATAGACTACGCATTTCTGGGAAAATGATTCTTCCAAGAGATTTCTGGGAAAATTTCTATATACGCATGCAAGTGGGAAATGTGTGATGTAGCCAGCTCACATGACTGACGGAAATCATTCCCTCATTGTCCAGCACTGAAATTAAAGAATGCTTGCTTTCTAAAACTCAAAAACGAGTCTTAGAGAGTTTTTTTGATGGCTTTTTCTGAATCATTTGGAAACTCAGATGGGACTTGTTTTCAGGATTCTGGATCTATGCAGGTCGAGGATGTTCCAGGCAGCAACCAAGAACTTGTCAGGGGGAACCTTCATCACCCCCTGAATTGCGTATTTTCTGGGTTTTGGGTTGGTTGCCTGCTAATAAACCGGAGATGAAAGCCCTGCAGGGTTGGGCTAGAAAGGGACCTATTTTGGGGTTGATGCTGGCAAAACTCTGGCAAATTTGATATTGTGACAATGGGCAATTAAATTATTGGCTTTGCGCTTTGTTTAAGCTTGATGGGCAAGTAGGGGGTCTGCAATGGAATTTTGTAAAAACTTTGTAAGGAGACAGTTTTTGCAAGCCCATGAGGGTCGCCTTGTTCTAATAAGGGGGCAGTTTTTACAAGCCCATCAGGTTTACGTTGCACTGATAAGGAGGAGGATTAAGGTACCCTTGGCAAGAATCTCCAGGACCCCCATGGCAAGATACAACTGAGCCTGCGCAGATGACAGAGGCTATTCGTGGACAAAAGGAAGGCTCCAGTCTCCCTCCTCACGACCGCCGCAAGACCACCACAAAAGGACACTGCGCATACAGGAGGGGAAGGAAACTTATGTTAATGATTCCCTGGAACTGATCAGCCTAACTCGGCCTGCTCCTGGAAATGTGATGAAATATGTGCATGTAGCGAATCCGATCAGACACCCCACACACACCACTCGCTGTAGCGAAGCTCCCAGCCAGGAGGGGCGAAGGGAGCCCCTGGGTCCTGTTGGGACCACACAACAAACCTTGCTGGGGGCCAGTGGGCACCCGACAGTTGACTCCGTCCCACCTCGCTAAGGAGCACCGGGAGTAAAAACCTGGCCCAGACCCCGCCTCGAGAAACCCTCGACCCAGCCCTGGGGCACTGGAGAGGAGGCGCAGCCCATTTCCCAGCAAGCGGGGATGGCATTGCCCGGCAAGACGGGGCATTAACGAATGAGACAGCTAAAAAAGAGGGGAATGGGCTCTGATTACGGGCCGAGTTTTGTCAGGGAAGAAGGGGATGAATTCTGTGGGCAGATCTCTGGAGGGTGGTTGGCTTTGCCAGATTCCTGGTCAGGCACCCACCCAGCTTTGCACCCTCTGGAGTAAAACTGGGCCCCGCGACTCTGTCTGTGCTTGGCTTGTCCAGTGGGTAAAGATCTTCTTTTGATACAAGACGCATCAAATCGATTCCTTTGATACAAGAAGTATCAAATAGCTTTCCTTGATATAAGAAGTAGTTAATGCTGCAAAAAGTGGAATATTTTCATTTAAGCTAAGGTACAGTTAAGTTTCATCTAAGGAACTCAATGTCACTCTCATAGCATGTTTTATTGATAACATTTTTTTTCAAAGCGTGATTTTCCCAGACAGTGGTCAAAGAGAAAGTACAATGTCTTGTATCAAGTATGGTATGTGCTAAACAGCTGTACATAGAACATGGCTTAGATTTCTGTGAAAATTTATACATATGCATGTAAATGGGAAATCTATTCTGTAATCAGCTTGCAGGATTGATTGAAATCAATTTCCCAGCCCTGAACTTAAAGGATGTTGCTTTCTAAACCTCAAAACCCAGTCATAGACAGCTTATTTGCCAGCATTTTCACTATCATTTGGCAACACTGTGGGACTTCTTTTCAGGTTTTGTGATCTCTGTGGGTCAATGATGTTTCAGCTGGTAATCAAGAACTTATTCAGGGTGCGGGAGAACCTACAGCTTCCCCCTGGACCACAGCTGGTAAGAATTAAAGAATCCTTTCTGGATTTTGGTTTGCTTGCCTGCTAGTAAGCCAGAGGCGAAAGCCCTACAGGGCTGGGCTAGAGAGGGACCTAATTTGGGTTTGAGGTTAGAGTCTGAAGCAAAATGAGAGCCCTCGGCTCTGTCTGTGCTTGGCTTGCCTGCCGGCTAAAGGATGCCATGAGGTTTTCCAGTAGCAACTCCTTTTTGTATCAAATTTCTTCCTTTGATACAAGAGTATCAAATCTATTCCTTTGATACAAGAAATATTAAATAGTTTTCCTTGATAGAAACAGTAGTTCCTACTGCACAAAGTGGTATGGTTGGATTTAAGCTAAAGTAGGTCTAGGTTTCCTGTAAGGAACTGTATTTTTTGAGAGTTACACAAATGTCCCTCTGATTGCATGTTTTATCGATAGCATGCTTTTTTTTTTTTTTTTTTTTAAATAGTGTTTTTCCAAACACTGTTCCAAGGAAAATGATGATGTCTTGTGTTAAATATGGAATGTGCTGAACAAGTCTGCATAGAATATCCCTAAAGATTCTGGGGAAATTTATATATATGCATGTTGTTAGGAGAAATGTAGGTTTGGAAGTTTTATAAGCTGCTGCTAAGAGCTGGCAAGAGCTAAGATAAAGGTCTTAGTTCTGTCCCCTGTACAGACTCATCCAGGGCTGCTGATCAAATAGAAGAAAATGTTAGACAAAAGATGAAAAATTAATTTACGCAGCTGTGCTTGTATAGGAGTCGGACTTAAGTAAAGAAGAGAACACCGAGGGACTTGCTTAGAATGGAATCAATTGGAGGCAAAGTGAGATGGACTGAAATGGAACAAGAAGACAGAAGTTTATTAAGAAAGAAGAATTGAGAGGACTTAATAAGTGATGAATTCTGAGGACACAACAACCGAGCAAAATCATTGAAGAAATAAAACATTTGTAATTCTTTTATTCTTCATTGTTAGGTAGTTATTTGCCAAGCAAGACAGCAGAGCTGGGCGCATAGCTAAGCATAGCCAGAGGCGCACCCGGCCTTAGCATGGCTTTATATGCAGTTGGTACATATTCATTACATGCACATATTCATCACATTTCCAGGAGCAGGCCGAGGCTGATCAATTCCAGCGAATCATTAACATAAGTTCCCTCCCCCTCCTGTATGCGCAGTGTCCTTTTGTGGTGGTCTTGTGGGTTCGTGAGGAGGGAGACTGGGGCCTTCCTTTTGTCCACGAATAGCCTCTGTCATCTGCGCAGGCTCAGTTGTATCTTGCCATGGGGGTCCTGGAGATTCTTGCCCAGGGTACGTTAAGCTTCCTCCTTATCAGCGCAACACAACCCCGATGAGCTTGTAGAAACTGCCTCCTTATCAGGACAAGGTGACCCTCATGAGCTTGGGAAAACTGCCTCCTTGCAAAGTTTTTACAAAATTCCATTGCAGACCCCCTACTCGCCCATCAAGCTTAAACAAAGCACAAACCCAATAATTTAATTGCCTCTTTTCACAACGCCGTTTTTCACAGTGCTTTCCCCCCCCAACCCCGCTTCCCTACCCTAGTTAAAAATTCCCAAGGTTCAAGTCTGAGCCACTCAAAGAGCATTGACAAATTTGATTCTGCTAGTCTGTCATCGCAGCTTTAATTTCAGGGGGTGCAAAGCTTCCTCTACTTCCCACCACGAAGCTGGATCATCCACTGCACCCTTTATATGAGAGGCATGTGTCCACCCTTTTTCTGTGGTTTGAACCCCTGACTCTGTTGTCAGGAGTACCTGAAATGGACCTTCCCATTCAGGTGTTAGTGATTGTTCGTGCCATGTTTTTACAAAAATCCAATCCCCTGGGTTTGGGGAATGCAGTTTAAAATCTAATGGGGCCCTTTGTGAGAGCATTTCTCATATTATTTTTTTTTCTGTCCTTCTGTGATTTCTGGTGTTCCCTTTGTATGGGTTAAGTAAGGTAACCCAAACATCATCTCATATGGGCATACACCTAGGTTTGACCTGGGTTGGGTTCAGATTCGAAGAAAGGCCAGAGGAAATCACTGTATCCAGGACAACTGAGTTTCCACCATTAACTTTGTCAGCGTTCTTTTCAGAGTTTGGTTCATCCGTTCAACTCGACCAGAGCTCTGGGGATGCCAAGGGGTGTGAAAATCGCAATTTATACCTAGAGAACTCACTAACAGTTGTAGTACTTTCGCCGTAAAATGCGAGTGGATCCTCTCACTTATCCTATACCTTGGAATGATCTGTTCTAACAAAAATTCTGACACTGTGTGCTTTGAAAGGGTTTTACTGTGAAGGACCTCCCCCGTAAATCTTGTTTTAAACATTTGTCAGTAATCTGCCTGGCTGTTTTATAAACCCCAACACACCCATATTCTCCTCAAAACTGGTCACATAGTGCTTGCCTCTTCCTTCCGAGTAAGGGCTGGGACTTCAGAAATAGCCTCGTTAGGGGTCAGGACCAACATTATCCTGTTTTCCTCTACCAGGGCTGCCTCCCAGGTTGACTGGTCAGCTAGGTTATTGCCCCTTATTTCCTTCCTTACTCCTTTTTGATGCCACTTTATGTATACCAGGGCTGTTTCTAAAGGTTTTTTGTTTGGTTTGGTTTTGGTTTTCATTTGTGTTTTTTTTTCCTTTGGCTTTTTTTGGTTTTGTTTTTTTTTCTGTGAGGCTAATACTTCCCTAAGTATTCCCACTGAGTTAGTTTTGATAAAAACTAAGATATTAATCAGATATCAAAGATCTTTAATCAGGGGAAAAAAATGTATAGTAAAGATAACAGTTCTTAAGTACAAATATATGTATAAGCAGAACAGAATTAGGAGTAATCACAACCAAAACCTTAAAACCTTCAAATGGATTGAGTCCTGTACCCCAAATCTTGTGATGCAGGTATCTTTAAGGGTGTGTGGGGACTGTTGTCACTGCTGCGGCCCCGGACGCAGCTCCACCACCGCCGGCCGGGAACGAGGGTAAAAAGGAGACACGTGAGTTCTGCAAAAGTTGTGGAAGATCAGATGGCTGATGATCCTTCCTCCAGAGACTGCAAAACCCCATGAGTTGCAACTCCGCTACCACTGTTGCTGCTGCCGCTGCGCCACACTGCGCTCTGCCTGAAGAAAACAAAGCGGGCCAAAAAAGCTGAAGAAAAAACCCCGGCTCTCAGCCCCAGACGCAGAAAAAAGAAAAAACCAAACCAATGTCCGGGCACCACCTCTATCCCGTTTTCCCCAGAAACGGCCTCCCCCCGCCCCCCTCGCATTCCCTTTGTTGGCAATAGGAAGAGAAATTCCTTGGAAAAATTCAAACCCACAACACCCACCCTGATGGAGTGGGTGCTGGTCTCTTCTCACAAGTGACAAGTGATAGGACAAGAGGAAATGGCTGCAAGTTGCGCCAGGGGAGGTTTAGACTGGACATTGGGAAGTATTTCTTTACTGAAAGAGTGGTCAAGGATTGGAACAGCTGCCCAGGGAGGGGGTGGAGTCACCATCGCTGGAAGTGTTTAAAAAACGGGTGGATGAGTTTCTTAGGGACAGGGTTTAGTAGGGAGACAGGCACGGTTGGACTCGGTGATCTCAGAGGTCTCTTCCAACCTAGTTATTCTATGATTCTAATTAAGTGTTAGTGCACCAATTCTTGTCTCCTAGAGTTTAAAAGTCCCCTTGCCTCCCATATTTTCCCAAATGTATGTACTATCCCATAAGCATATTTTGCATCAGTACAGATAGTCCCTCTCTTTCCTTCCAACCAGTCTAGAGCTTGTTTCAGAGCACACAATTCACAACACTAAGCAGATCAAGAGAGTGGCAAGGCACCTTTCTCAATGGTCTCCATATTATTTCTGTTAATGACTGCGTATCCCGATAACCCTTTTCCCCACACACACCGGGAGGATCCGTGTACAAAAATGTTTTCCCCATCCGCGAGTGGGGTTTCCTCCAAGTCCTCCCTAACTTTGGTTTGGTAATCAATGACATCTCGGCAGTCATGTTGGACGTTCTCCCCTGGTTCTCCCTAGAGAAACTGGGAGACATTTACGTTTTGACTTACTTCTCGTGTCAAGTCCTTTTATCTATTAATATGGCTTCATATTTGAGGAGTCTAGAATCTGTTAGCCATTTTTCGGCTTTTTGGTTCAAAATGTTTCTAACTGCATGAGGTGTAAACACTGTCAGCCTCCCCTCAAAGGTTAATTTCCTACTCTCTTCCACTAACAGGGTGGTTGCTGCCACTGCCTGTATACAGATAGGCCATCCCTGACTCATGGGGTCTAACATTTTAGATAAGAAGGCCACTGGTTTCTTCTTGTCACCCCCATTTTGGGCAAGGACTCCGTATGCGATTCCCTTTTCTGCATTTACAAACAGGGAAAAAGTTGATTTAGAGAGGGTGAACTCAGGACTGGAGTGGATATTAATTTATCTTTTAATTTCTGAAACTTGTCTTCGTCTTCAGCAGTCCAAATCCTTACTGGTTGTTTACCAGCTTTTCGTCCAATTTCCCCCTTTGTTTTTGGTGGTGGTAGTGAAATAATACCTGAAATGCGTTCCGGATTAATTCTCCTCTGTCTTTCCCTGAGAATGTGCCCCAAAGTTTTAATCTCTTGTTTTACCAATTGCAGTTTTCACTTAGATACCCTCAAACACTGTTCTCCTAGGAAATTTAGAAGCTTAATTGATTCTCTTCAGACTAGTTCTTCCTCTTTTCCCGAGAGCAGCAGATCACCTACATATTGCAGCAAAATTTTGTATTTCAGGAGCTGAGTGGAATTGCTGCCTAACATTTTCCAGTGCTTGCCCAGATAAATTCGGGGATTCAGTAAACCCTTGGGGCAATTTGGTCCACCTTTGTTGTTGTTTTCTCCCCCTATCCGGGTCTTCCCATTTGAGGGCAAAAATGTCTCCGCTGCACTCTGCCAACGGGCAAGCCCAAAAGGTATCTTTTAAATCCACCATGCTAAACCAACTATGATCTCTCGGAACCTTACACATGAGTGTAAGGATTCAGAACCACTGGATATCGAGTACAGGTTCGTTTGTTTACCTCCCACAGATCCTGAACTAATCAGTAGGTCCCATCTCCCTTTTTGACCTGAAAAATTGGGGTATTGCGTGATGACATTCAATTTTCTAAAATTCCATCTTTGATCAGTTCTTCTATCACTGGCTTTAGTCCTCTCCTTCCTTCATTTGAAATAGGATATTGCCAAACTCTAATTGGTTTTCCCTCATTTTCTATTTATATTATAATTGGGGGAATATCTAAGCTACCTTGATTCTCCTCACCAGCCCACACAGCTGGGTTAATCTTCTTTTTGTCTTCTTCTCTAAGTTGCATCTATTTCACTGCTAATCGGTTTGCCTCCAGTATTACCCCTATCCCTAATTGAATTTGGAACACCCATCCTAATAGGTTACATCCTGCTTCCAGGACTAATAACATATCCCCCTCTGATACTTATTACCCTCCCCCATCTTTACCTGTTCAGTGATTGATACCTGGAATCCTTCTCCCCTTTGCCCCGACAACCCTCAGTTCCTTTCCACTAATTACACATTCTTTTGGTAATATCTCTACACATGATCTTTTTGCCCCCCCTTATCAACTAGAAATACATATTCTTCCTCCTGGGGTCCTACTTTCAGGTCTACCAAGGACTCTTGTTGGTGTGCTTGCCCCAGGAGATAGAGCCCTCAACCCCCCTATTCCCCCTCCTCTTTTTGTTGCTCTTGGAAGACCTGTAGGTCTCTAATCCACCTCTGACATTCCCTTTTGAAATGTCCTCCCTTTCCACAATAGTAACAGGCCCCCTTGCACTGTCCACAATGCCCACCTCCTCCAGTGGGCAGTCCCGATCCTCTTCCTGGTAATCGGGAATTCATGAGGATCCAACCATCTGAGCCACGGCCTCATCCCCTACACCCCTGCCCCCATCCTGTCCTGACTGTCCCATGAAGGGAGAGTAGAGGTGGGCTTGTTCCCATTTACTGCTTGAACAGTTGCTACCATTATCTTGGTTTTGCCTTTGTCTTCTCCTCGTCCCTCCTAACATACACCTTGTGGGCTTTCCTGAGCACCTCATTGAGCCCTCTGATGTGCCAGTTCTCCACCATTTCTAGTTTCTTCTGTATGTCCAGCCAAGAGTGAGTCACAAAGTTCATTGTTAATAGTGACTGCCCCAGCCTCAAACTCCGGATCTACCCCCAAATATTGTTGAATACTCCTCCTCCATCTTTCTACCCATTCTGCTGGGGTCTCATCTTTCCTTTGTTCAATATCAAATGCTTTACTAGCATTTACTCCCTGTGGTACGGCCTCACAGACCCCCCTGATCATAAGGGTATGATAATCCCCTAAGTTGTTATGGCCCTCCAGAGTATCGTGATTCCATTGGGGCTCAACACTGGGGAGATTTTTGTTGTCCAGTAGGTTCCCCCTGTTGGTTTTGACATTGTCTTTCTCAAATCATCATCCCTGCTGCTCTTATCATCTGCCTTTCTTCAGGCAAAACCAAGATGGAGAATATATATTGTAGTTCTTCCCAAGTATATAAATTGGGGCCCAGGAACTGGTCTACCTGGCCCGCGACCCCCACTCGCTTTTCCAAAAGCCCCTTTAATTTCTTTTATATTGCCAGACTTCAGTATCGGTGAGTGGGGCCACCACAAATCCTATCTTTCCTTCTGCTCCTCTTAGTGGGACTTCCCGCAAGGAATATAACCCTGGATCTTGATTCCGGTCCCTTTGTCTTGCCTGGGTTTTGGGACATCAGGGCTGTTCCCCCTCTTATTCTCTAGCTTCCTGGTTTTCATTTTGCCCTGGATTATTTTCAGGATTCTACAGGGGTGGAAGGTGGTCTAGAGGATCCATGGGGGTCCTGGAGATTCTTGCCAAGGGTACGTTAAGCTTCCTCCTTATCAGTGCAATGCAACCCTGATGGGCTTGCAAAAACTGCCTCCTTACAAAGTTTTTACAAAATTCCATTACAGACCCTCTACTTATCCATCAAGCTTAAACAAAGCACAAAGCCAATAATTTAATTGCCTGTTTTCACAATGAGCCCATGGAAAATTAGAATGGCTTTGTACCCTAGGTAATGGGGATAAGAATAGCATATAAATCAGTTGCCACCTTTGTGTCTTTGATATCCACTGTGGTGGTGCTCAACTCTTAGTTGTGAAACTAAACCAAACCCAGCGTTATCCACAAACTTTGTTGATAAATTTTTTACAGACGGTCTGTTGTGGTATTGGATTTTTCCGAGGAATTTTTCTTCCTCTTGCCAACAAAGGGAATTTCAGCGGAATGTGAGAGGGGTGTGGGGAGGATGTTTCCAGGGAAACCGGGACAGAGGTCGTGCCCTGACATCTGTTTCCTTCTTTCAGAGAGCAGCAGCAGCAATGGCAGTGGCAGTTACTGCGTCTGTGCGTTTTGCAGTCTCGGAAGGAAAGATCACGGGTCATCTGAATCTTCCACAACTCCAGCAGAACTCGCACTAGGTTTCCATCTCCCTTTCCCTCCCTTCCCCACTTGGGGCAGGGGGGGCCACGGCAGGGACAGCAGCAGGGGCCACCCTTCCCCCTGCAGGGCAGCAGAGACTTGCATCGCAAGATTTTGGGTACAAGATGCAATCTATTTTTAAGGTTTTAGTTGCGATTAGTATTGATTCTGTTCTGTATATACATATATTCGTAGCTAAGAAGTGTTTTCTATACAAATTATTTTGTTGTTGTTGTTTCTGATTAAAGATCTTTAATATCTGATAACATATCTTAGTTTTCATCTAAACTAAGACAGAGTTTCACAGGAGACTCCCACAAGAGACTGGATTCTGGCTTGTGGTACAAACACGTATAAGCGCACACCCATAATCCTTTAGTCATAAACAATTGGCCACGTCTGGGATTAGAAATGGATTCAGCCACACCTGGGCTCCTCTCTCAGGAGATACTCAGAAAGCAAGGGGATCCATTTTGAACATCGTGACTTGACGGGAGGGTCTCCTCTGCCACCTCTCGGAATCTCTCCAGGAAAACTGTGGCGCCCAGAACCGCACCCAGTACATGAGGTGGGACTGCACCAGTGCAGAGCAAAGCAGGACAGTCCCTTCCCTCATTGGGCCAGCAATGCCATGCTGGATGCACCCCAGGACATGGTTGACCTCTTGGCTGCCAGGGCACACTGCCGGCTCATGTTCCACTTGCTGCTGACCAGAACCCCCAGACCCCTTTCCGCAGGGCTGCTCTCCAGCCTCTCACTCCCCAGTCCATACAGACATGCAGGGTTGCCATCTCCCAGGTGCAAAATCCGGCACCGGCCCTTGTTAAACTCCATGTGCTTGGCCATTGCCCAGCTCTCAATTTGTCCAGATCCCTCGGCAGGGCCTCTCTGCCCCCAAGAGTGTCACCAGCTCCCCTTAATTTTGTGTCATGAGCAAACCTGGTCAGTAAACCTTCAAGCCCTGCATCCAGGTCATTCAGGAAGACATAAAGGAGCACCGGCCCTAGGATGGGTCAGTGCAGAACACTGCTAGGGACTGATTGCCAGCCTGATGTGACCACAGTTACTGTGACCCTTTCAGCCTGACCCATCAGCCGATTCTCACCCATCGCATTATGTGTTTCTCCAGGTGGATGCCAGACATTTTGTTCAAGAGGAGACTGTGAGAGACAGGATCAAAGGCTTTACTGAAACCCAGAAAGATGACATCAAGTGGCTTCCCTTGGTCACCAAGGTAGCTGGTCTTGTCATAGAAGGAGATTAAGCTTCTTGGCAGGACCTTCCCCTGATGAACCCGTGCTGGCTGGGACCACTGACTGTGTTGGCTTTTCAGTGTTCTTCAATGGCTCCCAAGATAATCTTCTCCATAGCCTTCCCAGGTACTGAAGTGAGACTGAAGGGCCTGTAGTTACTGGGGTCAGCCCTGCTGCCATTCTTGAAGGCTGGAACACCATTTCCCAGCTTCCAGTCAATGGCTACCTCTCCAGATTCCCAAGAGCATTGGAAAATCCTTGAGAGAGGCTTCACTATGACATCAGCCAGCTCTAAGTACCCTGGCACAAACCCCTTCGTGCCCCCCCGACTTATAAGCATCCAGCTGCAACAGCGAATCCCGCACAAGTTCGGGGTTGATTGGGAGTTTCTCACTTGCACAGATGTGATTCTCTAGCACTGAGCTCTGTGGGTGCCCAAGCTCACCACTGGTGTTGAAAACCAAGGCAAACAAAGCATTAAACGCCTCTGCTTTGTCTACATCCCTGTTTGTGAGGTGTCCGTGCCCATCAACACTGGCTCAGTGTTAGTTCTGGCCTGCTTTTTGCTATGAACATACCATAAAAAGACTTTTTATTGTCCTTCACAGTGCTGGCCAGCTTCAGCTTTGCTTCATCTTTGGCCAGCAAAGGGGCACTCATCAGTGTGGTTGTGTTGGTGCTTGATCAGGGAGTCCTTCTCGCTGCAGCCCCTGCGGCAGTGGTTGCAGGCAAAGGGATGCTCCCTGGTGTGAATGCGCTGGTGTCTGATGAGGTGTTCCTTGCAGCTAAAGCAGTGGCTGCAGGTTAATATAGACCTCTGGTGCGGATGCTCTGGTGGGTGATCAGGGAGACCTTCTGACTGAAGCAATTCCCACACTCAGTGCAGGCAAAGGGTCACTCATCCGTGTGAATGTGCTGGTGGTTGTTCAGGGAGCCCTTCTGGATGAAGCTCTTGCCACACTCAGTACAGCCAAAGGGGCGCTCCTGAGTGTGGGTGCTCTGGTGACATACGAGGTTGCACTTCTTTCTGGAGCTTTAGCTACAGTCAGTACAGGTAAAGGGTCGCTCGTCCCTGTGGGTGCGCTGGTGTTTGATGAGGGAGTTCTTCCATCTGAAGCTCTTGCCACAGTCAGTGCAGGCAAAGGGGCACTCCTTGGTGTGAATGCGCTGGTGATGGATGAGGGACTTCTTCCATCTGAAGCTCTTACCACAGTTGGTACAAGCAAAGGTGCACGCCTGAGTGTGTATGCGCTGGTGAGTAATCAGGTAATGCTTCAAGCTGAAGCTCTTACCACAGTCAGTGCAGGCAAATGGGCGCACCTGAGTGTGGGTGTGCTGGTGGCTGACCAGGTGTTTCTTCAAGCTGAAGCTCTTGCCACAGTCAGCGCAAACAAAGGGTCGCTCGCTGGTGTGGATGCTCTGGTGATTTCTGAGGCAGCACTTCCAGCTGAAGCTCTTGCCGCAGTCAGCACAAGCAAAGGGTCGCTCACCAGTGTGGATGCGATGGTGTCTGATGAGGTTGCACTTCTCTCTGAACCTCTTGCCACAGTCAGTGCAGGAAAAAGGGCGCTCATCCGTGTGTACGCGCTGGTGGACGGTCAGTGAAGCCTGGCTCCTAAAGGTCTTGTTGCACGCGGGGCACATAGGGAGGGGTTTCTGGAGTGCTTGGAGGCCTGGAACAGGGTACAGATCAGGGTGTCCTGCTGGACTTCCTCACCTTCCTGTCCTGGCTGTGGGACGAGTCCTCACAACACCTGCTGCTAGAACCCCCCCACCCCACCCTCCTGCAGACCCCCAGTACTCACCTGGCACAGAGCTCTGGTGCTTCTGCCGCGCCCGGGGGGCGTCTGGCATGCAAGGCGTCTCTCCTCGCTCCATCTTGCAGATGATCTCTGGCTTGACGGTGGCCCAGCCTGTCCGGGACACAGAGAAAAGCACCCTCTCCCACACTGCTGTGAAGGCAGAGATGGCCCTCTCCGACTAACAGCCCATCAACTCACTCTGCTCCACTACTCTCTCCTGTTCAGCAACAATTCAACCCCGCCTTCCCTGTGCCTGGAGCCTCCTCTCCTCTCTTCCTTGTCACTTCAGCCACTCTCCTGCACGCAGGAGCCCTGGGAAGGGCTCAAAGGTGAGAGAGGGGATGAATCCCGAAATGCCAATGCTTTAACTGCGGGTCAGCCCCGAAGTGCTCAGGCAGTTGGGTGGGAGGAGCCTCGTAGATCCCTTCCCGCTGAAAATGGCTATCCCGTGCCATCTCATCCCATCCCACCGCACCCCATTCCCTGCCATGCCATCCTACTCCATCTCACCGCATCCCACCCCACGCCACGCCACGCGCAGCCCCGCCCGGCAGAGGCGCAGAGTCCTCACCCAGCGAGGCGAGCGTCTCGTAGTTGTCGAGCATCACCTCCCGGTAGAGCCGCCGCTGCCAGCCCGCCAGCGCTGCCCACTCCTCGCGGCAGAAGTAGATGGCCACCTCCTCGAAGCTCAGCGCCATCTGCAGCAAGAAGCCCGGCTCAGCCCGGCTCAGCACGCCCCGCCGCGCCTTGGCTCCGCACCTCTGCCCCAATCCTGACGCTGCTGGGCACGGAGCCGGCAGCCCCGGCGGCTCCAGCAGCCCGAGGGCAGCGCCGGCAGAGCTGCCAGCAGCCCGGGCGAGGCAAGGCCGAGGGCAGAGGAGCGGCGGGCGGCACCGCCGGCCGCCACAGCAGGGTCCCCGCGGCACGGGGGGCTCGCTCAGCAGCTCCCTGGGCACGGGGACACCCCAGCGGCTGCGCCGGGACAGCCGCAGAGCCGGCAGCCGCCGAGGCCCCGCGCCCCGGCTCCTGCCGCCTGAGGGACCCCCGCCCGAGCAGCGGGGACCGCGCCCTCTCCCCGCCCCGCGCTGGAAGCCGCAGCCCCTGCGCCGCCCGCGCCTGACCCCCACCTTGCCGGAGCAGCCTGCAGCCCCGCGCCGCTGCCTGCAGCCGGGGACACGGACGCTCGCACAGAGGTCGCGCCGGCCACGGGCACCGGGGGCTCCTCCCCTGACCCCCGGCCTCCCCTGCCCTTGCTGGGAACAATTAACCCTGTCCCAGCCGCGCCCCGGCCCTCCGCTCTGGTTGCTGACAACAGCGGGGGCGGTGCAGGGAGGGTACTGAGACAACGCTCAGCTTTAGGTGTTAATCTGAGCGACGGGTCACGTCAAGGACCCCGGGCTGCACCGCCCTCCGCTAAAGATAAGGAAGGCACCGATCAGACACCTGTGGGCGCACACAAAGGCTCCCCGGGAGCAGCCGGAATTCCGTTAAACGGGCGGGCGGTGGTGTTGCACTGTAAATCAGACAGAAGATAATATGTAATTACTTCCAGCAAGAGGAGGGAACAGTGAAATGCTTTCAGGGCAATGTGAGAAATTTCCGCCTAGGTAGTAAATACAGTGAGCAGAGTTCCATGTGCTCTTTGGCAACACTGTGGGCGGAACAATCTCCTGTGCTTCCCCGGAGCTGGAATTTTTAAGGGATACCCTCCCAACAGTATTTCGGGCTGTTGGGCTCTTTGCTTTGTTTCAGCAGTGAGGCTACAAAACGCCGCTTATCTCGCAAAGCAGGCGGCAACTGTGCTCTCACAGCCAACCTGACCGGTGCCGTTAGGGGGATACGGCAGTTTCACCCCCAGAAGCTGCTGCCGTCCAATCCGATCAGACACCCCCACACTCACCGCTCTCTCTGTAGCGAAGCTCCCGGCCGGGACGGGCGAAGGGAGCCGCTGGGTCCCGCTGGGACCACACGACAAACCTTGCTGGGGGCCAGTGGGCACCCGACAGTTGACTCCGTCCCACCTCGCTAAGGAGCCCCGGGAGCAGAAACCTGGCCCGGACCCCACCTCGAGAAACCCTCGACCCAGCCCTGGGGCACTGGAGAGGAGGCGCAGCCCATTTCCCAGCAAGCGGGGATCGCATTGCCCGGCAAGACGGGGCATTAACGAATGAGACAGCTAAAAAAGAGAGGGCAATGGGCTCTGATTACAGGCCGAGATTTGTCAGGTGTAATAGGTGAATAAAAGTTTTGCTTCAGCCAGACTGTGATAGTTGAGATCAGTGGGCGGTCGGGAAGGCTGTTAAGTTTCCAAACGCCCAAAAAAGGGAAGAGGAGACAGGGCTTTACACGGCCTGCGGTGTGAAAGATGGGATAAAGCAAGGTGTAAATCAAGAAGGAGATCGGGAAGGCGCCGGGTGGAGGGTGGAATCTAGCAAAGCTGTAAATTGGGGAGATGATGGTCTCCCTTCCTTTGAAAGGGGGGGAAGGTTTCTGTCAGTTTATGGATAGTTAGGGTGAAAGAAATCAGGCACAGGAACAATGAAGGGTGGTGGTGGTGGGGGTGTTAAATGAGGAAGACTGCCTGTTTTCCACCAGGGACCCCCCTCCAGAAGATCCTCTGGGTAATGCTATGCATAGATGGGTGAGGGGGAGTAACAAATGTAAATGAGTTACTGGAACTCAGTTGAATATATGTGAGTACCTAAGTAAATGTATGTGAGCGCGACCAAAAGGTGTGCGTAAGGGAGGGTCCATCCTCTTATGCCCCCAGCACTGTAAATAAATTTCTTTGCTTCTAAGACTTTGTCCTCTCCAAAATTTTATCTGTGAGCTGGCTTTTTCTCACCGTTTGGGGGCTCGTCCGGGATCAGAAGCCCCTTGTCCATGGAGTGGGACAGGACGCATGGGAAGGTGCGCCCTGCTGATTTCAGCAGTCTCTTGCTCCCTGTCTTGTTCCATCGGGGGAGGCGGCGGAACGACCTGGACAGAGGTCTCTTGAAGCAAAGGAGGGAACACAGGTATACTGGGAAAAGTATTAATAATGCACGGCAGCCAGGAAATTTCTGTGCACGGGACTTGGTTAAGAAAACTGACTAAGTATTACTCGGGTGGCTGGGATTATGGGACTGAAACTGTGTGTGTGAGACGCAGGAGTATCTGCGAAGTGAGTGTGGAGTTCTTCTAACCATGGTTCCATCCCTCCCCGAGGAGATCAGCCGTTGAAGGAACAAAGCGAAAGATGAGAGAGAATTCCCGTGGGAAACCATTAGAAACAATGGAGAAGCAGGAGAGGAAGAAAAGCCTGGGTAATCGGGCGAGGAAGAAACGCCCAGGGAAGGGAGAGGGGTCTGAAGACTCCACTTGGAGTATACCTCCAGACAGTCCTTTGGAGAGGATGCTCGGGTACTGGTAACGTCACTTCACAACCTGGTTGTGATAAATAAAGAACAATTTGCTGATTAAACAAAAGGATACAAGGAGAAAACGGCCTCACTGTTCCAGGTACAAATCATCCTGTTTAAGAAAGAATGTGGCGCAGCCTTATCTCAAGGTTGTAATAGTGTCGTCTGTGTAGTAGTGAAATACTATGTTACTATAACGACCTTTGCCTTTGCTTTATCTTGCTTAAGATTAACAGAAGTTATCTTGTTTGTGTAACAGCCGAAATCAACAAGTTGGACTTCAAGAAGGGTATAAAAGACTGCCTAAGTTACCCAAACTTTTGCGAGCCTCGGTGAAGCCGCGACTTCCCGGCCGCCCAGCGCTGCTTTTGCTTTCCTATCTTAAATAAACTTTTAACGAACCATTTGAGACTTCATTTGTCTTAATTAACTATAACACGATGGGTTATGAAGGGTATGTTTATTACAACGCTGGGGACACGGGAGCTCGCTCCTCCGAAAACGTGCCCAAATTTCCAGCAGCTTATTCAATTTAAATGCAATAAAATGTTACATATTCATATTATTTCCCAATACACCTATACACATGCATCACCTGTCCCTGCTTCCTATTAAAATTAAGTCTTCTCCCTGTTGCGCTTGCGCAGTGCCTCCTGGTGGCGATCGTCAGTTGTAGTGAGGATGAAGTAGTAGTGAAGATGTAGTGAGGTCATCTTCAAGGTTGAACTTTTTACCTTTCAGCCCCGCGCAGGCTTAGTTGCTCCTTGACTTGCTGCCAGGCTGGTTGACCTCCTGCCAGGGCAGTGACTCGGCTTCAGCCAGTCCTTCTATACTTCAGTGATTTCAGACAATAGTCTGAAAGGACGCAGGTGCAATCTCCTACCTAGTTAACTAGTAACTAATTCTTGCCCTGCCTCTAAAATCAAAAAATCTTAAGAAACCCCTTCTCAGTCCCCCCTTTTCTACATCAATAGTAAATTCTTTTACTACTCTCTCTTATAACTATGGATTATGCTCAACCCCTTTTACGATAGAGCAGCATCTCTGGGGAGGTGCGGTGCATTACTTTAATTGTTAAGGCCAAATACAACATTCGTTTCATCATTCTCCAATTTAAAACATACAAGACTAGAGATAAAACTATACACGCTGAAATCAACACTAAGAGGACAATCATTGGGTTATACAATTTGTTCATGATACCAATAGCTGTGGGAGATCACCCAAAAAGGGTGTCCCACCATCTGTTCCTTCCTTCTTCCTTTACACGCTTTAAGACATGGTGATTTTCCTCTATGTCACGGTGAACTGTTATGAGTGGTTTTTGACCACTTTGTTGAATCTCGTCTAAAATGCCCAATAAACTGGGATGCTGCATCAGCTCTTTCACTAAGGAGAGGTTCATCCTGATAGAAGTTGGTAACAGCTCACGTATAATTAGTTCGCAAGAGCTGATTAGATGTTACTGGAGCTGAATAAGAAAAATTGCACCCTTGGATTTTAACAAAATTACAAACACAAAAGTTAGACTGATCCTTAGTCTCTAACATATCCGCTGAGATAGCGTCACACATGGTCCTTAAACAAGCACATCTTTTTCTTACATATATAAGAACTGTTTCTTGTTTAGAATTGGGTGGTTTTCAAAATGGCAGACCTTTTGTTCAATGTCTAAACAAACATCTTGGACATTGAGCATACTATCTTTCTAAATCTACAGTTTGCCACTTTTCATCTACTCAGTGAAACTACACACTGCTACACACCGCTCCAGTGTGGCTCAAACCTAATGGAATGATATATACTGCATATACTGCATATATATGATATACACTACATATACTGCTCAAAATCCGAGGCATTATCCCAAACAATCTTTCTGATTTCCATTGGGAAAGTGCCTTCCTCTCCTTCCCTTATAATCGATGCAGCAACTGATTGCATCTACAACTGTGCTTGAATACAACTAAGGGCTAAGAAGAGGTTTTTCTGTACCACTTCAAAGGCACTTACAATTAGCTCGTGATCCTGGGTGTTTATTTTCTCCCATTTTGGCAATACCTTAAACAATAACCACTGATTTGTTCCCAAGGATAATAGGGAAGATCGCAAGGGCTGCTGCAGGTTGGTCAAATCACTACAGGTAGCAGCCAATTTATTAATTAACACTTCTGAATTGCATATGGCCCTATTCTAGAGACACTTGGATTAGTTTTTACTTTCTTGGTAGTAGTCACCTGTTGACTAACCGTAGGTGTTGATTTTGTAGGTGTTGATCTTTTAGTTGTAGGCGACTTTGTGGGCAATGATGTAACATTGACCCTAACTTCATGAAAAAATCTCTTCTGCCTAACTCCTGTCCTAGGGAAGTCACAATGTCCTTTTAGAGTATACTCATACCAACATCCTAATTTTCCTAGACATTGTTTCCCTTCTGGAGGAGAAGACCCATTTGCCCTCATTATGCCTACTATAATTCTTTCTGGGATTGGGGCCCTATCTTTGTGATAGATTCTACACCCAACTTTATCCTATCTCCCGTATTTCCCTGCACTTGGTCAACCTTATCTTTGTTTCCTTCTTCTTCTTCAGTTTTCTGATATGCCAGGTTATTATGGAGGATTATTATAGCCAATTGTGGTTTTGTCTCCACACCTGCAAATGTCTTGATAGAACCTTTTAGGGCATGATTCCAGGGCCACTTTTTCGATTCATGAGCAAAGATGATAACACAACAGAATAACAATAGTCCGTACTGCCCGGTTGACATTTTAAGTTCTTACTTTCAAGAGAGATGAAGCTCTTCTGGCTGAACTTGACTGATCTTCCAAGGTGGTTTACGAGTCCTCTTCACTCTAGAATGGTGAATCCAAGCATGCCGTTCTTTAATCTTGATAGCAGTGAATGAGGTCAAGAGAACCTGGAATGGTCCTTCTCACTGTGGTTCCAAAGTCTTTTCTGCAAGAGACTTTACATATACATAATCTCCAGGTGACATGCGGAGTGACAACTTTACAACTTATGAAGTTATAAAGAAAGATATGTTTTATTGGAGCACTGGGGGCACAGGGGATCATTCCTCCAAAGACATGCCTACCTTTCCAGCAGCCCACCCCAGATTTAATGCAATAATGTATTACATATTCATATGATTTTCCAATATGCCTATATATATGCATTACCTGTCTCCACTTGGTATTAAAATTAGCTCTCCACCCCTTTGCGCCTGTGTGGTGTCTTGTGGTGGTGGTCCTCGCTCCCCATCCAGTGGTGGTCGAGAAGAGGAACATCTTCACCTTTGTCCTCCTTGTCCGTGTCCTTTGTTCACCCTTTGGTCTTTGTGCATGCGCAATGATTACAGCAGACTATACCCCTTAGGCAGGCAAGTTTTACAGTTGGCGAGATCTTGGAGACAGGGCTCTGTATCTTGTTCCATACCTTATCTTGGTAGTGGCAGTTAGCTGTTTCTTCATTCTTTACACAAAGTCAGTTCCTGAGGTTACTCATCATTTATCCTTTACTGGCTTATCTTGTCCTTTATTAAGCTCTACAGTTAATGTGCAAGCTAAGCTCTACAGTTTAAGCTAACAAGTTATTTGAAGTGTCTGCTTACTTACTTACTTGACTAAAGTTCATAGAATCATAGAATCATAGAATCACTAGGTTGAAAGAGACCTCTGAGATCACCAAGTCCAACCGTGCCTGTCTCCCTACTAAACCCTGTCCCTAAGAAACTCATCCACCCATTTTTTAAACACCTTCAGGGATGGTGACTCCACCATCTTCCTGGGCAGTCTGTTCCAATCCCTGACCACCCTTTCGGTGAAGAAATACTTACTAATGTGTAGTCTAAACCTTGCCTGGCGCAACTTGCAGCCATTTCCTCTTGTCCTATCACTTGTCACTTGTGAGACGAGACCAGAACCCACCCTGTCACAACCTCCTTTCAGGCAGTTGTAGACAGTCATGAGGTCTCCTCTCAGCCTCCTCTTTTCCAAACTAAACAACCCCAGCTCCCTCAGCCGCTCTTCATAAGGCTTATTCTCCAGCCCTCTCCCCAGCCTCGTTGCCCTTCTCTGCACATGCTCCAGTACCTCAATGTCCTTCCTGTAGCGAGGGGCCCAAACCCGAACACAGTACAGTACTTGAGGTGCAGCCTCACCAGTGCTGAGCGCAGGGGCACACTCACCTCCCTGCTCCTGTTGGCCACGCTGTTTCTGATACAGGCCAAGATGCCATTGGCCCTCTTGACCACCTGGGCCACTGCTGGCTCATGTTCAGCTGGCTGTCAACCAGTGCCCCCAGGTCCTTCCCGTCAGGCAGCTCTCCAGTCACTCCTCCCCAAGCCTGTAACGCTGCACAGAGTTGTTGTGACCCAAATGGAGGACTCTGCACTTGGCCTTGTTGAACCTCGTCCCATTGGTCTCAGCCCAACGATCCAGCCTGTCCAGATCCTTCTGCAGAGCCTCCCTTCCTTCAAGCAGATCCACACTTGCACCCAGCTTGGTGTCATCTGCAAACTTGCTGAGGGTGGACTCAATGCCTTCGTTGAGATAATTGATAAAGATGTTAAACAGGACTGGACCCAGCACTGAACCCTGGGGAACACCGCTTGTGACTGGTTTCCCAACTGGATTTAACTCCATCTACCACAACCCTTTGGCCCAGCCATCCAGCCAGTTTTTAACCCAGCAAAGGGTGTGCCTGTCCATGCCAGTGGCAGCCAGTTTCTCCAGCAGGATACTGTGAGAAATGGTGTCAAAGGCTTTACTGAAGTCTAGGTACACTACATCCACAGCCTTTCCCCCATCCATTAGATGGGTAACCTTGTCACAGAAGGTTGGCAGGACCTGCCTTTGGTGAACCCGTGTTGGCTGGGCCTGATCACCCGGTTGTCCCGCGTGTGCTGTGTGACAACACTCAAGATGATCTGCTCCATGACCTTCCCCAGTACCGAGGTCAGACTGACAGGCCTGTAGTTCCCCGGATCTTCCCTTCGACCCTTCTTGTAAAATGGGTGTAACATTTGCCAGTCTCCAGTCAAGTGGCACTTCCCCAGTCAGCCAAGACTGTTGGTAGATGAGGGAAAGGGGTTTGGCGAGTACCTCTGCCAGCTCTCTTAATAGCCTCGGATGGATCCCATCTGGCCCCATGGATGTGTGTATGTCTAGCTGGATGAGCAGATCACTAACCGAGTCCTCCCGAACAGCTGGAGCTTCATCCCCACCATCTCCTGGCTGAGGTGGCTGGGTACCCCTAGCACTTTCCCCTTTGGGGTTAAAGACCGAGGCAAAGAAAGCATTGAGCACCTCTGCCTTGTCCTGGTGCATCATTGCTACTGTCCCTTCTGCACCCAGTAAGGGAGGGAGAGTCTCCTTTGTCCTCCTGTTGCTGCTGATATTTTTAAAGAAGTTCTTTTTATTATCCTTGACTGAAGTGGCCAGTTGAAGTTCTAGTTGGGCTTTAGCCCTTCTGATTTTTTCCCTACATGATTTTACCTCGGCTTTGTAATCCTCCTGGGATGCCTACCCTCTCTTCCAGAGCTCATATACTTTCTTTTTTTTCCTAAGATCGATACTAAGCTCCCTACTCAGTCAACCTGGTTTTCTTCCCCATCGACTTGTTTTACAGCACACAGGGATGGCTTGCTCTTGTACTGCCAGGATTTCCTTCTTGAGGAGCATCCAGCCCTCTTGCACCCCTTTGTTAATAAAATCGTGTATACATTCGCTTAACAAAGTCGTTTATAAAACATTCACCTATTTGGTTTACTTCATTCCCCCCTTTTCTTTCAACTAGTAAATTCTTTTACTTTCTTAGTTTGTTAACATAGCGGATTCCTGCTTTCATCAATCTCCACTCATCATA
The DNA here is from genome assembly GCA_033558235.1 of Neomorphus geoffroyi. Taxonomy (NCBI): domain Eukaryota; kingdom Metazoa; phylum Chordata; class Aves; order Cuculiformes; family Neomorphidae; genus Neomorphus; species Neomorphus geoffroyi. The sequence continues at coordinate 9,033,983 of JAUMJM010000052.1, forward strand.
GGAATTAAAATAACACTTAGGCACACAATCATTAAAACAGTAACTAGGAATAAAACTATTAATATAATGACTATCCCAAATAATTGCTTTAATCGAGCTAGGTTGGGTAACCACAAGGTTAATTTTTCCCATATTTCTGAAAATCCCCAAGAAGTATTGTCCAGGGTTACCGTATGTAAGATCTTTAAGTGTTGTTGGATAGCATTGATATCTGTAGCAACTTTTCCACTTTGAATTTTGTCCCTAACCTGTGTAGATATTTCATTCTGTATCTCATACGGTTGTCCATATAAGATTTTGGTTTAGGCCGTATGCGCAGGAGAGATAATGGAAGAGACTGATGTCAGGCCAAGTTTGTTTCTTGCCCCAACTTCATAATTTGTTGCTTAATTAAATGGTTCATTTTTTGCACTTGGCCATTCAACTATGGGCGGTATGGGGTATGAAGTTGCCAACGTATACCTAAGTGCCGACTTACTTGTTGCACCACCTTTGAAACAAAGTGTGGTCCTCTATCAGAGGATATAGTCACAGGAACCCCAAAGCATGGTATTATTTCTTGCATCAGTGCTTTGGTTACCTCTCGAGCCTTTGCTGTTCTAGTTGGGAATGCTTCCAGCCAACCTAAGAAGGTATCTGTTAATACAAGCAAATATCGATACCCCCCTTTTCTTGGGAGTTCCGAAAAATCAATCTGCCATTGCTGTCCAGGCCCATTTCCTCTCCCAGTTTGGTCCACCTCCAGTTTAGCAGCTATCTTGGGATTAGTCTGGAGGCAAAGGTCACACTGTTGGGTTACCTGCCTTATGGTGGTATACAAATTTCTGGCTACAATTTCCCTGATTAGTTGCTTGTACAGAGCTTCCGCTCCACAGTGTCTTTTCCGATGTTCCTCCCTTACCATATGCAATATTAAGCAGGAAGGAACTATCAGTTTTCCTTGTGGAGTGTGAGCCCACCCTTCTTTGTTATATAATCCCTCCAAATCTGTAATAAGTTTCTGATCCTCCTTATTATACTCAGGTTTACCTTCTAGAGAGATTCATCCATCGGGGATCCAAGCCCCTTTTACCGGTATCTCTGTTTTAGCTATTCTTTTTGCCTATCTGTCCTCCAGCTCATTTCCCTTTTCTAATTCTGAGCTCACTTTTTGGTATGCCTTAATATGCATGTTTGCCACCTTTTCGGGAAGTTGGATGGCTTCGAGCAGTTTCAGAATTTCTTTTGCATGTTTAATATTCTTCCCTTGAGAGTTCAATAACCCTCTTTCTTTCCAAATTGCTCCATGTACACGTACAACCCCAAAAGCATACCTAGAGTCTGTGTACACATTCACAATTTTGTCTTGGGTCAACTCTAAGGCACGTGTCAAGGCAATTATCTCAGTCTTTTGAGCAGAGATGTTCATAGGCAACGGCCCTGATTCTGTTACCTTCAGACCGGTGGTAAAAGCATATCCTGCATATCTCTTACCACCCAGGACATAGTTACTTCCGTCGGCAAACCAGTTTTCTTCATTTTCCATAGAACTGTCTTTCAGGTTTGGACGACTTGCATATATTGCTTCAGTAGTTTCCAGGCAGTCATGATGTACTGGTTCACCTGTGTTTCCACTAAGGAAGGAAGCTGGGTTGACAATATTAGTAACAATGATTTCTACATCATCCTGTTCCACCAATACAACCTGATATCTCAGGAATCTCTGCGGGGAAAGCCAACATCCCCCTTTAGCTTCCAGCACCGCCGATACTATGTGGGTCACCAAAACAGTCATTTTCTGCACCAGAGTAAATTTCCGAGCTTCTTGTATATTTAATATTACTGCTGCAACTGCTCACAGGCATTCTGGCCAACCTTTAGCAGTCATGTCCAGCTGTTTGGAGAAATAAGCCACTGTCTGTCTATATGGACCCAAGTCCTGTGCTAATATTCCCAAGGCAATCCCTTGTTTTTTGTGAGAGAAAAGGAAAAAATGGCTTACTTGCGTCTGGTAGTCCCAGAGCTGGGGCTGACATTAAAGCTTTCTTCAGCTGCTCAAAGGCTTGTGTGGCTTCCTTATTCCATTCCAGGTGTTTCTGTTCAGTGTTGATTAATGCATATAATGGCTTAACAAGCAGTCCATAATTATAAATCCACAGCTGGCACCACCCAGTCATTCCCAGCAAAGTCCGTAACTCTTTTACTGTTTGAGGCTTCTGGGTCTGTGTCTTAGTTTAGATGAAAACTAAGATATGCTATCAGATATTAAAGGTCTTTAATCAGAAAAAAAAAATTGTATAGAAGAGATAACAGTTCTTAGCTACAAATATTTGTATATACAGAACAGAATCAACACTAATCACAACTAAAACCTTAAAGCCTTAAAAATACATTGAGTCCTGTACCCCAAATTTTGCGCTACAGGTCTCTTTAAGAGATGGCGATCAGAGACGGAAACTTAGTGCGAGATCTGCTGGAGTTGTGGAAGATTCAGATGACCCGTGATCTTTCCTTCAGAGACTGCAAAACGTATGCACTCAGGGACTGCCGCTACCGTTTCCGCCACTGCCGTCTGAGAGGAAAACGGCCGGCCGGGCATGACCTCTGTCCTGGTTTTCCCGGAAACGTCCTCCCCCCACCCCCCCTCGCGTCTGCTGGAATTCCCTTTACTGGCAAGAGGAAGAAAAATTCCTCAGAAAAATCCCAAACCACAACAGTCTGTCATATCACTTCTTTGCGGGCTTGTCCTAAAGTCCTTTGCCCAGCACTAATCTAGTAGCCCAAATAAATTACTTCATGCTGTATTATTTGGGCTTTCTTTTTAGATACCCGGTACCCTTGAAGTCTTAGGAAATTCAATAAACTCACCGTCCAGGTTTTACAGTTGTGTTCTGTCTTAGTGGCTATTAGGATGTCGTCTATGTACTGTAACAGTCTCCCGTTTTCAGTTGGTTGGTTCCAGGATTCTAAATCTCTCGCCAGTTGATCACCAAAGCCTGTGGGGCTGTTCTTGAATCGTTGTGGCAACACCGTCCAAGTGAGCTGAGTTTTGCGACCACTTTTAGGGTTTTCTCATTCAAATGCAAATAGTTTTTGGCTAGCTTCATGGAGAGGGAGGCTAAAGAAGGCATCCTTCAGATCTAAAACTGTAAACCATGTCATTTCAGGGGTCAATACCGTTAACAGAGTATAAGGATTGGTCACTACAGGGTAGAGATCTTCCGTTATCTTGTTTATAGCCCTTAAATCTTGGACCACTTGATACGATCCATCAGGTTTCCGGATTGGTAAGATAGGAATGCTGCATTCTGATTCACATTCTCTTAATAACCTTAGTTGTAAAAAATTTTCAATAACTGGTCTAAGCCCTTCCCTGCCTTCCTTTTTCAAGGGATACTGCCTAATTCTCACTGGGTGTTGGTCTCCCCTGAGCCTTATCTCAACAGGTGGAGCATTCTTTGCTCTTCTGGGCACACTAGCGGCCCATACCCCAGGATACACTTGATCTAAAATTTCTTTAGTAATTTTCCCTTCTGCAGGTAAGTCGGCTAAAGACAAACTCAATATTTGAATGTATTGTTGATCTTTTACCTCCAGAATAATTTCTCCCTTCTTAAAATAATTTTTTGCACCTAGTTCCAATAAATCTCTTCCCAAAAGAGATTTAGGAGAATTTGGCATATACAAAAATTTATGAATACCCCACTGCTTGCCAATTTTATACTTAAGGGGTTTACAGAAGTATGCCTTCTCGGCTTGGCCAGTTGCCCCTTTAACCATATAACATATTCTTCTCCCAACGAGGTTAATTCTTGCTTTAATACTGAATAAATTGCTCCTGTATTTACCAGAAATTGTACCTTATCTTGCTCATTTCCTAGCTTTATTGTAACCAAGGGGTCCGCTGGGGTAGACCCCCCCAGGTTCCCATCAATCTTCTTTGTGGGCTATTACCTCCCCCTGCCCACCAATTCGCCCCTTGCCCCTATTATTGGGACATTGTCTTTTCCAATGGCCATATCTTTTGCATAAATTGCATTGATCTTTCCCCAGCTGGGGTAGCCCCTGCCTGGGTATTCGGTTCCCCTCTTCCCTGACTACTGTTAGTATTCTCTTCTGATCCCTCTTGTAGCTTTCTTCATGGTTCCTAAACACCCTCCAAGCTTCATCAAGTAAAACTGCCAAATTCCTGCTCTCATTTGAACTTAATTTCTGAAGTTTGCGCCTCATCTCTCCTGTTGATTGCCCCAAGAACAGGGAAACTAACTGCTGGATTCCTACCTCCGAGACAGGGTCTAAGGGAATATTACCGTGCATTACATCCCTCAATCAATCCAGAAATTCAGATGGTGATTCTGAAGGTCCTTGTTTGATGGCATATAGGGCTGACCAATTTATGGTCTTTGGGATTGCCCTTTCTATTATAGCATACCCTGAGTTCCGTTTTCCATTTTCCACCCTTGAGGAACCATCAATAAAATACTTTTCTCCCTCAGTCAGTTCTGTATCACTTAGGTCCTCCCAAATTTTCGTTTGTAGCTCAGTAAGTCTAATGCAATCATGGGCCAGATTATCTGTCTTCTCTGGATCCCTGTACAGAAATTGGGTTAAATTCAAGACTGAAGTGGTTTTTAATTCTAATCCTGACCCATTCAATAAGATCACTTCATATTTTAAAATTTGACGGTCAGTAAGCCATCTGTCAGCCTTCTGGTGTAACAGAGTTCTAACACTGCATGGGGTATACACGATTCCCCCAAAGGAAATTTTGCGGGATTCTTCTACTAGTACTGCAGAGGCCGCTATTGCTTTCAGGCAGATTGGCCACCCTCTGCTTACAGGGTCTAGTAATTTTGAAAAGTAAGCCACCAACTTCTTTCTGTCCCCCCAGACCTGAGTTAACACCCCATAAGCAGCTTGATTCTTGACATTAACAAACAAGTGGAAAGATTTATTGATGTCTGGGAAACTTAAAACAGGGGCTTGTATTAAGGTTTCCTTTAATTTTTCAAACTTTATTATCTTCTTTGGCCCATTTCATTTTTTCCAATATCAATTTTTCATACAAGAATTTCACTTTTTGGATATATTCAGGTATCCATTGCCTACAATACCCCAAAGGTCCTAAGATCTGTCGTTTCAGAGAGGCTTATCAAAGCCAAACTCAAGAGTTCAATTAGTTGATAATTTCTTACCCTAAACTCTATTCCTTCTTTCCCAAATCTTATCTCTGCCTCTAATCTCATCTCAGTAATGACTTTGGTGAATTTGGCATATAAAGGAATTTATATAGTCCCAATTGTTTTCCCAATTTAAATTTCAAAGGCTGGAGGAAATACTCTCTCCTCTGATGTCCCATCTGTTTGCACCAAACTCACTGATTTAATCTCAGTGGGGATCTTCGACCACCCCCTTGTTGCAAGGTCACCACTAGTGCCCTTCTCTCTCTTCTTCTTCCCGATTGCTAAATACTTTCCAAGCCTCAAACATAAGTTTTTCTAAATTCTGTCCCTCTGACATTCTCAGTTTCTCTCTCCCGAATCTCCCTGGCTGACTGCCCAGTGAAAAGGGATCATTGCTTCCCTGCAGCCCACTGCGCTGATGGGAGGTACCGCCTGCCTGCTGCCCCCCCCCCCCCCCCAGGGGGGCAGCTCTCCCTCGATATTCTTTGTTTCACATACCTCTGACCTGTGCTACATGCACAACACAACGTCTTCAACTTGCTTTTCCCATCTTTTAATTTTATTTTTTTTTCTCCTAAGGCTAGCACTATGGGGTCCTGCAGAGGATTTAGGCCACATTCCCCTCTGATATTCAAGGTGATTGTAGTCTAAACTGTGTTTAACGGCCATTTCTCTTTATCTCAAAGGGGCCACCACCGATTGCAAAACATTATCATCTTTTTACTCATTGAAACTCCGAGTCCTCCCCCCAACTCTTTCCAGTATCTTAATATGTAGCCTAATGGGCTGGCTTTCGGGAACTCTTTACTTAGCTTTGTTCCCATGATTAAATCTACCTCCTATATCTTCTCTTTTGAATTTCCACATGAGCCATTTCTGGTACTTGTGGACAGTGACATCCCACCCATCCTCAGGAATGCCCCACAAACTTGGTGGTAATAACTCCCCACTCGCAAAGCAGAGTTATAGTTTCAGTCTGATCTCCATGGGAAGGGGGATAATCACGAATACACATAAGACAATATGATACCGGCCACAGGAATGGGAATTGCATGCTGAGGCGGAAAACGATTCCTGTGTCCTATATAGCCCTGATTCCCCTTCTGTCTGGTGAGATATCTTGCCCCCATGGGGATAATTAGTTTTCCTTAAAGCTTGTTCACGCAGTATCTGAAACTGCTGATAAAACTCTGGTTTAGCTCGCCTATCATCCACAGTTCTCAAGCTCCCGTTCACTTCCCCACCCTTCATTAAACAATTAATAACAAAAGTTAATTTTGTAAATTGAACAGATAAACTGTCGCTTTGTTCGTCTCCGGCTGTTTCCCTCGTGGGAAAACAGCAACACGGATTAGAACTCCGCACTCGCTTCATGCTCAGTTGCGCGTCTCAATCAACACGTCCCAATCACACCAGCATATACTCTTCTCGTAACAAAAGCGCTTTCATTGAGCTCAAAACAAACCACTACTATAAAAACATAAATCGTGAGCGTTACGCTTGCTACCCTTATTATCCCAGTTATTATTCTTGATGTCCCATGATGTTCAAAATATTCCTGGTACCAAATATTTGTGGCCTAGGCACATACAAATGAAACATACCACCACTATTCCAGTGGAAATTCCTCCCGCAGCTGCAAAAATTAGACTAGTCATAAAAAGAGTCTGCTAGTATGAGTCAGTCATCCAAGTGCTTTGTTCGTCTCTGGCCAGCCTCCTCGCGGATGACATGAAACCGCAGAACAGAACTCCACACTCACTTAGTAGCCTTGCTACGTCTCATACACAAACATTCATACTATGTGTACTCTTATTTTTATATATACAACTGGCTAAAATTAAAACAATTACCTTATGAGACCAGTTTATCCTCCTTTACAATATATATTTGTTAACAGGTCTTTCCTGATTCCCCTTTTTTTCAAGGACACCACCCCCCCCGAATTCGCTTAGGTTGATTCCACAAATATTTGCGACCGCGCTATCAGTCTGCAATACCATTCTATAAGAGCTAATTCCCCTCTATAACAATACCAAATACCAATACGGTACCCTCCAAAATGGGGATTATGCTGCACGCCAGATGTCTCTGTGCGATTTACCAGACACCTGGCCATGGCCCCCCCTTAGACATACAGTTCGTCCGCTGCTTCAGGAGGCTGCTGTCTACTCCTGCGTTGAGCAACTGGGAGGTGAATACTCGGGGCGCGCCTAGGGGCGTCCGCTCTGCAGTTGATCCCGCAGCCCAGTAGATTGTGGCTTGCCAAACTGACATTTGGAATGATAGACTCCACAACCGGAAAGTTGTAAAGTTGTATGTTTATTCAGCACTGGGCCACACAGGGGGATCGCTCCTCCAAACTGTGCGCACCTTTCCAGTAGCCCATCCCAGTTTAAATGCAATAAAGTGTTCCATATTCGTATGATTTCCCAATACACCTATACATATGCAGAACCTGTCCCGTTTCGTATTAAAATTAGCTCTCCACCCCTTTGTGCCTGCCAGGTGTCTTCTGGTGGTGGTAATGGCTCCCCATCTGGTGGTCGAGTAGCGGAATATTTTCACAATTGTCCTCCTTTTTCAGTGTCCCTTTGTTCACCCCTTGGTCTTTGCACACGCGCATTTGATTAAGCATGCAAGTCTTTCGATCAGGGAGGCCTTGAAGGCAGGGCTCTGTATCTTGTTCCATACCTTATCTTGGTAGTATCAGTCAGCTGTTTCTTCACACAAGGTCAGTTCCTGAGGTGATGCATCCTTTATGTTCTCCTGGTTATCTTGTCCTTTGTTAAGCTCTACAGATAATGTGCAAGCTAAGCCCTATAGTTTAAGCTAACAAATTATTAGAAGTGTCTGCTTGCTTACTTGACTAAAGTTAGTAAAATCCTGTATGCATTTACTTAATAAAGTCGATGATAAAACATTCATCTATTTGGTTTACTTCACTGCCCCACCCCCACCCCCGTTGTTGTCACCAGAAGGGTGGATGGCTGGGGTTCGGCTGCGACACAGTTAATTTTTTTCCAGCACGCGGGATGAAGAGGCCGCCGGGTGGGGGAGGAGTCCCCGCTGCCTCCGCCTTCTTGGGCCCGCGGGACAAAGGCAACACGCGGAGTCCTGAAGGTGGTGACCACTTTTCATCTGTTCTATGTCTTTTATAAACAATCTCTCTCTTTTTTTCTCCTCACTCTCTGTTCCGTTTTTATCCCCTTGTAACAAGCGCTGCTGCAGCGGGCTCTGTCCGGCATTTTCAGTGTTTAGTTTGGACTCCGGCAACACCAGGCTCTGTTTACGTTTCTCGGTTCCACCAAGCAGGTTGTTATCGGTGTTGGCAGTGTTAGCAGTGTTTCGGAGTTGCGGATTGTTGCGGTAACATCGGCCTTTGCGGTTTCTTGCGGCTGCTCTGTCTCGCAGGGGTCATCGATTGTTTGCAGCCAGTGTTTCAGGACGCGCAGCCTTCTTCGTAAAATAGAGTTTCCCCTCTCGCCGTGAGTGATTTGTGTCCCTCTGGCTCCGTGCCGGTGATCCCCTCGAAGTGGGAGGCGAGAGGGTCACGAGTGGGGAGGGGGCACCCGCGGTCGGGGAGCGAGGCCGCCGTGTGAGCAGGGCGCGGGGAAAGGTGCGGGAGCCGGGCAGCTGCTGCCCCGGCTGCCGGGAGGAGGGGCTGGATGAGGTCCCCGCGCCCCAACCCGGCGCCGGCCGTGACGGCAGAGAGAGCCCAAAGGGATGGATGGGATGAAGGCAGCGGGCACTGGAGAGGGATGGCCCCGGGCTGGGGGCAGGAGATCCGTGCGGAGATCTCTGCATCGATGTCCCAGGCAGGAAAAGCGGTGGGGACGGAGGGGCGCGGGCAGGGTCTGGTCCCGCGTGGGGAGCGGGCTGGGTTCTGCTGGGACAGGGTTAATTTTGCCCCTCAGGCGGGAGGGGAGGCAGCCAAGAGAACCCTGCCCAGGGCAGAGTCGGCCCGTGCCCTCAGGACAGAAAGGGGGGCCTGGAGACGCGTTTCGGGGCGCGGGGTTGCGGCTCGGGAGCCGGGCGGGCGTGGGTGCCGGGGCGGGGAGCGCTCGGCAGTGCCCGGCAGCCGCTTTGTCCGTTCTTGCCGTGCCGTGGGGGCTGCCTTTGCTGTGCCCCTGCTGCCCCGGGGCCCGGTTCTTGTCCCCGCGGGCTCCTGCTTTGTTCCCGAGGCTCCCGGCCTGCGCATCAGCAACCCACGGCAAAGTCGGTTTGCACAAAACACACCAGCAACCCACGGCAAAGTCAGATTCCCGAACTGAAACAAATTCGGACTCTAACGCCTCACACGGACAGTCACCAGTCACATGGTGTAAGAGTCAGTCTCAAGAACAGTATGTGTCTCGGTCCGAAGAACAGTACTTGTCTCAACATCGCCATCAGGAACTCAGAGAAAGACCAAGGAGCAATGACCCGAGATGTAGGCACTGCCTGGAACAAGCAGTCGCTGTGACCAAGGACTGCAATTAACATCTAAGAAAAAGTTGAATAGATGCTATCCAGAAGATGGATTTCACCTGCTACCTCAGTCAGTTACCCCACCTCCTCCTTGACCCAACACCAACAAGGGAAGAGCATGCGCAGAGGCTCGCAGAGGGTCTTCCGGTCACCTAGCGGTCACGAGAGGAAGATGAGGTGAGGAAGCAGAAGACCCCCGAACACGAGGTGGTGCAGACGAGTTCTGGCAAGCGAAGGAGAACTTTTGAGGCCTTCACAGTTCAACCTGGATTGCGAAATAAAGGCGGAGATTGGCCTCAATCCATGGGAGAGAGGAGGTGCGAGGTGCTGTTCCTGAGCATAAAAGATGGTTCCTAACCGAACCCCAGCTGAGATCTCCCCACCTCTGGATCACGGATTGCCCGTCGTGACAACAAGTCTCGACTGAGGACTGCTTGGAGCCTGGGACCATAGGGATGCCTTTGGACCCGTGGTGGTAGCTATAATCCTCTTTCCTCCTTTTCCTCCCCTTTTCTCCACTTTGTCTATCGCGTGCCGCTTTACGGGCAAAAAATAATAAAGTTTCTCTTTGATTGAATTATAACCCCTTGGCATTTTGGCTGCCTTAATTTTGCGCTTCGAGATCAAGGTAAACGAATCATCATGAGTCCCTGAGCGGACTGTGACACATGGACAATTACAAACCAGAAGCAAACGAAACATGAATCGGGATTATCTATCAAAACTGTGGACTTGAACCCCAAACCTGAAGCAGTTTACAAACCAAATAGGCCAAAATTGAGAACTCGAACCTCAAGCCCAAATTAGGTCCCTCACTAGTCCAACCCTGTAGGGCTTTTGTCTCCGGCTTACTAGCAGGCAAGCAAACCAAATTCCAGAAAGGATTCTTTAATTCTTACCAGTGGAATCCTTGCTCCTAGATGTGGTCAAGGGTCCCCCACACCCCAATAAGTTCTTGATTACCAGCTGAAACATCATTGACCCACACAGATCACAAAACCTGAAAAGAAGTCCCATCAGTGTTGCCAGATGATAGTGAAAATGCTGCCAAAGAAGCTGTCTCTGACTCGGGTTTGAGTTTTAGAAAGCAACATCCTTTAAGTTCAGGGCTGGGAAACTGGTTTTGCTCAGTCATGGTAGCTGGTTACAGAATAGATTTCCAGTTTGCATGCATATGCATAATTTTTCCCAGAAATCTAAGACATATTCTATTCACATCTGTTCAACACATACCATAATTAACACAAGACATAATTTCTCTTTGAAAAATGTCTGTAAAATCACCATTTAAAAAAAAATGTTATCAATAAAACATGCTATGACAGAAACATTGAGTTCCTTAGATGAAACTTAACTCTACTTTAGCTTAAATGAATATATTCCACTTTTTGCAGTATTAACTATTGTATAAAGGAAAGTAATTTGATACTCCTTATATCAAAGAAAGAAATTCGATACAAGAAGGAGTTGCTACTGGAAAACCTCGTGGCCTCCATTAGCTGGCGGGCAAGCAAAGTACAGACAGAGTCGAGGGGTCCAATTTTACTCCAGAGGGTGCAAAGCTAGGTGGGTGCCTGCCCAGGAATCTGGCAAAGCCAGTCGCCCTCCAGAGAACTGCCCACAGAATTCATCCCCTTCTTCCCTGACAAAACTCGGCCTGTAATCAGAGCCCATTCCCCTCTTTTTTAGCTGTCTCATTCGTTAATGCCCCGTCTTGCCGGGCAATGCGATCCCCGCTTGCTGGGAAATGGGCTGCGCCTCCTCTCCAGTGCCCCAGCGCTGGGTCGAGGGTTTCTCGAGGTGGGGTCCGGGCCAGGAACTCTGCTCACTGTATTTACTACCTAGGTGGAAATTTCTCACATTGCCCTGAAAGCATTTCACTGTTCCCTCCTCTTGCTGGAAGTAATTACATATTATCTTCTGTCTGATTTACAGTGCAACAGCACCGCCCGCCCGCCCGTTTAACGGAATTCCGGCTGCTCCCGGGGAGCCTTTGTGTGCGCCCACAGGTGTCTGATCGGTGCCTTCCTTATCTTTAGCGGAGGGCGGTGCAGCCCGGGGTCCTTGACGAGACCCGTCGCTCAGATTAACACCTAAAGCTGAGCGTTGTCTCAGTACCCTCCCTGCACCGCCCCCGCTGTTGTCAGCAACCAGAGCGGAGGGCCGGGGCGCGGCTGGGACAGGGTTAATTGTTCGCAGCAAGGGCAGGGGAGGCCGGGGGACAGGGGAGGAGCCCCCGGTGCCCGTGGCCGGCGCGACCTCTGTGCGAGCGTCCGTGTCCCCGGCTGCAGGCAGCGGCGCGGGGCTGCAGGCTGCTCCGGCAAGGTGGGGGTCAGGCGCGGGCGGCGCAGGGGCTGCGGCTTCCAGCGCGGGGCGGGGAGAGGGCGCGGTCCCCGCTGCTCGGGCGGGGGTCCCTAAGGCGGCAGGAGCCGGGGCGCGGGGCCTCGGCGGCTGCCGGCTCTGCGGCTGTCCCGGCGCAGCCGCTGGGGTGTCCCCGTGCCCAGGGAGCTGCTGAGCGAGCCCCCCGTGCCGCGGGGACCCTGCTGTGGCGGCCGGCGGTGCCGCCCGCCGCCCCTCTGCCCTCGGCCTTGCCTCGCCCGGGCTGCTGGCAGCTCTGCCGGCGCTGCCCTCGGGCTGCTGGAGCCGCCGGGGCTGCCGGCTCCGTGCCCAGCAGCGTCAGGATTGGGGCAGAGGTGCGGAGCCAAGGCGCGGCGGGGCGTGCTGAGCCGGGCTGAGCCGGGCTTCTTGCTGCAGATGGCGCTGAGCTTCGAGGAGGTGGCCATCTACTTCTGCCGCGAGGAGTGGGCAGCGCTGGCGGGCTGGCAGCGGCGGCTCTACCGGGAGGTGATGCTCGACAACTACGAGACGCTCGCCTCGCTGGGTGAGGACTCTGCGCCTCTGCCGGGCGGGGCTGCGCGTGGCGTGGCGTGGGGTGGGATGCGGTGAGATGGAGTAGGATGGCATGGCAGGGAATGGGGTGCGGTGGGATGGGATGGGATGAGATGGCACGGGATAGCCATTTTCAGCGGGAAGGGATCTACGAGGCTCCTCCCAGCCAACTGCCTGAGCACTTCGGGGCTGCCCCGCAGTTAAAGCATTGGCATTTCGGGATTCATCCCCTTTCTCACCTTTGAGCCCTTCCCAGGGCTCCTGCGTGCAGGAGAGTGGCTGAAGTGACAAGGAAGAGAGGAGAGGGGGCTCCAGGCACAGGGAAGGCGGGGTTGAATTGTTGCTGAACAAGAGAGAGTAGTGGAGCAGAGTGAGTTGATGGGCTGTTAGTCGGAGAGGGCCATCTCTGCCTTCACAGCAGTGTGGGAGAAGGTGCTTTTCTCTGTGTCCCGGACAGGCTGGGCCACCGTCAAGCCAGAGATCATCTGCAAGATGGAGCGAGGAGAGACGCCTTGCATGCCAGATGCCCCCCGGGCGCGGCGGAAGCACCAGAGCTCTGTGCCAGGTGAGTACTGGGGGTCTGCAGGAGGGTGGGGTGGGGAGGTTCTAGCAGCAGGTGTTGTGAGGACTCGTCCCACAGCCAGGCAAGTGGAAGGTGAGGAAATCCAGCAGGACACCCTGATCTCCACCCTGTTCCAGGCCTCCAAGCACTCCAGAAACCCCTCCCTATGTGCCCCGCGTGCAACAAGACCTTCAGGAGCCAGGGTTCACTGACCGTCCACCAGCGCATCCACACGGGTGAGCGTCCCTTCAGCTGTGCCGAGTGTGGCAAGAGCTTCAGGGAAAGGGCCTCTCTCAATGACCACCAGCGCATCCACACGGATGAGCGCCCCTTTTCCTGCACTGACTGTGGCAAGAGCTTCAGAGAGAAAGGCCACCTCATTAGACACCATCGCATACACACCGGCGAGCAACCCTTTGCCTGTCCTGACTGTGGCAAGAGCTTCAGATGGAAGGACTCCCTCAAAAATCACCAGAGCATGCACACCAGCGAGCAACGCTTTTTTTGTGCTGACTGTGGCAAGAGCTTCAGGTGGAAGAAATACCTGATTATCCACCAGCGTACTCACACTCAGGAGTGCACCTTTGCCTGTACTGGCTGTGGCAAGAGCTTCAGATGGAAGAATAACCTAATTAACCACCAGCGCACTCATGCCAACGAGCGACACTTTGCTTGTGCTGACTGTGGGAAGAGCTTCAAGTTGAAGAAAAACCTAGTCAGGCACCAGGGCACCCACACTCAGGAGCGCCCCTTCGCCTGTGCTGACTGTGGCAAGAGCTTCACCTTGAAGCATTACCTGATTACCCACCAGCGCACTCACACTGAGGAGCACCGCTTTACCTGTGCTGACTGTGGCAAGAGCTTCAGATGGAAGAAATCCCTCATCATCCATCAGCGCACCCACACCGACGAGCACCCCTTTGCCTGTGCTGACTGTGGCAAGAGCTTCAGATGGAAGAAACACCTGGTCAGCCACCAGCGAACGCACAGTCTGGAGCGCCCTTTTGCCTGTGCTGACTGTGGCAAGAGCTTCAGATGGAAGAATAACCTGATTAACCATCAGCGCACTCATGCCAATGAGCAACACTTTGCCTGTACTGACTGTGGCAAGAGCTTCAGATGGAAGGAGTCCCTCATCAGGCACCAGCGCATCCACACCGACGAGCGCCCCTTTGCCTGTGCTGACTGTGGCAAGAGCTTCAGATGGAAGAACTCCCTCATCAGACACGAGCTCATCCACAACGACAAGTGACCCTTTGGCTGTGCTGACTGTGGCAAGAGCTTCAGCTGGAAGGACTCCCTCATCAGACACCAGCGAATCCACACCGGCGAGTGGCCATTCACCTGCAGTGATTGTGGCAAGAACTTCATTCAGAAGGGCTCCCTGAACACCCACCAGCACATTCACATGGACAAGTGACCCTTTGCCTGCACTGAGTTTTGGAATTGCTTCAGTGAGAAAGTCTCCCTGATCACCCACCAGAGCATCCGCACCAGAGGTCTATGTTAAGCTGCAACCACTGCTTTAGCTGCAAGGAACACCTCATCAGACACCAGCGCATTCACACCGGGGAGCATCCCTTTGCCTGCAACCACTGCCGCAGGGGCTGCAGCGAGAAGGACTCCCTGATCAAGCACCAACACAACCACACTGATGAGTGCCCCTTTGCTGGCCAAAGATGAAGCAAAGCTGAAGCTGGCCAGCACTGTGAAGGACAATAAAAAGTCTTTTTATGGTATGTTAATATCAAAAAGCAGGCCAGAACTAACACTGAGCCAGTGTTGATGGGCACGGACACCTCACAAACAGGGATGTAGACAAAGCAGAGGCGTTTAATGCTTTGTTTGCCTCGGTTTTCAACACCAGTGGTGAGCTTGGGCACCCACAGAGCTCAGTGCTAGAGAATCACATCTGTGCAAGTGAGAAACTCCCAATCAACCCTGAACTTGTGCGGGATTCACTTTTCCAGCTGGATGCTTATAAGTTGGGGGGGCCCGAAGGGGTTCGTGGCAGAGTACTTAGAGCTGGCTGATGTCATAGCGAAGCCTCTCTCAAGGATTTTCCAATGCTCTTGGGAATCTGGAGAGGTAGCCGTTGACTGGAAGCTGGCAAATATTGTTCTAGCCTTCAAGAAGGGCAGCAGGGCTGACCCCGGTAACTACAGACGCTTCAGTCTCACTTCAGTACCTGGGAAGGCTATGGAGAAGATTATCTTGGGAGCCACTGAAAAACACCGAAAAGCCAACACAGTCAGTGGTCCCAGCCAGCACGGGTTCATCAGGGGAAGGTCCTGCCAACAAGCTTAATCTCTTTCTATGACAAGGTCATCCACCTGGGTGACCAAGGGAAGCCACTTGATGTCATCTTCCTGGGTTTCCGTAAAGCCTTCAATCCTGTCTCTCGCAGTATCACCCTATCACAAGGCTGGAAAAGACCTTTGAGATCATCAAGTCCAGCCTATGAGCCAACATGGACACCTACTCATCATCTAAACCATGGCACTAAGTGGCTCATCCAATCTGCCTTTAAACACCTCCAGGGACGGTGACTCCACCAACTCCCCGGCAGCACATTCCAATGGCCAATCACCCTTTCAGTGAAGAATTTTTTCCTGATATTGAGCCTACGCTTCCCCTGAGGAAGCTTCAGACTGTGTCCTCTTGTTCTGTCACCGGTCGCCTGAGAGAAGAGACCAAACCCTGCCTGAATACAACTTCCTCTTAAGTAGTTGTAGAGAGCAATAAGGTCTCCCCTGAGCCTCCTCTTCTCCAGGCTAAACAACCCCAGCTCCCTCAGTCGCTCCTCACAGGGCTTGTGCTCCAGCCCCTTCACCATCCTCGTCGCTCTCCTCTGGACGCACTCCAGCATCTCCACATTTTTCTTGATGTGAGGGGCCCAGAACTGGACACAGCACTGAAGGTGCGGCCTGACCAGTGCCGAGTATAAGGGAATGATGACCTCCCTAGTCCTATTCCTGATGCAGGCCAGGATACCACTAAACTTTCAAACAAGGGAATTCCTAGGTCGTTTCCTTTGCCTACGGGTAACAGGAAAACTCAGGTTGAATTATCCCCAATGTGCAACACCCTTTCCAGTCACCTGGCAATTTTGCATAAGCCCTTTTCCCACAAATCCAAAATAACCCATCAGGGGATTTCCACCAATTTGATAGTGGTGGAGGGTTTGATTTTGGATGTGTTTTCCAGCTGTTTCCAAAGTTTTTGGAAATTTTGGAGTTTCCCCTACCCATGTATTACACTGATTCCCTTCACGGCTTATACACTCTGTACCTACTATTTCAGAGCTCAAACTCCAGCCCATGGGTCTTTTCCGTTCTTCTGAATTTATTGTATTGTTCCATTTTAATATTTGCAAGGGGTACAAACCAGCCCCTTTCCAGGGCCACTCTTTGCTCATTAAGGGGCCTCCGCATATCCAACTCTTGGGCACCCTAAGTTCCTTGGCTATTCGTTCTGCCAAATCTACAAATAAATTTTTCCCTAAGGTCGGAAATCTTAGTTGCCTCATTCTTTCCTAAATTCTCTGTACTGATCTTGTGCTTCCCCCTCCCCCACCCCCGCCCTCTGGGTATGTCTTGGTGTCCAGCTTTACTAAAACATATATATTTCTCACCCCTGGGGCAGCTCACCCCTGCTTTTGTTCTACCAACCCCTGAATTGTTTGCCCGAGTACATGTTTTCAGGTTCTTTTGTTCCTAACAGGGTCCATTTATGTGAGCATAAGAGAAGCTAGTTTGGGCTCCTCGGCGAAATCGGACTGACTGGTAACATTTGGAACATCCATTTTTGGAGTCCTGGGGCAAATTCAAAAGCAAGCACCATCAAGAATAACTAAATCATTAGGAGTCGAGGTCTGGTATAGTTTGTCATTCCACCGCTCACGCCTATTGGGTTGCAGCCAACAGCGGGCAAATGAATTCTTCTCGGTGGCAAACACAGAGACTAATCCAGTCTTGCCCTTGGCCTTTAAGTTTGTGGTGCTCTGTATTGTCCTGTAAATATCTCAGGTTCCCACTGGTTAATCAGTGTTCTCTCTGATGCTTTCTCTTTCTATAGCTTCTGCCAGTTCTAAATTCTGCATACCAAACACTGAATGCTCCCGTCCCGTCCCTCTGATGATACCGTCCCTCTGATGATACCGGGTACTGTTTCACCTGAACTGGCTGACTTCCCTCCTTTAGCTTCACTTCCGGAGGGGTGATATTAAGGCCACCTCTATTTCCATCTGCTACCTGTAGTACAGGGTTTATTTCTTGCTCGTCTACTTCTTTTAGTCCAAAAAAGAAAGAAACAAACCAACTTTACCACTACCTGCCCCCCTTGGGAATTGCTCATTTCCTAGTTAAATCTGTAAATCCCTGTATCAATGCCATATCTGTGATATCTATGATAGGCAGTTCCCCTGGACCTCAACCCCCTCTATAATAGGGACAAGGAACTCTTCTCCTTCAGCCCCCATTATAGTAACGGGTTTTGTTCCCTGCTTGCATCCTTGGGGTATTCTTATACTCGATCTTTCTGCTCCTGAATCAGCTAAACAAAAAATCCCCAAACCATAATCTTCCCCCCGGGGTCCTAATTTGAATTTATTATGGGCTCTTCATGATGACCTGACCCCAGGATGCAGAGCCCCTGACACCTCGAATACTGATAATAACCTTCCTCTTCTGTGAGTCTGAAAGCTTTTCTTTCTTTCTCTCTCACTGGACATTCCCCTTTGAAATGTCCCTGCTTTGCGCAATGAGAACATTTTGCAGGGCCGACTTGCCAAGAAGGAGCCGGACTCCTCCCTACCCGTGGATGAGTCCCTACCCTTCTTCTTGCTACCTCACAGTCAGTTTCTCCGCACCTAAAGGGAGTTTGTCCGCTTCCTACCCCATCTGATTGTGGTTGTTTCACTCTGCTGTACTGTGGCTACCACTAATCTGGTCTTTGCCTTTTCTTTTCATCCTCTCTTCTTACATACACTTTTTGGGCTTCCCGCAATAAATCGTTCAACCCTCTATCATGACACTTCCAATTTTTCTAATTTCTTCCTTGTATCTGGCCAGGCTTGGTGACAAAATTTACCTTTAACAGCTCCTGGCCTGCATCACTTCCAGGATTGAATCCCAAATATTGTTGCATGTCTCTGTAACCAAGCTGCAGGTGACTCATCGCTTTGTTGTTTGTTTTCAAATGCTTTCTCAAAATGTTGCCCCTTTGGCACCACGTCCCGTATGCCGCTGCTCACTAAATTTCTACAGTCTGATGTAATCCCTCTTCCCTCAGCAATATTTTGATCCCAGTTAGGTCATGCTATGGGAAATTTCTGGTCTCTACGTATCCGTCCTTGGGCATTTGGTGGGTTACCCCTTTCCCAAGTGCATATTCCTGCAATCCTTATCGTCTGCCGCTCTTCTGGCGTAAACAGAGGTCCTACAATTGACTGCATTTCATCCCGGGTGTAAACATTTGGGCCTAAAAATTGATCAAGTTGTTCTGACAATCCTAAGGGATTCTCTAACGTATTGGTAATTTCCTTTTTAAACTTTTGAAGCTCAGTAGTGCTTAGGGCTACATTCACAAATCCTGCTGCCCCTGGGGCTCCTTGCATTGGTACTTCCTGTCATGGAAACACACCAACCGTCCCCACCCCCTCTTCCCTGCTGGGCAAGGGATAATTTGAATGTCTTTTTAATCCTGCTGTTTCAGAGTTTTAACACCCCCTCCCCCCTTCATTGTTCCTGTGCCTGATTTCTTTCACCCTAACTATCCATAAACTGACAGAAACCTTCCCCCCCTTTCAAAGGAAGGGAGACCATCATCTCCCCAATTTACAGCTTTGCTAGATTCCACCCTCCACCCGGCGCCTTCCCGATCTCCTTCTTGATTTACACCTTGCTTTATCCCATCTTTCACACCGCAGGCCGTGTAAAGCCCTGTCTCCTCTTCCCTTAATTGGGCGTTTGGAAACTTAACAGCCTTCCCGACCGCCCACTGATCTCAACTATCACAGTCTGGCTGAAGCAAAACTTTTATTGACCTATTACACCTGACAAAACTCGGCCCGTAATCAGAGCCCATTCCCCTCTTTTTTAGCTGTCTCATTCGTTAATGCCCCGTCTTGCCGGGCAATGCGATCCCCGCTTGCTGGGAAATGGGCTGCGCCTCCTCTCCAGTGCCCCAGCGCTGGGTCGAGGGTTTCTCGAGGTGGGGTCCGGGCCAGGTTTCTGCTCCCGGGGCTCCTTAGCGAGGTGGGACGGAGTCAACTGTCGGGTGCCCACTGGCCCCCAGCAAGGTTTGTCGTGTGGTCCCAGCGGGACCCAGCGGCTCCCTTCGCCCCTCCCGGCCGGGAGCTTCGCTACAGAGAGAGCGGTGAGTGTGGGGGTGTCTGATCGGATTGGACGGCAGCAGCTTCTGGGGGTGAAACTGCCGTATCCCCCTAACGGCACCGGTCAGGTTGGCTGTGAGAGCACAGTTGCCGCCTGCTTTGCGAGATAAGCGGCGTTTTGTAGCCTCAGTGCTGAAACAAAGCAAAGAGCCCAACAGCCCGAAATACTGTTGGGAGGGTATCCCTTAAAAATTCCAGCTCCGGGGAAGCACAGGAGATTGTTCCTCCCTCAGTGTTTCCAAAGAGCACATGGAACTCTGCTCACTGTATTTACTACCTAGGTGGAAATTTCTCACATTGCCCTGAAAGCATTTCACTGTTCCCTCCTCTTGCTGGAAGTAATTACATATTATCTTCTGTCTGATTTACAGTGCAACAGCACCGCCCGCCCGCCCGTTTAACGGAATTCCGGCTGCTCCCGGGGAGCCTTTGTGTGCGCCCACAGGTGTCTGATCGGTGCCTTCCTTATCTTTAGCGGAGGGCGGTGCAGCCCGGGGTCCTTGACGTGACCCGTCGCTCAGATTAACACCTAAAGCTGAGCGTTGTCTCAGTACCCTCCCTGCACCGCCCCCGCTGTTGTCAGCAACCAGAGCGGAGGGCCGGGGCGCGGCTGGGACAGGGTTAATTGTTCCCAGCAAGGGCAGGGGAGGCCGGGGGTCAGGGGAGGAGCCCCCGGTGCCCGTGGCCGGCGCGACCTCTGTGCGAGCGTCCGTGTCCCCGGCTGCAGGCAGCGGCGCGGGGCTGCAGGCTGCTCCGGCAAGGTGGGGGTCAGGCGCGGGCGGCGCAGGGGCTGCGGCTTCCAGCGCGGGGCGGGGAGAGGGCGCAGTCCCCGCTGCTCGGGCGGGGGTCCCTAAGGCGGCAGGAGCCGGGGCGCGGGGCCTCGGCGGCTGCCGGCTCTGCGGCTGTCCCGGCGCAGCCGCTGGGGTGTCCCCGTGCCCAGGGAGCTGCTGAGCGAGCCCCCCGTGCCGCGGGGACCCTGCTGTGGCGGCCGGCGGTGCCGCCCGCCGCCCCTCTGCCCTCGGCCTTGCCTCGCCCGGGCTGCTGGCAGCTCTGCCGGCGCTGCCCTCGGGCTGCTGGAGCCGCCGGGGCTGCCGGCTCCGTGCCCAGCAGCGTCAGGATTGGGGCAGAGGTGCGGAGCCAAGGCGCGGCGGGGCGTGCTGAGCCGGGCTGAGCCGGGCTTCTTGCTGCAGATGGCGCTGAGCTTCGAGGAGGTGGCCATCTACTTCTGCCGCGAGGAGTGGGCAGCGCTGGCGGGCTGGCAGCGGCGGCTCTACCGGGAGGTGATGCTCGACAACTACGAGACGCTCGCCTCGCTGGGTGAGGAGTCTGCGCCTCTGCCGGGCGGGGCTGCGCGTGGCGTGGCGTGGGGTGGGATGCGGTGAGATGGAGTAGGATGGCATGGCAGGGCATGGGGTGCGATGGGATGAGATGGCACGGGATAGCCATTTTCAGCGGGAAGGGATCTACGAGGCTCCTCCCACCCAACTGCCTGAGCACTTCAGGGCTGACCCGCAGTTAAAGCATGGGGAGTGGCTGAAGTGACAAGGAAGAGAGGAGAGGAGGCTCCAGGCACAGGGAAGGCGGGGTTGAATTGTTGCTGAACAAGAGAGAGTAGTGGAGCAGAGTGAGTTGATGGGCTGTTAGTCGGAGAGGGCCATCTCTGCCTTCACAGCAGTGTGGGAGAGGGTGCTTTTCTCTGTGTCCCGGACAGGCTGGGCCACCGTCAAGCCAGAGATCATCTGCAAGATGGAGCGAGGAGAGACGCCTTGCATGCCAGACCCCCCCGGGGCAGGGTGGAAGCACCAGAGCTCTGTGCCAGGTGAGTACTGGGGGTCTGCAGGAGGGTGGGGTGGGGGGGTTCTAGCAGCAGGTGTTGTGAGGACTCGTCCCACAGCCAGGCAAGTGGAAGGTGAGGAAATCCAGCAGGACACCCTGATCTGTACCCTGTTCCAGGCCTCCAAGCACTCCAGAAACCCCTCCCTATGTGCCCCACGTGCAACAAGACCTTCAGGAGGCAGAGTTCACTGACCGTCCACCAGCGCATCCACACGGGTGAGCGTCCCTTCAGCTGTGCCGAGTGTGGCAAGAGCTTCAGCGAAAGGACCTCTCTCAAGAAACACCAGCGCATCCACATGGATGAACACCCCTTTTCCTGCACTGACTGTGGCAAGAGCTTCAGAGAGAAAGGCCACCTCATCAGACACCAGCTTATCCACGCCGGCGAGCGACCCTTTGCTTGTGCTGACTGTGGCAAGAGCTTCAGCTTGAAGAAATACCTGGTCAGTCACCAGCGAACGCACAGTCTGGAGCGCCCATTTGCCTGTGCTGACTGTGGCAAGAACTTCAGATGGAAGAATAACCTGATTAACCATCAGCGCACCCACACCAATGAGCGACACTTTGCCTGTCCTGACTGTGGCAAGAGCTTCAGATGGAAGAGGTCCCTCATCCATCACCAGCGCATCCACACCGACGAGCGCCCCTTTGCCTGTGCCGACTGTGGCAAGAGCTTCAGATGGAGGAACTCCATCATCCATCACGAGCTCTCCCACAACGACAAGTGACCCTTTGCCTGTGCTGACTGTGGCAAGAGCTTCAGCTGGAAGGAGTCCCTCATCAGGCACCAGCGAATCCACACCGGCGAGCGGCCATTCACCTGCAGTGATTGTGGCAAGAACTTCATTCAGAAGGGCTCCCTGAACACCCACCAGCACATTCACATGGATGAGTGACCCTTTGCCTGCACTGAGTGTGGGAATTGCTTCAATCAGAAGGTCTCCCTGATCACCCACCAGAGCATCCACACCAGAGGTCTATGTTAAGCTGCAACCACTGCTTTAGCTGCAAGAAACACCTCATCAGACACCAGTGCATTCACACCAGGGAGCATCCCTTTGCCTGCAACCACTGCCGTAGGGGCTGCAGCGAGAAGGACTCCCTGATCAAGCACCAACACAACCACACTGATGAGTGCCCCTTTGCTGCCCAAAGATGAAGCAAAGCTGAAGCTGGCCAGCACTGTGAAGGACAATAAAAAGTCTTTTTATGGTATGTTAATAGCAAAAAGCAGGCCAGAACTAACACTGTGCCAGTGTTGATGGGCACGGACACCTCACAAACAGGGATGTAGACAAAGCAGAGGCGTTTAATGCTTTGTTTGCCTCGGTTTTCAACACCAGTGGTGAGCTTGGGCACCCACAGAGCTCAGTGCTAGAGAAACACGTCTGTGCAAGTGAGAAACTCCCAATCAACCCCGAACTTGTGCGGGATTCACTTTTCCAGCTGGATGCTTATAAGTTGGGAGGGCACGAAGGGGTTTGTGCCAGGGTATTTAGAGGTGGCTGATGTCATAGCGAAGCCTCTCTCAAGGATTTTCCAATGCTCTTGGGAATCTGGAGAGGTAGCCGTTGACTGGAAGCTGGGAAATATTGTTCTAGCCTTCAAGAAGGGCAGCAGGGCTGACCCCAGTAACTACAGACGCTTCAGTCTCACTTCAGTACCTGGGAAGGCTATGGAGAAGATTATCTTGGGAGCCATTGAAAAACACCGAAAAGCCAACAAAGCACTCAAGGTGCGGACTGACCAGTGCTGAGTATAAGGGGATGATAACCTCCCTAGTCCTGCTGGCCACACTATTCCTGATGCAGGCCAGGATACCATTGGCCTTCTTGGCCGCTTGAGCACACTGCTGGCTCATGTTGAGTTTCCTGTCTACCAGCACTCCCAAGTCCCTTTCCGCCTGGCTGCTCTTCAGCCACTCTGCCCCCAGCCTAGAGCTCTGCATGGGATTGTTGTGTCCAAAGTGTAGTACCCGGCATTTGGACTTGTTAAACCTCATGCTGTTGGAATCAGCCCATCTCTCCAGCCTGTCAAGGTCCCTCTGTAGGGCCCTCCTACCCTCTAGGAGATGGACACTTCCTTCCAGCTTGGTATCATCTACAAACTTGCTTATGAGGGCTGAGAATTCAGCTGATGGGTCAGGCTGAAAGGGTCACAGTAACTATGGTCACATGAGGCTGGCAACCAGTCCCTAGCAGTGTTCTGCAGTGACCCATCCTAGGGCCGGTGCTCCTTTATGTCTTCCTGAATGACCTGGATGCAGGGTTTGAAGGTTTACTGACCAAGTTTGCTGATGATGTGAAAGATAAAGGTTTGTTCATTAAACCGTTTAGCATAAACCGTTTAGCATAAGCAAGAAGGAGCCCAGGCCCAACTAACTTGCTTAGCATAAGTAAAGAAGAGCCTGGGGCCTAAAGAATGTGTAAAGTGAGGAAATACTTAGCCAGATGAGCACCCGGAACCGCTGAACAATGGAAATTTACCCCACAACGCAATGTGGCATTGAGACAGTGGACTACCAGACCGAAGACAACGCTATAAAAAGGCAGAAGAAAAAGAAGAGGGCGCGGTCGTTAGCAGAGCGAAGACTCCCCGGCCGCCCAGCGCTGTTTTGTTTATTGCCTGCTTGCTAAATAAATTTGATTGGCTTTAATTGAGCTGGTTCCTGTCAATTATTGGAACGCATTTTATGAGAAATTGGTGCCGTGACTCAGATCGAGACTACCTGGAGTGGATCCCGAGTAAAGGGGGGCGCCCCGCTGTAAAGTGGCTCTTACTCGGACGGACCCATCCAGCCCTCGACCTGACGAACCTAAATTTGGGCAATAAGCAAAAGAACTCCGGGAATCCCGTAATCTTTGTGCACGAAGCCCCGGACGAAGACGCTTGGGACGCGTGAGTACAGGCCGGTTATCCGTTCGGTTGGGATTGGGTATCCCGAGGTGTGCTGTGTGAGACGTCCAATTGCGGGCGAAGCGAGTGCGGACCCCCTAGTAGTGCGGTTCCCAAATCCCGCGAGGGACTGGGCCATGAGCGGGGGGAAGCGTGTGTGTGTGTGATTGAAGGCACCTCGGAAGATGGGACAAAGGAAAAGCAAGCCCTTTGGTCTCATGGGTGGGGAGGAGAAAGTGAGTCTCCCCAAGATACCTCCAGATAGCCCCTTAGGGTTAATGATAACCTATTGGGATGATTACCCCTCAAGAAGAGGAAAGAGTAAAGCAAAAATGATACACTATTGTATGGAAGTTTGGGAAGATCATTTGTATTGGCCAGTTTTTGGCTCATTTGAGGATTGGATTTGTCAGGCATTAAATACATATTTTAACTCGAAAGAACCGTTTAAATTGGAAGAAAGTGAGTATGCGACTCTTTGGAGAATAGCCGAAACTAGAGCCGGATTGTTTCCCTTAAGGGAAAAAGGAGAATTAAAACGGAGAAAAAAGAAAGAGGAAGAAATACCTGTATCACCACCCCCTTATGTCCTGCCTGCACCTAATAACCCCCCCGGGCCTCCCCTGAATCCAGTCCCGGAGGCCACAGCCCCCGAACTTCCTCCAGAATCTGATCAGCCCCCAGAAAATATAGAATGTAAAAAAGAATTACTAGGAGCCAAACAAGAACAGTGCAGGAACCTCCGCAACTATATCCGCTAAGAGAGGTGGCAATGGGAGGTCCCGCGCCGGGGGTGGGATACGTCGCCGTCCCCCTTAACTCAGGGGACATGCGAGAATTTAAAAAGGAAATGGGGAGCCTGCTAGGCGATCCCCTAGGGGTCGCTGAGAGGCTGGATCAGTTCCTTGGCCCTAACATTTATACATGGGATGAGATCCAGTCCATTATGGGAATATTGTTTACTGTAGAAGAAAGAGGAATGATAAGGCGGGCCGGAATGAGATTATGGGATCAGCAGCACCAACAAGGACCGCCAGCAGTGGTCATTACATGGCCATTACAAAGGCCTAATTGGGATAATCAAAATCCAGTACATCGGATTGAAATTCAAAATTTGAGAAATATTATAATCCAGGGAATTAGAGAATCAGTCCCCAGAGGGCAGAACATCAGTAAGGCCCTTAATGAGCAGCAGAAAAAGGATGAAACACCTACAGAATGGTTAGAAAGGTTGAGAGAGAACTTGCAGTTGTATTCAGGAATAGACCCCAATACCCCTGGGGGAGAGGCTCTATTGAAAACGCAGTTTGTGGCTAAATCATGGCAAGACATCTAAAGGAAATTAGAAAAAAACTTGAAGAGTGGCAAGATCGTGGACTAGATGAACTTTTGAGGGAAGCCCAAAAGGTGTATGTTAGAAGGGAGGAAGAAAAACATAAAAGGCAAGTGAGAATGATGGTAGCTGCAGTGCGAGAAGGACAGAAGGCAATCCCACCCCGGAGGGGAAACATCTCTTCCCGCTGGGACATGGGGAACAGGGGACGAGAAAAATCGGTGGAAGGAAAGAAATGGGCGTGTTTTTATTGCAGAAAGCCAGGACACATAAGAAAGGAATGTCGGCAACGAATGAACGATGAAAGGATATTTAAGGAGGATTAGAGGGGTCAGGGGCTCTATTTGCTGGGGACCAAGAACTTTACAGAGCCCTTGATAAAATTAAAGGTGGGTCCCCAGCAACAAGTAGTTGAGTTCCTAGTGGACGCAGGAGCGGAAAGATCTACCGTCCAGAGGTTACCTCCAGGATGCAAAACATCCTCAAATAAAGTACAAGTGATTGGAGCTAAGGGTGAACCTTTTGAGGTTCCCGTAATTAAAAATGTATTATTGGAAACAGACTCTAAAATGGAGGTGGGATCTTTATTGTTAGTACCAGAGGCAGATTATAACCTCTTGGAAAGAGATTTAATGATAGAATTGGGAATTAGTTTAGAGACAACAAAGGACCAGATACATATTAAATTATGCCCCTTGAGGGCCGTAGATGAGAGGGAAATAAACCCAAAAGTATGGTATACTCCGGAAACTGTCGGGAAATTGGACGTTGACCCGTTTGCAATCACTATACGAAATCCGGAAATACCAGTTCGGTTAAAACAATATCCCTTATCTGAAGAAGGAAGACGGGGATTGAAACCTGAGATCGACAGGCTGATTAAGCAGGGATTGTTAGAACCCTGTATGTCCCCATATAACACACCCATCCTACCTGTAAAGAAATCAGATGGGAAGTATCGTCTAGTGCATGATTTGAGAGAAATGAACAAGAGGACGGTGGCCAGACTCCCTGTAGTGGCTAATCCACACACACTATTCAGCCAATTAGGACCAGATGATCAGTGGTATAGTGTCATAGATTTAAAAGATGCCTTTTGGGCTTGCCCCCTTAGGGCAGATTGTCGAGATTATTTTGCATTTGAATGGGAGGATAAAAGAACAGTTGACTAAGTTGATGTATGAAACAAAAATGTCATGGATAAAATGTCTTCCCCTAGCCCTGTTAAACATGAGAACTCAGCCCCGGGCGGACACAGGGCTTTCCACTTTTGAAATGTTGTACGGGATGCCCTATGATATGGAGGCTCCTAATGAACATCCTCAACTACAAAATTCCCACTTGACACCATACTTAACCCAATTGATGAGTAGGAGGGAGGAATTGAGGGGAAAAAAGGGTTTATTAGTTCAAAGACCTACCTTAGATATGAAAATACATATGATAAAACCGGGAGATAAAGTTTTAATAAAGTCATGGAAAGAAACACCTTTAACACCCCGCTGGGAAGGGCCATATCTTGTTTTGCTTACCACAGAAACAGCTGTCCGGACAGCGGAGCGGGGGTGGACTCATGCAAGCCGAGTGAAGGGACCCGTGATGGACCCACTCTGGACGGTCACGAGCGCACCAGGAGATTTGAAGCTGACCATCAAAAGGACTCCAACTTCAGAGGGGACTGAGAGTACCAATACGCAGAGCAACCCATCCAGTGAATGAATAACAACCCTTACGAGAAAGCCAATTGTTCTCCTTGTCAAAGTTGTAAACCGTGGGTATTAACGTACTGCAAAGTGTGTGAAACTCAGGTGTGGAGGAGGGACCGAAACAGGTGGGATAGATGTGACTATTGCAAACCTGAAGCAGCTCGCCAGGCAGCACAATTGTTAGAACTATTACGAAAGACACATGAGTCGCGGCATGCGCGTCTAGCGTGGGAAGCTCCTAGCTTGTTACGGGGCCGATACTTAAAGTAGAATGTTCTTAGGAAAATTTAGTTCCCACTATCTGGTCAATACCGCCAGATCGTTAGGAAGAGACGAAAAAGAATTGTAAAATACGCTTTGCTTAGAAATTAGACAAAAGGGAAGAAAGAGGTGGCCAGAATAATTCTATGTACAAAGGACAAAAGAAATAGTAACAAAGAGCCAGTTAAAGAGGTGGCATTTTTTTTTTGCTTCAAAAAAAGGCTTCGAATTGCCTTAAATTGCCTTGGTAAGACCCGGATGGGAAAACGAATTAATTGAAATCTCCTGAAGAGTACTCTTGCTGCCGAGAAGATGACAAACCCCGGGGCTCGCAGCACTCGAGTCGCCGAGCGGAGGCAGAGGAGTAAGGACCAGTGGAGAAAAGAACCCTGGAGGGAGGGCTGTGTACTGTCTGACGTGAACCCCAATTTGAGAGCAGGTCTTCGAGACTGGCAACCGGAAAAAAAAACATGTCACTCTAAACGGGCTATAATGTTATACATCTTAGAAATATGGTATAATCAGGTTGAGGGAAGCGAACACCAACCATTCAAGTGGAGTGTAATTAGATGGAAAGATCAGAGAGTAGTCAGAACTGTTGTCATGTCTGGAGACCCAAGGTTTTCCGTAACATTATGTGAACTTGTGCACATAGGGTTTTATTTTTGCCCCAGTGCACAGCCAGGGAAAAGTTATTGTAATTCTCCTAATGCATATTATTGTGCATACTGGGGCTGTGAAACTGTAGCATCTGATTGGACCCCAGGAGGGGGACAAGATCGCTTTATATCAGTAAAATGGGGCCCCTTCGGTTGTACAGCTCCCAAGAGAGATTGGAGTGGAAGTGTTGCACGAGAAGGAAGCTGTAAATTTATATATATCAAATTATTAACCCTGCGGACCCCACTTGTATAATGGGAAAAACTTGGGGCATGAGATATTATGAGCCCGGAGCAGACAGAGGAGGACTCCTGTTGATAAAAAAGGAGAGCGTGCTGAACGACCCAGAACCAATAGGTCCCAATCCAGTGATCAGTGATATAGATGACACTCTAAGAGGAGAGATTGTCCCTAACACAACCGAAACCCTCTCTCGAAATATCACTGAAACCCTATCAGAATCTGATTCAGAACCCATGAATTTACCAGGACATCCTATATGGAAATTATTAAACACCACGTACCAATTTTTAAATACCACCAACCCTAATTTGACTCAGCATTGTTGGTTGTGCTTTGATGCCAGGCCTCCATTTTATGAAGCAATAGGGGTCCCCCTAAAGTTGAAAAAATTAATGGGTCAAATCCAGCACAATGCTTATGGGAAAGTCAAAAACAGGGTCCGATAATGCAATATGTGACTGGAAAAGGTAAATGTGTAGGAACTGTTCCCCCAAGTAAGAACCATCTATGTACAGAAAAGATCTCCCTAAAAGGGAAACCTTCAGCTGACTGGTTATTACCAGCAAGAAATACCAAATGGGTTTGTTCAAAAACGGGAATTACACCATGTTTGTCGCTAAAAGTATTTAATGAAAGTGCAGAATATTGCATCCAAGTGATAATAATTCCCCAAATAATATATCACCCTGAGGATTTTGTATACGATTATTTAACTACTCAAAGCCATCATATCCAAAAACGAGAACCTCTCACTGCACTGACTATAGCCACCTTAATGACAGTGGCTGCGGCAGGAGCAGGGACAGAGATAACATCACTAGTACGGCAGAACGATGGATTTAAAGCCCTAAGAACAGCTGTGGACGAGGATGTGGTGCAATTTGAAAAAGGAATAACCGCACTAGAAAAGTCAGTAAGGTCATTGTCGGAAGTGGTATTACAAAATAGAAGGGGGTAAACATGCTGCTTTTAAAACAAGGAGGGCTGTGTGCGGCCTTGGGAGAAGAATGCTGTGTCTACATGGATCATACTGGCATAGTGCGAGATGCTATGGCAAAAGTAAGGGAAGGACTCAAGAAAAGGAAAAGAGAAAGAGAAGCACAACAGAATTGGTGTGAAAAATGGTTCAATTACTCCCCATAGTTAACTACATTACTCTCTACTATAGCCGGGCCAATATTACTTTTAATCGCTGGGCTTACATTTGGGCCATGTATTTTTAACAAATTAATAAGCATTGTAAAGAATCGATTAGAAGCTGCACATTTAATGCTTATCCGCGCTAAGTGTGAACCTATTGCAGGAGAGGAAGAGGTGGTGGGTGATGCTTTTGTATTAAGTCACCAGGAACTGCAACGGTTTACTGAACAAAATGCAGAAGAACAGAAAAAGGGGGGATTGTGAAAGATAAAGGTTTGTTCATTAAACCGTTTAGCATAAACCGTTTAGCATAAGCAAGAAGGAGCCCAGGCCCAACTAACTTGCTTAGCATAAGTAAAGAAGAGCCTGGGGCCTAAAGAATGTGTAAAGTGAGCAAATACTTAGCCAGATAAGCACCCGGAACCGCCCGAAGACAACGCTATAAAAAGGCAGAAGAAAAAGAAGAGGGTGCGGTCGTTGGCGGAGTGAAGACTCCCCGGCTGCCCAGCGCTGTTTTGTTTATTGCCTGCTTGCTAAATAAATTTGATTGGCTTTAATTGAGCTGGTTCCTGTCAATTATTGGAATGCATTTTATGACAATGACACAAAATGGAGGGGGCTGGTGACTGTCTTGGGGGCAGAGAGGCCCTGCCGAGGGATCTGGACAAATTGAGAGCTGGGCAATGGCCAAGCACATGGAGTTTAACAAGGGCCGGTGCCGGATTTTGCACCTGGGAGATGGCAACCCTGCATGTCTGTATGGACTGGGGAGTGAGAGGCTGGAGAGCAGCCCTGCGGAAAGGGGTCTGGGGGTTCTGGTCAACAGCAAGTGGAACATGAGCCGGCAGTGTGCCCTGGCAGCCAAGAGGTCAACCATGTCCTGGGGTGCATCCAGCACGGCATTGCTGGCCCAATGAGGGAAAGGACTGTCCTGCTTTGCTCACAGGAGCCCAGGTGTGGCTGAATCCATTTCTAATCCCAGACGTGGCCAACTGTTTATGACTAAAGGATTATGGGTGTGCGCTTATACGTGTTTGTACCACAAGCCAGAATCCAGTCTCTTGTGGGAGTCTCCTGTGAGACTCTGTCTTAGTTTAGATAAAAACTAAGATATGTTATCAGATATTAAAGATCTTTAATCAGAAACAACAACAACAAAATAATTTGTATAGAAAACACTTCTTAGCTACGAATATATGTATATACAGAACAGAATCAATACTAATCGCAACTAAAACCTTAAAAATAGATTGCATCTTGTACCCAAAATCTTGCGATGCAAGTCTCTGCTGCCCTGCAGGGGGAAGGGTGGCCCCTGCTGCTGTCCCTGCCGTGGCCCCCCCTGCCCCAAGCGGGGAAGGGAGGGAAAGGGAGATGGAAACCTAGTGCGAGTTCTGCTGGAGTTGTGGAAGATTCAGATGACCCGTGATCTTTCCTTCAGAGACTGCAAAACGTGTTTGTACCACAAGCCAGAATCCAGTCTCTTGTGAGAGACTGCTCTGAGACCCTCTGTAAAAAAATTATCAACAAAGTTTGTGGATAACGCTGGGTTTGCTTTAATTTCACAACTCAGAGTGGGGCACCACCGCAGTGGATAGCAAAGACACAAAGGTGCAAGCTGATTATATTCTATTCTTATCCCCATTACATAGGGTACAAAGCCGTTCTGATTTTCCATACGGTCTTCATGTCCTCAGAATTCATCACTTATTAAGTCCTCTCAGCTCTTCTTTCTTAATAAACTCCTTTCTTCTTGTTGCACTTCAGTCTGTCTCACTTTGCCTCCAACCGATGTGTTTGGAAAAACACTATTTAAAAATAAAAATAAAAAAAGCACGCTATCAAT
Organism: Neomorphus geoffroyi; assembly: GCA_033558235.1. NCBI lineage: Eukaryota > Metazoa > Chordata > Aves > Cuculiformes > Neomorphidae > Neomorphus > Neomorphus geoffroyi. Next base: position 9,065,380 of record JAUMJM010000052.1, read on the forward strand.
AAAACATGCGATCAGAGGGACATTTGTCTGACTCTCAAAAAATACAGTTCCTTACAGGAAACCTAACTCTGCTTTAGCTGAAATTCAAATATATCACTTTGTGCACTAGTAACTACTGCTTCTATCAAGGAAGTCTATTGGATATTTGAGAGAAAAAGCCCGCTCACAGGTAAAATTTTAGGGAGGACAAAGTCTAGGAAGCAAAGAAATTTATTTACAGCATGGGGTGCATAAGAGGATGGATGGACCCTCCCTTACGCACACCTTTTGGTCCTGCTCACGTACATTTATTTAGGGCTCTTATACATATTCAACTGGGTTCCAGTAATTCATGTACATTTGTTAGTCCCCCTCACCCGTACATACACACCATCACCGGGAGGGTCTTCTGGAGGGGAGTTGCTGAAGGAAAACAGGCAGTCTCTTTCTGAGTACCGTTATCTTCTGGAATCCTGCATCTGATCTGGAGGCTGCCGCTATCACATTTATTGGCATACTGGCTATTTGCATTCCTTCAAGAACACGGGAGATTAATCTTATGAAGCATGGGATTAAACAAGGTATGAACATGAGTCCGGCTAAAGCACACAGTATGAAAACCCCCACTTTATTCCACCACGCCAATCCCAACATTCCGTCCCACCAACTGGCATCCAACACTGCCTTCCACTTCTGTCCAGGCACATGTGCTGATTTCCTGATGTTAGTGGCTGTATTTTAAACAACAATCTGAGATGTTAACTTTTCTGCACACCTCCCTCTTCGGCTAATAGATAATCTAGGGCAAGTTGGTTTTGGTGTATTGCCCCTTGCATTTGGGTGTGTTGTTTAGCTAATAATTCTAGGGCGGTTGCTGTTTGGTTAGTGATTTGTTCTAAAACCACTTGTAGCATTTATTATCCTGTTCAACGTATGTATAGGTGTACGGTATCCCCAGCTTCCATCTTGTGCCTAAGTGGCTGGTCCATGCACTTGAATAATTCCTTCTGGGGGCCATTCATCCTCCCCCCAGGTTTGACCACCACTAATCTTTATAGATCGCTTTTCTCTCTCTAAACTTTCAAACAAGGGAATTCCTAGGTCGTTTCCTTTGTCTACGGGTAACAGGAAAACTCAGGTTGAATTATCCCCAATGTGCAACACCCTTTCCAGTCACCTGGCAATTTTCCATAAGCCCTTTTCCCACAAATCCAAAATAACCCATCAGGGGATTTCCACCAATTTGGTGGTGGTGGGTGGTTTTTTTTTTGATGTGTTTTCCAGCTGTTTCCAAAGTTTTTGGAAATTTTGGAGTTTCCCCTACCCGTGTATTATACTGATTCCCTTCACGGCTTATACACTCTGTACCTACTATTTCAGAGCTCAAACTCCAGCCCAAGGGTCTTTTCCGTTCCTCTGAACTTATTGTATTGTTCCATTTTAATATTTGCAAGGGGTCCAAACCAGTCCCTTTCCAGGGCCACTCTTTGCTCATTAAGGGGCCTCCACATATCCAACTCTTGGGCACCCTAAGTTCCTTGGCTATTCGTTCTGCCAAATCTACAAATAAATTTTTCCCTAAGGTCGGAAATCTTAGTTGCCTCATTCTTTCCTAAATTCTCTGTACTGATCTTGTGCTTCCCCCTCCCCCACCCCCGCCCTCTGGGTATGTCTTGGTGTCCAGCTTTACTAAAACATATATATTTCTCACCCCTGGGGCAGCTCACCCCTGCTTTTGTTCTACCAACCCCTGAATTGTTTGCCCGAGTACATGTTTTCAGGTTCTTTTGTTCCTAACAGGGTCCATTTATGTGAGCATAAGAGAAGCTAGTTTGGGCTCCTCGGCCAAATCGGACTGACTGGTAACATTTGGAACATCCATTTTTGGAGTCCTGGGGCAAATTCAAAAGCAAGCACCATCAAGAATAACTAAATCATTAGGAGTCGAGGTCTGGTATAGTTTGTCATTCCACCGCTCACGCCTATTGGGTTGCAGCCAACAGCGGGCAAATGAATTCTTCTCGGTGGCAAACACAGAGACTAATCCAGTCTTGCCCTTGGCCTTTAAGTTTGTGGTGCTCTGTATTGTCCTGTAAATATCTCAGGTTCCCACTGGTTAATCAGTGTTCTCTCTGATGCTTTCTCTTTCTATAGCTTCTGCCAGTTCTAAATTCTGCATACCAAACACTGAATGCTCCCGCCGTGTCCCTCTGATGATACCGAGTACTGTTTCACCTGAACTGGCTGACTTCCCTCCTTTAGCTTCACTTCCGGAGGGGTGATATTAAGGCCACCTCTATTTCCATCTGCTACCTGTAGTACAGGGTTTATTTCTTGCTCGTCTACTTCTTTTAGTCCAAAAAAGAAAGAAATAAACCAACTTTACCATTACCTGCCCCCCTTGGGAATTGCCCAATTCCTAGTTAAATCTGTAAATCCCTCCCCAACAAATTTGTCCCTGCTCCAGGTATCAATGCCATATCTGTGATATCTATGATAGGCAGTTCCCCTGGACCTCGACCCCCTCTATAATAGGGACAAGGAACTCTTCTCCTTCAGCCCCCATTATAGTAACGGGTTTTGTTCCCTGCTTGCATCCTTGGGGTATTCTTATACTTGATCTTTCTGCTCCTGAATCAGCTAAACAAAAAATCTCCAAACCATAATCCTCCCCCCGGGGTCCTAATTTGAAATTTATTAAGAGCTCTTCATGATGACCTGACCCCAGGATGCAGAGCCCCTGACACCTCGAATACTGATAATAACCTTCCTCTTCTGTGAGTCTGAAAGCTTTTCTTTCTTTCTCTCTCACTGGACATTCCCCTTTGAAATGTCCCTGCCTTGCGCAATGAGAACATTTTGCAGGGCCGACTTGCCAAGAAGGAGCCGGACTCCTCCCTACCCGTGGATGAGTCCCTACCCTTCTTCTTGCTACCTCACAGTCAGTTTCTCCGCACCTAAAGGGAGTTTGTCCGCTTCCTACCCCATCTGATTGTGGTTGTTTCACTCTCTGCTGTACTGTGGCTACCACTAATCTGGTCTTTGCCTTTTTCTTTTCATCCTCTCTTCTTACATACACTTTTTGGGCTTCCCGCAATAAATCGTTCAACCCTCTATCATGCCAGTCTTCCAATTTTTCTAATTTCTTCTTTGTATCTGGCCAGGCTTTGGTGACAAAATTTACCTTTAACAGCTCCTGGCCTGCATCACTTCCAGGATTGAATCCCAAATATTGTTGCCTAAACCTCCACTGGTGAAGCTTGAGACCATGTTGTCTTGTTCTGTCATTGTTCGCCTGAGAGAAGAGACCAACCCCTGCCTGACTACAGCCTGCTTTTAGGTAGTTGTAGAGAGCAATAAGGTCTCCCCTGAGCCTCCTCTTCTCCAGGCTAAACAACCCCAGCTCCCTCAGTCGCTCCTCATAGGGCTTGTGCTCCAGCCCCTTCACCATCCTCGTCGCTCTCCTCTGGACACACTCCAGCATCTCAATATCTTTCTTAAACTGAGGGGCCCAGAACTGGACACAGCACTCAAGGTGCGGCCTGACCAGTGCCGAGAATAAGGGAATGATAATATCTGTAGTCCTGCTGGCCACACTATTCCTGATGCAGGCCAAGATACCATTGGCCTTCTTTGCCACTAGTGACCAGCCGCCAACTGGATGAGACACCATTCACTACCACTCTTGGGGCTCGGCCATCCAAGAAATTCCTAATCCAGCACAGAACATTCCCATCCAAGCCACGGGCTGACAGCTTCTCCAGGAGTCTGCTATGGGAGACGGTGTCAAAGACTTTGCTGAAGTCCAGGAACACCACATCCACAGCCTTCCTCTCATCCACCAGGCGAGTCACACGGTCGTAAAAGGAGATCAGGTTTGTCAGACAGGACCTGCCCCTCCTAAATCCATGCTGGCTGGGCCTGATCTCTCACTCATTCTGCAGGTGCCGCATGATGGCACCCAGGATTAAGCGCTCCATAATTTTACCTGGAACTGAGGTCAGGCTGACAGGCCTGTAGTTACCTGGATCATCCCTACGGCCCTTCTTGTGGATGGGCGTCACATTGGCCAACTTCCAGTCATCCAGGACCTCTCCAGTGAGCCACGACTGCTGATAAATGATGGAAAATGGCTTGGCAAGCTCATCCGCCAGCTCTCTCATCACCCTAGGGTGGATCCCATCTGGCCCCATAGACTTATGAGGATCCACGTGGCTCAGGAGGTCTCTAACTTCTTCCTCCTGGATGTCGGGGGGCTATATTGCACCCTGTCCCCATCCATCACCTCAGAAGACCAGTTGTCCCGTGAACAATCGGCCTTACTGTTGAAAACTGAGGTGAAGAAGGCATTAAGCACCTCAGCCTTTTCCTCATCTTTAGTTACTATATTTCCCTCAATGTCCGATAAGGATTGAAGATTGTTGCTGCCCTTCTTTCTGCCGTTAATATATTTGAAAAAGCACTTCTTATTGTCCTTGACACAAGTGGCCAATTGGAGCTCCAGCTGGGCTTTTGCCTCCCTAATATCCTTCCTACAGGACTTGACAATATTTTTGAACACAACCTGACTTACCTGCCCTTCTTTCCAAAGGCAATACACCGTCTTTTTCTCACTTAACTCCTTCTGAAGCTCCTTACTCATCCAGGCCGGCCGTTGGCCCCTGCGGCTCGTCTTAGAGGACTATTTCCCAGGGTACGCTCCTTACTCTCCGGACTCTTCCGGCTTCTCAAATTAATGGGACGTGGTCCAGCCACTTCCTCCCTTTCCCCCGCTAAAATTTTCCCTTTGTTCTTCCACTGGGGCGGGGCATTTTATTCCCCAAGTGGATTGTGTGGAGGAGGCAGATTATCAAAAGGATCCCATCTTTCCTCCCTCTTTTAATGTTGATTTCCCCTCTTGTCTTTAGACAAAAACAGGGATATACATCCTGTCCAACAGGAGGCATAGTCACTTTTTCTTGACTAAAAGGTTTCTTACTGTTCACATAAAGTTCCAATACCTGACAAATTCAACCTTTTGACGACTCCTACTTTGGCCAATATTATGAGTCTGATTTACAGTGCAACACCACCGCCCGGCCATTTAACGGAATTCCGGCTGTTCCCGGGGAGCCTTTGTGTGCGCCCACAGGTGTCTGATCGGTGCCTTCCTTATCTTTAGCGGAGGGCGGTGCAGCCCGGGGTCCTTGACGTGACTCGTAGCTCAGATTAACACCTAAAGCTGAGCGTTGTCTCAGTACCCTCCCTGCACCGCCCCCGCTGTTGTCAGCAACCAGAGCGGAGGGCCGGGGCGCGGCTGGGACAGGGTTAATTGTTCCCAGCAAGGGCAGGGGAGGCCGGGGGTCAGGGGAGGAGCCCCCGGTTCCCGTGGCCGGCGCGACCTCTGTGCGAGCGTCCGTGTCCCCGGCTGCAGGCAGCGGCGCGGGGCTGCAGGCTGCTCCGGCAAGGTGGGGGTCAGGCGCGGGCGGCGCAGGGGCTGCGGCTTCCAGCGCGGGGCGGGGAGAGGGCGCAGTCCCCGCTGCTCGGGCGGGGGTCCCTAAGGCGGCAGGAGCCGGGGCGCGGGGCCTCGGCGGCTGCCGGCTCTGCGGCTGTCCCGGCGCAGCCGCTGGGGTGTCCCCGTGCCCAGGGAGCTGCTGAGCGAGCCCCCCGTGCCGCGGGGACCCTGCTGTGGCGGCCGGCGGTGCCGCCCGCCGCCCCTCTGCCCTCGGCCTTGCCTCGCCCGGGCTGCTGGCAGCTCTGCCGGCGCTGCCCTCGGGCTGCTGGAGCCGCCGGGGCTGCCGGCTCCGTGCCCAGCAGCGTCAGGATTGGGGCAGAGGTGCGGAGCCAAGGCGCGGCGGGGCGTGCTGAGCCGGGCTGAGCCGGGCTTCTTGCTGCAGATGGCGCTGAGCTTCGAGGAGGTGGCCATCTACTTCTGCCGCGAGGAGTGGGCAGCGCTGGCGGGCTGGCAGCGGCGGCTCTACCGGGAGGTGATGCTCGACAACTACGAGACGCTCGCCTCGCTGGGTGAGGACTCTGCGCCTCTGCCGGGCGGGGTTGCGCGTGGCGTGGCGTGGGGTGGGATGCGGTGAGATGGAGTAGGATGGCATGGCAGGGCATGGGGTGCGGTGGGATGGATGGGATGAGATGGCACGGGATAACCATTTTCAGCGGGAAGGGATCTACGAGGCTCCTCCCACCCAACTGCCTGAGCACTTCGGGGCTGACCCGCAGTTAAAGCATTGGCATTTCGGGATTCATCCCCTCTCTCACCTTTGAGCCCTTCCCAGGGCTCCTGCGTGCAGGAGAGTGGCTGAAGTGACAAGGAAGAGAGGAGAGGAGGCTCCAGGCACAGGGAAGGCGGGGTTGAATTGTTGCTGAACAAGAGAGAGTAGTGGAGCAGAGTGAGTTGATGGGCTGTTAGTCGGAGAGGGCCATCTCTGCCTTCACAGCAGTGTGGGAGAGGGTGCTTTTCTCTGTGTCCCGGACAGGCTGGGCCACCGTCAAGCCAGAGATCATCTGCAAGATGGAGCGAGGAGAGACGCCTTGCATGCCAGACGCCCCCGGGGCGCGGCGGAAGCACCAGAGCTCTGTGCCAGGTGAGTACTGGGGGTCTGCAGGAGGGTGGGGGGGGGGGGTTCTAGCAGCAGGTGTTGTGAGGACTCGTCCCACAGCCAGGCAAGTGGAAGGTGAGGAAATCCAGCAGGACACCCTGATCTGTACCCTGTTCCAGGCCTCCAAGCACTCCAGAAACCCCTCCCTATGTGCCCCGCGTGCAACAAGACCTTCAGGAGCCAGGGTTCACTGACCGTCCACCAGCGCATCCACACGGGTGAGCGTCCCTTCAGCTGTGCCGAGTGTGGCAAGAGCTTCAGGGAAAGGGCCTCTCTCAACGACCACCAGCGCATCCACACGGATGAGCGCCCCTTTTCCTGCACTGACTGTGGCACGAGCTTCAGATGGAAGGAGTCCCTCATCAGGCACCAGCAAATCCACACTGGTGAGCAGCTGTTCACCTGTGCTGACTGTGGCAAGAGCTTCAGATGGAAGTGCAACCTCATCAGCCACCAGCGCACCCACGCTCAGGAGCGCCCCTTCGCCTGTGCTGACTGTGGGAAGAGCTTCAGATGGAAGAAATCCCTCCTCATCCATCAGCACAAACACAGCGATGAGCGCCTCTTTACCTGTCCTGACTGTGGCAAGAGCTTCAGATGGAAGCATTACCTGATTACCCACCAGCACACTCACAGCGACGAGAGCCACTTTACCAGTCCTGACTGTGGCAAGAGCTTCAGACGGAAGAAATCCCTCATTATCCATCAGCACAACCACATCGACGAGCGCCCCTTTGCCTGTGCTGACTGTGGCAAGAGCTTCAGATGGAAGAAACACCTGGTCAGCCACCAGCGAACGCACAGTCTGGAGCGCCCTTTTGCCTGTGCTAACTGTGGCAAGAGCTTCAGATGGAAGAATAACCTGATTACCCACCAGCGCACTCACGCCAATGAGCGCCCCTTTGCCTGTGCTGACTGTGGCAAGAGCTTTAGATGGAAGAACTCGCTCATCTATCACCAGCGCATCCACACCGACGAGCGACCCTTTGCCTGTGATGACTGTGGCAAGAGCTTCAGATGCAAGGAGTCCCTCATCGGGCACCAGCAAAGCCACACCAGCGAGCGGCCATTCACCTGCAGTGATTGTGGCAAGAGCTTCATCCAGAATGGCTTCCTGAACACCCACCAGCACATTCACATGGATGAGTGACCCTTTGCCTGCACTGAGTGTGGGAATTGCTTCAATCAGAAGGTCTCCCTGATCACCCACCAGAGCATCTGCACCAGAGGTCTATGTTAAGCTGCAACCACTCCTTTAGCTGCAAGGAACACCTCATCAGACACCAGCGCATTCACACCGGGGAGCATCCCTTTGCCTGCAACCACTGCCGCAGGGGCTGCAGCGAGAAGGACTCCCTGATCAAGCACCAACACAACCACACTGATGAGTGCCCCTTTGCTGGCCAAAGATGAAGCAAAGCTGAAGCTGGCCAGCACTGTGAAGGACAATAAAAAGTCTTTTTATGGTATGTTAATAGCAAAAAGCAGGCCAGAACTAACACTGTGCCAGTGTTGATGGGCACGGACACCTCACAAACAGGGATGTAGACAAAGCAGAGGCGTTTAATGCTTTGTTTGCCTCGGTTTTCAACACCAGTGGTGAGCTTGGGCACCCACAGAGCTCAGTGCTAGAGAATCACATCTGTGCAAGTGAGAAACTCCCAATCAACCCCGAACTTGTGCGGGATTCACTGTTCCAGCTGGATGCTTATAAGTCGGGGGGGCACGAAGGGGTTTGTGCCAGGGTACTTAGAGCTGGCTGATGTCATAGTGAAGCCTCTCTCAAGGATTTTCCAATGCTCTTGGCAATCTGGAGAGGTAGCCGTTGACTGGAAGCTGGGAAATATTGTTCTAGCCTTCAAGAAGGGCAGCAGGGCTGACCCCGGTAACTACAGACGCTTCAGTCTCACTTCAGTACCTGGGAAGGCTATGGAGAAGATTATCTTGGGAGCCATTGAAAAACACCGAAAAGTCAACACAGTCAGTGGTCCCAGCCAGCACGGGTTCATCAGGGGAAGGTCCTGCCAACAAGCTTAATCTCTTTCTATGACAAGGTCATCCACCTGGGTGACCAAGGGAAGCCACTTGATGTCATCTTCCTGGGTTTCCGTAAAGCCCTCAATTCTGTCTCTCGCAGTATCACCCTATCACAAGGCTGGAAAAGACCTTTGAGATCATCAAGTCCAGCCTATGAGCCAACACGGACACCTACTCATCGTCTAAAGCATGGCACTAAGTGGCTCATCCAATCTGCCTTTAAACACCTCCAGGGACGGTAACTCCACCACCTCCCGGGGCAGCACATTCCAATGACCAATCGTCCTTTCAGTGAAGAATTTTTTCCTAATGTTGAGTCTACGCTTCCCCTCAGGAAGCTTGAGACCATGTCCTCTTGTTCTGTCACCATCTATTTTCTCCATCTGTTTCTACTCGCTTCAAAACATGGTGTATTTCTTCCATATTGTGGTGAACAGTTATCAGAGTCCTTTGTCCATTCTCTCGGATCTCCTCCAAAATCCTGACCAAATCTGGGTGCTGTATCAATTGCTTTACTAAGGAAAGGTTCATTCCAATAGGAGTAGGTGATAGCTCATGGAACAGTGTGTAATTAGATTGTAGGAGCTGGCGAGATATCGCTGGTGCAGAGAAAGAAAAGTCACACCCTTGGATTTTAACAAAATTACATATACAAAAATTAGAATGATTCCTAGTTTCTACTTTTATCATATCTACTAAAATAACATTACACATAGTCCTCAAACATACACAGCCCTTACCAATATATATAAGAACCGTCTCATGGTTAAGGATAGGACGAACCTCAAAATGACAAACCTTCTGTTCAATATCTAGGCAAACGTCAAGCACTGAGTGTATTACCTTCACAGATGAACCTCCATTGTTCCTGCATGATGCAGGATTCTAAATCTACAGTTTGCCGCTTCCCATCCACTTTTCGGGTCCACACTCTATGCTCGGTAGGATAGAGTATAGTTCCGTTGTGGTTCAACCCTAATGCAACGATGGGATGCACCACATACATTGAGGCATTATGTATGGTAATCACAAAGGCTGTGGCTATGTTAGTGATGGGGTTATAAGTGAAGTTTACCAAGTTCCACCAGGATTGGAGTTCTCTCTCAAAGTCAGAGGCACTGTCCGAAACGATTTTCCGATTTTCGGTGGGGAAAGTACCTTCCTCACCCTCCCTTATGATCGAGGCAGCCACCGACTGCATCCATAGCTGTGCCTGAATGCAACTAAGAGCCAAAGAAAGGTTATTTTGGACCATATCGAGGGCACTTACGATCAATTTATGGCCCTTTATATTTACTTCTTCCCATTTTGGTAATACCTTTGATAACAGCCATTGATTTGTTCCCAGAGCTGATAGGGAAGATCGCAGGGGCTGTTGTAATTTCGCCAGATCACTAGAAGAAGTGGCTAACTTGTTCATTAATACCTCTGAAACAATACTATTTAAAACTCCCAATCCCGTTCCTAAAACACCAGTTAGATCTCTGTGTTCTTTTCTCAAAAGGTCTCCGTTTCCTCAGCCAGGTTGTCCATCCCTCAAAAGAGGCTCCCAGGAAGGGAGAGCAATTCGGCTGAACTTCGGAAATATTATTTTGCATCAACAATTCAACATGTTTGAGGGACCAGTCTGAATTGTACAGCAACTGCTGTTGCCCTATATTCTTAACTACATAAGGTCCTATTCCAAAAATGTTTGGATCAGATACAACTATGGGTTTGGTGGTAACCGGTGTGGTAGGAGGTGATGCCGGTGGCAGTGTTATGTCAATTTTAGCCCTATAGATCAAATCCTTTCCTTTAGATTCCTGCCCCAGGCACACCACAAAGACTGGCCCAGTTAACATAAACTTATGCCAACACTTTAACTTCCTAGGACAGGGAGTTCCTACTCTAGGTGAATGTCCACCTATCTTTTCCACAGCAACATAGGTGCCTCCCGAGGTTGGGTTTTATCTTCATGGTAAATTCTACACCCTACTTTTATCTCATTTCCCATTCTTTCCCAAACCCAGGCAACTCTGTCCTTATCATCCCAGCCCCAGTCAATTCTCCGATACGTTGTGTTCCTGTGGAGAATCACTGTAGCCAGCTTTGGTTTTGGGTCCACACTTTCCATTATTCTAGTATGCCCTTTCATAGCGTTATTCCAAGGCCAGTCATTAGGCTCTTGATTGCGGGCAAGAGAAAAGATACAAAAATACATTACCAGTTCAAATTTTCCCCTGATCATTTTGAAGTCCTAATCTAGGTTTTCCCTCACACCAAGTTCCACCAGGATTGGAGTTCTCTCTCAAAGTCAGGGTTTTCCCACTCAAAGGCAAATAACAGTTGGCTCTCTGGGCTTACAGGTAAGCAGAAGAAGACATCCTTTAAATCCAGAACGGTAAACCAAGCCAGTTCAGCTTTCAGTTTAGTCAGCAATGTATATGGATTAGCCACCACAGGGTATATGTCCTCAGCTATTCTGTTGATGGCCCTGAGATCCTGGACTATTCTATATTTTCCATCTGGCTTCTTTACCGGTAATATAGGAGTATTATACTCTTACTCACATTCTATTAGTAATCCATGTTTCAAAAATTGCTCTATGATTGGACGGATGCCTTGTCTATCCTCTAACCTCAAAGGATATTGTTTTATTCTCACTGGCTTAGTTCCTGGTTTGATTTTAACTACTATTGGTATGGCTGGTTTTGCTCTACCAGGTATTTCAGTGGCCCAGACCTCTGGATATATTTGGTCCCGAATCTCCCCAGGCACCTCTGCCTTTTCAGAGGGGCTTATCAAGGCCAAACTTAAGAGCTCAATTAGTTGATCATCACCCACCTTAAACTCTATTCCTTCTTCCCCAAACCTTATTTCTGCTCCTAATTTTTCTAATAAATCTCGTCCCAACAAGGGCTTTGGTGAATTTGGCATATAGAGGAATTTATGTATTCCCAATTGTTTTCCCAATTTAAATCTCAAAGGTTGGAGGAAATATGCCTTTTCGCTTTGGCCAGTAGCCCCCTTTACTGTTACAAAATCATTGCCCATAGGTGTTAGGGCCTGGTTTAAGACTGAAAATGTTGCTCCAGTGTCTATTAAAAACTCCACCCCTTGTTGCTGCTTCCCTAGCTTCAATGTCACCAAGGGATCTGCTAGAGTAGATTCCCCTGGTCCCCTTCAGTCTTCACCTACCGACGCTTGAGTCCTGGGAGGGTTTATAATTCTCCTCTCTCCCTGCCTCAATAGGGGACATTCCCTCCTCCAGTGTCCGGTTTGTTTGCACCAAGTACACTGATTTAATCTCAATGGGGGCCTTCGACTGCCCCCCCTTAGAGCTCCTGTTTCCCTGTTAGTTACCAGCCCCCCTTGTTGCAAGGCTGCTACAAGTGCCCCTCTCTCTCTTCTTTGATCTTCTTCCTGTCTTTTCTCCTTATCTCCTTCCCGATTACTAAACACTCTCCACGTCTCGTCAAGAAGTTTTTCTAAATTCCGTCGTCCCTCCGGCATTCCCAGTTTCTGCAATTTCTTCCTGATATCCCGGCTGATTGTCCTTACTGCCCCTATCTCGATTTTCAAACAAACCTCTTTACGCAGGCTTGGATAAGCTGTTCCCAATCTAGAGCCACTACCAACTGGCAAAGGTCCAATAGGCTCTTCCAAGGTAAATACTCTCTTCACTCTCCAAACCTAGTTAAAGATTCCCACGGCTCAAGTCCGACCAACCAAAGGAGCGTTGTCTCATTCGGCTCTGTCAGCCTGTCACCGATTCTTTAACCAAAAATAAAACCTAAAACAATCTTTCGCTTCATTCTTCTCCGGCTGTTTCCCTCACGGGAGAACAGAACCACGGATTAGAACTCCACACTCGCTTCGCGCTCAGTTGCGCGTCTCAATCAACATGTCCCAATCACACCATCACACACTCTTTTTGTAATAAAATCACTTCCATTCAGCTCAAAACTTACACACTACCCAAATTCTCATTTTGCAGCTAATAGCTATTACAAAGATACAAATTGCAATTGTCACCTTTGCTACCCCAAGTTGTCATCCCCTTAAAGTCCCATGGGTTTATAGGATTAAAACGCGTTCTTACTGATGTTAAAATATACACGGTACCGGTATCAAACACTTAAAACAGATATACGAAATGATAGCTATCCCACACACTCTCCCCTCACGACTTATAGGATCTTGGGAACACCCTCACCACGCGTGGCACACTCTCCCCTCACGACTTATAGGATCTTGGGAACACCCTCACCACGCGTGGCATACTCTCCCCTCACGACTTATAGGATCTTGGGAACACCCTCACCACGCGTGGTTATTATTTGCCAGGGGTGAGCAGTCCTGCTTCCTCACCACGCGTGGAACTTCTCTCCACGGCTTATAGGGTCTTGGCAAGCCTCACCACGCGTGGAACTTCTCTCCACGACTTATAGGGTCTTGGCAAGCCTCACCACGCGTGGAACTTCTCTCCACGACTTATAGGGTCTTGGCAAGTCTCACCACGCATGGAACCTCACGACTTATAGGGTCTTGGCAAGCCTCACCACGCATGGAACTTCACGACTTATAGGGTCTTGGCACACATTACTACTCACCTTCGCGTAGGACGTCTCCCACGGCTTACAGGTTCTTCCCCTAATTCCCCTGCAGGTATTTTCTGATTTTCCCCCAATTCACATACCTGCTCCGCTTGTTGCCGGTCCTTGTCTGCCCCTGCAGCAGCCGGATGAGTGTCGGAGGTCCTCCAAGTAATCCTCAGGGCACGCCTACGACGTCCTCTCCTCACCCGACTTTGCAATCAGGCAGATCAGGCAGAGAAGTTCTCCTGGCTGGCTCGCCAAAATTGACTTGCGGAATAAAGACCCCCACAACTCGCAGAGAGTTATGAAGTTAGGTATGTTTATTACACCGGTGGGCAGCAGGTCGGATAGCTCCAGAAAACCCTGCGCCCGAACAAAGGACAGGTCAGCATTTATTGCCCAAGGACATACATATTCATTGCATTTGTTGATTAGTCCCAGGACATCATTAACATATGTTTCATCCCTCTTGTGCGTGCGCAGTGTCCCTTTGTGGTGGTCATGCAAGGGTCCTTCCTGCAGACTCAGTTGACATCCTGCTTGTGGTCTTGGACCTTCCTGTCAAGGATGCTTCAAACTTCCTCCTTATCAGCGCAAAAGTTCTAACCATCTCCTTATCAGCAGATGCTCCTAGACCAGTTTTCCTTTATCAGCGGATGCTCCTACAGAATTCCATTGTGAAACCCCCCTCCTTGCAATTTGGCTCTTGAGAATATGCAAAGGCTTAAAGTCCCACATCACTATCAATAAAACATGCAATCAGAGGGACATTTGTCTGACTCTCAAAGAATACAGTTCCTTACAGGAAACCTAACTCTGCTTTAGCTGAAATTCAAATATATCACTTTGTGCACTAGTAACTACTGCTTCTATCAAGGAAGTCTATTTGATATTTGAGAGAAAAAGCCCACTCACAGGTAAAATTTTAGGGAGGACAAAGTCTAGGAAGCAAAGAAATTTATTTACAGCGCAGGGTGCATAAGAGGATGGATGGACCCTCCCTTACGCACACCTTTTGGCCCCGCTCACGTACATTTATTTAGGGCTCTTATACATATTCAACTGGGTTCCAGTAATTCATGTAAAATTTGTTAGTCCCCCTCACCCGTACATACACACCATCACCGGGAGGGTCTTTTGGAGGGGAGTTGCTGAAGGAAAACAGGCAGTCTTCCCCCTTTAACCCCCCCTTCTTTGTTCCTGTGCCTGCGTGCTTTCACCCTAACTATCCATAAACTGACCAAAGAAACCTCTCCCCCTTTCAAAGGAAGGGAGACCATCATCTCCCCAATTTACAGCTTTGCTAGATTCCACCCTCCACCCGGCGCCTTCCCGATCTCCTTCTTGATTTACACCTTGCTTTATCCCATCTTTCACACCGCAGGCCGTGTAAAGCCCTGTCTCCTCTTCCCTTAATTGGGCGTTTGGAAACTTAACAGCCTTCCCGACCGCCTACTGATCTCAACTATCACAGTCTGGCTGAAGCAAAACTTTTATTCACCTATTACACCTGACAAATCTCGGCCTGTAATCAGAGCCCATTGCCCTCTCTTTTTTAGCTGTCTCATTCGTTAATGCCCTGTCTTGCCGGGCAATGCGATCCCCGCTTGCTGGGAAATGGGCTGCGCCTCCTCTCCAGTGCCCCAGCGCTGGGTCGAGGGTTTCTCGAGGTGGGGTCCGGGCCAGGTTTCTGCTCCCGGGGCTCCTTAGCGAGGTGGGACGGAGTCAACTGTCGGGTGCCCACTGGCCCCCAGCAAGGTTTGTCGTGTGGTCCCAGCGGGACCCAGCGGCTCCCTTCGCCCCTCCCGGCCGGGAGCTTCGCTACAGAGAGAGCGGTGAGTGTGGGGGTGTCTGATCGGATTGGACGGCAGCAGCTTCTGGGGGTGAAACTGCCGTATCCCCCTAACGGCACCGGTCAGGTTGGCTGTGAGAGCACAGTTGCCGCCTGCTTTGCGAGATAAGCGGCGTTTTGTAGCCTCACTGCTGAAACAAAGCAAAGAGCCCAACAGCCCGAAATACTGTTGGGAGGGTATCCCTTAAAAATTCCAGCTCCGGGGAAGCACAGGAGATTGTTCCGCCCACAGTGTTGCCAAAGAGCACATGGAACTCTGCTCACTGTATTTACTACCTAGGCGGAAATTTCTCACATTGCCCTGAAAGCATTTCACTGTTCCCTCCTCTTGCTGGAAGTAATTACATATTATCTTCTGTCTGATTTACAGTGCAACAGCACCGCCCGCCCGCCCGTTTAACGGAATTCCGGCTGCTCCCGGGGAGCCTTTGTGTGCGCCCACAGGTGTCTGATCGGTGCCTTCCTTATCTTTAGCGGAGGGCGGTGCAGCCCGGGGTCCTTGACGTGACCCGTCGCTCAGATTAACACCTAAAGCTGAGCGTTGTCTCAGTACCCTCCCTGCACCGCCCCCGCTGTTGTCAGCAACCAGAGCGGAGGGCCGGGGCGCGGCTGGGACAGGGTTAATTGTTCGCAGCAAGGGCAGGGGAGGCCGGGGGTCAGGGGAGGAGCCCCCGGTGCCCGTGGCCGGCGCGACCTCTGTGCGAGCGTCCGTGTCCCCGGCTGCAGGCAGCGGCGCGGGGCTGCAGGCTGCTCCGGCAAGGTGGGGGTCAGGCGCGGGCGGCGCAGGGGCTGCGGCTTCCAGCGCGGGGCGGGGAGAGGGCGCAGTCCCCGCTGCTCGGGCGGGGGTCCCTAAGGCGGCAGGAGCCGGGACGCGGGGCCTCGGCGGCTGCCGGCTCTGCGGCTGTCCCGGCGCAGCCGCTGGGGTGAGCGAGCCCCCCGTGCCGCGGGGACCCTGCTGTGGCGGCCGGCGGTACCGCCCGCCGCCCCTCTGCCCTCGGCCTTGCCTCGCCCGGGCTGCTGGCAGCTCTGCCGGCGCTGCCCTCGGGCTGCTGGAGCCGCCGGAGCTCTGTGCCAGGTGAGTACTGGGGGTCTGCAGGAGGGTGGGGTGGGGGGGTTCTAGCAGCAGGTGTTGTGAGGACTCGTCCCACAGCCAGGCAAGTGGAAGGTGAGGTAGTCCATCAGGACACCTTGATCTCTACCCTGTTCCAGGCCTCCAAGCACTCCAGAAACCCCTCCCTATGTGCCCCGCGTGCAACAAGACCTTCAGGAGCCAGGGTTCACTGACCGTCCACCAGCGCATCCACACGGATGAGCGCCCCTTTGCCTGGACCACGTCCCATTAATTTGAGAAACCGGAAGAGTCCGGACCTCTGAACCAGCACGATTAAAAAGAAAAAGACATTCAAAATTATCCGTTGCCCAGCAGGGAAGAGGGGGTGGGGACGGGTGGTACGTTTCCATTACGGGAAGTACTCATGCAAGGAGCCCCAGGGGGAGCGGGATTTTTGAATGTACCCCTGAGCAGTACTGAGGTACGAAAGTTTAAAAAAGAAATGAAGAATATGTTAGAGGATCCCTTGAGATTGTCAGAACAACTTGATCAGATTATTATCCCCTGTTGGTTGTTCAGGCCGGCAGTGATGAACTCGATCAGAGGGGCACCAGAGTAATTAAACAGGAGTTTAGGGAGCTAGGGCGACTAATGGATGGGGCAGCAGCGCAGGTGGTGTTCTGCTCAGTCCCTCCAGTGTCAGAAAGGTTTACGACAAAGAACAAGAGAATCCACCCTCTGAACAAATGGCTCAAGGGCTGGTGCTGACACAGCAATTTCGGTTTCTATGATCACGAGGAAGCCTTTACTGCACCCGGCTTGCTAGACCCAGATGGGTCCCACCTAAGTAAAAAGGGCAGAAGGATTCTAGCCCAGGACTTGGCAGGGCTCATTGAGAGGCCTTTAAGCTAGGCCGAAGGGGGAGGGGGATGTAACCAGACTCACCACTGCAGTGACTGCAGAAAGTGAGTCATTACCAAGGGTGAAGCCAGCAGCCCAGCTAAAGTGCATGTGCACTAACGCACACAGTATGGGGAACAAACAAGAGGAGCTGGAAGTCCTGGCCCGGCAAGAGAACTATGATGTAGTTGCTGTCACGGAAACGTGGTGGAATGACTGTCATAACTGGAGTGCTGCCATGGAAGGCTACAAACTCTTCAGGAGAGACAGGCGGGAGAGAAGGGGTGGAGGGGTGGCCCTGTACACTAAGGAAACTCTTGGTGCCATAGAAGTTGAGATTGGTGATGACCAGATTGAGTGTCTATGGGTAAGAGGGGCAAGCAAGACTGACATCCTGACTGGAGTATGTTACAGTCCGCCTGATCAGGAGGAAGATGTGGATCTTTTGTTGTTTAAGCAGCTGGAATTGCCTCAAGATCATCTGCCCTTGTTCTTCTAGGAGACTTTAATCTCCCAGATATCTGCTGGGAACTTACCACAGCTGAGAGGAGGCGGTCCAAGAGGTTCTTGGAGTGTATCGAGGACTGCTTTTTGTCGCAGCTGGTGAGTGAGCCTACCAGGGGTGAGGCTCTCCTTGATCTCCTGTTTACAAATAGAGAAGGGTTGGTGGGTGATGTTGTGGTCAGAGGCTGTCTGGGCTGCAGCGACTATGAGATAATCGAGTTTTCCATTAACAATCAAACAAGGAAGAGCAAAACCAGGACGATCACACCGAATTTTCGGTGTGCTGATTTCAGATTATATAAGGAACCAGTAAGGAGAGTACCCTGGGAAACAGTTCTTAAAAACAAGGGGGTCCAGGAAGGCTGGAGGTACTTCAAGAATGAAGTCTTCAAGGCGCAGGAGCAGGCTGTCCCGATGTGCTCTAAGACGAGCCGCAGGGGCCGACGGCCGGCCTGGATGAGTAAGGAGCTTCAGAAGGAGTTAAGTGAGAAAAAGAGGGTCTATTGCCTTTGGAAAGAAGGGCAGGTAAGTCAGGTTGTGTCAAGTCCTGTAGGAAGGATATTAGGGAGGTAAAAGCCCAGCTGGAGCTCCAATTGGCCACTTGTGTCAAGGACAATAAGAAGTGCTTTTTCAAATATATTAACGGCAGAAAGAAGGGCAGCAACAATCTTCAATCCTTATCGGACATTGAGGGAAATATAGTAACGAAAGATGAGGAAAAGGCTGAGGTGCTTAATGCCTTCTTCACCTCAGTTTTCAACAGTAAGGCCGATTGTTCACTGGATAACTGGTCTTCTGAGGTGATGGATGGAGACAGGGTGCAATAGAGCCCCCCTGTCATCCAGGAGGAAGAAGTTAGAGACCTGCTGAGCCACGTGGATCTTCATAAGTCTATGGGGCCAGATGGGATCCACCCTAGGGTGATGAGAGAGCTGGCGGATGAGCTTGCCAAGCCATTTTCCATCATTTATCAGCAGTCGTGGCTCACTGGAGAGGTCCTGGATGACTGGAAGTTGGCCAATGTGACACCCATCCACAAGAAGGGCCGTAGGGATGATCCAGGTAACTACAGGCCTGTCAGCCTGACCTCAGTTCCAGGTAAAATTATGGAGCGCTTAATCCTGGGTGCCATCATGCAGCACCTGCAGAATGAGCGAGAGATCAGGCCCAGCCAGCATGGATTTAGGAGGGGCAGGTCCTGCCTGACCAACCTGATCTCCTTTTACGACCGTGTGACTCGCCTGGTGGATGAGAGGAAGGCTGTGGATGTGGTGTTCCTGGACTTCAGCAAAGCCTTTGACACCGTCTCCCATAGCAGACTCCTGGAGAAGCTGGCAGCCCGTGGCTTGGATGGAAATGTTCTGTGCTGGATTAGGAATTTCTTGGATGGCCGAGCCCCAAGAGTGGTAGTGAATGGAGTCTCATCCAATTGGCGGCTGGTCACTAGTGGCAAAGAAGGCCAATGGTATCTTGGCCTGCATCAGGAATAGTGTGGCCAGCAGGACGAGGGAGGTCATCATTCCCTTATACTCAACACTGGTCAGGCCACACCTCGAGTACTGTGTCCAGTTCTGGGCCCCTCAATTTAAGAAAGATATTGAGATGCTGGAGTGTGTCCAGAGGAGAGCGACGAGGATGGTGAAGGGGCTGGAGCACAAGCCCTATGAGGAGCGACTGAGCGAGCTGGGCTTGTTTAGCCTGGAGAAGAGGAGGCTCAGGGGAGACCTTATTGCTCTCTACAACTACCTAAAAGCAGGCTGTAGTCAGGCAGGGGTTGGTCTCTTCTCTCAGGCGACCGGTGACAGAACAAGACAACACGGTCTCAAGCTTCACCAGTGGAGGTTTAGGCAACAATATTTGGGATTCAATCCTGGAAGTGATGCAGGCCAGGAGCTGTTAAAGGTAAATTTTGTCACCAAAGCCTGGCCAGATACAAAGAAGAAATTAGAAAAATTGGAAGAGTGTCATGATAGAGGGTTGAACGATTTACTGCAGGAAGCCCAAAAAGTGTATGTAAGAAGAGAGGATGAAAAGAAAAAGGCAAAGACCAGATTAGTGGTAGCCACAGTACAGCAGAGTGAAACAACCACAATCAGATGGGGTAGGAAGGGGAGAAACTCCCTTTAGGTGCGGGGAAACTGACTGTGAGGTAGCAAGAAGTGTAGGGACTCATCCACGGGTAGGGAGGAGTCCGGCTCCTTCTTGGGAGTCAGCCCTGCAAAATGTTCTCATTGCGCAAAGCAGGGACATTTCAAAGGGGAATGTCCAGTGAGAGAGAAAGAAAGAAAAGCTTTCAGACTCACAGAAGAGGAAGGTTATTATCAGTATTCGAGGTGTCAGGGGCTCTGCATCCTGGGGTCAGGTCATCATGAAGAGCCCTTAATAAATTCAAATTAGGACCCCGGGGGGAGGATTATGGTTTGGGGATTTTTTGTTTAGCTGATTCAGGAGCAGAAAGATCAAGTATAAGAATACCCCAAGGATGCAAGCAGGGAACAAAACCCGTTACTATAATGGGGGCTGAAGGAGAAGAGTTCCTTGTCCCTATTATAGAGGGGGTTGAGGTCCAGGGGAACTGCCTATCATAGATATCACAGATATGGCATTGATACCTGGAGCAGGGACAAATTTGTTGGGGAGGGATTTACAGATTTAACTAGGAATTGGGCAATTCCCAAGGGGGGCAGGTAGTGGTAAAATTGGTTTGTTTTTTCTTTTTTTGGACTAAAAGAAGTAGACGAGCAAGAAATAAACCCTGTACTACAGGTAGCGGATGGAAATAGAGGTGGCCTTAATATCACCCCTCCGGAAGTGAAGCTAAAGGAAGGAAGTCAGCCAGTTCGGGTGAAACAGTACCGGGTATCATCAGAGGGACGCGTCGGGAGCATTCAGTGTTTGGTATGCAGAATTTAGAACTGGCAGAAGCTATAGAAAGAGAAAGCATCAGAGAGAACACTGATTAACCAGTGGGAACCTGAGATATTTACAGGACAATACAGAGCACCACAAACTTAAGGGCCAAGGGCAAGACTGGATTAGTCTCTGTGTTTGCCACCGAGAAGAATTCATTTGCCTGCTGTTGGCTGCAACCCAATAGGCGTGAGCGGTGGAATGACAAACTATACCAGACCTCGACTCCTAATGATTTAGTTATTCTTGATGGTGCTTGCTTTTGAATTTGCCCCAGGACTCCAAAAATGGACATTCCAAATGTTACCAGTCAGTCCGATTTCGCCGAGGAGCCCAAACTAGCTTCTCTTACGCTCACATAAATGGACCCTGTTAGGAACAAAAGAACCTGAAAACATGTACTCGGGCAAACAATTCAGGGGTTGGTAGAACAAAAGCAGGGGTGAGCTGCCCCAGGGGTGAGAAATATATATGTTTTAGTAAAGCTGGACACCGAGACATACCCAAAGGGCGGGGGTGAGGGAGGGGGAAGCACAAGATCAGTACAGAGAATTTAGGAAAGAATGAGGCAACGAAGATTTCCGACCTTAGGGAAAAATTTATTTGTAGATTTGGCAGAACGAATAGCCAAGGAACTTAGGGTGCCCAAGAGTCAGATACGTGGAGGCCCCTTAATGAGCAAAGAGTGGCCCTGGAAAGGGGCTGGTTTGTACCCCTTGCAAATATTAAAATGGAACAATACAATAAATTCAGAAGAACGGAAAAGACCCATGGGCTGGAGTTTGAGCTCTGAAATAGTAGGTACAGAGTGTATAAGCCGTGAAGGGAATCAGTGTAATACACGGGTAGGGGAAACACCCTGTAAGCGAATATATATATATATATATATCTACAATGGAACACATAGAAACGGGTATCCTGAAATGCCCTCGTGCTATTGCTCTGAAGATAATATTAACCGTACTAATACAACAGCGGAGGGAATATTCATTCGCTCAGGGAAAAATCCATTGTGGGAACTACCAGGGATCCAAAAATTTTTGAACCAGCTGGAAAACACATCCAAAAAAACCCCACCCACCACCACCAAATTGGTGGAAATCCCCTGATGGGTTATTTTGGATTTGTGGGAAAAGGGCTTATGCAAAATTACCAGGTGACTGGAAAGGGTGTTGTACATTGGGGATAATTCAACCTGAGTTTTCCTGTTACCCGTAGACAAAGGAAACGACCTAGGAATTCCCTTGTTTGAAAGTTTAGAGAGAGAAAAGCGATCTATAAAGATTAGTGGTGGTCAAACCTGGGGGAGGATGAATGGCCCCCAGAAAGAATTATTCAAGTGCATGGACCAGCCACTTAGGCACAAGATGGAAGCTGGGGATACCGTACACCTATACATACGTCGAACAGGATAATAAATGCTACAAGTGGTTTTAGAACAAATCACTAACCAAACAGCAACCGCCCTAGAATTATTAGCTAAACAACACACCCAAATGCAAGGGGCAATACACCAAAACCAACTTGCCCTAGATTATCTATTAGCCGAAGAGGGAGGTGTGCAGAAAAGTTAACATCTCAGATTGTTGTTTAAAATACAGCCACTAACATCAGGAAATCAGCACATGTGCCTGGACAGAAGTGGAAGGCAGTGTTGGATGCCAGTTGGTGGGACGGAATGTTGGGATTGGCGTGGTGGAATAAAGTGGGGGTTTTCATACTGTGTGCTTTAGCCGGACTCATGTTCATACCTTGTTTAATCCCATGTTTCGTATGATTAATCTCCCGTGTTGTTGAAGGAATGCAAATAGCCAGTATGCCAATAAATGTGATAGCGGCAGCCTCCAGATCAGATGCAGGATTCCAGAAGATAACGGTACTCAGAAAGAGACTGCCTGTTTTCCTTCAGCAACTCCCCTCCAGAAGGCCCTCCCGGTGATGGTGTGTATGTACGGGTGAGGGGGACTAACAAATGTACATGAATTACTGGAACCCAGTTGAATATGTATAAGAGCCCTAAATAAATGTACGTGAGCAGGACCAAAAGGTGTGCGTAAGGGAGGGTTCATCCATCCTCTTATGCACCCCATGCTGTAAATAAATTTCTTTGCTTCCTAGACTTTGTCCTCCCTAAAATTTTACCTGTGAGCGCGCTTTTTCTCTCAAATATCAAATAGCCTTCCTTGATGGAAGCAGTAGTTTCCAGTGCACAAAATGAATTTGAATTTAATCTAAAGCAGAGTTAGACATGTTCTCAAGCTTCCTCAGGGGAAGCGTAGGCTCAACATTAGGAAAAAATTCTTCACTGAAAAGGGGATTGGTCATTGGAATGTGCTGCCCCGGGGAGGTGGTGGAGTTACCGTCCCTGGAGGTGTTTAAAGGCAGATTGGATGAGCCACTTAGTGTCATGGTTTAGACGATGAGTAGGTGTCCATGTTGGCTCATAGGTTGGACTTGATGATCTCAAAGATCTTTTCCAGCCTTGTGATAGGGTGATACTGTGAGAGACAGGATTGAAGGCTTTACGGAAACCCAGGAAGATGACATCAAGTGGCTTCCCTTGGTCACCCAGGTGGATGACCTTGTCATAGAAAGAGATTAAGCTTGTTGGCAGGACCTTCCCCTGATGAACCCGTGCTGGCTGGGACCAGTGTTGGCTTTTCGGTGTTTTTCAATGGCTCCCAAGATAATCTTCTCCATAGCCTTCCCAGGTACTGAAGTGAGACTGAAGCGTCTGTAGTTACTGGGGTCAGCCCTGCTGCCCTTCTTGAAGGCTAGAACAATATTTCCCAGCTTCCAGTCAACGGCTACCTCTCCAGATTCCCAAGAGCATTGGAAAATCCTTGAGAGAGGCTTCGCTATGACATCAGCCAGCTCTAAGTACCCTGGCACAAACCCCTTCATGCCCCCCCAACTTATAAGCATCCAGCTGGAACAGTGAATCCCGCACAAGTTCGGGGTTGATTGGGAGTTTCTCACTTGCACAGATGTGATTCTCTAGCACTGAGCTCTGTGGGTGCCCAAGCTCACCACTGGTGTTGAAAACCGAGGCAAACAAAGCATTAAACGCCTCTGCTTTGTCTACATCCCTGTTTGTGAGGTGTCCGTGCCCATCAACACTGGCTCAGTGTTAGTTCTGGCCTGTTTTTTGCTATGAACATACCATAAAAAGACTTTTTATTGTCCTTCACAGTGCTGGCCAGCTTCAGCTTTGCTTCATCTTTGGCCAGCAAAGGGGCACTCATCAGTGTGGTTGTGTTGGTGCTTGATCAGGGAGTCCTTCTCGCTGCAGCTCTTGCTGCAGTGGTTGCAGGCAAAGGGATGCTCCCTGGTGTGAATGCGCTGGTGTCTGATGAGGTGTTCCTTGCAGCTAAAGCAGTGGTTGCACCTTAACATAGACCTCTGGTGCAGATGCTCTGGTGGGTGATCAGGGAGCCCTTCTGGATGAAGCTCTTGCCACAGTCAGTGCAGGTGAATGGCCGCTCACCGGTGTGGATTCGCTGGTGCCCGATGAGAGTACTTCCAGCTGAAGCTATTGCCACAGTCAGTACAGGCAAAAGGTCACTTCTCATTGTGGATGAGCTCGTGATGGATGATGGAGTTCCTCCATCTGAAGCTCTTGCCACAGTCGGCACAGGCAAAGGGGCGCTCGTCGGTGTGGATGCACTGGTGATGGATGAGGGACCTCTTCCATCTGAAGCTCTTGCCACAGTCAGTACAGGCAAAGTGTTGCTCCTTGGTGTGAGTGCGCTGATGGTTAATCAGGTTATTCTTCCATCTGAAGCTCTTGCCACAGTCAGCACAGGCAAATGGGCGCTCCAGACTGTGCGTTCGCTGGTGGCTGACCAGGTGTTTCTTCCATCTGAAGCTCTTGCCACAGTCAGCACAGGTAAAGCTGTGCTCGTCGGTGTGAGTGCGCTGGTGGGTAATCAGGTAATGCTTCAAGCTGAAGCTCTTGTCACAGTCAGCACAAAAAAAGCGTTGCTCGCTGGTGTGGATGCTCCGGTGATTTTTGAGGGAGTCCTTCCATCTGAAGCTCTTGCCACAGTAGGTACAGGCAAAGGGTCACTCGCCAGTGTGTATGCGATGGTGTCTGATGAGGTGGCCTTTCTCTCTGAAGCTCTTGCCACAGTCAGTGCAGGTGAATGGCCGCTCGCCGGTGTGGGTTTGCTGGTGCCTGCTAAGGGACTCCTTCCATCTGAAGCTCTTGCCACAGTCAGCACAGGCAAAGGGGCGCTCGTCGGTGTGGATGCGCTGGTGATGGATGAGGGATCTCTTCCATCTGAAGCTCTTGCCACAGTCAGTACAGGAAAAGTGTTGCTCCTTGGTGTGAGTGCGCTGGTGGTTAATCAGGTAATGCTTCCATCTGAAGCTCTTGCCACAGTCAGCACAGGCGAAGGGGCCCTCCTGCGTGTGGGTGCCCTGGTGCCTGACCAGGTTTTTCTTCCACCTGAAGCTCTTGCCACAGTCAGCACAAAAAAAGTGTTGCTCACTGGTGTGGATGCTCCGGTGATTTTTGAGGGAGTCCTTCCATCTTAAGCTCGTGCCACAGTCAGTGCAGGAAAAGGGGTGCTCATCCGTGTGGATGCGCTGGTGGACGGTCAGTGAACCCTGGCTCCTAAAGGTCTTGTTGCACGCGGGGCACATAGGGAGGGGTTTCTGGAGTGCTTGGAGGCCTGGAACAGGGTACAGATCAGGGTGTCCTGCTGGACTTCCTCACCTTCCACTTGCCTGGCTGTGGGACGAGTCCTCACAACACCTGCTGCTAGAACCCCCCCACCCCACCCTCCTGCAGACTCCCAGTACTCACCTGGCACAGAGCTCTGGTGCTTCCACCCTGCCCCGGGGGGGTCTGGCATGCAAGGCGTCTCTCCTCGCTCCATCTTGCAGATGATCTCTGGCTTGACGGTGGCCCAGCCTGTCCGGGACACAGAGAAAAGCACCCTCTCCCACACTGCTGTGAAGGCAGAGATGGCCCTCTCCGACTAACAGCCCATCAACTCACTCTGCTCCACTACTCTCTCTTGTTCAGCAACAATTCAACCCCGCCTTCCCTGTGCCTGGAGCCTCCTCTCCTCTCTTCCTTGTCACTTCAGCCACTCTCCTGCACGCAGGAGCCCTGGGAAGGGCTCAAAGGTGAGAGAGGGGATGAATCCCGAAATGCCAATGCTTTAACTGCGGGTCAGCCCTGAAGTGCTCAGGCAGTTGGGTGGGAGGAGCCTCGTAGATCCCTTCCCGCTGAAAATGGTTATCCCGTGCCATCTCATCCCATCCATCCCACCGCACCCCATGCCCTGCCATGCCATCCTACTCCATCTGACCGCATCCCACCCCACGCCACGCCACGCGCAGCCCCGCCCGGCAGAGGCGCAGAGTCCTCACCCAGCGAGGCGAGCGTCTCGTAGTTGTCGAGCATCACCTCCCGGTAGAGCCGCCGCTGCCAGCCCGCCAGCGCTGCCCACTCCTCGCGGCAGAAGTAGATGGCCACCTCCTCGAAGCTCAGCGCCATCTGCAGCAAGAAGCCCGGCTCAGCCCGGCTCAGCACGCCCCGCCGCGCCTTGGCTCCGCACCTCTGCCCCAATCCTGACGCTGCTGGGCACGGAGCCGGCAGCCCCGGCGGCTCCAGCAGCCCGAGGGCAGCGCCGGCAGAGCTGCCAGCAGCCCGGGCGAGGCAAGGCCGAGGGCAGAGGGGCGGCGGGCGGCGGTGCCGGGCTGAGCCGGGGGCTCCTCCCCTGACCCCCGGCCTCCCCTGCCCTTGCTGCGAACAATTAACCCTGTCCCAGCCGCGCCCCGGCCCTCCGCTCTGGTTGCTGACAACAGCGGGGGCGGTGCAGGGAGGGTACTGAGACAACGCTCAGCTTTAGGTGTTAATCTGAGCGACGGGTCACGTCAAGGACCCCGGGCTGCACCGCCCTCCGCTAAAGATAAGGAAGGCACCGATCAGACACCTGTGGGCGCACACAAAGGCTCCCCGGGAGCAGCCGGAATTCCGTTAAACGGGCGGGCGGGTGCTGTTGCACTGTAAATCAGACAGAAGATAATATGTAATTACTTCCAGCAAGAGGAGGGAACAGTGAAATGCTTTCAGGGCAATGTGAGAAATTTCCACCTAGGTAGTAAATACAGTGAGCAGAGTTCCACGTGCTCTTTGGAAACACTGAGGGAGGAACAATCTCCTGTGCTTCCCCGGAGCTGGAATTTTTAAGGGATACCCTCCCAACAGTATTTCGGGCTGTTGGGCTCTTTGCTTTGTTTCAGCAGTGAGGCTACAAAACGCCGCTTATCTCGCAAAGCAGGCGGCAACTGTGCTCTCACAGCCAACCTGACCGGTGCCGTTAGGGGGATACGGCAGTTTCACCCCCAGAAGCTGCTGCCGTCCAATCCGATCAGACACCCCCACACTCACCGCTCTCTCTGTAGCGAAGCTCCCGGCCGGGAGGGGCGAAGGGAGCCGCTGGGTCCCGCTGGGACCACACGACAAACCTTGCTGGGGGCCAGTGGGCACCCGACAGTTGACTCCGTCCCACCTCGCTAAGGAGCCCCGGGAGCAGAAACCTGGCCCGGACCCCACCTCGAGAAACCCTCGACCCAGCGCTGGGGCACTGGAGAGGAGGCGCAGCCCATTTCCCAGCAAGCGGGGATCGCATTGCCCGGCAAGACGGGGCATTAACGAATGAGACAGCTAAAAAAGAGAGGGGAATGGGCTCTGATTACAGGCCGAGATTCGTCAGGGAAGAAGGGGATAAATTCTGTGGGCAGGTGACTGGCTTTGCCAGATTCCTGGGCAGGCACCCGGCTTTGCACCCTCGGCTCTGTCCGTGCTTGGCTTGTCCGCCGGGTAAAGATGCCACGAGGTATTCCAGGAGCAACCCTTTTTTTTGTATCAAATTTTTTCTTTTGATACAAGACGCATCAAAACGATTGCTTTGATACCAGATGTATCAAATTACTTTCCTTTATACAAGAAGTAGTTAATACTACAAAAAGTGGAATATTTTCATTTAAGCTAAAGTACAGTTAAGTTTCATCTAAGGAACTGAATGTCTCTTTGATAGAACGTTTTATTCAGAACGTTTTTTTTCAGATGTTGATTTTCTAGACACTTCTGAAAGAGAAATTATAATGTCTTGTGTATGTGCTGAACAGATGTGCATACACTATGCCTTTAGATTCCTGGGGCAATTTATATATATGCATGTAAATGGGAAATGTATTCTGTAACCAGCTTGCAGGATTGATTAAAATCACTTTCCCAGCCCCGAACTTAAAGGATGTTGCTTTCTAAAACTCAAAACCGAGTCATAGACAGCTTATTTGCCAGCATTTTCTCTATCATTCGGCAACTCCGATGGGACTGGTTTTTAAGTTTTCTGATCTGGGTGGATCAGCTGGTAATCAAGAATTTATCGGGTTGTGGGAGAACCTACAGCTCCCCCCTGGACCACACCTGGGAGCAAGGATTCCACTGGTAAGAATTAAATAATCCTTTCTGGATTTTTATTTGCATGCCTGCTTATAAGCCGGAGACGAAAGCCCTACAGGGTTGGGCTAGAGAGGGACCTAATTTGGGCTTGAGGTTAGTCCCCATCGAAGGTATATGAGGTATTTTTCGTATGTAATCCGGATTTTGGTTTGGTGTTAGAGGTTCTCAACTTTTGATACATAATCCCGATTCTTGTTTCGTTTGCTTGTGGTTTGCAATTGTCCGTGTGACCGGTGATTGTCCGTGTGAGGCGTTAGAGTCCGAATTTGTTTCAGTTCGGGAATCTGACTTTGCCGTGGGTTGCTGGTGTGTTTTGTGCAAACCGACTTTGCCGTGGCTTGTTGACGCGAAGGCCGGACCAGACCCCGCCCGCGCCCCTCCGTCCCCACCGCTTTTCCTGCCTGGGACATCGATGCAGAGATCTCCGCACGGATCTCCTGCCCCCAGCCCGGGGCCATCCCTCTCCAGTGCCCGCTGCCTTCATCCCATCCATCCCTTTGGGCTCTCTCTGCCGTCACGGCCGGCGCCGGCTTGGGGCGCGGGGACCTCATCCAGCCCCTCCTCCCGGCAGCCGGGGCAGCAGCTGCCCGGCTCCCGCACCTTTCCCCGCGCCCTGCTCACACGGCGGCCTCGCTCCCCGACCGCGGGTGCCCCCTCCCCACTCGTGACCCTCTCGCCTCCCACTTCGAGGGAGCTCTTTGCGATCACCGGCACGGAGCCAGAGGGACACAAATCACTCACGGCGAGAGGGGAAACTATTTTACGACGAAGGCTGCGCGTCCTGAAACACTGGCTGCAAACAATCGATGACCCCTGCGAGACAGAGCAGCCGCAAGAAACCGCAAAGGCCGATGTTACCGCAACAATCCGCAACTCCGAAACACTGCTAACACTGCCAACACCGATAACAACCTGCTTGGTGGAACCGAGAAACGTAAACAGAGCCTGGTGTTGCCGGAGTCCAAACTAAACACTGAAAATGCCGGACAGAGCCCGCTGCAGCAGCGCTTGTTACAAGGGGATAAAAACGGAACAGAGAGTGAGGAGAGAAAAAGAGAGAGATTGTTTATAAAAGACATAGAATAGGTGAAATGTAGTCACCACCTTCAGGGCTCCGCGTGTTGCCTTTGTCCCGCGGGCCCAAGAAGGCGGAGGCAGCGGGGACTCCTCCCCCACCCGGCGGCCTCTTCATCCCGCGTGCTGGAAAAAAATTAACTGTGTCGCAGCCGAACCCCAGCCATCCACCCTTCTGGTGACAACAACGGGGGTGGGGGTGGGGTGGCAGGGCCTCACAAACCCTGCACGCTTGGAGCCGTCCGAGAGGAGCTTATGTCCCTCCGGCTCCCTTGGGACGCTGCTTCTCCCGCACGTGGAAGGGACGGGGCCCGGCTGGGACAGGGTTAATTTTTCCCGGCAGCCGAGAGAGGGCAGCCCAGGGCAGAGCCGGCCCCGCGCGGGCTCCTCCTGAGGCCAAAAAGGGGGGGCGGCCCCTGTTGTGCTCGGCACGGAGCGTGTGTGCGGGCCGCGCCGGTGCGGCTGGTGCCGGGCCAGGCGTGCGGGGCGGCACCCGGAGCGTGGCCGGTGCCCGTGGCCGGCGCGACCTCAGTGCGAGCGTCCGTGTCCCCGGCTGCAGGCAGCGGCGCGGGGCTGCAGGCTGCTCCGGCAAGGTGGGGGTCAGGCGCGGGCGGCGCAGGGGCTGCGGCTTCCAGCGCGGGGCGGGGAGAGGGCGCAGTCCCCGCTGCTCGGGCGGGGGTCCCTAAGGCGGCAGGAGCCGGGGCGCGGGGCCTCGGCGGCTGCCGGCTCTGCGGCTGTCCCGGCGCAGCCGCTGGGGTGTCCCCGTGCCCAGGGAGCTGCTGAGCGAGCCCCCCGTGCCGCGGGGACCCTGCTGTGGCGGCCGGCGGTGCCGCCCGCCGCCCCTCTGCCCTCGGCCTTGCCTCGCCCGGGCTGCTGGCAGCTCTGCCGGCGCTGCCCTCGGGCTGCTGGAGCCGCCGGGGCTGCCGGCTCCGTGCCCAGCAGCGTCAGGATTGGGGCAGAGGTGCGGAGCCAAGGCGCGGCGGGGCGTGCTGAGCCGGGCTGAGCCGGGCTTCTTGCTGCAGATGGCGCTGAGCTTCGAGGAGGTGGCCATCTACTTCTGCCGCGAGGAGTGGGCAGCGCTGGCGGGCTGGCAGCGGCGGCTCTACCGGGAGGTGATGCTCGACAACTACGAGACGCTCGCCTCGCTGGGTGAGGACTCTGCGCCTCTGCCGGGCGGGACTGCACGTGGCGTGGCGTGGAATAGGATAGACTTATTCATTCAGAAGGGAATTACAAGGTTTCTCTGGTCCAACTGCCTGAGCCGTTCGGGGCTGGCCAGTAATTACAGCATTGTCTTATGGGAATGTTCCGCTTTCTCAGCTTTGAGCCCTTGCCAGGGATCCTGTGTGCAACAGAGCAACAAAGGTGAGAAAGAACAGCCGAGAGGAGGCTGTTGGCACAGGGAAGGGGGGACGAATTGTAGCCGAACAAGAGAGTAGTGGAGTAGCAGAAGGTAACGGGGCTGTTAGTCGGAGAGGGCCAACTCTGCTTTCACAGCAGTGTGAGAGCGGGTGATACTCTCTGTGCCCTGGACAGGCTGGGCCACCGTCAGGCCAGAGCTCATCCTCAAGATGTAGCGAGGAGAGAAGCCGTGTGTGACAGACCCCCCTGGCTCGCATCAGAGGCACCGGAGTCCTGTGCCAGGTAGGTACCGGGGTCCACAAGATGGGTGGGGGTTTCAGCAGCAGGCGTATGGGGGCTTATCCGGCAGCCAGACAAATGGGAACTGGGCAGGTCCATCGGAGCACCCACGAGTCCACCCTGTGCCAGCCCCTTAGCCCTTGCAGAAGACTCCCTTCACATGCCACAAGTGCAACAAGAGCTTCAAGACTGGAGTGTGCTGACTATCCATGAGCGGAGACACATGGGCAACCAGCCCTTCACCTGCACTGGTTGTGGCAAGAGCTTCAGGTCTAAGGGCTCCCTGATCACCAACCAGCACATCCACACCAAGGCTTGGCCCTTTGCCCGTACTGACTGTGGGAAAATCTTCAGGTCTAAGTGCGCCCCGATCAAGCACCAACGCATGCACAGTGCTGAGCATCCCTTCGCATGCATCGACTGCGGCAAAAGGTTCAGTCAGAAGAGTTCTCTGATCATCCACCAGTGCATCCACGTGGGTGAGCACCCTTTCACTTGTGGTGACTGTGACAAGAGCTTCAGCCTTAAGAAACACCTGGTCAGTCATCAGCACATCCACACGGGCGAGAAGCCCTTCCCTTTCACTGATTGTGGCAAGAGCTTCAGCTGGAAGGCCTCCTTGGTTAAGCACCAGTGCATCCACACCAGGGATCGGCCCCTTGCCTGCACTGTCTGCAGCAAGAGCTTCAGGCAGAAGCAACACCTGCTGAAGCACCAACGCATCCACACTGGCGAGTATCCCTTTGCCTTCAGTGAGTGCAGCAAGAGTTTCAGAGAGAAGGATTCCCTCATCAGCCACGAGCGCATCCACACGGGTGAGCACTCCTTCACTTGTGGTTGCTGTGGCAAGAGCTTCAGCCTTAAGCAGTATCTGATCAGCCACCAGCGCTTCCACACCAGGGATAGGCCCTTTGTCTGTGCTGACTGCAGCAAGAGCTTTAGCTGGAAGTCTGCCCTGATCAGCCACCAGCGCATCCACATCAGCAAGAAGCCCTACAAGTGTGGTGAGTGTGACAAGACCTGCAGGCGGAAGGAGCAGCTGAGGAGACACTTGCAGGTGCACCAGCGCCTGGGGGTAATGCCACAGGGTGACCTGTGAGAGCAGGGGTATCAGTCCCCAGTGGGAGGAAGGGTGGAGTCCAAGTCCTTCTGGTGTGGTGGCAGCAAAAATCAGTTTTGGGATGAGAGGATCATGCTGGCTCACGCAGGCAACCTCAGCAGCCCAAGCCTGCAGCCACTTCTGCAGCCCAGTGCCCCCTGAAACTGCCGCCACGGGTCCCACGGGGCACTGGGGGCTGATGCAGAGGTGGACACCCTCTGGTGGGGGCTGCAGGGGCACACCCAGAGCACCGACCTCTGGCTCCTCTGGAGCAGCCACACAGGAGCTGGGAGCAAGTGTTGGCCATGGCCCCCTCCACCACCAGCTACAGCTTGGGCTACTGCTTGAGGAGCATCCTCCCCGGCACAGCCGGATCCTCCTTGGATGCTCTCTGGGGATGCCCTAAGCATCCAGCACTGCGCTTGTCAGTCAAGGGATTCATCATCATCGCCCCCACCCCGCTGTGCTGGGCCCCACAGTGCCAGCTGCTCCTGTGGGAGAGCCGTGGGCACAGGAGTGGCAGCCAGGGCAGGGGAAATACAATAATGGCATCCTGATGCAGTCAGCATGGTGTAGGGGACAGAGGGGAAGATGCTGCTTTCTCTTCCCACGAGGATACTGAAGAAAAAGCTTCTTGGTACTGACAACAAGCAGCGAGCTCCCTGTACAGACTCGTCCAGGGCTGGATTAAAACCTAGTCCTGCTGATCAAATAAAATACCACATCAGACAAAGATGAAAAATGAATTTATGCAGAAGAAAGAAGTTTGTTAAGAAAGAAGAACTGAGAGAACTTAGTAAGTGATGAATTCTGAGGACCTGAAGACTCCGTGGAAAATTAGAAAGTCTTTCTACCTTATGGGTATAGGAATAGAATTAGAATAGAATTAGAATAGAATTAGAATAGAATTAGAATAGAATTAGAATAGAATTAGAATAGAATAGAAATCAGCTTGCACCTTTGTGTCTTTGCTATCCACTGCGGTGGTGCCCAACTCTGAGTTGTGAAATGAAAGCAAACCCAGTGTTATCCACAAACTTTGCTGATAATTTTGTTACAGGGTCCCTTCTGCAGGGGGATGCTGGGCAACTGTCCAGTGCCCCTGAGCACCTCTTGGTGCCCACAGACTCCCCCAGCGCCATTACAACCTTGGGGGAGGGCAGGTGAATAGTGGGGCAGCTCTGTGGTGGATGTGGTGGCACCTCCCTGTGACAGTAATTACAGCTCCCTGGGGGCAGTGGTGCCAGCTCCCTGTGACAGTGATGGCAGCTCCCTTGTGGCTGTGGTGCCAGCTCCCCAGTGGCAGTGGTGGCCACTCCCCTGTGACAGGGGTGGCAGCTCCCCTGTCACAGGGGTCGCAGCTCCCAGTGGCTGTCATGGCAGCCCAGACTTCACTATGCAAACGCTGACTCCTGCGTCTGGGTCCCCCAGCAGGTGACACACGGGCTCCTTTGCTCCCCACAGTGACGTATCAGCCCACACCGCACAGTCGTCCTTCCCCAGAGCTTTCATAAAGCTGGGAATGCTGTGTAAAGTCAGCAGTGGAAGCAGAAGGAGGGAAGATGCTTTTTGGTTAATCAGAGCCACTGAGGGAGGTGGCTCCCAGCTGTGGCTGCCAACAGCCTCGAGAGTGTGAGATCATGGAATGGTTTGGGCTGGAAGGGACCTCCAAGCCCACCCAGTGCCACCCCTGCCATGGGCAAGGACATCTCCCACTGGGTCAGGGGGCTCCAAGCCCCATCCAACCTGGCCTTGGACACCTCCAGGGATGGGGCAGCCACTTCTTCCCTGGGCAGCCTGGGCTGGGGCCTCCCCACGCTCATTGTGAGGAATTTATTCCCAATGTTTAATCTAAATCTCCTTCCAGTTTAAAGCCATCCCCCCTTGTCCTGTCCCTGCACTCCCTGATCAAGAGCCCCTCCCCAGCTTTCCTGGAGCCCCTTTCAGCACTGGAAGCTGCTCTAAGGTCTCCCCACAGCCTTTTCTTCTCCAGCTGAACAACCCCACCTCTCCCAGCCCGTCCTCAGATCAGAGGGGCTCCAGCCCTCGCATCATCTCCGTGGCCTCTGCTGGACCCGCTCCAACAGCTCCATCTCCCCCTTAAGCTGGGGATTCTAGACCTGGACACAGGGCTCCAGGTGGGGTCTCACTAGGCTCTGCCCCCTGCAGCAGGTGAGCTCCCAGGCAGTGCTTTCCTTCTCAGGACAAACGTAGCCCGAAGCTGCTCCTCACTGCACCCCCTCCTGCAAACAGCAGCCGGGAACCTGGGTTGGGGGTGATTCCTTTCAACCCCCCCGCGCTCTCCCTGTGGCTGCACGAGGCCCAAGAAGGCCCGTGGGCACAGGCAGGCAGGTGGCTGGGGGCCGGCATGAGGTGAAGGTGGCAGAACCCCCACCCCCAGCGAAGAGGGACAAGGGGTGCCACAGCTCCCACCTGGGACATGCAGCTCCCACGGCAAGGTGAGCAGAAAGTACTGGCCAAACGGGTTCCCTTGTCGTTGTTTACACTTTTTGTTCGTTTCTAGATGAGAAAAGGAAAGAACAAAGACACAAGTAGATGTGATCCTCGAACCCTGTGTCTCAAGGGTTCTCTGAGGGGGGATCGTCACACCCCCTCTAAGCCCCCAGCAGCACCAACCCCTCAGCCCAGCCCTTGCCATCCCCGGGAATCTGCACGGCCAGGAAGGGGTTAACCCTCCCATCACCCTGGGAGGCAGCTACAGCAAGTGGTGTTACCCCTATTTCACCTATGGGGAAACTGAGACAAGAAAGTGATGAGCCTCGACTCGAGCCACAGGGCAAGTGGGAGAGACAGCGGGGGAGCCTTCAGTGCCCTCCAAAAACGCCTCTCTCAAAAACAACATCCAAGGGAAGAGCTTTGCCCGGGAACATCCAGAGCCCCCGGGACCCCTGGCAGCCCCTTTGCCACCTGCAAAAAGGAGAAGCCTTTCGCTGGCTGTTTTTCCCACCCTAGGTGGGAACTGGGTGAGCGGTGCCAGCCGGGGGGATGCACTGGAAGGAGCAATAAATCCAGGGACAGAGCAGGTGCTGCGGGATCCCAATAACAGAGCTTGGTAAATGTGTGATCGGAGTTGTTGGAAAAAAGGGGGTGCTGAGCAGCCCCCGAGATGGGATCGGCCACCCCTCACGGAGCACCAGGGCAAAGGGCTGAGCCCAGGGATGGAAGAGCTGTGCTGCACCCGGTGAGCTGTCAGCTCTTCTCCAAGTCCTGTGTCTCCCTCTTGGACTGGGACACGGAGAAACAAGGACTCACATCCAGAGTGATCCCTTTCCAACCAGCAACTAAACTGGTGTCACTGTGCACAAGACAAGTGGGGGCTGTGTCTGTCACAGTGCAGAGGGACCACAGGGAGGTGCCCAAGCCAGGCTGGACACAGCATTGGGAACAGAAAACCCGGCAAGGGGACAGCCCGGTGCTGGTGGGGAGGGGCAAGGTGACCCCAGTCTTCACATCGACCCATTCAGTTGGCTTTTTCTAAACAGCAAACAAGGCAGTGACTCAGGGTGGGGAATCAGGAAGCCTGGCGTGCCCTGGGGATGCGAGCAGTGCCAGCACGGGGTCAGAGCACCGGCCCCGCTCACTCTGGGTCCCAGCCTCACCGTGTGTCCCCACAAGTGGCCCTAGCTGGAGCAGGGCGGCTCTGCAAGCACTGCCGAAAGGGGCAGTATCCCCGCTCCTGCCCTCTCCAGTGTCCAGGAACATGGGGCTCCACCACAGCACCTGACAGCCAGGGAAACCCCCGACCCCACAGCAGGTCTAAGTCACCAGTGATGGCATCGTTCCTCCTCTCGCTGCCCCATCCACAGGGATGTGCCATGGACTGGACACTGGGCTCTTCCCGCTGCCACCAGTCTCCCCTACTTGTGCTTGGACAAGGCTTCCAGTGGCACTGGGACCCTGGTGCAGGACATGAGGAGTGGGTGCACAGGGAGGAGGGGGTTGAAAGAGTCTCTGTCCAGGTAGCAGGAGAGGATCCTCTCCTCTGTGTGGACACCCTGGTGCACCGTCAGCTCCTTCTTGTGCCTGAAGATCTTTCCACACTCAGTGCAGGGGTAGACCCGCTCCACTGTGTGGGTGAGGTGGTGGGTCCGGAGGTTGCCCTTGTACTTGAAGCTTTTCCCACACTCCAGGCAGGTAAAGGGACGCTCGCCCGTGTGGATGCGCTTGTGCTTCATCAGCGTGGTCTTCAGGTTAAAGGTCTTGCCGCACTCGGGGCAGACAAAGGGGCGCTCGCCGGTGTGGATGCGCTGGTGGGTGATGAGGGTGCCCTTGCGGTTGAAGCTCTTGCCACACTCGGTGCAGGTGAAGGGCTTCTCACCAGTGTGGATGCGCTGGTGCTTGATCAGCTCACCGTTGTGGCTGAAGCACTTGCCACAGTCTGCGCAGGCGAAGGGGCGCTCGCCCGTGTGGATGCGTTGGTGCCGTGTCAGGTCACCATTGCGACTGAAGCTCTTGCCACACTCAGAGCAGCCAAAGGGCCGGTCACCGATGTGGATCTTCTGATGGAGGATGAAGGTCTTCTTGGCACAGAAGCCCTTGCCACACTCTGCACAGATGAAGGGGCGCTCACCACGGTGGATCTTCTGGTGGGTAAGGAAGTTAGCTTTGCGGTTGAAGCTCTTGCCACACTCACTGCAGGAGAAAGGCTTCTCACCAGTGTGGATGCGCTGGTGCAGGATGAAGGTCTGCTTGGAGCAGAAGCTCTTGCCACAGACGGTGCACTCGAACGGCTTCTCGCCCGTGTGGATGCGCTGGTGCCGCATCAGGTCACCCTTCTGGCTGAAGCTCTTGCCGCAGACGGTGCAGGCAAAAGGCTTCTCGCCTGTGTGCACCCGCAGGTGGGTGATGAGGTTGCCCCGGTGCTGGAAGCTCTTCCCACACTCATTGCAGGTGAAGGGACGTTCAGATGCGTGGCTGCGGGGTCGCCGCGCTGGCTCGGGGGCCACGGCGCTGCCAGCCCCACAGGCAGAGGCAAAAGGGGGTTTCTGCCCAACACTGCTTGCTGGCACCACTGGAGCTGGACCCTGGGGTTTGGGGCTGGCTCGTGGTCCCCTGGGCACCTTGGGGCTGCACTCGGTTATGGCACCCTGTGCCTGCTGCTTCCCCCTTGGGCTGAGGTGGGGCTGGGACCTGAGTTCAAGGGAGCCCCCAGAGGCAGCTCCCAGGCTCTTGGCCAGCTCTGCTGCCTCCGGTTTCACCTCCTCCAGCTCCTCCTTGGGACGCTGCTGTCCAACACCACCTGCCAAGAGAAGAGAGCCCTGCTGTCATCTGCTGCAGCTCCAGAGTCCTCCCAGGAGACCCCTGCAGCTGCATTCACCCCCTCCCCACAGCCCCGCTCTGCTCTCGGGACATCTTCCGCATGCCTTCCCATGCGTTGGGTTCATGCAGCCGCAGCACCAAGACTGCTGTGGACCTCCAACCTGTTCCCACTGCTGCTGGGGCGGCAGCACCTCTCCCCTGCCTTGGCTGGGAGCTGCAGGATCAGCCTGGGTTCCATCTGGCTGGAGAGCAGCTCTGCGGACAAGGACCTGAGGGTCCTGGTGGACAAATGTGAGTGAACAGTGTGCTGCAGCAGCAAAGAGCACCCACAGGATGCTGGGGTGCAATCAGGAAGGGCATCACGAGGAGAGATAATGAAGTCACAATTAGATGAAGATGGTCCAAGGGCTGGAGCACCTCTGCTATAAAGACAGGCTGAGAGAGTTGAGTTCCCAGCTGGAAGAAGAGAAGGCTCTGGGGAGACCTTCTAATGACCTTCCGGTACTGAAAGGGGCTCCAGGAAAGCTGGGGAGGGACTTTTTACAAAGGGCTGGAGTGACAGGACAAGGTAGAACAGCTTTATATTGGAAGGGGGGAAGATTTAGATTAAACATTCGGAAGAAATTCTTGATGATGAGAGTGGTGAGGCCCTGGCCCAGGTTGCCCAGAGAAGCGGTCGCTCCCCCATCCCTGGAGGTGTTCAAAGCCAGGCTGGATGGGGCTTGGATCCAGTGGGAGGTGTCCCTGCCCATGGCAGAGGTGGCACTGGATGGGTTTGAGGTCCCTTCCAACCCAAACCATTCCATGATTCTATAATTATCCCACTCTGCTCAGCACTTGTCAGGATGATCCTGGAGTCCCGTATCCAAAAAAGATGCAGCCAGGCTGGAAAGGGCCCAGAGAAGGGCCACAAAGATGATCAGAGGACTGCGAAACCTTTCATATGAAGGAAGGCTGAGAGAGCTGGGTTTGTTCAGCCTTGAGAGAAGAAGGCTTAGTGGAAACCTTATTACCATGTACCAGTACATAAAGGGTGTCTACCAAGGGGATGGAGACTCCCTTTTTACGAGGAGTCACATGGAAAAGAAAAGGGGTGACAGGGATAAGTTCATGCTGAGGAGATTCCAATTGGATTCCAGAAGAACATGTTTCCCCGTGGGAACAGTGAAGCATTGGAATCATCTCCCCAGGGAAGAGGTGGATTCCTCTACACTGGACACTTGAAAGCTCAGCTCGACAGGATGCCTGGCCACCTCACTTAAACTACAGATCACGTTTGGACCAAATCATCCCTGAGATCCCTTCTAACCTGGCATTCTACGATACTATGATTGATTCCATGGTCCTGCCTCCAGAGCTGGGTAAATGTCTCTGAGCACGCCTGGGTGTGGACGTCCCAGCCAAGCCCACCACTCGGACAATGATTAAGAATGATTTCTGCAGGACCTGCCCTGTTTTGGGTACGTGGGGCAGAGTCCTGCACCCTGGGCTCTCAGTGGGGTGACCTGCTCCGACATGCTGTGTGTCCAGCAAGGAGCCTTCCCTTGCTCTGCACCCAGTGAGCTGGGGGACTCACCTCGTCCCTCAAAGGTTTTGCCCCCTTCTCAAAGGTCTTCCCAACCAAGCGATTCTAGGATTCCATGTTAGACTCCAAAATCTCATAGGTCTTTCCCAATCAAGTGATTCTATGATTCTGTGGCCTCCCAGAGCTGTCCTGGTGCTCACCTGCACCACTGTGGTGGCCAGGAGCTCCTGGGTCATCCAGACCTTGTGGGCACCCAATGAACATCTCCTCCGGCTCCACCTTCATGATGATCTCAGGCTTGGCATCACCTGTGGGTGGAGAATGTGGTACTTTTTGGGCACAGGGAAGGCCAGAGGAGCCACGAACGGGATTTCAACCCCAGCTGGCAGCATCGCCATCAAGACTGCACTCTCGTGGGACTCCCACGGGGTATCACCACCCTCAGGGTGGCACAGGAACAGTGTCAGCAACAGGGGGATCAGGAAGGGTGGCTCTTCCACACCCCCATGCCCACCTGGGTGCCCTCTGCTGAGATCACCTCCCACCCCACCACCCTCCTGCACGGGTGCCCCACCACCAGCCTGCAAAGCTTCCGGACACCCTGGCTACATCTCCCCACCCCCTCCTCAGCCCCCCTGGGACCCCCAGCCCCCCTTACATGCAGTGGGGTCGTGGGACACGTCCTTCTCCCGGGAGCTGGAGCAGTAACTGCCATAATCTTCACCTTTGGACTCACTTTTAATGCCAACCTCCACTTTGATGCCTGGGGAAGGAAAAGCACAGTCTGTGCATATGGACCATGCTCTGCCTGAGCTAGCACCAGCTCCAGCTTCGCTGCTCTTCAATACCAGGTCCCCAGGAGCTCCTTGCAGCCCCTGGGCATCTCCCCAGTGCTGGGATGCCCTAATCCCCAGGGAAAGAAGGTGACAGCACCAGCCACAGAACCACGGGGATCCGAGGGGATTCTGTCCCTCTGCTCCACTCTAGGGACACCCCACCCAGAGTCCTGGATTTAGGTCTGGAGACCCCAACATAGGAAGGATATGGAACTGTTGGAACCAGTCCAGATCCGAGGGCTGGAGCCCCTCAGCTGTGAGGAATGGCTGGGAGAGTTGGGGTTGTTCAGCTGGAGGAGAAGGCTGTGGGGAGACCTCAGAGCAGCTTCCAGTGCTGAAAGGGGGCTCCAGGAAAGCTGGGGAGGGGCTTTTTCCAAGGGCCTGGAGTGACAGGACGAGGGGAATGGCTTTAAATTGGAAGGAGGAGATTTAGATTGGACATGAGGAAAAAATTCTTCACCATGAGGGTGGTGGAACAATGGAACTGCTTGCCCAGAGAAGTGATGGCTACCCCATCCCTGGAGGTGTCCAAGGCCAGCTTGGATGGGGCTTGGAGCCCCCTGATCCAGTGGGAGGGGTCCCTGCCCATGGCAGGGGGGTGGAATTGGATGGGCTTTGAGATCCCTTCCAACCCAAACCATTCCCTGATTCTATGAAACACTCAGAGTTATTAAATATTGTTACCCAAGAAAAGGAACTGTTTTCCTCCAGAAGGGAATTCCTAGCTACCAAGTGGCACTGGGCATGCACTGTCCCAGTAAGACTCCCCAGAGCAATTGGTACAAGACATCACCCAGAGCAGCCTATGCGGGACCAGGACTCGATCCCGGAGGGTCCTGGGCTCACCCAGCTCCCAGCCACCCACTCTGCAGTCGCTCACCAGTGCTGGGGATGCTGGGGACGGTGGCACCCAGGCCCTGGGAACACCCAATGTAGGACTCATCCTCCGGCTCCATTTTCACCACAATCTCACATTTCACACCAGGCCAGCGGATTCCTGAGGATGACAAAGCTGCTCTGGGCTTCCTGCGCAACCCAGCATAGCACTGGTGCAGCAAGTGGTGCCACCATGCTTCCTGTGCAGCCCTGAGCCAGGCACGGGGGCACAAACCCTCCCAAACCAGGGGATGAAGCCACGGACACCCCACCAGTTATGGGAATAGAATCGTGTCACAGTCATAGAACCTCTTGGTCAGAAAAGATCTTTGAGGTCACCAAGTCCAAACATACC
Source organism: Neomorphus geoffroyi (assembly GCA_033558235.1). Classification (NCBI taxonomy): domain Eukaryota; kingdom Metazoa; phylum Chordata; class Aves; order Cuculiformes; family Neomorphidae; genus Neomorphus; species Neomorphus geoffroyi. The sequence goes on from JAUMJM010000052.1 coordinate 9,105,952, forward strand.
TGCCCACTACTAAACCACTCCAGAGCACCTCATCTGCCCGTCTTTTGAACCCCTCCAGGGATGGGGACTCCACTACCACCCTGATCCAGTGGGAAGTGTCCCTGCCCATGGCAGGGTGCAACTCGATGGGCTTTGAGGTCCCTCCCAACCCAACGCATTCCATGATTGTAGGATCCTACAGTGTCCAGCCAGGCACAGCACTCCCCATGCCACCACCTTGCTTGGCTCGGTGGGACACAGCAGCTCAGCCCTGGGGGTCCCAGGCTTGGGGGGCCTGTGAAGTCCAGCCAGGTCCCCGTGGGAGCTTTTGGCAGCCTCACCTGTGCTGCAGGTGTCGGGCATCCCTCGGAGCATCACATCCTTGGGGTCCCCCCCAAACGGCTTCTCCTCTGGCTCCATTGTTGGGGACCCTGGGGGCCCCCCAGAATTACCAGCCAGGGGGACAGGAAAGGCTTCTTCCAGCTGATCCCTTCCTAATCCCTGCCCTGCCTGTCCCTCAGTGCCTCCCTTTACCCCCCCACCCCAGTACCCTCCCAACCTGTCCCAGTGCCTTCCTACCTGTCCCAGTGTCTTCTCCTGGTGACCCTCCTCACCTGTCACAGTGTCCCCTCCCAGTGCCCCTCTGCCTATCCCAGTGCCCCCCTCCTGGTAACCTTCCCATCTCTCTTGATGCCCCCCCCCCCTCATCTATCCTGATGCCGTCTCCCGATAATCCCTCTGTCTCTCCCAGTGTCCCCCCTCCTGAAGACCCCCATGTGGGTAGCGCCCAGTGCCCCCCCATCCCGATTTCCCGCCCCCCACCTCTGCAGGTGCCCCTCTCCCAGTGATATCCCCCCCCTACATGTCCCAGTGTCTCCCCTCCTGGTCCCTCCCTCCAGGTGCCCCCACCCTACCTCGCCCATTGCCGCCCTCCCGATGCCCCCCCTGCCCTCCCAGTGTCCCCCTCCCGGTGTCTGCCTCCCAGTGCCCCCCCACCTCTCCTGGTCTCCCTCCCGCGATGTCCCTTGTGCCTGTACAAGTGTCCCTCCCTCCCGATGCCCCCCTCCCAGTGTCCCCCTATCCTGGTTTACCCCCCCCATCTCTTCTGGTGCTCCTCTCACAGTGACACCGCCCGCCTCCCCCGTCCCCGTGCTCCCCCTCTCGGATGCCCGCCGTCTCGGTGCCCCCCTCCCACCAATGCCCCCTCCCCCCGCCGTCCCAGTGTCCCCCATCCCGATGTCCCCCTCCCGATAACCCCCTCCACCTCTCCGGGTGCCCCCCTCCCGGTGTGGCCTCTCCCCTCCCGGTGCCCCACCCCCCCTCCCCAGCGCTCCCCTCCTGATGCCGGCCCCACCTCTCGCGGCCCCCCCCGCGCCGATGCCCCCCCCCCCTCCCGATACTCCCCCCGCCCCACGGTGTCCCCTCCTCACCGCGGCGCTCACAGGGGCGACAGCGGGGACCCCGCCGATGGCCGCAGCCCCGCACCGGGGCGGGCGGAGCGCGGGGCGAGGCAGACAAAGGGCTCCCTCCCGCTGCCTGCCGGGAGCTGTAGTCCTGGACCCCCCATCCCCCGCCCTGCCGCCGGGGCCCCCCGGCATGCCCCGGTGTCACCTGGACATAGATGCTCCGATGTCCCTCCGGACGCCCTGGTGTCCCCCCGTACCGGGATGCTCCGGTGTCATCCGAACAGGGATGCTCCAGTGTCCCCGGGGATGCCCTGGAATCCCCCGGGCTGGGATGCTCTGGTCTCCCCCGAAAAGCAATGCCCCAGTGTCCCCCAAACAGGGATGTCCCAGCGTCACCCGAACCAGGATACTCTGATGTCATCCGAGCAGTGGTGCTCTGTTGTCCCCCAAAAGGGACACTCCGGTGTCCTCTGGGATGTCCCAGTCTCCCCCGGGCTGGGCTGACCTGGTCTTCCCCAGAACCAGGACGCTCCTGTGTCCCCTGGCACTCTCACTGCTCCAGTGCCCCCTGAAAAGAGACGCCCTGGTGTCCCTCAGGATGCCCTGGTCTCTCCCGGGCTGGAATGCTCCTGTGTCCCCTGGGACGCCCCAGTCTACCTTGGGCTGGGATGCTCTGTTGGCCCCTGAACAAGCATGCTCTGGTGTCCCCCGGGATGCCCCAGTGTCCCCCAGGATACCTCAATCTCCCCTGAGCCAGGATGATCCAGTGTCCTCCAGGATATCCATCTCCCCTGGGCTGGGATGCTTCAATGTCCCTGGGATGCTCTGGTGTTCCCCAGGATGTCCCAGTGTCCCTGGGATGCTCTAGTGTCCTCCAGGATGCCCAGGTCTCCCCTGGACCAGGATTACCCACTGTTCCTGGGATGCTCTGGTGTCCCCCAGGATGTCCAGGTCTAGGATGCTTCAGTGTCTCTTCGGCCAGCGGGTGAAGGATTGCAGCAAGATGAGGGGACATGGGGATGTGGGGACTTGAGGATGTGGGCGTGATGGAGGGGCTGGGGGAGGCCAGTGGGGCTGCTGAGTGTCAGAGATGCTTGGGAAAGGGTGCAGGGTCCCAGGGTGCCAGGTCTGGGCGCCAACAATGGCAGGGGGAGAAATAGGCAGCACGATGGGACAAGGGGAATGTGTCTGGTTGTCATCCACTGGATGGCAGGGCTGGAGACACCCTTGGAAGGACAGGGGGCTTCGGCCGTGGTGGGTGAGCAGGTGGGCAGGAGTGTGGGCTGTGATGCTCAGAGAAGCAGGGATCAGCTCAGAGCAGGAAAAGGACCCTGTGCCCAACACCCCGAGGTCCTTAACCCTCATCCTGGTGCTCTGCCATGCTCTGCACCCCTCGGCTTGGCACTGGAGTCAGGGTGGCCTCTGGAGCAGCTGGGGTGTCTGGGGCACAAAGAGGGGACAGTGACACGATCAGCACAAGAGGTGACACAACGCCAGCCAAGAGGAGAGAAGAGGGAGCAGCCAGGGGAGAGGAAATGGGAAAGGATTGCAGAGGTGGGAATGGCCACCACAGCAGCACAGAGATGACCAGAATCAGGACCTGAGGCAGAAGGTGCCCATCCTGTCAATGCTGCAATGCCAGATGTACCCGAGCCTTCACCTCCTACAAGCTCCGAGCACTTAAATCCACCTGGATCCCAGCACTGAGGACAAGCAGCCACGTCTCTGCCAGAGGCATTTATTGAACCATGGGGAAAACCCCGACGATGTGGTGCTCCGTGGTTTCAAATGCACCAACAGACCCTCACATCCACCTGGGGTCCGGGGCACCGGCGCTGTGCGGTCCTCGAGGGAAAAGCTATCAGCCACAAATCCAACTGGGTGGCCAGGCCTGCCCTGAGACTGGGAGAACCGGTTCCCCCCAACCTTCACATCAAGCTAACGTACCAAGTGTCCAGAAGAACGTGGTGAGTCCTCATGAAGCTGCACAGGTAAAGGTCAAGATGGCAAGGACGGTTCAGTCTTTCATGCTGGTGGGGTCACCAGTCTGTGGGCACAGATGGCACCTCCTGCCCCACCAGGGACATAAGTTTGGCTCAGTCCCCATAACCCTTGTTCTCCAGCCCCTTCCCCAGCTCCGTTGCACTTCTCTGGCCACGCTCCAGCCTCTCAATGTCTTTCTTGGAGTGAAGTGGCCCAAAATGCCCCAGTACAGCTCCTCCTGCCCTACTGGGAGCATGGGCTTGGCTGGCTCCTCACAACATTTGTTCTCCAGACACTTCCCCAGTTCCGTTGCCCTTCTCTGGACGTGTTCCAGTCCCTCATTGTCCTTGGAGGGGGAGGTCCAAAATGTCCTGGTACAGCTCCTCTTGCCAGCTCTGCTTGCTCCTCCATGGAGAAACAGGCAGCCACATCCTCAAACGTCCCCAGGATCCGTGGCAGCGAGGGCCCTGCTCAGCACCCAGGCAGGAGTTTGGAAGGGGAAGAGGAGCCCAGGACATCCCTCTCGCAGCCCACACCTACCTCAGCTGCCCAACTGCAACCCCCTCCTTTGGGCAGGGCTACATGGCAGAAAAAGCTCCCATCAAAGATCTGGCTGGGCTTGGAGACACCATCGCTTGGTCAATAAGCAAGGAGAGCTGCTCCGGAGCTGGTCCGATCTGTGGTGGAGCAGCACATCCTGGTTTTTCTGAGGCAGGGAAAGAGCAGGGCGGTGGACAACCATAGAAACATAGAACTGCTTGGTTGGAAAAGAGCTTTGAGGTCATTGCAGGGGATGCTGAGGAGGCGTGGGCATCACAAGAGCAGCGGCGACCACCCACATGTCCAGAGAGCGGCTTGGAGAGCGTGAGTGACCGGGACCATTGGGAACAGAGTGGGGTAATCACAGAATCACTTGGTTGGAAAAGACCTACGAGATCATTGAGTCCAACCATCCCTGTCCACTACTGAATCAGATCCCTGAGCACCTCATCTGCCCAGCTTTTAAACCCCTCCAGGGATGGGGACTCCACCACCCCCCTGGGAGCCTCTGCCAGGGCCTGAGAACCCTTTCTATGAAGGAATATTTCCTAATATCCAATGTAAACCTGCCCTGGTGCAACCTGAGGGCATTTCCTCTCATACTACGCTTTGCTCCTTGAGAGAAGAGACCAGCACCAACCTCACCACAACCTCCTTCCAGGCATTTCTAGACTGAGGTCTCCCCTCAGCCCCCTCTTCTCCAGGCTGAACAACCCCAGGTCCCTCAGCCTCTCCCAGACTCCCTGATCTCCAGACCCTTCCCCAGCTCTGTTCCCATCTCTGGGGACAGGGGACAAAGTACAGGGACGCTGCCCTGTTGTGTAGGGATGGGGTCAGGAAGGCCAAGATGTGGCTGCAGTTGAACTTGTCAAGGGAAGCCAAGAATAACAAGGAGGGCCAGAAAAGGGAGGTCAAAAAAAGCATAATCCCCTTGAGAAATGAAAACAGCAACCTCGTTTCAATGGACAAGGAAAGGCTGAGGTATTCAACAACATTTTTGTCTTCTCCAGCAACCTCTCTTCCCACACCTCTTGAAGTGGACCTCAAGGACCTCATGAAACTCAAGGCAGGGACTGGGGAAGCAAAGTGACTCCTACTGTAAGAGAAAATCAAGTTCCTCGTCACCTGAGGAACCTGGACATGCATGAGCCTATGGGACCTGATGGGATGCATCCCAGAGGTCCTGAGGAAATTGGCTGATGTGGTTGCCAAGCCACTTGCCATGATACTCGAAAAGTCATCACATTGTGATGACAACATTGACAACATTGCACCCATTCCTAGAGGATAAGTCCTCTCCTGCACTCCAGAGTAGCTGCAGCTACTGCTGGCAGCCCATGGGGTTGTCCCCTGCCCTGAGGGTCTCCCCGTGCCCCTCTCCGTGCACCCGCTGGTGCAGCAGCAGCTTGCTCTTGGAGCTGAAGCCCAGCTGGCAGAGGGAGCAGGAGAAGGTCTTGTAGCGTCGGTGGAGCTTCTTGTGGGTGATGAGGTTGGCCTTGTTGCAGAAGGACTTGTCGCACTGGGAGCAGGCGAAGGGCCGCTCGCCCGTGTGCACACGCTGGTGCACCATCAGGTTCCCACTGCGGCTGAACCCGCGCCCGCAATCGGGGCACTTGTGGGAGCGCTCCTGCGCGTGGCTGCGCTGGTGGATCACCAGGCTCTCCTTCCAGCTGAAGCTGCGTTCGCAGCGCCCACAGACAAAGGGTCGTTCCTCACGGTGGACGGCCCGGTGCCGCCTCAGGCTGCCTTCATCCTCAAAGTGGTTCTCACACTCGGGGCACTTGAGGTGCGCGGTGCCTGCGTGCTCCTTGCCGTGCGCCTCCAGGTCACGTTTGTGGCGGAAGACGTCCCCGCAGAGCGGGCAGGTGTGGCCACGCTCGCCGCCGCCATGGCTCGCCCGGTGCCGCAGGAGGTCCCCTTTCACACAGAAGGTCCTGCCACACTCCGTGCAGACGTGCCGGCTGCGGCCGCGGTGCTTCTTGTGCGTCAGGAGGTTGCGGTGGTGGCGGAAAGCTTTGCCGCAGGCGCTGCACTGGTAGAAGGGCACCGGGCGCAGGTGGTTGCGCTGGTGCACGCTCAGCCCAGCCTCGTCCTCAAAGCTCAGCTTGCAGGTTCTGCAGGGGAGGAGCTGCTCACCTTCCACCACCGGCGGTTCCTCTAGTGTCTGCTCCCCTCGCTCCCACTCTGGCTGTTCCCGGGGAGAGTCCCTGTCCCAGGCCCCCAGCTCTGTGTCGCAACAGACAGAGAGGAGCATGGGGTACCCCAACTCCTTGGCTGTCCCAGCTGGAGAAGCAACCCAGTGCTGCTGGTTGCTGTCCTCAGAAAGGTCTTCGTGGGCATCCCAGGCAGCTGTGGGGGACAGGGGCACAGTCACGGTGAGGGGTGTCCTGGGACGGGGGCACCATAAACGCAGAGCCGTGACAGTCCCCATGCCTGCGACACCAGCCCCTCGCCCACCACAGCCTCCCCTCACCCCTGCAATGGTCACAGGACAACCGGGCACGGGGGGCCATGGTGGTCACTCACAGGTGCTGGAGGTGTCACCGTCCCCCTCACCGTTGGGGCCCCTCCTGCACGAGTCCTCCCTGGGCTCCAGTTTGTGGCTGAGCTTGGACTCCGGGTCTGTGCGGGAAAGAGACCCCTCAGCACCCCCTGAGCTGCCCGAGGGGCATCACTGTCACTGGAAGCTGTGGGGACATGCCTGGGGGGCATCGGGGTGGGAGCCGCAAACTGGGGTGCATCACGGTGGAGAGCAGCAGGGTGGGGGGCTGCCACACCCAGGGCCCTCGGGAGTTGCTGGTGCCAACTGTGGTCATGGCAGCGAATTGGCATGCACTGGGGTGGGAAGCACCTGCATCCAGGACGCCCAGGACATGGTGGTGCCAACCCTGGTCATGGCAGTGAATTGGGGTGCACTGGGATGGGGAGAGGCTGCATCCATGGTTCCCAGAACATGCTGGTGCCAACCTCAGTCATGTCAGCGAATTGAGGTGCCCTGGGGTGGGGAACAGCTGTATTCAGAGCCCTCGGGAGACGCTGGTGCCAGCTTCGGTCATGGCAGTGAACTAGGGTGCACCAGGGTGGGGAGCAGACACATCCAGGGTTCCCAGTTAGGGAGCAGTGGGGCGCGGGACTGCTGCATCCAGGACCCTCAGGAGATGCTGGTGCCAACCCTGGACACAGCAACAAACTGGGGTGCACTGGTGTGGGGGAGCAGTGGGGCCAGGGGGCTGCCATACCCTTACCCAGGCTGGCAACCAGGTCATAGTTGTCCATCATCACCTCCTGGTAGAGCTCCCTCTGCCATGCCTCCAGCTCCACCCACTCCTCGGGGGAGAAGTAGATGGCCACGTCCTCAAAGGTCACCGAACTCTGAGAAACAGAGCAGGGGCTGAAGGGACCCAGGGAGCAGCAGCACCGTCCCCTCACTGGGGATGCCCACAGCCTCGGTCACTCCCTTTTCCCGGGGGATGCACAGAGTTCTATCTGGGAATTGTTTGGTTGGAAAAGATCTTTGAGATCCTTGAGTCCAACTGTACCTGTCCATTAAACCCTCCCCGAGAACCTCACCTGCCCCTCTTTTAAACATGTCCAGGGATGGAAACTCCACCACCACTCTAAGCAGACCCTTCCAGTGCTTCACAGCCTTTTTGGTGCAGAAATTGTTCCTGATATCCAGCCTAAACCTCCCCATGGAGCAACCTGAGGCCATTTCCTCTGGTCCCATCTCCTGTCACTTGGGAGAAGAGCCCAGCACCCACCTCACCACAACCTCCTCTCCAGGAGCTGCAGAGAGCGATGAGGTTTCCCCTCAGCCTCCTCTTCTCCAGACTAAACACCCCCAGAGCCCCCAGCCACTCCCACAACCCCTGTTCTCCAGACCTTTCCCCAGCTCCGCTCCCTTCTCCACACGTGCTCCACCCTCTCAAGGGCCTTCTTGGAGTGAGGAACCCAAAACTGAGCTCAGGAGTCGAGGTGTGGCCTCCCCAGCACCCAGTGCACGGGGATGATCCCTTCCCTGCTCCTGCTGCCACCCCATGGCTGAGCCAAGCCAGGATGCTGCTGGCCTTCTTGGCCACCTGGGCCACTGCTGGCTCATGTTCAGCCACTGGCGACCAACACCCCCAGGTCCTCCTCCTCCAGGCAGCTTTCCAGCCACTCTTCCCAAGCCTGGAGCTGCGTGGAGGCTCTGCAGAGCAACCTGGCCAGGCTGGGTCCATGGGCTGAGACCAGCAGGATGGGGTTCAACCAGGCCAAGTGCCGGGTCCTGCTCTTGGGACACAACTCCATGCAGTGCTCCAGGTAATGATCTCAATGGTCTTTTCCAACCAAGCGATTCCATGACTCCATGATTCCATGGGGTTGCTGTGACTCAAGTGCAGGACTTGGCCTGGTTGACCCTCATGCCATTGGTTGCAGCCCACTATCATGGTCCTCAAAACATTCCCATTCTTGGGCCATTCAGCCTGCTGGCAATCGGAGAGGGACAGACAGGGCTGTGGTGACCCCCAGTGTGTCCTGGTTGCACCCATGGGAGTCCCCCCTCACACTAACCATGACCCGAGAGGGCAGGGGCCGCATCCACACCTGGCTCGGCACCTGCTGGGAATGGGGACAGTCCCTCCTTCCCGACCTGCTGCGCCTGGGTACTGAGAGGTGGGATGGAGGGGGAGATGTTAGCAGTGCCCGGGGGGGGCTCCATCCTCATGCAGCCCCCCCACCACCCCAGGGGCTGCCTGGGATGCGAGGACAGGATGGGGATGGGATGCAAGGGGGCCACTGGGGTGGGGTGAGGTGGGGTGGGATGGGAGGGGATGAGGTGGGGATAGGGTGGGCTGGGGATGGGGGGATGGGGATGGGATGGCGTGGGATAGGGGTGGGATGGGGGTGGGGTGAAATGAGATGAAAGGGATTGGGGGAGGCGAAGGGGTTGGGAATATATGATGGAATGTGATGAGATGGGGGATGGGGATGGAATGGGAGGGATGGGATGGGGATGGAGGGATGAGATTGGATGCAGGGGAGGGATGGGGATGAGGGGGATGGGATGCAGATGGGAGAACGGGGAGGGGGACGGGATGGGATCGGGATGTGATGGGACGGTGGGATGGAATGAGGTGGGGGGATGGGATGGTGGGGGATGCGATGAGCCGGGGGGCAGGGTTACGGGACGATGGGATGGAATGGCGGGCCGAGGGGATGGGGTAGGGTGGGGCCGTACCTGCTGCATCTCCGCTGTGGGTCCGGAGCGGGAGAGCGGCCGCCGCCTCTCGGGACGGCGCTGACGCAGCCACGGGCGGGCGGGCCCGGAAAAGAAGGGCGAGGGCGGGACCGGAGAGGGGGGGAGAGAAGGGGGGACACCGGGCATCGGCAGCGTAGGGCACCGGGTACCGGTACCAGGGGTGGGGAGCACCGGGGGCATCGGTACCGGGCACCGGGAGCAATGGGGACATCGGTACCGGGGAAGGGGAGCACTGGGAGCATCGGTACCGGGCACTGGGAAACACCTGGCATCGGTACCAGGCATAGGTACCGGGCATGGGGAGCACTGGGAGCACTAGGAGCATCGGTGCTGGGGATGGGGAGCACTGGCAGCACTGGGACCATCGACACGGGGCATGGGGAGCACTAGGAGCATCGGCACCGGGCACGAGTAGCACTGGGAGCACTGGGAGCATCAGCACCGGGGATGGGGCGCACTGGCAGCATCTGTGCAGGGTGTGGGGAGAACTGAGAGCATTGGCACCGGATGTGGGGAGAACTGAGAGCATTGGCACCAGGTGAGGGGAGCACTGGGAGCATCGGTAGTGGGTGTAGGGAGCACTGGGGGCATCAGTACTGGCACTGGGAGCACTGGGAACATCAGTACCGCACATGGGTAGCACTGAGAGCATTGGTATCGGGCTTGTGGAGCACTGGGAGCATCGGTACTGGGCACTGGGGAGCCCTCCTGAGGAGCTGCTGTTTGGGCTGGCATTGCACAATAAAATAAATCATAGAATCCTGGAATGTTTTGGGCTGGAAGAGACCTCCAAGCCCACCCAGTGCCACCCCTGCCATGGGCAGGGACACCTTCCACTGGGTCATGGGGCTCCGAGCCCCATCCAACCTGGCGTTGGACACCTCCAGGGATGGGACAGCCACCACTGCTCTGGGCAGCCTGGGCCAGGGCCTCCCCACCCTCATCCTGAAGAATTTCTTCCCAATGTTTAATCTAAACCTTCCCCTTCCAATTTAAAGCCGTTCCACCTCATCCTGTCACTCCAGGGCCTTGGAAAAAGCCCCTCCCCAGCTTTCCTGGAGCCCCTTTCAGCACTGGAAGCTGCTCTAAGGTCTCCCCACAGCCTTCTCTTCTGCAGCTGAACAACCCCACTTCTCCCAGCCTGTCCTCACAGCAGAGGGGCTCCAGCCCTCGCATCATCTCCGTGGCCTCCTCTGGACCCGCTCCAACAGTCCCATCTCCTTCTTGTGTTGGGGATTCCAGAGCTGGACCCAGGACTCCAGGTGGGGTCTCCCCAGAGCGGAGCCGAGGGGCAGAATCCCCTCCCTGGCCCTGCTGCTCCCACTGCTTTGGATGCAGCCCAGGACATGGGGGGGTTCTGGGCTGGAAGCGCACGTTGCCGACTCATGTGGAGCTTTTCCCGCCCAGCACCCCAAGTCCTTCTCCCCAGGGTTCTCCCAACCCACTCTCTGCCCCTAGTGGATTTGTGCTTGGGATGCCCTGATCCAGGGGCAGGACCTTGCCCTGGCCTCGTTGAACCCCATGAGGTCACACATTCCCACTGCTCCAGCCTGTCCAGGTCCCTCTGGATGCCATCCCATCCTTCTGCTGTGATCCCCGTCCCACTCAGCTTGGTGTCACCTGCAAACTCTCTGAGGGAGCCCTCGATCTTGCTGTCTCTGTCACCAATGAAGATATTGGATGGCACTGGTCCCAGTACGGACCTCCAAGGGACACCTGGGACTGTGGGCCTGGCACCAGTCCCCTACGCCCTCCCAGCCCACTGGGGGGTGGCGGGTCAGGAATTGGGGGTTCAACACATGGAAGGTCCCAGTCTTTGTGTCTTTGGCAGCCCCTTGGTGCACCGTGATCTTTATGGGATCCATGTCAGGGTGGTCACACCCACCACAGACTGACTGGGCTGAACTGGGACCGAGACTGGAGTGAGGCTGAGTCAGAGCATGGGCCTGGGATCGGACTGGAAGTGCACTAGGATTGGACTGGGCTGAGGTTGGACTGAATCTGGGATTGAGACTGGAAATGGACTGGGATTGGACTGGGAGTGAACTGGTCTAAGATTGGACTAAAACCGGGATTGGGACTAGAAATATACTGGGATTAGGGTGGGACCTGGACTGGACTGTAAATGGACTGAGACTAAGAGTGGGATTGGGACTGGAAGTGGACTGGGATTGGACTAAGACTGGGATTGCAAGTGGAAGTGGGCTGGGATTAGACTGGGAGTGGTCTAGACTGAGACTGGGATTGGAAGTGGGCTGACATTGGGACTGGAAGTGGACTGGGATTGGACTGGGAGTGGACTGGTCTGAGATTGGACCAAGACTGGGGTTGGGACTGGAAATATACTGGGATTATGGTGGGACCGGGATTGGAGTGTTAGTAGACTGAGATTAAGACTGGGATTGGGACTGAAAGTGGACTGGGAGTGAACTGGACTGAGACTGGACTAAAACTGGGAGTGGTCTGAGACTGGGCTGGGGCTAAAGTTTGACTTGGATATGGACTTGGAGTAGGTCTGGGACTAAACAGGGACTGGACTGGAGCGGTCCTAGGACTAGGATTGGAACTGGGACTGGAGTGCGACTGGGACTGGGACTGGAACTGGGACTGAACTGGACCTGGGATGGTGATTGAACTGGGACTTGACTGGACTGGGACAGGGGTGTCATTGGGACTGGACTGTGCCTTGACTGGGTCGAGAACTGGAGTGCGAATGTAAGGGGAACTGGAATGATAATTGTGATGGGAATGGCAATAGGGCAGCAAACTGGGACTGGGACTGGGATGGCAACTGGGACTGGACTGGATTGGGACTTAGACTGGAGTGGTACTGGGAACTGGGACTGGAAGTGGGGCTGGGACAGGACAAAGATTGACTGGGACTGGGACTGCTAATGGGACTGGGACTGGACTGGACCTTCGACTGGAACTGGTGTGTGGAATGGACAAGGACTGGGGCTGCATTGGGAACTGGATTGGGATTGACTTGGTCTTGCACTGGAAATGGGACTGGACTGGATTGGGATGTGGACTGGAGTGGAACTGAGATTGGAATGGGACTGGGACTGGGACCAGGGCTTCGTCAGGGACTGGGACTTGGGCTGGGACAGGGACTGGGACTCAGACAGGGATTGGGAATGGGATTGGACAGGGACTGGGCTAGGACTGAGACCCAGCACCAGGACTGGGACCAGAACTGGGACCAAGGGAGCTTTGTGACTGGGATCAGAACTGGGACCCGGTACCAGGACTGGGCTTGGAACAGGAACAGGGCAGCACTGGGACTGGGATTGGAACTGGGAGCAGAACTGGGACCAGACCAGCACTGGGGCTGGGATTGGAAATGGGATCCAGCATCAGGTCTGGGTTTGGAGCTGGGACCAAACCAGCACCAGGACTGGGATTGGAACTGGACCCAGCACCCAGACTTGGATTGGGACTGGGACCAGAGCAGGAGGTTTGGGGGAGCACCCTGGGGCAGTGGGGGTAGCAGGGTCACCCTGGGGGGCAAGGGGATGCTGGGAGAAGGGGGGAACTGGGCTGGGGGACACCTTGGGAGAGGGAGGAGGGGGGGTCTGGAAGGGGGCGGGGGCACCTTGAGAGAGGGATGGGGGGCTTTGGGGGGGGAACAGGGGGAGGGGCAACTTGAGATGGGCATGGGGGGGTTGGGGGGGCAGGATGGGGTGGCGCTGGGAGAAGGGGGGAGCAAGGAGGGGGGGCAACTTGAGATGAGGATGGAGGTCTTCGGGGGAGCAGGGGGTAGGGGGGCAACTTGGGGTGGGTTTTGGGGTCTGGGGGGGGCATAAAGGGGGTGTCTGGCGGACGGAGGCCCCCGGGCTGGGTGTGGCTGGGGGGAGCCCCCCCCCCCCCGGCACCCCCCCCATTGGCTGCGGCCGCGCTCGCCCCGCCCCCCCGGCCCGGCTGTCAACACGCAGCGCCCTCCGAGCCGAGCCGAGCCGAACCGAACCGATCTGAGCTGAACCGAGCCGGGCGGGGCCGAACCGAGCCGGGGGGGCGGGGGCTCCATCCATCCCACCCCCCCACCCCAAAGCCGCTCCTTGACTAAATAAGGGCCGAGCGGGTAGAGCCGGGGGGGGCAGGGGGGCACTGGCATCTGCACCGGTACCGGGGGGAGCGAGGAGAGGGGTGGCACCGGTATCTCCACCGGTACCGGTGGGGGGGGGCACCGGCATCCACACCGGTACCGGTAGGGGGGGGCACCGGCATCCACACCGGTACCGGTAGGGGGGTGGCACCGGTATTTCTACCGGTATCGGTAGCGGGGGGCACCGGTATCTGCACTGGTACCGGTAGGGGGGGGTGGCACCGGCATCTGCACCGGTACCGGTAGTGGGGGCACCGGTATCTCCTCTGGTACCGGTGGGGGGGCGCACCAGCATCCAACTGGTGCCGGTGGGGGGGCACTGGTGTCTGCACCGGCAGAGAGGGCCGGGGGAGCACAGGCGGGGGCGGGGGGGCAGAGGCGGGGCGGGGGCACCAGCATCTGCACTGGTACCGGTGGGGGTGGGCACCGGGAATAGGGGGCAAGATTTAACCCCTGCGCGCCCACCCCGCCGGCCCTGGGGTGGGGGCTGAGCTGGGCCCCCCCCTCCCCGTTTCTCCCTCCTCGGTTCTCCACGCCCCACCCTCCTCTGGGTTTCCCACCTCCCGCTTCGGCCCCCACCCCATCTCCTCCTCCAGTTCTCGCCCCCCTCCCCATCAACCCCCCTCTCCCTGTTTCTTCCCCCACCTTCCCCTTCCCCCCCCCCACCCCGCGGAGCCGCCCTGCCGGCGCCGTCCTTGGTTCAAGGGCAGCGGGACCCCCCGCGGCGCGGGGGCCGCCCCCCCCCCCCGCCCCCCGGGGACGGAGGTGTCCCCTCTCCTCCCCCCCCCCCGAGGGCCCCCCCGGAGCGAGCGGCGCTGCCCCATGGGCCGGGCGCGATGCCGGTGCGGCGGGGGCACGTGGCCCCCCAAAACACCTTCCTGGACACCATCATCCGCAAGTTCGAGGGGCAGAGTGAGTGGGGGGGCGGGGGGGGGGAGGGGGCTGGGGGGTAAGCGGGACGGGCGTGGGCATCTTTGGTGGGGTGGGATGGGATGGGGGGGGCGGGGGGGAGGCACGGAGGACGAGGAGGGGGGCTGGGAGGGGCGCGGGGGGCGGGACTGTGGGTGGTGAGGGTGGGGTGCGGTGGGAGAGGGGTACGGGGAGCGGGGAGGGGGGAGTGATGGGGACTGGAGTGGGGGTGGGATGGGAAACGGGAGGGGAACGGGGAGGGAGGGGGGGCTGGGGTTGGTGGGGAGGGGGACCGGGGGCTGGGGGTGACAGGGATGGGGGAAACTGAGTGGTCGCGGCTGGGGGTGACAGGGATGGGGACCAGGGGCGGGGGGGGGTGGTGGAATGGGGAACGGGGCGGGGCGACTGGGAGAGCATGGGGAGCGGGACACACACTGGGACTGCGGGGTGGGGGCCGCAGGGTGGGTTTGGGGTGCAGGTGGCGAGCGCAGGAGGGTGCCATCCCCTCCCCTCGGCCCCCACAAGCCCCCATCCCCAGGGATGCTGGGAGTCCCCCCTGGTTTCCAAGGAGAGGGGGGCTGGCTGGTTTTCCCTGGGCTGGGGGGGGCAGATGGGGGGCACTGGTGCCTTGCTGGGATCGGGCCCAGAGCACCCCTGGCAGCAGGGTGGGGGGCAATGTGGGGTGATGCCACCCCATGGTGCTGGGCTGTGGGGGTCACTGCACTGGTAGTGATGGGGGGGGTCCCCCTGGGATGATAGTGACAGTGGGGGGGCCCCTCCCGTGATAGTGATGGCGGGGAGGTGGGCCTGTGATGATGGTAAGGGGGGTCCCTGCAGTGACGGTGATGGTGGGAGGGTCCCTGCAGTGATGGGGTCCCCATGGTGATAGTCGTGGGGGTCCCCATGATCCCCGTGGTGGTGTCCTTGTGATGGTGAGATCCCTGCAGTGATGGGGGGGGTGTCCCTGGGATGGTGGTGATGGTGGTGGGGTGTCCCTCTGGTGACAGGGGTGAGGTCCTTGCGGTGGTGATGGTGGAATCCCTGGGGTGACAGTGTTGGGGTCTCTGTGGTGATGGTGGTGGGGTCCCTGTGGTGATGTTGATGGTGTCCTTGTGGTGATGGTGGTGGTGTCCCTGGGGTGACAGTGACAGTGACAGTGATGGGGCCTGTGTGGTGATGGTGATGCGGTCATTGTGGTGATGGTGGTGGCGTCCTTGTGGGGAAGATGGGATCCCTGCGGTGGTGGTGGGGTCCCTGAGCTGATGGTGATGGTGTCCTTGTGGTGATGGTAATGGCATCCTTGTGGTGACGGTGATGGTGGGGTCCCTGCCATGATGGTGTTGGTGTCCGTGCCATGATGGTGTTGGTGTCCCTGCAGTGATGATGGTGGGGTCCCTACGGTGATGGTGTGGGGGTTCCTGGGCTGACAGTGATGTTGATGGGGTACCTGTGGTGATGGTGGTGGTGTCCCTGGGGTTGACTGTGATGGGGTCCTTGTGGTGATGGTGGTGGTGATGAGGTCCTTGTGGTGACGGTCATGTCGATGGGGTCCCTGTGGTAATGGTGGTGAGGTCCCTGCCGTGATGGTGGCATGATCCTGGTGGTGATGGTTGGTGGGGTCTCTGCCATGGGGTGGTGCCAGCAGCTTGGGGACCCCTCTGAGGACCGAGCAGGTTGGTTTGTGGAGTGTTTGGTCCCTTGGGAGCCCCAGCCGGCCACGTAGATGGCCAGACAGAGCAATGCCTCGCCACGGGGTGCCAGGGCGGTGGCATGGCAGAAACCAACGCTCCTCTCTCCCCATAGGCCGCAAGTTCATCATCGCCAACGCCCGGGTGGAGAACTGCGCCGTGATCTACTGCAACGACGGCTTCTGCCAGCTGTGCGGCTACTCGCGCGCCGAGGTGATGCAGAAACCCAGCACCTGCGACTTCCTCCACGGGCCCCGCACGCAGCGTGGCGCCGCTGCCCAGATCGCCCAGGCGCTGCTGGGCGCCGAGGAGCGCAAGGTGGAGATCTGCTTCTACCGCAAGGACGGTAGGGACCTCGCGCCGCCGCAGCCGGCGCAGATCCACGCGTGTTTGCGCTGGGGGTGAAGGCGCCCGTCGGGTGGCACGTGGTGACGGCATGGCTGGAGCGCGGCAGCAGGGTCCTGTGTGCCAAGGGGCAGCTCCTCTGGGCCCCCCCGGTGGGGGGCTGCATCCTGCCCCACCACTCTCGCCAAAGGTCTGCGGCGCTGCCCAGGTGCCAGGATGGCTCCCAGCTAGGCAGTGGTGCTGGGGCTGCTAGGTGGGGTGCCCAGATGCCATGTGCCGTGGGGCACTGCCAGGTGGGATGTCCAAAGCCACGTGCCTTGGGGTGCTGCCCACTGGGGTGTCCAAAGCCATCTGCTGTGGGGCAGTGCCAGGTGGGGTGTCCAGAAGCCACGTGCCATGGGGCAGTGCCAGGTGGGGTGTCAAAAGCCACGTGCCGTGACGCGCTGCGAGGTGGGCTGTCCAATTCCATGTGCCCGTGGGGCTGGAAGCAGCGTGTCATGATGTGCACTGCATGTGGGGTGCATGTGGGGTGCAAGGGGGTCCATGTGGGGCACAGGGGCACCGCACTGCCTGCAGCAAGGAGAAGGACACGGGGAGCAGTGGGGGGATGCAGTGTGGGGCAGTATGGGCTGAGTGCCAGGGCGGGGGCACTGCCCATGCACTGCTGCCCAGCTTCATGCATGTGGGTTGGATCCTACCTGGCTGGTGGCACTCAGCCTGGCACATCCCACAGGTCTGGCTGCCCCACGGCTGCTCCATAGCTGGGCAGGACACGGGTGGTGCACGAGGAGCTGCTGGAGCTGCAGAGCTTGAGCCTGCGCTGGGCATCGCGGTTCTGCAGGGCTGCTTGTCAGGGTCTCAGGGCACACTGGGCATCAGAGCTGTGCTGTATCCCCTGTGTCGGCCCCGGGGGTCTCTGCGCTGCACAGCACTGCCCAGAGGTGGGTGCTGGGGCCGATGCCAGCAGCCCTGTGTTGGCAGTGCCAGGGCTGTCCCACACTGCAGTCCCACAGGTGCCAGCACCAGGTGTCATGGCTGTCGCAGCAGCTGCTGCCCGCGGCGCTAGGCACCCAGCCCTGCTTCTGGCACGTGGAGTAAACAAAGCTGGTGCCCAGCTGGCACCACATGCAGCTACAACAGCTTCGGGTCCCCAGTGCCACCCAGCCCTGGTTGGGTGAACAAAACTGGTGCCCAGCTGCTGCCACATGCAGCCACGTGCAGCTGTGATGGCTCCGGGTGCCCAGTGCCACCCAGCTTCAGGACACCGGGAAGTGCAGCTGGTACTGGGGTGGCTGCCAGGGGCTGAGCTGGTGTGGCAGCAGTGTGGTTGGAGACCCTGGTCCATGTCCTGGTCCTGCTGTGCCATGGTTGGCCCCAGGCGCTGCCCGGGCTCTGCGGTGCCTGGCACAGCCGCAGCCGCAACAGTGAGGCGGCTGCACCCAGTGCCCTTTGGACCCACGCGTGGCACCTGCGGCTTGCAGGGTGCTGGCAAGGTGTGGTTGCTGCCTCCTGGCAGCGCTTGATGAGCTCTGGTTAGGGCTGTGCTAATTAGTACTAATTACCTGGTACCTGCTTGCTGCCCAGCGGGGCCAGGAGATGGGGAGGGAGCTCCACCTCCTGCCAGGACCCTTGGTGGGAGCCCCCCAGCTGTCATGCTTGCAGGCAGCTGGCACAGCTGGCACCCGCTCACCTGCTCTGTGGCCTGGGGGTCCCGATGGGGGTCCTGGTGTGGGGATCCTGACAGGGGTCCCGGTGCAGGGGTCCTGGTGGGGGTGTTCTGGTAGGGGTCTCAGTGTGGATGTCCTGATGTGGGGGTCCAGGTGGGGATCCTGGTGTGGGGGTTCTGGTGAGGATGCCATTGTGGGTGCCCTGGTGAGGGTTCCGGTGTGGGGGTCCTGTTACAGGTTCCGGTGGGGGTCCCAGTGCAGGTGTTCTGGTTTGGATCTCAGTGTGGGTCCCGCTGGGGGTCTTGGTGTGGATGTCCTGGTGTGGATGCCAGTGTGGGGGTGCCAGCGGGGGTCCCGGTTTGGATGGGCAAGGAGGGCTGCAGCCCTGGACCCAGTTGCGGGGTCTTCCAGGCTGGGGTCCTTGCAGTGCCCCCAGGCGGAGGGGGTGTAGGTTGAGCCCCCAGGGCTGGGCTGCAGCAGGAGCCCCCCAGCCACCCCCCCTCCCCGTGCAGTGTGGGGGTCCCAGCACCCTGGCCTGGGGCTCTTGGGTGCTGCTGTGGGGGTGGGGGATGGGGCTGGGATGGGGGCTCTGCAGGGACCCGGCTGCCCTTGCTGTGGGGCAGGGGGTGAGTGTGGGGCAGGGGCTGGGGGAGCAGCAGTGTTAGAGCCAGCGGGACCCCACGTCCCCGTCCCCCCCCCAGGGCTGTGGGGACCCCCGGTTTGTGGGGTTTTCTGGCCACACAGTTCCCCCCCATCAATGTCTGGGAGGGCTCTTGTAGGGGGTCCTGGCTGTGGGTGCTGCGACAATGGCACAACCGCTTGCCAGCAGCACTGGTGCCACCACAGGGCTGGCACAGGGTGTCGAGAGCAGGCGAGGGGAGGTCCTGAGAGGTCTCGCTGCGCTGGGGGGCCCCAAGTACCCGGAGCTCCCCAAATCCACGGTGGTGCAGGGACCACCCTGCCGCCAGCTCTGGGCACGGCAGCCTTGCTGCATCCTTGGCATGGCTGCCATTGCTTGTGCCATTGTCACCCTCGTGGCCGCGCTGCAGCGCTGACCTCTGCCCTGGCACCCCTTGTCCCTGGGCTGTGCCAGGGTGACCCTGGGCTGCGGTTGTGTCGGGCGATGCTGCGGTGAAGCTGCTGGGCCCCAGCACGTCGCCCGCCGCTGCCGCAGCCGTCACTGCTGAGCAATGGTGTTTGCACAGCACCAGGGACACCGGGCAGGCACAGTGCCCGCAGTGATGGCCTTGGGCTCGCCAGGGCTGCGGCACGGAGGGAGGTAGGGGTGGGCTTTGGTGGTCCCTCAGCGCGCTGGCACTATGTTGGCACTGGGAGAGCATTCACACTGTGCTGGCATCATGTGGAAGGGTTGGCGAGAGGCACTGGGGAAACACTGGCTGCTGCCAGGGCTGCCCTGGCCTGACGAGCCATGCCCTGTCACCTCGCTGGCACAGGGAGGGTGTTTGCACTGCACCAGCACTGCGCTGGCACCATTAGAGCATCCACACCACGCTGGCACAGGGAGAGTGTTTGCAGTGTGCTGGCACCGTGCTGGCACAGGGAGACCATCCGCACCACGCTGGCACCACACTGGCACTGTTAAAGCATCCGCACTGCGCTAACACATGGACAGTGTCTGCACTGCACTGGCACCACGCTGGCACCGTTGGAGCATCAACATTGCTCTGGGTCAGGGAGAGTGTCTGCACTGCACTGTCACAGGGACAGCATCCGCACTGCACTGGCACAGGCAGACCTTCCACACTGTGCTGGCACAGGGAGAGTGTCTGCACCACTCTGGCACTGCACTGGCACAAGGAGAGGATCCACACTGCACTGGCACAGGGAGAGCATCTGCACTGTGCTGGCACCATGCAGGCACAGGGAGAGTATCTGTACCACACTGTGCTGGCACAGGGAGAGGATCCACACCACGCTGGCACAGGAAGAGTGTCCACATCATGCTGGCACCGTTAGAGTATCCACATTGTATTGGCACAAGGGAGAGTGTCCGCACCTCGCTGTCACAGGGAGAGTGTCCACAATATGCTGGCGGTGCGCTGGCATACAGAGGGGATCCGCACTGGCACTGGCACTGTGCTGGCATCATGAAAGCATCTGCACTGCGCTGGCACAGGGGGAGCATCTGCACCATACTGGCACAGGGAGAGTGTCAGCACTGTGCTGGCACCACACTGGCACAGGGAGAGCATCTGCACCGCACTGGCACTGTTAGAGCATCCATACCACACTGGCATAGGGAAAGCATCCACACCATGCTGGCACCATTAGAGTGTCTGCACTGCCATGGCACCATGCTGGCACAGGGAGAGCATCTGTACCGTGCTGGCACTGTTAGAGCATCCACACTATGCTGGCACCACACTGGCACTGTTAGATCATCTACATGGTGCTGGCACCGTGCTGGCAGCTTGGTGGGCGCGTGCCAGGAGGGCTGGCAAGGAGCACTGGGGACGCATTGGCTCCCACCGGTGCTGCCAGGCTGTGCCCTCACTGTGGCTGTGTCAATGCCAGCATGAGGTGTCCTGGGGGAGCAGTGACGCGTCCAGAGCGCCCGTGACCTGGGGTGCCCATGCACGGCTGGGTCACAGCGCCAGGGTGGGGGCACGGGCTGTGCCATAGGGTACCTGGTGCTGTGCAGAGGGTGCAGAGGGTTGGGGTGTAGCGTGCAGGGCGGGTGTTGTGGCGTAAAGCGGGGTGCAGGATGTGGGGTGCACGGGGTGCTGTGGCGCGGGGTGCTGTGGCGCAGGGTGCAGGGCGCGGGGTGCTTGACACAGGATGTTGGGCGCAGGGTGCTTAGTGCATGGGGTGCAAGGGTACAGGGGACCTGGGGTGTGGGGTGCAGAGTGGGGTGCACAGCATGGGGGGGCACAGAGTGCCTGGGGTCCCAGTGCGGGGGTCCTGGTGCAGATCCCAGTGTGGGGGTGCCCCCTTTGGGTGTCTCCTTGTGACCCCAGTGTGGATCCCAGTGCGG
This sequence comes from Neomorphus geoffroyi, assembly GCA_033558235.1. Taxonomy (NCBI): domain Eukaryota; kingdom Metazoa; phylum Chordata; class Aves; order Cuculiformes; family Neomorphidae; genus Neomorphus; species Neomorphus geoffroyi. The sequence goes on from JAUMJM010000052.1 coordinate 9,126,811, forward strand.
CGGTCCCCGGTGTGGAGTTCCCCTTGTGACCCCAGTGTGGGGGTCCCGGTGTTGGGGTTCCTTTGTGGTCCCGCTGCAGGGGTGCCAGTGAGGGGTCCCCAGTGTGGGGAGTCCCCTTGTGGTCCCAGAGTGGATCCTAGTGCAGGGGTCCCATTGGGGGTCCCAGTGTGGGGTCCCCAGTGTGGGAGTTCCCCTTGTGGTCCCGGTGTGGGGGTCCCAGTGTGAGGGTCCCATTGCTGGGGTCCCCTTGTGACCCCAGAGTGGATCCCAGTGCGGGGGTCCCATTGTTGAGGGTCCCCGGTGTGGGTGTCCCCTTGTGGTCCTGGTGCGGGGGTCCCGGTTTGGGGGGATCCCAATGTGAGCTTCCCAATGTGGGGGTCCCCTCGTGGTCCCGGTGGTGGGGGGTCCCAGTGTGTGGGGTTCCTTTGTGACCCCAGTGTGGATCCCAGTGCAGGGGTCCCAGTGTGGGGGTCCCCTTGTGTTCCTGGTGCAGATCCCAGTGGGGGGGTCCCAGTGTGGGTGTTCTGCTGTGGGGGGGTCTCTGTGTGGGATTGGCATGGTGTGGCATTGCATGGCATGGGCACAGTGTGCTGTGACATAGCATGGCGTGCTGTGCAGGGGCATGGCATTGGCATGGCATGGGCATGGCGTGGCATTGCGTGGCATGGCGTGGTGTGGACATGCCGTGGTGTAGCGTGGGCATCACATGGCATGGGCATGGCATGGGGTGACATGGCATGGCATGGCATTGCATGATGGGCGTGGTGTATTGTAGTTTGTTGTTGTGTGGGCATAGTGTGGGCATGGTATGGTGTGACGTGGGCTTCATGTGGCGTGACATAGCATTGCGTGGCATGGCGTGGCATGGGTTTCTGGCCACAGCCCCATGGCCAGACCCCATGTGATGGGCTGGGGGGGCCTTGGCACCCGTGCTGGCAGTGGGGGGATCAAGGGGATTAGGATTCTCCAGGGGAACTGGGGGAGGGCGAGGGTGAGGCAGAGCTGCTGCCAGTGTGGGCGGCCGTGTGTTGGTGCCACTAATCCCACTGTGGCACCACATGGCTGGGCACCCTGCGGTGGCACACACTGCACTGGGGCCATGCTAGGCCATGCCATGCTATGCTGTGTCACACCATGCCACACTGTGCCATGCTGGGCTGGGCTGTGTTGTGCCATGCTGTGCCGTGCTATGCCGTGCCATGAGACCTTGCTGCAGCCCATACCACCATGCTGTGCCATGCTGTGCCATGCCGTGCCATGCCGTGCCATGCCGTGCCATGCCAGGCTGTGCTGTGCCATGGTATGATGTGCCGTGCCATATCATGGTGTCACGCTGCGCCATGCCACGCTGTGCCATGGGACCCTTTCGCAGCCCATAACAGGTCATGCCACACTGTGTTGTGTTGTGCCACTCTGTGCCACGCTGTGCCATGCCATGCTGTGCTGTGCCATGCCATGCTGTGCCATGCCACACTGTGCCATGCTATGCCATGCAACGCCAATGCTTTGCCATGTTGTGCTATGCCATGCAATGCAGTGCTATGCTGTGCCATGCCATGCCACACTCTGCTGTGCCATGCAGTGCTGTGCCAGTGCTGTGCCATGTTGTGCCCTGCCATGTCACACTGCCTTGTGCCATGCTGAGCCATTCTATGCTATGCCATGCTGTGCCATGTCATGTTGTGCCATGCCACACTGTGCCATGTGCAGGCGTGCAGGGGGAGCCACAGCTGGCAGGGGAGTACCCAGCACTTGTGCCCCCTCCCAGACTCCCATCTGGTGCCCTCCAGCACCAGAGAGGTTGCCACGAGGAGGAGGTGGGGGGCTGTGAGACCCCCTCCCAGCAGCCCGAGGGAGGATGGGGACCCCCCCAGGCTGCCTCCAGCACCCCCACCTTCTAGGGTGGGGGGGTCTGGCTCCAGCCAAGCCCCATGGCAAGGTGCTGGAGGTGTGTGTGTGCAGGATGATGCCCATTCCCGTGCAGGAGGGGTTATGCCAGGCTGCCCCCAGCCCCCCCCGCCCCCCCCCAGCCCAGCTGTGGCAGTGGGATTAACACCGCAGCTGTTAACGAGGCCTTGAGCCGCTTAAGCTTGGCCCAGCACCCATGCTGCCCCCTCCATGGCCCCCAGCACCCCCCCTCTGCCTGCTCCCTGGGGCATTTGAGGGGGCACCCCCCACCCCGGCCTTGTGCCTCAGTTTCCCCCACCCATGGTGCAGCTGCATCACCCTGCTGAGTCAGCAAATTCCTGGCCCAAGGGAGGGGGTGCCCAGCATTGGAGAGAAGAGCAGGAGGGGGTGCCAAGTACAGGGATAGAGGTGCCCATCGTTGGAGCAAGGGCGGGAAGGGTTGCCCGGATGGGGTGGGGGGACAAGAGGGGGTGCCCAGCACAGAGCGGGGGGGGCAGAGGGGACGTCCAGTTGGGGTGGAGAGCACGAAGGGGTGCCCAGTTGGGATGTGGGACAAGAGTGGGTGCCCAGCACAGAGAGGGGAGGGCAGAGGGTGTGCCCACTTGGGGTGGGGGACAAGAGGGGGCGCCCAGCAGGGGAATGAGGGGCAGGAGGGGATGCCCAGCATGGGGAGGAGGGTGCCAAGTGGGGATGGGAGCCGTGCTGCCAGGGTGCTGAGCCCCCCACCCCGCAGGCAGCTGCTTCCTGTGCCTGGTGGATGTGGTGCCCGTGAAGAACGAGGATGGGGCCGTCATCATGTTCATCCTGAACTTCGAGGTGGTGATGGAGAAGGAGCACCTGGGCTCGCCCGACAAGGACACCAACCACTGGGTCACCCCTGCCACCTGGTTCCCCACAGGTAGGGCCAGGGCCAGGGCCAGGGCCAGGGCCAGGGTTGGGGCGCGGGGTGCACGATGTGGCTTGTGGGGAGGGTGTCTTGGTGCCAGCACTGCTATGGCAGCTGCAGCATCCTGCACCCCTGCTCCTGCAGATCCTGCATCTCCTGCTCCTGCCCATCCTTGCTTCTGCCCATCCTGCACTGCTGCTCCTGTGCATCCCTGCTCCTGCGCACCCCTGCAGTCCTGCTCCTTCACATCCCGCTCCCCTGCTCCTGCACAACCTGCACCCCTGCTCCTGCCTCCCCTGCTGCTGCAGATCCTGCATCCCCTGCTCCTGCACATCCCTGCTCCTGCCCATCCTGCACCCCTGCTCCTGCAGGTCCCACATCCCCTATAGATCCTGCACCCCCTGCCTCTGCACCCCCTGCATCCCCTGCTCCTGCCCATCCTGCACCCCTGCTCCTGCAGATCCTGCACCCCTGCTCCTGCAGGTCCCACGTCCCCTATGGATCCTGCATCCCTGCTCCTGCCCATCCTGCACCCCCAGCTGCTGCACTCCCTGCACTGCTGCTCCTGTGCATCCCTCACCCGGCTCCTTCGCATCCTGCATCCCTGGTTACTGTGCATCCCTCACCCCTGCTGCTGCCCACCCCGCAGCTCTGCAGATCCTGCATCCTTGCTGCTGCACATCCTGCATCCCTGGCACGTGGCGAGTGCAGACAGTGAGCACTCACGGGGTGGATTTGTTGGGTGCCCCCCTACCCCGACCGTGCCCCCTCGTCCCCGCAGGGCGCAGCAAGTCCTTCCGGCTGAAGCTGCCAGCGCTGCTGGCACTGGCGGGCAGCAAGCAGTCGCTGCCGCACGAGCCGCCTGACGCCGTCGTCGTCGACTTCTCCAAGCAGAGCAGCGAGTCTGGCCCTGACGAGGCCACCTCCTCGCTGGACCCCAGCTGCCCCTTGGGGGTCACCCAGCCTGAGAACGAAGCGGCGCTCATGGGGGACGAGCCCCCTGTCACCCACTCGTCACCGCGTGGCGACCGCCTGGCGCTGCACGCCGCCTTCTCCAACTGCAGCCTGGCACGCAGCCGCTCACGTGAGAGCGTGCACAGCGTGCGCCGCGCCTCCTCAGTCGACGACATCGAGGCCATGAAGGGTGATGGGGACAAGCGCTGTCACAACCGCCACGCCAGCACTGGTGCCAGCATGCACCGTGGCTCCAGCACCGGTACGGCAGCGCGGGCACAGCCGCAGGTGGTTGCATGCACTCACAATGGCAGCCGTGGCTCCTCGCTTCCGCGCAGCGTGCGTCCACGGGGGGACATTGTTAGTGGTGGCAGCTCATTAGGACAAATGCCACATCTTGGTGGCAGCTCATGGAGTCTCACCCCCCCAGCCCATCCCAAGTCAGGGGTTCACATACCCTTGCAAAACCCAGCCCAGGCTGGGTTCTCCTCCCAAGCCCATCTCAAACTGGGGGCTCGCCTCTCCACCCCACCCCGGGCACATGTGGGTGGCTGCCCATCCCATCCCATCCCACCCATCCCATCCCAGGTGGGGTCTCACACCCATCTCAAACCCCTCCCAGATGGGGAGCTCTCCCACCCTGGGACTCCCCAGCCCTGGGGCTCTCCTCTCCCACTGTATGTCACCCCCTCCAAGGGGGTCCCCTCACCTGCTGTGGGATCCCAGTCCCCGGGAACCCCAGGGCCGTGTCCCCCCCCATGGTGACAGCCCCCCCCCCCAGGGGCCATGAACAACGTGCGGAGCGCGCTGCTCAACTCCACATCCGACTCGGACCTGATGCGGTACCGCGCCATCAGCAAGATCCCCCAGATCACCCTCAACTTCGTGGACTTCAAGGCGGATGCTTTTCTGGCCGCCCCTCCTGGTGAGAAGGAGATCATCGCCCCCACCAAGCTGAAGGACCGCACGCACAATGTCACCGAGAAGGTGACCCAGGTGAGTCCGTGGGGTGACCACCACGCTCTGGCATGGGATGATGCTGGAGCTCACAGGGAGGTGCTGGAGCTGACAGGATGATACTGGAACTCATGGGATGATGTTGGAGCTCAGGGGATGGTGCTGAAGGTCACGGAGGTGCTGGAGCTGACAGGATGATGCTGGAGCTCGGGATGGTGCTGAAGGTCACAGGGTGATGCTGGAGCTCAGGGGATGATGCTGAAGGTCACGGAGGTGCTGGAGCTCCACGGATGATGCTGGAACTCAGGGCGTGGTGCTGGAGCTCAGGGGATGATGCTGGAGCTCAGGATGGTGCTGAAGGTCACAGGGTGATGCTGGAGCTCAGGGGATGATGCTGAAGGTCACGGAGGTGCTGGAGCTCCACGGATGATGCTGGAACTCAGGGCGTGGTGCTGGAGCTCAGGGGTGGTGCTGGAGCTCAGGGGATGATGCTGGAGCTTGGGATGGTGCTGGAGCTCACAGGGAGGTGCTGGAGCTCTCGGGGTGATCATGGAGTTTACAGGGTGATGCTGGAGCTCACTGATACTGGAGCTCATGGGATGATGCTCGAGCTTACAGGGAGAGGCTGGAGCTTGCAGGATGATGCTGGAGGTCTCAGGGAGGTGCTGGAGCCGACAGGATGATGCTGGAGCTGGGGATGATGCTGAAGGTCACAGAGATGCTGGAGCTTATGGGATGATGCTGGAGCTCAGGGGATGGTGCTGAGTGCCAGCTCAGGGGATGGTGCTGGGTGCCACCACAGCACACAGGGAGGTGCTGGAGCTTGCAAGGTGGTGCTGGAGCTCCTGAGATGAAACTTGGAGCTCGCAGGACAATGTGGGAGCTCCCAGGGAGGGGCTGGGGGCTGCAAGAGGGGGCTGCAGGAGGCAGGGTGCCCCGGGTGCCCCTGCCCGGAGGGTGCTGGAGGGGCCAGGGTGGCTGTGAGGTGCGGGATGTCACTGGCTGTGCCAGGGGGGCCGTTGTCCCCCACCCCTGGGGTCAGGAGAGTCCCCCGTCGCTCTCCTTGGGGGGCACTGGCCAGGGTGGTCCTCACCGCGCTGCTCCCCGTGCCAGGGTATGGTTATCCTGGCAGGATGCCACGCGGCGGGGCGGGGGGGGGGGGGGGCCCACGCAGGATTTTGGGTCACGGGGGATTCCCAGCAGGGATTACGGGACAGGATTTCCCCCCCCCCCCCCCCCCCGCCGCCCCAGACTGGAGCATCCCTTGGCCTCGGCTCTGTGGCAGCGTGGGCGCAGGCTGCGAGGTCGTGGCACGGTGCCCGGTGTTGCCAGCTCGCCTGGGGGTGCCCGGGGGTGCTGGGGCGGGGGGTGGCGGTGGCGGCTGAGCCTTGGCACGTTGTGTAACGACCATCTGGCTGCTTAATTACACCCTAATTCCGGCTCCCGCTAATGAGCCGGAGGCTCCTGGGACCCCATGTCCGTGCCCACCAGCTTGGGCATAGTCAGAGGGGGTGGGCACACGGGGATCCCCCTCTTTAACCCCTCTGCTGCGTCCCCACCCCCGCTGTGCCCTCGCATCGCCCCGTGGGACCCCGGCAGCCGGCAGGGACTGGAGCTGCCTACGCTCCGTGTCCCCGAGCAGCCACCCCCCCCGCCCCCCCATCTGCTCGCACACATAAGGGGGGGCCCCACTTGGACCCCCCCCCGATCCCACCGGGAGCTCCTGGCCTTGTTTCTGGGGCTCCTCTCCCGGGACCCCCCCGCCCTGCTTGCCGGGGGCTCTGAGCCCCTCGGTGAGGTGGGGTAACCCCCCCCCTCCCCCCCGCTGCCCCCCCCCCCCAGCCCCCCAACGCGCGAATGAGCAAAGCGCCCCGATTGCCTTCGCTGCGCGATTCATTCCCATGGGAGGGGGGGGTGTGTGTGCCCTTGTGCCCCATGGCACTGGGGGGGGTCGGGGGTGTTCGATGCCTGGTGCTTTGAGCACCTAGCAACCACCGGGGGGGCGCGGGTGGCATGGCATGACATGCATGGCATGGAGTGGGGATGGGATGGGGTGGCATGGGGTGGGGTGGCATGGGATGGGATGGGGATGGCGTGGCATGGCATGCGTGGCATGGCATGGCATGGCATGGCATGGGGATCGGGATGGGGTGAGATGGGGATGGGGTGGCATGGGGTGGCATGGGATGGGATGGGGATGGGGATGGGGTGGCATGGCGTGGCATGGCATGGCATGGCATGGGGTGGCATGGGATGGCATGGGATGGGGATTGGGATGGGGTGGCATGGGGTGGGGTGGCATGGGATGGGATGGGGATGGGGTGGCATGGCGTGGCATGGCATGGTGTGGCATTGCATGGGGTGGGATGGAATGGGATGGGATGGGATAGGATAGGAATGGGGATGGGATGGGGATGGGGTGGGGTTCCCTACCAAAGCCCCCACTGCCTGGCGTGCACCGGTGCCTGATGGGGACAGAGCCAGGGGTGTTGGTGCCAGTGTGGAGGCAGGACCCGTGTGGTGTGAGCAGCGGGCAAGTGTGAGCAGCCGTCGGGTGGCCCTGGGCTGCTGCCACGCTAGGGACAAGCAGGTTGTGGGGCAGCCCCGTCTCAGGCTCAAAGAAACTGGTGAACTGGTGGCACTGGGGGGACAAGGGGTTGAGGCAGCAGCACTGTGCATCACCCGCAGTGCCAACAGCCAACAGAGCCCATGTGTCACCTGCAGCTCACGTCAAGGTCACCGTGCTCTCAGGCCTGGCGGCTGGTGCTGCCTACCTGTGCCATGCCAGGGATGCCAGGATGTGGCTAGTGCTGGCTACCTGTGCCATGCCAGGGATGCAGCTGGTGGTGTCTACCTGTGCAGTGCCAGCGATGTGGCTGGCACCAGTGCTTGGCACCAGGCAATGTGGCTGGGGCTGATTGCCATGCAGGGATCAGTGCTGTTGCATCGTGGCAGCTCTTGGCAGTCCTGGGACCCCTGCAGCGATGGGGCAGGACGGTGCTGAGCCTGGCACTGCGGGCACCGTGCTGGCTGTGACCCACACACGTGCCATGCCCACCATGGGTGCTAGGGGGGCTGCACTGGGTGCGGGGCTAGGGAGGTGTCACTGGGAGCTACTGGGGGGGCTCGCTGAGTGCTGGTGGTGAGTGGGGACACGGGGGAGCCCCAACTTGGCCAAGCAGCTCTTACCAAGCCCTGGCACCTGGTGGGTGAGGGTGCTGCACCCCAGGGTGGGAGTCCAGCTATGGGGACTGCAGGGTCTTGATGCCAGGGCTGGGGGGCCTCGATGCAGGGCTGGGGGACAGCGGTGGTGGGGCAGGTGCCAAGGAGCCCCTGTGGCCACCTCGGCCCCATCACTGCCCCCCAACCCAGAGCAGCGACCTCCTTATCGGGGTGCCCGTTCCCAGGGGAGCTCAGGGGTGTCTAGGGGGGTTGGGGGTTCCTGGAGGATTCAGGGTCCCCCGGGTTTGGGGGTCCCTTAGATGTTGGGGGCTGCAGGCAGAGCTCCCAGGCTCGGGGGGTCCCTGGGAGGCTGGGGTGTCCCTGGGGGTTGGGAGATTCCCTGGAGGTTTGGGGAGCCCTGGGGGTTTGGGGGACCCCTGGGGTTGGGGGTCTATGGGGGGGGGTCCATAGGGGGATCCCTGGGAGTTTGGGGATCCCAAGGGGGTTGGGGTCTGTGGGCAGAGGGGTCTCCCAGGCTCAGGGGGGTCCTTCGAGTGTCGAGGGTCCTTGGGGGGTCGAGTGGGTCCCTCGGGAGTTGGGGGGGGTCCTTGGAGGTTCGGGGGTCCCTGTGGGTCGGGGGGATCCCTTTTAAGTTTGGAGGGGGTCCTGGGCATTGGGGGGGTCCCTGAAGGATTCGGGGGTCCCTGTGAGGTTGGGGGGGTTACCGAGGGATTCAAGGGGTCTCTGTGAGGTTGGGGGGGTCCATGTGAGGTTGGGGGGTCCCCGAGGGATTCAAGGGGTCTCTGTGAGGTTGGGGGGGGTCCCTAAGGATGGGAGGGGGTGCCCTGTGGGTTGCGAGTCCCTGTGGGTTGGAGTCTGCGGGCTCGGGGGCGCCAGGGGGTGGCAGCGGGGTTACCGGCTCCCGCCCCCCCGGTGCCGTCAGTTTCCCGGGGGGGTCGCGGCCCCTCCCCGCGCGGTGACGGAGGCGGCGGTGAGGGGGGTTGGGGGGGGGGGGTTTGCCCGCCCCCTCCATCTGCCGCGGGCTCGGCGGGACTCGACGGGGCTCGGCGGGGATGGGGGGCGGCGGGGGGGGGTCGCGGGGGTCCCCCAGGGCCCCCCCGAGACGGGACAGCCCCGAAGGGGACCGCGGGGGACGCGTGCGCCGCGCCGTGAGGGTCTCCAGCCTGTGGCACAGGAGGTACGGGAGGGGGGGGGAGGGATATCCTGGGGGGGTCCGAGGTGGGGGGGGGGTGTGCTGGAGAGTTCTGGGGGGGGCTGGGGGTCCTTCCTGCCGTGCCCCCGCCCCGACGGCACCGGCTGCGCCTCCCCGGAGCCCCCAACCCTGGGGGGGCACTGGTGGTACGAGGGGGCTGGGGGGGTCCTGGGGGTTCGGGGGGGTCCTGGGGGGCTGGGGAGGACTGGGGGTCCCTCCTGCCCTGCCTGCCCCCACCCCGCCCCGACGGCACCGGCTGTGCCGCCCCAGAGCCCCCCGACCCACCCCCTCCCCCGATCCCGAGGTGACACAGGAGATCCGGGAGGTCCTGGGGGGGTCTGGGGTCCCTCCTGCCGTGCCCCCCCCCTCGAACCGTCCTCCCCCACCCCGACGGCATTGACTGCACCGGCCCGGAGCCCCCAGCCCCCTGTGTGCCCCCCCCGCCTCTCACCCTGAATCCTGTTGTGGGGTGCCCCCCCCCTCCCCCCGCCGGGACCCCCTCAACACCGGGTGGCACAGGAGATACGGGGGGTCTGGGGAGGCTGGGAGGGGACAGGGTGTCCCTCCCTCCATGACATTTACCCTCCCCGCCCCGACGGCACCGGCTGTGCCGCCCCGGAGCCCCCCGCCCGACTCCCCCAGCCCCGGGGTGGCACTGGGGGGCGGTTCTGGGGGTTCAGGGCTGCGCTCCCCCGGAGGAGTCCCATTTCGCCCACCCAACACCCCTTGTGCCCCCCTCCCCCCGACCCTTGGGTGTCCCCCTCCAACCCCCACCTATCGCCCCCCCATCCCGTGTCCCCCTCCCCGACCCCTGTCATCTTCTCTGTGTGTGTGTCGTCCCCCCCTCCGGGGTCCCTTCCCCCAGAACCCTTGACCCCTGGAGTGTCGCGCCCCGCCCCCCCTCCCCCATGTCTCCCACCCCCGACCCCTGGGTGTCTCACTCTCCTCTGGAACCCTCCCCCCAGGGTCCCCCCCCGGACTCCGGGTTCCCACCCTCCCCAGACCGCCAAGAGTGTCTCCCCCCCTGACCCCCGTGTGTCCTCTGTCCCCCTTGCAGCCCCCCGGCATGGAGCAGCCGGGATCGGCAGGGGGGCGGGGGGGGGGGGAGGGGGCACTGCTTTTGGGTGGGCTGGGGGTGCTGGGCAGCCTGGGTGCCCGTGGCCAGTGGGCTGGAAAGCCACGGGAACCACCGCACCGACTGTGTCCGACTGTGTCACCACAGCTGTTGTGTCATTGTGACCACGGTGAGAGGTGTTGCAAGCATGGGTGCTGCATCCAGCTGTGCTGTCGAGGTTGTTGTGTCATTGTGGTCGTGGCTGTGGCCATGCAAGGGATGTTGCAACTACAAGGTGCTGCATCCGGTTGTGCCTTTGTGGCTGTTCTGTCACTGTGACCATAGCAAGGTGTGTTGCAACCATAAGGTGCTGAGTCTGGTTGTACCTTTGCGGTTGTTGCGTCATCATGGCCATGGCAAGGGGTGTTGCAACTGCAAGGTGCTGCGTCTGGTTGTGCGTTCGCGACTGTTGCATTGTTGTGGCCATGGGAAGGAGTGTTACAACCGCCAGGCGCTGTGTCCGGTTGTGTGTTGGTGGCTGTTACATCGTCATGGCTGTGATCATGGTCATGGCAAGAGGTGTTGTAACGGTGAGGTGCTGTGGCCAGATGTGCTGTGGCAGATGTTGCGTCCAGTTGTGGCTGTGGTACCCATGCCAGGGGGTGCAGAGGGTGCTCCACCACTGCCACACCTCAGTGCTGTGAGTATCAACCACCACTGCCAAGGTGGGGACAGTCAGACATTGGGGTGTCCTCACCACTGCGGCGCCTGCTGCCAGGCTGCCGTGGTGTCCGGGTGTCTCTGTGGTGGTCAGAGTTTGCCAGTGTTCGGTGTTGGCTGATGGTTGGGTGCCATCACATTGGGTGACACTGACACTGACACTTTTGAGGGTGACATGGATGTCACGACTGGTGACAGGCACCTGGGTGGCTGCTGTGGCACCCTTGGCACCGCAAGCTGTGGGTGTTGATGTCCATCCCGCTTTGGTGTCCCTGAGGGTGCCGAGTCCCCTGCTGGCACCATCAGCGCTGCCGCATTTGGTACCATGGGTGCGGGGGTCGCTGTTGGTGCTGGTGTGGGGTGTCCGTGGCTGTTGGGTGTCTGTGGGTGCTGGGTGTCAGTGTTGGTGCTGGTGCATGGGTGCCAGGGTTGGGTGCCTGGGGTGCCAGTGTCGGGTGCTTTTGGGGGTGCTGGATGGGTGTTAGTACCGATGCAGGTGCCAGTGTCGGTGTTGGGTTCCTGGGAGTGCCAGTGTTGGTGCTAATGAAGTGGGTGCTGGTGTTGGGGTTGGGTCGCTGTGGCTGTTGGGTGCCTGTGGGTGCTGGTGTCGGTGTTGGTGCCGGACCGTGAGTGGCTGGTGCTTGGTTGGGCGTCTCTGGGTGCCGAGTGTTGGTGCTGGTGCGTGGGTGTTGATGTGGATGTTGCACATCTGTGGTCGTTGGGTGCCAGTGGGTGCTGGTTGTCTGTGGGTGCTGGTGTTGGTGTCAGCGCTGGTCTACGGGTGCTGGTGTTGGGTGTCTGTGGGTGCTGGCATCAGTATTAGCATGGGTGTGTGGGTGCCGGTGCGGGTGTGTGGATATCAGTGCTGGTGTGGGGGTCCTGGTGCCGGTGTTGGGAGACTGTGGCTGTTGGGTGCTGGTGTTGGTGCCGGGTGTTGGTGCTGGGGGCTGGTGTTGGGTGCCTATGGATGGTTGATATCAGTGTCAGCGCTGGTGCATGGGTGCCGGTGTTGGGTGCCACTGCCAGGAGTGGGTGCCGGTGTTGAGGTTGGGTGGTGGCTGTGGCTGTTGGGTGGCTGCAGGTGCTGGGGGCTGGTGTCGGTGCGTTGGTATTGTTGCCAGTCCTGGGTGCGAGTAGGTGCTGGTGCTGATGTTCAGTGTCGGTGCTGGTGCCTGGGTCCTGGTGCTGGGGTTGGGTGTGAGAGGCTGTTGGGTGCCTGTGCCTGTTGGGTGCTGGTGTTGGTGCTGGTGCCTGGGTGCTGATGCTGATGCTGGGTGTCTGGTTCGAGTGTTGGGTCCTAGTGTTGTTGCCTGTGTGTGGGTGCCGGTGCCCCTGTTGGGTGGCTGTGGGTGCTGGTGTCAATGCCAGTGTGGGAGCTGGGTGTCTGTGGGTGTTGGTATCTGTGCTGGTGTTGATGCTGGTGTTGGTGTTGGATGATGGTGCTGGTGCCGATGCTGGTGAGGGGGTTGGGTGTCCATGGGTATTGGGTGTCTGTGGGTGCTGGGTGTTGGATGTTGGTGCTGGTGTTTGTGCCAGTGCTGGTGTTGGAAGTTGGTGTGGGTGTTGGTGCAGGCGTTGGGTGTCTGTGGGTGCTGGTGTTGGTGCCGGTGCGGGGGTTGAGTGTCTATGGGTGCTGGTGGTGGTGGTGGTGTGGGTGTTGGTGCCTGTGCCTGTGGGTGTCGGGTGCCTGGTCCAGGTGTCTGCTGGCGCGGGTGTTGGGGGTCTGTGGGTTTCTAGGGGGGCTGCACCCAGACCCAGGGGGGCTGATGCGTTGGTGTCAATGCTGGACCATGTCACCATGTGCGTGTGGTGTCACTACAAGCACCGGTGTTGGCGCAGGCCTGGCAGCAGGTGGGGGGTTTTGGGTGACCCCTTTGCCAGGGGTGCTGGCCGGGGATGCTGGGGGGATGTTGGGGGTCAGGGTATTTGCGGCAGTGCTGTGGGCGCTGGTGTCACCGCAGGTGTCGGGGTTGGTGTCAGAGCATGCTGTGCCGGGGTGGTGTGCGTGTCACTGCATGTCCACCGCGTGTCACTGTGTGTCACTGCCGGGATCTGGGTCACCGTGGCTGTGGAGCTGGGTGTGCTCGATGTCACCAGCATCATGGACAAGGGGCCGCGGTGTCACGGGGTGCCACCCTGGGGGTCTGAGGGGTCCTTGGGGCTGGGTGGGGCTGGGGTTGGAGGGGGGGATTCTGGGGGCCGGGCTGCACCACTGCTGGGTGGGGGGAATGTTTTGGGGGTGCTGGGTGACTCCGTGGGGGTTCTGATGGCATGGGGGGAGGGGGAAGGTCCCGTCCTGCCCCCCAGCCCCACGCAGGGCACAAGAGGATGGGGGTCCAAGATGAGGGGGGGACACACAGGGGGGCCCTGGGTGCCAGGCTGGGGTGGGGGGGATGGAGGGCCCTGAGTGCTGTAGGCAGGGCTTTGTCCCACTTTGGCTGAGTTAATTTTAGAGGCAGGAGCCGCCCCCCCCCTCGTTCATCCCCACCCCCCCCCACCCCCCCCGCTCCCCCCCCCTCCCAGCCCGGCTAAAAATGGAGCAGGGATTGCAGAGCCGCAGCTTAAAGGGGCAGCGGGCGGGGGGGCGATGGCTGGGACCCCCCGGGACCCCCACCCTCTGTGTGGGGCGCTGGAGCCTGGGGGGGGCTTTACCCCCCCATACCATGACCCCCCCCATGTGTCCCCAACCACTCGTGTCCCCCAGCATCCTCACCTCATGCCCCACCCCGTGTGTCCCCATCCCCCACCCCCGTGTGTCCCCAACCCCTGCCTTGTGCCCCCCAGCATCCTCACCTAATGCCCTCCTATACCCTGACCCCTCCAGTGTCCCCATGTCCTCCCGTGTCCCCATGTGCCGCTGCAGCCCCATCACAACCTCCTCCCAGAGATGACACTTTTGCAGGACACAAGGGGGTGTGCGAGTGGCCCTGGGCTGTTGTGACGTGAGGACACAACATTGGGGTCCCCCTCCGTGTGCCATGCGCGTGGCTTCTTCCCTCCGCCGCCCCCCTTGTCACACGTGGAGATGAGATTGGCAGTGGGAAAGCCCCACGCGTGGGTGGCAGCGGAGGATGCTGGGGACTGCGGCATCCCCAGTGACGTCACCATGCGTCCCCACTGCTGTCACCGTGCACCCCCCTACAGTCACTGCGCACCCCCCCCCCCGCTGCTGTCACCATGCATCGCTGGCATCGCCACCATGCATCCTGTGCAGTCACCATGCATCCCGCCTGCTGCCACGATGCAACCCTGCAGCAGTCACCATGCATCCCCTCTGCTGCCACTGTGCATCCCTGGCACTGCCACCGTGCATCCCCCCTGCTGTCACCATATGCACCAGCACAGCTGTTGCTGCAGCGCTGCGCAGCTTCCCTGGGCTCTGCCCTGGCCTTAAGGCAGCTGAGGCCACCAGTGCCAGGGGGCACGAGGTGACGGGGGCTGCGTGTGCCCCCAGGGGTGTCACCCACTGCCCTGTGTCCCAGCGTGCAGTGACAGCAGCCGGGGGGGGGAGGGAATGTTTTGGCTGAGCAGGTGGGATGGGAGCAGTGATCCCTGGCTGTGAGCGTCGTGCAGGTGCATGGGTGTCTGCAGCGCATTTCTGTCGCGTTCCTGGCGTGCTTGCAGCCTGCGAGCGCGCCCCAGTGCGTACTGCGGCGGTGCTGGGCTGCGTTGCCCTGCAGCCAGGTGCAGGTGTGCGGGTGCTCATGGCACGTTCCTGGCGTGTTCCCAGCGTGCTTGCAGCCTGCATGCGCACCTCGACATCCTGCTCACTGCGTGGTGTTGGGCTGCATCCCCTGCAACCAGACGCAGGTGTGTGCGTGCTTGCAGCGTGTCCCTGACGTGTCCTTGGCATGTTCCTGGCGTGCTCACAGCCTGCACACGCACCCTAACAACCTGCTCCCCGTGATGGGGCCGGGCTGCATCCCCTGCAACCACAGGTGTGTGGGTGCTCGCAGCGCGTCCCTGGCGTGTTCGTGATGTGTTCTTGACGCACTTGCAGCGTTCTCACAGCATGCTTTTGGCCTGCATGTGCACCCTGATGTCCTGCTCAGGTGTGTGCTGCACCTGCTGCCCCCGCTGCCCTCACTGCACCCGCTGCCCCCACTGTGCCTGCTGCCCCCACTGCCCATGCTCACCTGCAGCTGCAAGCAGGGTCCCCCCCGCTGTGCCAGGTGCCCCGAGTGCTGGAGGGGTTAAGAGGCCGTGTGGGGGCCGCAAAGGGGGGGGTCGAAGCCCTCCCCGTGGCTGCAGCAGCGGAGCAGCCTGGGAAAAATTTCCGCCCCAATAATTCCGCTTGCGCTGCCAGTGCTGCGTGGCTGCCGCCCGCGCCGCATGCCACCCCGCCAAGGGGTGCCCGCCTGCTGCGCTTGGCCGGGCCAGGGGGGCTTCGGTGGGCGCAGCGGGATGGGGTTGGGGTCTGCTGGCGAGAGGCCGTGTCCCCGATGCCCACGGGGCATGCGGCAGGCACGTGGCACGGGGTGAGTGCCCCTGGCACGCCATGGGCTGTGCCCGCTGCCACGCGCGGCCGTGAGGATGCTGGCGTCGCTCCTGCAGCTGCTGCAGGAGTTGCCGGGCCCCCCCACCGCGTCTCCCCAGGCCGGAGCAAGACCCATGCCCGGCATCTCCCTCTGTGGCACCTGCCTGTGCCTCGACAGCGATGCCGGCCGCAACGCGGGGCAGAGCCAGGATGAGAAGGTACCCACGCTGCCGTCGCCCTGCAGCGGGTGCGGTGCCCGGGCACCCTTGGCACAGGGGGTCCGTGCCCGCAGGGCTACGCCGGGAAGGGGTGATGGGTGCCACATGGGGTCTGCACACCGTGCCCACCCTGGGCAACCGACTGTGTGGTGGTGGCCATGCATGGGCTCAGCCTCCATTGCTCTGGTTGCCACCGGCGCAGGGTTTTGGGGGGGTTACGTAAAACGTTCGCGTGCGCCGTCCCCACTTGGGTTGCGACCACAGGGGGCACGGGCTGGGGACCCTCCCCAGCACCCCAAGGCACTGTGTGTCCCCAGCCCTGGGGGCTGCATGTGGCCCTGTGGTGCCTGCGCCTTCGCTGCGCCCTCGCAGTGCAACCGCTGCAGGTTGGGCAGGGGTCAGGGTGGTGCTGTGACCGCTGCAGGGTGGGCAGGGGTCAGGGTGGTGCTGTGACCGCTGCAGGGGGTCAGGGTGGTGCTGCAGCCACTGCAGGGTGGGCAGGGGTCAGGGTGGTGCTGTGACCGCTGCAGGGTGAGCAGGGGTCAGGGTGGTGCTGTGACCGCTGCAGGGGGTCAGGGTGGTGCTGCAGCCACTGCAGGGTGGGCAGGGGTCAGAGTGGTGGC
Source organism: Neomorphus geoffroyi (assembly GCA_033558235.1). Lineage (NCBI taxonomy): Eukaryota > Metazoa > Chordata > Aves > Cuculiformes > Neomorphidae > Neomorphus > Neomorphus geoffroyi. The sequence goes on from JAUMJM010000052.1 coordinate 9,142,983, forward strand.
AGTGCTGGGTACGAGGGGTTCAGCGCCCCCTCCCCACTGCAGGGCCCCCCACCCCGTGGCATCCGTGTGCCTGGTCACTATTTTTAGCTGCTGCCCCCGCTGCGTGGCTGGTACGGCTGATCCTGGTGCCCAGCGGGTGCGATGGACAGGCACAGCTGCCGGGCACGGCTGGGCCCCTGCGGGCAGGCTGTGTGTGCGTGCACGTGTGTGTGTGCAGGTGTACGTGTGTATGCATGTATGTATGTGTGTGTGCGTGCACATACGTGTGTGTATGAGTCTGTGTGCATGCTCGGGGGTGTGTGTGCAGATGCATGTGCGTGTGCAAGTGTGCGTGCACATGGAGGTGTGTGTGTGTGCATGCACGTGTGTGTGTGTGCATGTGTGTGTGCGCGTGTGTGTGTGCATGTGTGGGTGTCTGTGCGTGTGTGTGTGTGCATGTGTGGGTGTGTGTGCATGTAAGTGTGTGTATGCACATCTGTGCGTGTGCATGTGTGTGCATGCATGTTTGTGTGCGTGCATGCACATTTGTGTGTGTTCGTGTGTGCATGCACGTGTGTGGGTGCGTGTATGTGTGTGTGTGTGTATGCACATCTGTATATGCGTGCAACTGCATGCGTTCCCATGTGTGCATGCATGTGTGTGCACGTGTGTGCACGTGCACGTGTGTGCATGCACATATGTGTGTGCACGCAGGTGTGTGTAGGAGTGTGTGTGGGGGGAGCATGGCATTCATGTCACGCCAGGCAGGCACATGTGTGCCAACCCACAGCTATGGCCCCGCGTGCCTGCAGCGCGGCCAGCCCTGCCCTGGCAGCAGCTGTGCCAGGTCCCACTGCGGCAGCGCTCGGTGCAGCCGGAGGAGTCAAGGGGGGCCAGGGCAGCTGCTGCCACTTTGGGGGTGGCACTGGGACCGGGGCCACAGGGAAACACCTTGCTGAGGGCTTCGTCACGTCTGTGCAGGGAGGGCGATGCCGAGGGTGCCATTGTTTATGCCCACGGGTGTGAATGCCCCCAGCAATCTCATGCGGGTTCTGGGCTCACTGAGATGAAACTTAGCTCTGCTTTAGCGTAAATCGAAATATTTCGGAATAGTGAGGAGCTCTTGTACCCAGGTGCGCTGTGCCCGCAGCAGGAGCTGCCCCTCAGGTGGCGCCTGTGGGGCAGGAGGGCACTTTTGGGGCAACTTGGTGAGGTGGAGGTGGATTTTTCCCCACCAGCCGTCACCTCTGGACCCTTCAACGCTACCTCTGGGGTCCCCCCACACCCCAGAAGCGTCCTTGGGGTGTGGGGATCCATCAGGGCAGGGGGGGTGGGGGCCTCAGCCCCTGCTTGGGGCTGGGGGGGCTGGGGGTCTCAGCCTCTCCTGGGGGATGGGGGTCTGGGGGTCTCAGTCCCTGCTTGGGGATTGGGGGGGGGGGGTGTCTCAGCCTCTGCTTGGGGATGGGGGGGTTGGGGTTGTCAGCCCCTGCTTGGGGATGTGGGGTTGGGGGTCTCAGCCCTTGCTTGGGGATTTGCATTTGGGGGTCTGAGATCCTGCTTGGGGATGGTGGGGCTGGGGGTGTCAGCTCCTGCTTGGGGATGGTGGGGCTGGGGGTCTCAGATCCTGCTTGGAGCTGGGGGGTTGGGAGTCTCATCTCCTACTTGGGGCTGGGGGGGTTGGGGGTCTCAGCCGCTGCTTGGGGATGGTGGATCTGGGGGTCTCAGCCCCACGGAGCAGCAGTGGAGCTGAGCCCCCCTGCCCCCGCAGGTGCTGTCTCTGGGCGCCGATGTCCTCCCTGAGTACAAGCTACAGGCGCCGCGCATCCACAAATGGACCATCCTGCACTACAGCCCGTTCAAGGCGGTGTGGGACTGGCTCATCCTGCTCCTGGTCATCTACACGGCCATCTTCACGCCCTACTCGGCCGCCTTCCTGCTCAACGACCAAGAGGAAGCGCAGCGCCACAACTGCGGCTACTCCTGCAGCCCCCTCAACGTGGTGGACCTCATCGTGGACATCATGTTCATCATCGACATCCTCATCAACTTCCGCACCACCTACGTCAACTCCAACGAGGAGGTGGTCAGCCACCCCGCCAAGATCGCCATCCACTACTTCAAGGGCTGGTTCCTCATTGACATGGTGGCCGCCATCCCCTTCGACCTGCTCATCTTCGGCTCGGGCTCTGAGGAGGTACCCGCACCCGGCTTCGGGGCCGCGTTGGCCAACGGCCGCGCTGGGGTGGGGCTAATTCAGTGTTGGGGTGGAGGGTGGGGGTCCTGCGTGAGCCCACTGGGAGCTCATGGTGCCACGATGGGTGCTGGGGTGGTGGGTGCTGTTCCTTGGGTGCCAGGTCCTCCTGTGCGTCAGCGCCTGGGGGTCCCACTTTCAGGGTGATGCTTGGGAATCCCACACGCACCCCCAGGTCAGGGCTGGCTGCCCATGGTGCCACGATGGGTGCTGGGGCGGTGGGTGCTCTTCTGTAGGTGCCAGGTCCTCATTCAAGGTGATGCTTTGGGGTCCCACCTGCAATCCCAGGGGAAGAGGTCTCTGGGGAGGGGGTCAGGATTGCCCTTGCCCATACGGGGGGGTGGTCTGTGCGGGTCATGAAGCGCTGCCGTCACCTACAGGGGGAATCGGGGTCCCCAGGCTGGGGCAGGGACCCCCCGGTGCTCTTCTAAGGGGGACACTGTTTGGGGGGCTCGGGGGGGGCTGATTGGGGGGCTCTGGGGGGAGCTGGTTTGGGGGTTCTGGGTGGGCTGGTTGGGATCTTTTGCGAGGGCAGAGTGAGGTGTTGAGGGGGCTGTTCTCGGGTTCTGGGGGGCTGGTTTGGGGTTCTCTGTGGGTTAATTGGGGGGTTCTGGGAGCGCTGGCTGGGACAGAGGAGGTGATTGGCATTTGTTTTGGGGGGAGACTATTTTGGGGTTTGAGAGGGGTGGTTGGGGGGGTTCTGGGAGGGGCTGGCTGGGGGGGATCTGGGGGTTGATTAGGGTTTTTTGGGGGGGACTGATTGGGGGTTTCGGGGGGGCTGGTTGGGCGGTTCTAAGGGGCTGGTTTGGGGTTCTGAGAGGGCTGGTTTGGGGTTTTGTGTGGTGTAATTGGGGGGTTCTGGGGGGGCTGGTTGGGGCAGAGGGACTGACTGGGGTTTTTGAAGGGGGGACTGGTTTTGGGGGGACTGGTTGGAGGGCTTTTGGGGCCTGGTTGGGGGGGGCTGGTTTGGGGTTCTGTGGGGGTTAATTGAGGGGTTCTGGGAGGGCTATTTGGGGGGTTTTGTGGGGGCTGGTTGGGGTGGCTGGTTGGGGGATTCTGGGTGAGCTGGCTGGGGGCTCTGGGGGGGCTGGTTTGAGAGGGTCAGGAGAGCTGATTTGGGTCTTTTGGGGGGGCTGGTTTGTGGGTTCAAGGGGGGCTGGTTGGGGGGTTCTGAGTGGGCTGACTGGAGGGGTCGGGAGGACTGATTGGGGTCTTTTGGGGGAGCTGGTTTGGGGGTTCAGGGTGGGCTGGTTGGGGGGTTCTGGGCTGGCCAGTTGGGGGGGTTCTCCTCCACTGCAGCCCCCGGTAACCCCCTCCCCGTTGCAGACCACCACCCTGATTGGGCTGCTGAAGACGGCGCGGCTGCTGCGCCTGGTACGCGTGGCGCGCAAGCTGGACCGCTACTCCGAGTATGGCGCGGCCGTGCTCTTCCTCCTCATGTGCACCTTCGCGCTCATCGCCCACTGGCTCGCCTGCATCTGGTACGCCATCGGCAACGTGGAGGGCCAGCGCATCGGCTGGCTGCACTCGCTGGGCGACCAGATCGGGAAGCCCCTCAACGCCAGCAACCCCCTCTTCGGGCCCACCATCAAGGACAAGTACGTCACCGCGCTCTACTTCACCTTCAGCTCCCTCACCAGCGTCGGCTTCGGCAACGTCTCGCCCAACACCAACTCCGAGAAGATCTTCTCCATCTGCGTCATGCTCATCGGCTGTGAGTGCGCGCGGGGCGGGCAGCGGGAGCGAGCGTGTGTGTGAGTGGCAGCGTGAGTGCACGTGGGAGTGTGAGCAAGTGTGCACCTGTGAGTGTGCACGTGTGAGTGTGAGCAAGCGTGTGTGAGAGTGTGAGGGCACCCAGGGCACGCATGTGAGTGTGAGCAAGCGTGTGTGTGAGTGTGAGTGTGAATGCACCCAGGGCACAAATGTGAGTGTGAGTGTGAGTGCACCCAGGGCACAAGTGTGAGTGTGAGCAAGCCTGTGTGTGAGTGTGAGTGCACTCAGGGCACAAATGTGAGTGTGAGCAAGCGTGTGTGTGAGTCTGAGTGTGAATGCACCCAGGGCACAAATGTGAGTGTGAACAAGGCTGTGTGTGAGTGTGAGTGCACCCAGGGCACGCATGTGAGTGTGAGCAAGTGTGTGTGAGTGTGAGTGCACCCAGGGCACACATGTGAGTGTGAGCAAGCGTGTGTGTGAGTGTGAGTGCACTCAGGGCACAAATGTGAGTGTGAGTGCACCCAGGGCACGCATGTGACTGTGAGCAAGTGTGTGTGAGTGTGAGTGCACCCAGGGCACGCATGTGAGTGTGAGCAAGCGTGTGTGTGAGTGTGAGTGCACTCAGGGCACAAATGTGAGTGTGAGTGCACCCAGGGCACGCATGTGACTGTGAGCAAGTGTGTGTGAGTGTGTGAGTGCACCCAGGGCACGCATGTGAGTGTGAGCAAGCGTGTGTGTGAGTGTGAGTGCACCCAGGGCACGCATGTGAGTGTGAGTGCACCCAGGGCACGCATGTGACTGTGAGCAAGTGTGTGTGAGTGTGTGAGTGCACCCAGGGCACGCATGTGAGTGTGAGCAAGCGTGTGTGTGAGTGTGAGTGCACCCAGGGCACGCATGTGAGTGTGAGCAAGCCTATGTGTGAGTGTGAGCAAGTGTGTATGTGTGAGTGTGAATGTGAATGTGAGTGTGAGTGCACACAGGGCAATCGTGTGAGCACACACGTGTGAGTGTGAGTAAGCGTGCACATGTGAGTGTGAGCATGTGAGTGTCCCCAAGGCGAGCGCACATGCACACGCATGAGTGAGCATGAGCATGCATTGTGTGTCTGTGAGCACACACATGTGAGGGTGAGCATGTACATGTGAGTGTGCATGTCAGACTGCACCTGGAGTGAGCACGTGTGCGAGGATGCACGTGTGAGTGTGCCAGGGGTGAGTGTGCGAGTGTGTGCATGCATGTGCGAGTGTGCACATGTGAATGTGCCCAGGGTGAGCATGCATGTGAGCACGTGTGAGTGTGTGAGCAAGCATGCATGTGTGAGCATGCAATGTGTGGCTGGGACCGTGCACACGTGAGTGTGAGCATGCGCCGACCCATCACGCGTGGCTGGGTACGCCTTCACGTGTACGTTGTGCATTCATGTGTGCATTGCACGCACGGGGCCGTGTGTCCGTATGCTGATGGTGAGCACAGGCGCGAAGCCCGGCGTGCCCAGGGAGCCCAGGAGCTCCTGCTGGGGCGGTGAGTGTGCACACGCGTGTGCGGGGCTGTGCAAGGGGTGAGCACGCACATGCATGTGCAGGGCTGGTGGCTGAGCATGCACACACGTGTGCAGGGCTGGGGAGACGAGTGTGCACATGCATGTGCGGGGCTGGGGGTGAGTGTGCACACGCGTGTGCGGTGCCGACCCCTCACGGCACACCCCCCAGCGCTGATGTACGCCAGCATCTTCGGGAACGTCTCGGCCATCATCCAGCGCCTCTATTCGGGCACCGCACGCTACCACACGCAGATGCTGCGTGTCCGCGAGTTCATCCGCTTCCACCAGATCCCCAACCCTCTGCGGCAGCGCCTCGAGGAGTACTTCCAGCACGCCTGGTCCTACACCAACGGCATCGACATGAATGCTGTGAGTGACCACGCGCATCCCGGTTCATGGAACCATGGGATGGGTTGGGTTGGCTGGGGTTGGGTTGGGCCGGGTTGAGTTGGGTTGGGTTGAGTTGGTTTGAGTTGGGTTGGTATGAGTTGGGTTGGTTTGGTTTGCGTTGGGTTGGGTTGGTTTGGGTTGAGTTGAATTGGGTTGGCTTGGCTTGGCTTGGCTTGGCTTGAGTTGAGTTGGTTTGGGTTGGGTTGGATTGGGCTGCTTTGGGTTGGAAGGGACCTCAAAGCCCATCCAGTCCCACCCCTGCCATGGGCAGGGACACCTCCCACTGGGTCAGGGGGCTCCAAGCCCCATCCAACCTGGCCTTCAACACCTCCAGGGATTGGGTAGCCACCACTGCTCTGGGCAACCTGGGCCAGTGGAAGCTTCCCAGTAGCCCCTTTTCAGCACTGGAAGCTGCTCTACGCCCCCCTCAGCCTTCTCCAGGCTGAACAACCTCAACTCTCCCAGCCTGTCTTCATACAGGAGTTGCTCCAACTCTCACATCATCTCCATGCCCTCCTCTGGACCCGCTCCCACCACTCCGTGTCTCCGCGTTCCCCACCACGTGACGTCCTGTGTTGTCCTGCAGGTGCTGAAGGGCTTCCCCGAGTGCCTGCAGGCTGACATCTGCCTGCACCTCAACCGCAGCCTCCTGCAGAACTGCAAGCCCTTCAAGGGGGCCACCAAGGGCTGCCTGCGCGCTCTGGCCATGAAGTTCAAGACCACGCACGCCCCGCCCGGGGACACGCTGGTCCACGCCGGGGATGTCCTCACTGCCCTCTACTTCATCTCGCGTGGCTCCATTGAGATCCTGCGTGGGGACGTGGTGGTGGCCATCTTGGGTGAGTCCTTGGTGGTCCCAGGCTCCAGAGGCAGCTGGGGTCTGGCAGACCCCACCGGTTGACCCCACCCCACCTCTTGCCTCCCCCCACCCAGGGAAGAATGACATCTTTGGGGAGCCTCTCAACCTCTACGCGCGGCCGGGGAAGTCCAACGCGGACGTGCGGGCGCTGACCTACTGCGACCTCCACAAGATCCACCGCGAGGATCTCCTGGAGGTGCTGGACATGTACCCTGAGTTCTCTGACCACTTCTGGTCCAGCCTGGAGATCACCTTCAACCTGAGAGATGTAAGGGGGGGGTGGCACAGGCTGGGTAGGGGGTGGGCATGGGCTGGTGGGGGCATATGGTCCAAATTGGAGACCATCTCCAACCTAGAGACCATGTTCAACCTGGGAGATGTGAGTGGATGGGAAGATCACAGGTGGGAGGGGGACGTAGTCCTGCCTGGAGATAATTTTCAACCTGAGAGATGTGGGGGTCTGGGGGGGATCATGGGCCCCGGGGCGGGGGGGCAGGGACGTGGTCCAACCTGGAGATCATCTCCAACTTGGAGATCACCTTCAACCTCGGAGATGTGTGGGGCTGGGGTGGGGCGTGGGCTGGGGTGGGTGGCACAGGGTGGGGAGAGTGGGCACGTGCTGGGGGGGGGGGGGGGCATGAGCGGAAGGGGGCGACACTGGCTGGGGGGACACGGTTTGGGGAGGGGGGCACAGGCTGGGGGGGTTCACAGGTTGGGGGGTCACGGGTTGGGGTGGGCACAAGGTGGGGGAACACGGGCTGATGGGGAGGCGTGAGGGGGCACAGGCTGAATGGGTGGCACAGGCTAGGGGGGTTACAGGTTGGGGTGGGCACTGGATGAGGGGGCACAGGCTGAGGGGGGGCATGGGGTGGGGGGCACTGGCTGAGGGGGGGCACGAGATGACGGGCACTGAGTGGGAGGTTACCGGGTGAGGAGGGAGGCACAGGCTGGGGGTGAGTCTGGGAGTGCCACCAGCTATGGGGGACATGGGCTGAGGGGTGGGATTGGATGGGGGGGGGCATGGGCCGGAGAGCTTTTGGAGTGGCGCCGTCTGGGTAGGGGGCACCCATCCTGCTGAGCCTGGGGGTGCCCAATCAGTTTGGGGGGATCCTAGCATGGGGGGTGTTGGCACAGGGCTGGCAGGCCCCAACCTGAGAGCCCCTCAGCGCCCCAGCCCAAGGTAGGGGTCTCCGGGTGCCCCCCCAGCTCTGACCCACTCCCTGCCCCCCCAGACCAACATGATTCCAGGGTCCCCGGGCAGCGACGACGGGGGCACCGGGTTCAACCGCCTGCGCCGCCGCAAGCTCTCGTTCCGCCGCCGCACCGACAAAGGTGAGCTGGAGGGGTCATCTGGGGGGGGGGGGGAGGGGGCTGCACCCTGGTGGGGTGTGGTGATCCCAAAATCTGAGTGTGTGCCCCCCCCCTCCCCAGATGCTGCCAACGCTGGGGAGCTGCGGCCGGGACAGCGGGCATCGCGGGCAGGCAGAGGGTGCCAGGCACCTGGAGCTCCTCCCGGGCCAGCTGAGTGGGAGCCGTGTGGGTCAAGCTCCCCCTCCAGCCCCCCCTCCAGCGAAGAGGATGAGCCCCCTGACACCGGTCCGCGGGCTGCCACACTCTCGCCGTTCCGCAGCAGCTGCGACGCTGTGCCCGCCGACGACAGCAAGGGCAGCGACGTCTGCAACCCACTCTCAGGTGGGACTGAGGGTGCGGGGGGGCTGGGGGTGCCCCGGTTCCTCTCCTCCATGCTCAGACTGCCCAGCAGCTCTGGAACCCCCAGCTGTGCCCCAGATTTGCATCCTGCACCTCCACCTGCACCGTCCCCTGCAGCTCTGCAACATCGCCCCGGCAGCCCCTTTGCTGTTGCATCCCCGCACTGTGCTCTGCTGCAATGCATCCCTGCATCCCTGCACCCCTGCTCTGTGCCTGCTGGGCTGCATCCCTGCTCTGTGCCTGCTGCGATGCATCCCTGCATCCCTGCTCTGTTCCTGCTGCAATGCATCCCTCCTGCAATGCATCCCTGCATCCCTGCTCTGCCCCAAAGGGCACTGCTATCCACCCCCCCCCTCAACCCACCTCCCCCTTGCAGGAGCCTTCTCGGGGGTCTCCAACATCTTCAGCTTCTGGGGGGAGAGCCGGGGGCGGCAGTACCAGGAGCTGCCACGCTGCACCATCCCGGCCCACGCCGCCCTCAGCATCCCGCTGCCACCCCTGAGCCGCCGCCAGCGCTGCGAGGTGGAGACACGCCTTGACCTCCTGCAGAAGCAGCTCAACAGGTGCATTTGGGGGGGGGGGGGGGGGGGGGGGCCGGTGCAGCTTGAGCCCAGGGGGGATGATCGGGGGGCCTCCCATGGGATCTTGCTGCCCCATAGCGTGCAGCACCCTGCATGCACTCCAATGCATGTGTTTCCTCAGGCTGGAGACGCGCATGGCTGCAGACATCAGCTCCATCATGCAGCTGCTGCAGCGCCAGGCTGCGCTGGTGCCCCCCGCCTACAGCGCGGTGTCGTCCCCCCACCAGGCCCCTGGCACCCCGTGCCCGCTGCAACCCATCCTCCCCATCACCCCCATCCAGCCGCTCGCTCAGGTGAGTCCCCCCCACTCCATCCTGCAGCCCCCCCTCCCCTCCCCACTGTGGGTTGGGGTCCCCCCTGAGCCTCCCCAGTGTTGGAGTCCCCCCTCCCATCACCCTAGCCCCACTGTGGGGTGGGGGTCACCCCTGAGCCCCACAGTCTTGGGAAACCCCATCACCACATCCTGCAGCCCCACTGTGGGTTGAGGGTCACTCCTGAACCTCCCCCCAGTGTTGGGGTCCCCCCTCCCATCATCCCAGCCCCACTGTGGGGTGGAAGTCACCCCTGAGCCCCCCAAATCTTGGAGAACCCCATCCCCTAGCCCCATGGTGGGTTGGGGTTCCCCCTGAGCCCCCCCGGTGTTGGAGTCCCCCCTCCCATCACCCCAGCCCCACTGTGGGGTGGGGTCACCCCTGAGCCCCCCCAGTCTCGGGGAACCACATAACCCTATCCTCCAGCCCCACTGTGAGTTGGGGTCCCCCCAGAGTCCCCAGCTTGGGTGGGGACACATGCAGGCCCCCCAATATGACAATGATGCCACCCTCTCTTTCCCCCCAGGTTCCCCGTTACCCAGTGCCGCTGGAGCCATCGCGCCCCCCGACCCCCCAGACTGGGGTCCCCCCCCCTCCAGACGTGGTGCTGCTTGTGGAGCCCCCGGCCCCCGCCCGGCGCCTCTCGCTGCCCGGGCAGTTGCCCCCTGCGCCCCCTGCCCTGGGCACGCACCCGCTGCACAGACACCGCTCCCACCCTGGCAGCTAATGCGGGGGGACGGGGACCCCCCAGTGCATGGGGCCGGGACCCCCAGCACCATGGGACCCCCAGCACCACAGGACATGGGACCCCGGGAATGATGGGACACAGGACCCCCGGTGCCATGCGACATGGGACCCTTGGCACCACAGGACACAGGACCCCCAGAATGATGGGACATGGGACCCCCGGTGCCACAGGACGCAGGACCCCCCAGTGCATGGGGCCGGGACCCCCAGCACCGTGGGACCACCAGCACCTTGGCACATGGGACCCCCGCAATGATGGGACATGGGACCCCCAGCAAGATGGGACACGGGATCCCCGGTGCCATGGGACGCAGGACCCTTGGCAGGATGTGACATGGGACCACCAGTGTGACAGGACATGGGAACCTTCAGCACCAGGGGACCCCCAGCATCACAGAACGTGGGATCCCCAGCACCATGGGACTGCTGGCAAGGCGGGACATGGGACGCTCTGGTGCCAGAGCACCCTCAGCACCATGGGACCAGGACCCTCGGCACGATGGGACACGGGACCCCTAGTGCCACGGGACACCCAGCATCACGAGACACAGGACCCCACAGCACCATGGGACCCCCAGCGCCATGAGACATGGGACCACCAGCACAATGGACACGGGACCCCCCGCCACGATGGGATGTGGGACCCCCAGCGCCATGGGACCCCCCAGCACCTTGGGGCACAGGACCCCCAGCAAAATGGGATCCCCAGCAAAATGGGACATGGGACCGCCAGCAAAATGGGACCCTCCAGCCCGATGGGACACGGGACCCTCTGCACAATGGGACACAGGACCCCCAGCATCATGTGACACGGGACCCCCAGTGCCATGGGACCACCAGCGTCTGGGGACCCCCAGCATCATGTGACACGGGAACCCCCCGGTGCCATGGGACCCCCAGCACGATGGAACAGGGGACCCCCTGGTGCCATGGGACCACCAGCAAGACAGGACGTGGGACCCCCAGTGCTATGAGACCCTTGGCACAATGGGGCACGGGACCCCCAGCGCTGGTCCTGGGACCCCTGGAACAACAGGGTGTGGGACGCCATGGGACATGAGACCCCGTCCCGAGGACACGGGACCCCCAACCCCCGTTGCTGGTCTCTGGCCGCCATACCCCAGGGACAGCCCCCCCCACACCTGGCAGCCCGTGGGGTGGGGGCAGTGGGACCCCCGCGCACCCCCTGTTAGCTGTGCCAACCTGGGGAGCCAGGACCCCCCCACCCTGCCAGCGTGTGTCACACGTGTGTGTGCATGCGTGTGTCATGGGGAGTGTGTGTCATGTGGCACGTGTGTGTGCCTGTGTCGGGGGTGTGTGTCGTGTGCATGTCGTGTGCGTGTGTGTCATGTGTCACGTGTGCATGTGTCGGGGGGTGTAACATGCGTGTGCAGGTGTCCTAGGTGTCACACGTGTGTGTGCATGTGTTGTGCGTGTCATGTGTGTTTACCTGTGCTGCGGGGCTGCCTGCCTGTGCTGGCCCTGTGTGTGTGCACACGTGTGTGTATGTGACACGCGTGTTCCCATGTGCTGTGGGGTTGCCTGCACTCACCCTGTGTGTGCGCGTGTGCACACGTGTGTGTACTCGTGTCCAGCGCCCCGGGGTGCTGTGTCCCCCCTGTGCTGCCCTCTCAGGACAGACAGACCGACCGTGTCCATCCAGACGTGTGCGTGTATGGATGTGTGTGCGTGCACATGTCTGTACACGTATGTTCCTGGGCACACGTGTGTGCTCCTGTCCCTCACCCCAGGGGTGCCATGTGTGTCTAGGGGGGGGCTCCCTCTGTGCCAGCCCCTCCATGCTGCTCTCTCGGGACAGACAGACAGAGTCCGTGTGTCCATGTCCGCATACATGTGCGTGTGTGCACGTGTGTGTGCACATGTGTTCCCATGTCCCTTGCCTTGGGATGCCGCGTGTGGTTTTTTTTTTTGGGGGGGGGGGGGGGTGGGGCAGGGGGGTGTCCACTCTGCCCTCCCCCCCTCCCTGTGCTGCTCTCTTGGGACAGACAGACAGTCTGTGTCCATCTGTCCATGTGTGTACGTGTGTTCAGCCCCAGCCATTTCTCTGTCCTTGTCCCCCCCAGCTGCTCCCCTCACACAGGGGGGACCCCCAGGGCGGGAGGGGGTGTGGGTGGGGGGTGCTGTCCCCCCACCACTCACCCGCCGGCTCCGGTCATGTGTGCCGTGTCTGTGTCCATCCCTGCATGTTGCCTTCTGTGTAGGAGCCCCCCAGTAAACCGGAGAGACCCCCCCCCGGCTCCGCGTGTGGCTGCAGTACAAGGCAACCATGGATTATGGGATGGGGTCACCGTGGATCATGGGATGGGGCAACCACAGATCATGGAATGGCCACCATGGTTTGTGGCACAAGGCAACCACAGCTCCTGGGACGGGGCTGTCACAGCTCCTGCAATGGGGTCACCGTGGATCACGGGACGGGGCCACTGTGGCTCGTGGGACAGGGCAACCGTGGCTCCTGGGATGGGGCCACCACAGCCCATGGGATGGGGCCACCCTGGCTCCTGGGACAGGGCCACCACGGCTCCTGGGACGAGGCAGAGATGGCACTAGAGGAGGTGGCATCGCCTTTACTGAGGTACCTGGTACAGCCCAGCGTGGCCTGTGCCCCGGTGCCACCTTGGTGCCACCGCAGTGTGCTGGACCACCAAGGTGGTCACTGTGGCCAGTAGGTGCCATTGTAGGTGAAGGGCCCCGGGGCCACACAGGGGCCGGGGGTGGCTGGCGTCCAGCGCTGGATGTCCAGCTGGGAGAAGGTCTGGGGGTCCCGCGGGCGGACGATGACGGGGCTGAGCGAGGCCACCGAGGGGTCCTCGTCGAAGAAGTTGAAGGGGCGCAGGAAGAAGCCGACGGCGTTGCCGGGGGTTGACGTGTTGGGGATGTCCTCGGCGTGCGGGACATGCAGGAAGCCCACGGTCACCCAGGCCACGAGGTCCTGCACCCAGGGGACCACAACCATGGATGGGGCACGTGGCACGGTAGGTGCTGCTGCCCCCCCATCCACATTGCCCAGGCTGCACCCCCAGCCCAGCTCTGCCACTGCTTATGGAATGGGTTGGGTAGAAGGGACCCCATGGGCAGGGACACCTCCCACTGGGTCAGGGGGCTCCAAGCCCCATCCAAACCTGACCTTGGACACCTCCAGGGATGGGGCAGCCACCACTGCTCTGGGCAAGCAGTTCCATTGTTCCACCACCCTCATGGTGAAGAATTCCTTCCCAATGTCCAATCTCAATCTCCCCCTTCCAATTTAAAGCTGTTTCACCTCATCCTGTCACTCCAGGCCCTTGGAAAAAGCCCCTCCCCAGCTTTCCTGGAGCCCCTTTCAGCACTGGAAGCTGCTCTAAAATGTCCCCACAGCCTTCTCTTCTCCAGCTGAACAACCCCAACTCCCCCAGCCTGTCCTCGAACAGGAGGTGCTCCAACCCTTGGATCATCTCCGTCACCTCCTTTGGACCCACTCCAACAGCTCCATCTCCTCCTTATGCTGGGGATTCCAGACCTGTACCCAGGACTGTCCCCACCACCCCATGTCCCCTGCCAGTCACCTGGTCCTCGATGGTCTCATTGTTACGGATGAAGCCCTCGAAGCTGACCAGGGGCTCCCAGGGGTTGTTCTGGGCGTAGATGCTGCTGCTGGTAGGCTCGTTCTCGTGGTGCCGCGTCACGGCCAGGTGGTACCTGCGAGGGACGGGGGCAGGATGAGGCCCACCAGCAGACCCCGGTGCATGGGGGGACGCATCTCCCAGCCCTGCCACCACCCACAAAGAGGGGACATGGGTGGGGCGCTAGGATGTGAGGGGTCTCAGAGGAGTCCCCAGCTCTGCGGGGCTCAACGTGACAGCTCACAGTCGTGGTGCCACCAGCTGTGTGCCTGCTGTCCCAGGTCAGGTGGGCTGGGGTCTCCCTCATCCGGGGGGATTCCAGTTGGGCTCCCAGTGCCCCTTGGGTCGATATCACCCATCACCCACTCTGGGGTGCCAGGGCAGGAACAGGGTGGTCTCTGGGGGTCACCCAACAGCCCGGCATGATGGCACTCATGATGGGGACAGGGAGCCAAGGAGGTGCCACCAAGGGAAGGTCTCCATGCTGGAGCCCACTGTGGCTGCCAGGACCCCCACTCTCACGCTGCGGGCACCCCACCTGCCCCAGGAGATGCCTTTCTCCTCTTGCCAGCCACGCGGCAGCACATGCCCGCCGTGGGAGCTGTGCTGGATGCGGTAGCTGCGCACATGGCCCCAGCGGTTGCGCTGCTGCGGGTTGTAGAAGAGCAGGTAGCGAGGCAGCACCGAGCCGAAGGGGAAGGCAGCCTGGCGCTCGCTGCGGCGCGGCTGCCGCTGCAGCCACGGCTGCACCACGCGGGCACCAGGGCTCCAGGGGTTGGAGATGTTCTCGAAGCTCAGGTCCATCGTCTCGAAGCTGTTGCCGGTGCCTGCAAGCAGAGAAGTGTTGAGCTCCACCGGGAGCCCGTAGACAGGAACCCACCCACTGCCCGGAGGAGGACGATCATCTTCAGAAGGTCCGGGTGGTGCCCAGATGCCAACGTTCCCCTGGGAACAAGGCTCCCAAGCTCCCAGTCTGTGGTTTGGCCCCAGCTCCCGGCACCCTTCCCAAAGCCAGCGGAGCGAGGTGGCCCCAGGGGGGTGGTGAGGCTGCACCTGCGATGTCCAGGTCCACCTTGTAGTGCACCAGGTGGGTGTGGAGGTTGCCCAGGACATGGCTGTGGACACGGCTGCCGTAGCGCCGGCCCTTGGGCGTGTAGAAGGTGGCGTGGATGTAGCCGGTGGCGTGGACCTTGGCCTCCATCACACCGTTGGGGTAGAGAAGGAAGTCCCAGATGTAGTCGTAGTTGTAGACAGTGGAGGTGGTGCGCAGGACCAGTGCCTGCCCCTCCAGCCCGGCGTAGAAGTGGAACCCCCCTTGGAAGTTGCTGTCGAAGTGGCGCCGGAGCGGGACGCCGGTGGGCAGCTCGAAGATGCAGACGGCGCTGGAGAAGCGCACGGGCCCATCGGTGTCGTAGAGGTGGTGGACGTCCAGGTAGGTGGCTGTGTCGGGGCAGTCGATGCCGCGGGCCAGCTCGTAGGCGACGGAGCCCATGCCCCAGCCGGCGTCCATGTACTTGGTCTGCATGGCGGCCGGCGTGTCGCCCCCGTAGAAGGCGATGGCCTCCTGCACGCTCACCTCATAGGCCACACGCTCGCCGTTGAAGCGCAGGTCGAAGAGTTGGAGGCCAGCAGAAGACCTCAGGCGGAAGGCCAGGCTCCAGCCCCCGTACTCCAGCCGGTTGCCCCGCAGCCAGTAGCGCCGGCCCTGCGGCTCACACACCTTGGCACCGTGCACTGCGGTCGGGGTGCCCGTGGAGAAGCGCCCGCGGGGCTCGTAGCTCGAGAAGAGCTGGCGGGATGGGGGCTCGGGCAGGTGGGCCACCTCCAGCGTCCCCCGCTCGTAGGACTCGGCCAGCTCCTGGGGGCTGGAGAAGTACCTCCCATTGTACCAGAGCTTCTGCACCGCCCAGCGCTGTGGGTCGGGGTCGTGGTGGTCCACCAGCACCTCCAGCCCCACGGGGTGCAGGTAGAAGCCCTCCACGAAGCGTTGCAGCACCAGCCAGCTGCGGCGCTCGCCGGGTGCCAGCCCCCGTGGCGCGATGTCCGAGAAGGTCAGGCAGTGCCGCGAGCAGTTGTGGTACCAGAAGCCGGTGGCATCGCGCAACAGCGGGGTCAGTGGCTCCATCGCCCGCGTCAGCGTGCGGTGCAGCAGCTCGTACTCCAGTTGGGTCATGGGACGGGACGCAAAGGGGACCGTGCGGCCCCCTTTGAAACGCAGCGGGCGGTAGGAGCTGGGCCGGGGCAGCGGCCCCACAGCAAATTCGGTGACGTTGGGTTCCGCTTGGCTCCCGAAGAAGACGACAGCACGCGCCTGGCGCCGGGGACGGGGGCCACCCCGGTCCAGGTAGCGCAGGGCCAGGCGCTTCTTGGGGGGCAGCAGCTCCACCAGGAAGAGCGTGTTCTTGGCCAGGGGCTCCCCCCGGCTCGGGGCCAGGGCCAGCTCGGGGCGGCTCATCAGGAAGGCCCTCACTGCCCGCAGCTCGGCCGGCGTCAGGTCAGCGAAGATGGACGCGGCGTCCGAAGGTGGCACCGTGGGGTTGGGGTCAGAACTGGCCGTGAAACCCAGCACGGCCAGTGCCCAGGTGAGCCTGAGCAGCCACATCCTTGGGTGACCTGGGGACAGAATCATGGACTCATAGAATGGGTTGGGGTGCAAGGGACCTCAAAGCCCATCCAGGTCCATGGACAGGGTCACCCCCCTGCCCTCATCCGGATCAGGGGGCTCCAAACCCCACCCAAGTTGGCCTTGGACACCTCCAGGGATGGGATCTGGGGGTTCTGGGTGACAGCAAGTTGGAATCATGGAACCATGGAATGGGTTGGGGTAGAAGGGATCTCAAAGCCCACCCAATTCCGTGGGCAGGGACACCTCCTACTGGGTCAGGGGGCTCAAAGCTCCACCCAGCCTGGCCTTGGACACCTCCAGGGATGGGGCAGCCATCACTGCTCTGTTCTAGTGTCCCTGCCTGCAGCTGGCAGTGACCAACACTGTCCTTGGGGTGCAGACCTGGAGCTCATCCTGCGCTGCCAATGGTGCCACCACCCTGGCGGTGTCCCCTCCTGCACCCTGTCACCCCATGCTGCGCCGTGTCACCCTGCCCTGTGCCATCCCATCCCGTGCCAGGACCATGAACCCCAGGACCACGAGCCCTGCAGCACCACTCAACCTGCAGCAGCCCACGGAGATCTGTTGGGGTTCTGGGGGTGCAGCCATGCTTCTCCCCGGTGACCCCAGGGAGCTCTGCCATACCCCAGCCCGGGGGGTGCCCAGCGCACCCTGCAAGCTGACAGGAGAGGAGCGGAGGCGGGGCCATGCTGCAGCATCAGAGGATGGGGTCTTCTTGGGGTGCCACGGCCCCGAGCACCTGGCACCCCTTCCACCTGTGGGGTGCACTGGCCACGGGCAGGTGGTAGCACTCTGAAACAGCCAGCACCCCACTAGGACCAGCACCCCAAAGCGGCTGGTACCCCAAAGCAGGCAGCACCCTGCAACCATAGGCACCCCACAATGGCCAGCACCCCATAACAGGTGGCAACCCACAAGAGCTGGCATCCTGCAATAGCTGGCACCCCACAATGGTTGGCACCCCACAACAGAGGGTACCCTGTAAATGCCTGCCTGTACCCTGCAACAGCTGGCACCCTGCAATAGTCAGCTACCAGCAACGGCTGCCACCCCGAAACAGCTGGCACCCCACAATGGTGGGAACCCCGCAATGGCCAGTGCCCCACAACTACGGGCACCCCATAACAGACAGCACCCTGCAATAGCTGGCACCCTGTAAGTGCCTGCAACAGCTGGCACCCCACAACATCCAGTACCCCCGCAACAGGCAGCACCCCACAATAGCGGACACCCTGCAAATGTCTGCACCCAGCAAGTGCCAGCTTCCTGCATTGGCTGGCACCCCACAACTGCCAGAACCCCACAGCAGCTCATGACAACCCCAACAGTGCCCCTGCGCCACGTGGGGGTCCTGCTCCCCACAGAGCCCCCCCCTCTGTGTTGCCCCAGTAGCCCCAAAGCACCCCCACACCACGTGGCTGTCCTGCTCCCCATGGAGCCACCCGTGTTCCCCTGGCACCCCCAAAGTACCCCCACACAGTGCAGGGGGTCCTGTTGTGGGGCTGCTCCCCACGGAGCCCCCTCCCCATTTTGCCCCGGCGCCCCCAAAGCACCCCCACAGCTTGCAGGGGGTGGGAGGCAGGAGGGCTCTGCACCCCCCCAGGGCAGCTGGCAGACCCCAACCCAGAGCCGGGCATCCTATGGGGGGGGGGACAAAGGGGGTTCCCGGGATCCTGACACCCTAAGTAGCAGCCCCTCTCCCCCCCCCCCCCCCCCGTTCCCCCACTCACCTGCCCACGCGCTGAAGAGCTGCCCGCTCGAAGCTGCCGCTCTCTGCCCCGGCCCCCCCGGCCCCCCCGCCCCGAGGGCAATGACCCCCCCCCCCCGCCCCCCCCCAGGCTGGGGGCCAGATCCTGCCCCAACCTGCACGGGGGTCAAGGCTGCCTGGGGCCCGTGTCCGCCCCCAGCCAGGCAGAAACGCTCCCCCACCCCACTGATTCCCACGCCCCCCCACGCCCCGATTCCCCCCCTCATCGATTTCCCACGCCCCTCATCGATTTCCCACGCCCCCCATCACTTATTTCCCAGCCCCCCCCCCTCATCAAACTGCTTCCCCACACCCCCCCCGGATTTCCCACGCCTCCCCATTACTGGTTCCCCACGCCCCCCCCCATCACTGATTTCCCCCTCCATCACCACGCCCACGCCCCATTCCCCATTCCCCATTCCCCATTCCCCATTCCCCATTCCCCATTCCCCATTCCCCATTCCCCATTCCCCCCGGCACTAATCCCCTCCCGCACTTATTTCCCACGTCCCCCCATCACTTATAGCCCACGCCCCCTACTGCTTCCCCACGCCCCCATCACTTATTCCCCACGCTCCCCAGCACTGATTCTCCCCCCTCACCGATTTCCCACGCCCCCTCCATCAGTTATTTCCCACGCCCCCTCCCACTGCTTCCCCACGCCCCCCATCACAGGTTCCCCCTCGCCCCCACCACTGATTTCCCCCCCCTCACCGGTTCCCCACGTCCCCCTCACTGATTTCCCACGCCCCCCAGCACTGATTCCCCCCCCAGTTTCCCACGCCCCCAATCACTTATTTCTCACATCCCCACTACTGCTTCCCCACTCCCCCCCCGTCATTGCTCCACACGCCCCCACCCCTCCCCCACTGGTATCCCATACCCCCCCTCATTGATTTCCCCACGCCCCCCCCCGATTTTCCCACGCCCCCCCACCTGTTTTCCACGCCTCCCAACACTTTTTCATTTCCTACGCCCCCCTCCCTGCTTCCCCACGGCCCCCTCTCACTGATTTCCCACGCCCTCCACCTCGTCTTGCCCACGCCCCCCCCCGTAACTGCTTCCCCACACCCCCCACCGACTTCCCACGCCCCCACATCACTGGTTCCCCACGTCCTCCCATCACTGATTCCCCACGCTCCCCCATTCGCTGCTTCCCCACACCCCTCCTCACCGCTCCCCACGCCCCCCCCCGTTTTCCCACGCCCCCCCACTGATTTCTCAGCCCCCCACTCCCCACGCCCCCCCAATTAATTTCCCACCCTGACGCCTGTTTTTCCACGCCCCCCCACTGCTTCCCACCCCCCCACTGCTGCTTCCTCACGCCCCCCCACGGCCCTCCACGCCCCCTCCCGATTTCCCACCCTGACACCTGTTTCCCACGCCCCCCTCGCTGATTTCCCACCCTCCCACCAGATCCCCACGCCCCCTCCTGAATCCCCACGCCCCCTCCATCCCCGAATTCCCACGCCCCCCATCACTGATTCCCCCCCTCTCACCGCTCCCCACGCCCCCCCTCACCGATTTCCCACGCCCCCCCCCTCGCTTCCCTACGCCCCCCCATCACTGGTTCCCCACTTCACACCCCTTCACTACTTTCCCACGTCCCCCCCCACTTGTTTCTCACCCCCCCCCCCTCCCCAGGGGACGCGCCCCCCCCCTCACCTGCGCGCTCCCGATGCCGCTCGCTGCGCTCCCTCCCGCCCCGCCCACGGTTGGGGGGGGCCCAGGGAGGGGCCCCACGCAGGGTGGGTGAACCGGGGAGCCCCCCCTCCCCCCCGCCCCCCCCCGCACATCCTTTTACCAAGAACCCACGCTCTGTGATTGGGGGGGGTACTTTTTTTGAGGAGCATCCTATGCCCCCCCCTCTCCAAACCCGCGTGTGGGGCTGCACCCCTGGCACCCCTCTTCCCCCCCCCCTTCCCCCCCCCCGGGTTAATGAACACCCAGAGGCCGCGTGGCTGCCCGGTCATTGCCCCCCCCACCCCCTCCGCCCCTACTCCCGCTCTTTATGACCTCGCTGAGATCAAATTCCAGGGCCGTGTCCCCCCCTCCCGCCTTTGGGTGACACCCCCCCCCCCCCACTCCGGCAGGGAATCCCCCATCCTGCTACTCCCACTCGCTGGGGTGGAAGGGGGGGCTCTGCTGGGGAGGGGGGGCAGGTTTTGCTGACATGGGGGTTCTACTGGGGCAGGGGGAGTGCTGGGGGGGGGGCAAAAGTGCAGAAATCCTAGGTGCCCCCCTGCCCCTGGTCTCCAGGGAGGAGGGGTTGAAGGGGTGGGGGCTCTGCTGGCGATGGGGGGTTTCAGGGTTGGGGGGACAGGGTGGGCCTGGGCTGGCCCAAGGGTGCAGGGGCCGTGCTGGAATCATGGTGGGGGGGGGAGGCAGGGTACAGCCAGGACCCCCCTGGGTGCATCAGCAGCTGGGGAAGGGTCTGGGGAACAGGGGTTGTGGGGGCGGCTGAGGGACCTGGGGGCGGGGTTAGGCTGGAGAAGAGGAGGCTGAGGGGAGACTTCATCGCTCTCTGCAGCTCCTGGGGACTTTTTGGTGGCCACATCTCCCCCAGGGTCCTGCTGTCAGAGGGATCCATCCTGGAGCAGACCCTGAGATGGGAAGAGCCCCCAGTGACCCGACTGGACCCCTCATGCCCTGCCTGCAGGGGACGGAGTGGTTTGGCACGCAGGGCTTTGTGCCATGGTGGCTGTGCCAGGATTAGCGCCCCAAACCGTGCAGCTCAGCAGGGAACCCTGGCACGTTGGGATAATCCATCACGGAGAGCAGCCGATCAGCCGGCACTGCTGGGGCTGCCAGGCCACCGGGGTCATCACGCAATCACCCCACATGCCCTGCATTGCCCATCCTGCCTTTTCCGAGTCCGGGTGCTTCTCCCGGGGTGATGGGTGCTGTGGGCAGGAGAAGGGGCAGCTCCCTTCCAGCTCTTCTCACACAGGCACCAGGGATCGCACGGGCAGAGCTGGAACAGCCCCTTCCCAGGCTTCACCCAGGCACGAGGAGGTGCCCAGTGCTGACTTAGAACCGGAGACTGGTGCAATGGTTTGGGCTGGAAGGGACCTAAAAGCCCATCCAGTCCCACCCAGCTGCCATGGGCAGGGACACCTCCCACTGGATCAGGGGGCTCAAAGCCCCATCCAACCTGGCCTGGAACACCTCCAGGGATGGGGCAGCCACCACTGCTCTGGGCACCCTGTGCCAGGGCCTCCCCACCCTCACAGCAAAACATTTCTCCCCAAGATCTCACCTCCATCTCCCCTCTTGCAGCTTCAAACCCTTCCCCTTGTCCCATCCCTGCACTCCCTGATCAAGAGCCCCTCCCCAGCTTTCCTGGAGCCGCTTTCAGCACTGGAAGCTGCTCTAAGGTCTCCCCAGAGCTTTCTCCTCTCCAGCTGAACAACCCCCACTCTCCCAGCCTGTCCTCACAGCAGAGGGGCTCCAGCCCTTGCATCATCTCCGTGGCCTCCTCTGGACCCGCTCCAACAGCTCCAGCTCCTTCTGATGTTGGGGATTCCAGAGCTGGACCCAGGACTCCAGGTGGGGTCTCCCCAGAGCGGAGCAGAGGGGCAGAATCCCCTCCCTGGCCCTGCTGCTCCCACTGCTCTGGGTGCAGCCCAGGAGGAAGAAACGTGCTGTGTGGCTTCCTCTGGACACGCATGCCAGCTTCTTCTCTCCTGGGAGATCTCCTGCCGAGGAAATGCTCACGGGTGAGACCGGCTCCATGTTGACCCGTTGCCGCTGGGGCCTGACCTTGAGTTGGAGCCGCGTGCCACGGGCTGGCGAGCGCCAGCTGGCCGTGTGCCTGCCTGTGGATGCCAGGCAGGTCCCATCCCAAGGGCCATGTCCCAGAGCAGAGGGTTCATCAGATGAGACATTTCAAAATAAACCTCTGCGCGACTTCGGCGGCCTTGAGCTCTGTGTTCCCTTCGCCGCCGCGGCACAGGCTGCCGTCAGAGCGGAAGAATGTGTTTTGAAAGGTTTGGTTACAGAGGGACAAGACCGTGGTGCAGCTTGTGAGAAGCAAGCACAGGGGCTGGCTATGTCTGGAAAGCTTCAAACACGATTCCACGGCTCCACTGTGTTTCCAGTGTGACCTTTTGCTGTTGTACGTCTTGGCACAGGACTGGTTTCTTGTTCGGGGTTGCTCTCAGCCCCCTTCAAAACCAAATGGGATCCTTGGGAACTTCTTCATCAGGAAGATGAGAGGGTAGGGAGGCCTTGGCCCAAGTTGCCCAGAGCAGTGGTGGCTGCCCCATCCCTGGAGGTGTTGAAGGCCAGGTTGGATGGGGCTTGGGGACCCCTGACCCAGTGGGAGGTGTCCCTGCGCATGGCAGGGGGTGGGACTGGATGGGCTTTGAGATCCCTTCCAACCCAAACCATTGCATGGTTCCATGATTCTATGATTGGATTGCACCAATGGCTCTTGGCCACCATCATTGGAGCTCAGTGGAGGCAGCAAGATGGTTTTGGAGGAACCAGTGTCTTCACCTGGATGGAGCTTTGAGCCCCCTGACCCAGTGGGACGTATCCCTGCCCCTGGCAGGAGGTAGGACTGGGTGTGCTTTGAATTCCCTTCCAACCCAACCCATTCCATGGTTCCATGATTCTATGTTGCCATCAACCAGAACCCCCAGATCCTATCCCTGGAGGTATCCAAGGCCAGGTTGGATGGGGCTTGGAGCCCGCTTATCCAGTGGGAGGTGTCCCTGCCCATGGCAGGGGGTGGCACTGGATGGGCTTTGATGTCCCTTCCAACCCAAACCATTCCAGGATTCTAACCGTGCGCCCACCAAGCAGCAGGAATTGCTTTATTTGTCCAGTCTTAACAAACACCTCTTCCTTCACTCTCAGAGCTTCACTCCCGCTCAGCATGAATCGATGTTGGGTTTCCTTTGCCTTCACCACCTTCCCATGAATTTTGGTGCTTTTCAAGCCCGCAGGTGCTGCGCTGAGCCCAAGGGTCTCCTTTAACACTGTCCCTCCGCTCGCGGTGCAGCGGTGCAGCGATTCTCCGCTCTCCGCTTCCCCCCTTTGGAGGAGGAGGGGTGGAGTTGCTCCAGCTGGTGCCTTCACACCAGATGCAGGGATTTTTTCCGCCTGTTCCGTAACTGCAGTCAAAATCCTTGTAATCATAAGAATAACAAAACACGCAATGACCCAAAAAACTCCCCCCCTCTCTTCCGCCAGCTGTTTCTTTCTTTTTAGATAAAATCTTCCACCACGCAGGCCTTTTAAGAGTTTATCCTTCTTTTTTTGGGGGGCCCAGATTCGGTGTTTGACCAAAAGGATGTTTCCTTTTAAGGCACGGAGAGCGCTGCGTTGAGAAGGGCAGCTCCTAAATCACCCTCACTGCTGGAGAAAGCAGGGCAAGCGGTTTGAAAAGCCCAGCCTTCCCCTCTCCGCAAGCGCAGTTTCCCCCCTCCCCCTCCCCCCCTGTAGCTGCCCCAGTGGGTGGGTTTGCACCCACAGCTCCTCTGTTTTACGGCACAGAATGATTTCCCTGCTGGAGGATGCGTCCTGCTGATACAAGAAATCATTACTATTACAAAAAAGTGGAATATTTTGATTTAAGCGTTAATATTTTGATTTAAGCTAAAGAAGAGTTAAGTTCCATTTAAGCAACTGTATTTTTGAAAGTTAAGACAGAATGTCCCTCTGATAGTACGGTTTCTTGATAATGTGTTTAGTCAAAATGTTTTTCCAGACACTGTTCAGAGATAATGTCTTGTGTTGAGGATGGTCTGTGCTGAACACAGGTCTCTAATCACCTCAGTTTGAGGTTTTTCCTTGTCTAAAATACAAGGTCAGACAGAGCGGGATGCAAAGCTCCAATGAGCAGAGATTTGGCTGTTGTGAAGTTCATAATAAAATTAAGATTAGTGCTTGGAGAGCAGTGGAATCCACATGAAATTGCTGGGAGAATTCATACACACGGATATAAATAGGAGATATATTCTGTCCCCAGCTCTTGTCTCATCGTGGATCGATGGAATCGTTCCCTCTTGTGCTCAGTGCTGAAACAGAATCATAGAATCATAGAATCATAGTTGCAACCCCAATAGTTCCAATACCAGTGCCACCCCTGCCAGGGGCAGGGACACCTCCCACCGAGTCAGGAGCCCCACCCAGCCTGGCTTTGGATGCCTCCAGGGATGGGGCAGCCACCACTGCTCTGGGCACCCTGGACCAGGGCCTCCCCACCCTCATCATGAAGAATTTCTTCCCAATATCCAACCTAAATCTTCCCCGTTCCAATTTAAAGCTGTTCCCCCCTCATCCTGTCACTCCAGGCCCTTGGAAAAGCCCCTCTCCAGCTTTCCTGAAGCTCTTTCAGCACTGGAAGCTGCTCTGAGGTCTCCCACAGCCTTCTCCTCTCCAGCAGAAAAACCCCAACTCTCCCAGCCTGTCCTCGTACAAGAGGTTCAAGTTGCACCAGGGGAAGTTTAGGCTGCATATCGTGAAATATTCCTTCATGGAAAGAGTGGTGAATCCCTGGCAGAGGCTCCCAGGGCAGTGGGGGAGTCCCCATCCCTGAGGGGTTCACAGAACATGCAGAGGTGTCACTTGGGGACAGGGTTCAGTCA
This sequence comes from Neomorphus geoffroyi, assembly GCA_033558235.1. Classification (NCBI taxonomy): domain Eukaryota; kingdom Metazoa; phylum Chordata; class Aves; order Cuculiformes; family Neomorphidae; genus Neomorphus; species Neomorphus geoffroyi. The sequence goes on from JAUMJM010000052.1 coordinate 9,167,656, forward strand.
GCATGGTGGGGTTGGGCTGGATGAGCTGAGAGGTCTTTTCCAACCTCAATGATTCCGTGATTTCTCAGCGTAGTAAAACAGAGGAAACGGCCTTTCCACACCTCAACCCCATCACCTGGAAGAGCCCATGGGTCCTTCTGGGTGACAAACAAGACCTCACTCCATGCCTTTGGACATGCCATGCCCAGCCTCTCCTTTCCCTTCAGTGCCTGGTTCACAGCGCAGTCATCGCCGTCGTTTTTAGCACCAAGGAAGTGCAGACCCAGAAATCTGTGTCCTTCAAGGTATTGAGAAGAGAATGAAGGACATTCCCCAGTGTCTTGGACTCCCCCAGCCCTTCCAGCTCCTGTCTCATTCCAGATATACAATTGGGAAAAATTCTCCCAGCCTCATGAATTTGTTCTGAACGACGAAGGAAGAAGAAAGGGAGTTTGGGACTTTTCATGTTATTTTTGTTAGAGCCATAAGGCACAAATGAGCACTCGCAACTGAGCCCGTTTGCCATCCCGTGCTCCCCATCCCCCCATGATCCCCATCCCAGTGAGCCCCACTTTGCTGTCCTGTTCTCCCCATCCATCCCCGTGTATTCAAATCTGGGTGAGCCCCTCTTTGCGGTCCCGTGTCCCCATTCCTTCATTCATTCACATCCGAGCGAGCCCCTTTTTGCCATCCCGTGCTCCCCATCCCTCCGTGCTCCCTGTCCGAGCGAGCCCCTCGTCGCAGTCCCATGCTCCCCATTCCTCCCCGTGCATTCACATCCCAGCAAACCTCCTTTTGGGGTCCCAGGGTCCCCATCCCTCCATGCATTCACATCCCAGAGAGCCCACCCTTTGCAGTCCCGTGTTCCACATCCCTCCTCCTGCTCTCCATCCCAGTGAGGCCCCCTTTGCTGTCCCGTGCTCCCCATCCCCTCGTGCTCCCCATCCCAGCGACCCCCCATCATTGTCCTGTGCTCCCCATCCCCTCATGCTCCCCATCCAAGTATCCCCCCATCATGCTCCCATGCTCCCCATCCCTTCCTGTGGTCCCCACCCGAGTGCCCCCCCCCATCATGGTCCCGCGCTCCCCATCCCTCCCCACGCGTGTCACCACACTTGGCCTGGTTACCGGTGACCGACCCATGTGTGCGCCCAGCACGTTGCTCGGTGGCACAACTAGGACATCCCAAAAAAGCCACCTTGGTGCTCGGAGGTGGCACAGAGACCGGCGAGAGGGGAAGTGTCTGTGTAATAACCCGCATAAATCACCAGTTGCCGCCCCCCAGCGCTGGCCTGGAAACGCTTGTGCGGTGCCTGAGCAGTGGCTGCTCCTGATCCGAGTGCCCCAGTTCCTCCCAGAGCGTTATCGCCCTGCCAACAGCTCAGGAGCAGGGAGGGGCACCAAAAGATGGGGGGGGCGTGAGGCTGTGGGCAAAGCCGAGGGGGGGTTGCTGCTTCTGGGTGACACTGTACAAGACTGAACGCATGGAATCATGGAATCACTTCTTGGAAAAGACCTTTGAGATCATCGAGTCCAACCATCCCTGTCCACTGCTGAACCATCCCTGAGCACCTCATCTGCCCGGCTTTTAAACCTCTCCAGGGATGGGGACTCCACCACCTCCCTGGGAGCTTGCAGGTGCCCGAGAGCCCTTTTGGGGAAGAAATTTGCCTGATGTCCAGTCTGACCCTGCCCTGGTGCAACTTGAGGCCGTTTCCTCTCATCCCATCCCTTGTTCCTTGGGAGCAGAGCCCAGCACCCACCTCCCCACAACCTCCTCTCCAGGAGCTGCACAGAGCGATGAGGTCTCCCCTCAGCCTCCTCTTCTCCAGGCTAAACACCCCCAGGGCCCTCAGCCACTCCTACAACCCCTGTTCTCTAGACCCTTCCCCAGCTCCACTCCCTTCTCCGGACACACTCCAGCCCCTTAAGGTCTTTCTTGGAGTGAGGGGCCCAAACCTGACCCCAGCTCAGCTCTCAGCTCGCAATACGTCTTTTTATGCTCGATGCAATCCCGGCTGCTGGGGCTCAAATTCCCCATGCCCTGAGCTGGGTCTGCGTGCTCCAAAGGGCACGGAAGAGAAATCCTCAAGTCACGCCTTTGGGACATCCACGTGCAGGGATTGTGTGGGGTCCCGGCTGGAGGAAGAAGGTTTCCAGGCTGTAGCACATCTGTGGGCTCTCCGGAAGCTCTGGTGCCCCTCGAGCCGAGTGTGGAAGGCGGGGGGGTTGGTGTGAAGTAGGGCAGCATATGGACCACCCCAGGGGGAGGGGAGGTGCGGGGGGGTGATGCTGTGTGCTGCTATAACACAGCTTCACTGTCAGGTGGGTGACAGCACTGGGTGCCACAGCAGAAGGATGGGATGGGATCCAGAGGGACCTGGACAGGCTGGAGCAGTGGGAATGTGTGACCTCATGGGGTTCAACGAGGCCAAGGCAAGGTCCTGCCCCTGGATCAGGGCATCCCAAGCACAAATCCACTAGGGGCAGAGAATGGGTTGGGAGAACCCTGGGGAGAAGGACTTGGGGTGCTGGAGGGGAGAAGTTCAACGTGAGCCAGACACGCACACTCCCAGCCCAGAACCCCTCCATGTCCTGGGCTGCACCCAGAGCAGTGTGAGCAGCAGGGCCAGGGAGGGGATTCTGCCCCTCGGCTCCACTCTGGGGAGACCCCACCTGGAGTCCTGGGTCCAGCTCTGGAATCCCCAAAGAAGGAGGAGATGGAACTGTTGGAGCAGGTCCAGAGGAGGTGACGGAGATGATGCAAGGGCTGGAGCCCCTCTGCTCTGAGGACAGGCTGGGAGAGGTGGGGTTGTTCAGCCTGGAGAAGAGAAGGCTGTGGGGAGACCTTAGAGCAGCTTCCAGTGCTGAAAGGGGCTCCAGGAAAGCTGGGGAGGGGCTCTGGATCAGGGAATGCAGGGATGGGATGTGGGGAACAGTTCTGAGCTGCAAGAGGGGAGATGGAGATGAGATCTTAGGAAGAAATGTTTTCCTGTGAGGGTGGGGAGGCCCTGGCCCAGGTTGCCCAGAGCAGTGGTGGCTGCCCCATCCCTGGAGGTGTTGAAGGCCAGGTTGGATGGGGCTTGGAGCCCCCTGATCCAGTGGGAGGTGTCCCTGCCCATGGCAGGGGTGGCACTGGGTGGGCTTGGAGGTCCCTTACAACCCAAACCATTCCGTGAATCTACAGTCCAGCTGCCCCAGTGGTGTCCGGTGCCCCTGGCAGGACAGGGCAGCAAGCAGGGGGCTGCAGCCTGTGCCTGGCACCACAAGGACTGGGATGCTGCAAAGGGGCTGGGGGGCACCCGGAGGGGTGAGGCAGCATCCCTGTCCCTCTGCCCCTTGCTGGAGCATCCCCTGCAGCTCCGCACCTGGGGGTGATGCCATGGGGAACGGGGGGTGATGCTGTGGGGAGTCAGGGGGGCAATGTCAAGGGGATAGGAGGGGGCAATGCTGTGGGGATGGGGGGGCGATGCTGTGGGGAGTGGGGGGGGGCGATGCCATGGGGCAGAGCTTGGGGGATTCAGGGTGTGGTGCTGGGGCACATGGGCAGACGTGGCCGTGGTGCCACATGGTGCCACTTGTCTGCAACTGCTCAGGATGGTGGTGTGGGCACCGTGCCCATGTCCCCTCATGCCACCCACCCCCCACATCCCGCTGCCCCACATCTGCCTCATTCATGGCCAGGTGACCCCACTGCAGAGCTGTGCCCACCCGTTGCCCACCGCATCATTCCCATGCATGCACGGTGCCAGCGGTGCCACCGCAGGGGACCCCATGGAGCAGGGTTATCAAAACTAAACCTTTAGTGGGGGGCAGCGCTGCCTGCAGCGAGGGGGGGGAGCAGCCACAGGGGCCCCTCCATGCCCCCAGCTCAGGGCGCGGGGCCGGGCTGCGGGCGCTCCTGCGCCGAGAAGGACTGGCAGCGGATGCGCAGGGCGACCTCCTGTGTGCGGAACGTGAGCCCGAAGATGTCCTCGTGGTAGTGGTTCTTGTCCTGGGGGGGCAGGTGTGACGGCAGTGCCACTTGTCACTTGCCACATGCCACACTCCACATGCCACATGTCACTTGCTGTTTGCCACATGCTGCTTGCTGCTTGCTACTTGCCACATGCCACTTGCTACTTGCTGTTTGCCACATGTCACATGCCACTTGTCACTTGCTGCTTGCCACATGTCACATGCCACATGCCACTTGTCACTTGCTGCTTGCCACATGCTACACACCACATGCCACATGTCACATGCCACGTGCAGCATGCTGCATGCCATGGTCACTGTCCTTACCCGCAGCTCGCTGATGAAGTCCCCTGCCTGCGCCAGCGTCATGCCCGCGTGCTGGGCCAGGATGTGCTGCACCGTCTGCAGCACCTCGGTGGCCATGGTCACATCCCCACACACGTACATGTGCCCCGCGCTCTCACACAGCACCTGCGCCACCTCCGCCGCCAGCTGTGTCCGCAGCACGTCCTGCACGTAGGTCTGGGGACACCATGGCAGCGCTGGCACCTGGCACGTGGCTGGCGACGCCGTCCCTTGCCCACTCCATGTCTTCACCCTCACCTTGCCCACTCCTACCCTGCCCCTTGGGACCCTGTCCCTGTCCTTGGCCATGTCCCCATCCCACCAGCATCTCCATCCTGTCCCCAACCTTTTTCCTGTCCCCCTCCCATTTCTGTCCCCACTCTGTCCCCATGACATCCTGGTCCCCAGCTCCATCCTTGTCCCACTCTCTGTCTCCATTCTTGTACCCATCTCAATCTCCATCCTGTCCCCATCGTGTCCTGATCCTTGTCCCCATCCCTTATGCCCATCCCCATCTCTGTCCACATCCCATCCCCATCTCATCTCATCCCACCTCATCCCATCTCACCCCTATTCCACCCTATCCCACTCCCATCCCACCCCTTCCCACCCCCATCCCCGTCCCTATCCCACCCTGTCCCTGTCCCATCCCACTCTCACCTTGGGGGTCCCCGGCTCCCGGGAGAAGGCAGTGAGGACCTGGCTGAGAGCCCCCTGTTCCTGGGCCTCCTGCATCTCCTCCCGGTAGATGTGATCCAGAGCTGAGGAGCGGCACCCGAACACCAGCACCATCGTGCCCAAGGGGCCGCCTGCGGGGGGACAGCGGTCGGACCTGTCCCCATGTCCCCAGGCACTGGGACCCCACCTCCCCACGGCCCTGGACCCCCAAGTCCTCCCTGTGTCCCCTATCCCTGCATCCCCACTCCCCTGTCCCCACGTGTCCCCACCCCTGCATGCCCACTCCCCTGTCCCCATGTCCCACTTCCCTGTGTCCCCACGTCCCCATACCCTGCATCCTTGATTCCCTGTCTGATTCCCATATCACCCCATCCCTGTGTCCCCGTACCCTGCATCCCCTGTCCCTATGTCCCCATGTCTCCCCATCCCTGTGTCCCCAGGTCCCCCCATTCCCTGTACCCTGCATCTCCACTTCCCTGTTCCCATGTGTCCCCATCCCTGCATTCCCACTCCCCTGTCCCCATGTCTCCCCATCCCTGTGTCCCCATACCCTGCATCCGCTGTCCCCATGTCCCCTGTCCCCATGTGCCTCCATCCGTGTCCCCACGTCCCCCCATCCCTGTGTCCCTACATTCCCATCCCTGCATCTCCATGTCCCCCCATCCCTGCGTCCCCATGTCCTCCCCATGTCCCCCTGTACCCCCACTGCGCAGCTGGTGCAGCCGGTGGTGCCAGAAGCTGCGGAAGGGGGCGACGCCGGTGCCAGGTCCCACCAGGATGCAGGGGGTCTCAGGGTCAGGGGGCAGCCGGAACGAGGGGGCCCTGCGGGTGAGGGTGTCACCAGGGGTCATAGGGGACACCAGGGGGGCGTCCAGGCATGGGGGGGATGGAGCCCTGGGGTGAGGGGCACCAGTGGGAAATGGGGATCGGGGGGAAACAAGGGGGGGCAAAAGGAGGGGCAAAAGGGGGGGCAGTCTCTTACCCCCGGATGAAGGCTGGCACCGTGTCCCCCGGCTGCAGCCGTGCCAGCCACGTGGAGCAGACGCCATAGTGCAGGGGGCCCTGGCCATCTGGGGGGAGCGAGTGACTGGGGGGGGGGCATGGCAGGCAGCACCCGAGAGCAACCCCAACATGCAGTCCCCCCAACACTCAGCCCCCCAACACGCAGCCCCCCCAACACGCAGCCCCCCAGCAGGGGCTGGGTACACCCCCATCCCTGGGCAGGGCAGGGGAAGGGGGTCTGGGGGCCCTGGGATGGGGTGATAGGAGGTGGGGGCTGGTGCCAGGGGGGTCCTCACATCCCTGGGGGCTCCTCCAGGTCTGATGGCAGCAACCAGGCACTGCATGAAGGGGCTGGGCTGGGGGTACCCTGCGGACTGGACAGATGCCCTGGGGACGTGGCGATGCCCTAGGGTGCTGGACATGCCCTGGGGCTCTGTAGGTTCCCTGCAGATGATCTGAGGGACCAGGAGATGCCCTGGAGAACCTGGAGATGCCCTGGGCCTCTGTAGGTTCTCTGGAGAAGCTCTTGGGGACCAGGAGATGCCCTGGGGATCTGGAGATGCCCTGAGCCTGTGCCCCCACACAGAGCACCCAGCAGCCCCCTCGTGCCCGCTCACCCTCGCTGTGGTAGGTGACGACAGCCACGGTGAGGTGGATCTCGCCAGGGTTCGGCCCAGGAGCAGAGCTGATGGAGTAGTAGCGCGGCTGGAGCAGCGGCAGCTGGGTGAGGAGCAGGGCAGCCGGCAGCTCCACCGAGGGGAACTCCTGCAGCACCTCCAGCAGCGTGGGGCACCGGAACCACTTCCAGTCCTCGTACAGCCGAGCGTCCTGCGGGGTCACGGCCACTGCTGCAACCCCAGCACAGCAGGGGGACAGCATCCCAGCATCCCAGTATCCCAGCATCCCAGCCAGGGAGGGACCAGTAACCCAGCATCTCAGCATCCCAGCCAAGAAGGCCACCAGCATCCCAGCATCCCAGTATCCCAGCATCCCAGCCAGGGAGGGGCCAACATCCCAGCATCTCAGCATCCCAGCCAAGAAGGGCACCAGCATCCTAGTATCCCTGTATCCCAGCATCCCAGCCAGGGATGGGGCAGCATCTCAGCATCTCAGCATTCCAGCCAAGGAGGGCACCAGCATCCTAGTATCCCTGTATCCCAGCATCCCAGCCAGGGATGGGGCAGCATCTCAGCATCTCAGCATTCCAGCCAAGGAGGGCACCAGCATTCCAGTATCCCAGCATCCCTGTATCCCAGCATCCCAGTACCCCAGCCAGGGAGGGCCCAGCACCCCAGTGCCCCAGCCCCCCATGCCCCCACCTGGCTGAGCTGCTGCAGACGCTGCTGCTGGGCCGGCTCGCGTGCCAGCGTGGCCAGGAGCTGCAGGAACCGCGGGCTCGGGGGCGACGCCACGTCCAGGAAGAAGGTGAGAGCCTGTGTCAGGGTGCAGGGGGGCAGGCGGCTCTGCGGGACCCCCGGCTGCGACGGGGGGCCTTCTCCTGGGGGGTGGGATGGGGTGGAATGGGAATAGGAATGGGAATGGAATGGGATGGGGATGGGGATGGGGATGGGGATGGGGATGGGGATGGGGATGGGGATGGGGATGGGGAGGGGGAGGGGGAGGGGATAGGGATGGGATGGGATGGGGTGGGATGGGATGGGGAGGGGGATGGGGATGGGGGATGGGGAGGGGGAGGGGGGGTGGAGGGGGGTGGGGTGGGGATAGGGACGGGGGGGGGAGGGAGAGGGGGAGGGGAATGGGGAGGGGAAGGGATGGGGATGGGATGGGGTTGAATGGGATGGGATAGGAAATGGGGATGGGGATACCCAGCCCTTGCCCCTTCCCCTTCTCTCCCTTTCCCCCCTGTCCCCATGCTGTCCCCCTGGCAGGTCTGTACCCACAGGGTCTCCCTGTTCCCCTGTCCCCCTGCTGTGTCCCACCCCCATACCTGTGGTGTCCCTGTCCCCCATTGTCCCCATATCCCCCTCCCCATCCTGTGTGTCGTCCCCCCCCCCCCAGGGTCCCTACTCCTGGAGTCTCTCTGTCCTCCTGCTGTCCCCCCGCGGGGGTCGGTACCTGCGTGGTCCCCCTCTGCGCTCTGCACGAGGAGGGGCTGCCCGAGGGGGGGGGGGTCCCTCACTCGCTCCAGGACCCCCCGCACGAGGTCGTCCCGGTTGGCGGGGAACACGCCCAGGTGGTCCCCGGGTTCGTAGCGCAGCTCCCCCTGCCCCCCCGCGTCCAACCGCACCAGCAGCGTGGCCCGGCTGGGGGGGGGGCGAGGTGGGGGCCAGGGGAGTGGGTGGTCGGTAAGGGGTCCCAGGGTTTGGGTGGTCCCTTGCCCCACCCGCGCCCAGCCCAGGGAGGGGGGTGTCAGTAGGGTGGGGGAGTGAGTGGGGTGGGGGGGTCAGTGGGGGTGGGAGAGGGGCTGTGGGGATGAGGGGGGACAGTGGGGATGAGGGGGGCAAGGAGGCTCGGGGGGTGTCTTGGGAGCAGTGGGTTTGGGGGGCTGAGGGTGGGGGAGTCCCAGGCTCAGGGAGTCCCGGGGTTCGGGGGAGTCCTGGTTTGGAGGGGGGGGACACGGGTCGGGGGTTCTTGGGGGAGTCTCGGGGGGGTGGTCCCAGGTTGGGGGTGTCTCAGGGGTCCCCTGTCCCCCCTCGCTTCCACCCACACCAGCAATGTGGCCTGGCTGGGGAGAGGGGCGGGGGGGGGGTGTCAATGAGGGAGAGGGGGCTGAGGGAGGATGGGGGGGAGGGGGGCAGTGGGGATGGGGGAGCCAAGGATGGGGGAGTCCCAGGTTCGGGGAATCCCTGGGTTTGGGGGAGAACTGGGTTGGGGGAGTCTTGGGGGGTGGTCTCAGGTTGGGAGGGGTTCCGGGGTTCGAGGGGGTCCCGGGAGGGGGGGGATGTCTCAGGAGGGGGTCCCGGTTCAGGGAGGGTCCCGAGATGGGGGAGGTCTCGCAGGGTGTGTGTGGGGTCACGGGGTGGTGTCCTGGGGGGGAGGGGGTGTGGAGACTGGGGGAGCAGGGGTCGAGGGGGTCTAGAGGTTGGAGAGTCCCGGAGTTTGGGGGGTCGCAGGGGGTTACCGGGATGAGGGCGTCCTGGGTGGGGGGGTTGCAGGTCGGAGGGGGTCATGGTTTGAGGAGGTCCCTGTTTGGGGGCAGCCTGGTGGGGGCGGGGCAGTGTCCCCAGGGTGTCCCGGGGGGGCTCACCTGGACTCGGGGCTCTGCAGGTTCTCAACGGAGAGCAGCGTGCAGGGCAGCACCCGGCGCTTGTGCAGCTGTGACAGCCCTGGGGGACACAGGGGGGGCACGGGGGGGTCATGTGGGTATGGGCGGGCCAGCCTTGGGGGGGCACTGGGGGCTGGGATGGAGGGGGCACAAGGCAGCATCTGGAGCTTGTGCAGCTGGGCGAGACCTAGGGGGCACGGAGGGGGGCAGGGGGGCACGAGGGGGGGTCATGGAGGGGTCTTGGGGGCCATGGGGAGTCACAGGGGTGACAGAGTGTTTGGGGGGGGTCATGGGAGTCAGGGAGGTCACAGGGGTTTCTGGGGGGTCATGGGGGCCTGGGGGGGGTGTCTTTGGGTGACAGAGGATTCTGGGGGGGTCACAGGGGTTGGGGGAGTCATGGGGGTCATAGGGGTCACAGGGGGTTCTGGGGGACCATGAGGGACTGGGGGGGGCTCGGAATGACAGAGGATTCGGGGAGGGGGTCACAGGGGGTTCTGGGGGGGTCAAGGGGGGCTGGGAGGAGTCTGGGAGTGACAGAGTATTTTGGGGAGTCATGGGGGGCTGGGGGGGGACCCAGGGGGTTCTGGGGTGCCTTGGGGGGCTATGAATGGGGTTGGGGGGTCTGGGGGGTGCCGGGGGATCTGGGGGGGCCCATACCAGCCAGGGTCTCCACAGCCTGGGGGTGCTCCACAAGCTGGTGCCGCTGGTGCTGCCAGCCCTGGGGGGTGGCAAAGAGCTCGGGGGGCCCCCCCACCCCCGCCCCCACACAGAACGTCTCGCAGGCAGCCTGGGGGTGGGGGGGGCAGTGGGTGAGTCCCCTTAGTGCACCCCTTAACCTGGAACCCTCCCCGTGCCCCCCCCTGCCCTGGAAGCAGCCCGTTTCCCCCTGCTCACCCCCAGTGCTCCCCCCCTTACTGGAAGCCCCCCTCTTATCCCAGAGTCCCCCCCTGACCTGGCAGTCTGCCCTTTACGTTGCCGCCCCCCCCCCCCCCCCAACCCCCCCGACCTAGAACCCCCCCATTGCACCCCCTGCCCTGGAATCCCCCCCTCCCCCATCGTACACCCCCTGACTTGGAAGTTCCCCCAGCCCCCCTAACCTGGAACACGAGATAGGCTGGTGGGTGCCCCCACCCCAGTGCCCCCACCCCACATCAGCCCCCCCACCTGGAAGACCCTCCGTGCCCAGGAGCCGAAGGCCTCCTCTTGCGCGCAGAGCTCGTCACCCTCGCCCAGGGGGGCCAAGCGCTCGCCCCCCAACTCCTCCAGCCGCGTGTCCACCGCCCGCGCGAAGGCGCAGAAGTGAGGGTACGCGCGGGACCCCAGCCCAAACACCGCAAACCTGGGGAACACAGGGTGTGAGCAGGGGGACCCCAACATGGGACCCCTTGGCCAGGTGCTCACAGTCTGCCCTGAGGGAGGGGCACCTGGAATTGGGGTGCGGGGCACCCAGGGATAGGAGTCGGGGCAGCTGGACCAAGAGGCCTGGGTGGCCCCTTGTGGCCACCATCCCCATCCCGATGCTCATGGCCACCATCCCCATCCTGGTGACCACCATCCACATCCCAGTGGCCACCATCTCCATCCCAGTGCTCACGGCCACCATCCCCATCCTGGTGGCCACCATCCCCATCCCGATGCCCATGGCCACCCATCCTCATCCCAGTGGCCGCCATCCCTGTCCCAGCGCACATGGCCACCATCCCCATCCTGGTGGCCACCGTTCCCATTTCCATGCTGGTGGCCACACTGGCCATACCGCAGGGCGCCCAGTGCGCCCGCGCTGTCCGTGTTGCTCAGTTGCCGCCTCTTCTTCTTCCAGGAGGCCACGAGCTGGTCGGACTGGGAGACGCTGTTGAACTCAGCTTGTAGCTCCTGTGGGACGGAGGGCAGGGGTAGGCAGGGTGGACCTTGCCAGCACCAACCTGCACCCTCGGCCACCCCAGGGCTCACATGGGCGGCTCAGCCTGGGAGCTGCTGGTGTACGGCGAGGTCATCTCCATCAGCGCCTTGGAGAAGCTCTGTTGGCGAAAGAATGTCACTGCCCTGGTCCCGACTGGGCCACCGCTCACCCCATCCCATCCCATCCCAAACCATCCCATCCCATCCCCACCCCATCCCCATCCCCATCCCCATCTCCACCCCACTCCTCTCCTGCCCCAGCCCCCACCTCTGCGCACTCCGGAGGGTCCCCATTGCCGAAGGTGCTGGTCACCACCAGCACGAGGGTCTCATGCTCCAGGGACACCACGTCATACTCATCCATGCACAGCACCTGCGTGGGGCGGGTAGGGGGACACCAGGCTGGGACCTCCAACCCGTGGCTCCCCAGTGGGGCTACGCGGGTGGCGGTGCCCACCTTTGGGTCGAAGGCATGTCGGAAGAGCTGGCAGAGATTCCAGGCATAGGTGCGAGTCTCGGTTCCGTAGAGGATGGTGGCCTTGACGCGGCGAGCCATGACATGTCCCATCAGCTTGGCCGAGATCTTCACGGCACTACGGGGTGGATTAGGGGGTCAGCAGCCATCCAGCGCTGACCCCGTGGGTCCCCCAGGGAACCCCCCCTCCCAGGGTGAGCACCTACTTGGCCACCTCCTTGAAGGTCTTTCTCCTGGTGACAGTGGTGCCCTTGGAGACGTAGACCTTCCAGGCTTCGGGCTGGGGGGCAGGCAGGGGGTCAGCTGGGGGCTGTGGGCTGGTGGGACCCGGGGTCTGTGGGGCGGGGGGGACAGGACCCACCTGGTAGCGGAAGGTGGGGCAGAGTTGGTAGTTCACCATCTCCTGGTGGAAGACGGGGGTAAGGCTGCCTGAGATGGGGGGCACGATCCACACCCAGTCTGCCGGGCATCCCCCCCGTGTCCGCAGCTCGTTCTCCATGTGCTTCACGAAGGACTCGGTGGCTGCATGGTGGTCCACAATAGTCACCTTAGCCACCTGTGGGGACGGTGGCACGGGGGAGCTGAGAGTGGCTGGCACCCACCCCAGCTCCACCATGATTTTGGGGGAACCCAAGGTGCGGTGGGGTTGGGGTCACCATGGCGTGGTGGTGGTGGGATCACCGTGGTGGTGGTGGGATCTCCATGGTGGTGTTGGGGCCAACCTGATGTGGTGGGGTTGGGGTCACCATGGTGGGGTTGGAGTCACCATTGCATGGTGGTGTTGGTGTCCCACCCCACCGGCCACACATCCCACCTGGAAGCTGTGGAGCACGGCGATGTTCATCTCCACCGCTGCCTTGTCCTTCCAGAGCGATGATGTGGTCCCAGTGTCCAGCCCCATGCGCTGGGCCACCTCCTGATGGTGGCACTGGGGGGTTAGTGTGGGGCATGGGGGTCCCCAAGGGGATGGGATAAGGAGGGGAGGGGATGGGATGGGGATGGGATGGAGATGGGATGGGATGGGAAGGGGATGGGATGTGGGGAGGGGATGGGCTCACAGGCAGCAGGTTGTAGCGGTGGCTATCACAGAGGTTCCTGGTGCCTATCTCGCTGCTCATGTACCACCCATTGAACGGTGCTGCCGGGAACTCCAGCCCCCCAATCTCCAGCAGCATGTTGGACACAGCCGGCAGTGCGTACCAGCGCAGTCCCAGCTCTGTGAACCACTCCAGCCTGCAGGGGCGAGCTCCAGATGGAGACTCACGCCTGCCTCATCCCATCCCATCCCATCCCATCCCATCCCATCCCATCCCATCCCATCCCATCCCATCCCATCCCATCCCATCCCCATCCCCATCCCCATCCCCATCCCCATCCCCATCTCCATCTCCATCTCCATCTCCATCTCCTTATCTCCATCTCCATCCCAGCCCCAGCCCCAGCCCCAGCCCCTCCCCTCCCTTCCCCGTGGGCACCAGGGTCACCCATTGGGCCATTGTGGTCCCCAAAGTGCCATGAGGAGCAGGGTGGGACACACGGGGGTCCCGGCCCCACTTACGTTGGGTGGTGGAGCGGCACCTCGAGCACCAGCTCCGGGGGGAGTGGGAAGAGCTCGGGGGGCTCCTCGGGGCCCTGCAGCAGCAGTGGCAGAACGTCGAAGCGCCCGCCGCCCGCGCTCCACCCGTGTTGGACGCAGAGCTGGGGAACAGCAGCATTAGCATGGGGGTGTGCTGGGGGCAGGGCTGGGGGCACAAGGGCAGGCGGTCCCCACCTCGGTGATGTCCACGCTGGCTGGGTCACCCTGCACGGAGCCGTCAGGCCGGCGGTACCCGGCATAACGTATCAGCTGCGCGTTCCAGATGCGGAAATCGCCCCTGCCAGGGGCTCGCTGTGGGAAGATGGTGATGGCCGACCTGGGGACACAGGGTGGGGGTCAGCAACACCCCCTTGGCCAGGGGTCATGGGATCATGGAATGACATAGGGGAAGATGGTGATGGCCGACCTGGGGACACGGGGTGGAGGTCACCAACACCCCCTTGGCTGGGGGGTTGTAGAACCACAGAATTACTTGGTTGGAAAAGACCTTTGGGATCATCGAGTCCAACCGTCCCTGTCCACTGCTGAATGTCCACATTCCTCAGCAACTCGTCTACCCAGCTTCTGAACCCCTCCAGAGACGGGGACCTCTAAGCTCACTCCATCCAACATCAGCCCAACACCCTGTGCCTGCAAAACCCTGTCCCCAGCTGCCACGTCTCCACATCCTTTGAACTCCTCTAAGGATGGGGACTCCAACACTGCCCTGGGTGCCTCTGCCAGGGCCTGAGAACCCTTTTCATCAAGGAATTCCTCCTAATATGCAACCTAAGCCTCCGCTGGCACAACTTGAGGCCGTTTCCTCTCATCCCATCCCTTGTTCCTTGGGAGAAGAGCCCAGCACCCACCTCACCACAACCTCCTCTCCAGCTGCAGAGAGCGATGAGGTCCCCCCTCAGCCTCCTCTCCAGACTAAACAGCCCCAGGGCCCCCAGCTGTTCCCACAACCCCTGTTCTTCAGATCCTTCCCCAGCTCTGGTCCCTTCTCCGGACACGCTCCAGCCCCTCAAGGTCTTTCTTGGAGTGAGGGGCCCAAAACTGTACCCAGGAGTCGAGGTGTGGCCTCCCCAGTGCCGAGTGCAGGGGGACAATCCCTTCCCTGCTCCTGCTGCCACCCCATGGCTGAGCCAAGCCAGGATGCTGGGGGCCTTCTTGGCCACCTGGGTCACCGTTGGCTCTTGTTGCTGTGACTCAAGAGCAGGACCTGCCACTTGGCCTGCTTGAACCCCATTCTGTTGGGCTCAGCCCATGGATCCATGCCCAGGTCCCCCTGGGGAACCTCCCTGCCCTCCCGCAGACCCACACTCCCACCTAGTTTGGTGTCACCTCCCAGGTGACCCAAGGAGCACCCAATGCCCTGGCCTGGATCATCAATAAAGATATTGAACAGGACCAGCCCCAGCACGGAGCCCTGGGGACACCAGTTGTGACCGGCCACCAACTGGATCAATCTCTGTCCCCACCACTCTTTGGGCTCAGCCACTCAGGCAGTTTTTTACCCGTTTTTTGGGGTGCACCTGTCCACAAACCCCCATTTCTGTTGGCAGAACCTCCTGGGGTGTCCCCGCGCCGGGGCTCTCACCGAATGTTGCCGCGGTTGGTCGCGTACTGGATGTGGGTGCAGAGGAAGCCGAACATCTCCCCAACATTGGCGCAGTCCCGTGCGTCGAACACCTGTGGGATGGGATCGGGGGGGACAGGGGGGTCCCTCTGCTCCCCCTCCACCCCATGGAGCACCTGTCCCGAGGTGGCCATGGGGCAGGGTTCCTCAGGGGTGCCGTGGGGCAAGGGGGGGTCCCCCGGCATGCTGCTGGGTCAGGGGTGGGAGTTCAGCCATGGGGGTTCCCAGGGTGCTGTGGGTCACTGATGGGGGCTCAGCAATGGGGTGACCATGGGTCAGTCATGGGGGGCCCCCAGGGTGCTGTGGGTCAGGGACGGGGGTCCCCAGGGGTGCTGTGGGGCAGTCATAGGGGGGGTTCCCAGGGTACTGTTGGGCAGCGATGGAGGGGCTCAGCCATGAAGGTGTTCCCAGGGGTGACCATGGCTCAGTTATGGGGGGATCCGCAGGGTGCTGTTGGGCAGCGATGGAGGCTGAGCCATGGGGTCCCCAGGGGTGCTGTGGGTCAGTCACAGGGGGGGTTCCCAGGGTGCTGTGGGTCAGGGATGGGGGGCTCAGCCATGGGGGGGGCATGGGTCAGTCAATGCGGGGTTCCCAGGGTGCTGTGGGTCAGGGATGGGGCTCAGCCATGGGGAGTTCCCCGGGTGCTGTGGGTCAAGGGTGGTGCCCAGCCGTGCCCCCTCACCTGCAGTTTGTTCCACTGGATGCGCCCCACGCAGCGCGCTGCATTGCGCCAGGCCTGCTTCGCTCCGAACACGAGCTCGGGGGGCTGCAGCTCGTAGGTGCCCGTGGCCCTCACGGCCGCCTCCACCTCCCGCAGCCGCGTGTGTGTGCGCCCCACTGTTCTCCCTGGGAGGAGGGGGGGAGCATCAGCACCCTGGAACACCCTACTGTGCCGGGGGGCACGGGGGCACTGGCAGGGGTGGGGATAGGGGGGGATAGGGCAGGGATAGGGAAGTGGGGTGCCCTGGGAAGGAAGATGGGGTTGTGGGGTGCATTAAGGCAGAGATGGGTATGTGGGGTGCTCTGGAGCAGGGATGGGGGTGCCCTGGGGGGGCAAATGGGGATGTGAGGTGCTCTGGGGGGGGGGATGGGGGTGTGGGGTGCATTGGGGCAGGGTGTGGGGATGGGGGTGCCCTGGGGGGGCAGATGGGGATGTGAGGTGCTCTGGGGGGGGGAGATGGGGGTGTGGGGTGCTCTGGGGCAGGGATGGGGAAGTGGGGTGCCCTGGGGGGGGAGATGGGGATGTGGGGTACATTGGGGCAGAGATGGGGATGTGGGGTGTTCTGGGGCAGGGATGGGAAAGTGGGGTGTATTGGGATGCAGTGGGGTTTTATGGGGTGCTGTGGGGTGCAGTGGGGTGCTATGGGAGTGTGGAGTGCTGTGGGGTGCTATGGGGTGCTGTGGCCCTCACTCACTGCCGCAGGGACTGGTAGTACTGGGCGATGAATATGGGGTGCAATGGGGTGCAGTGGGGTGCAGTGGGGTTGTGAGTGGCCATGTGGCGCTGTGGGGTGCCATGTCCCCTACTCACCGCCGCAGGGACTGGTAATACTGGGTGATGAAGTCCCTCGCCAGCCCCAGCAGCTCCTGGGGGGGCCGAGCGCCCTCGGGGAGGGGGTGGGGCAGCGGCCTCGGCAGCACCAGGGACCCCAAACAGCGCTGGCCCGAGCAGGGCAACTCCTGGGGGGCCGGGGGGGCACCCCAACATCTAGTCAGGGACCCCCAACCCAGCCCTGCACCCCCTCCCCTGCACCACCCAATCCTGCACCCTCACCCCTGCCTCCCTCCAGCACCCCCAACCCCCACCTCCAAGACTTGGGCACACAGGGGGGCGCAGCTGATGCTCCCTATTCCCATGCTCCCCCCTCCAGCCCCACCCCAGACCCCCCATTCCCATGCACCCTCCAGCCCCCCCATTCCCATTCCCATGTCCCCCCCAGCCCCCCACCTCCACAGCCTGGGCATACAGGGTGTCGTAGCTGATGCTTCCCATTCCTTTGCCCCTCCCCCAGCACACCCCCAGCCCCCTATCCCCATTCCCATGGCCCCCCCAACACCCCCTCCACAGCTTGGGTGCTCAGGGGGTCGTAACTGATGCTCCCTATTCCCATGCCCCTCCCAGCCTCCCTCCCAAGCCCCCCCATTCCCATGCTCCCCAGCCCCCCTCCTCCACGGCCTGGGCACACAGGGGGTCATAGCTGATGCTCCTCACTCCCGTGCCCCCCTCCCAGCCCCCCATTCCCATGCCTTGCCCAGCCCCCTCCCTCAGCCCCCCATTCCTATGCGCCCCCAGACCCCCCCCACCTCCACAGCCTGGGCGCACAGGGTGTCGTAGCCAATGCTCCCCGTCTCCCAGTTCTTCAGCCGAGCAAAGCGGGGGGGGCTCCACGGGGCGGGGGGATGCAGAGCTAGGAGTGGGGGGGAGACACCCCTGAGCCCCCCAAACCAGGCATGGGGGGCAGCACAGCCCCAAAACTGCCCCGCGTGTGGGGCTGGGGCTGGAGCTGCGAGCACAGCTGGGGGGGGGGGGGGGGGCTGGGGGGCACCTTGGAGTGCTGGGACCCCCGTGGGGACAGGGACCCTGGGGGAGGGGGCGGGGGGGACAGTGGGGTGAGTGGAGTACACTGGGGGGCACTAAGCTGAGTGAGTGGCACTGAGGGCAATGGGATGAGTGGGGGCCACTGGGGGTAACTGGGGTGATTGGGGTGCACTGGGGGCACTGGGATGAGTTGGGGGCACTGGGGTGTGGTGGGAGCAGTGGAGATGGGTTGGAGGGGTTGGGGGAGGACATGGGGGTGACTGGGACCCCCCTCACCCTCCAGCCTCCCCAGAGCCCACCTGGGGGGACTGAGCTGGGGGGGTTGGGGACATAGGGGTGACTGGGCCCCTCCCATTCACCCCCATCCCTCCCCGAGCGGACACATTTCTGGGGGGCAGGGGTGGAACTGGATGGGGTTTGAGGTCCCTTTGGACCCTGCCCATTCCAGGATTCCCTGGTTCCATGGTGGGGACGCATCTCCAGGCACTCGGGAGCCTCTCTATGAGCCACGCAGGGCCAGGCAGGAGGGGACCAGGTGAGGGGTCCTCACTGAGGCACAGGGGTCAGCAGCCCCCACGTGCCATCGCACGTTGGGTGCCAATGTCCTGACCACCCCACACACCCCATCCCATCCCACCCCATCCATCCCATCAATCCCATCCGCCACACAAACTCACCCTGCCCCACCTCACCCCATCTGCCTCCTCCACCCATCCTGCCTCACCCACCCCATCCATCCCATCCGCCCATTCCACCCATCCCACCTCATCCGCCCCATCCGCCCCATCCCACCTCATCCATCCCACCCCATCCATTCAATCTACACTATCCAACCATCCCACCTCGTCTATCCCATCTACCCCATCCATCCCACTCCATCCACTCATCCCATCCCATCCACTCATCCCACCCCATCCATCCAATCTACATCCAACCATCCCACTTCATCCACCCCATCCCATTCCATCCCATCTCCCCTATCCAACCTATCTACCCCATCTCCCTCATCCACTCCATCTGACCCATCCCATCCCATCCCACCTCATCCACCTCATCTACCCCATCCACCCCATCCTGCTTATCCATCCTTCCATCCCATCCATCCATCCACCCCATCTGCCCCATCCCATCTGTCTCACCCCATCCACATATCCCAACCCATCCATCCCAAGACATCCTACCTCATCCACCCTATCCATCCCACCCTATCCCACCCCATCCCATCCATCCCACCCATTCCACCCCCCTGCCCCATGCCCATGCACCCACCTGCGGCGCTCGGTGCCGGTGTTGTCGTCGGGCACAGCGCTGGCCTGGCGGGAGCAGAGGCCAAGGCCACAGGAGCGCGCGGCGCTGGGCAGCACGGCTGGCACGTTCCCCATCGTGCTGCCACTGAGCCGCCAGGACCGGGAGCGGCCGCTTCCTCCGGTTGTGGAGCTGGGGAAGTGGTGACCTCGGCCGCGCACGCCTCCACCCCGCACACAATGGGCGCCCCACCACCACTGCCACCGCCTGCCACAACCCGGCCACGGGACCACCATGGGGCTGGGACTGGGGAAACAGCTCCACTTGGCCCTCCCTGTGTGCCAGCGTGTGGCTGGGGGCATGCAGGACCCTCAGTGTGGCCATGGAACCCCAGCATGGCCATGGGACCCCCAACACAGCCAAGGATTCCAAACACAGCCATGGACCCCCAACATGGCCATGGTACCCCCAGCATGGCCATGGACCCCAACACGGCCATGGGACCACCAACATGGCCAAGGATCCCAAACGCAGCCATGGACCCCCAACACAGCCATGGGACACCTACCATGGATATGGACCCCCAGCATGGCCATGGACACCCAGCTTGGCTGTAGACATCCAACATGGCTGTGGATCTCTGGATCTCCCAGTGTGGCTATGGGACCCCGACTGTAGCAACAGACCCCCCAGGATGGCCACGGAACCCCCAGCATGGTCATGGGTCCCCTACAATGGCCATGGATCCCCAGCACAGCCACAGGACCCCCAGAACAGCCATGGGACCCCCAACCTGGCCAGGGACCCCCAACCTGGCCACGGATCCCTAACCTGGCCGCGGACTCTCAGGACAGCCATGGACCCCCAGTGCAGTGGGGCCGGGGGCAAAGGGCCATGGGCTGAGGGTGCCTGGGGAGGCCATGGGGCAGTGGGGGGGTCCACAGACACTCAGGGGCTCCTGCCTGCCAGACACCTCCTCTTTGGGGGTCCCCTGCTTGCCCTAGAAGGGCAGGGGCCCAAGGGACGCCCCCAGGACCTATTGGGTGAGGGGGCACCCTGGGGAGACGGGGCGGGGATTGGGGGTTATTGAGCTATGGGCAAGGCTGGGGGGGGGGCACAGGGACCCCCAGAGTGGGAGGGGATTTGGGGGAGCCCTTCCTTGCCCCACAGCCTGCAGGTCCCAGGGGAGAAGGGGGGAGGGTCCCTGGGGTCCCTGACTGGGGGGGGTAGGATCCGGGGGAGGGGGGGGAGGCGGGGGGGAGGGGGCGGCCCATGCCCCCCCCCGCAGCGACGGGAAACCGCGCCCGGGAACGGTTCCTTCCTGCGGGGGCGCGGGAGGGGTTTCCATGGAATCTTGGAATAGGTTGGGTTGGGTTGGGAGGGGCCTCAAAGCTCACCCAGTGCCACCCCCTGCCCTGGGCAGGGATCCCTCGCACTGGGGCGGGGGGCTCCAAGCCCCTTCCAGCTGGAGACAGCGCTTCCTCCTAAGGCATCTGGGTCCATCCCTTCCGTCCGGATCCATCCCTTCCAACTGGATCCATCCCTTCCCTCTGGGTCGATCCAGTCCCTCCGGACCCATCTCTTGCCTCCAGATCCACCTCTTCCCTCTCGGTTCGTCCCTTCCCTCTGGATCCATCCCTTCCCTCTGGACCCATCCTTTCCCTCCGGACCCATCCTTTCCCTCCCGATCCTTTCCTTCCCCCCAGCGTGCCGGCCACACAGCTCGGTGTCACCAGCAAACTTGCTGCAGGCGCCCTTGATCCCACTGTCGGTCTATCCCAGCATTCCCATTGTTGGGACAGCAGGAAAGCAAAGGTCCAACCTTTGGGGTTGGAACTGGATGATCTTTAAGGTCCCTTCCAACCCGAAGCTTCCCTTGAGGCTCCGACCCCTTTTAAAGCCAACAGAGGGCACTGAAACAACAGCTGAGCTCCTTCCCATGCCAGGATGTCCACGTCCACCGCTCCGGAGAGCCTTCCGTGGCCAACTCAACGCTCAAGGCACCTTCTCCAAAACCTCGGCCAAGCTCTGCGTCCCATTGGAGTCAGCAGGAAAGCACAGCCGAGCCTCCCAATGGATCCCCAGGACTGGAGCGACCAAGGAGAGGGGAATGAAGCTCCTAATGAAGTTCTGGATGCTGTGATTCCACCATGATTTCTTTTGTTTGGCTACGGAGAAACCAGGAAGGGCAGGAACTGCAAGTCTGGTGGTGAAAATGCCGGCAAATAAACCCTCCGAGACTCGTTTTGGAGTTTTAGAGAGCAGCTCCTTTATTTCAGGGAACGATTCCATCAATCTGCGGTGAGCAAGAGCTGGAGACAGAACATATTTCCCATTTATACCCACATGCATGAATCCTCACAGCAATCTCATGCGGATTCCACTGCTCTCCAAGGACTAATCTTAATTTTACGATGACCTTGAATTTTAGATAAGGAAGAAGAATGTTGTGTGGCCACAGCCCTGCTGAAAAAACCCACCGTGTGTCCGTCTCATTCTCAAAAAACCGCCGTTACCGAGACAGCGCTTAATCGAAGCTCGTTAGGAAATGAATTCCTTAGGAAACAAATTCGGCTGTAGCTTAAATCAAAATATTACACTTTTTGCGCTGTTACCATCAAAGCCGGTTGAATTAAACTCTCAGAGAACAGAGTCTGGAGTGTCTGGCAGAAGCATCCCTTTATTGGCACCAAGGTGAAGGTGGGGGGCGTCCTCCCATTGCGCACTTACCCCGAAAGATGGGATCGGGCTCTTTATATTTGCTGCTCACACTCGTTCCCAGTGCACAGGGCCCCACTTATCCCAAAAACCAGTTACAGAGCCAGGGATGGAGCTATTCCATGGCCTTTTGTTGCCATCTGCTGTCTGTGACACCAGCTCCTGGCACGCTGGTGGTCTCCAGGGGGTCGCTGACTTCCTCCAACTCTTCACCAGGTGGCGGCTCCTTGAACTTGCTCAGAATCATGGGATCCTGGAATGGTTTGGGTTGGAAGGGATCTCAAAGCCCACCCAGTGCCACCCCTGCCATGGGCAGGGACACCTCCCACTGGGTTAGTGGGCTCCAAGCCCCATCCAGCTGAAGACTGGTTCCTCCAAAAGCATCTTGGTGCCCACACTGAGCTCCAACAATGGTGGCCAAAAGCAATCCAATCATAGAATCATGGAACCATGGAATGGGATGGGTTGGAAGGGACCTCAAAGCCCATCCAGTCCCACACCCTACCATGGGCAGGGACACCTCCCACTGGATCAGGGGGCTCCAAGCCCCATCCAACCTGGCCTTGAACACCTCCAGGGATGGGGCAGCCACCACTGCTCTGGGCAGCCTAGGCCAGGGCCTCACCACCCTCACAGGAAAACATTTCTCACATCTCAGCAGCGCAGACTGGAGGGCGATTCAAGGAAGTCCCCTCCCAGCACACCCTTTATTGGGAGTACGTGGGGGTTGGCACCTCCGTTAGCGTGTCCGCACGAGCGAAGGTTTTACACAGGTGATTATACCCTTAACCCAAGCTGTTATCAACTATTATCTTAAGGGTGGATAAGTTGCTTTCTTAACAACAATTAAGGCTTAGGAAAGCTGCTTTCTATCAGCAATTAAGGTATTAATGATTAACAAAGCTGCTTTCTGTAAATTATCGATGTATTAAGGTCTAACAAAGCTCCTCTCTATCAATAATTAAAGTTTTAAGACTTAACAAACTGCTCTCTATCAACAATTAAGCCTTAACAAAGCTGCTCTCTAGTAATAATCATTTTATTAAGGCTTAATAAAGCTGCTCTCTATCAATAATTAAGGTATTAAGGCTTAATAAAATTTCTCTCAACAATTAAGGTATTAATGCCTAACAAAGCTACCCTCTATCAATAATTAAGGTATTAAGGCCCAACAAAGCTGCCCTCTATCAATATTAAGGTATTAATGCCTAACAAAGCTGACCTCTATCAATAATTAAGGTATTGAGGCCCAACAAACCTACTCTCTACCAATAATCAAGGTATTAAGGCTTAACAAAGCTGCTCTCTATGAAAAACTAAGGCTTAATAAAGCTGCTCTCTATTAAAAATTAGAGTATTAAGGCTTAACAAAGCTGCCCTCTATCAACAATCAAGGTATTAAAGCTTAATAAAGCTTCTCTTATCAACAATTAAGGCAGTAATGGCGGAGGCATTGACGCAGGCGCGGGGCACGCGGGAGTTGTAGTTTCACTACCGCGCGCTGGACGGGCATTTGCCCTGAGCAGCGTGGCAAAACTACAACTCCGGCGTGCCCCGCGGCCGAGGACTTTGCGCTTGCGCAATACTGGACTACGATACCCAGGGTACCCTGCGCTCCAGTTCACGCATACGCACTGCAGCACCATGCCCGCTGAGAGTCCTGTGCACCCATATTTTAAGACTACAACTCCCGGCGTGCCTTGCACCCACAGCTTCCGCGCATGCGCATCACCTGACCAGAACTTCCGGCGTGGCCGAAGCGACGCGATGGCGATGGGCGCAGGGAAGGCGCTCCGGTAACCGATATCGCCATGGCGCTGGTGGAGGGCGTGGGCGATGAGGTGACGGCGCTGTTTGCCGTCTGTGTGGCCGCCGCCGTGCTGGGACTCGCCTGGGTGTCCACCCGCGCCCCACAGCCGCACCCACGAGGCCCCCGACGCCGCCCAGGCCTCCCCCGCCGAGCGCGGCGCCCCGGTCACCGGAGCGGGGGGGCCCGATGGGGCGGGGCCGAGGGGACCGCGCCGAACCCGCCGACAGCGACGGGGAGGGCGGCCCCGCGAGCCCAGCATGGTACTGCGCCTCAAGTTCCTCAACGACACCGAGCGCCTCGCGCGGGTGCGGCCCGGAGACACCGTGGGGGCCCCTGAAGAGGTGAGGGACCGGGCGGCCGGCAGCCGCGCCCCCTCCCGGAGCCGCCGCTCTGCCCCGGGTGTGGATGCCTATCCCGGGGAAAGCGGCCCCTGCCCGCCCTGGAGCCGTTCTTCTCACAAACTGGTATCCATCCTGCCCTTGCCCAGGTTGGGGTGCCCATCCGGCGGGAGTAGCCCATTCTCTCTCCGGAGCTGCTCTTCCCCAGATGTAGGTGCACATCCCACTCTTCCCAGGTGTGGGTGCTCATCCTGGCCGGAGCAGCCCCTTCCCTCCCCTGAGTCGGTCTTCCACAGGTGTGGGTGCCCACCCTGCTCTTCCCTGGGTGCCCATCCTGGTGGGAGCAGCCCCTTCCCTCCCTGGAACTGCTGTTCCCTGTATGTGGGTGCCCATCCTGCTCTTGCCTAGGTGTGAGTGCCCGTCCCACTCTTCCCTGGGCCCCTTCCCTCCACTCAGCCGCCTCCCCCCTGGCAGGCCTGTGACCCCCCTTCCCTGTTCCTGTGTTGTCTGAGATGCGGCTCCGCTGCTCGCTGTGCCGTCGCCAATCCCTGCATCACCAACAGAGACCTTGTTTGTTCTGAGTTTGCGCCAATTCCAGCCTCTTGAGGGCACAGACCTCCCCCGACTCAATCAAGTGTCAGGCCCCTGACAGAGACCCCAGGACTTCACACACGCCAGACAGATCCATGTTTGTGGAATTCCTGAAGGGGTCAGGCACATTGGACACAACAACCCCAGGCAGCTCCAGGCTTGGGGAAGAGCGTCTGGAAAGCTGCCTGGAGGAGAAGGACCTGAAAGTGCTGGTCAACAGTGGCTGAACATGAGCCAGCGGTGGCACAGGTGGCCAAGGCCACCAGCATCCTGCTTGGCTCAGCCATGAGGTGGCAGCAGGAGCAGAGAAGGGGATTGTCCCCCTGCACTCAGCACCTCGAATCCTGGGAATCCTGGGTTCAGTTTTGGGCCCCTCACTCCAAGAAAGACCTCGAGGGGCTGGAGTGTGTCCAGAGAAGGGACCAGAGCTGGGGAAGGGTCTGGAGAACAGGGGTTGTGGGACCGGCTCAGGGCCCTGGGACTGTTTAGCCTGGAGAAGAGGAGGCTGAGGGGGAGTCTTCCATGGTTGAAGGACTTCAGGGCCTTTTTGCAGGTTTATAATCATGATTTCTCATTCTGATCTCCCTCCCCACAGGGCACAGTTCCCAGGGCAGGAGCATCAGGTGCGGTTGATCTACCAGGGGCAGCTGCTGCGGGACGACAGCCAGCGCTTGGCCAGCGTCCCCCTCGCCTCACACAGCGTCCTGCACTGCCACCTCGCCCAGCATGGCCCAGGCCCTGCGCCCACCACGCCCCGTGCCTCCGCCGACCCCGTGCACGCTGCGCTCAATGCTGGCAGCCTCATGCTGCCGCTCTTCCTGCTGCTGTTGGCGCTGTTGTGGTACTGCCAGCTCCAGTACCGCCACGTCTTCACCGCCACTGCCACCACCTTCCTGGCCGGCCTCACTCTGCTCTTCAGCGTCATGGCCTTTGCCATGTACCGCCGGTAGTGCCGCCACTGGCCAAGTCCTAACAGGAATCTGCCTGGACTAGGAACGGTGCCCCAGGAATGGAAACCTGTGCATGCTCGGTGTTCCAGCTCTGGGAATCGGTACCTTTCCCCATGTAGCACTGATAGCGGGGAGGGAACCCACCTGGACTGGGGGCTGCGTCTCAGAAGAGCTGTGGGATGGGGGGCATCTGCACGCTTAAGTGTTCCCAGCTCCAGAAATGGGTGCCATTTGCCATGTACTGCCAGCCTCATCCCAGCATGATCCTGCCTGGAGTGGGGGCTGTGTGCAGGGATGTGGGAGCACGTGTAGCGTTCCCACCTCCGGGAATGGGTGCCCTTTACCATGTAGTACCGATAGCGTGGCGGGAACCCACCTGGACTGGCGGCTGCATCCTGGGTGAGCTGGGAGGTAACAACCTGCCCGTGCTCAGCCTTCCCAGCAGGTGCCTGTCACCATGTACCACCACAGCCGGCCTCATCCCAGCAGGAATCTGGCTGGACTGGAAGCTGCTACATTCAAGAGGGCTGGGAGCACGAGCACGCTCGGTGTTTGGAGGTCCAGCCATGTCCCACCGAGAGCACAGTGAGAACCTACCTGGACCAAGGGCTGCACCCTGGAGGGTGGGAGCCTCCACACACCCGGTGTTCCTGGCTCTGGGAATGGGTGCCCTTGGCCGTTGACCAACGATAGCGCAGTGGAAACCCACGTGAATCAGAGGCTCCATCCTGGGCGAGCTGGAGGATAGGAGCTTCTGCATACTCGGCATTCCCAGCTCCAGGAATGGGTGTGCCGGTAGCGCAGCGGGAACCCACCTGGACCCGGGACTGCGTCCAGGGGGAGGCCTTGCTCGGCGTTCCCGGCTTTGGGAATAGTTGCAAACCCAGGTGGGAGCGGGCGCAGCGCTCCCATCGCCCTGATTAAAGGGATTGAGAACGGCGGCTCTGGCTCTGCTGGAGGCGGGGGCTGGAGAAGGGGCGGGGCTATGGGAGAAGGGGCGGGGGCGCGGCGAGGGGCGCGGCTATGGGGAAGGGGCGGAGCCTTGGGAAAGGGTGGCTATGGGAGCGGGGGCGAGGACCTCGCTCATTGGCGGCAGGGGAGAGTTCCTGGGGGGCGTGGCTTTCCGTAGGACCACTCATTGCGCAGCGTCGCCCCGCCTTTTATCGAGGCGCTCGTTCATTGGAGGGCAGTAAGGGTTTATTTGCATAGCCCTGCCTCACAGGGGGCGGGGCTTGCCATAGGACTGCGCGTGCTGCAGCGGCTCCGCCCCTTGCGAGGTGCTCACTGATTGGGTAAAGGGGGTTAATTTGCATAGAGGCGGGGTTTCCTGTCTGACCTCGCATCCCCTGGCGCAACCGCCCCGCCCCTCGCGAGGGGCTCGGTGATTGGCGCACAGAGAGAGGCAATTTAGAATCACAGAATGGCTTAGGCTGGACGAGACCTCAAAGCCAGTCCTACCCGCTGCCATGGGCAGGGACACCTCCCACTGGATCAGGGGGCTCCAAGCCCCATCCAAGCTGGCCTGGAACACCTCCAGGGATGGGGCAGCTACCACTGCTCTGGGCAACCTGTGCCAGGGCCTCCCCACCCTCACGGGGAAACATTTCTCCCCAAGATCTCATCTCCATCTCCCCTCTTTCAGCTTCAAACCCTTCCCCTCGTCGTATCCCTGCACTCCCTGATCCAGAGCCCCTCCTCAGCTTTCCTGGAGCCCCTTTCAGCACTGGAAGCTGCTCTAAGGTCTCCCTCCTCGCCCTGCGGGAGGGTGGGGGTGGGAGCGGGCCGAGCTTTGCGCAGAGGGCGTGATTGCACTGGGGCGCGAGTCCCGCAGGTCCCGCCCTTCGCGGGGCCCTCGTTCATTGGCGGACGAGGAGTGTCTGTTTGCATAGCCCGCCCCGCGGCTCCGCGATGGCTGATCGGATGAAGCGGGGATTCTATTTGCATACGGTGGTGGGAGGGGCTACACGAGCTGGGCAAGACTCCGTGTTGGGGGCGGGGCTTGCTCTCCCTGCGCGGGGCCCGATTGGATGCAGCAGCGACGCTATTTGCATGCGTCGCGTCGGGCCCCGCCCCCGGAAGTGGCCGTGGCGCGGAGCGGGGCCGCGGGGGCCGCCGGGAAGATGGCGAGCTCGGCGCGCGGGCGGCGCTGAGAGGCCGGGGCGGCAGCGCCATGTACGGAGGGGAGGGAGGGGGAAGCACCGGAGGGGTTGGCGGGACCGAGGCAGGACCGGGGGGGGGGGGGGCTGAGGGTAGCGGTACCGGGGAGAGAGCAGGACCGGGGGGATGGGGGTACCGGGACCGAGCGGGGCATGACCGAGGGGACCTGGGGGTACCGGGACAGGGAGGACAGCAGGACCAGGGGACTGGGGGTACCGGTATGGGGGGGAGCAGGACCGGGGGGACGGGGTTACTAGGACCGAGGCAGGAGCGGAGGAGGCTGAGGGTAGCGCTACCGTTACCGGGGCGGGGGGAGCAGGACCGGAGGGATGGGGGTACCGGGGCCGAGAGGGGCAGGACCGAACGCGGCTGGGGGTACCGGGACGGGGGAGGGGAGGGGACGGGGCGGGTATCAAGAGGAACGGGTACCGGGAGCTGGGGGCAGCGGGTGCGGCGGAGGGGCTGGTACTGGGGAGTGGGGGGTTGGAAGGGGCCAGGGTTACCGGGAGAGCGAGGCCTGGGGGGTACACGGGAGTACCGGTCCCACGGGCTTGGGGTGGGCGGCGGTACCGGTACCGGGAACAGTGGGGGTACACGGGTATTGGTACAGGGGGTGCTTGGGGGAACCTGGAGAGTGGAGTCTGGGGAGGGGGACGGAATCGGTACAGAGGGAGGGGACGTGGGAGAGCAGAGTTTAGGGGGGACAGGGGATGGACCAGAAGAGCAGTGGCTGGGAGGTGTCGGGGAACCGGGAGTTGGGGGGTCATGGGAGGATGGGGGTCACACTAGAGGTGGGGGTCTTGGGAGGGAGGGGTCTGGGGGGGACAAGGAACCGGTACTGGGGCAAGGGACACACACCGGGAGAGTCGGGGACGGGGCTGGTACCGGTGGGCAGTGTGGACGGGGCTACTGGTACTGGGGAAGCGGAGTCCCAGGAGAGCGGGGTATGGTGGGGACCGGGGGTTCCTGGGAGGGTGGAGGTTCCGGTACTGGGATTGAGTGGAGATTGGAGGGCGGACGAGGGGAACTGGTACCGGGGGAGAGAGCCTAGAGGAGTGGGGTCTGGGGAGGACGGGGGTACCGAGGGGCAGGGAAAGCGGGGGCTGGAGGGGCCGGTGGTACTGGTACTGAGATGGGGGGAGTCCTGGGAGAGTGGGGTCTGGGGCGACGAGGGATTTGGTACCGGGGAAGGGGGACTGGGGGAGTGGAGGTCCTCATTCGAAGGGGTCTCTGGGGGCAGGGATGTGAGTTGAGCACCCCTGGATCTGGGCTGGGATCCCAGTGTGGATCCCTGTTCTGAGGGGTCTCTGTGGTGACGATGTGGTGTTGGCACCTCTGGATCCAGGTGCTGAATCCTGGTGTGGATCCCTGTTCCAAGGGGGTCTCTGCGGGTGGGGATGTGGGGTTGGCACCCCTGGATCTGGACAGGGGGTCCCAGCATGGGGTCCCTATTCTGAGGAGTCTCTGCAGGAGTGGGTGTGGGTCGAGCACCCCTATATCTGGGCTGGGATCCCAGTGTGACTCCCCATGTCCCTCCCCGACTCCAGGTTCTCACAGCCCCCCCATTCTCTTGCAGGGTCCCCCAGTTCCACGCAGCCCCCCGAGCCGCCCCGCGCCCGCCATGCTGCGCCGGCTGCCATGGCTGCGCGCCCTGACGCAGGCGAGCACGCGGGTCACCGTCCCGCGGGTTATCGCCGCCAGTGACGGCCGCGGCGCCACGATGCACCCTGGCTGCTACTGCGCGGGCAGGGCCCGGCCGCGGGCGCTGCTGCTGCCACTGGAGCCCTGTGCCCAGGGGCTGCTCCACGGCGACGCCATCCGGGCTCGCGGCAAGCGCAAGAGCTGGAATTTCATCCACGAGAAGATGAGCTACGACACCTTCTTCACGCTGAAGCGGCTGATCGAGCGCTCACGCAGCGTTGGCGAGGTGCTGCGCTGGGTCACCCAGAACCCTGCCAAGGTCTCTGCCAGCCACTACCCCATCGCGCTGCACAAGCTGGGGCAGCTCCTGCAGCATGGCGGCGGCGGTGAGGGCCGCGGGCCTGGCCACGTCCTGGAGCAGCCGGAGTTCCAGACGCTCTGCCAAGCCATCATCGGCGGCTGCGCCAAGTTCGACAACTTCAGCATTGTCAATTGCCTCTACGCCGCCGCCGCGCTGGGTGAGTGGCGCTGGGTACGCCGCCACAGCACGGAGCAGGGTGCCCGGGGCTCAGGATTGGGGTGGTGGGAGGAGAGCTTGGCACTCCCACTGTCCGGAATGACGTGCAGGAATGGGAGCCAGCGTGTGGGCTCAGCGATGGCAGGTCTGGGGAGGGGATTGTGGGAATGGCTTGGAGCATTGAGATAAAGTGCTCTGTGAGGGTTGTTCCAGTCCCTGGAAATCTGGGAACATCGAGGTGCAGGAGTTTGGCTCAACACACAGAATGACCTGAGTTGGAAGGGTCCCACAAGGCCCGTGGAGTCCAACTCCTGGCCCTGCACAGGACAACCCCAACATTCCCACTGTGGGGCTGAGGGC
The DNA here is from genome assembly GCA_033558235.1 of Neomorphus geoffroyi. Classification (NCBI taxonomy): domain Eukaryota; kingdom Metazoa; phylum Chordata; class Aves; order Cuculiformes; family Neomorphidae; genus Neomorphus; species Neomorphus geoffroyi. The sequence goes on from JAUMJM010000052.1 coordinate 9,197,301, forward strand.
GTTGGCCAAAGGCTTCTGGAATATTGTCAGGCTGTGACTGCTTCCCTGGGGAGCTGTTCCAGAGCTCCACCACCCTCTGGGGGAAGAACCTTCTCCTCAGGTCCAACCTAACCCTCCCCTGGCATCTTCCTGCCATTCCCTCGAGTACTGTTCTTGGTCACCAGAGAGAAAAGCTCAGCACCTGCTCCTCCTCCTCCCCTTGTGAGGAAGAAGCTCTGAGGTCCCCTCAGCCTCTTCCAGGCGGAACAGACCAAGTGACTTCAGCCTCTCCTCATGATTTCTCCTCCTGATCCTTCTCCAGCTTTGTGGTCTCCTCTGGACACTCTCCAGTAGTTTGATGTTTTTTTTTATCCTGCGGTGCCCAAACTGCACACAATATTTGGGATGGGGCCTCCCCAGTGCAGAGGAGAGTGGGAAAATCCCCTCCCTCTCCTGGCTGGCGATGCCGTGCTGGATGCCAACACGGTTGCCCTCTTGGCTGCCAGGGCACTGCTGGCTCAAGGTCCACTTGCCATCATTCGGAGCCCCCACATCCCTCTCCGCAGGGCTCTCCAACCTCTTGCTCACATTCCCAGCCTGATCCCTGTGCTGCCAGTGCTTAACCCTCGGGATGAGGGGCTCCTGCACGGAGCAGCTGCCAAGTGCCCTGTGGGTTTTCCCACTGCGAGGGCAGCAATCGCATTCCTGCCAGCGTCTCCCACCGCTCCCTTTTATCCTTGGCTGAGCCACGCTTGGAGCCAGCTGGTCCCGGTGCTGGTGCAGTTGCTCTGCATCCCAGCGAGGGGCTTGGTACCCTGAGTTTGTTGACGTGGAGCTCGCTCCAGCGCTGATCCGGGCTCTGTTTTCCATCAGTTGCCTTTCCTCACTCTCCATGCTTCATTAGTAAAAAATCCACATGCCTTTCTGAGGCCTTTTTATGGACCAAAGCAGCTGCTCAGACCAATCCTTCACTTCCCACTGATCCTCGATTGATGGTGAAACCCGGGAGCTGACCCCGTGCTGCTTCTGGGAAGCTCGAACTTTGTCAGCTACCCTGGGAGAGCAGCAGCTCCCAGGGGCTCCTGTGGTGCAAAGCCCTTCATCCACTGCCGGAAAATATCCCTCCTGACATGGCAGCGCCAGGCTTAGCCTCCTCCTGGCCCTGGGTTGTGTAACAGGTCTGGAGTGGGAGGGCAGGAATTCCACGAGGAGCTGAGTGCGGACGGCGAAAGCTGAATTGTGAGCGCTTTAGGGATGCATAAGGGTTTCTTCCCACCATACCCAGGTCGTTTTTGTAGGATTAATTCCTCTCGCTCCAGCTTTCTGTTTGGCAACATCCTGATGGCTGTCTTGTTTTCCAACCAAAACCTGGTTTTAAAGCACTTTTTGAGGAATTTTATTGCTCTTTAAGGAGTTTGAGGCTGGAGTTAAACCCGGCTTTAGGGACGAGCTAAAGGGCTTCCTGGTTCATGGAGCAGGTGGAAATAATCCAGTGGCTCCTAAGCCCTTTTCCTGGGATGCTGACATTCAGGCTTGGCCAAACTGGTTCCGTTTATCCTTCTTCCCTTTCTCACCTATGGTTCAATTTGCCCATGCCAGGAGCCTCTTCCCTGGCATAGGATGTGCTAGGCTCCATCCCTGTGCTCCATCTACTCCAGGAGCCCTTTTCCTGGCATGAGGTGCTCTGAGCTCCATCCCTGTGCTCCACAGCCTCAGCTCTACCCGCTCTGGTGGCCCCTTTCCCTGGCACAGGGCATTCTAGGCTCCATCCTCGTGCTCCGTCTGCTCCGGGAGCACCTTCCCTGGCCCAAAGTGCTCTGGGCTCCATCCCTGCACTCCCATCTGTTCCAGGAGCCCCTTCCCTGGCACGGGATGCGCTGGGCTCCAGCCCTGCGCTCTGTCTGCTCTGGGAGCCCCTTCCATGGCATGGGATGTTCTGGACTCTATCCTTGTGCTCCACAGACTCAGAGCTTCCTTTTTCTGCTCCGGAGAACCCCCAGGATTGAGACGGTTCAGTTGCGGGTGCGGCCGATCCATCCTCTCCATGTGCCTCTCCACACGGGTGATGGATCTTTGCTTCCCGAACTCCTCCCTGATCCCTGACCCTTCTGTTCCCGCAGGGCTGCCTGGGGAGTCGCCGCTGGTGCGGGTGCTGGAGGAGGAATCCCGGAGCCGCCTGGGCCGCTTCAACCAGAAGGACGTCTCGATGGTTTTCAGCAGCGTGATGCGCCTGCACCCGTCCAGCCCGCACCCGCTGGTGGAATCCTGCCTCAGCAGCCTGGAGCGGCATCTGGAGAAGGAGCGGCACCCGCAGACCCTCTTCCTGCTCCTCTCCTACTACCGCCTGCGTGCCCAGGCGCTGCAGGGCCACCCGCCCTCCGACCAGCAGCTCATCAACAACCGCAAGATCCTGCGCCTGGTGCGGCACACGCTGGGGCAGGTCAGCGCCGTGCGGGAGCACGAGCTGGCGCTGCTGGACGAGATGCTGGCGCTCTCTGCCCAGGAAGCCAACAACAAGGCCCTGGAAGCCATCTTCAGCTCCCAGCTCTTCTACGAGAACCGCCAGGAGCGGTTCATCCGCAGCATGGCAGGTGAGTGTGGGCATGGAGACCCTGCTCTGGTGCGGCCACGCTGGGCTCTATCCCTGCCCACCCAGAGCCTCTTCCCTGGCACGGGACACACTAGGCTCCATCCCTGTCCGCTCGGAGCCTCTTCCCCGGCACAGGGCACTCTGGGCTCCATTCCTGCCCACTTGGAGCCTCTTCCCCATCACAGGGCACGCTGGGCTCCATCCCTGCCCACTTGGAGCCTCGTCCTGGCACAGGGCATGCTGGGCTCCATCCCTGCCCCCTGGGTTCAATCCCTGCCCGCTTGGAGCCTCTTTCCTGACACAGGGTGTGCTGGGCTCCATCCCTGCCCGCTCGGAGCCTTTTCCCTGGCACAGGATGTGCTGGGCTCCATCCCTGCACTCCGTGGCATAGGAGCCTCCCTTCTCCGCTCTGGAGAACACCCAGGATTGGGAGGGCACAGGCTGGGAGCAGGCAATGTGCTGCGTTTACAGCTGGTCCGTCACTGCCATCCCACCTCAGGGCTGGGGGTGGGCGAGTTTCCCCAGAGTTTCCAGGGCAGGGCATTGCTCTGTGAGCATTCCAGCTGTGCCTGGGGTGGGAATCTGCCCTGGCAGGGCGGGAATCTGCCCTGGCAGGGCTGGAATCTGTCCCAGCAGGATGGGAATCTGGCCTCAGCAGAGCTGAAATTTGCCCCAGCGGGATGGGAATCCTCCTCAGCCTCTCCCAAAGCCCATAACTCGATGGATCCTGGAAGCTCTCTGGGATTCAGGAAAGGTGGCTCCGCTGCCTTTGCTGCCGCAGCTCCTGAAGAACCAGGGTGGGTTCGGATCCGGCTGCTCTGACAATGCTTTGCTCCACACAGAGTGGCTTCCCCGCAAGGCAGAGAACCTGACCCCCTACACCATGGCCCTCATCGCCAAGTATGTGGCGCGGCACCGGCTGCGGGAGCCACGGCTCCTGGACACCATCGCCAACTTCCTGCTGAAGCGCGGGGAGCAGCTGGACAGCAAGGTGAGCGTCCCGGGAATTCTCCGGAGTGGGAGCTGCCTCCCTTCTCCACCATTGGGATGTGCCCTGATCCTTGGGAGAGCCCGATTGCACCCAGCCTGTTGTTCCTTCCTCTGCCTGGTCGATCCCAACTCCCTCTCCTCCAGGTGATCCAGAAGCTGGTGTTCCCCTTCAGCCGGATGAATTACCGCCCTTCCAATCACGGTGAGCTCTTCCCAAAGCTGGAAGCCATCCTGGAGCAGAAAGCCGGCAGCTCGCCCTTGGCTACTGTCAACATCCTGATGTCCATGTTCCAGCTCAGCCACTTCCCGCAGTCCGTCCTGCACCAGGTCTTCTCCCCCGCCTTCATCACCAACGTCATGAGTACGGCCGGCCTTTTCCGGGCTGAATCCTGCCCTTGGAGCTGGGATGGGGGTGGAATTTGAGGGCGTTGGGTGGAACTGGCTCAGCTGGGAGTGCCTCATCCCCACCCCGGTGCCCTCTCTCCAACAGGCAGCCCCTACGCGCTCATCGTGCGCCGCTACCTCTCACTGCTGGACGCGGCGGTGGAGCTGGAATTCCGGGATTACAGCGGCCCTCGCCTCGACCCACGCTACCGCGTCCTCATGTTCGAGCACGCGCTGACAGCTGACGAGGCCAACAGGAAGTACAGGTCTGTGGCCGGAGCGCCGGCACGGGGAGGGCAGTTCCAAGTGGAGGAGCTGTATGGGATCACGGGACTGTTTGGGTTGGAAGAGATCCTTAATATCATCAAGTCCTGCCTTAATCTGACTCTGCCGACTCCAAATCCAGTCCCAAAATGCCACATCCCCATGGTTTTCATATCCCTCTGGGATGGGGCCTCTCCCACTGCCCTGATCTGATCCCTGGCAGCCCGGTCGGTGATGAGGAACATGGGATTCCGGAGGAGCTTTCCTAGGGAATGAGCAGATTGCGTGTACCCGCCCAGAACAGCACAGCCTGGAGCCAAAGGCTCCGTATTCCTGGCTCACAGATGTGCCCAGCAGGATGTGACTGGCAACCGTTTGCGGTGCATGTTCCGAGTGCTCTCTCTCCCGCAGTTACAAGGGGCTGGTGGCCGAGGCCCTGCGCCAGCTGGTGGGAGAGGAATGCTACCGGCAGGACGAGGTGCTTCCCCCGGGATACTGCACAGGTAGGAAGGTGGGAAGGAGCGCTGGAAGTTGGGATTGGGGTCTCTGAGGGCAGCAGGAGCTCCTGCCGTCCTCAGAGAGGCCAGAGGCAGGGAGGTTATTCCGGGCAGGACTGGCTTTGGCAGCTGTCTCCCTGTTCCCAGTGCGCTGCCTTCTCCTGGTGTGTTGGGAAGAAGCTCCTGGAGCTGCTCTGGCTGCAGGAGGGCTCCATGGGGTCAGTGCAGGGGGGCTGGTGCTGATCCTGATCCCTGTCCTCTCTCCACAGACTTCCTGCTGTGGATTAACCGCTCGGGCACCGTGCTGCCCCTCTCCCGCATCCCTGCGGCTTCCAAAGCTCCCTCTTCCCACCCTCCAACGTCCCCGGCTGCCATGTCCCTGCGCTCCAGCGTCCTGGCCCTCACATCGGACTTGCAGGACTTTGCCCCCTTTGCTCCGGAGATGCCAAGCAGCCCCGCGGGCTCCCGGGAGAACAGCCTGGCCGGGAGATTCCTGCCCACGCTCTGTCCGGCTCCGGGGGGCCCCTGCTTTCAGCCCCCCGCGGACTATTACTGCATCCCGAGCAAAGAGGCTTCCCTGGAAAGCCAGGGCAGCTCCACGCTCAGCAGCCCTTCCGAGTGCCTCTCCTCACAGCCGGCTGGCACGCCCGACGGCTCCTCCACGGCGACGCTCTTCCAGTTCCCCATCGGGAAGATCCTGGAGGAGCAGGAGACTCCTGCCGGCTGCCGCGACCACGACCGCTTCCAGGGGGAGCAGCCCTCAGAGGAGCCGCAGAGCAGGAGTTCCCCACCCGCAGAGGACCCCGGTGCTCCGGCCTCGCCGTGCCGGCCCAGCCCCACGCGGGATCTGGGCGAGATGCAGGGAACAGAAGGCATTCAGAGGTTCGGAGCCGGGATGGGGTGTCCATGGGCTCACAGGGCCACAGGGTTTGCCACAGGGCTGCCCATGGGCTCCCTCCCCTGGTAAAATGGTGCTGCCCATGGGCTCCGTTCCCCGGGATAACGGTGCTGCTGCCCAGGGGCTCCGTTTCCCGGGATAACAGTACTGCTGCCTGGGGGCTCCATTCTCTGGGATAATGGTGCTGCTGCCCATGGGCTCCATTCCCTGGGATAACGGTGCTGCTGCCCATGGGTTGTGTTCCCCAGGATAATGTGCTGCCCATGGGCTCCATTCCCTGGGATAACAATGCTGCCCTTGGGCTCCATTCCCTGGGATAACGGTGCTGCTGCCCCGGGGCCCCATTTCTGGGGATAACACTCTCTCTCCCGGCAGGGTGGTTCTCTCCGTCAACGACAAGTGGCATTACTGCCAGAATTCCGACATCCTGGTGGGCTCTCGTGCCATGAGGGACCGGCACCTGCGGCTGCTGGGATATTGCCTGGTCCAGGTACGTGGGGGCTGCTGCTTCTCCCTGCTCCCTTTTCCCTGCTCCCGTCTCCCTTCTCCCTTTCCTTGAGGTGGGCTCCGGGCTGCAGAGCTGGCATGCCCACTGTAAACATTCCCAATGGAAGCAATGACTCATCCTCATGGCTCCATTTTTCCTTCCCCCACCCCATGCCAAGAGTTTTTCCATTGGGCTGGCAGCAATATCGGCCCTGGAGCCATGCCAGAAGGCACAGGCAAGGGCACGGCCACCTCGTGTCCTGCTGGAATCCCGTTCCTGATCCCAGTGCTGGGATCTGGGATGCCAGCTACACTTTGGGTGAGGGTGCAAATCCCTTCGGTGCCAGCTTTGGAGCCCTGGCTGCATCTGTGCAGCCTTTGGGAGAACTGGGAATGATGAAGCCTTGGGGCTTCTCTACTACCTCCATGGTTTTTCTCAGATTCCCTTGGAGACTGAAGGTTGCTTTAAGGAGTGCAGCTGCTCCAGGAGGATTTGTGCGGTGGCTTTTAGCTTGAGGATGGATCTCCCTGTGGAAAACCCCTCAGAAACACAGGCCTACTGTCCCCACTTGAGTCTCCCCTTTGGAGTCACGGGAATCGTGGTTCTGGATCTGTCAGGCAGCCCCGTAACCATTCCCAGACCTCCATGCTTCCCTTGTGCTGCGGATGCAGCCGTCTGGCACGGAGCTGCTCCTCATTCCGGAATTTCCAGTGCTTGCCGTTCGATTCACGCGCAGCTCCTGCAGTCCCGTGGTGGGAGCCACACTATTGCTGTGGGGATCCCAGACTGCGGAGCGCTGGAGCCAGCCCGGCTCCCTGCTCCCAGCACTGCCAGCCCCACCACGGATCCAGGTCCCTGAGCTCCACATTCACATGGATTTTGAATCCCTTCAGGGATAGGGACTCCCCCTCTGCCCTGAGCAGCTTCACTGCTCTTTCCATAAAGAAATATTTCCCAATATCCAGTCTAACCCTCCCCTGGTGCAACTTGAGGCTGTTCCCTCTCATCCCATCTCTTGTTTCTTAGGAGCAGAGCCTGACCCCTGCCTAGCTCCGACCTCCTTCCACGGAGATGAGTTTTCTCACTCCCCGTGTGCTCAGGATCAGCTGCTCCAGCTGGAGCACAGTCAGGAGTCGCCGTGGGAGCTCTGTCCCGATCCTCGTGCCGTTCTCCCCATGGATGCGGGAGCACCGGCCCTCAGTCCCGTCCCCCTCTTTCCAGCAGCAGAAAACGAGTCCGGAGTGGGGCACAGAGAGTGGGGCTGCGGCTCTGATCTGTGGTTTTCTCCTCTTTCAGTGCTGTCTCAGAGTAGCTGAGGTTTTCAGGAGCCTCTGGAGATCCTCCAGCCCAGCCCCAGCTGCTGGAGTTTTGGTGTTCTCAGACAGGTTGCTTCCAGGTACCCTGTTCCTGGCGGATTGTGTCTGTGCCTCGCTCCGTGCCACTGGGCACCGCTGGCTCTCTCATCTTTGTGGCTCCTCAATCAGATCCCTGATCTTTTTGTTTAGTGGATCTGCCAGACTTTACTCCCATCATCATCCCTGTGACCCTCCAATCTGTCCATGCCTCGTTCTGGGATCCCAGAGCCGGACACTCTGGAACGGTCTCACCAAGGCTGAGCAGCAGAGAAGGATCAGCTCCTTCATCCTCTGCTCCCAGAGCTCTTTCCATTACTTCCAGGATACTGTTGGTTGTGGATTGAGGCTCCTTTATCCTCTGCTCCCTGAGCTCTTCCCAGCACTCCTGGCCTGCTGCTGAAACTCTTCCCAACACTCCTGGGATGCCGTTGGCCGTGGAATGAGGCTCCCTCATCCTCTGATCCCAGAGTTCTTCCCAACTCTCCCGGGATGCCACTGACTTTGGAGTTCTCCTTTATCCTCTGTTCCCAGGGCTTTTCCCAGTGCTCCCAGGTTGCTGTTGGCTGCCTGTGCCAGCTGTTGTCTGTTGGGCCACTTTGCTCCCTTTTCCGCAAAGCCCCTCTCCAGACAGTTGTTCCTGCCCTTCCCAAGTGAAAGAGGTTGTTCCCTCCCCGTGCTCAGCACTCGGCTGGGCACCGGTGTCTCAGCCGCTCCCCCATTCCTGCAGCTCCGCCGGGAAGCGCTCATCCCATCGTCCCAGCCCCTGATGGGGACACTCCATTGGGGTTGGCTCCAGGGATGTGCTGTTTGGGATGTGATCCAGCTGGACACGGAGCCTGGCAGCTCCCTGTGGGAGCTCAGAGCCGTGCTGTCCGTGTGCTTGGCACGTCCCGCAGGGAATGTGTGTGGCCGTGCCAGGGCCGTACTGCCCCTCGGATCCTGCTGATCCGCTGGCAGGTTTGTCGGTGCCTCCAGACAGGGCTTCCTTCCAGCAGAGCTGCTCCTTCCTAGGGCTCCCACAGGAACAGTGAGGGACGTCACCAGGGCTGGAATCCAGATCCTTCCTTGCCTCCAGCCCTCAGCTGCACCTGCCGGTTGCTCTTTTCCCCCTGGCAGCGCTGGGATGTTCCTTTCCCTGGTGCTCCTGGCACTTTGCTCTCAGCTGGCTCTTTCCCCTTGGCAGTTTCTCGGCAGGGACACGTTCCGTCCTTCTGGAATTCTGCCCTGGTGCTCCTGTCCCAGCTCTGGCCCTGCTCACTTCACTTCCAGCTGGTGCCGCTGCTCCCGAGGGAGACAGAGGATGCGGCTCCATCCCAGAACCTTTGATTCGGAACCACTGCAGCCAGTAGACTTGACTCCTTCTCTCCAGGGAAAGTTGAGAGCTGCCTTCCTCCCATTCCTGTGTGGGAATGCTGGAGAAGAGAACCCAAGCAGCACCCACATCAGGATCTGCCCTTCCCAACGAGTCCCTCTTCCAAGTTTACTCACTCCATCCCCTCACAGTGCCGGTAGGAACAAGCTTCCTCTGGTGTGGAATGATCTGCAGCTCCAGAGGGGCCATGGTGGCCTCTCCCAGGAGCTGTGGGCGCTTCCAATGCCACCATGGAGCTTGGGCTGGCCGGTGTCATTGATGGAGTCATGGAACCATGGAATGGTTTGGTTTGGAAGGGACCTCAAAGCCCATCCAGTTCCACCCCCTGCCATGGGCAGGGACACCTCCCACTGGATCAGTGAGCTCCATGCCCCATCCAACCTGGCCTTGAACACCTCCAGGGATGGGGCAACCACTACTGCTCTGGGCAACCTGAGCCAGGGTCTCCCCACCCTCATCCTGAGGAATTTCTTCCCGATGTCTAAAATTCCCACAGGCTGGGATCCAAGGAAGCCTGGGCCTTGGATTTGGGATTTGAGGTTGGGAGCAGCTCCAGAGCATTCTCAGCTGTGTTGTGCTGTACTGGGAATTGGGATGGGAATGGGGCTGCCATGACTCAGGTGGGCAGGGACTGGGACTCATCCCCATCCCTGCTTGGTGCCCGGGGTTGGTGGCGATCAGAGCCCTCGCTCTGCTGGGAATGGCCCCGATCCCAGGGTTCCGGAGCGCGACGGGCTCTCCCGCTTCCCTTGCAGCTGCCGTACACGGAGCTGGAGAAGGTGAGCGGCATCGAGGAGGCCAAGCTGTACCTGCGGCGGAAGCTGCGGGAGCTGCGCTGCTGAGGGATGGACACCCGGAATCCGGGCGGGAACAGGGAGGGCACCAGCCCCTTCCCAGGGGGGCGCGCGACGCAGCCGCCTTCCAATCCCAGGGGATCCGGGCCGGGCTGGGGGGTGGAACGGGAAGCTGCTCTGAGATATTTATTGCCGTTAGCGGGGTCTGGGGGTGAATCCCGGTGCGCAGGGAATGGGGGGGCTGTGCTGGAGGGGGCACGGGGGCTGCTCCCCTGCCCTGAGCCGGGGGGGAGGGGGAACTGGGAATGGGGAGGGGTCGGAATTTACAATAAAACCAGTGAAAAGTGTGCAAAGTCCGTTGGGTTTATTGGCCGGAGCCGAACAGGGAGACCTAGATCCAGAACAGGCAGACACTGCCCCATCCCCTAGATCCAGGACAGGGAGACACCACGCTATCCCCTGGATCCGGAACAGGGAGACCTAGATCCGGAAAAGGGAGATAGCATCCCATCCCTTGGATCTGGGACAGGGAGATTTGGATCTGGAACAGGGAGAATGTGGATCCAGGACAGGAAGACCCAGATCCAGAACAGGGAGACACCACCCCATTCCCTGGATCCAGAACAGAGACACTGCCCCATCCCATTCCCATTCCCTGGATCTGGATTAAGACCTGGATCCAGAACAGGGTAACCATTCCCACCCAAACCCCTCCAACCCTTGGATCCGGCACAGGGAGAACTGGATGTGGCACAGGGTGACGCCCAGTGCCGGAGCTGGGTGCTCTTTCTGCAGGGGTGCCAGAGGTTCCCCCACCCCACTTGCCCCCCCGCAGCTCGTTACAAAGCCATTTATTGCCATGTTAAATAAACTGGAGGGGTGGCAGCGCCCGATTGTCCGGTGGGAGCCCCAGGGGGCTCTGCCCCACGGCATGGTCAGGATGGAGCCCAGGGGTTCCCAGCGGCGCCAGTGGTTCTTTGGCAAGAAGGCACGGGGAGCGTGAGGTGTGCAGCTCCAGCTGGGATTGGCTCCATCACACCGGCATCACCGTGCGGGCACACTGGCAGCAGCACCATGGGCACACTGGCACCGCGGTCACACTGGCACAGTGGTCACACCGGTATCACCAGCATCAGCGTGCAGTCACACTGGCACCGTGGTCGCACCAGCATCACCGCGGTCACACCGGCATTGGCACCGTGGTCACACTGGCATCGGCATCTCGTTGTACTCATCCACACCTTCCCGCTCATCCAGGATGGGCTCAGCCTCGTCGGCGTCCAACTGCGGGAGACGGTGGCTGAGCCAGTGCCAAGGGCTCCATGCCCCCACTGGGACAGGGGATGGCGCTGGGATGCAGGGCTGGCACCGGGACACTGTGATAGCTCTGGGACACTGGGACGGTGCTGGGATGCAGGGCTGGCACCAGAACACTGGGATGGTACTGTGACACGGGGCTGGCAGTGGGACACTGGGATGGCATCATGACATGGGGCTGGCACTGGGATGGTGCAAGGATGCAGGGCTGGCACTGGGACATCAGAATGGGCTGGCACGAGGACATGAGGGTGGCACCGGGATGCGGTACGGGTACTTACACACTTCATCTCGCGGTCGGTGAAGATGCGGCGCAGCAGGCACATGCGGAGCGGGACGGTGAGGATGAGGATGAAGGGGAAGGCCAGCGAGGCGACGGTGGACATGACGGCCCAGAGCACGGCCAGGCACGCCAGCTGCAGCGCCGTGAAGAGGTGCATCCGCAGCGTCCGCACCTGCGGCATCAGCGCCCGCACACGGCATCAGCACCGGGACACGGTGCCCATGGCCCTAACGGGGGCTCCAGGGGACGGCCCTGATCCCTGACTTCCGAAACCTGGATTGGCCAGGGTCCCATGGACACCCTAGTGTCCCCGACCCAAGGATGCTCCCAACCCAAGGGCTCCCCCGACCCAAGATTGACCCTGATCCAAGGGGACTCCTGACTCAGCAATGCTGCCACTCCATGGGTGCTCCTGATCCAAAGCTGCTCCCGACCCAAGGATTCTCCCAACCCAAGGGTGCTCCTGATCCAAGGATGCTTCCAGTCCAAGGGGGCTCCAGACACAAAGCTGCTCCAGACCAAAGGATGCTCCTGACCCAAGGGCTTTCCCAATCCAAGAGACCTCGGCCCAAGGGAGCCCCAACCCAAGGGAGACCCCAGCCTGGCTGCTGCCCTGCACAAGGGTTCCATCCCCTCTCAAGCCCACCAACCCCCCCCCCCCCCCCCCCCCCCCCGACCTTTTTGACGTAGGTGACGTCAGGGTGGTGCTTCGGGGGCATCAGCAGGAGCTGCAGGCGCTCGTAGAACTGGATCCCGTTGAGGGAGGTGACGCCCATGTAGAGGAAGATCCCGAAGAGCACGGCGAGCGGGATCTGCCGCAGGAGGTCCCCGATGACGATGGACAGACCTGTGCAGAGTGGGATCAGCCGGGGGGGCCCGGATGGGGGAGACCCCATTCCTGGTCACTCCCACACCTGAGGAGGGTCCAGCATCACCAGTGCCCACGTGGGACGGGACAGCCACGCCAATGTGGCCAGGGAGTCCCTCCCCACCACCCCACAGCTCCCCAGGGCTGGGACAGACGGGCGGACGCCGTGGGCAGGGCAAGACGTACCGACGAGCACGGCCACCAGCAGCCCAGTGACGCGCTGCTCCTTCACCTCCTGGATCTTAGGCTTGTCCCCCGGTGCCACGGCCTTGCTCATGACGGTGAGCGCGTTGGCGTGGGTGACCGAGCGCACGGTGGCGGCCGCCAGCCAGGGCAGCCCGAAGAGCGCGAAGAACCCACCCATGGCCACGATGAGCAGCAGGTCCAGGTGGAACCCCGAGCCCTTCTGCAGCTTCCGCTCCTTCTTGCTGATGATCAGCCTGGGCGCAAGGGTGGGCGGTTGATACAGCTCGGCTTAGCTTAGCATGGCACAACTTGGCAGAGCTCAGCTCAGCTCAGCACAACATGGCACAGCTTGGCACAGCTTAGCTCAGCTCAGCGTGGCATGGCTAAGCTCAGCTCGGCATGGCACGGTTTGGCTCAGCTCAGCACAGCACAGTTTGGCTCAGCTCACCACAGCACAACTTGGCACAGTTCGGCTCAGCTCAGCTTGGCATGGCTTGGCTTAGCTCAGCATGGCACAGCTTAGCTCAGCTCAGCATGGCATGGCTTGGCCCAGCTCAGCATGGCACAGCTTGGCTCAGCACAGCACAGCTCATCTCAGCATGGCAGGCTTGGAACCACTCAGCTCGGCACAGCTTGGCATGGAACAGCAGGCTCAGCACAGCTCAGCATGGCTTGGCACAGCACAGCTCAGCTCAGTTTGGCATTGCTCAGCACAGCTCATGACTGCTCAGTACGGCTCAGCTCAGCACAGCACAGCTTGGCATGGCTTGGCACAGCACAGCTTGGCACAGCTCAGTTTGGCACAGCTTGTAATGATTTGGCACAGCTTGACACAGCTCAGCTCAGCTCGGCAAAATTTGTTACAGCTCGACACAGCTCAGCTTGGCACAGCTTGGCATGGCACAGCTTAGCTCAGCACAGTACAGCTCAGCAGTTTGGCATGGCTTGACACAGCTCAGCTCAGCAGAGCCAAGCCTGGCTCAGCTCAGCTCAGCCTGGCACAACTTGGCAAGGTGCAGTTTGGCACAGCTCAGCCTGGCACGGCATGGCTTGGCAAAGCACAGCAAAGCATAGCATGGCTCAGTCTGGCATGGCACGGCACAGCACAGCTTGGCTTGGCACAGTCTGGCTCAGCAGGGCACAGCTTGGCACAGTGCAGCACAGCCTGGCACAGCTCAGCACAGCCTGGCACAGCAGGGCACAGCCTGGCACGGATCGGCACAGCTCAGCCCCCCCGCGCCCCCGGCCGCGCTCACGTGGTGATCTGGGTCTCCATGAAGATGAGGATGAAGACGAGGAGGGCGGGGAGGCCGCTGGCCACCATCATCCAGACGGGGAAGGGGCTGCGCTCGCCCAGTGGGTTGATCACCCATCCCCGCTGCTCCGGCGCCGTCACCGAGAACCCGCTGGGCACACTCAGCTTCTGCAGGGGCACGGCCAGGGTAAGCCTGGCACTGGGAGCCACTGGGATGAGGGGGAAGGGGATTGGGGACATTGGGAGCCACTGGGACGAGCGGGAAGGGGATTGGGGGGCACTGCGAGCCACTGGGATGAGTGGGAAAGGGGATTGGGAGCTCTGGGAGCCTCCGGAGGGTGCTGGGGTGCTGACCTGTGTGTAGGTGTCCTGGATGCTGTAATCCACCAGCACCATCACCAGGATGGCAATGGGCACCCCGAAGTCCCCAATGAGCCGACGGATCTGGGGGGAGTGGTGTCACCACAGGGCCCATCCCATCCCATCCCATCCCATCCCATCCCATCGTGCCCCATCCCCTCCCCTTCCCCACCCAGTCCCCATCCCCATCCCCATCCCCATCATCTCCATCCCCACCCCCATTCCCATTCCCATTCCCATCCCCTTCCCCATCCCCTTCCCCATCCCCTTCCCCTTCCCCTTCCCTTTCCCCATCCCCTTCCCCACCCCCACCCCCACCCCCACCCCACGCACCCGTCCTGGGAAGAACCGGCTGTTCTTGAACTTGCGCAGGAAGAAGGCGATGAAGAAGGTGCCGGCCATGAGCACCAGCGAGAGCAGTGCCGTGTTGGGCTGCCCGGTCACCTTGGGCTCGGCGTGGGTGCCGGTGCCGTTGGCTGTTGTGGTGCTGTTGGCCATCGCGGTGCCGTTGGCCGTTGCGGCGCTGTCGCCCTGCAGGCAGCCGTGCAGCGGGTGCTCCTGGAAGATCTGCGGGAACACAACGACAGGTGGGTCCTGTCCCAGCCCTACGGAGCCCCCCTGCCCCGAGCCCGCCGGATCCCACCTTGGCCAGCTTGGAGAAAGTCTCGTAGATGAAGATGAGGGAGATGAGGAAGGCGAAGATCTCCTGGGTGAAGCGGGACACGAAGCGCACCAGGAAGCTGCCCTCGAAGGCCACCATGACCAGCACGATGAGGATGAGCCAGAACCCGATCCAGACGCGCCCCACCAGGTACTCCAGCCCGTTGGACGCGCAGAACTGCCGCGGCGGGCGGACAAACAGATGGGGTCAGCACGAGGGACGGACACAGCGCTGGGCAGTGGCAGTGGGGTGGGAGATGCTGCCCCACAGCACCCCAGAAAATCCCCCTGCCCCACAGGGCCCAGGAATGTCCCCCTGCCCCATAGGTCCTGGGAAAGTTCCCCTGCCCCACAGAGCCCGGGAATGTCTCCCCTTGCCCCACGGCACCCAGGAATGTCCCCCCTGCCCCATAGAGACCAGGAATGTCCCCCTGCCCCACAGATCCTGGGAACGTTCCCCCAGCCCCGTGGCACCCAGAAAGGTCCCCCCAGCCCCACAGAGCCCAGGAATGCACCACAGGTCCTGGGAATGTCCCCTCTGTCCCACAGAGCTCAGGAATGTCTCACGGTGAAGAAGGCCTCCTCGAAGACGAGCAGGGGTCCCGAGAAGCCGATGACGAGCAGGGGTTGGGCACCCAGGAGGCAGAAGAGGACGCCCTGCAGCGACGTCGAGATGATCAGCTCCGACACCCCGATCAGGTCCTGCGTCTTCTCCCCTGCGGGCGCCACAGCATCAGTAGCAGCCGGCGGGTCTCGAGTCTCCATCCCTGGCTCCCTGTTTCCCATTCCTGGATGCCAGTTCTCCAACCCCAGGTCCTGATTCTCCATCCCTGGGTCCTGATGCTAAATTCCTGATTCTCTGTCTGCAGCCCCCAATTCTCTCTCCCCAGGCCCCAGATCTCCATCCCCTGGACCTGGAATCTCTATTCCTGATCCCCATTTCCCCATCCCTGGACCCTGATTCCCCATTCCAGGGCCAGAATCTCTATTCCCAGGCCCAAATTCTCCATCCCTGGATCCCAGTTCTCCAGCCTCAGGTCCTGATTCTCTGGTTCTGGAGTCCTGATTCTCCATCCCTGGATCCCAGTTCCCCATCCCCGGGTCCTGATTCTCCATCCCAGGTTCTTCATCCCTGGGTTACAATTCCCCATCCATGGTCCCGATTCTGAATTCCTGACTGTCCACCCACAAGTCCCAGTTCTCTGTTCCCAGGTCCCTGTTCTCCATTCCTGACTCTCTGACCCCAGGTCCCAATTCTCCATCCTGAGCCCCGATTCCCCATCCCATGTCCCAGTTCCCCATCCCCGTGTCCCATTCTCTGTCCCCAAGGCCCAATTGCCCATCCCTGGTTCTAGAATCTCTACTCCTGATCCCCATTTCCCCATCCCTGGATCCTAATTCCCCATCCTGGGTCCAGAATCTCCACCCCCCAGGCCCCAAATTCTCCATCCTGAGCCCCAGTTCTCCATCCCCAAGTCCTGATTCTCCCATCCCTGGGTCTGGATGCTCCATTCCTGGGTTCCGATTCCCCATCCCTGGGTGTGGACTCTCCATCCCTGGGTCCCAATTCTCCATCCCCAAACCCCAGTTCTCTGTCCCTTGGTTCTGATTCCCATTCCTGGGTCCCAATTCCCCATTCCTGGGTCCCAATTCCCCATCCCTGATTCTGTACTCTGCACCCCTGATCCCCAGTTCTCCATCCCCGATCCCCAGTTCCCATCTCTGGGTGTGGACTCTCCATCCCTGACACCCAGTTCCCCATCCCCAGGTCCTGATTCCCCATTCCCAGGTCCCAATTCCCCATCCCTGGTTCTGGACTCTCCATCCCTGACCCCCAGTTCTCCATCCCCGATCCCTGGTTCCCCATCCTTGGGTTCCGATTCCTCATTCCCGGGTCCCAATTCTCCATCCCTGGTTCTGGACTCTCCATCCCTGACCCCCAGTTCTCCATCCCCGGTTCCCCATCCTTGGGTTCCGATTCCTCATTCCTGGGTCCCAATTCTCCATCCCTGGTTCTGGACTCTCCATCCCTGACCCCCAGTTCTCCATCCTCGGTTCCCCATCCTTGGGTTCTGATTCCTCATTCCCGGGTCCCAATTCTCCATCCCTGGTTCTGGACTCTCCATCCCTGACCCCCAGTTCTCCATCCCCGATCCCTGGTTCCCCATCCTTGGTTCCGATTCCTCATTCCTGGGTCCCAATTCCCCATCCTTGGTTCTGGACTCTCCATCCCTGACCCCCAGTTCTCCATCCCTGACACCTGGTTCCCCATCCTTGGGTTCTGATTCCTCATTCCTGGGTCCCAATTCTCCATCCCTGGTTCTGGACTCTCCATCCCTGACCCCCAGTTCTCCATCCCCTGATTCCCAATTCTCCATCCCTGATTCCCAGTTCCCCATCACCGTATCCGAACCCTGCACCCCGGTTCCCAGTTCTCCACCCACGACCCCGTGCCGCGGCGCACCGAGCAGCCCGCCGAAGGTGATGGCGGGCGAGAGCGCGGCGAAGTAGATGAAGATGACAGCGGCGATGCACTGCGGGTTCAGGGCGTCGCGGAAGTCGCTCAGGTATTTGGGGTAGCGGCGCCGCACGTCGCGGATCAGCCCCCCGAACGGTCGGCCTGTGCGCCGCAGCGGGTCATCCTCCTCCTCCTCCTCCTCCTCCACCACCTTCAGCTTCAGCAGCGCTGCCGGACAGATGGACAGACAGACGGGTGGTGAGTCCCTGCCAGCCGGACACTCCCCATTTCCATCACCCAGTTCTCCATCCACAGAGCTCAACTGATTCCCCATCTTGGGTCCCGATTCTCCATCCCCAGGTCCTGATCAGTTCCCCATCCCCAGATCCCAGTTCTCCATCCCTGGGTCTGGAATTCTCACCCCCAGATCCCAGTTTTCCAACCTAAAGGTCCTGATTCTCCAACCCAAGGTCCTGATCAGTTCCCCATCCCCAGATCCCAGTTCTCCATTCCTGGGTCTGGAATCCCCATCCCCATATCCCAGTTCTCCATCCTTGTGTCTGGAATTCGCAACCCCAGATCCCAGCTCTCCAACCTAAGGTCCCGATTCTCCAACCAAAGGTCCCGATCAATTCCCCATTCCCAGATCCCAGTTCTCCATCCCTGGGTCTGGAATCCCCATCCCCAGATCCCAGTTCTCCATCCCTGGGTCTGGAATCCCCATCCCCAGATCCCAGTTCTCCGTCCTTGGGTCTGGAATCCCCATCCTCAAATCCCAGTTCTCCATCCCTGGGTCTGGAATCCCCATCCCCAGATCCCAGTTCTCCGTCCTTGGGTCTGGAATCCCCATCCCCAGATCCCAGTTCTCCGTCCTTGGGTCTGGAATCCCCAGGCCCAGATCCCAGTTCTCCATTCCTGGGTCCGGAATCCCCATCCCCAGATCCCAGTTCTCTGTCCTTGGGTCTGGAATCCCCATCCTCAGATCCCAGTTCTCCGTGCCCGCTCCCACCTTTCTCCTCGGGGGATTTGGGCTCCAGCAGCAGACGCCGCTCCTGCTCCTCGCGCTTCTTGAGCATCTGGCGCTGGAAGTGGGCGACGCTGCGCAGGAGCTCCTCGCCCTGCACCTCGGAGGGCGGCAGCACCACGCTGCAGTCCAGGAACTCGTTGATGGCCGTCAGCAGGTCCTGCCGCTCGTCCGCCAGGTACGCGGCCTCGTGGAATTGCTGTGGAGCTGCCGTCAGCCGACACAGAACCGGCGAACCGCACCACGACGGAACACGGAACCCGACCCGGCGGGAGAGAGGGCGAGGGTGGGGAATGGGGGACCAGGGAGGGAGAACCGGGATGTGGGGATTGGAAACTGGGGACCAGGATGGGGGAACTGGGGACCTGGGATGGGGAACTGGGGGTGGAGAATCGGGGACTCAAGGATGGGGGATTGAGACTCAGGGACAGGGAATCAGGACCCTGGGAGATGGGAAATCAGGGAGCTGGAAATGGGGAATCAAGGATCCAAGGATGGAGAACCGAGACCCAGGGATGGGGAAATGGGACGGGGAATCGGGACCTGGGATGGGGAATTGGGGACCTGGGGGTGGAGAATCGCGGACCCAAGGATGGGGAATGGGGACCCAAGGATGGGGAATGGGAACCCAAGGATGGAGAATTGGGACCCTGGGATGGGGAACCGGGGACCTAGGGGTGGAGAATCGGGGACCCAAGGATGGGGAATTGGGACCCAAGGATGGAGAACTAGGACCCTGGGATGGAGAACTGGGGACCTGGGGGTGGAGAATTGGGGACCCAAGGATGGAGAACTGGAACCTGGGGATGGAGAACTGGGACCTGGGGATGGAGAATGGAGACCCGGGGATGGGGAACTGGGAACCTGGAGATGGGGAGTCAGGGATCCAAGGATGGAGAACTGGGACCTGGGGATGGGGAATGGAGACCTGGGGATGGGGAACTGGGAACCTGGAGATGGGGAGTCAAGGATCCAAGGATGGAGAACTGGGACCCAGGGATGGGGAATGGGGATCCAGAGATGGGGAACTGGGACATGGTGTAGAAACTGGGACATGAGGATGAAGAATCAGGGACCAAGGGATGGGGAACGTGGGGCCTGGGGACAGGGAATCGGGCCCTGGGATGGACCCCTCACCCACCTTGTCGGACATGAGGGTGGAGATGGAGCGGCCGATCTCGTGGTAATCCATGTGGGTGCTGCTGGGGCCCAGGAGCACGAAGAGGAACCGCACCGGCACCGGCACCTCCAGCACCGAGTCCAGCTCCGCCGCCTCGCGCAGCCGCACGAACGCCATGGTCGGCTGGTCCAGGAACGCCACGCAGCCTGGGGGCACGGGGGGCAGCGGGGGGTCAGGGGGGCACCGTGGGGGTGCAGGGGCACACAGGGGTCACCGTGGGCTCAGTAGGGCACAGGGGGTCAACGTGGGGTGCAGGGGTCACGGTGGGGGCACTGGGGTCAACCTGGGACTCACTGGGTCCGTGTGGGTCACAGGGGTTAATGTGGGGCTCAGGGGGTCACTAGGGGGCACAGAGGTCACCAGGGGCTGTAGGGGTCACCGTGGGGTGCAGAGGGTCACCATGGGGCTCAAAGGGTCAATGTGGGGCTTGGGATGACACTGTGGGGCACAGGGGTCACTTTGGGGCTCAAGGGGTCAACGTGGAGCTCATGGGGTCAGTGAGAGGTTCACGGGTTCACCATGGGGCACAGGGGTCAATGTGGTCACCATGGGGCTCACTGGGTCACCACGGGGTGCAGGGGGTTAATGTGGGGCACAGAGGTCACTGTGGGGCTCATGGAGTCACCATGGACTCAAGGGGTCACCATGGGGCACAAGGGGGGCAATGTGGGGTACAGGGGGTCATTGTGGGTCTCAGGGGTCAATGTGGGGCACAGAGGTCACTGTGGGGCTCTGGGGTCCCCAAGTCCGTCCCCCCCCTCCTCGTACCCACGAGCACCACGGTGGCCTCCGCGTTCTCCGGGATCTTCTCGAGGAGCTTCAGCTCGTGCTTGGACTTGGAGCGCGCGATCCCGGCGGGCGGTGATGGCGCCAGGACCTCCCGCTGCCGGCACCAACCATGAGGGAATGGTGTTCCCGGGAGCAGGAGCGGGAGGGAGGACGGGAATACTGGGAATGGGCTGGGAATGGGTGGGACTGGGGTGGGAATGGACTGGGAATGTCAGGGAAGGGACTGGAAACACTGGGAATGGGCTGGGAATAGTGGGAATGGCTGGGAACGGGTGGGAATGGGCTGGGAAAGGATGGGAATGGACTGGGAAAGAATGGGAATGGCCAGGGATGGGTGGGAATGGGCTAGGAATGGGTGGGAATGAGTGGGAACGGGTGGGAATGGGCTAGGAATAGTTGGGAATCACTGGGAACGGATGGGAATGGGGGGAATGGCTGGGAATGATGGGAATTATGGGAATGGACTGGACAGAGAATGGGTGGAAATAGGTAGAAATGGCTGGGAATAGTTGGGAACAGTGGGAATGGCTGGGAATGACGGGAATTGTGGGAATGGATGGGAATGATGGGAATGGACGGGAATGGACTAGACAGAGAATGGGTGGGAATAGGTAGAAATGGTTGGGAACAGTGGGAATGGCTGGGAATGATGGGAATGGTGGGAATAGGTAGGAATGAATGGGAACTGCTGGGAAAGGCCGGAATGGGTGGGAGAGGCTGGGACCAGACTGGGCACACCGCGGGCTCACCTCACGCTCCACGTCGACACGTGCGGCTGGCTCGCCGGCAATAAGGGGCTCGGTGACGGCCGGCTCAGCGCCCTCGGCCGCGTGGTTGGCGCCGTGGTGGGGCGCGAGCAGGGAGCCCAGGCTGCCAGCCGAGATGTTCCGTGGGAACGAGAAGTCCTTCTCGTCGCTGGGGTGGCTGCGGGGGAAACGGCTGTTGGTGGCCCCGGGTCCGCGGCCATGGGGCGCAGCAGAGGGACGGGTGGGGGCGCCCCCCCAGCCCCACCTGTGCTTGAGCAGCAGCGCACGCAGCACGTTGGCGCGGTCCTCGGCACGGATCTGGTCCGTGATCACCATCTGCTCCACCACCTGGTGGGCCACTCCGGGCAGCGTCTTCTGGTCCAGGTCCAGCAGCACCGCGCCTGCGGGGGCACAGGGTCAGCGCGGGCAGGAAGGGGGACCCCCCCTTCCCTGGGATCCCCCCTTCCCGGGATCCATGGGGCCATCCCGGGGTTCTGAGGAATGGGGACCCCCGCCCTGGAACCTCCCCCTGCCCTGGGATCCCACTTCCCATAATCCGTGGGACAATCCTGGGGGGGCTGAGGAATGGGGACCCCCTATTCCCATGATCCAGGGGGCTGAAGTAATGGAATAGGAATCCCCCCCTTTTCTAGGATCCATGGGGCCATCCCAGGGGCTGAGCCCATGGGACAGGGGCACCCCCTTTCCCCAGAATCCCCCCTTCCTGGGATGCATGGGGCCATCCTGGGGGGCTGAGGAATAGGGACCCCCCTTCCCTGAGACCCCGCCCTTCCTAGGATGCATGGGGCCACCACAGGGGGTTGAGGAATGGGGACCCCCCCACTTCCCAGGGTCCCCACCGTGCGCCAGGGTCCTGCGCAGCTCCAGGAGGCTCCGGAAGGACAGGGAGGCAACGTGGGGCTTCCCCCACCGCTCGGGTCTCCTCTTCCACGTCCTCCTCAAACTTGATCCAGCGCGCGGTCTCTTTCCACTGCAGCTCCTGGTTCTTGTCCACCACCAGCTCGTTCAGCTCCACAAACACCTGCAGCGTGGCTGGGTCAGCGCTGGGACGGCACCGCAACCCCCAGTGGGGACACAACAGCACCGAGATGGTGGGAACCCAACCATGGACACGACAATGCCAGAACCCAACCATGGACACAACAATGCCGGAACCCAACCGTGGACACAACAATGCCAGAACCCAACCATGGACACAACAATGCTGGAACCCAACCGTGGACACGACAGCGCCGGGATGGTGGGAACCCAACCATGGGGACATGCCAGGAACCCCACCTCATGCGGCTGCCGGGTCGTGCTTGCGCTGCCGCGTGCTGGGCTCCGCGTGGTCCTTGCCAACATGGATCACCTGTGCCTTCGCGCTTTTTCTCACCAAGTGCCGTCGCACGCCTGGCACGTCCTCAAAACGGTGACCTGGAGGGGACAACAGGAGTCATAGAGCAGTTTGGGTCGGAAGGGACCTCAAAGCCCATGCAGTTCCAACCCCCTGCCATGGGCAGGGACACCTCCCACTGGGTCAGGGGGCTCAAAGCCCCATCCAACCTGGCTTTAAACACCTCCAGGGATGGGGCAGCAGCCAAGACTGCTCTGGGCAACCTGGACCAGGGCATCCCCACCCTCATCCTGAAGAATTTCTTTCCAATGTCCAATCTAAACCTTCCCCTTCCAATTTAAAGCCGTTCCCCCCTTGTCCTGTCACTCCAGGCCCTTGGAAAAACCCCTCCCCAGCTTTCCTGGAGCCCCTTTCAGCACTGGAAGCTGCTCTGAGGTCTCCCAGCAGCCTTCTCCTCTCCAGCTGAACAACCCCACCTCTCCCAGCCTGTCCTCAGAGCAGAGGGGCTCCAGCCCTCGCATCATCTCCGTGGCCTTTGCTGAACCCAGTCCCACAGCTCCACCTCTTCCATACGCTGGGGATTCCAGAGCTGGACCCAGGACTCCAGGTGGGGTCTCCCCAGAGCAGAGCACAGGGGACTCTGCACTGGTCCTACTGCTCTGGATGCAGCCCAGGACACCGACGCAGCTGTGGGCACAACGCGGCACTGACCCCCTGGCACTGCCCCCCTGGCACAGGGAACAGGGACCCCCACTCACTCTTCATGCCATCCAGGTCGGCGGTGCCCAGCATCTGCGCCTCGGTCTCGTCAGTCGGCACCTTCTGGAAGCGGGCGTGCTGGGCACCCGTCATGCTGCCGATGCGGCGCCGCTCGTGCAGGTTGTAGCTGCGGTGCCCGGGCTGTGCCCGTGTGGTGCCACGGCCTGGGGAGCCGCACTCGGCACCCGCCGAAGCCTCCGCCGGTGCCGCATCGGGGCTGTGGGGCAGGGGAGGTTGGGGGGGGGGAAACCTGCCCCATGGCCCAGCCAGGGGGCAGCTATGAGGCTGGCACTGCTGTGGGGTTGGTACTGCCATGGGGCAGCTGTGGGGCTGGCACTGCTGTGGGGCAGATGTAGCTGTGGGGCAGACGCTGCCGTGGGGCAGCCGGAGGCACTGCTGCCCCCTAATATCCTGCATCCCCTCTGAGCCCCCCCGTGAACCCCAGCCCCACTCACCTGCCAGCCCGAGGGGTCACGGATCCAGGGGGCTCTGGGGAGGCTCCGGGCGCTGCCAGAGGGCGCGGGGGGCTCCTCTGCCCGGCGAGGGTCGCTCACCTCATCCTCCTGTAGGAAAAACTGAGCAGGGACCGGAGACCTGAGTGGCTCCTCCAGTTCCTCTTCCGGTTCCAGCCCCTGTCCCAGCTCCTCTCCCAGTACCAGTGTCCCCAGTTCCAGCTCCAGCATTGCCAGTTCCAGTGTCCCCAGTTCCTCTCCCAGCTCCAGTGTCCCCAGCTCCTTTCCCAGCTCCTCTCCCAGTTCCAGCTCCTTTCCCAGCACCAGCATCCCCAGTTCCTCTCCCAGCTCCAGCATCCCCAGTTCCAGTTCCTCTCCCAGCTCCCCTTTCAGCTCCAGTGTCCCCAACTCCAGTGTTCCCAGTTCCTCTCCCAGCTCCAGTGTCCCCAGCTCCTTTCCCAGCTCCTCTCCCAGCTCCAGTGTCCCCAGCTCCTTTCCCAGCTCCTCTCCCAGTTCCAGCTCCTCTCCCAGCACCAGCATCCCCAGTTCCTCTCCCAGCTCCAGCATCCCCAGTTCCAGTTCCTCTCCCAGCTCCCCTTTCAGCTCCAGTGTCCCCAACTCCAGTGTTCCCAGTTCCTCTCCCAGCTCCAGCATCCCCAGTTCCAGTTCCTCTCCCAGCTCCCCTTTCAGCGCCAGTGTCCCCAACTCCAGTGTTCCCAGTTCCTCTCCCAGCTCCAGTGTCCCCAGCTCTGGTGTTCCCAGCTCCAACACCCCCCACTCTGGGACACCCCCCCCCGCCATCACCTGCACAGTCTCCGGTGGCCGCAGCTCCTCGGCCGAGTGCTCGGTCTCGGTGTCTGCCACCTCCTCCTCATCCTCCTCGGCCTCCTCGATGGTGGGGGGGCTCGCCGGGGGCCAGGGGGCGGCGTGGCTTCTGCTTCCCCTTCTTGGGGGGCCCCTTCTTGCGTCGGGCGTCCGGCGGGAGGTGAGTGGAGAGCGGGTGGTGGATGTGGTGGGACGACTGCCGGTGGTCTGGGGGCACAGGGGTTCGGCATCCATCCCACCGGCGATCCAAGTGCCCATCCCTGACCTATCCCACTCTCCATCCCTGCTCCCATCCCACTCCCATCCCACCACCCATCCCACCCACATCCTGCTTCCATCCTCTTGCCCATCTTGCTCATCCCTGCTCCCATCCCGCTCCCATCCCACCCATCCCACCATCCATCCCGCTCCCGTTCTGTTGCCCATCTTGTCCATCCCTGCTCCCACCCCACCGTCCATCCCACCCACACCCTGCTTCCATCCTCTTGCCCATCTTGCCCATCCCTGCTTCCATCCCACCCATCCCACTCCCATCCCACCAGTCATCTCACCCGCACCCCACTGCCATTCTGTTGCCCACCTTGCCCATCCCTGCTCCCACCCTGCTCCCATCCCACCATCCATCCCACTCCTATCTCACCACCCATCCCACCCCATCCTGCTTCCAACCTCTTGCCCACCCCTGCTCCCATCCCACCATTCATCCCACTCCCATCGTGTTGCCCATCTTGCCCATCCCACCATCCATCCGCTGCCATCCTGCCCGCTGTGCCCTCACACTCGAAGTCCTCCTCGCCATAGCAGCGCCCGGCCTCCTCCGCGCTGCGCGGCCGCGTGTCGCTCAGGATCTCCTCGAAGCGCTCCACGCCCAGCGCCTTGTTCAGGTCCTTCTCCTCCTCCTCCTCCACTGGGAACACGGGCGAGACGGTGCCTGGGCACCTCCTGCTCGGGCTGGGGTGGCACCAGGACTGAGTGGGCAACCAGGACCACCAGGACCACCGGCCCCTGGCACGTCCTGGTCACAAAGCCCCAGCATTCCCAAAGGAACATTGGAATGGGCACCTGCCACGCACCCCACATCTCCCAGCGCTGTGCTTCCCAGTGACATCCTGACCTGGCATCTCAGTGCTGTGCTCCCACCATGTATCCCAGTATCCCAGTGCTGCACTTCCCAGTGCTGACATCCCTGATGCCGTGCTTCTCCTGTGTATCCCAGTGCCATGCTTCCCAGTGCCATCCTGACCTGGCATCCCAGTGCCATTCTCCCACCATGTATCCCAGTGCTGCGCTTCCCAGTGCTGGCATCCCTGGCACCGCACTTCCCCAGCGTTTCCCAGTATCCCAGTGCCAGCATCCCCAGTGCAGTGATCCAGCCAGGTACCCCAGTATCCCAGTGCCAGCACCCCTGGTGCCACGCTTCCCAGTGCACCCCCATTCCTGCACCCCGGTGTCACCCCCGCCTCATTCTGCACCCCCATTCCTGCACCCCAGTGCCCCCCCTGCTCACCCTGCACCCCATTCCTGTACCTGGTACCCTCCTATTCCCACCCCCCCCATTCCTGTATCCCTGTGCTCCCCGCTCATCCCCCTCCCCGTCCCTGTACCCCAAAGGGTGAGGGGTGGCAAAGGGATGGGGGGGGGGGGGGGCGGTTCTGGGGGGTGCCAGGGGATATGGGGGGTGTGGGGCTGAGGGGTGCAGAGGGGTCTGGGACTGGGGGTGCTGGGGGGGGCTGCAGTGCTGGGGGTGCTGAGGGGGTCCCATGGGGGGCATTCT